>JAWNOJ010000004.1:24655000-25905000 GCA_035046065.1 Chymomyza procnemis
TTTTCGGTTTGTGCAGCGTGTAGCCAATTTATGGTAGAAGTTTGAAGTTGTAGTCAGTCCTTCTAGATGGTATATCTTTTTCTTTTTTGTGCAAATTTATATTTAAGTGCTGATTAGATTGAAAGTGGTTAGGAAATATGCTGTTGTATGCACTTAACAGTCGAAAGAGTGCAATAAGAATATTTAAGATGTGCAGCGATGTGAATAGAGTTTGAAGATGATTTTGCAAAATGAATTTACTGCTAAATAAAAGTGTTTAAAGCTGCTACCCTCTAAGGGAATAAAACAATTGGTTCTAAAAGTAACGAGCTGCACAATCACATAATTTAGCTTAGTAATTCTCACGAAAAATTCTCGACTGCTTTCCAAAGAACTTATTGAAAGCATTCGTCATATTTTCAGTATTTTGAGTTGGGTAAGTTCTCAAGTAATCGTACTAGACAGACACATTTTTGGGGGGATTTATGAGCGGGGGAATAGTGGAATATTCCTGTAAAGCGATACACACTTTCCTCAATTTAAAAATACCCTTTTGTAGAATACGCAATGGAAGTTCTAGACTTAAGAATTATAAGTATTTTGAGTATAAGATTATGGCACTTTATAGAGCTATAAAGCTAAAGCAAGTTGAACCAGAAGTTGAGAATCGTGCCCAATACTTATAAACTTGAAAATTAATTTTAAAAATTTATGTATGTTTATTTTTATTCGTCCAAAGGCAGTCGTGAAAATTGCTAAATTAAATTTATAGTATATAACAACTCCATACTTTCGTACACAATTGTTTGATTTCCTTAGAAGATATCAGCTTTAAATTTAGATGTTTTTCATGAAATGGAAGACTTGTCGACGTATATTTAAATTTTACTAACTTTTCTTGTCACCTTCTGCTGAAAACTGAAGCTCTTACCAAATTCAGGCGAACAGACGTTAATGGTTTGGCTAGTCATATATACTCTAGGTAATGATATGCTGTAGTCATCTTTACTCTAGGTAACTTTCAGGAAGTCTTCGACTTCTCTCTCTGAGTGTTATACACATGTTCGGCTTGTACAAACTTAATTGCCCCTGTGTACCTATGTTACAAGTTCTAAAAATATATTTCCCAATTCTGATATTCTTACTTTTACTCGTTTTGAAATCGTATCAATCATGTTCATAAAGCCCTTCTAAAAAGTGCTAGCCATGATAATCAACCCCCTATGGGGTTTTCCTAAAAAGTTGATTGACCTAACTCTTACCATCGCCGAAATCTAGGCGTGCATACAGACGACTACCCAGGTATGTATATATAAACGACTATAAGCCTATCAGCCTGAAAATACTTTAGGTAACTTTGGGGGCTTTTCCGAACTTTGGGCGCTGCATATATATTCGGCTTTGCAACATATGGTACATGCTGTAAAATCTGGTATTCTCAAGCCATTCCCCTTCTTTGAGAGCTGCACGTTCATACCGACTTACAGATGCACAAGGGTAAGTAAACTTCTCTGCATACTCAAGGTACCATATCTTTCGGCTTGTGAAAACTTAATTTACCCTCTGTGCCATATGGTACAGTGCATAAAAATCAAGTCAAGATATTTTAATTACCAGAAATTCTTGCTGCATTACCAATAAAAGACACACCTCCTGTAGTTCCTTCATCTGCCAAAACACGAACTACTATCTCTGACATAAACTTGTCCCTACATTAATAACCAGTTACTCATACGCACAGCTTGTCAGAGACTACGTTATCCCTTTTGCAGTTCTTCAACCAAACTCAACATTCCGTCTACACACATTTGGCCACTTTTGGCAATACTTTGGCTCCAGCTGGAGTTCGCGTGTAATCCATGCGGATTATATCAAAATTGGTATATCATAAAAACGTCGCGTACGTGCGGCGCATGTTCAATGAACGAATCGGTATTTTGGGGCCATGTTAAAATATTGGCTGCCGCTGGACTACCCCCAAAGGCAAAATCACCCGCTAGCTCGCAGGCAACAAACCATTAACTTTTTGGAGCAAACCTTTTGGTGCCCAAACCTTTGACTATGATTAATTTGTATGCACCGAACGCGACTTTTGTGGTTGGTGTCGTCACAAAAGGCCAAAAGTGTTTGCCATGTAACGGAAATGCGCGCCAGGAATGATGCAGCAGTGTTACCAGTCGTCGGTAGTACGTCGACAGACACATTGTCCAGCAAAAAAGTGGCCCCCGGGCTGAGGAGCTAGAGAGCGCACACGGAAGTGCTTTGAATATGCAACGGCAAATAAAGTTTTCTTGGCGGATTTCACTCCAAGTTTTCCTTTATGGCCATATAAAGTGTTGGCAAAAAGCCAGCGACTTGTAAAGAGCCACAGAAAAAATATAAAAATCGGAACTTTCAGTTTTTCTCTGCGCTTTTTTTTTTGAAGCAATGTTTTCTTAATTTTTTACAAGTTGTAAAAAGCTAAATAAAATTCATGGCATGACAGTTGACTTGGGTATGAGTGGCCACAGCAAAAACTGCAGGCATCCCGTGTCAAGATTTCATTTAACTTTTAAAAGTTTTTTTTTCGGGAGAAATAGAAGCAGCAGCTGGAGGGCAGAATTAATGGGGCCAGTGGCAAAGACAACAAAGCTTGCTCATTACAATTATTGTGTGTTAAGGGGGGAGCATATAATTAAATACAATAAAGTGAACAGAAAAAAAGAGCATTTGGGGTTTTAGGAATGCCGAATCTGAATATACGCTTTGCTTCGTTTAAGGAAGAAACCGATTTCGTAGTTATGAAAACTTCAAAATTTATGCGCGTGAAGTTACCGCAAAATAAATTTTTATAAAATTGCTCCCAATTAAATCTTCAAATATTCGCCATAATTAAGTTGCATGTTGGCTAGATGGCGCCAGTAGTAAACACAGTTTTCAACTTTACGCAGCAGTGACAATAAGCAAGTATCCCATTACTTTTATTTCCATGTATGGTAAGTTCTTATTACTGCCAAAATTTAACTATCTATAATTGCCTGGTTTTTCAGAAGCTTCTAAAAATACTTCGGTCATAATATATTTCAAAACAAGAAAAATACAACAAATTTTGTCAAAAATTTGGTTTTTTTTTTTTCCGAAGAGTCAAGCGATTTCATTCAAATGTTTAAAAAAAAACTAAATAACTTCTATAATCTAAATTTTTTAAAAACAATCGAAAACACTTAAAACCTTTAGAGTAACATATTTGATCGTCATATATTAAAAAACAAACGAATTACAAGGAATTTTGTGAAAAATTAGATTTTGGTCAAATTCTTTTCATGGCAGAGAGGTACATATTAGAGTCAAACAATTTTGATCAAATTCGACTCAATGTATCCCAGAGTCTCCTTAACTTTTACAAGCGAATTTGGTAGAATTTGGTGAATTAAGTGTCAAAATCGGTATTTTTTACCAGATTCCCTAAAAAAAGTGTTTGCCGATTCGACCGATTCAGTTATGATGAGTCTCCTTAACTTTTACAAAATGAATTTAAAAAGGGATGACTTAGAAGACAAACGAAAGTGCTTGGGAACACTAAGAAACTCTTGGCTGCCGAATTTGGTGGTTATATTTTTATAAAAAACCGAATTATACATGCAAAACTTTTTAATTTTTTCAAGGTGGTGCAAAAACACTTCATGGGAGCTGTATCATATATCCGCGTTATCAAAACTGAGCTGGAAGTTGCATCCCATTGGTTTTCCAAATTACTGGCTGCTCTATATGCAGACGTATAGACCGGACATGGGTGTCTAAACTTCTCTAGTCAAACTGATCATACTTTTGAAAACTTTGAGTGTCTACGACTTTTTATTCGAAGTCTTGCATACATTTTCGGATTGCAGAAACTTAATAAACGCCTTGTAGCATATGGTATTGGTTATAAAAATGATTTTCCAAAATCTGTTATACTTCGTGAAAACGATTTGTAATTTTTGCGCTGAAGGTCGTAAATCTGTGCTTCGGTTTTTTATAAAATGTTTAAAATTTTTTTGGTTTATTACATTTGAAAATCGAAGTCTTACCGAAACATAACTTATTTTGAAATCATGCGTTTGTATATTGTTTATACTGCAGGGAAACACAATTTATAGAGTAGTCAGATTAATTACTTTCTCGAAATGTTTTAAAACTATTAGAAATGTGAATACTGCCTGTATACGTTGAGTAATTTTATAACATAATACCAACTGCGCTTTACCTAAACAAACAAGTCCTTAAAAAAAGCAAAATTCCTTCGAAAAATCCACGCATACCATAATACAAAAACGAGTTAAGTTTCCAGCCGAACCCAACAACAACAGCTTCTTAAAAATTATTCCCCAAAACTTGCCTCATTAATTGACTCGCTCTATTAAGTGCAAAAAATACCTTCAACAAACAAAAGAATACTCCCAACCCAAAACAAAAACATTGGAAAAACATTTCACATAAATATAAATGATGCCGGTTTTCCTTATAGCGAACGTTTCCTTTTTCAATTTCGTGTATCAGCAATTTGAAAATGAACTTTACACTTGCCCGATTCCCCCCCACAATGACTTCAACGGCAAAGACATCGTCGTCGTATCCTTTTTCTTCTATTCTATCGCTATTGCTGAAATTCCTTTTCATTGCATTACCGCGAGTGTTATGCTAATTTCCGGCTGAGTCGTGTACGTCTTGTTGTTGTTATTTCTTGGGTGGATCAGCCAACGTCAGCACTCTGCAGCCCGCCGCCCACCAACCACCACACGTCTAGGCATTTTGTAGGAAATGAAATTTAAACGAATTTGCATTGGAATTCGATTAAATCGTTTATGCAAACATTTCGTTTCATTTCATTTTGGGGTTTTTCGTTTTTGCCAAAAACGGGTGATTTTCGCATAACTGTAAACAGCCAGTTGAATCCTTTTCCTTCGCATCAGCTTAGTAGCTGCACCACTTGCTCTCACTGCCGCTCCGAGTGCTTAGTGTGTGTGTGTGCCATCCTAGACTCATTTGTGGGAAGAGTGGGTGTGGGTGAGTTTGTCTGCGGCTTGTATGTTTGGGTTTTGAGAAATTACATTGAAAAGCAACAGAGTTGATTTTCCCGTTTGCATCATTTGCATAATTTTAATATGTTTGTGTGTGAGTGTGTGTATCTGTGTATGAGTTGCGTGTGTGAGGTACGCGTGCACTTGTGTGTGTGTTAAATTTTGTGGAAATTCATATTATGGCTTGTTATTTATGAATTAATTTGATGAGCGTTCTTCTTTTTTTATCCGTTGTTGTCGTTGTTATTCCGCCTAAAGGTAATTGGGTGTATTCCGTGTGTCTGGATGAGATTAGCATAAAAATAAAGCCTAGTTGCATTAATGAGCTCTCCCAGCTTTATTGTCATATCAAAGTACGCATAGAGTGACAAAGCGCATAGACATATATATATATATATATATTACGTATACGCAGCGTGTAACAGCTCAAATTTACGGAGCTATGTTTGAGGTATTTTTTTTAGCAAGTCCTTAGATGTATCTATCTGTAGGGGAATTATCTACAAAAAATAAACACAACATGTAGAAGACATTTTCTTCTAGCTCTATTTGCACTTGAAAAGAATTACAAGTGTATAGGATGCTGGCTTGGGATTTATTTTTGCAGGAAGTTAGTCTAAGCCTTGATTGTACCAACAACCGTTTCAGTCTGGTGAATTAAACGAAGCACCTACACTTGTCAATAATATAACTTTGATACAAGTAAGCAGTTGTACAGCTGAGACCTCTCTCAACTTGAAATCCTGAGCTTGACTCTAATTTTTTGCTTTTTACCAAGTTTCCGATAACAGAATAAAATAAACACAAAAATATGCCAAAGCGACATATAGAATAAGTCAAGTCAAGGAAAAATTCGTAAAACCAAACCCTCTTTAAATTTTATTTTTGTAAGATTCGGCTTCAAGTTGATTTTTTCAAATTTTGCTTCTAAAAAATATTTGTTAATATTTCACTGAACGAAGCTAACGTAACGTCACGCTTCAATACAAACTAAACGTTTCAATGTCAGAAGCCTTTTATAAGAAATTATCAGTGCTTAAAAATAATTAAAATTTTTATAAAATATTTTTGGTGTCCAAAATATCAAGCTCTTACCTAAATTAATTCAGATATTATAATAATTAAGCAAATTACAAAGTTGCATTCGCTTACCCGACAAAGGAAACGACTATAGGGCAACCTTTCTGAGTTCGGTCAGGATGGTAAGTCCACCATAGACCGGTACTTCATTCTGCGCCAAATCCTTGATAAGACCGACAAAAAACAATTCGACACACTCTTCTGGGTTCGGTAAGCCTGGTAAGTCCGCCATACAATATCGTCAAAAAACTGGGTATCACTTTGTCGATAATAAATCTACAATGGATAATTTCGATATGGAAACAGCTTCATTTAACTTTGCAGAATGACACTGTTCACCAACATAGGTTCTGTCAATGTAGAAAAAGATACAGTTCGGGGTTTGAAACAAGGCGACCCCCCGTGTGCGACCTCTACAATTTCGTAAAGGAAGTGGTATTCCGGAAGGCACGATTTTTACAATTGTTCAGCTGCTTGCAGACGCCGTAGATATTGATATCATTTGGCATTGTATGCGAGCTGTAATCGAAAAGATTCAGCTGCTTTGGATCTTGCCAATAACAAGGGCAAGGCAAAGTATTTGCTGCAAATAAATAGAGATGCAAGCGCCTAGGCTCCCGACGGATATACTATCAAAGTTGTCTAGGAACTCACGTACTATGGCAATGCCGTGAACACCGATGACACAATCAGCCTGTAGAATAAACTAAGGATCACATTTGCCAATAGGAGTTACTATGCTCCTAGTCAGCAGATGTGAAACTCCCTCGACAAAACTAACGTTCCACAAGAGTCTTATCCTGCCGGTGCATTTATAAAGATTAGAAGCAACACCTTCCTTCATGCGATACAGATACACTCCGATATAAAGCTCAAGTGGAGAAGATCTTATCTTCACTTGGAGTGACCATCGGACGTTAATAAAGCAGGCACGCCTGCCGAAAAATAATGAAGTCGGCAGTTATCAGGTTGTAATGACCAACTAAAGTAAAGTAAGTATTGTTACTTTTGGGAAAGACTCCTTTATGGGAAAGATTTGCACCACGACCTGCAAAGTAAGGAAGTAGGCCAAGTAAGCTTAATAGATGTTCTATCTGTTGCTGATATAATATCTATCGGATTAATTTTCACTTTGGAATTTTCTAAAATTCTAACTGATCTGCGAGATGAGTAGAAAACCAAAAAGGCGAACGGGGCTTACTTCGCCGCATTTGTTAAGAAAAATCCTAAAGTTATCACCCATAAAGAAGTCCTAATGGTCTAATGTAAATTCATTTTAAAAATTGTCTTCTATTTTTTTGTAGAAGTTCATTTCGACGCGAAGAATATCTGCGTAACGAAAATTCAAGTTTAGGCATAAGTCCTCTGGGGCGTTTACCCAATACTTTCGGCATTTTGAAATCGTTTTTTTTCGAAATCACTTTTTAAGCTTGTCCGAAAACATAAGTGGAATTAAACTCAACTTAACTTTAAGATCTTAGTATGTAGCGAAGAACGTAATGATTTCGAAAATCATAAAATCAACAAATGAAGAAAAACATATTTCAATAATTTCAGGGGTCATACTAAATTTATAAAAAAAATATAAAAACATATAATCGGGCTGCACATAATAGGGCATAAGATAGCACTTTCATTTTCGGCATAACTTGGGAAAGTTATTTTAAAACGAAATAAAAGTATAGCAGCATAACATTTTGTAATAGATACCTCTAGGTTAAAAAATATATAAATCAAGACAGCAAGTAAAATAAAGGTCGGATCTTGAGATATTTTAGGTATATTTGCTGAACAGCTTCAATATTTTAATATGAACGACACGGGTGGGATATTTGAGGTTTTTTGGCATCTGCTAGAGATGTGAAAATCATTTTAGGCTAAAAGACGTATCGTGTCAATTTTGAGTGCCACGATATTTTCGGTCAGGGTTAGCACAACTGAACGATTACTTTGAATGCGAATCGATACTATTTCGGCACGTTCTTGAGGTGTTTATCGATACATGGTTCAAATTGTACTCGATAAAACTTTACCAAGCGGTACTGGATAAGCCGATTGGTTGAATTCTCAAAGTTATTAGACTTTTCTACTAATCCGCTTCAGCATACGCCATGCTGTTTATAGAGAGTAATTTCTAAAATTATTTGAATTATGTTAATTTTTAATGTTTTATTATAAATTTTTCAAATTTTTGCTGCAGTCCTATGCTATGCTGACTTGAAATAGTTGATTATTTCTTGAAATAACTTCTTAGTTACAAAAAGAAAAAGAATTAGATATAGTCAAAATCGAATGATTTATTTCAAGTAAAACTTTGTAAAAATCAATGCTCACTCAACCCAAACAATACACAGCACCCACCTACTGTCATCAAACGCCTACTTACCCCCAACCAAAGTCTCGCTCTAAAAAAATTGTACTCAGTTTTTCATTCTTGCTAAATTTGCATACAACAAATTGTCCAGAGTTTTGCTATCCATCAATATTTGCATTGTCATCAGGCAAGTTCAATACGCCTCAATGGCATTCATTATCAATGGCATAGGAAAGATTTTTTATTCCTCTCCCCACCACATTATCATTAATTATCCACTTTGGAAAACTTTAAATCACTGCTCATAATTACAACAACAATAAGAGAGAGACAACAAAGTCATAACTTCTCCTTTGGGTTTTGTAGCCAGCGTCCCTATGCAAATGATGCTTGAAAAAGGACAAGAAGTAAAACTTATGACAGAAATTCAATAGCGCATGCAATTCAAGAAATTATTGTGCAATTTCAATAACTTTCAATTGGGTTTTCAATTTACTGCACACAACTTTTCCTTTAGCTATGAGCGCGCCTCCCTCCACGCCCCACAAAACTGCTGCCAAAACAAACCCCCTACTCCCCAAAAAAAATAAAAGATTTCCACAGCCAAAGTAAAAGCAACAAAAAATTTATAGGAAAAACTTGATCAAGTTTCTTGTGCAGTGTGCAAGGACTTTTGTCTGTCTGACGCTCTGTCTGGCGTTTTCCCACACCAAGGCGCACTTATTTTTTAGTGCAAAAGCAGAAATTGACGATTTCCGGCTATTGGAAAACTATTGCTTAAGTAAGCTTTTCATGCTTTGCCGTAGCTCTTTCATGGCTGTAATTGCAATGCAGCAGCAGCACGTCAAGCATGCTCCCAGCCCAGTCAGCCAGCCAGCCAGCCAATTCACTTCATAATTTCACTTCAGCATTTCACTGACCCCAGCAGCTCGCAACAAATCTTCCCATTCTCTCCGCATATAGATTTGCCGCATAACTCCGTCTACTTGCTAGACAAAACTTGATATAATCACAAAATATTACGCCATTAGTTTGCAATTTAAAAAGCTTAAGTATGTAAATCTTTTAATATGGCCATGGATGCGCCTTGGAACACATAAAAATTGCAGTACTCCAGTATACAGCATAAACCAGAATGCAAACAGCACTTGGATGAGCTCAAAGAAGCAGTGGCAGTGGCAGTGGCAGCGGCAAACACGGCTCCCATTCTCAAAAGCCGACGAAACACAATACAATTTCGTTTCGAAAACTAGCAGCAAAATCCTGCGAGATGTAGCGGCCTGTCGTTGAGTAAGCCCGAAATATGCCTTATGGCGATAAAACGCGCTCGGATAAACTATATTTCCCTTCCCTGTTCCCTTTTTCTTTTTTTGCATAAACATAAAAACATGAAAAATTGCAAACAACTTGCAAAACTTGCAAACTGCAAAATGTGAGCAAAAAGGCGGCTAAGAAACCTTGGCCAACTTAGGCATAAATGGTAAACAGAAAAAGGTAGTTGCGTGGAGTAGTTGAGTGGAGCAGTAGTGTCGACTTTAAGCTGCACTTTTTTTTGGGGTGTTCTATTGAAGTTATGCATACAGGAAGTGCAGGGAACCAGGAGCCAAAGAAACCATGGAACATCATCTATGCAACTGCCCTGCCCTCTGTACCATGAGTGCTAGATTTTTAGGGAGACCAACGTTTGACTCGCTTGCAGGGACAGCTCAAAGACCAATCCAGAGACTGTAAGCTTTCGTGAGACACACGCGTATATTGGACAATTAACGCATCCATGACCATGAGTGACGCCGGACAAACTCAGGTTCCCTTCTCTAGGGGCCTGCCGGCTTCAACTTACCTATGGAAGTTATCAAAGCACATTTTCGTGTATGTGCCGAATGGAGCAAATAAAGCAAATAAGGGGTCTTCGCCTACCTCTGGCTTAGGCTGGGGTCAACATAAATAAGTTCCAAAGTTCGAAGAGGCTACCAAAGGCTCCCAACAACTATTCTCCATACGAATCTCTCCTATGCTAGTCATTTAACTTCGTTTCAGCTTAGCTTCATACCACGCGCTTCTGATTCTAACAAGCTTCTCCAAATGTTTGCTGGTCTTTCTTGTCTTTGGCTACATTGGCGTTACCAGCTGTTGGCTTTTCTTATTAGATGCGTTATATGAGGTCACATTTTCTTCTTTATCTTTCTTTCATTCTTGTGTCTTACTTTACACTAAAAGTGTTTCTTTCATTTCCTAAAACTCTTTCTATCCCATATTTTTCTAGAAGAAACGCATATTTTAAAGCTTATTTGCTGTGTATTCTTTCTTCTTGAACAGTTCAATTTCAAAATAAGCAACACCACATTCACGCAAAAATAAAGCCATTACCTGATTTTCAAAAAGTTCATTTTCCCAGATACTTTCATAAGCGAGATCTAAACCCGCTTTCTGATTTGGAAAAAAAACTATAGAAATGACATCATTAATTTTATTTTATATTTTCAAATGAAATCATAGTTTTATTTTTGTTTAAAAAAGCGAACAAAATGCAACTTCTTACGCTTTTAGAAATAAAAGCTTAAAAATAAAATCTTTTGCAAGCTCTCTTTATAGTTTATATGACACAACTTGTCTCTTACAATAACTTTGAAATCAAAGTATAAAAATCTGCAAAAGGGGTTTCACTACCTGCAAGCTTACCTTATTGCTTCATTAGATTGGCACGCGTTCATTAGCTGGTTCCGTGGTGATATAGTTATCATTCTCCAAAAACCTTTATTGAGCCGAGGAGATTTATAACTTCTACTCCTTTCTTTCGTCGTCGAAAACGTAGTGCAAGTGTGCTCTCATCTAAAAGCAAAACAAATATATCTAAAATAATGTTCCCTTTTATTGTCCTTATAAAACGCCTATCGTATTCTACTAATTTTGTTTAAGAATTTGTATAAATTTTAAGACGTCAAGGTGACTACTGCGAACCAAGCAGTGGCGGCACCCCATAGTGTATTCATATAAGAGTTGCTTGTCATTATAGCCGATTTGTTACCCCGCGAAAGAGCATCAAAAAAATACACAACAAACGTAAGCGCGTCTTCATATGGTAGATGTAAAAGATGTATGCTTGCAGGTTGAAATTTTCACATGCAGCTATATAGTAGATATCTACAGTTTGAACAAAAATTATTCGAACACTTAACAGTTAAATGTGAATGGATATGTAAGTTTTTATTTTGGGTTGGTAGTACAAAAATTCTTCGCAAGCGACTAGAAACCGCGAGGCAGCATTGAAAATACTCGCTACACTTTTATTCACTAAGTTCAGCTACTTCGTACATCAAGAGCATCGATGAGCTTCAGCTTCCTCTTCCTTATCCCAAGAGACACTTATAAGAAAGCGGAGGTAGTAACGTTGTACACCTATACAATTTACCGAGTTACAATATCTTTAGACATATGAAACCTGAGACCCAGACATGACTATATAACTTTGTATATATCGTTGTTCTTGACAATTTATTATTGATAAGCAATCATAATTAAAGTAAAAGACATTTAGTAGTTCTAGACATTTCCATTCTCTTATGGTTCGCTGGCAGCTACATCTAAATAGTATCATTTTTTAAAAAGTTGGTTCGTATCGCGCTAAAAAAAAATCATTTCGATGACCCTAAATATCGTTGACTTTGATGGGGGAGCATTCCCAACGCTGCTGCACTCTAGAAGAAGGATTGTGAACTTTCATATAATACAGTATAAGGAACTATATAATAAAAAGATACGCACAGTACGTAACTTTATAGAAAGCATTGAACTTAGAGATAACCTCTAAGAAGGCAACACAAGAGAACTACAGGCTGCAAATCTGCTCCAACAATAATAGTAATCCTTACTGCATCATCTATCAGCATCACCAAACCCCAAATCGTTCCGTATACTTTCCATGCTCACTGTACCTGCTTAAGAGTTTATGCATATTTACTTTGCCAAGCCTCATATATATGCGACTGTAAATGCAACTGCAAATCTTTGTTCCCCTAACTCTGCATCAGAAGTAGTAACCCTCTCAACCCCCCCACTCTCTCTCTCTCTCTCCCTATCCCACTTCGACAGAGCATGAAACAATATTTGTGCTTTACTTGGATGTTGGGCTGCATTGCAAATTTCAACGTGTGTAATGTATGCAAATAAGAAATGTTTCCATTGGCAAGGTGCTGCAAAGGCATTGCGGTTCTCTCGCAGAAACCATTCATCCATTTGCAAACCTCCACCCAATTGAGCCATCCTGCTAGCAGTTGTTGTTGTTGTTGTTGTTGCCGCTGTTTCTAGCTAGATAAATGCATATTTGAGCACAGGGCTCAAGCAGTCCGGCATTATCGCTGGCATTATGCTGGATGGGTAGCCCAGGGTGTACAGCAATTGGAGCACGTGCTGGGAATTTGCTCGTACCACCTTCGGGAGCATATTTTGGGTTCAAGTCGAAACCATTAATCAAACAATTAGAGTTGTGCTACCACATCTCCACGCAACCCCTGTCGCTTACTCAAACGCCGCTGGCTTTCATTTGCGTAAATTATGGCTTCATAATAACTGCCATTTATAAGTTGACTCTGCTTGATGGGGTTAACCCAAGTGCGGCGTACTGAATAAGTGAAGGGAAAAAACCCATTAAGTTCTCGTATAAGAAGTGTCCGATTGTCTAATACTAAGTGAGCTAATACCAAATGGGCAGTCAGCAAATGACTGTAATAAATGTTTATAAAATTGAGAGAGTTTAGAAACATGCTAAAAATAGATTCGTTTGGGGAGAGTAGATCATAAACTAGGAGGTCCTTGCACTTTGAGGAACATACATACTATAAGATTGCATGTGTCTTATAGATAAATATTGAAAGTGTTTGTCTTAATGATAGTACTTCGATATCTTTATCGCAAAACTTTGTGTTTCAAAAGCGATTAAACTGTGCACACTAATTGTAATCCATGGGTAGCATTGAGGAGATTCGAAACTGCTTCAACATTCCTACTCTTCTACAGAAGCTTGACAATGTGACTCAAGGCAAGTAGGAGAAGCCGTGGGATGGGATATTGCTCTACGTAAATTTTCTTACAAAAAATCGTCGCGTAAAAGATTATCGATAAATTAAAAATCTCCTTACACGCTCTTGCATCTTGGTAGTTCTCTAATAACAGATATTATTTTTACCGCTGCACATGTTGAACTACCTGAATCTTAACCAATGCTTCCTCAAAAACAGCTCCCCATTCGTACAATGCCTGAAGCTCGCCTGCTCATATGTTCGCAAATCATTCTACGAGACTTCCATGTAGATGACCCTAGCACAGATGGTTACTCTTGCCAAGATATTGCCGAAACCATGTGACAGGCTATGGATATAGGTGCACGGATTTTGCGATGCAAGCATCACCGCCTTTGGAGCATGCATTTACTTTGTCTCTAAGTAATCAGTTGAAATCTCTGTCCATTTGTTATGCTCCAAATCCCGTGTGCTCAAGCTGCAGCTTTGCGTTACTGCCTTGTTAGCACAGAAGAAGCATGAAGTTTCAAAGTTGCAATTATTTTCTTGCAATTATTATTGCTGATACAATTCCTCTGTAGTCTTGTCTTGGATAGTGGGCGAGCCTACGAAATACAACTTTTTAGTATGCGTCTTTCAATGGAGGGGCGATACGTGCCCACAAATCTTCACAGTGCAGCCTTGCTTGCCAGAGACGCTTCACCAAACGAGCTTGTTTCCTTTCCTTTCCATCACCTGCGAAAGCTGTGAACTTTTCTAGGAGTAATATTATTGAAATAAACAAATACGTCTAATTCTCCTTCAAGAGTGCGGCGCATTTTCCCTTACGTGCACAAATTGATTCTTTACATCAGGACTCCAAGCTTTGCTGTGCCCGATGTTCAAATTGACAGACATCTCCTTCTTCGGAACAATATGAGCTCAGTTGCGGCTTTTATTGACAGTTTTGTTCTTTTGCGTGTTGGTGGAAGATTGAAATACACATATTTAAGTTATGATACTTTCCACCCAATTATACTGGCGGGGGAATATACTTAGTTTCGAACTCGAGTATTATGTATTTTCACCAGCTTGTACGCCGGATCTTACGCAGTTTTGGCCTCAATCCGCTTCCAATGCTAGCCTTTTGGTGGCAGGACCACAGTATTGTTTCTATAGCGAGTAGGTGCTTCCCGAGTGCATTCCTTTCGAGCATTTACTGTCACAGGCGTAGATTTCGTCCCATTATTATGCAATTCAATCAACAAAACTTGTGGCTAGACCTCGGGCTGTTTTGGCCCCAATCAGCTTGCGAGACTGGCCTATTATTAAAAGAAATACTGTAATGGGACAACAAATATATATAGTATTTTAGAGCAAAAACGCAGCTTCTGTAACACATTATTGTACGATCTGCCTAGGTCACGACTGCTTCCTTCTAGGGCGTTTACAGTCACAGGCGTAGACTTCTGGTGTTAATTTTTCCTTAAGCCCGACAGTCGCAGGAGTTCATTCACGTGCTTCTCTACCAAGACGGTACATAACGAATCGGTTCAGGATCTATGGACTCCAGCATTCCATGCCGCACTTATGCGCTTCATCGTGACTAGAGGTCATCAAGCCACTATATGCTCGGGAGACGGCACAGTACTTCTTGGCGCTCGAATCGAGCTACCTGAATGGCACCGTCTGTTCCCAAGCGATATGGGCAAAGCACTTCATAAATTTTGATTCGCTGTCAGCATCAAATGGTAGTTAATTCCTACCCGATCTCCAGACTTTGGTGGTTTTGGATAGGTTGTTATTGACTTAAACAATAATTAGTAAAATTGGAGACAATTCTTGAATAAATAAGTTTCAGTCAAAGCTTTGTAAATCAACAACAAACTGTTTGCTTGTAGCGCAAGCAAGACGACAATATATGCGCTGTTTTGTGACTCGATAAACTTTATCGATTGTTACTATTTCCATAGAATATAATTTGAAGAAGAAGAGCTTTGTAACAAACAACAAACTGAGATGGCTTGACGTCTACTTTACTGCTTTTGCATTAGTTTAGTTTGCAATTTTTGCTGTGATATTCCAACAATGTCAAAAAGTTTTAAAGATTCTAACGACTCCGGCTATGCGTCCTTTGGTACATCGCAAGTTCAAGACGAAACACAAATTTTACTTGAAGAGCAAAAGCAACGCAAGACCTATGAGTGGTCCAGTGAAAACGCCAAAACTTGCGAAATCGGAAAATGTTTGTTTGTGGAGCAGAAGCAGCGCATTGAGTGTCCACGCTGTCGCAACTCCAGCCTGGTCTATCAAAACGACGACATTAAAGTGAAGCGAAACAACAATTCGTTGCTGGATGATGATGATGATGATAAAGGTGCCGCCTTGCCAGACGAGGATGCAGAATATGAGCCGCAGCCATACACGTTTGCTGAATGTACGGGCATACATTGCAAGTTCATGTTTTGCACACGCTGCCACTATATTCCCCATCCTGGAGCAAAGTGTTTAGTTTCTGAGCTAAGCTCACCATCCAAACTATCTTTGCCAACTTCAACTGGAACATCATCCAAAGAAGCACCCAATCCGAGGCTACAGCGTAAGAAGGCATTGAGACGTTTACTAATGTAGATTTACTGGGTGTCGAACTGAAAAGTGGGAAAACAATCCTTCAAAATGCCCAACTCGTTTGAAACGGAGCGTACAGACAACTTCAACACACTTTGTTTAATTGGATCCATTTATACTATCGACTCTTCTCAATGATAACTGTACTAAAAATCGATTTTATTCAAAAATTAAATTGATTTTCCTTAAATTTGTTTCGTTTTATAGTCGTACCGGCTGTCTGGTACTCACTATATACAGCTTGATAGATGTTGGCTGGATCATGCAAAATCTTTAAAAGCGTGGGGATGTGCCTCTTAAAACGGGGTCTGAAGTGATTATTTTGGCAAATTTAACAAAATCGCAAGAACTACAAATGCATCCGTAAAAGTCGTTGCTACATTTGGCCGTAGTTATCCGAAGACGACGAAGGTTAGCATGTTATTGGAAATAACGAACGATATCTTACGATGCATATACACCTTTGTTTGCCACAAATCGAAGAACGAGCAAATGCATGTCTGGCGTAACAATGATCCAATTCAGATTCGAGTTCAGGAGGCAATAAGCAGCTTGGATCAAGTTATAAAATGCCTCTAGATTATTTTTTGTAGGACTATTCGGAAGTTCATGACAAGCCCATGCCGATTGCACTACCAATACTGAGCAATTTATTTGCAAAATAAGTAATTGCTGACCAGCAAAAGCCTCCCAATAGCGACATTCAATTTAAAGTCCTAGCCCTCTTCCCTCCGGGTCAGTGCGGCAATTATCGTTGCAAGCAATCGGGCGTAGCCCTGGAGCATAACAATAACAATTAAAATGTACGACAACTGCAAATTGAAGATGTTTGCCAATATGTCTGGCTGGCAGTAGAATATGCTGCATACAATCTCGGCCAGAAAGCATGCACACCTACTCTATATATGTGCAGGCGAGTAAACAATTTCCTACATACCTAAAAAGCATGAATAATGTGCGGGGTAGTGGGTGGTGTGCTGGTGGCTGGGGGCTGTTGGCTGTGGACTGTTGTTGGGTGGATGAATGCCAAACGCCAATGCCAATGACGTCAATGCCAGGCCATCAGCATTGCCATTATCAACGCCGAAGTCAACGCCATCATTGTCAGCCCCACGGACAATGTTCGAGTGCAGCAATAGGGCTAAGGCTGGCAGTACCTGCCAGTGGCAACATGAACGTTGGACCAGTAAAAGGCAGAATTATTGCTAGCTGTCTACATGACCAAGACAGCAGCAGCCGCTAGAGAAGACAGCCAGCCAGGCAAATGGTTTTGTGCTGGGCGCAGCAGAGAGGAGTAGCAGCAGGTACGTATTGCTTCCTGGGCGACAATCTGACACGCTGAACTCTCAACGTAAAATGAGAAAAATCCTCTGACACACACACACACACACACAGACGCGCCGGAAACTGGGACAGACAGAGTGTGCTGGCCCCACTCTTTTTGGTCCACTTTACGTACGCCCCGCATCAAAAAGCAATGGCTTAAGTGCCTGGCATTGTGAGTCTGACAGGCGCAGAGAATATGCCAGTTTACCCCCCATTGCAGCCATACATTCACCCCCCTCCCCCTGTCCCACCAACGTTTTGGGGGCGGCTGTGCAACTGTTACTGGCGGAACGGGAGAGGAGCACAGCTATGCCATTGTTCTTTTCACTTTTTATGCCGCCGCGCCGAGTTGTGCAAATCAAAAAGGTGCGTCGTCGTGCCACAAGGTGTTCCCTGCACGGCACTGCTCTGTGCGACTTAAGTGGGCATGTTGGGTGTTGTTCTTGCGCTGATGAAGCACCTTTTGTTGTAATGAGTTTTGAGTGCAATTTTTGAAAGGGTCCAAAGATGCTTCACGTTCACGTTTTTTTTTTTTTTTTTTTGCCTTGATTTTAAGCGGCTTATGTCGGCGTTGCGCCGCCAGACGCACTGGACCACGTCTCTTTGTCTGGCGGCAGCTCACTGAATGATTCGGCTGGCAGCTACAGCTGGCTTGCAGTTATGCTCCAAATGACCAAATAAATTATTGTATAGTATATAAACTATATATATTTATATATAAGGCTGGGACACATAAAAACTGGGTTTTGTGGATGCCGCCCATTTCGCATTGCACTTGGAATTAGTTACGCCCTGCAATTTATTTTGCAGACACATTTCAAGCTTTCGTGCGGGGTGGTTCCTCACATTTAAGCGTTTTAGTTGGGCAGTTTGGCATGCTAGTTTTGAGGGGGAATTCCGCACTAGACAAGGGTACTGTAACCAAGGCTATTCAAGTTTTACAAAGTGTTTCATAATTTCTTTGGAATTCCATTTGTTATCATTATGGTTATCTGCAAGCACCGAAGACGATTAATCTTATTTGAAGTGCAATGACTCTAAGCGATGTATGTTTAGGCGCGTTATTCCATTCAGGAACCACGTGAACATTAAAATATATATTATGAATATATATTTTATATATACAATGTGCAAAATTCGCATTTGAGCACTCTCACGACCAAATCCACACCCAGCAACTGCAGCAAAAATTCCAACTATACTTGCAATCTGAAGAAAATGCTACATCAACTCATCACATAGTCCAATTTATACAAGTTTTTTGGCTTCAGAACTTGCAAATTTAGAAAAACATGCGGGACTCATCCTACGAGTTTGAAAAACACATTGAAATGTCATGCTAAGATTCGTCATATATCTTTAAAATCGTACTCAATGCCTTATTTAGGAACTGAATGAAAAATTATATTGTAAATTCTCTAAATGTTCAACAGACGCTCCTCTACAGCATACTTCAGATGGGCTACATCAAAAGAATCATCATGATTAAGACAACAAAAAACAACCAAATTATTTACTCAATATTTTTTTATTTTTTAAGATCTATCGAAGCTAGATACATTAAAAGATACAAAATTATTCCCATTGACTATGGTCATTGCTCCAAAGAGGAAGCATGGAGATATCTCTATCAATATCTGTTCCAAGGGAACAGGCAGTTTATAGCCGCATCCGAACTTCGGTGTCTTTGTCTTTAATTAATAGAGATTTTTCTAGGTAAATAACGTCTATTTATTGGCTACAGGGCTGCTGTGTGGAATCAAGCCAACGACCCTGCGATTTAGAGGCGAGAACGCTACCAAAACATTATATCATATCATATCATATATAACTGATATTAAAAAACTAAAATATATCCAAACAAGTTTGTTTCATTATGGAGCTGCATACCTATGGATGTTTTACTAAAAATATAAAAACAAAACAATTTGCTATAAAAATTATGCAAAAATTTAACTATATTTTTGGCTTCTTTTTTCAATTAAGTTGACTTTGTATTTAAAGCATTTCGATTTATTTAATAATAATAATAATTTTTGCTTGTTCGAAATTCCCTTAACTCAATTTAAAACGTTTAAAGTTTCTTAATTTATTAAATTTAAATTTTATCGGCGCTTACCTATAAATGCACTGCTCGCACTCGCACAAAAATGACCTTATTGACAGTGGGCCAACCTATCATAGGTTGGATTTTGTTTTTGTTGGTTTTCTCCATTAATTTTGTAATTATTTCTTTACATATTAAAAAAAAAAACATTTAGACAAATAGATATGTAAATAAGCAAAATTGCATGAATTTAAACAAATGGTTTTCATATTTACATTGAAAGTCAAAAAATACAAATTATTTTCAATGTGTAAACACTTTCTTGTCAAACTGTATATACTCTTTGTTTCTATGACTTTATACACTTTCTCACGTGAATTTGTAACAATTTTCAACACAAAAAACAATAATATTAATACAATAATATTAAAAACCGCCAAGCAATTAAATATTGCTAAGTATCATAAATATGCACTACAGCAAACACACAATTATTTAAATACTTTGATTCGCTTTGAATAACTTTTGAAGCACCTAGGAGCGCATAATATTATTTGTTTTGAATGAATGTACAAACATTTCTGTACAAAATTTAAGAAATGAAATGAAAGCAGCACAAATTGTAAGTTTAACTTAAACTAAAAAACAAAAAGGGCGAGATATGTATGAAAAAGAGGTAATGGTAAGCATTACCTTTGTCTGACAGCATCCGACATTGATTGCAACACAAGATCCTTGCCAATGACTCATCCCATGGTCTGCACATATTTACTTTCTCAAACCGCTTCGAATTAAAAATACGTTTGCCTCTATGCGCGGATTTATCATAAATGCCGACGCTGGGTTTTTTACAAGTACCGACATTGCTCGCAAAATTAGCTGTTTGTGATACATACTTAACATGGTTGATTGTAACATTAACAACAAAGAAATTAAAAATATAAATAATATAATATGTACAATATAAATATATTACTTTTTTAAATTGATAGTGTTTTCCGAATGGTTTGAATAAAGACCGAATGTGGCACGAGCCCGACTTTGCCTCTTAAATCGAGACTGGCTTATAGATTGAATTTTTGTTCTTCCTTGGAAGTTAAGATATCTCTATACATATATACATACATACGTATACACATACATAGGCTCATACTATATTGTGTATACATATATTTTTAAATTATGTACATATACTTACATATATATATTTATATTAATTTATATACATACACGCATACCAGGGGTGTAAGTTGAAATTTGTCATTTTGAATGATAGATGGCGCTAGCAGTATGTATACATTTCTTTGAGTTTGGCATAACTGTACTGTTAACTGATAGTGATACCTTCAAAGTGCAAACGGCACATTTCGTCAAAATAATAACATTCTTGTTGTTGACCATAATTTGCTGAATTCCAAGTAAATTGCATTTGCGGCGTTCATTGCTGTTCTTACTTCATCAACGAACAACGGTTTGAGAGAAAATATTTTGTGGAATTGTCACAGGGGACTAAAAATTAAAATATACATATATAGTATTTCAAGAATCCGAAGTGCAAAAAGGCATGACTCTCGGACTGGTGAGGCTTGCCAATTCGCTTTGGTAGTGCGGCAATGCTCTGTGTTTGGTGGGACCAGTCCGGTGTGTTCTACTAAGAGTTTTTAAAATCTGGTCAAACGGCTAAGAAGCAACGCTATGGAAATCGATTTAAATAATATTTTGAAAGAAAAACAACCGAAAACTGCGCAAAGTCATGGCAAAGTTGGCTTGTAAGCTGATAAAGCTCCGTCTCATACAGCTAAATTGTTGAAAGATACGGGGAAAAGAATTAATTGGGAAATATTGTACCACCCACTGTATTCTGCAGACCTCGTCCCATCCAGTTATAATCTTTTTGCCTCAATGGGACACTCACAGTGCTTCGCCAACTTTGAAGAAGTCGAAAAATGGCATCGCCTCAAAAAATATATATATTTTAATAGGATGGCATTCATAATTTGCCAAAATGATGGACTAAATGTGTGGAAACTAATGGTCAACACACTGATAAAAAAAGTTTGCATGATCGCCTGAAAATTTATTGTTTTAATTATCGCAAAAACCACAATTTTCAACTTACACCCCTGTTGGTAACATATATATATTTATGTGATATACGCTTTATTTTGATATAATAAAAAATTAGCCATCTACTAATTAATAATTTATATTAATTTAATCCAGATTTTTAAGCTAACTTTGCTTCAATTATTTTGTTTACTAACTGCCGCCCCATTTGCTTTGTTGCTCTTTGTTGCTCTCTTCTTCAGTCAGCTGCAACGAAGGTAATGCCAGATGTTTCGCTCAATGAAGCAAGTTTTTCGCAATGTCTGGCAACGCCATAACAGTAAAAACCAAATAAAGAACCGCTAAAGGAAATGAAATAAAACAAAAGAAAAATAATTTTACTTGCGATTTGCAGTAGTTGAGTTACAAGAAATACGTTTGGAGTGCAATAAATAATAAATAAATTATTTATTTAATAAATTTTGCAACAGAAAGTGAAAATAGCATAAGGTGGAAATTAAAAGCTAACTTGTAAAAGCATACAAATCGGCAGCGTCTTGTGGCGCCCCAACAGCAGGCCCAGGGGCTACAATGGACAGGTTTTATGTTTTGCTTTGAAATCCAAAGCTAAGTACAAAGTAAATGCTGCGTTTGCTGAATAATTGTTTTAAAATAATCTCATAATTGCAAACAATGTATAACATTTTTTTGTTAATATTTGCATTTGTTTTTAGTCACAAACAAAGAACTGCTGCGCATTGTTACAACAAAATATATGCAAAAATTGGCTTGTTTGGCAAATCAGCAGCAGTTGCGTTACTTTGGAACTGCATATTATTGTGGGCTGGATGATAGTTCAAATTTTGAGTGATACTTTGGGCTCGTCTGCACTCTCAAACTCCTTGTTTTGAAGTCACGACCTATATTCGGCACCCGCCACTGCAAAAAGCAAACCAAATTATCTCACGGCATGGATTTTGTTCATCTATACAAATTTAAGGAACGAGATCAGTCATTAAACTGAAACTGCAGAACTTATACCGCGTCTCTCAGAGTTGTACTCACTTAAAGTTTACAAGACCAATGTGCGTTACCTGCAATGCGAAAACTTGTTGATGAGCTGGGAAAACTGGGATGTCTTTCGCGCTAGAGCTGCAGCTTGTCGTTTGCAATGACCTAACAAAGCGAATGTTTCTCACAACTGGTATTCTGGTAATACTTACTTACCAGTAATCTATCTTTAACGCTATATTGGCAAACCCATTCTTATCTCTTATGTGCTGAGAAAAGTTGGAACTTTTTCGCTGTACAGCTGCAGTTTGACGATGCAGTTTGCAACACTTCAAGTGGAAAGTATCTAACAAGGCGAATGTTTTTCAAAACTAGTAAAGTTTTTATTCTTCATCGTTACGTATATCGCCTTTAACGTTGCACTTTCAGATCCATCTGATGTGCCGGGAGAACTTGGATATATTTCGCTGTTGTAGCAACAAATACTTAAATTGGTAAGGATTATAACAAAGCGACTGATTCTCAAAACTAGTATACTCACTAGATATGGGTATGGATATCGTCGTCTTTAACGCTGCACCGGCAGACATCTGACGGGCTGTGAAAACTTGGGAGCTTTTTGCTCTAGTTTGGTTTAAATGTCGTTGCTTCGAAGGTCGCAGATACAAATACTTAAAGTGGTAACGTTCTAACAATGCGGCTGTTACCGAGAACCAGTTCTCGTATTACCAATATTTACTAGTAATCTGTATGTCTTTCGCCTTTAGCAACTTAAGGAGTGCCCTTCTCAATTAAACTGCAGCATATTTTCAGGACTTCACGCATCGGCTTAAAGCCAAAGGATACTCACGCTTAAAGCCAAAGGCTACTCACGCTTAAAGTGCTACAGATCGTATACAGCAGCTAAGATAATTATGTGTGCACAAATTGCTGATAGTCCTTCAAGAATTAAAGTGCCTATAAAGATAAGTTAAATACCTAAACCTTTTATTTGAAAAATATTGTACAATCTTTCCTCGCAGAAATAAATGCCAGCCAATAAACCAGGTATTTGTATAAAACTCAGATGAACGCTGTGTTGCCGTATTTGTATAGAAACATTGGGTGAGTAAACGGAGATGCTTTTACGATTTCAAAAATAATAGTTCATCTATCGTTACTATTCCTTAGGTGACCAAGGGAAGCATAATGAGAGAGCGTACTCGACTCTAAAATCAAAGGTCTCTGGTTTGGTTTGCCGCACCAGCACTGCTGTACTATCTCAGTAATAATAGCTAGCAAAAATCGATATTTGCCCAAGTAAATATCTAATCACCGTTTGTATATTGTTAGCAAAAAGATAATATTTTCACAGAAGAAATCTTACGTATTAAAGACCACCGTTCGGAAGCGGCTTCAAACTGCTGCTTATGGTTCCATTCGAAGAGCAGCTAGTGGAGTTCTCTTTCTTCGTTCATTCAAGGAATTGCGCGAAAATTTAAACTTTGTTTCGTTTACAATTGGCGTCGACTCAGTGTTGAGTTTTGATGATTGCCATATTGGGACATATTTACTGCGTGAGTGTACGAAAATACTAATAAGATTTCATAAAAACAATTTTTCACTTTTCATTCTATTAATTAAAGGCAACGCCGTTCGCGGTAGTGTAGTATGCTGTTCTCTTAAACTACACTTAATACTTGGGACACCCTACGCCTTTGGAACGATAGCAGGAGAGCATTTATTTTAAAAGTTAAGATGTTATAATAGTTACTCTCAAAATGCATTGATATGCTGGTAATACTTACTTACTAAAAATCGGTACGTAAATCGTCTTTAATGCTGTATTTGCAAACCCATTCTAATCTCTTATGTATGCTGGGAAAACTTGGGACTTATTCGCTGTAGAGCTGCAGTTTGACGTGGTTCGGATCTATTTTGTTTTAAATGAAACAATTTTGTACGAAATCACGAGGGGAATTTGTTGGGAATTTCTGTATAAAGTGTGAGAAAATGAGTCGTTTTTTTAAATCCGAAAGGTGTTAGGCCTTTTGTCTACTCTGAAACTAACCAAAGTTTATGATACATTATCTGTAAATATAATTGATTAATATTAATTTAAGACACTTTATTTGAAGAAACCTTAGCTTATTGTTTTTCATATTGATATGGAAATTATTGCAGTATTGTAATTTATATTTAAATGTTTGCCAATCTCTGTATAAAGCGAGGTTAATCCATTTTTTTTCAAGGGAATCAAGCCCTCTATAGTTATCTCAAAGATTTGTTATAAACACAAATAGAAGAGCTGCTTAAAAAGTTAAAAAGTAAAAAAGCTGCTGAGTTAATAATATTAATAATCAATAAGTTAGTTTACCTCATATAGATCAGTATGATCCATAGTGGAACCGGAGATAATAGTCAATTGGTAAACTATCAAGCTGTACTGCAAGCTGTAGCTGAAAAACAGCGAAGTATCGAGTGTTAAAATTAGCATAATAGGGTCTCAAAATAGTAAGAACTTCGTCGTTAGAGAGACCACAGTTTGAAGAGGTATACCTTTATTTGTGACTGCATTGTTTTGCTAATTCAACACTCGATTTTCCAGCACCTAGTGCCACCCAACAGCAAACTTTTTATCTACTCACAACTCGTAGCTTACGGCTCTGCCATGGGTTCAATAACCTTGCATATAACTATAAATCCCCAAGAGCTGCATAATTAAAAGTTTGTCACACACTTTGCAAAATCCTTCGATTATTATATTGCACTTGCAGCAATTTAAGCCAAGTTTTCCTTAGTCTCCGGCATACACAAATCCTTTTCATTTTTGCTCTTAAAGTGCAAGGACTCATAAAGTTTTCATTTCATCAATTGCTCAATGCTTACCCAGCATTGAGCCGCTTATTGCATTTCAGTTGTGCGCTGGCTGTCTAACTCATCAATAAGAGAGAAGTGTGCGGCAGTGCTGCAGTCACAGAGAGCTGGAGAACTGAAGTTGAAGCAGCAGCAGCTATGGAGCTCATATCGTTCCCATTGCAGAGACACAGTGGACGACACCAAGCAAATTGATGATGCATACAGCAAACAACGACCAAAGAGACAATGACAATTGCATTGACATTTCGACAGAGCAACAACTACAACAACATTAACAATACACAACAACATGTCGTCCCGTCTGGACAACGACATCAACAGTGCGCAGAGAGCAGCAGCAGCAGGAGTTCCTGCAGCATCCGTAGCAGCAGTAGCCCCATCAGCAGACCGAAACATGACCATTTACTGTGCAGCATATCGATTGCTTGATTTTGGCATTGGGATTTGTTGTCAGTTTGATTTTTGGGTTTTAACATTGGCTGGAAGAGCGGGCTGCGGGATAGTACTCCTGAACGCCACTCTAATAGTGCGCCGGCAGTGCATTTGTATTGGGTTTCAAGCCATCAGTTTATTTAGTTGTCATTGCATTGCAATGTAAATGTTTGCGTATTGTTAGTGAGCTCGACGTACGTATGTTTAAAGTTATTACACAATATAGCAACATGATATCCTGATAGTTTTTGTTTATAGTCGGATGCGGATGCACTGCACGCGGGTGGTGAGCACTTTAAAGCCTGCAGGCGTCATTTAGGAAAATGCATTTAAATTACACTGAAACGCGTTTGTGAAGCGCCGATGATGAGCCAGCTATGGAGGATTGGACAGGGGCAAGGTGAGTTATGTTGCACTTTTAGTAGGCAAATATTTTTGTAAATATTGAGTTATTTTTTTTGAAGCTGACCCAAGATGGAATACACATTTTGTTTCGAGAAGGAGAGGCGAAATGCAGACAGCATTTTAATGCTTTGAATGAACTTTATTAGAATTTGGGAATGTATGTACATGGAATGTTGAGTTGACAAGCAAAGCTCGCGAAAACAAAGTACAAATAATAAGGCAATCTATATTGAACATTTGGATGACTCGAGAATGATTTGGCCAGAGCAAAGATTGGGACAACAGAATGTAAATAATAAGAAAACTTGTATGAGATACAATCGGATGGTGCACATGGTTGCGGCAGAATTGTATAACTCTCAAGATGAGCCAAAATGGAAAATCCCTAATTGGTAAAGGTCAAATATAAACCTAATGAAGCACACAACAAAGATCATAGAATAGAAACGGGATGGATTAGAAGCAGTCCAACAAACACGAGTTACTGCACAAAGCATGGGTAAAAGCTGGAAAACCCAACCATGGTAGCTGCGACGATTAAGACAAACCAACTTACAGCTTGAAGTCTGCCAAATCCAAAGAGCAGTCAGATGTTTGGGTTTCAAATCGAGAATTATTGCATCCAACATTTCAGACAAATAAAAGAATGTAATTGTTAACTGAAATTTAAAAAATATCGCAACCCATTGGCGTTGTGGTTACTGGCCAAATAGCTGACACGCTGCTCTACATGATTGCTTCCGACAAGATATTTGGCAAGGATTAGTCTGTAATTTTACATTTACCAGATAATCCACCGATAATGGAAGTTCTGGATGTTGAATGGAACTGAAGTAGCATCAACTGATCAACAAGCTGTGCTCAAAGATACATTTACCAGATACTTCACCAATAATGGAATATCGTGAGGATGTTGTTATGGAACTGACCGATTGTGCATTGCCATTACTACATGAAGTACCAACTGAATCACAAGTTGTGTTCAAGGATGTTACCGCCGCTTCTTCACACGAGAAGGACACTAAAGGAAAAGACTTGCTGTCTACAAAAGAAAAACGAAAAAAAATGTAAAATTGCTCGTTGTGGGCAACCCGACTTACATAGATGCTTTGATTTGCGCCAATTATGCTCCAACCATACACAAAAAAATCTTTTCCGCTATGGAACTGAATCTGCTCCAGAGTTTACATGTGACATTGCTGTCTTAAAACCACGGTGGTCAAATAGCATAATGAGTCTGGTTCAATGAGCCAACTAACGCCTCTCAGAGCCATCTGCCGAAGCTGGTTTTTCTTTGGTGCCAATTCGGAATACATACTGTTGGGTGTGCATTCCGCCATTGGTTTGGAGCTATCACTTCTACTGGAAGTTCTTCTTCTTTTAAGTAACAGCAGCCGGTTGAGAGTCCTTTTACATAACTAAAAGATACTAATGACTTAATATTGTAAGGCAAAGAATGCCAAATTGAGGATTAAGCGATACCAATGTAAGCCGCTGTACGGTAGCATTTATACTGACTTATAAGGACGCAGTTGAGTGCTTCAGAAGAGGGCACAATCTACTAAAATCGGACGATGAAGTGAAAAATCTAGAAAATCGTGTGCTAATGTTCGATGCGTCTTCGAAGCCCTCGCATTATACACAAAGCATAGTTCGCGTTTATCGCTTTGGTCGGGACAAGCCTTGTTATATAGCTACGGCTGCAATGGAACAAAAGGTTTATGATCACCAAGGCCAAACAGGCCACAGCCAAGCGTGTCATTGACGAACAGCAGATACAACAGACAGAATGGCAATACAATCAAACCGATTTTATGGAACTGTATACTTATGCGCTGAAACCTACTGTCAAACGAGAGATGCCTATATTACCTAAGGATAGATTGTTTGCCGAGTTGCTAACAGAGTTGCAGTCATTAATATTTAAATATCACGAACATCACTCGCTGTTGGAGCAGGTAGAGCTTGAAGATCTCACCGAAGAGGAGCGCAAATCTGCTAGGGCCGACTATGAAGCGTAAAAAACGTGCACAATGCAAAGTTCGCAATATAAAAGCAATGATCGTGGTTCGTTCGGTGCACAAGCTAAGGGCAATCAGTTTGGCAATGCATCCGACAGCGTAACATCCAGTAAATATTTGAAGAATGCCAAAGATAATCCTGTGTTGACGCAAAATCAAGTCATACAGCTGGTGCCTACATATTTTCAGCAATTGTCAAATGACATGAACAACAGTGATCCAACCATGCACAAGAATCTAAGACAGCTACACGCTACGATTGTGCAACCAAGTGGCATGTATATGAATCCTTTACTCTGTGCAAATCAAAATCCCTTAGCAGCTGGTTATATCCAAGCAACTGGCCAACCGCCACCAGCAATGGCACCAGCAGCCAACCATGCGTCTGCTTTTGAGCCAGATAAGATAGAGCAGATTGATTAAGACAATGATGCAGAAAAACCGGAGTTGCAGAATAATAATAAGGATCAGCTCACTCTTGGCACAAACGACTCCTAAACGCGTAAGTGCTTCACGTTATACCCCAAAAAAAAACTTAATTAACGCTCTACCTTTTCAGTTGCGAAAATGCTAACCCATTCACCTGGCGCTGTCATCCCACAATTGGAATCAAATCGCTTTAGTTAAGCTGTTGCACGTTGTTGCCTAAATAAAACCATTTTGTATTTCAATTTCAATTTGTGCGCTTAACCCCTGCCCCTCAGACAGCTAACTGCCGGACACCAAAACGTATTTAGGTTAAAATGCATGTTTTGGGCGGCTTCTCCATTGACCTCCATGCCTTCCCCGTTGTGGAGGTGTGCAACGATTTTTATTCGTTTATCGCTTGATTTGATTTGTGGTGTTTATTGCAACTCATTAAAAGCTTTGCTGCAAACGATTTGTTAGTAATTTAAAACCTTAATTAATTTCCAATGTGCTTAATTTGTATTTTATAAAATTGTAAAATTTTTGCATTTCAATTATTTGAGTAAGAAGATATTAATTAAATTGTTATTAATGTGAATTTTGTAAATAGTTGAAATAGTTGCGATTGGCTTTTGTGCATTAATTGATAAGTTTGAGTACTCGGCGAGTGCGGTTGAGGTCCGCTGTAAGGGTGGTAATGGTCAGCTAAAGTAAAGGTAGAGTACTCGATAAACTTGGTTTCTATTTGTACCAAAAGCTGCATTGATTTTTGGACAAACAGTAGCCGCAACGTAAGACTCAACTCGTAAGTTGCGAGCTTTGTCTGAGCAGAAATCCTTGCTTGCCGAACTGGCACGTGGAGTCAGACCGTAAAGTAAGAGAACAAGTCCTTAAACTAGAAAAGTTTTCCAAACAGTTCTAGCCTTAGAAAAGCATTCTAGGGACTAAATATGAGCCAAAAATATTGACTTGTGACCAATCTGTCAAGCGTCTTACAAGCAAAAGTACCTATTCAAAGAGGCTGACTTAGGTCAAACACCTGTTTCGACAGCAATATCAATATAATATAATATAGCCTCATAGCTATAGAGACCCAGAACTGAGCTAATATGATCTCTCCAAGGGCATAAAGTGAAAGCTGACTGGGAATCACCATTAACTCAGCAAAAGACAGCGAGCAACGTAAAAGCTCTCAAACTGGCCAGAGTCATAGGTGCTCTGACTGCATTTGTTGCCAATGCGATCAAGTGTGGACTTTGGGCACAAATTGCTTCCACTAGCGCATCACAAATGAAACAGCACTACGCAATCTGTAGGATCAGCAGCCATAGTTTTGGCCTAATTATAAGCTCAAACAGAAATGTGGACGACGGCGCTAGACCAGAGCTGGCCAAAACTACAACATTTTACTTAGCTGTTGGTCAGCAGAGCGAAAGACAACGAGCAACAAGAATGCTCCCAAACTAGCCAGAGTCGCATCTGCATTTCTTGCCAAACTAGCAATCACAAGTGGAAAGCCACGGAACAACACGTGGTATCAGCAGCAAAAGTATCTCAATGTCTAAGAGAAATATGGACGACGCCGCGAAATCAGGGCTAGCCCAAAACTCAGTTGTAGATGAGGCATATTTATTTAAATTCTTCTAATATTTCAGATACGGTTTGCGAACCGTAGGATTTAAAAAAATGTCGGTATATGCCTGGTATGGTGTGGCACCCCAAGGCATTTACTTTCATAAGATTGCAGTTAAGTAGGCGTAGGTTTTGGCATAGTTTACCTTGACAAAGTTACCCAAACTTCCTATTGAGCCACGTGCAGATGTTTTGCAATCTTAAATACCAGCCAGCAGCTCTTTGGGAACTTGCGCTGATATATTACTAGTACCACGAGGTGCGGGCATCAGACGCACCGAGACGGAGCCGCACTAGCCTGTGACTTTGCAGGGTACAGCAAGGGGCTTATCAATCTGGTTACCCCAGTAACCACGACTTACTGGAACTACAGACAGCTTGGCCTACATAATGGTAACGAATAGCAGTTGCCACTACTTTGCTCCACCAAGACGAATGTGTTCCTTATTGTTATCACCAGAGGCGACGAATGCCGTAAGACACGTACAGCAGCACGCCACAATCCGCCCAAGAAGAATTCAAAGACTTCACACTCTTTGACGAACAGCGAGTAGAGATCGATTTCCTCAAACGACCTCATCTTTTCTTCGCCCACTAAGCGACCAAACTTGGTGAATGGAACGCACTCTTTGGAATTATGCCTTCGAGCACTAAGCAGTCGAGTTTGGTGACTAGAACCCCCAGTGTGGAATCCTCCCTGCCAACACAACCGCGAGCAGCGTGACCACGTGCACGACTGCGTTCACGGCGAGAGCCAAAACCACCTCTGAAACCACTACGAGCTGGAGCTGGCTTCGCCATTTGGAGTTGGCAGAAAAAATACAAATGGATCGTACGAGCAAAGATGCCATTGTATGTGTAGTGGGTACAGCCGCGGGCGCGAGCACGACGAGCAAGCAACGAGTGCTACGAGTGTGAACACGTGGTTGTATGCCCCAAACATGCTTGCTATGTAAATTCAGAGTCCGTACAGTTGTGCTCAAGAATGAGCATTGGTTTTTGCTGAGCGTTTCTTGATTAAAATGCGGTTGCCCACCACACAGCTGCTGCCTTAGCTGCAAGCAATAGGAAAAAAATCCACACCCACAATGTGTTCTGGATTTTGAAAGCGTGCAGGCATTCGGAAAACTGAGAATCTGCCAAAATACCCATAAACAATGTGATTTGTTCAATGCGCAACCACCCAATTCAAACAATCTACGAAAAAGTCTTGTTGATCTACTTTTATTTTTGTACAATCTATAATTATATATAGATGTATACGTGGGAAGTTGTATCTCTCGCCTCAAGAAACTGGAGCAGATGTTCATGCAGCCTCATGCATGATTGGAATTCACGATATAGAATTACCTGGCTTAAAGCGAATGCTGTCGAATATCTTGGATGGGAAACTAAGTAATTAATACTTTCCCGATAAGCAAGAGTAAGTCTCTCAAGTCGATCCAAAAACTAAAAACAATAAATAGAAATTTTAGCATAAGCAACAAATGCACTACAGTAATACGCAAACACAAACCTCTGCAATAAAAACGTTCACGATTTCGGTATACATATTCAAGTCTGCCATAATTTAAGGGTTTCCGTTTTTATTTTTTCACAACTGGCGTCTGTCTGGCTGCTATAGACGAAGTGTATGCTTCGTACGTGCGTTTTTAGGTGATGCCAAATCAAAAAACTTATTTAATTTGCATTGAAAAGTGCTACCATATAAGTGCCATCCAATTGACCAAAGCACAAAAGTGCTGCTCATCAATACCAAAAAAATACTGCCTATGATTGAAGCGCATCTACGTTTTTATCTTATCATCTGGCAGCACTTAATTGAGTGATGCCAAATAAAAAAAACTTATGCATTTTGCATTGAAAGTGCTGCCCATCAATATAAAAAATACTGCTAATGTTTGTGTTTACATTGAAAAATAATAAATCAAATATAAATTAAAATATAAAAAGTGTGCTGAAATTGTAATTGCAAAAATTACGATGCATGCTAATTTGTGATACAATCGTCACATTATTACTTTAGTGACAGCAAAAACTTGGTAGCGCACTTGTTTTGAAACGCATAGCTGGCAGCAGCACACTGAAGTTGTTGCTCAGATATAACAAAACAAAAAAAATCAGTTAGTATTAAATATATCTTAATTTTAAAAATTTTATATTGTTTAATCTTAAGTTCTCCACTAAAGATCATACTGATCTATGTGAGTTGCCTGCTGGCTTAACCTAACCTAATCTTAAGGTCAAATGCACTAAGTTGTACCAGTAAATTTATAATAAATAAATAATTAAAATCATTTTAAATATATCTTTCAGTTAACGAAGCCAACAAAAAAGACATTTTTTTTCAATTAAGTATTTGAAAAAGTAATTTCGATTTATTAAGAAAATTAACAAAGAAATTTAGAAATTTTAAACAACAAAAAATAAGTTGTTAGAATACAGCTGCTGAAAGCTAAGTCATAGAAAAAAAATTTTAAATTGTTAAAATTCTTACAATGTTGAAAAGTATTTAAATATTTAAGTTATATACAAATACCCTAAATTTACTTAAAACTTTCGTTGTTTCATTTAATATACAAAACCGTTTGCTGTTTTTTGAATATTTCAAAACAAATAAACCTAAAATTGCAAAAATTCTTAGAATTTTTGTGTTTTTTTTTAATTAAAACAACCTTGCATTATAATTTAAAAATATGTAAATATATGCATAAATATTTAAAAAATATAAATTAAAAAAAAAACATTTTTTGATTCCTAAATTAAATAAAATAATGTAAAAATAGCAAAAAGTTATATAAAATATTTTAAAAATAGCAAAAAATGGCTTTCAATACTCTCTGCAACTTTTAAAAAATATTATAAAGTAATTAAAAAAAGTTATATATTGATGCCCTAATTATATAAAATAATTAAAAAGTAGCAAAAAAAAATATATAAAATATTTAAAAAATAGCAAAAAAAAGGGGTTTTAGTCACTATAATGCAGAGTTTATTTAAAAAAATATTATGAATTAAAAAAAATGAATTAAAAAATATTTTTTAATTCCTAAACTAAATAAATTATTAAAAAAAGCAAAAAAGTGCTTTTGTCACAAAAGCAAAAAAGTGCTTTTGTCACTCTCAACTAGTGACCCACAACACGTGTTACATATCAACCGCTAGAACACCTTCCAGGCCTTGAGTGGGAATCGAACCCACGACTGTATGGGTGTGATGCTAATATTTCCGAATCCCTTCTTACCAGCACCACAACAGCAGCCACGTTAAGTTCGGCGAAATGCTTACATATGTTATATGCAGAGTTGCGAAAAATGTATATCGATAGGCAAAAATCAGAAAGTTGCTATTTTTAGCACATGAGAGTTGACAAAAATAATTGCGACACTTGTGTTACAATTGATGTCATAAGGAGTTTACTTATAAGTAACATTTAAAAATAAATAAATAATTAAAGCGATTTAAATGACGATTCAAGTCCCTATAAAAAAGGTTGTTTTAAAAATACAAAAATATGTATCCCGCAAATACGCACTTAGTGCTGTTGCTGCCGGGAATCGAACCACCGATTATCAGTTTTGGAGGCGAGTATGCTATCCTTACACTACCGAAGGCCAAGCGCGACTTGATATTTTTACCCAATTTCAAAAATTTCACAAAAAACGCAAAATTCAATTAAAGTTGTAAGATGAAAGTCGACGCTCTTTATTATTAAAAAAAATATATTTAAAAGATATTGGTTTCATTGGTAATCTAAAATATAAATTTATAAAATTTTAACTCTAAAAAAATAAATTTAATTATGCAAACAATAAAATTGAAAAATTGAAATATGCATATGTGTATAATTTGCCGTTTTGAAAGATAGATGGCGCTAGCAGTATGTATGTATACATTTTTTGAGTTGGCATAACTGTACTGTTAACTGATACTCATACCTTCAAAGTGCAAACGGCACATTTCGTCAAAATAATAACATTCTTGTTGTTGACCATAATTTGCGGAATTCCAAGTAAATTGCATTTGCGGCGTACATTGCTGTTCTTACTTCATCAACGAACAACGGTTTGAGAGAAAATATATTGTGCATGGAATTGTCACAGGGGACTAAAAATTAAAATATACATATATAGTATTTCAAGAATCCGAAGTGAAGTAAAACATGACTTTCGGCCTGGTGAGGCTGGCCAAATCGCTTTGGCCGTGCGCCTATGCTCTGTGTTTGGTGGGACCAGTCCGGTGTGTTCTACTAAGAGTTTTTAAAATCGGGTCAAACGGCTAAGAAGCAACGCTACCGACATTGATTTAAATATTAATTTGAAAGAAAAACAACCGAAAACTGCGCAAAGTCATGGCAAAGTTGTCTTGTAAGATAATAAAGCATCGACTCGTACAGTGAAATTAGTGAAAGACAAAAGAATTAATTGGGAAATAAATTACCACCCGCTGTATTCTGCAGACCTCGCCCCGTCCAATTATGATCTTTTTGCATCAATGGGACATTCACAGTGCTTCGCCATAATTTGCTAAAATAATGGACTAAATGTGTAGAAACTAATGGTCAATCATCATCATCCTTGGCGCTACAGTTCAGCTTTGGCCTTTCGAACAATTTCTCTCCAATAGTCTCTGTCCTTCGCCGCTTCTTCCCAATTTTCAACGTTTAGTTTCTGAAAATCTGCTTGAACTCCATTTATCCAACGTGATCGCGGTCGCCCAACTACTCTTCTTCCATCCGGTCGGTTAAAGCACGTTCTCTTAAGAATCGGGTTGCGTGTTCTCGCGACATGGCCAGCCCATTTTAGCCTTTGCGACTTGATATAGGCGGATAAATTTGCATCGTTGAATATCTCCTGCAGTTCTTCGTTGGTACGAATACGGTAGTTAGAGTCATCGACCCTTACCGGAATGGTCAATACTTTGATTCAAAAAGTTTGCATGATCTCCTGAAAATTCAGTGTTTTAATTAACGCAAAAACCGGTAATTTTCAACTTACACACCGGTATATAATATTTATTTATTGATAAAAACTTAAAATTGTCTTTAAAAAATTTTGAGTTGTAAAGCTCAAATTTAAAAATTAATTGCTTAAACTGTACAGTTTTTGCAATATATATAAATTTAATAAAAAAAAAATATTCTGATAGTTTAGTGGCTGCTCATAATTTAAAATAACAATAAAAAAAGTAATACAATATTATTTTGTTTTTTAAGTTGTTGAACAGAACTTTTAAATTTTAAATGTTTATAAGCTATTTTTAATACTATTTTACAGAATATTGTAACTGCATTGCACTATTACTAAAGGAATCCGACCACCAATGATTAAAATATAAAATATGCTTTCTTCGTAAAAAAATTGTATATTTGAATTAAGAAATTGTTTAAGAATAGCAGATAAAAAAATAATTTTTTGAAGTTAAGAAATAAAATAAATAATTTTTTCAAATTAAATAAAATTTAATGTCGTAAAAAAGTAATTATTAAATATAATTCGCAATTTTATGAAAAGTAATTTAAAAAAAGATTAAAAAAAAACATTTGTTTGCATCCCCCCCTATTTACAAAGTTTCCAGAGGCAAACTGGGAATCGAACCAACAACTGACTTCGCAGTGCTAAGAAGTACAAACACCTTGAATACTAGCACTACGACAGCCCCCATACCACTTTCGGCAGAATGCTAACAACTGCAAAAAGCTGACAGGTGCAGAGCTGCAACAAATATATCGATAGGCAACATAAAAATGAACTATCGATGAAACACAATGCATGCGATGTGCGCAAATACATGTAAACAACTCTATAGGATTCTCACAAGTGAATTGACAAAAATAATTGCAAAACTTGAAATATAATTGATGTCATCAAAATTTAAAGGATCTTGATCTCTACCAATCGAGCAGCTGTTGCACAATCAATATCAAAATGAGTGAGTGCGTTCGCCACCTGCAAACCAGCTCCATGGCTGTTGCTGGCCATTTTCATTTTTTTGCAAAACCAATTAAGAAATTAATGTTTCTAAAACCCAAATTTTGTATCTTCAAATTTCCATAGTTGCTCTGGGTAGCTGCAGCTGCCCATGCCGGCGTCTGGAAACAGCTGCTACTGCTGAATCTTTAATTTGAATCCAATGAGATTTATTATGAATAATTGAAGTGAGCAAATGGCAAAACAATGCCAAGCCAAATTGGAAATACATAACTGAGCAGCGCACTGGCGCACTCCCAGTCGCACAAGGCACAGGAATTGCAGGAAAACTTAATCAATAACTGCCTGTCCGACTAAGACGTTTGCACCGCGTCGCGCTATCCACAACTACCAACTGCTGCCGCTCTAACTTACTCCCGCCGCATATCAATTTCAATTATATAAGCATAATAATCATTTCCGTCTGGCAGCTGGCACTACAAACGCGCTAGGAATCCGACGACCACCACCCCCACGTTATGCGCGTGCCTGTCAATCATAAAAATGTCCAAGTGACGGCATGGATGTAAGCAAGTAAGGCCAGCCGCTGCGACCTTTGCAATCAGTCGCGCCAACGTCGTCACTGCTGGCGTACTCATGCCCATACACACAAGCAACACTCCACATCCTGGGCAGGCTACGTTGTCGTCAACGCTATGGCAAGTTCACGCCAATTAAGGCTAATCAAATTATTTATAATACTTAACCTAATTTATGGCTAGTCGGCGACGTCATTCAATCGCAAAGCCTTTACTGCCAAGTGCGTCGGCAACGTTGTCGTCTCCTAACTCAATAAAGACCATGTTGCAGCTGCTCCAATTCGCGGCGGGGCGGCTACGCCCAATATGCCAACACTTTCGCTCTTTGGCGCGCACAGCCTTTGCGAACTTTTGCAATAACCACTTAAAATTCACTCAGCTGTGAATTATGCGCGCACAACCCACAGACGAGCCCATCCAGGATTGATGGTGCGGTACGTAGGTCGGAAATGTGCAAAAAAGAGAGAGACCCTGAACGGACGACTGCCCTGGTTATTGAAGTCGTTTTTAATTTGTGTATGTGTGTGTGTGTATGAGTATGTGGCCAAGTAAAGGATTGCGTATGTGCATGAGTATGCTCGAAATTAAAGTGTTGACGGATTGAAAGGATATTTTGCACATATGCTGAAAGGAAGGATTACTTCAAGAGCAGCAGTCAGCAAGGGCTATGGCAGCTGCAAGCGATGAAGAAGCACATAATATGGTAGGCAGTGTAGTTACTGGCTGTGGAATTTGGCAATGCGTACAAAAGGAAACCCTGCGACCTACTGCTGCGTATTGGCGGAGATTGTGACAATCAGAAGATGACGCGGTAATGCTAAATCTATCGATGAAGTGCGATATGTGCCGCAGAATTCTGCGATCATCCAGCAGTTTTTCCTTTACAAATCTCGCTTCCATAATTTTAACTTCGAACAAGCTTCGGAGTCTGATGGTTTGGTAATCCTTCAATATGGGTGCTCATTCATCGATGTAGCGCGACATGTGCGGCAGAATGCTGCGATCACACACGAGTTGTTCCACATACAGATCCGGCTCACATAATTTTCTTAGCTCTGAATAAGCTGCGCAGTCTAAGGTGCACAATAGACTCATGGGGCTCGCAGTACTGAAGGGCTTAGGCCTACCCTGGTTCAAACAAGCTCCGCAGTTCGACGGTAATCAATATGGATGCTCATGTACAATTTTTATGCATTTCCTCAGTAGTGGTAGGTAGACCAACGTACCGACCGTACTTTCGCTTCAAGAATGAGCATGCATTCTGGAAAAGGGAAATTTCCTGCACAGCACGGGTGCCGACTCATCGTCTACTCGAGATCTCGATCTCGCATCAGCACACGTTTTTCTCTCTCCATAGCCTCTACAGAAACGAACGGAGCTTTATGGAGACGTCCAAGCATAAAATGCAATATCCTAAAAGGTCAGTGAGATGAGAGTCTAGTGGAAAACATGCCATATAGATACTTTTTTAATCTGCTCTTGTAGATCAAAGCGTGGCGCAGACCAAAAAATCTTAGTTGATGCTGTAGGGGTTTCTTGACGAGAACAGAACACCCGATTACCTTACCCTAGCGAATCACAATTCCTACGACCAACAATCTGCATTCCATCTTTACCCGACATTCAAATGGTGAGTTCAAGAAGGCGTATGTGTAGTGGATATCGTGATGTATGTATATTGGAAATCGTATCATTTGGTTATTTCATCACTTGCACTTACAGATCAAGATGTGGCGCAGAATTCGTACAGTAGGCTCTAAACTATTGTTCTCAAAAAATCTTGGAAAGATGCTAAAGTATTGGCCTGCATAGTGACCAAACATTTTGTAACAGAACTAGAAACAGCTTACTCAATGCCGCACGTGAACAAATCATAATTCTTACAGTCAACAGTCTTATCTGAAGTCCATCTTTATCCGACACAAAATAGGTAAAAAATGATCTCACCGGTCACAACAGCAGATAAACATACAGAATTGCCATAAAGCATGGCCAATTTTTCTTTAACAGAACAAGGATCGTCGTACTCAACGAAGTGCAATTTCCAAAGCCGACAGAATATCTACAGCCTAACTTTTTTTTCGACACCCAAAGGTTAAGTTCCAGAAGGTATTGGAAATTGTGTTATATAAATAGCTTACCACTTGCTTTTACAGATCAAAAAATCTCAGAAACATGCTGAAGCAATTTCTCTGCGAGCACAACACAGGATTATTATACAGAATTTCTTAAACAGAACTAGAAACGGCGTACCTCTACGAATCACAATTTCTACCAACGACAAACTACAGTCCATCTTTTCTCGATACTTAAAAGCTGAGTTCAAAAACCCGTATATGTATCATTCATAGTTTACCACTTACTTTTACAGATCAAAGACAGCCCCCGAGTGCGTGCAATGAAGCCCAACAAATTATTTTAGAAATATGTTGAAAGTTTTCAAAAAACACAGGATAACCATACGGAGGATAAGCACCGTAGGATAAGCACCGCCGTACCCAAATTAATTGCATTTCTACAGCCAACAGTCTGCCTTTGCTCGAAACCCAAAAGTTGAGTTCCAGAAGACATATGTGTAGTGGAATTCGTATCAAAATGCAATGTTATGACGTTTTATCGTTGTGCCCCATATTCTGCTACATACTCCTTAGGCACTTATACATTGGAACGCGTGAATAGCGTGTCCGACCTTGGTGTCTTATTTGATCCTAAACTCAAGTTTAATAAACACATTTACAACATCGTAAACAAAGCTCGAGGGGTTCTTGCATTTATTAAGCGGTGGTCAAAAGAATTTAATGACCCGTATACTACCAAACTGCTGTACGTTTCGCTTGTCCGCCCAATTTTGGAATACTGCTCCTGCATTTGGAACCCTCAATACCAACACTATCAAGAGTTGATTGAGTCCGTTCAAAAACAATTTTTAATATTTGCTCTTCGGGGATTAAACTGGGATCCCAACATTCGCTTGCCATCCTATACATGCAGACTTCGCCTTATCAAATTACCTTCGCTAAGTGATCGTAGAACATGCCACGGCGTGCTATTTCTGCATAAGCTTTTACTCGGTCTCATTGACTCTAACGCTCTCCTTAATAAAATTTCTTTCATCATTCCTTCCAGATTAACTCGTAATTTTCGACCTCTAGCATTAACTTTTTGTAGAACTAATTATGCGTTACACGATCCTTTTCGTGTCCTATGCGCAAATTATAATAACCTCTATAATTTCGTCTCCTTTGAACGGTCTATCCAATCCATTTCTTCATCTATCCTATCCTATCTAGATTCCCCAAATCGAGCTTCTTTGACCAATCATGAACTATAAAAACCTATCTTGGTCAACGCTGTTCTTTGGCTTCTATTTGGAATAAATGTTTAAATTTATATGCTACTTTCTGTTTTCATCTTTTACATTGTAAATCCAAGTTCCTGGCTAGCCCCAGATGTGAGACGGTGCATATCTATAAAAAATTCACCCATCAAGCTAGGAATACGGATTAGTTTTATTATATTTTTTCCTTTTTATCAATTATTTCATAATTTTTAGAATGTTTAAGTTGTCTAATGTTAGGTCAACTGGACTTAGTTGTACCCTTACGTATTAATAAATAAATAAATAAATAAAAAGATATTGATGCTTCGCCAACTGCTTTAACGGATTAAGGTATGGCGCAGGCTTCGTGCAGCACGGCCAAAAACTATATCAAAATGTCTTGGAGACATGCTGAAGGGGTTTCTCAGCGAGAGGAACACAGGATAAGCATCCAGAATTGCCATGACGCCAAGCTTTCTTCAACAGGACTAAAACCGCCGAACTCTAGGAATCACAATTTCTGCCGACGACAGTATATCTACAGTCCACCTTTTTCCAACACTAAAAAGGTAAGTGAGTTCCCGAAGGCGTGTGCATAGTGAAAATCGTGTTTTATAGATATTGTACCACCTTCTTTTACAGATCTAGGCTTGGCTCAAATTTCGTAGAAAATTACCCTTAAAAAACCTTTCAAAGAAGTTACTCAACGAGCCTAACACAGGATCACCATATAGGATTGCCGCAGATGCTGCCAAACTTTCTGCAACAGACGTGTACTAACTCCGCCGTACTCAATGCCGTACATCAATGAATCACAATTTATATTTCCAACAGTTTATATACAGTCCAACTGTCCTCAACACCGTAAATGCATCAAAAGGACCGTGACAGTAACACAGAAGGGAATCCCTTGCGGCGAACTTTGTGTTTGAAATAAAACAGCATTGAGAGCAGAATGAAATGATGGTCAATTCGACGTTGCAAATGCATTTACCTACTTTTAGATAATTTTGGACCCCTGCGGTGTAAGTTTGAAATATAATTGCCGAATATTTGGTCAGCTACTGATGAAGCTTTTATTCCAGCGTAGTATAGGCGTATTGCGGTTTCACATTGGATTGCCGTACAAAATCGAACTACAGCGCAGCGTGGACACAGCCGGAAGTCTTGCTGAACACATAGTCAGCCACATCAATGAGAAGCATAGGAGCTAATTTGAATGCATTTGAACTCTTAAAGAGCATGGGACCAAACATTCACAGTGGAGAATTTGAACAAACCGCAATGGGGACACAAAAGTTGATCCCAGACAACATGCATTGCGTCACTCGTCAGCTGATGAAAATTTGTTTTAAATGAAGGCCCGCCCCAATGCAGTAACCTCGAACAATATTGCTAGCCAAACAGCGGGTTGCCATACTGGATTGCTCCTTTTAAAGTGCAGATTTGGTTTTGACGGACTTCTACCTGGTTCATTCGCTCATAAAGAACTTTAGAGTAAACCGATTATGATGTGTTGGAAAGGGAGAACGATGATAACTTCGAGGCTTATTACAAAAATCCCAAATAGCTTGGGTGCACTCGACTTCTTACGGAAAGGAAAGACTAGTGCAACGGTCGCACATCAACCTTCTGGAAACTTTGAGTCCAGTACACTGACAAACTTAGGATTCAGCATCAAAGTACACAAATTATTATTGACGAATTGAAATCTTACTAAGCAGTATTTTGATCTAGCCAAGTCACAGGCCCCACTCACAAAATATTCAGCTTTAGCAACGTCAGGTATCTCCTCTGATCTCAGCCAAATTAGCGATCAGCTCGAAGGTCGCACATCAAGCTTATGGAAACATCTTATCCTGAGAGTAAAATTTTATTAGACTAGATTTGGGTTTTCGCAGAATAGTGTCCAACTTATTAGTACTGAGGAAAAGGAATTCTACGAAGTAGTACTTTGGTCAAACACAGTCCCGTTCTCACTCACAAACGATTCAGCTACATCAGACATTTCCTCTAAACGCAGCCGAATTTGGGAACTAGCAAGCAATCCAAGCAGCTTTGTTAAAAACGCCCAATCACTAGTGCCTTCACTGCCCACCAGCTCATCTTAATTATCAAACTTAAGTAAACTTTAAAAATCCACTCATACCCCATATACTTTCAAAAAAAAAAAAATTCCCAACTAACAAAAGTGGTAAGCCCTGTTCTCCTCCCGCACTTTTTGCCCAAACCGCCTAAGCTGATCTAAAGCCAAATTGATGCCTTAATATCAAAACTTTCAACTTGATGCGTCAAGTTTGCATTGTAACCGGCTTAAAATAGCGAAAAACTTGTTAGCATATCAATCCAAATGAGCCACCAGTCAGTCAGTCAGTCAGAATCACTCATTCTGTCCCTGAATGCTGCAGCCAGTCAACTGTTAGCCAGCTAATCCTATGGCAAACTTTGAAAGAGCCAACACTGAAAATTAGCGCCTTTGCCCCCAATTAAAGTCTTAACGGCAACGAGAATCTATGGCTAAAGCTGTTAGCTGGAACTGGCTGGTAGCTGAATCTAAAGCCAGTGCCAGGATTTTCATGTAAACAGCCAACAACAATTGCTGCCAAAAATTTCAAGCCAATAGTCAACATGGGAAAATAAAACAAAAACATTGGGCCATGGGCCATGGGCCACAGTTGTGGGCTTTTGGGTTTGCTGGGCTCCAAAGTTTAGCCAACGCATTCACGCTTCAAAATTTTAACAATAGCAAATCGCACGCCCCATGCCGCCCTGCTTCAAGTTGCTTGAAGCTGCAGACAAATGAAGCAAACCCCGCAACGTTTCCGGGGAAGCCACTTTAAGCCCTGCAAATCCATAAAGCAAACAAAATGGTTTTCAAATAGAAAGCGCGACCAAGCACACGCTGGGTTTGTTGGCGCCAACAGGGAGGGGGAGTTGGCAGGATGCTGCACAATCGACAAGCAATTGGTAGGGCTGGGCATGATGCTTGTGCTCTGATGGCGGGGGCTATGGGGGCAACTCAGACGCTGGCGTTGCCATTGTAACCGACTTCGATAATGCTGCGCCATATTTTTGCAGCGGTTACACCAAGTCAGCCGCCAAGAAGGCACAGGGCACAGTGGGCCAAATTGTATTGATCTGTAGGTAAAAATTTGTGGTGGATGGAAAGGTGGGAATTGCGTTTAGAATCGGTATATTTGTAGTAGTAGATGATCAAAGATGAGGTTTTGGGGAGTCCGAATCCAATGTGATCTGTATGCGTTATGCAGAGATTGCGTACATGTCGTAACACCTTTTGGAAGATTCGCATACGAATAATAGTAAGGATACTGCAAAACCGCCTCGAAAAAATTACAAATCGTTATGTCTGAATATGTATTAAGGTTGTTTGCGAGTTCTTAGTAGCACTACGGTCTGGAAATTGGGTTCAGTAACCTTAAATTTTAGAAGACAATGAAAGAATCTCAATGATTCTACATCTTTTAGGATCTCCGCTGGTAAGTTTACTGATGAAGTCTTTATTCCAAACAGTACAGCTGGATTGACGCAGAAAATCATTCTGCATCTTAATATATTTCAATTCTAGCACAGCCAGAACTCTTGCAGGCATTTTTACAACTTTACCATACATCAACAAGATAAAGTGAATGCTGTCTGAGGAGCTGCTGAATGAGGAGCATAGGAGTTCCTTTAAATGCAATGGAACTTCTGAAAAGTGCAAGGGGATATACCTGCAGATCATTCAAGATCTCCACAAGTAAGTAACAAAAAATGATTATAAAATATTTAGGCAGCTACTTATGGTGTTCTTATTGCAGCATAGGATATCCGATTTGCAGTTTTTCCCATTGGATTGCCGTACCAAGCGAACCTAAATGCACTATAGTGCAGCTTGGACACAGTCGAAAGTTATCCTGGACTTGATTGTAAATCCACAATATACAGTGAATGCTGTCCACCCAAGGAGGGGCATAGAAACTTTGAAGTGCTTGCGGCCTTAAATCGACGGGGTAGATTTGAACAAACCGCAATGGTTACTCAAAAGTAAATCCCAAAAAATATGCATTGCATCGTCAACAGCTGTCTATTACTATGTACTTGCTATATCAACTCGTGAAAAGTATCGGGACTCTACAAACAACGGCCAGTCAAAAAGCTTTTTTGTCCATATATTATTAGCTTTTCTGTATCTGCCTGCAGAATTTTTCGGGAGTCTGAACGGCTGCAGTCAGGATTTAAAAACTCTTTCAAGGAATAGCAATTATTTATTATTCGCTTTCGATTAGATAGTTTCCGAAAAGTTAAGCGACTCTACAAACGAAGGCAAAGTCAGGAAAGCCTATTTGGCAGTCTTATATTTTGTTTTTTCTGTATATGCTGCATTGAACTTTTCGGGACTCTCAAATGCCGAAATCAGTACTTGAAAACTATTTCAAACGATAACAGTACATTGCTATACCTTTTTGATCAGCTCTCTTATTACAAAAATAAAAGTTGCAAACAGGATTTAAAAACTTTTTGTAGCGAAAGCAATACATTTTTCTCCCTATTCTATCAGCTCTCTTTGGCTGCTCAAAAACTTAAAATGCTACACCCGAAACCCTACAATGGATGCGACTACGTTAACCTCCGTTCCGAATTTCTATTCTATCAGCTCTCTTTGGCTGCTCAAAAACTTAAAAGGCTACACCAGAACCCCCACAATGCGACTACGTTAACCTCCGTTCCGAAGTTTTGGGTGTTAATAAAAGGAAACATTTCAAACGCAGTTGAAGAAAACCCCTTGATTGAAATAGGTTTCCTCCATAATCTATTATTTTTCATATCTTCAGGCTGAATTTTTTGGGACTTTATTACTTGGACCATTTCGAGCTGTGAAGGACTCTGCAAAATTCCTTTGATTTACCATGCCAACGACCACTGTGCACTGTGTGACAAAGTGTGGTTACGTTGTCGGCATACACACGTCTGTCGCCTGGGTTGCGCTGTCGGGTGTCAACATTGCCGTGGGGGGAGATGCTGCCAGTGTTTCCCCAAGTTTGTTTGTCTGAATTTTATTTTTTGTACACAGCATTTGCTTGGCCACTTTTTCTTTAGTCTGGTTGACATTTTCTGCAAGAAAATTGAAAATTTTCCTACTAATCGCAATCGATATGCTTTGCGAAACGTCACTCAACTGTCGACGCCTGAAGAGCTGCTCCTTCCAGCCAAATCCTTAGGTTGGGGCCGCATGCTCGTATATTCTTTTCTGAGGCTGCTGCAGCTATGTACTCGAATGAAAGCCCCCCACCCAACCAACTAACCAACCAACGTCTGAGATTTCTGTTTGAATTCAATTGTGTAAACAAATAAATTGAAGAATGCTTAAAATTAAATAAATATTTGGCATATTCAGCTGCAAATAAATTACTATAATGAATGACTTTTTTGGGTGGACATTTTTTGGCCAGAAAAAAAGTAGGGGAGATAAATTACAGTTGATTTGACAAATTAAGTTGTATGCTTTTGGGTATATATAGTGCTCTCTAAGGACTTGGTTGTTGTCATAAGCCAATTGAAAGAGATTTAATAAAGGAATTTTTATAGTCAATGTAATGTGCGTGAGTGTTGGAAATGGGAGTGCACTGAAGGATGTACGTTGTGGATTTGAAACTCACTTTTTCTAGACTATTTTAAAAAACGACTATTTATAAGCAAGAGTAACAATACTAAAGCTTTTAGACGAAGCAGCTAATATTATTTCTTAAACACGAACAGATGCGCAGAATTCGCTACGTCAAAGCTGAAGCACTGGTGCATTTACCTAGCACTGACATAGCTAGCAAACTAGCGCTAGCTGCCGCGGCAATTCTCTGTGAATTGCAGACTCCGCCGTTCAGATTCGATTATGAATTGTAGATTATATTTTTTTTAATTTTTAATAGTTATATATTCATGCTCCTGCTGTGGAGCGATGACCACATGGTCTGCGAAGTCTGCAGATTTTGGAACATCGAAATACAATCTTTTTTATTTGTGGAAAAACAAAAAGCAAGTTATGTATAATTTCAATCTACAGGCTACAGTCAGATAAATATATATTCAGGTTGATAATGTTTATTTTATTATGTTGAGAAATGTTATTATAAAATATTATTTTAAATAAAGTATTGATTTTCCATATCTGTTGGAATAAGGAACTTACCTTCGTGAACTTGGAGCACCTTAATTCATAATGAATCTCCTATAAACACAAGGTTATCCATTGCTCAACTTAAACGCAGCATTTGAGTGGTTTCCTGTGGAAAAAGGTGCTCATTATTTTATCAAAACCATGAAATACTGAGTGCTTGAAACTCAAGAGCTTTAGCTGTGATTTTTTTTTTAATTGCTTCCATTTCAGCACTTTTTCCTATAGTTTTTGAGTTCGTCATTAAATGTGATGCATTTTCATTATTATTTGGCGATGCGGTTTCATTTCAGCAGTCAAAATTGAATAACATAAAACATACGGAATCATCCGCATAAACTATATATGGATACGTAAATGGCAGTACGGCGGTGTAGTATCAGCCTCCCAATCATACAACTCCGTCAAAATGCTCGCATCACATAAATCGGTAACGAAATTGCATGCTTATAGGACTCTTATTTCGCAATTTTCGTAAACTTTTCCACCCATAGTTTTTGTTTTGCATTTGATTTAAGTGCGCTGCTCATTTCCGTTTATCATTGATTATCTTGGCTCATGCGTGCGTTGGCTTTGTGTATATCCGTAAGTTACTTTTGCTGCTGTTCGTTGCAGATTCGTTCTAGATACGTTGGTAGTACGTTTTTTGGTAGCTTTAATGTTTGCCCAAAACGGAAATGGAAAACTTTTGCACGTATCTAAAAGTAGCCAAGTGCACGTTCCCGACTCGAGTTGTTGTTGTTGTCGTTGTGCTGCGATCGAGCATGAAAAGTTTGGTTTAATTTTGGCATTTCACGTATTTGCACCCAGATACATTCACATAGATACAACTGCCGACACTTGCGTTTTCAGACATGAAGACGTGCTGCAGCTGTAGTTGTAAATGTTCACTGTATCTTATAGCTCTTAATGTATCTATAGTATAGTATCTGTGATGTAGTAGTTGTTGCTGTAGTTGTAACTACATAAGCACGCGTACGCTTTGAGCCCAGTTGGCTTTGTATGTATTTGCACGCACGTCTGCTCATTAAATACTCATACGCACTGTAGTCCTGCACACACACACCCGCACACAGAGGGAGCTACACATCCATAGAGACACCAATGCACACTCAGACCAACCACAGCCAGTTGGCATTGCCATACACTTATAAATGTTGTGCCAGAAGATAATGAATCTCAAGTTTTGCTCGTCAGTTGTTCCTAGAATTTGTTCTATTGTATGTGAAGTACAACTCCTAGGGGGCGGCGGCGACTTTGTCTACACAGACCTTGTCTCGCTTGTGTTATTTGATTTTATTGTCTTCAACTTTATTCATATCCTGTTAAAATGTATAACTTTGGCTTTACTGGGTTATAAATTATATTCCACATGGCAGTGGCTTAGTTAGCGGGCGGACTAAGACTTACCAGCACAGTAAGGATGCTCCTACTTTACGTTTTCATAGGTTAAGGATTGAAGTAGGAACAGAACGATTCTCTTAAAATTTCTGAGGAACTAGATTTATCTTCATCATATTTTACACCTATCATTAGTTTATAATGATAATTATCAAACCATAATTTTTAAATATCATATCCCACTGACAAAGCATTCTGCAAGGCTCCCCAGAGCTCCGTCAAGAACATTTCAATTTCGCCACCGATTCATTTTAGCAAGTAGAGCATGATTATATTTAGCAACTAAGAACTCAAATTACTGCCCTGGTAATGGCCCACAACAATTAGTTCCTCTGACTCCGCAGATCACTTCATTCATTCATGTTAGAGAACAAAAATAACTATTGATCATTGAAAGTCGGTTTATGGATTTTCAAAATATTCCCCATTAAGATCTATAAAATTTTGCACTTGGGTACACAGTATGCTGCAAAAGTAAGACTAAATTAAATATTTCCTTCTGGTATTTTTAATTTATCGTCATCAAATTTGAGATGAATTGGCACTATTATTATCTGTACACTCAAACCCTCATAAAGCTTCATATTTTTAATTTACAACCCTCTTCTCGGTTCTTATTTGTAGTGTTCTATTGGTAAATTGTACGGCCCGACAATGGTACTATTTCGTAAATTTCATTACCATTACTTCCAATAAAACATAGATCTTAAAACTTCGCGTCTTATGCGCAAACTATAATAACCTCTACGATTGCCTATCCTATGAACAATCTTCTCAATTTATCTCATTGTCTATCTTAACTCATGTTGATTCGCCAAATCAAGCATCTTTGACCAATCACGAACTATGAAAATCCCAGTACCCCATAACTGAATTCCGTAGGTCTATTTTTTATTTTATATATTAGCAGTTTTTTATTAACCAAAGCTTCTTTAGCCATGCCATCCAAAGTAACTCGTTATTTTCGACCTCAAGCACTACCATTTTGTAGATACAATTATGCGTTACACGATCTTGTTTTAATTTTGCACGATTTCCTTACTTACGAACGGTCTATTCAATCCAACTTATGCTGTATCTTAACTTAGCTTGATATGCTAAATCTAAGGTCTTTGCTCTATCACGAACTATGATCTTTTAGTCAGCGTTTGCTAAAAAATATTTAAACTTATGTGTTTCTTCCTGTTTTCAACTTCTACATTGTAAATCTAAATTTCTAGTCAGATGTAAGACGCTACATATCTATAAAAAACTCAATCATCTATTAGTTTTATTTTATATTTTCCTCGCTCAAAAGCAATATTTTATATTTTTCTATTGTTTGACTACAAATTCTACTGAATTTGCAGCTCTAAATTAATAATAAATAAAATAATTTAAAAACTGAAAACGATAAAAATGTGCTGCACTCGAGTTTATTTTCTAAAAAAAACCCGAAAGTTCTTGCGTCCTAAGCAGATTCTGCTCATCTTTTGTTTGATTTTAAATCAAATTGTTTACGATATTGCGCGTTTACCACATACATTAACTCATCGATTATTAAATTTTATCGATATGTTTTTTTTTGCAACTCCGCGCCCGCCAGCTAGTCGACTTTGTTGGCATGCCGTCGAACGCAACACGGGGGCTGTCGTAGTGCTGGTAGTTGGGGCGTTTGTACTACTTAGCACTGCGAAATCAGTCGTGGGTTCGATTCCCACATTACCCCTGGAAACACTTGTAAATATTAGTTAATTGTTGTTAACTAGTTTTAAGTGTTGATTTGAGAGTTGAGAGATCTGCATGGGAGGAAGTCACATTGTCATTGTTGGTACAGAGAATTTCGGGCGTTTAAAATGTTTTTTTGTACAGCAATTTTATTTTTTCATAAACTTTTATACAACTATTATATTTTTAAAATTAAATTGTTCAATAAAATTTATTTTCCTCAAACTTTTTTTTTGATTAAAGACAGAAGAAAATTCACAAGATTTCACGTCGTAATAAGGTTCCTCTGGGTACCCGAACACTTAGGTATACAAGGAAATGAGATAGCAGTTGGCAATAGGCAAATCGAGGATCGGCCACTCCAGCCTATGCTTTTGAGCCATTCATACCTATCAGTAAGGCGGAACTATGAGGCGTATAGCGAAACTAACGACCAAGAGTTGTAAGGCCAACTGGAAGGTTACAGCAAGCAGGTTGCCAAAGAACCCTCACCCACAGCTGCAGACTTCCTTGTCCATCTCGGAAGAAGGGATCTGATCTGGTCACCTGACCAAACCCTTGTGGCCAATATATGGGTAACTTGGGATTAAGAACTGACCCAACATGTACGACTTGCCTCTAGGAGTCTGAGAATACCGAGCACTTCCTATGCTATTATTCAGTTTTCTCAAGCACAAGGCTGCGTACCCTGGGCAGCTATTACCATTGCATTTACTTCTTAACTTTCTCCGAGAGACAAGGTGATGCATGTAGTGGGTTTCTTTCCCTTTCTCTCCTCCCCAAGCACTACCTAACCCCTTCACTTTCCGGTACGGCAAAATGGGCTATTTAGCCTGAGTGTCTGAGGCCGTGTTTTTATTTTTTTGTCGTCTGTGCCACATCTATCTACCTATGTAAGTTAGAAGGAGTTAGGCGGTTTTCTCGTGTTTTTTTTATTTATTTTTAATTATATCAAATATACAATATAATATTACTTATACAATTGAGTTATTTTTTTTTTTTTTAATTTTAAAGCAAAAACAAAAACTTTATTAATTTTTATCAACTTCATAATAATATTTAAATATTTTTCTTACGTCATCTATTTTTAAAATTTTTTTTCCTCTATTATGTTTTCGGACGTCGGCTACGTTTTATACATAAGACTTGAAATGGGTAGAAGTGTTGCATATTTCGGAAGAAGAACGAAAAGTTCGAATTCGCGAGCTGGCAAGAATACGAAAAATTAAAAATCTAGAGGAAATATCAGTTGAGAAAAAGAAAACACAAAAATATGCTCGCGCGGAAATTTGGATAAAAATGTACAATAATTTAAAAAATGAACGAAAAAATGATAGAAAACTTGAAGGGAGAACAAATTGACAAAAAAAAAGGAAGCGTGTTTTGGATTCTACAAAAATCTAAAATCCAAAAAGCACAAGTGGATGATGGGATTGAAAGAAGCAGGTAAAAAGGTAGAATATATGGATATGGGGGGGATTGAAGAAAGAGTGTCAATATTGTAACGCTCTTACTTTCGAAAATGAAATGTCGCGATCAAAAGATTCCGCTTGACATCAAGGAAAAATTGTACTGCCGCCTTAAGATAAATATTTAGAGGTCTTAAAAAAATGTTGTATGAAAATGAAGAAAATAATAAACACTTTAGGAAAAATATTCGAGTTTATAACAATGTGTTTATATTTGCCATCTTGAACGCCCAGAATGTAGATTTGAAAGGTTCAGGTCCATGGAGACTGTCTAGCGAAGCGTGCAGGCGGCGAAGCACCCTAATAATTGGTATTATAATTTCAACAAATTATAATTTTTTATTTCTCAGCTACAATGAATGATAAATTTTATTTGTTATTTTTCAACAATTGTATAGTTAAGGTTTTCTTTTTCAGTAATAAAGTAATAAATTCTCTTTGAAGAATAAAGCATAAATTTATTAATATTATCTAAATAATAAATCAGAGAAATAATGAACAATTAACAGAGGACATTTTTTTACCTTTTTTTAAGTTTCAGTTCTTTATTAATAATACTATTTTGTTATATTGTTAAGTATTATAAAGATTTATTCCAATGCAGCTTTACAACGAAGATAATACCCACTAGGTTCGTCATTGTTTTGCCATTTGCTCACTTCAATTATTCATAATAAATCTCATTGGATTCAAATTAAAGATTCAGCAGTAGCAGCTGTTTCCAGACGCCGGCATGGGCAGCTGCAGCTACCCAGAGCAACTATAGAAATCTGATGATACGAAATTCGGTTTTTAGAAACATTAATTTCTTAATTGGTTTTGGAAAAAAACTAAAATGGTTGGCTTGCAGCTGACGGACGGACTCACTTACTTTGACTTCAATTGGGCAACAGCTGCTTGCTTGGTAAAGATCAAGATCCTTTAATTTCTGATGACATCAATTATATTTCAAGTTTCGCAATAATTTGTGTCAATTTACTTGTGAGAATCCTATAGAAATGTTTACATGTATTTGCGCACATCGCATGCATTGTGTTTCATCGATAGTTCATTTTTATGTTGCCTATCGATATATTTGTTACAGCTCTGCATCTGTCAGTTATTTGGAGTTGTTAGCATTCTGCCGGAAGTCGGATGGGGGCTGTCGTAGTGCTGATAGTAAAGGTGTACTCTTTAGCACTGCGTAATCAGTCGTGGGTTCGATTCCCACACTACCCCTGGAGAAACTTGTAAATAGTTTATCCCCTTTATAAGGGGTTTAGTTTAAGTAGTTTTAAGTTGATTTGGTTGAAGTTTAAGGTATTGATTTGGATTGCATCGCCACACAAAAAATGTTTTTTTAATTTTTTTTTTAAATTACTTTTCATAAAATTAATAACATTATTAGTACTTTTTTACGTTTTTTAAATTCCATCAAATTTTGTTTTTATTTCTCAATTTCAAAAATTATTTTTTTTTTGTTTTTTAAAGTATTTTTTTAATTAGTTTGTAATATTTTTACAAATTTTATTTTTATTTTTTAGCCACTACAATTTGCGTAATAAATAAAATAAATAAGTTTCTTGGATTCATATTTATAAAATTAAATACATTTCTTTGAAATTGATTTTATTTTTAATTTTTTTTGTAAATGCATGTATTTTGTGAAAACTTTATTACATTTAATTTTTTTGGACTTAATTGAACAATTTCAGATTACCGCTTCTCGAAAAATTGTATCTAGTTATTTTTTAATTTAAAAATTCGACTTCAGCCCCTGAAACAAACTCTAGGCAGCGCCACTGCACTGCCCCCTCAAGTGGTTCGAAATTGGATATTAAGAGTTGGGACATCGTCGAGCAGACGATTGAGTTGATAAACTGCAATATGGAGCATAATTAATGAGCATGTTGTACAATTCCAATATTTTACATAACACGCACACTAATTCACTAAACATGCCTAATACGTGTTCCAACATGTGTGTGGGAGTGTGTGGTGTGTGGGTAGGAAGGTGTGCCAGTGTTGACTAACTCAATGCATATGTCATTTCCGGTGTGTGCGTGTGCTTGAGTGTGTGCCAACTGCAACTTTAAGTTGTGTCAACATGCTAAATTAGCAATCCAAGTGGGGAATACCAAGTACTTGGCCTCTGCTTGATGCTGTCGGACTTCTTCAAAAGTAATAAAAACCACGAGAAAAACTTCAATAGTTCAAAAGCAAGAAATCAAAAAGCCAAAAAAGCAAAAAAGGAAAAAAAAATTACATTGACTTTTGAACTTTTTCATTAGCGCACCAAATAGCGACAGCCGTGCAGCGAGCGACCCCGTCCGGCCAAGTTGAAGCATATAAAAACAATGTAACGCCCCAAAACCACTTGAGAAAGTTCAAGTTGGTTGGTTGGTTACTCGCTGCGACCAGGCGGCCTCGCACTGACTGACGCCAGCCGAGCGGAAGCCCTGCGCCAACTTATCGAACTCCCTCCTGGTAAATCAATACATGGACGCAAATATATAAGCCATAAGCTGGGCAATATTGGACAAAGGTATCGATACTTTTGTACCCTTTTCGCGTTGGAAAAATATTATGCGAAATAAAATTCTTTTTAACGATATTGGCTTGATTTTTAGGTGGCCTAAAAAATTGCTGAAAACTTATAAGTACAAAAGTAGGAGGATGAAATTTGAGATGTCTTCGAACCGCAATTAATAGTGGACCCTATATTGCGTCTTTGAAGTGCTGGCTTGATTAATGTACTGCTCTCAAGATGAAATCTATATGTTTCCCTAGTTTATTCCTTTGAATATTCGCTTATGCTTCTACTGTTGTGTGGGTGTGTCTTAACGTTCATCAGATCAAAATGCCGATCATAATGGGAATGTCATGGCGGAGATTCATTCAAAATAATAGTGATCTTTTTAGCACTTAAGTAGGCATTATAATTGCTGCTGCCCAAAAAGAACAGTTCCTAAAAATAAGTAACAATAAAGATTTTCCGCCAAAAAAAAGAGACAAACTTATATTAATAAAGCAATATATAGTCTAAAATATTTCCCTTAATAAAAGGTAAGACCTTGTCTGGTACAGGATGCCGGCAGTTAGAAAATACTCTAGAAATACTATCTCTTAACACTTTATTATGTCTACAAAGTTTGTGACAAAATTGCTTGGATTACTGCTAGGTACTCTTTGAGTTATGCTTTAGTTACACACATTGCCATATTTTCTCAAAATTGATGAAGATACTAAAGGGCTTTCCGTAAGAGCATTCGAAAACGCATGCGGCCAAAGAAAGACGAAAACGATAAAATCAAGTTCATTTACTAACTAAAGAAGCGAGTGCACGGCGAACAAAGACAAAAACCGAGAGACAACAAACAGGTGAAGTAGATACACACACATAGATACAAACGCACACACACACAGATACGCACACACACAGTTACGCACTGACCCACACACACTTAATGTAAACTCTTTAGTAGAGTATTGGTGCGGGCTGTTGGCATTAAAGTTAATAGAAAAAGTTACTGTTGGCCAAGATTCAATCATGCGATATAAATAAGCACACACACACACACACACACAGATACACATACTCATAGATACATAGCTAAACACACTCACAGCTACACACTCTCGCAGATACTCACACTCACACATAGATACTTAGTTACTGTAAAAGTCGCAGCCGGACAGGTAAATAAATAGGAAAAAAAGCAACAAAGTCAAAAAACAAAAGCGACCAACCAAAAGATAAAAAGTCACAAAAACTTTGCCATTTTGGTCAAGTTGAAAAATTACACAATGCGGGACAGTTGGTCAGTTTGTGCTTTTTTTTTTTTTGGTAGTAACTTTGGTCAATATCTTTATTTAAAGAGCTTGGGAATGGGTTATTATCAAGACTGTTGTGTGGCTCTTGAGGTGGTGGAGGTGTGCTTAGCTGGAGAGGCAGCTTAAGTCTTAGCGGAATTGGCATCGAGTAGAAATGAGCTTCGCTTGCTGAAATTGAGGCAGAAATAAATAAATATATTTCACGCTAAGAAACTTAGTTTTGGGTTGCCGCTGTCATACTGCCAGCCTTGGCTATATTGTTAGGAGCTAAACAGAAGGGGAACATCCTATATGACTATGGGCGTCACGTAATCTTTAATATCTGTACCATTTTGGCGCAGACTTTAATTTTTCGATTTCGTTAGACTAATCCCCGTCTCGTAACTTAGGATATGTAAGGAATATTGCAACAAATATGCTCTACAGTCGTTTGCGAATACGAAGGCTACTCAAAGTGTTTTAAGTTGTCGTACAATTACGGGGTTTGGCACTCGATTGTGACTTATTTCAGACAGTTCGTTGCAGTTGACGTACACTCATGAGCTGTCTGTAAGTAAGTTCAATCACAGTTGAGGGTTTTGTTTACAAGCGTACGAAATCATTTTGCCGAGAATGAATCTGTATTTCAGAAATCAGTTATGGATTTCAAACTTTATAGTGAGATTGGATTGTACTCAGCTGGAAAATCACACCCAGCGATAGCTCCTGAACAAATTTTGAATAAAGTTTTCGTTGATCGCAGCATAATTCATTACAATAATATTGGAGGTGGTAAACAAAAGACTGCAGCGTTACGTGAGATGGTTTAAATAGTGAAGCAGCAAGTGGAGCGAAATTCCGACGAAGTGCCAATTAAATGGCGAAATAAGTGAAAATATCTGACCGTAGCTTACACCGCATACTAATAATAATTTTAATCCCAATGTCAAGCCTAACAAGATGAAAAACGCGCATGATCTCACACCGAAGCATCAACAAGATAGACATGTGAAAGCGAAGTAGTTGCTTCTATTGGCCGAATGTGGTTAATTTCCGAACATTGTGTTCCCTGAAATGAACAATTTTAAAATCGTTTATAAGACAATTCGAGTCATGGATAGGGCAACAGGAGGCTGCCATAGATAATGGATGGGGCCGCTGTAACCGCAGATGAGCGCCCTCCCATAGTTTTCATGAAACTTGGCATCGAAATGAATACAACACAAAGTGGGGGAAAGTATACTGTAAGTTGCCTATTAGCAGACAAACATTTCGATGACAGTGCATGCAGTCGAGGGAACCTACAGTGGCTGAAAAGAAACGTTTCAAACGTCATAACGTCCACCCAATAGCTGTCAGTAGACGTAAATACTATGAATTATTCTCCCTGGGGTTTTTGGAGCACAAGGTCTAAACTAAACGAAGCACCAGCTGGTAGAAAAGCCCGTTGACCGCGAGTGAGGGCCAAAAGTCATATACGGGCAGCTTTCAATTCGTTATTGGACTCTCTCGAAGACATAGTAAAGGTAACAGTTGGTCATATTTAGCAAAAGTTAATTGTTTCTGAGTTTGGTAATATTTTCAAATATTTTGTACTTAGAATTGCGTAGTAGTAGTAGACCCAACCCCCATGGGCTCTCACACTTTACATTAGAATTGCATAATTTCTCAAACTGAATTTATGGAAATACTCTTAATTTCCTTTTCTTTTCGCATTTTTCAAGTATAGCTTAAGGATTATTTAAGGCATCGACATATGTCTGACCTTTAAAGAGTTTTTCCCATTTAGTTTTAGGCAATGGATTCTTGGTCATATACCCTATAAACTACGCCATTATCGCTGCCTTATATTGTGGGCTTCCTTTGAGTGCATTGGGGCATCCAGCTGTCCTATTCTACTTCTTTTCCATTGAAACATTTGCAAGAATAAACAATTTTAATGATTTTTGACTTTACTATTTAGAAGAGTATGTCAAGCTCATAAGTTGGTCAATAACTTTTAATATTCTAAGCTGAACCAGCAGAACTTTAAATGAAACCCTATAAAGCGTCGAAGAATAGTACACAACCTAACCGATGAAAACCTATAATTCAATTACCAAACTATAATTTATTTCCCAACGTGAAACAATACTGCTTGAAAACAACTTTAAGCACTTGTTAGAATCCATCTTACAGCTACTTTTATCCTTAAAGATTCTTTTTTTCGCTTCTTCCCTCGTTTTTTCCGCTTTTCCCACCCCATTCCGGTACATGTGCCCGCATATTGAAATCCGTTTAATTCAATTACATGGCATCGCAGCTTAAAGCACATTTCAATACGGCATCCACATACATAAGCAACTGCTTGTGTGTGTGCATGTCCTTGGGATGAGGGTCTCTGTTTTGCCAGCTGAGGGTCTCGCTCGCTTTGGCCAGTCTTGGGGCAGCTGCTGTTGCTGCGTTCTGCCTTTTCCGTATCCGGCAGTCATTTCACTTACGATTATTGCCTACTTTCTGGGGCTGAACCAGGCCGACTGATTGGGCTTGTAAGACACGGCTAAGCGCTGCATGCAACATGTATTTACCGTTTCTTTGGGAGCTCGCTCGCTCTCTCTTCCTCTCTCTTTCTCTCTCTGTCTCTCTCCTTGCAGCAGCACCCCGCAGCTACCCTACAGCTACCCATTGCCTGTATTTTACATGCTCGAATTGTCATTGAAGCGTTTAGCCATTTTATTAGATTGTCCTGCTATTTTGAAGCTTCAAGCGTCCTCCGCCCCCTGGTTTGCTGCTCCCCCTTCGGCCGAGATTTATGCGCATATGCTAAGCATGTAGTTGTACATATGTATATGTGCCCTCTGCACAAGTTGTCCCCCCTCAGCTCGCCGACTTGTAGTGAAGGTTTCACATTGTCCTGCCAAGTGCTCCAAGGGGTTGCTGTTGCTGCATCTGTATTGCCCTGCTTTTTTTTGTTGGCTGTTTGCCCATTTTACTTGGATTTTCTGCTTTCTTGGCATTTTCCGAGCATCCATCCATTGTCTCCCAGCTTGGTCCTTGCAGTTTATATATTTTTTTTCTTGCTTGTTTTATAAATTAAAATTGATTTGATTTTTGCTCTTTTGTTGTCTTCGGTTTGTTTGCGCTCTTTGTACTAGGTCCTGCTGTGTCCTAATATCCTTAAATTGCATGTATTTTTACGCATATGTGCACGGGCTACCACTTAGAGAATTTCTTTTTTTTTGCGTCTTTGGGTACTCGGCATGCTCGGTATTTTGTTAATAAGTGGGTTTTGGTATTTTAATTTGATAATGAAACGTGCCCAGAACGAAGCCTTATAAGTGGAGTGGACTACTTGGTAGCGTTGCAGTGTCGATTTTGATTGGAATAGCATTTTTAGGGAATTTTTAGCGCAGAACGTACAAAAAAGTTGAGCTCCTGAAAATGTAATAGCAAAATTATAAAGAAACTAAAAAGCTATTTGATAGGGGCAAGTCCGACCTATGAGTTGATTTTGCCCGTCTTATAGCGCATAATTGGCATTGAAACCATTTTGGCAAATGAAAACGAATTCTTTGGCTTTTTTATTCTTAATAAGCCTAAATTTTGTTTGTGGGGTAAGCCCGACAGTCACGTTATATTTGGGAATTATTATTATTATATTAGAAAATTTTTCGGCGAGATGAGAACTCAAAGCGAGTAGGGCGCTGATACTGACAAATTTTTGTTGTTAATATTTATAATTTCCCAGATTAGAATTGCTCCAAATATAATTTTTTAATATTAATTTCCTTACATTTTATTACATTTTTTTAATAAATTAATTACGAAAGGAAGGTCAAACCTGCAAATATATAATTTTATTATATAACGAAATTAGATAAATTAATGAAAAACTAATAAACAGAACGGTCAACCCCTGCTGGTAGTTCAACACTAATGTCGAATTACTTTATAGTATAAAGAAAAACTTTCTTTAAATTCTTTAAAAATTACTAAACAATGGAGCGCAAGTTAACCTCTTTCAGAGATACCCCATCGTTTTTCAAAAAAATTGACGGATTTTGAAGGATAAATAAAAAAATTGCTATAAGCGCGATAACCCCAATAAAAACAGTTAAAAAATTATTTTTGGATGGGAAATTCTAATCTAGCATTGGGATTTTCATTTTTTCTTTTCTATCAAAAATCTAAAATATGAATTTCTTTTTAAGAACTAATATATTTAGTGTAGACAATTTTTTTAAAATTTTTTAATGGATACGTACATTTATTTTTGTTTAGCAGATTCCTATTAAGAATTAGAGTGGGGCTATTCCGACCTAGCTGTTAGTTTTGACTATTCTAGGTATATACGGTACTGAAACAACTATAGGATACAAGAAATTTTGATTTGAATGTTTAACCAATTCTGAGGCGTAATATTTGTGCTTTTCAGCAATAGTGGGGTAAACTCGACCATCTATTTATTAATTTTGTAGTTTGGCAAACTTTTCTAAGTCATGAATTTAACTGAATGACTCTTTGTTAAAAATTCAATATTGTAATTCAAAAATTTATAATAATAAAAAATTAGTGTTGGGGCAAATCTGACCTAGTATTTTTAAACCAAATTAAATGTTTTTTTGTGGATGAGCATTTTTAAAAATAATACATTCATGTAGCTTAAGAAATGGTTAATTTTCAGCATAATAAGACTTGTTGGGCCAAACCGACCATAATTTTCCGATCCGACCTTTGAAGCAAATAATTGGAGGGAATAATTGCACAAACTTAAAGTTTTGTTTTATTATATTCAAATATTTTGAAAGTATTTAAAACAAAATAAATTTGGATTAAATATAAAATAAGTATAAATGGTTTGTCTTTTTCTTTTTAATTGTAGTTCTGAATTACTCTATAAGAAAAAGTTACTATTTTGAATAGCTAAAAAACTTATGAAAGTTGTCTGCTTTGCTGTTAAAATGGATTGTGGTCGAATGTTTTGCTGGAGCAGTTTGTTGTCTCGTCATCTACAGGTCGCAATTACCCCACTGTTCAAAATTTTATACGTTATTATACGTTATCCGCAATACCTTTCTATGCTCTTAATTAAGCGTTCTCTGCGCATTAAAAAAAAATTAACATAAAAACGGGTAACCCTTATCCGTAGCTTCCATAGCAGCACTAATAAGCTCAGAGGTATGCGAGAAATTCGTTCTAAAATCAGCCCACTCACTCATTCAACTCATATGATATGCAAAATCCATTAAACCCAATTTGATGCAAAATATGCTAAATATGCATTCTCTTCTGTCGACACTCTATACCCTCAATTTTAATGAACCAACCCGAGCAATCCCCAAGCACAAATCTCACTGGGATTTGACAACAAAATTAATATGAAATCGAAAAATCATTTACCGGCTCTTATCGCACATCACTCAGACGGCAAATAGCGAGGGTCGTACGTTGCGTATGCGCAATGTCAAACAAAGTAGCTTATTTAAATTATCAACACGTTTCTGCCGAAGCTGCCATATGTTTGGTCCATTAAGATAAGGCGTCACTTGGGCGACAATCCTAAAAAAAGCAATGAATCCTGCACGAACTTTGTATGCTCTTCAAATTTTGGATGGTGGGTGATTGGGATTTGTGCCTGGTGTGAAATAGGATGAAGGATTGTATCGTGAGGTTTTGGGTGCAGTAAAGTTTGTCGCAATGCCCAGATCCTGGAGCACTGAAGGAACATTATACTGAACCATGGGGTCGTAGTGCCGAAGGGCATAGGCCCAGACTCGTTCACACATTACCTTACATTAAAGCACTGAAGAGTGTCAGAAGTAAAATTTTTACCAAGATTCGAGATTGTAAATAGATTAGGCTCAAGGATATGGGATAGAAGTGCTTTTTATGACGAAGGCATGTTTAGTAGAAATTCAGTTTTTCCAACTTCTGGTAATGTCCATGCGGAATGCCATTTACCGATATCTGGATGTACATGCTTCCCAAGAGATTTTGATTTGTGCTTATTGACTTTAAAAATAATAAGTTGTAAGATCGTAAAAGCTTTGCAAAGGATAAAACAAAAATTAAGAATCCTAAACTCCCTCCAGCAATTTTGAAAATAAGTAAGCATTAGGAATCAACTCCGGTATACAGATCTTCAAAGATTATCAGTTGTAAGGATAGAATCGATCGTCTACAAATGATGAAAAAAATAATATTTAATGCTAAACTAGTTTTAGTCGTTTTGAAAATAAAGAAGCTTTTAAAATTATCAGTTGTAAGATCATACAAGCTCTTCAAATTTAAAAAAAAAATAAAAGATTTTTTAGTCCTAAACACCCTTCAGAAGTTTTTTGAAAAAGCAAGCAGGGGGAATCAACTCCGTTATACAGATCTTTAAAAATAATCAGTTGTAAGATCATATGAGCTCTTCGGCAGTTTTGAAAATAAGCAAGCTGGAGTTCGCGAATCCGAACAACAGACTCGTGCGGGCCTAATAATCAAGAAGTTGTTGAAGTTACCATTATAAATTATTTTTACCTCGAAATCTTCTATGAATAGACTACCCAAGCGATAAAATACCTTGAAAATATTTCATTTTTTTGTTCGAAACTGCTTAAAGCGTATTCCACAGTCGTTCATCATACCCAACTTATCGAAATTTTTTCCAGTTTTAGATGTGGGCCCAACAAAAACTGTAAATCCGGCAAATGTGTAAAATTTGTAGGCACGTTTTAAAATTACCATCAATAATGCAGGCTGAGCAAGTTCTGGGCGCTAGAGTCTGACGTATCGCGAGTGGGTGGTGGAATTGGGCTTTGACATTTGACAGAACCTTTGACTTGGAAATGGTTTTCTCATTTTTTTTTTTTGGTTATTTTGTTTTTTTGGTACTCTGCGCATTGTTGGCAGTTTGATGGCTTGATAAAAATCAACTGCAAGTTGCTGTTTGTGGCGCCTTTTGTTCTCCGTCTCCGGCGTGCAATGATACGGACAATGCCAGTTTGGGGTAGTACTTCCGTTTTTTTCTTTTTGCTGCTGTTTAAGGGTGACTCGAGTATCTGTGTCTTTGAGTGCCGTTGTCTGATTTGCTTTAGATTTTTATTGTCTACAGCTCGTTTCGTATTTATTGGAAATCTTTGCTAGCGAGCCAACTTCAACTTTGCAGCACCTGTAAACTGTACCTGCTGGGCGTCGTAGAGGGCGCCCTCCCTTCTCGCTCCCATCCATGCTGGCCGCTGTCTGTGCGATGTAAAGCGGCTTTCAGCGCATTTTGCGCTTTAATCCGTAGAACTGTAGTCAAAGCGCTTTCCAAAGCGCTCTCACAACCCACCCGCTCCAGCGACGCAAATAACTCACCCACTAACTGTCACAGGTAAATGGACTGACCCGGACAACGCATTCCGTTGCCGTTTCGAAACGCGTTTCATGCAATTCAATAAACCAGAAAAAAAATGGTCAATCTTTAGGAGGCAGTAGCCGATGATGAGATACACTGATTTATTTTAAAGTTGGGCAAGTGCAACATTTTGCTGTTGAGCAATTTTGCTTATGGGGGGTTTGGTCTACTTAATTCTAGGAGAGTTGATTTTTTGATAATTAGAATAGTTTATGTCACAACCGTCGTCATACTTAGACCTTAAGAATAGTTTGTATTTTAGAACAGCAACCCAAGACGCGATATGACTTAAGATATGATTATTAGGTTTTTCGATTTTAATTATATTTTTTTTTAAACTTATTTTTTAACGAATTTATTTAGGTCTTTTCGTTTCTCTAAAAATAGTCGAAATATTATAACCGCTCTTTCAGCAACAGTACAAGTTAAAGGATTAACGCAATTTCTTTGTTTTCGCATAACTCTAGGTTTCATTTTTGTTCTTAAATGAAAAAAAATCCTCTATGATTCTTATATTTCATCAGCAGCTCAGTAGAAATGTCTTTTCAAACCTGAAAGAAGCTTGCTCTATGTCCGCATCTTTTTGAGAAAGTCTCACTTTTTTATTTGTAAATTAACGTTCAGAAAGTTTATTGCTGTTAAAAACTTCTATGCGTTAGTATTCCGTGTCAACTGTATTTCCAAAGAAGTTATTCTGGATTTCACTTATTTTGGAAGATGAAACTTACAATAAAAATAAAAGATAACAGAATTTTAAAAGAAAGTGTGTGTGCTCTGCAAGAAAATATATAAAAGAATCCATTTCTTTAGAAAAACAGATAAAAATAGTTCGCTCTTCCACACCAAATCTTAGCATTCTCAGTGGTTCTTTGCAGAAAAGTGTCTTATATCTGCTTTTATTTTTGCAACAACTTGTAAACATTAAAAGAGAACTTTATAGAGCATCTTTTATGCAGTTTTTTACATTTAAATTAATCTACTTCATAAGCTTCCACTGTGCACCCAACTTCTTGAAGAAATATGTATAACATTTTGTTCTGTTATATATTTTACGAACAAAATTTCCTAAACTTTCTTTTGTTGCAGTTATTTTAGAGTATAAACTGATTTTGTTAATTATATTTATATAATATAATTTTAAATCATATTTCCCTTTCCATTATTGTCATCGCTTCAAAGGCGGAGCATAGGGTGCTTTTTCTTGGTATATAGCGTCGACTATCTTGGGTATGACACCCAATGCACCAATGCTGCTGGGTGGAATCGAATCACGGGCCATCCGATTTATAGACGACAAAATTTTATATTATATTTCACTTTTGACTATGGTCATCGCCTCAAAGGCGGAGCATAGGGTGATTTTTCTAGGTAAATAGCTTCTACTTGCTAGTCATACGACTGCTGGACAAATGCATCACCGCTGCTCAGTGGAATCGAATCTCCGGCTATCCGATTTATAGGCGAGTACGCCACCACTTACGTTACCGAAGCCCAAATATATATGTCATATATGTTTGAAAATTCAAAGTACTTCTTTTGGAATGTTTTAAAAAAACAATGCCTACATAACGTAATTCATAAAAAAACAAGCTAAAAGTTTAATGGAGAAAATGAACTTGTAGAACCTGAAAAGATCAGAGTGAAACCAAGTTTACTACCAAAAAAAACCGAATTTCCCAGAATAAGGGCTGCTCCACACAATGCCAGCCATTCCAAGCCATTCAATTCGATTTGATGCGATTCGCTACGCTCTGATACCAAACTGCTGAATGACATTCAACTGGTTCCTGCCAAATTGCAGTTTTTATAATGCTTCCGCATTGAGTGCTCCGACATACTTATATCTTGCATATTCGTGTAGTAAATAGTTCCTAAAAAACTGGAATAAGGATTTTAATGAAAGGACTGCATTACTATCTACTTTTAAGAAGCAAAGAAAACAGAATAAAGAAAGAAAACTCAAACCAAATTTTAACTCCAATGCATACAACATTGGTAAAATTTTATTATTTTGATACAGACTGCTGGAAGACGATCCTATAGAATCAACAAAAGCTATTTAAGAATTTCTATCTTGAGATACAGAAATCTTCATGATAAACAATAAGAAGAAGAGTTCCCACCAAAACGAAATCTTTTCAAGGTATAAACATCCTTAAATCTCGCTTATAATTCACAGCTTTTTCGATTTCTGCTATTATTCTTTCTTTTACGGGTTAAACTACTCTTGAAGTAAAGACGCCCTCTATGGCCTTTTTCAAACACCAATCAATAATACACTTGACCCTTTGGTTGCAGTGTATTCAAAAAAAAGTGTAAAAATTGTTTTTTCAAAAAAAAAGAATGTAAAAAAGGAAAAACTAGAAAAATACCGTTGCGGCATTTTCTATGCGCTCTGGCAAATTTGTTTGGTCGCCATCGACATGGCTGCCGACTTTTGCATTAATCACTTTTGCAAGCTTTCCGTTCGGGACTCCAATAGCAGCAACACCAACAATAATAACAACAACAACAACTACTACAACAAGCTAGAGAGAAGGGTTCGCCAGGAGCATAACAAATGGTGAGTGCAAAACCCCGACGAGACCCTTTAATCTGCTGTGCAAATGAGCGCGTCGTCATCCAACCCACAAAATTTATGGGCCGCACGTTTCATTTTGACTGAACGCGGTAGTTCCTATTTTGTGCTCCCTTTTCTCTCTTCTATCTCGATTTTTTTTCGGTACGATTTTTGTGATTTTTTTCCGTACTCTTTTTGGGTTGGTCCATTTTCAGTATGGAGTATATTGTTGGCATAAAAATTTATATGCGAAATTCGATATGGCAAATATCAAAAAGCTTAGCTGCTGTCAGCCATGGTGCCGGCACAATCAATAAATTTTGGGTTTGTTCAACACTGACATTGATGTATATTTACCAGCGACTAAATAGAGCTATGTCTCGTCCAAATGGATGGCTATGGCACTTTGAATGAGTTTGTGAAGTTCTAATCTGGTCTTCTCGTTGTGGGTTAAGCAGTGGATTTTTGATGGCGGTTCGTATACAACGAGCTGAATATTGAAATGTTTGTTGAGAAATGGCATAAGGTATCTGATTTTGGGAGAAAATGGATTTTTTGAGAAAAATGCAAAAGTGAGGAAGGATTGTTGCGCAGGGAGATTTTCTTTTCGAAATGTAGGTGCCAGGTACTGACAGCATTTGCAAGAACTGCTTGTGAAATCAGGATTGACTTTAGGCAAGCGCGAACTGGGCTGCGTGTAGGGCGGAGCTGTAAGGGTGTTGTATCCCAGATTAAAGCATGGGCAGGGGTTTTATGGATAAAGAGACAAGATCTTGAAAAAAATGACTGTTTTTGTTGGAATCAAAAAGTAAGGTGCTTTAGGTTACTCCCTTGAGGCGGCAACTTTTCTCCAAACCATGCGGTCTACCACAACTTATAAAGTTACGAGAGATTGCTAAAGGTTAGTTAGAATTTTATATGATTCTTTAAAAAGAATGTTTAAATTCGTAACACGCAAAAGAATTATAGAGTATTTTGTGAAGATTTGTACATTTACAGCTTGCACAAACTTAAGACATTATCTTTCTTAAGAATAATGGTGCGGACACTTTAGTAAAAATGCCTTTAGTAGTCTTAAAATAAACAAATTTAATACTACTTAGGAATACGACTAATCATTGTATTTGTAAATCTTGAAAATGAAGTGTCTTTTGATAAGTCGAGAAGTACAAAAATCTGAATAAAATGGTTTAAACTTATCAACACCCATAACTCAACGAGAGCATTCAGAACCAGGACATCTTTAATTTAGAAAGTATACAAACATAAACATAAAATCTCAAATAATACTAATGTGGAATGGTAGAATGTGTATTTAAGAATGAAGAATGAAGAATCGATGAAAATGTCGGAAGACACTTTTTGGTAGGCTTCGCATATGACGTCTCTGTCGTTATCACCTCACGAAATACCATCGAAAATAAGTGAAAGTTTACGAAAGTAATGTTCCGGAATCAATGTCAGAACACACTTTCTAGGAGGCTTCGCTTTCGTTATCACCTCAAGAAATACCATTGAAGCACAGCGGAAGTTTACGAAACTAATCATTCGTATCCAAGATCACGAAGTGGCAACGAAATATAGATAGATAATGTAATTTTAAGAGGCTAGAATAAAAAAAAAAATACAAAAACTAGAATCTAAGGATACTATCAAAAGTATATTAAGAGAAAAAGAAGCCAAGCTGGATCAGAAACGGGCATAGATAAATGATGAGGCCTGGAAAGTGTCAGTAAACGGCACATACGTTCCCCACTCTGATGTAATATTACCGAGGTTCTAGGGTAGTATAGGTAAATAATGAGAGAAAGTCTTTTGGATCGACGCTGGGATGCCGCGTATCGTACGCAGTAGTAATATCTAAAAAAAAAAATTTATGTTAATGAAAAGACATTGAGAGCAAATAACGCCTGTATGCTGGCTTTACAAATAAATCTGTAGAAACGGCATTTAGGAACCCTATCCTAACGTAAAGTTCCCACCGCTTGTGTCGCCCACAGTTGGAAGATATATTTAGGCTGCTTATCTACTTGTTTGTTTGTCACAGAAATATACACCAAGATCCTACCATAATGTAAAGTTACGGCTGTTCCAGGGTGAAGTGGGTCCAAAACGAAAAGATGCGCTTTTGTCTGAAAGTATATATTAGGCATTTCCTAACTGCCAAAGCCAAACAAATTAAATATTAAATTAAAAGAACAATGCTTATAACATACGCGTAATATCGTATAATATAAGATATATATGATATGATATATGATATGAACCATCCATTTTTTTTTGAAAATCCATATCTTAGCCTTATAGATAGAAAAACAAAACTTGTTCTTCAGAAAAGTAATATTTTCGGAGAAAATGTTCTAAATTGATTTCAGTATTTATTGTATTTCATAAATTTTAGATTTTTTATCAAGAGGCTGGGCAACGTTTTCAGGGGCACAATAGACCCATGGGGGTTGCAGTTATGAAGTGGTGTAGGCCCACCCTCATTCACACAACGTCTTCTTAGATTAGCTGTCTTTCGAAATTTTTCAGTATTCGATTTCAAAAACTTGTCGAAGTACTCTTAAAATTCTTTCTATTTTAATTTTTTGTTTAATTAGTTTCAAGTTCATGTCCAAAATCTTTTTCCTTTCGTTATATTGAATGCAATCCTATAAAATCTTTTATGAAAGGCTTTATATTCCATAGTATTCTCTAAAATGATTTTTTTGTCCACTGCCTGATTTTTTTTATAATAAATCGAATAAAATTCACGATTTGGATCTGCACTTTGAGACATATTTATATTGCCTTACAGTCAAAAAACCCTTTTTGTAAATTAAAAGCGAAGACTACTTAGTATTAATTTCATATTCTAACGAACCGCAACATTACCCTAATAAGCTGCTATTTCAATATTATTTTAAAGGACATTTAAAGGTCAGAAACAATATTAATTGCAATAATATATCGATTTACTTTAAAAGCCGCTGGGCCATCCCAAAAAATATTTACCTTCTGGTTACGTTCAAAGCGCCAAAAACTTGCTTGATTTCGAAATGGAAAGTGTTTTTCACTCGGGAAATTGCTTATATTTGCGTAAATCGAAGTATTTCTCTCTTTTATTTTTCGGTTCTCTTTTATTAACTTTCAACTTTAAAATTGCGACAGCCGCGGGCAATTTTCACTTAATTTGGTTCGGCCTCCCCTCAAAACAACAGTGGAAAATGCAAAATCAAATTTAATATTCATTCCATTTGTTCATTCGATTTTTGTGGGGCCGTCGGGCATTTGGCATAAACATTTTTGTAGTTGCCATGTAAATTGCCAAATTAATGTTAAATTTGTTGTAAAATTTTTTTGGGAAAAGTTTGAACCATTTGTTGGTTAATGGCAAAGTTTTGAATGATTTGTACGTCATGGCAAACAATTTTTGGTTATTTATTTCATAATCAGCGTGGAAAAGTTTGTTTTTTGGCCGGGAAAAGTAAAAATGGCCAGCGGCTATTTGGCCAAGTGTGGCTGTGAGCGTTAGGTAGGTTCGGAATTTATTTTAAATTTTGTTTTCCTTAACTTGAAGCCAGCCATTTGGCGACTTTGTAAGTCAGTTCACATATACGACTCGTTTGAGAGTCAAATAAAACCAAACCAGAAGATACTTAAAGTCAGACGTCGTTGTAATATAATTTTTGGCGTTTTCATATGCCACACGCCCTGACATAAATGGATCCCATATACAAGTGTCGACTCTCGTACGTAAAATGGCGCCCAATTTTATGCATATGCTTATTTATGAACAGTTCCATAAACCGCAATAAAACAGACATTTCCCCTTTGGACCAACTTTTTTTGGTTACTCTCTGTGGCAAATGGCGCACGAAAAACCCAACTCGCTCTGGTCTGTCTGTCTCTTTCTCCCTGGGGTCCTGGGTTTGCTGCCACATATACTGTCAGCTGACAAATTGTGGCAACTCTGGCTTAATGTTGCATTCAGAGTGCATCCCAACACGATGCTTGCTGGCTTCGAATGCAATTTGCGCTTAAATAAACTTGAAGATAAGTGAGGGAGTGGCTGCCAAGCGATTGTAAAATTAATCGAATAAATAAGTGATTTCGGGGGAAAAAAACAAACGATTTCACAGTTGAGCACAGAATTTATCGTTTTAACGAGAAATAAACAGTGTGAGGAGCAAAGTATATATATTTTGTATAAATTATGAGAACTACAAAATATTGAGGCATCTTGAGAGTCTCGAACGTCCGAATAGCTACGTGACTATTTTTCTGAACTTCACAAGAATCGTCAAAAGTAAAGGTGGAGCTACATATTTTAAGGATAAATACGCAGATATATTGGTTTCCCTTTTTTTTTATTTTAATAGTTAGTTGATCTTAAATAGTTTAAAATTAGAACGAGTACAACACCTTTACACCTATATCCACCAACTCACTTCAAGAATTGGCCAAAAATTAAGATTTTTAAGGGCCTAAACGAAATGGGGAAGGAAAGGTCTTAAAAATTAAATATGGAGAATAATGATATGGAATTGATCAATGATGCTCACAGAGGCTGGTAGAGATGACTTAGAATTGAAGTAGTGATAGATTTCCATTAAATCTATTCTAATCTATTCGAATAACACAGAACTGTACTTTAAAGTTACTCTAGAAGGTACTCTGGGGTTACTGTAGAATGTAATCTAGACTTTCTGTAGAAGATACTCTAGAGTTTCTGTAAAAGATACTCTAGAGTTTCTGTAGAAGATACTCTAGAGTTTCTGTAGAAGATACTCAAGAGTTTCTGTAGAAGATACCCTAGAGGTTAGCCTGGAAGATACTTTAGAGTTACTCCAGAAGGTACTGTATAGTTAATGTAGAATGTATAATACTGAATTGAAGTAGACCTGAAGAATCAATTAAGACAAGTAATACTTTATGCTGGCGAAGTATATCATAATAAGCAGATACGCCGATAGAACAATTTATCGAATTATATGGACAACGAACTTGACTTAAAAACAAACTAGAAATCTCAAAGGGTATTTAACATTATAATACTAAAGAAGCAATTAGGCCTTGTAATAGTTTATGCAGAAATACTAACACATGTTCTACGGCGATTAAACGTGGGTAGCATTAAAAGACCAAGTCTATTAGGATATGCCGACTGTCGTATAGACGGGTCCCCATAAATGAGAAATTGAGAGCTCCAAATGCATTGACAATCTTCTAAAATTGGACGACCGATAGAAATGTAGAGTTTTTAAGATAAATGGGTCTTTAAAGTCATTTATGTATAGTTTAAGAAATGGAAGCACCCTTCTAACTTAATTTTCAATAAATCAGTAGTGATTGTTTAAAGTTTAAGGTTAAACATAATATCAAGGTCTGAAATGCTCTGGGCACGTTCTTAGGTAGAACAGTCTAGAATGCAACTAAGCCAAATAAGAAACAGAATGAATAAATCTCTCCACTAGTTTCTAAATATTGCATTTTATGTTAATGTTCAAACAGAATTCGAAGATCAGAAGCGCGCTAAAGTAGAGCAGTCTACATGTAATATGCCAAATTAGCCAAAGAGCGTTAAAATGTCAGGATTCTACGACTATATAAAGAGAGGCAGCTCTTAAATTAGCTCTCAAACAACCTTTCAATAGCGATTGAACTTGTACAAGGAACTAAAGGCATGAGATCGGATTTTTTTTAGTGTCTTTACCTTTAATAATTATACCATGGTGCGCTGCACTATGTCCGCTCAACTGGGAAGCTTCGTCAACTTAACAGAGTATCGTTTAGATTTTGTATAGTATCTGTTTCGGCGGATATTCCAGGATTTGATGTATCCTACATAAGGCGCACCGACAGCAAATATGTGTAGATCAGAGAGAGTAAGAGAGTTTTATAGACGTACATAGATTCAATTTGTGGCTAAGAATGATAATATATCGGATTGTTGGGAGGGTAGTGCGGCAGCTTGGTAGAAAGTGGGAATATATTCATAGTGCAACATAAATACGATTTTGGACAAGAGCTGGGCAAACACGGAGGTCTGACAAGCGCCTCAGCTGGCGACAGAAGACACGTCTTTGTAATGACCCAAATGAGTCATTTGACGTCGCAAGACATAAAATTTAATGCCAGATTATGCATGTACGATTAAGAAATTTAAGACAACTTTATTCCTTTATTAAGTTTCTTTAATAAGTCAAACGAGACAAGTTATTCTCTAAAGATGTGAAAGAATCTCTGGGAACATTAACTTGTAATTCAAAATAAATTTTGTATAACATCGACATACTTCAGCCACATTTTTACGATTCTAATTGGGGCGAATCGGCCATTCAAGCTTTATCAATAGCATTTATATCATTTCTTAATTTAAAAATTATAAAGTCTTTTTAATTCAAATCGTAAATTATACAAAAATTATTGGCGCCTTATACTAAGTTGCGTCTAAACCAGTTTTGAAGTATAATTTTTTTTCATGTTTTTGTTGATTTGCGAATTATAAGCGCTAAAAATTTAAATTTCGTATTATAAACCTTAATATGATAAAAATCTGTATGCTATCTGTAGCGAAGTATGAAATATATGCAACTCAAAGTCAAATTCACTCCAAAAAGACAAACTTTGTAAGAAGATAGTACTGTCTCTTAAAATTTGCAGATATCTCCAATCTAAGTAAGGCATGCTGCAAGCCCCTAAGTTGCAGCAAGACATTCTTGTGTCCAATTAAATTCAACACAATTCTTGATTGACTACTTACATTATGTTATTTTCAAGTTCGGTAATTTTAAATTCCTGCGTATACGTAATGTAATTTAAAGCCTATACAAGATTCTCACTCACTTCTCTGCACATTCTCAATATCTGCTATTGACATTTTATGCGCAACGCTTGGCAACTCTCCTTCACTTTACCCATGTCAAAAACAAAACCTATCAAAAAGACAAAAATAAAGTGAAGCTTCAAGAAAATAGAAAAAAAAAAGTGGAAAAAAGAACAATCAATGCGATGCGGAGAAATAAAAATAATATGGAACAGAAATTTGACTGAAAGTGACGCGACAACATGAATTAAAATAATTGATTTATTTCAAGCTTAAGCGAGCACAGAAATAGGAATTAAAAAATAATAATCATAAAGCTAATAAGATGTCGACTTTGGATTACTCTATAAATATTTTTATTTAATAAAAAACGATATGGTAAAAAGTTTTGTCAAAACAAAGAATTTAGAATGAGGAAAAAGATAGTTTTACAATAAACTGCGTTATCGAATATAGATTAAGTTTATACCAAAATATAAGAACTGCCAAGAATTACTTTGCTTACCTAATTAGATTCCTAAATTGCTTGAAATATACAGGACAACATGGTTAAATTATGGTATAGTTGGCTTAAGAAACATTCATAGTCGAATCAAAGTACGCAACGGACTTTAGAAATTTTAACGATTTAACGAAGTTATGTATCCGTTTCAGGTTATTTTGCCATTTTCACAAAAAGAGAAATATGCGGTTTTAGTGATGAAGAGACCACTTGCCACCAAGACAATTTGAAGAAATTTTATGAATAATAATTTCTAAGTCATGTCAATATGACTATGAAGCCTTCTAGATGTCTCCTTGAAAATGGATGGATTTTCTGTAATACCTACAGGAAATAATTCTACAAGAAAGAGTTAAGCAAGTTAAGAGGGACACAAACATTGATGCAAGGCGTTCAGTGAATGCAATATAAAATAACTAAAAAATGATTATCAAAATCACACAGTTTCTCTTAGAATCTCTTATAGATGTACAACCCCTCGGTCAACTTTAACGAAAATGTATTCTTTGTTGGCATACTGTGATATTCCGACAGTGTACGAAGTGACAGGACAATATTTAAAATACGAATGAACAGCACTAAAATTGCACAGATTCACCAAACCCACGTGAATCTGCAAAGGGGATGAGGAAACTCCGTCGCATGTATTGGAACAGTGTCCAGCGCTGATGCACAAAAGCAAAACGATTATGAAGGATTATGAACTATAGCAAATAAATAAAGGCTTTTTACTAAACCTTAAAGATAGTATTGAACTAAGAGATAATCTCTAAGATTAAAGAGGAGATGCATAATAGATCTACAGTCTGCATTGCAAATTTCACTGAAAAATAAAAAGAAGCGCATCTGTTGTGATCTGACGTCAGTTCGAGCCGATCGCAGACCAGATCAAGAAATCGTCATTTAGTTTAGCTACCTATGAATGAAATTTATTCAAAAAGCTTTATCCCATATAATATTCTGAATAATCAAAGTGTTTAAGAAAGTTAATAAAAGAGAGAAGCTAGGCCTCGGTAGCGTAATGGTAACGCCACTGAACCCGAATAATTGTGGTTCGATTTCACCCATGAGCATTTGTATAGCAGTCGCAATGTTTTTGGAGCGATGACCGCATAAGTCAACGGGAGGGAAATCATTTTCTAAAAGTTTATGAAATCCATAGGTATATCTTATAAAATTAATGTAATCTTTGTGCAAATTTGTTAGCATTTATTTCGATAATAAAAAAGAGAAGTAGCTGAATTTGGTTTAGGAGAGCAGTTATTGACTTTTTCAAAATGCATAATGTTTTAAGATTGGATATTTTCGCAATTTTAGGCGTCTTCTAGTTCTCAGCATGCACCTCGGTAGCGTAGTGGTAGCGCCACTAAAGCCGAAGATCGAGGGTTCGACTGCCTGCAGCACTCGTGCTTTTGACTAGCACTGGCATAGTTAGCAAATAGACGCTACTTGTCTAAGTAAATCTCTCTTAATTGTAGACAACGCCGTTTTGGCTATTAACTGAAGATGCCTATTCTTTTCGAACAGCTATTAGTAGAGATATTCCCAGGCTCCGCATTTGGAACAATGATCATAGTCAAAGAAAATAAATTTATTTTGTAAAAGTTTGTGGAATCATCAATCAATATTCTTAATAATCGTTATATTAAAGAGTTTAAGCAAGTAAGCATTTCTTTCAATAATACAATAGAGAAACTGTAGGAGCTGAATGATTGCAGCAGATCGCCACACCCTGTATTTCGCGCTTCCAGTTCTCAGCATTGATATAAACAAATTTTAACAAAAGTCAAGCTCTGGCAGCGTAACTTTAGAGCATCATCTTTTTCAATTTTCAGCTGTAACAAACCTTTGCACGCACTCAAGATACTCTCACTTTCTACAAATAATAGCTACAAATACCTCAAAAAGGCTAAATTTCAGGATGGCAGAAGCAGCAGCGGTGCTTTTATTTCAAGAAATAAACAAAACAGAAGAATTAAGTAAATAAAAAATTAAACAAAGCAGTAAATAAGCAATTAAAAAAGCAAAATGTACACTGATGAACTTATAAGCCGACTGAGCTAATTATTGAGTACTCCGAAGGAGCCACCCAAAAAAAGTAGCCCAAACAAAAAGTAAAGCTCGGACTACAAAGTAAAAGGATTGCGGCTGAGTGGTTGTGCAGAGGCTACCTACAGCTTGATTTGGGTTTGTTTTGACTGTTTTGGTTTCTTATCAAAGGCAGCTCTTGGACGCCAGTTGAAACTTTTCTACTTTCTTACTTTTGTACTCCCACTCCCTGCCACTCGTGCTTTCACTTTGTTTATCTTTGCGACTGCCCAATGTTGTGTAAATTGTCAAAATTATTAATTGCGGTCATTATTCCATGCCAAAGCATTCCATTTCATTTCATTCTCTTTGGCAGAAAAGCGCTTCAGGACAACAGGCAACAACAAGAACACAAACAACTTTGAGTTGTGCATGTTCTACACGCATATCCTGCGGCAGAGAACATCCCGACAGGCAGTGGCGTCGTTGGAATTGCGAAATAAAATTTTAGCAAATAACAAAGTAGCAAACTAAAAGGCTTATGCAACAACTTGGCTCCCTCATCTCGCAACGCCCCTGCGCAGCTACCTCACCACCTCACCCCAACTGCCCACTTAAAACTCACTTTAAATTAGCCAATAAATGCTTTTGTGAAAATTACTCCACAATGAGTATTAATGTCGCTTGTTAACCGTAAGCGATTTGTTATCGTTAAAAAAATTCTGCGTTTTCTCGGCTGTCGAGTTGTTAAGCTGCCAGGATACTTGGGTTTTCAGGCGCTGCCAGTCCCTTGCCTTTGTTTTTCGCTTCTGGGTTAATCGCTTTTTCGCCTTTTGCCGCGCTCACATATTTTCGCCTTTTATTATTAAACATTAATATTTTTATAGTATTGCTTCAGTCATAATTTGTTGCGGCTCGTTAATAAAGACATAAATGCCTGCAGCATTTTATTGAGTGGCCAAATGGTCAGGCTTTATTCCTTGGACTTTGTGGAGTCGGTGTGGCTATCGTAAACCTCGCAAATTGGTCAACAACTGCAGTCAAATTTGAAGTTAAGATAACTAAGCAGCGGTAGCCAAATTATGTTCGTTTTTAAAGCTTTTGTACAAAAGACATAAAGCTTATTATATTATTTTTTGCAGTGGTTGGAGTATATTTTTATGGAGAGATATAAATTAGTAGGAATTATGATTAGGTTAGCAGACAGCAGGATTTCATTGGGGAACTGTTGTAAATGTAATGCACCATAGACTGAAAACAAGTGCTGGCGAGCTTGTTGTTGGTAACTTTAAGGTTTCGAGTTCCAAACAGTTGAATATACGAAATCTTGAAACGGGTTCCCCTTGTGAATTTACAAAAATTTTTTAAATGTATATTTTTTTTGTTGGCGCCACCTACTGGTAACTAGATGGTTGCGTTAAAAGATACAACCTTTTGTTGCTGGTGTCTTTAAGGTTTGATTTGCAATCCGTTGTGGGTGCGAAATCTTTAGGAAGGTTCTGACTTTGTATTTACAAGATACTTTTCTAAATATAGCTTTGTTCGTTGGCGCCACCTATTGGTTGCGTTGAGAGATAATAACTAACTTTAAGGTTTAGAGTTCCAAACAGTTGGGAATTCGAAATCCTGAAGCTTGGATCTGATTTGGTATATATAGCATATTTTGCAAGAACAACAGCATTTTTAAAATATAATATTTTTGTTGGCGGCACCTATTGGTAGATGAGTGTATTTAAAGATGCAACCTTTTGTTATTGACAACTTTGAGGTTTCGAGTTGGAAACAGTTGGGAGTACGAAGTCTATAGACAGGTGCTGACTTTGCATTTACAAATCTTTTACAAAACAATAGAATTTTGTAAATTTATTTTTTACCGTTGGCGCCACCTATTGACATATTTAAAAGCGTTAAAAAGACGTAAGTTGTGCTAACATTTTGTCATCATCTTGATATTGTAAGGTAATACGCAAAATTGGCCATAAAATAATTAAAGTTAATGACATAATTAGCAAAAAGTAGGTCATTATTGGAAATCGGCTATAAACTTAAAACCTGCTCCCTTCGAACTGATATTACTAGAGATATCACCATATTTCGCCTTTGGCGCGATGACATATTCTGCCTATGCTGTTAACTAGGAAAAAAAAGCTAATTTTTTTCTTAATATAAAATCGATATATCGAAATTGAAATCATCATTAAATATTAAATTTAACTAATTTAATTTATTAAATTTAACTAATTGAACCAACGTCCTTAACTGCAATTACCTACTTTCTTCGAACAGCTACTATTATCTCTCTAGATATCATTGTATTACTCCTTTTGAAGTGATGATAGAATAGTCAAGAAGAACCAATTTATTTTATCTATGAAATAAAATCGATGTATAGGAGTTGCATTTGATTGTAACAAAATTCAACTCTCGGCAAGTTATTGGTGGTTCGAAGCTCTCTAAACAGTTTGATTTCAAGCGATTGAAATATATTAAATTTAGCAGATCGGTCAAAAAAAGAGGAATTCAAAATGAAGCTAAATTTTTAATCCAATTTGGCACTTTATATATTTTAAATAAAATCAATTAATTATATTATATTACTCTCTTTGGGTCTATAAGTAAAAAAAGTATTCTTGATTAAATGAGCTGCAATTCGTTAATTTCCAAATATTTAGAATAAATATCAAATTCGACAATAATAAGTTTGTAATTTTATGTAGCTATTGTAGGGCACAAAGGATATTTAACAATGTATAGATAGAGATATAGTGAGTCCAAGTTTGAGTTTGTAATCCACATACCCCCACTAAGTACCATACCTGGGCTAGCTCTTCTTGGAAGTCAGCTATCGTACCTAGGCAAATTTTGCTTTGCATATAATAAAGTCCCCATATGACTGATAAGTTAACAAAAACTTTTTCTATATAAAAATTCATTTCAACCTTAAAACCAAGGTATAACTGGGCAACCTATTTTCGGAAATCGACTGCTACCATGCCTCTGTTTAGAAGTTAAGCAAATTGTTTGCAAATTTGAATAAAATGGAAATTTTTAAAAGTTGTCGTTATTAAAAGTATATTGAATATAGTTCCAGCTTTCCTTGCAGACTTATTACAAGAGAGATACAATATTATTAATATATTATTCGTAGGTAGGTCAAGTGCTTCGGTTTTTCTTGCGCATCCAAGGATTGAAATTTATTTTGCTTTTTTGGTGATTGTAGACTTAGTGCACCTATGCATCTGTCACTGGATGCAGTAATTTTGTAAATATAAATATTATTGATGCATGATCTATTAGATTTGACATAAATAAGTTGTATACAATAAGTTACTTGTAGGGCCTTCAGGTAGTTTTTTTAACTAGAAATAAAATCAGTCAACTTATATATAGGATGTACTTACCAGAAGTTCTTTGGAAGTAGCAAATTACAGACGCAGTCTTCTGCAAAGAAAGAAGAAAATGTTAAAAAATTTTCAGTTGAAGAAAATTTAAATACTTAAATCTGCACAAACCAAAAACGGCTTCAAATCCGCAAAAGTAGCTTTAAGACAGCCAAAACGCTTGACTTAAGTTCAAGTTTTTAGTCAAAGGACATACAAATTCTTGTAATTTTTAAACAAATAAAAGTATCTTGTTGAAAACAGTCTAATAGGATTACTAAAGTCTAAGCATTTGCATGCCAATTATGCCAACTCTTTTGCATAATTTCTACAAAAAATGTGTTTTCTTTTTATACTCGCTCCTTGTTGCTGCGAGTCCTTCAATTCAGTTTACAGCAAACAAACAAAAAATAAGTAAAAACCAAATAAGTAAGCACTAAAAATTCAGTCAAGCCGAAGAATTGAGCCGTGAAAAAATAAAAAAAAAAAAGAGTTTCCAAGCGGCAGGCAACATGTGCGTCTAATGTGCGCACATTAGCAACATGAATGCAGTGAAGAGGAGCCGCCTCAGCTCCGAACTGGTTGGAAGTTGTTGCTGCTGTTGATTCCAAAAAGCCACCAGCTACTCCGGCGCTCGCTCGGATTGCGAAGGCATGAAGCCAACGCAACTCAAGCAAACGAACGCACTTAATTTATGCAATTTAGTTAACAACGTTAAAATTGTAGACAAGCACAAGCGGTGGGAGGGAGCTGCGTGTGTGTGTGTGCCAGTGCTGGCGCAGAGTGTATGTAGGAGTACGTTGCAGACATAAATCAAAATGGAAACAATAACCGTGCATGGACCTGGTGCGCTGGCGAAAGGAGTAATAAGGATAATGAAGCGGCAGGCTGTTGGCATGCGTGTCGGTTCTTCAGTCTATCCTTGATGGTCCGGGCACTTGCTATGTAAACGATGATGAGCACGATAATGTTGGCATTTGTAGTGTGAACACACATGTGTGCCTCGACATGGCCAAACGGCAGCAAGAACATCATCATCATCATCATCATCAACTACGTCATCTCCTTCATATACGCCTGCTTCTACATCATCTCCCTCAGCTACTCGTCATCTCCAGCAGCCTCTTCTACATCAACTCCAACAGCCTCTTCTACATCATCTCCACCAACTCCTGCTACATCATCTACTTTCACATCAACTCCAACTCATTATGCAGCAACCTAGTTGTCAACTACGACTCCCTGCCTCTTGCAGCCATCGTCTCAGTTGACATTGACGTTATAATTTAAGCGACGCCATTTTCTCAATATTTGCACAAATATTGGCTCATTATTTGGGCTTATTACATATTAATTTCGTTATTAATTATCGGCATCTCGGCTTGCCATCTGTGACATATGTGTGGAAAAACTTGTGAAGCTATTAATATGCAGCAATTTGTTGGCAAATTTGCCAGCCTCAGGAGCTATTTTCCCGACCCAGTCTGGGGGGTTCTACGATTTATTGGTTTAATATAAAGGTGTAGAGTGTATATTATAGCGCATACATAAATCCGTAGAAATTAGTACGTGTGGCAGCAATGAGTTATGTGTATATTAGATTCATAAATTATAAAATAAAAAGAGCTAAACAAAAGTGAATCTTTAGAAAGGGAATAAAATTTATGTTGTGAAAATTGGTTATAACTTTTGTAATAAAAAAAAATGTGACATATTTTGCGAGTCCATATATTACGCTCCCCAGTGTCATCATTTATTGAAGGACGACACAATATTGACAAATTTTCTCTTTTGTATTCACGTCCATCAAATTTAGCAATAACTGCAAGTTCAGGCTTAGCGGACTACCCACAGCGCTTGTTTTTCTATGACCTATTTCCATACTTTAGGTAACTTTGGGAGATCTCCCACAACAACAGTCTTAACATTTAACTTATCATACTTAGAACATAATATAGTAGCTAAATAATATGCTTTATAATTGAAAAATAACACAGTAAATCTGATTGACCAGCAAGATCAGCATTCAGTATACGGAATTTTGTAACTTATAATACGAAGTAACTGCGCTTTAGTTGAAGAGGCCGACCAAAATGCCACCCCCTGTGACTTAAATTCCTGTGAGTTCTCCAAGGACTACAGGGCCGACATAAGACTTCCCGATTGTTGACGATATCGAGCCAATTGTCTTAACTGGTGTACCCGTTCATCCATAGTCTTTTTAAATAAATGTGGACTTGTCTGCGCTATGTGTATGCCTGCCTGCCCCTGCATCGATTTTGTACTTGCGGGTTCAAAGATTGCAGTTCATGTTACGGCGGGTTCTGGTTTTTTCAATGAGTGGCCTGCCTAGCCCATTTTCGTTTCTTCAGATCTTCATCTTTTGTTGTCTGTGGCCAAAAGATTGCGAAGCTAGCGTTAACGTTTAAGGCAAAAATTGGCAAATTGATTCACATAGATAGCTGGTTTAGGGTTCGGGCAGCAGATACTGAAATGCTTGCTTGCTAGACAATATCTGCCGAAGATCCGCCATCGCATCCTAGATAACGAAATTCCGCATCATCTAGAGCCGCAGATACATTATACATTATAATTAAAGTCTACCAGGTTTTCAAACAGTTGCCACGTTAGGACTGCCCTTGATCTCAGACGTAATATCTCTGGTTGAACAACATTGGGACAAAACGTACTCTTATCTAACTAATTTTACAACCACTATCTCCTTATCAAGTCGATTCCCATACATATCTCGGCATATAGAAAACTTATATGAGTGTGCTCCGCGCAGTAAGCCTTTGCAGGATAGTGCTTCCCATAAGACAGTGTGATGGAGGTTGTCAAACGCCTTCATGAAGTCGACGAATACTCTATATAAGGAAGAGCGCCATTTCATGGATTGTTCGACAAAAATTCGTAGGAGGTTGATTTGGTTGACACAAGTTGTGTGCGTAAGCCGGCTTGCCGAACGGAGATGCCAAGGCAATTTAAAACCACATAATTTAATCAAAAAATAAAGATTAAGCCAGTTTTATAATTAACAATTCAATATTGCTTTAATCTTACGAATCTGACACCATCGCACAATACTCTCACATTCCTCTACATATTGTACAACCTCGTCAACATATCCTTTGCATAGTCATCCCATTTGACCTGAAAAACAATGCCAGCCTTTGGCACACCCAGACTATATTTCTCCGCAAATACCTCGACATCAAAATGACTATGTCCAACAACATCGTTCAACTCCAGTTTCTTCTCATCAAATACCAATTTACCCATTTGTTGATAGACTAATATCACATAACGTTGTACGACACTTTCCTTGGGCGGCATAGGCGTCAGGTATTCCGCAATGACTTCGCCCTTCTCAAGCTGCTGTCCAGGTACATTGACAAGCAACCAGTGCAGCCATGGCCCATAAATGGGATTTTCACGACTTGGTGCATCCGGTGTAAGCATGACAATGGTATAATAATTAGAAGCATCGGCATTCCATGTCAGCTCTGGTTGTGACTTCAAGTTCGTGGGCGTGTACACCTCACCCTCTGTTATATGTAGCTGCCTATCGTAATTTAACTGGAAGTAAGGAAAAACTTGTAAGTTGTAGTGCATTTCGTTAATAGAGTTACTGCCTTACGCTAAGCAACTCCTTGGGCGCTTCCTTTAGTACATCGGGAACTATGGAAAGTTGATGCATGGCTCCCTGTCTTTTGGGTCGTTGTGCATGTCCGAACACCAGACTGCAGCAGAACAGCAGTAAAAATTGCATTTTGAAGTTTCGGCTACAACTGCAATTGCTGATATATATACCAAAGACTTGTTACAAAGCATTTACGATAATTTGTTGTTGAAATAAATAACTCTAATGACCCCCCCAACAATTTGTTACTAACAAAAGCAAATGCTTGTAAATATAATTACAATAATTATGCAAATTGTCGTTGCATTTTTCGCTAGTCAAATTTGCATATATTATTTTCAGTTCTAGTTACATTTTTAACGATAATAATAGTTTGGAAACAATTGAAATTAGGTTTATTTGTATTGGACAATAAGTTTTTGTTTGACAATAGTTTAGCACGATATTCACGGAACAAAATTGTGGGCTTGAAGAGGTAGAAGGTAAGAGAAGGTATAATGGGCTGCAGTGGTGGCTTGACGGAGGGTTTAGTATGTCAAACCCCTCAAGTTGCATAAGCGCTTTGATTGATATATACAAGTTTTAATATTTTCGTAGGCCCTGAAGTGAGTATTCTTTCTATGAATCTGGAAACTATTTAAACAGTAAAGCTGTAAAACTCCTGCAGAAAATCTATTACAACAACAGCTATTTTGATCTATAAGTCCGAAGAAGAGTTAATTTTAAGATTAATGTTACCACGGAAATCCTATGGCGTTCTATCCCATTTTTTTAAGAGCAAAACTATCAACTTATTGGAGGGGTAATTTTCAAGAATACAGTGGTCTGAGTGAGCTTCTAGCGCTTCATACCGTTTTCATGGTTTTGTTTCTTCGACACAAAGCGATCCAGACTATACTACACTCTAGATATAGTTGGAACTTCTTAATGTTTCAGACAGCATTGCATTGTCTATGCTGTGACGCTTCCACTGCGCGTCTATTTTTAAACTAGACCAAACCGCATGATAATTGACAATGCGAATCAGGTCCTGAGATCAGAGAATGTTTATCGCGAAGACTCCATTGAGTTCCAAAGAGTAATGAGATAATTGACAATGCGAATCAGGTCCTGAACATCCTAAAGAGAATGTTTATCGCGAAGACTCCATTGAGTTCCAAAGAGTAATAAGATAATTGACAATGCGAATCAGGTCCTGAACATCCTAAAGAGAATGTTTTTCGCAAAGACTCCATTGAGTTCCAAAGAGTAATAAGATAATTGACAATGCGAATCAGGTCCTGAACATCCTAAAGAAAATGTTTATCGCGAAGACTCCATTGAGTTCCAAAGAGTAATGTGATAATTGACAATGCGAATCAGGTCCTGAACGTCCTAAAGAGAATGTTTCTCGCGAAGATACCTTTTAGTTCCAAAGAGTAAGTTCTCTTTTGAAAAGAAGGATTAATCCCAATATGTCAATGTTGCATTGCTGTTTTTTCATCCATCTTTCTTGTTATGGATCTTTGCTGAATAGATTTTGATTGGAAGTGTTAATCTGGGTTTAGTTTCTGATTATGTCTTAATGTGCTCTAAAATAGGCTGGTGCAAGGTTTCTCATATCGAACCAACTTTACTAAATAATTAACTTGCTCTATATGTGATGCCTCTTCTTGGGAGTCAGTCGATCTAACCGAAACTGAACTACGTCTTGTAGAACCCATGTATGCAAAAACCAGCTATGCTTTCTAATGTTAAATAAAAATGTAGAGATATAATCTATAAGAATCATGCTCTGTTGGCTTTGAGGTCTTGCCGTTTCAACAGACAAGCTGTCTATTAAAAAGTCACGAAGGTAAGCATTTTTAAAGATGTACTAACCAAGATGTATATTTCAGTTACTTACCGAAGACTTCTTGGCTGCCAAGTACGATTTTAAAGCTTCAATTTTTACTGAACATATGTAGAAGTCCTCGATTAGTACATCAGTACCGCGTTTTAAGTCGGGTTTAAGCCGAAACAGAAATTAAGTCAAACTTGTAGAACTTTGTATAGAAGTTAAATCTGATTTCACACAGCTACGAATCTTATATCCGTGTTCTGCTGTTCAGTTAAAAGTAAGCGTTAAAAAATATCCTTATCGAGGCAGCTTTTACATTCACGAAATATACAATTCCCATAAGATACACTCCAATATTTATTACAACTCTGACTAATCGCAATGTGACCTGTATTACTTGTTTAGCCCAAATTTTATCTACTTCATGCCATGCTTAGCACATTAATTTGACTTTTAGCCAATATCCCAAACTTCTAAGCCACTTGTTACAACAAATGCTATACTCTACAACAATAAGGCCACAGCCAGCAGGAACCCTGATGCCCAAAACTAAATCCGTCTACTCAAAGTCTACTGCCCAGCTACCAACTACTACCACCAGCTCTATTCACTACGTTGCTGCCATATTTCATTAACAGAGCTCAGGTTTTTGTGGACGGAGGAGGGGATGTATGGGCTGCTTAACCTCAAGACCAAGAGCAAAGCTCCCCTTGGACATGGTACTTTGCCTCTTATCTAGTTTCTTTTATAAGTTTTGTAAAGATTACAAGCATGTCCAGCCAGCACACGCTTTTCATTCACCCAAAACTTTGCCGTTGTGCCAGTGTTGTAAGTTACTCAGAGTAGCAGTGTTGGGTTGTTGCACTAATTTGCGTTACCTGCTGTGGCAGGCAGGCAAGTAAGTAGTTGCTGCTGTTGCTGTTACTTGCAACGCCGCCCCCGCCCCCGGCCCCACCCCACGGCACAAGCTCGCATAACTTCGGGGCAGGTAAACTCATTTGAATGGCATTTCATTTGCAGTGGCAACCCTGCTTTCATAGTTAATGCCATGGAAAATGCATAAATTGTAGGAGACTGTAGCAAAGTGAGCAAATTGTAGTCGTTGAAGGTGCCGAAAACAAAGCGCGGACTTAAGCATTTTCATAAGATTAGCGCTGCCAACTTGGCTAATTTCGAAAGTTACTTTGTATGCAATGAAATGAAGGGGAGGATGGTGCAAAGTTCCTGGCAACAAACAAAAAAAAAAGTTTTAATTTTGCATGTTCACAAAACATTCAAAAATTGGTATCAAATTTTGTGTGATTTTTGAAAAGTTTTGCGCAAGATGGACGAAATTAAAGTTGAAGACGGGAACACCCAGCAAACGGGGACTTTTTTGGGGTTTTAAACAAATGCGGTTCAGCAATTTAGAAGTTGTCGCATTTGCTCAGTACGACGGTTGTGTACTGTGTTTGCGCCAATCGCCACCGCTGCAATAAGAACAGCGAAATCTTGAAGCTGTTATATTGGAAGACTGTAGTATAAGGCTTTGGGCGGTTGCGCTTCGCTTCGCAAAATCCGTTTGCTCTCTAAGGCAACATAGGCGTCATCCTTTCAATATAACTTTTGCGCTGGCTCGGGCAGGTCTTGCTTGTAACTGTAGAAGCTCCAGCAAAGAAGAATTCGATAAGCTTAAAGGATACCCAAAAAACCCTTGTAAAGACCAATTATAAGAGACCTGGGCTTCATTTGGTATAAATAATTAATGATGGCGCCTATATCGTAGCCCTTGTATTGAAATCCTCGACTGAATACTTCACGTCGTGGGTTGGGCAGCGGCTGAATGGCGCCTCGATCTCGCTTAGAATGCAACATTAACGGCATTGTTCCTTTTCTCTATCGGGAGGAGTACACAAATAAGGTTATGTTTAAAGAACATTGCTTTGAACCGTATGGTAGCCAGTCGTTTACTCACAGTCGTGAATCTGAAGACGTATTGGGGATGTCCCCGGGTTCATAAAATCCACATCCAAAAATTGCGAATCTCCGCATGATAGTCGTAGTAGATGTGACAGCTCACCTGCTTAGATCAATCTTGTACTCTTCATTTCATTTTTTGGATCGTAGATTTATTTTCTCACGGGATATCGCTGGTTGGATAGGGGCATCATCCCTATTAAGGCCTCTCATATTTCATCTGTATTTCCTTAATTTTCAGTCCATTTTCAATTTGCGGTGGTCGTCAAGATATCTTTGATTTCCTTTTGTAGGAGACAGGTCCCCAACTTTAGTCCCGAAATCTGTGTTCAACCATTTACGATCATTTAGCGGATGCTTAGATAGCTATCTAGGTGCCGTCATGATGAGTCTGTGGAACCACTTGTAATCATTTCAGGCAGAGATCGTTTGGCTGTCGCCAAGTTGACAGTACTTGAAGCCTTGACACTGTTCATATGAATGCCAGACACATCCTGACAAGTAATGAAAGGTTTATCAAATCGTAGGTATATTCAAGAGTTAGAAGGCTCCTCTTTTAAGAACAGCCTGCAATTGGCAATCAACAACAAAGTCCCATGCCATACCGACCTTCAAAAGGACAGAAAAATTATTCTAAACTTGGTATCCTCGGTAGTTGCTTATTCGCGACGTAGTTCGATGCACCTTCTAAAATCTTCGCAAATTTTCGAATCTCAGGTTGAAGTTGCATTGAGGTAAGAAAATATAAACTAATTGGTTACCCAGAGATGTAAAGGTATGCCCAAACGCTGCGAATTAACTCCAAAACAATAGGAATTCACTCCAGCCGTAGATTAAAACATTAATCTGTAGGCAAGAAATGGCACACCAGGTGCTATCAATTCTTAAGTCAACGACGAGTTCCAGATACTGAACCCATGCCTTGTTAGCTACAAATACAATCCCATATACATGCATGAAAACGTTGTGTAAAGCTCTTGATATGTTGTATCCATTTCGTTTGGAGGATTCTTCGCGTGCCTGTTAAGTTGTACAACAACACCAACAATGGCAGAAACAACAATAAAGCCCTGTACATGCGTGTGAACCAGCAAGAGCATCCAAATGGAATTGTTCATTTCAACTTCTGGGATGTGTATCTGTGCGCCTCGAAAGTGACTCACTGTGTGTGTGTTTGTGTGCAGCCAAAACGCGGGCTTTGTGTTTATTTATTTAAGTGTTATTTCGTTTTATTTTGTAAAATTGAGTTATAAACAAGTTTTGAAAATTGTTTAAATGGAAAAAACAGATTGAATTCCCTTTTAGTGGGCCAAAGCAGCAACAAATACAGACAGACACACATATGGCAGGCAGTCAGCCAAGTTGCTGATGCTAGGTTTGCACTGAAATATGTGAGCAGATACAATTGGGTTACAAGGCCATGAAACTGTTTTTAATTTGGGAATAAATTTTGTTAGCTTTGGATCGATAAGAGATCTAATAAATAATGAATTTTCAAACTCGCGAAAAGGCAGGCATAGGAAAAATTAAAAATCGAGAGAAAATGTCAGCAGGGGTGGGGATTGGTGCGCGTAGCGAGTCATCAAAAAAAAAACCTTAAAATTAAAAAATAATAATGGAATAACCCTGACATATTCAGATGCCGGTCCTGCTGCTACAGCAACTTGTTAAACTTTTGTTGCTCTGGTCACCCTGGTAAGAGATTGTGCCCACAGTGCGGGCCAGTGCAAACCTAGCATAACTTATTTAATCCACTGCTACCGCCACCGCACTCTCACTTCCTTGCTTGCTCCTTAAAACTCATTGCCCAATGCTCAGAGCCACTTGAGCACATGTCAAGTGGAAAATCGTTTCTCTCCTCCCCGCGCTCTCTCTCTCTCTCTCTCTCTCTCTCGTCCTATCTGTCTCCTCCACCTCTCTCAGAGTTATTGTTGTATTGTAGTTGTGGCTGCTTCATATGAATATGTTTTTGATAAAGTTTATTTATATATGCAAATCATATAATGCGGCTATATATATATAAAGGGTTTACCACTTATGCCTCCCCGCTCTTGTAGAATTGCGTCAATCCCTTTGCCATTTCCATTGCCAATTTCAATTTATGGCAACTCTGCGTATTTTTGGCCTTGTGTTTGCTTTATATGCTCCCCCTATATCATTACGCACTTAGGCAATTTCCGCTTAAATTTCCTTTTAAAGCCTCGCCGCACTTTGCGTGCAAATTTCGTTAAGATTGTCGCATCTACGTATACGTAATTTTTTCTTTCTCTTTTCCTGCCGTATTATATATTCTGTCTTGGCAGTTTTTGCACCTTATCCAAGTTTTCCAGCTGACTGCCATTTTCTTTATTGGCTTCAATGTTGACATGCTCAAGGTTCGCAACGTTGCTGTCGATTTATTTATTTTGATTAATTTATTGATCGTCATTGGTGTTGTTGTTATCGATGTGGCTGTTGGGTTTTCCTTGGGCTGTTATTGTTAATGTAACGGAAAGTAATTGAGGAACCCGGTATTGTCATGTTACATTATTGTTGATTTGTTTTTATGGGAAGCAAAAGAATGTGTTATCTTTCCGCGAGTTACTATGCCTAAGATGTATTGGACTTAATCAGCTTGCTGCATAGATATAGCTTTGGGAAGATGAATACGTTTAAATTAATTGTGTTGATTATCATAAAATCTAGCTTTTTCTCTAAAGATATTTGTTTGTTTATTCGAAAGAACGGGCTTGTTTGCTGGTACTGAAATCGAAAGAAACTTAATTTTAAAAGCTATCAACTCAGTTACTCTATATGACATCCTTTATAAATAAACATAATACTTAAAACAGTTTATATAGTGGATACACTCCATTAATATGAATTAATGATATAGGAATATTTCCTTGTAGTGATTCCTGAAATTACTCTTAAGTCAACTAAAAGCTTAAGCTTTTCTCCCTGGACAAACGTCTCAAATCTGTTATATTGAAATAGTCAAGGTTCAGCAGATTTTGTAGAATGTTAGGGAATGAGTTGCTGGAGACGGTAAAAAATGTTGGTTCGCTTTGCAGAAGCTACCGCGTGGATATGTGAAAGATAAAAGGTCTTGACAGCGCCAACCTTAAACTCCTAGTTCTTAATCTTAGCTAAATAACTATAAAATACAGATGAAGTTGCATGGCAGGGTACACCCATTCCCATTGCATCTCCTTTCTGCGTCATTGGTTAGGTCTACAACAAAAATTGAATAAATCGGCTGTAAAAGAACGTAGAATATTATGTTTCTTTTTATAGGGCTGCGACGCGCTGAGGCTGCTTCTAATGAAAAAAGTGGAGAGTCTTCTTATTTTATTACAAAAAATCCCTAGTACTATACTCGCTATACCCAATAATGGAAAAAAAGGATAAACATCGGTTGGAAGCTTTAGTCGTGATAAAACGTTTGCTCTCATTCGGTATATTGGATGAGCCAATCCGACGTTAATAATTATATAATAGACATAAGCCGCTAATAGGTTGAATGCATGTAACCAGCTAGAATAAGGTCTGGCATTCTTCTGTAAGTATATTTTCTTGAAAATCATATCATATATCAGCTAACTGAGCTGAAAAATGTGCGATCTGGCCTTTGTTTCTAAAAATTACCAAAACTGACTTTCGAAACATTGGTATATCTTGACTATCGTGGTCTGCCGATTTTTTATAGTTTTTATTCATTATCTTGCTCAAGTCATCTAGTCTGTTCTTATGTATACAGATGACGTAAAACTTTGGTTGACAATCTCTCGAAATGATAATGACGGCACATCTTTCAGCACGATTTTCACAGAACAGTTATATTGGTGTAATCCCAACTCATTATCCCTAAACAAAACAAAATGTTATATTGCTTATTTGGGTAGTTACACTATAGACTTTGCTAAGATAAGATTTGCTGAGCGTTTTAGACTTTCGTGTTCTGCTTAACCATAAACTTCTAACAATCATGTCTGATATATTATAAATAAGTAACCCTTATATCACTTGATCTCTAGATTTCTCTCGTTCGCCCAATTTTAAAACATTTCTCACACCTTTATCAAGATAGAACTGGATCTGTGCAGAAGCAATTTTTCCCTCTTTGCACTGCAAGGTTTGAGTTGGAATTCATCTATTTGACTGCCTGCTTCTGCTCATAGACTTCGCCTTCTAAACCTACCCATGTAAAGTTCCCGTAGACCATGCCATGGTACTACTTCTGCACAAACTTCTACTCGGTTTGATTTTTTTGATTTTAAAAAAAGTTACTTTTAAGGCAACTTCTTAAGTAACTCAGTATTGAGTTATCTTAGCCCTACAATTTTCTAGATCTCAATAAGCTCTGTACGATTCTTTCCGTGTCTGATTATTATTATAAAGCTTCTCTTCTGAAAGCTTCATTTATTCTATCACTTCCACAATTGACCAGCCTCTATTGACTGATTCTATCTCATTGTTCTCTATGGGTGCAAAGACCATCTTTTGATGCCTTCTTTATAGTAATGTTTAAATTTTGTAATTTTTCTCTTAAATATTGTTAATCTCAATATGTGAGTTAATGCAAATCTTTGAAATATTCATCCACCAGACCGTAGACACAGATTAGTTGATATCTATATGTTTCCTTGTTCTATTTTTTAATCTTCATTGTTTTTTCTATATACATAAATAATGCCATCAAAGGGTGTGGCAAAAGCGAACAGAACACGCCTAATCTTGTGAAGAATTAGAGAGCAGTAAGCGCCTCATCTCGTGAAGATTAAGTTACTCTTAAATAACTAAAATGTATTCTTTGTCTATTTAAGTCTTCATAGCATTAAATGCAAATTAACAGGTAACAAAGAAATATAAAAATATTCCAAATTGGAAATGGGGTCCTTGGCTAAAAGATATTTACTTAACTGCGTCGTATTTCTCTCAAAGTTTATAATAAAACTACATTCTCTGCTATATGAAGTAAGCATTTTAGCGCTAAAATCAATATTTAAAGATAATATTAGGGCACTGATGGCATAATACTAGCTTATGCTGCCTATAGCTGTATCTTCTATTTGAAAATAAAGCACAGACTTCTAGACCTATTAGCACGAAAATATCTCAACGTAGTCTTAAATGGTCTTACTGAAATCCCACCAGTCTTCTGCTACCACAGCTTTTTCATCTTATCAAATACCAAAATCTTTAACCTATTCAACTCTTAATTTACCATTAAATAACTAACTTCAACTAACCCCAAGTACACTTACTGACACCCCCCCAGCACTGATTGACTTGCTACAATTTCAAAGGTATTGCAACAACCAGAACTGGCAGAAGAAAATCCAAGAAGACGAAAAAAAAAAAAATAGCAAGAAAGAAAACCGCATAGAGATATCGCTTTGCACTTGCAGAAAAGTCACTTAAACTTTGCAATCATGATAAGCCGTAATGTTAGATTTCCATTTATATTTTCTACCCTCAACAAAAGTAAATAGCAAACTGTATATAAGTTGAAACAAGAAGCACGAAACAAAAACAACAAACAAGTGTTAAAGGTGCATGGCTGTTTCAAGTTTTGTTGTAATACGAGGAACTGCCAAGTTGCTCCTTGGGGATGGTTACCACACCAACCAAGTCAAGCCATAGCATGGAAAGCCAACTCAAATAGTAACTAAACGATGGCAGAACTTCAAGACCCAGAGAGAGAGAGAGAGAGGGGCAGAGTAAGCGGCTAGAGTCTTTGTGGCAAGGGCAAATAACCTTAAGGTTAAGATTACAAGGTAATTTGATTCAATTCGTGTGATAGGCGTGCCAAGGCAACAACACAAACAGCTGACTGCAGGCACAGCCCAAATTCCCAGCGTCCAGAGATGACAATGTCTAGATAAAAATTGTTGCAGCTTTGACGCCAAAAGGCAAATGTAATATGTTTTTTTTTTATTGTTCGCTATTTTTTATACTCTCTAAGTAAGGTTTTAGGGTATACATGGTCTGTCGGAAGTTTTTGAAGAAAAACGCAAGTCTCACAGCGATTTTGAGAAAAAAGTTCCATAGGGAATTTTTTAGTTTACGAAATAATTTTTAAACAAAAGTAAGGTAATGTAAACTTAAATTGGTTTAATGTCTGGTATTTCCGAATATTCTGATGCATTTAAATTTAAAAATGTAGCACCTGGATTGTATTGCATGAATGATCAGGGGAAATTGCCAATTGAATTGCAGCCACCGCCAGAGCCTTTACGTTCTTTGGTTCGGTGTTTCACCACACCGGATTCGAATCATTTTTTGGCAAATATACAAAATTATAAGTCAAGTTTCCAAATGACTTTTTTCGGTAACATAACTAACAATTTCATGCCCACTTTCAAGGCAAATTATTATTTTAAAATTGAGATTCAAACGTGCGTTGGAGAAAACATAGATTTTCAACAGATTTAGCGCCAAGTTTATCATAAGCTTGGTTCTCTATTGCCCCTCCTCGATGAAAGCTAACAATTTTTTCAAATATAATTTGTGGGCAATTCCTTTGTTGAAAGCAATTGACGTTGCCATATTTCATCAAAAGTAAAAAGAGAAATGTTGCAGATTTGCAACACCATGTTGCGGTAGGAAAATGAATTGGTACGGCTTTTTGAAACTGCTCTTGGTCGAATGCCATCGAAAGATTATGCAATTGTAATGCGAGCAGTTGAAGCACCAGTTGATCAGCATTCTGCACATTATCTTGCGATATCGTTTTACGTCGCAGGAACAGTAAATTGGAAAGAGTATGTGAATCACAGCGCATTATCCATTGTAGTTTTGCGGAGGTGAAGATAGTTACTATTCTTACATTAAAATGATAAATCCATTTACCAATTAGTGAGTTTTATATATATTTTTTATTTATTTGGAATAATATTTCCAATTGTGAAAAATTTTATTATTTATTAATGTTTTTTTTGGTTTTAGCGGTGGAAAAAAATAAAAATAGTAGAGCTATGAATTCATATTCGTATCGTCTTATGAAGCTACGTATGCTAAAATAGAAACCGAACGCTCGAATTTCATTATATTTATTATTATTACAATTATTGACATGTTCTTATGGTAACATTACGTTATTTTGAGAATTTAGCCTATGTACTATCACTTTCCTATTAGATTTAGTCAAAAGAAATTACGTTCGAAGGAATATATTTTTTTTTCGAGATGCGATAGACAATGAAATGCGCAACGGAGTGCGTACAGCAATCCGCTTGTACTAAATATATATAAAATAAATTTAAAAATAAAAAAAAATTTATAAGAACTAATTATAATTAAAAGCATATAAAGTAATACTTATAGAAAATAACAATATAAATAAATATTAAATATTGCTTTATTGCAAAATTATTCCTCACTAGAAAAATGGGATTGATAGTGAGAAAAATTAAACCAAAAATAACAGTACTTGTTAAATAATAAAAAATAAAATAAATGGATTTGAAATTTACAAAAAAAACTGTTTTTGGAATCTGGAACTTTATTTGCGACTTTTTATTCCTCCTTTATATTCCTTTTCGTGTCTTATGCGCAAATTATAACAACCTCTATGATTTCGTCTCCTTTGAACAGTCTATCCAATCCATTTCTTTATCTATCCTATCTTATCTTGATTCCTCAAATCGAGTTTCTTTGACCAATCATGAACTATAAAAACCTATCTTGGTCAACACTGCTCTTTGGCTTCTATTTGGAAAAAATGTTTAAATTTATGTGCTACTTTCTGTTTTCATCTTTTACATGGTAAATCCAAGTTCCTGGCTAGCCCCAGATGTGAGACGGTGCACATCTATAAAAAATTCACCCATCAGGCTAGGAATACGGATTAGTTTTTTTATATTTTTTCCTCATTATCATTTATTATTTCATAAGTTTTAGAATGTTTAACTTGTCTAATGTTAAGGTCAACTGGACTTAGTTGTACCCTTACATATTAATAAATAAATAAATAAAAAAAAAACTTAAAACATCATTAAGGATTTTCAGAGCTGGGATTTTATGCCTAGAAGAAATACGCTGCTGAGTATATTGAACTTAAAGATAACAATTACAGTCCAGTCAAAAAATTAGTTTTCTTTAAAAATAGCGGAAAGTGAATATAAAAAATAATATAAAAAAAATTGTATGCTTAGACAAGAAATAGAGTTCCAAATGGAAAGTAAAGTAAAAGTTTAAAATTAAAAAATCAAATACAAGATTAGAATATTCTTAAATAATCAAAATTATAAATATAATATGAAAAATGCATAAATATATATATAACAAAATATTCCTGAATTATCTAAAATAAATTGTTTGACGTCGGCCACGTTTTATATATAAGATTTACTTGAAATATAATGGGTAGAAATAAGTTAAATATTTGTGAAGAAGAACGAAAAGTCGGCATTTGCGTACAGGCAAGAAACCAAAAACTAAAAATCAGGAGAAAATTTTAATTGTTCGTAGTGGGGGTTGCTGTTGAAGATCCATCTGGCAACCCACAAACCGTATCGACCGTCTGGCAACACCTACCAGAGCATTGTGCTTAGTCTCTCCACGGTCATCAACGAGATTAAACTATGTATTATTAACACTATTATAATATTATTATATTATCATAAACCATATCTAATTAAATCAATAAATAAGAAAACTATTAGCAACAGTTGTGAGTGAAGTGAGCATAGGCGAAGCCCCCTAGTGAATTTGAAAAATGAAATATGGTAATGTTAAAACTCTAGGAGTCGTACTGAGCTTTGGGTTTTTACGCATAAAAAAGTTTCTTGTAATATTATTTATCTTGCAGAAAATATTTCATAATAAATACCAAATCAAAATTTCTCAATTATTTTTAGCATAAAAAGAGTTATCTGCACATGCTCTCTTCCAAACCCAACAGACTAAAAGCCGTAAGATGCCAGTAATTCAATTACAGAGTATAACAAAGTCGTCATTTCCCAATTCCAGCTGTATTAGTGTTTTTTTCAGTTGGCTTCAAACATTTTCTTAACCTCTGTCTGCTGTTGTTAGTATTTCTTTTTTGGCTCTTATCAGTTTGTGTATAAATTTGCGTTTATTTTGACATATTTGGATGGCACTTTGGGAGGTATTAGAGGCATTACAAGCATGGAAACTAAGCCCAAGACAATTGTCTCGGCGATAAAGCATCTGAAATGTGTCTGTCGGCATCTCTATATTGCCGTAGTAACTCCATTAACCCTCCGATAAACACATAAGTGGCCACAATTCTATGTGCATTTAATTGACTACCAAAGTGCCAACCCCCCCTAGGCTTGGGGCTATAATTGGATTGCATTGTGGGTAGAGCTTGCACTGCGCAAAAATAATTGTCGAATTCAGGTCAGAAAATGGAATACAAAAAGCTGTCCCAATCGAAAATTATCAAAACAAATCATAAAAAAAATGTATTTTTGCTTTTAAATGTCAGCAAGATTTTTGCAGTCACCAATTTTCCAACAGGCATTTGCTTATTGCGGAATTAGCGATATAATTTTTGTTAATTAAATTTCAATTTATTTTAGAAGTTTTAAAAGTTGTTAAGTGCAACTTGACCTTAAGTAAGTTACGAATTATAAGCCTACATATGATAAAAAAATTCATTCACATTTTTATTAGGTGCAGTTAAAAGACCATTATTTTTGCAAAGAATTGAAGGCTTTAATTATTATAGAATGAGCCGATTTAGGTCATTTTAAAGGTAATTTAAGGGTGCACTCATAGAAGCCCCCGTTCCTATTGGCAAAGAATTGAGACAGTCGGATTTCACAAGCCTCTCGAAGCGCATTTTTCAGCAGCAAAACTGTGCGTGGTGCACAGCAACCCATGGTCATCACTTGATGCCAGCTCCGGACTATAAGGTGAATGCATAAGACCTTCCAACCCGCAGCTTCTAGAGTGTCAGTACCGTTGTGTGTGGCCTGGCGTTGTCCTGATGGAACACAATTCCTTTACTATTGACTAAAGCTGGCCGCTTCTGGGTGATTACTGCCTTCAGACGATCTAAATGTCGCCAATACAGTTCACAGTTTGGCGCATGGCATGGGAGCAGCTCATAGTAGATGAACACACAGCAAAACCTTACTGGCCATCAATCCAGGCTTTGACACCGTTTCCGCCGTTTCGGCTTGGCGTTGTCGTAAGTGTTCCACTTTTCATTGTCAGTCACCCACGGCTTCAGAAATAAGTCAATTTTTTTTGCAATTCAGCAGCGTTGCGCAGATGGAAATTCGATCCATGAGGTTGTTTTTTGAGTTAACTCATGTGGTACTCATACATTGAGCTCCTTTTCGTATCCAGACTTTTTCAAATGGTACCAAACGGCTTTTGGTGCAATTTTTAGCTCTTGGGCAATCGAAGTAGAGCTTACATGACAGTTGGACTTGTTTAGATCTACCTATTCTTTAATTTACATAACACTCTAAAATTATTTATCACTTTTCTCTCAAACAATACAAGTATTTAGGCCAACTTTTTGCAGTGGCCTAACCTCACATAAAGTTAGTGAAATACTTTCAACTTATCTAATATTTACTAGCTACTTATGATAAAGTTAAAGAGCTCTTAGTCTTTCCACTAATCCAAAAAACAACCCCGACTTAATATATTCTACATGCAATCTTTGCTTTAAGTGCTAAGGATCTTTTTCTTCTGCTTTGCAGTGTATAAATTTATATAAGAATAAAAAAAAATATTGTTCTAATTTCACGCAACTTTGCACTGCACATTTTTCTTCTCTTCCATTTTTTTTTTTTTGTGGTGTGTGTCCTTGTGTCTTCCTTTAATACAGTTTTGTCGCATGCTGCGTATACGTTCTGCCCGGAGTCCTTCATTGAGTAATCCCAGCGGCCCCTCAACTCACTTATAGTTTCCCAGCAGCCACGCGGCATTCACTTGGCACAAAAGTTTTACAGTTTTTCTTATTATTTATCCCATGTGACAAATTTTGTGCCGCAGATTTTTACAAGGCAGCTCCGCATAATAAATTATGTCAGGCGCTGCCAACTTAAGCCAAATTTCTTAAAAAAATAAAAATAAAAGTTCCACTTAATCTCGAGCAGAAAGCGTCAAAGTTTTTGTTGCACGTTTTAATTTAATAATCGACTCTTAAGTTGAGACATTACTTTCGATAACTTTTGTTGCAGTTTAACGCGCATATTTGAGCTGAAAGACAGACAGATGATGAAGATAGTTATAGAGTTGCCTGAGACATGCTCATTAGTATGATGATCACTGCTGTAGACGTGACTCACTGCTTTAAATTGGCCCAAGTGAGTTTTGGGCCAAGTTTATTCTATACATGCGTGCTGGTAACACTTGAATAAATAATGTAATAAATAAACAAACTGCTTTATCGAATTGCAGTTAGTTAGTAGCTGGTTAGACACTTGTGGCATCCATTATTGATGCTCGTTGCATATTTGTGGAATCAATAACTATGACACTTCAAAATAAGAGAGTTATACAACAACGGGCAGTCCATTTTTTGAGCACTATGCCGACTTTGAGATACTTTTTAAGTGCAGTGCAACTTGCTTGGAAAGCTTTCGAAATATAATGAAACTAGTACAAAACTAGAATTTTTTGCCCGATTTGTGCTTTGGGCGCTATATAATATAATCAACCGATTTTAATGAAGCTTGCTCAAGTACCACAAAATTCTAAAAGCCTTCTGACTGTTTTCGTTTGACGATTGTGACTTTTTTCCAAAAACATAATCTAAACTAAACTAATTAGTTGTCTAAATTCAAATAGCAAAGTATTTTGCAGTCAGCTCGCTTTAGTCCGTTTATATAGGGTCGTTCATCCGCTGGAGTGTTTATGATTTAAGTTTTCTACAAATTGCACTCGAGCAGCTTACTCCAACCATATAAAGGTATGAATATTAACTTTTCGTAATCCAGAACTTAAAGGGCGCTTTTGAAAAAATGTTGATAATTAAAAATAAAATTATTGCCCCTGACTATGTGCATCGCTTCAAGGACGGAGCATAGAATTATCGTTATTAATAGCTGTTGGCAAAAAAAAGGACCTACAGTTTATAGCTGAATCCGAACGGCGGTGTCTTTCATTAATAGAAACAGCATCTTTTTATTTGCTAGCTCTGCCAGTGCTAGACAAGTGCACTAGTGCTGTAGGATGAAATCAATCCAGAGACCTTTCGGCTTAGCTAATCAGCATCTTTTTATTTGCTGGCTATGCCAGTGCTAGACAAGTGCACTAGTGCTGCAGGGTGGAATCAAACCAGAGACCTTTCGGCTTAGCGGCGAGCACGCTACCACTCTGGATAACATTATATCCACAATTATGTATAAGCCACCGGTGGTACACGCCGGGTTCAGAAATAAATTGGCTCAGAAAAAATTTTCTTAAAAAAACAAAGATTCATAGATATATATTTGGTCTGAGATTTACAATTAAAACTTCTGCATAGATTTTAAAGATTTTTAAATGTAAAATCTGTAGAAAATTTAAGTGGTCAAATAAAGTTCTAATTTCAATTGCTGCTTCTTGACAATTGGCTATTTCTAGTTTGGATAATTCCCGAAATTCAATACAATATCCCTTATTCTATGTAGTTTTGTACAGAATTTCCAATGTACATTTAAAAAAAGGGTGTAAAGTTTAATTATTTAATTAATTCTATTTGAAAAGATTAGGTTTCTTGGGTAGTGTAACCCACAAAAAAATAGAAGGCCGTAGAAAATTAAATTATGGATATAACAGGTAATATTATGACATCCATTTCTATAAAATATTTATTATTTTATTATTATGTTATACTTCGAAGATGATGGGAAAAAATTTTGAAAAACAGCAAATATACATTGGCTTTCTTTTAGGAATAATCAATATTCAACTAATCTTTAAGCCAAAATCCCAACTATTTCACAAATATTGCCTCACAAAATAAACTGAAAAGATAGTAGAAATATTTGGAATAAAAGAGGTGGTTTAATTCCATTCTGTCATCGATCGAAATGCGAAGAATGGGTCTCAATTAATAGCTGTTCGATTTCTACAGTTTACAGCCGAATCGGAAATAACGCCAGGACGGAACAAACTTTTATATAAACTAAAAATTACTTCAAATCAGTCAGGATAGTGTATCAAAAGCAGAAACTTTAAATATATTTCATTTATTTTTATCGCCTTAAATCTTCAACAAGAACTGATACCTACTATTTGGTAGTAGCATATTTGTGCTGGGCGAACTTCTACGTAAACTTAATATACCCATTTCGCAACAATCAGATAAGTGTATCAAAAGCCAAAACTGTTATGCGAATCTTGCATATTGAATAACATTTCGAACGCAATGCCAAACGCAAGCAAATGACAGAGCCAGGACTTCCAGGACTTTTCGAAATAGGCCTCGTTCGCTCTCGCTCTCTCTATCTCTCTATCCCTGCCTCTTTGACGCTCCCCCGCTGTCGCTGTCACACCCTGTGTGTGTGTCCTGCTGTCGCTCTCTGATATGTCACACAGTTAAAATGTGATAAATTCCATTAAGTGACAGTTGCACATATTCGTACATAGAAATGTTTTGGCATCGATTCAATGGACAGGCAAGAAATCCATTTGTGGCATCAAATCTAAATCTAACAAACACACAAACACACACATTCGCACACACAACAACTTCAACTTCATGTTCACATGCAAAAGCCAACTGTCACACACACGCATACGGTCACACTGACACTCAAATACTCAAACAAAAACATGGTCACATTTGTACGCCTCGCATATTGAAATTGTAATTTGATTTCTGCCTTTTGCCACCAACTGTCAGTTACCGACATTGTATGGCAAATGTCCGTGCTATGTCCGAGCAACATGCTGCTACCCCGTCCCCCACTCCCCGATCCCCAATCAGCTATCAAGTTTTATAGATTTCGCTCGGCTGTTGCTGATTTTTAGCGCAATTCAATAAAAACCAAAAACAAATAGCCCTCGAGTGTTATACGCTGCATTCCAACCTAAAAACAAGTTAACAGCAGATGATGCAAAAAAAAAAAGACGAAATACATATATCCGGTTAAAAACGCACAACATTTTATGATATTTCTATGTATAGCATATTCCGCATAGTTCTGCATTGAAGAGCAGTGAATAGATGAAATGAAAAGCTAACACGCCGCACAATATGCGCTGAAATAATAAAAAATAATTGAAAAGCACGCACTGAAGAAGAAGCGCAGTTTCCATGGAGTTTTAGTGGAGTTTTTGTTTTTATGGGTTTGGATAGTAAACCGCACGGAATGGAATCAAATCAAAGTTTTTTTCTGTGCATTCCATTGGTCATTAGTGAAGTTGAGCTGAGGTAATTAAGACACAAATTTGAAAAGAGTTTTTAGATGAACAATAACTAGGATGAAGTGCTAAGTGCCAAATATGTAATTAAAAGTAAATTAAAGCAGGTAGATTAGAACCTTGTAAGTACTACAGAAGTACTAACTAACTTTCATAGAAACTTATAAATTGGTTAGACATTGAACCTTAAGTTCAACAAGTTTTATGGAGAGAGAAGCTTACATAAAGTTGTTCTTGGTAACATAAGCTACTATGCTTTCAAATTTAAACAGGATTGAGTCTCCGATAGGAACAAATGCTTTTATTTTTAAGTTGATAGGACTGTCTTTGACATCCATGCCAAATTTCATGTCATTATCTATCTTTGTGATTTTTCGCTTTTTACAATGTCTGAAAGTATTCAACAACAAAGTTTCATCAGAGTTTGTGTTCGGAATGAATTTCTGGTGCCGAATCGTTTAAATTGAAGGCCTTTGGCCAATAGGCCTTATCCAAAACACTTGTATTTCAATGGTGTAAAATGTTCAATGAGAGCCGAAAAAGTGTAGAAGACAGACAGCGGCCTGCTCGACTATTCACATGAACGGAATCAAGAAATTAGTACTCGCATATCGCCTATTGAGTGTCAGAGACCTTACTGGTCTTGCTGGAATATCAGAAGTATCAGTTAAAAACATTTTAAAAGATCATTAGGTCCTACAAAAAATCAAGTGCCAAAAACACTCAATTTCTTGAAAAACAGCGTCGCGTTGATCTGAAACAGTCCATCAATCGAGCGAATATTTAACTCAAATCGTTCAAAAATCGCATTATTCACTTGATTTGGCTGCGTGTGACTTCTGGCTATTCGCTAAATTCAAAAATCCACTTCGTGTTTATCGTTTGTATCGATTGAGGGGAGATTCAAAAGCAATCGAAGAAGGCACAGAAGATAAATCAATAAGCGATTTAACCGCCTTCTAAGTGTATCGCTTCTTATTGTACGCTAAGCTTGCTGTCGTTATTTGCGAAAATTTGTATTTCAAAGAAAAGTTTCATTTCGAACTTACATTGAAAGGTTTATTCAAAACGTGGTACATCTGAGCAAGTCCGTAGGATGCACCACCCACATTTTAGACTTATTAGAGGCTCGACATTATTGCCTCATAAATTTTTAGATTCTTATAGAATTTAACACGAAGGGGTGCTACAAAATTCATAATTTAACCTTTCTGCGCGCCCACATGTAATCATCGAAATATTTCTTAAAAAACGATTTTTTAGTACAAGAGACGTTACAGCTAGCGTGCCTCAAGGTAGCATCCTTCCGCCAAAATTTATTTTTTTTCGCTTAGGACATGACAAGCTCTACGAAGATTTGAGGACTCCTTACTGCAATATATGCTGATGACACTGACATTCTTTCATCTTCATCAATAAACTGCTACCGCCTTATCGACGCTTCATGAAGACAAATCGTCAAGCGTTTTATTTTTTTAAAAAGATATTCTTGTTCTACTTTTATGACATAAGTGGAGATAATTCCTGTAAAGCTTTCGCACCCATATCTCCATCTTAAGGACAAACTATGCTGGAAGCAGCAAACTATAATTACAGCTGAGCGACGCAGAGAGAATCTTGGAGAAATGGTTTAGGGTTACTTGGCAGAAGAAACAAACTATCCCTGGAAAAGAAATGCTGACTATCTAGTAGAATATAAATAACATTTTAGAGAGATGGCTCTGAAGCCTGCAAAACTGATGCGACCAAGTTGTCCTCTTGTATGTTTCAAGCTCTTGACGACATTCTATAATGGCAGGTAATGCTATGTGCGATAGTCGCCCAACCTGACAGTATTTACGATCGAAGCGAAGAGCGCTGGGTACAAAAACGCTACGACGCTTCGGCGATAGGACAATCGAAATCCATTGAAAACACGCAGATAAGCAAGCTTAGCTTGGTCTTTTGGGGAATTATATCTCCAACAGCCTTGAAGAAGATTCTGGAGCTGTATTCATATTACAAAGCTTTGATTTAGTTGATTTTGTTTTTATAGAAGTGACCAAGAATGCTCGAATTCTCGCTGCGCATAACAAAAAACTTGACACCCTGTAACAGGTACTTGGCGACAATGGATGACAAACTGCCGGAGCTATTCATCATCCTTAGGCACCGCATGGATAGCAGCTGGAAAATCGACAAATTGTTTGATAATTATTTGTGAATTTTTCTTTTTATCATCTTGTAATTTATCTCCGCCTAAGACAAACTTAGTGCTCTAGCGATTCACCTTAGTTGAAAAATATTGGACAACAGTCGGTTAATTGCCAATAAATAATTAATTCCTATAAAAAATGTTTTTATTTTTATTTTATTTTTTTATAAAAATATTTGTACTTAGAAGTTCTTTTATTCCACGTCCTCAGCCATTACATTCAGCTGTCAATGACCTTCGAACTTTGCTATCCTTTAAAAATCTTCAGCCACGCTGACATGACGCCCGAAGCGTTTCTTTTTATAAAAAATGTATTTTTATTTAACTGCAAAACAATAAATACTCGCGCTCGCTCTTAAATCATTATTTAATTTTAATTTAAAATGCCTTTTATGACAAAAGACGGCGACGGCTTTTATTGCTTAAAACAAAGCGCAAGCCTGGCAAATAAATAATAAACAATAAAAAGAGAGAGAAAAAAGAACGTTGGAAATAAAATAAAAAATAAAGTAAAAACAAAATGGCAAACTCATTACACGCTGAGTGGCAAGATGGCGACTGCCAAGTGGCAACGAGAGAGCGGGTTGGACGCACACGCTGAGGTGGCGAGTTGTGAGGTGACGTCCAGGCATCACGGCAACAAGTCGGCATCGTTCTGTGAAGTGAGAACTAAGAGGCGCTCAGGGGATGGGGGTAAAATGGTGGCAGCTGCAACCAGGTAAGTGGGAAACGTCATCAGAATACAATGAACAATGGTGCAACGGCAAAAAAAATGCATTTTTTTGGCTACGTAGCCGAGCAGATACACTACAAACTGCACTATTTGCTGTAACTTGTTGATCGAAGGATTCCACAAGTACGATGGCAATTCACACGATTCAGCAATATATAATGCATACGACATCTAAAAATTTTCGAACTTTCTTAAGTTGAATAATAAGCACAACTTTTTTGCTATAAAAGTAGCGGAGTTAGCGTCTCAATATTCCAATTTTAGGGCTCTACAACTGGAAACAAATTTTAACACCAATAAATATCACCGAGCTATCAGTCGGTCGGCAAAGTATCAATATTGCATACTAAATTGCTATCGATTATCCTATAATTGGAGCAAATTTTTAGTTTCCGTAACTTATAGCTAGAAAAATAAAATTTATTCCCCTTGACGATGCTGAGATAAAAATACCATGGATATATCTCTATTAAAGCTGTTCGAACAGTGACCTACAGACTACAGTTTATAACCGAATCTGAACTGCGGTGTCTTTTTTTTATAGAGATTTAGAATTCGGGAGATCTGGAATTCGGGCACAAAACATAGTTATATTGCGTTATCTGTGATAAATAAGAATCAGCACTTGGAGATTGTAATGGAACCAATCCAAAAGTTTGTTGAGATAAATGCATCAATCAAAACAGTCACAAATTTTGAGATAAATAATAAGATGTGAATTCCATATATCGGCGTGATGTTTTGAAATTTAAGCTACTGTAATAGCTTGTTTCACATAATTTTTAGACCGTTCAGAAATTGAGGTATTCCCGAAATTTAAATCGAAGAATTTCTTCAAACATAGAATCGGTACAGAATTCTTGAGTCCAATCAATTAGACAGCTCTTAAGATTTTATTTCAGTGTTAAACAGGGAGATCTTGATGATTATATGATACAACAATTCGCAATTAAGGTAGATCCATTTTTTGGCGCATGGAATCGATGTAGATCCGAAATGAAATCTCTTAGGCAGCTTTTAGGTTTCTATTCCAAAATGCTACGACTAAAAAGTAGGCTCTTGCTAAAAAAGAAAGACAAGAGCTGCGACTACCAAGAAATGCTAGGCCTTCTCAGAGGCTAATTAGATTAAAAACGAATGGAGATCATACGCCATGATGTTATGACTTGATATTTTACTTTTAAGACATACTTGGAAATATGAAGCATCTGCTTAGGCAATAGCGTCGATACTAAAGTATCAGTTCTTTTGAAACTATTAATTAGCTATTTGTGATTTGGATTTGTTTGGAGATTTGCCACTTCTTAGCATAAAAATGGAACAAAAAAATTTGGTAATTCTTAAACTCTTTTGGGTTTTGAATTTGGGAAGTTTGAAGTCTTAGAATTGAATTTCGGCTGCGTTTTCTAGGCAGAAAAATGGTACAACTAAATGTGATAAGTCTCCAAATCTCAAGCTGAAACTTTTGAAGCATCTACCAAGTCAAGGTAACCCTTTTAACTTGCAGTAAGAGTATTAAAAAGGCCAACGCGCAGTTAAAAAGCACAATGGTGGCAGCACACACTGCTCGCTCGCTTGGCTGCATTGTTTCAGCCATTTGCCTCTTGGCTGGCTGGCTGGCTGGCTGGCTGGCTACCTCGCCGACTGACTGACTGCATGGATGGATGGCTGGACAAATGGCAGGCTGGTTGAGTTGGATGTTGCACGCGGCGGCGCTGCGTCGCTGGGGCATTGATGCCAGGTGACAGACGCATTGGTTTGGGCACACAACACACACTACGTGCTGCAGTTGCAGCCACTTGAATAAAATACGCACACACACACACATAAAGTGGGTGCACACACACAGCACTGAGTACAATAAAAAAAAAAAAAAAATGGCCGCAATGCGTGTGAAATTTCAGCTGGTTTGGGCCAGTTGACAGAGCCAAAGGCCCCGTTGATAGGCCCAATAGCTGTATGTATGGCTAATTGTTGGCTATTTAAATTTTAAATGGACGCGAAAAAAAAACCAACTCAAGAGTAAAAAAGTTAAAGCAAGCCTTGGCAGCTGACAATTTGTCAATACTTGCTGGCAATAAATATTGTCAGGGTCGTGGAGCTGCGCCGCAAGTTCCCTTAACTGGGAGCGCACAAAATGGCGACGCTTTGTGCTCAAGTTGAAATATGTCAATCCCGAGTTGAAGCAACTCTGCGTTTGACAAGTTGGCAAAAGGCAAGGCACAACATTTATGTCTGTGCATAACAATTTGCTGGCTACCCCTACAAAGTAGCTACCCGCCCTCATGTCATACAACGGCACCCCAACCCTAGTGCAGCAGAAGGCTTTAGAAATTCAAGCAGTTTCTCTTTTTATTGACAACTTTTCAAATTGTTTTCACCACAAAACACACACACACACACACTCCATTAGAATCTCTTCTACACACACAAACACATACCCACACACATTATCAAACACACACCCACACAAATGCATTGACTTTATGACCCTGAATGAGTGTCGCCGCGTTTCCTACAATTTCCTTAACAGGCATTTTTCATATGAAAAACTTTTCCATTTGTTGTTACTCTTGCGCCTAAAAGTCGATAAGGTAAAAAAACATTGTTTTGACATCAAGTTCGTGATTTTCATGCAAAATTATGGCAAGCACGGAGCAGGCACGTATCCGACAGTAACTCCCACTTGTTGTTACATAGTTGAGTTACACTTGCAAAGGGTATTTTGGTTTTTGTGCAATTATGAGACTTAAGGCGTCACCTGGAAATGTCTAGGTAATTTATTTTTACCTATTAAATTCAATGAAGCAAAAACTTCTTAATAAAGTCTCTGTCTCTACCTAAAAGCTTGCAGAAACTACAAACTTATCTGTGTAGGGTGTAAAGATTGCATACAATTTTATATAGATACAATTTCGTAGGACTTTTTAGAAAATCAAATGACTCTAAAATGTTTTCTGCATCTACTCACAAAACAATTTATTTTTACTTTAGAATCTTACGATTAAATTACCAATAAAAAAAGATTCCGTCGTTGTAACTCAGATACCTTGTCTCTGAGAGATGAGGATCTAATGGCAACCTCGAATGTTGTAAGTGCCGACCACGAGTTTGGAAAAAGTTCTACAGTTTCAGCATCGCCTTGATTCCTGGATCGACCTCGGCGATGTCCAGCTTCACAGCAAAATCGACTGGAACATAGTACTGATGGTTTGTCTAATCTTGTTCCTTACAGTTACGGGTAATCTTGTTCCTTAGTGGCTAAATAATTATTATGAAAATTTTTTAGTATAATACGTCCTTGTTGGAGCATGTTTTCTTTCACAAATTCCTATGCCACTTCAAATAAACATTTTGAGAAGATGGATTGAATTTTGAAGAGATTCGGAATTTCGGGCATTAATTTATTAAAAAAGTAGTATATAGACTTCTGAAATTTTTTCCACTTTCCCTGCCCTCACATAACAATTTAGTTTGTTTTTTTGTAATAATTATACCAATCAGCTTTCAAATTTTTATCGTCATATTATATTTGCGAAAAATAATTTTCAGAGTTTGTTGAAAACTTTCAATTACTTGCAAAATTTTGGTTCAATTTTTTTAAGAGTATTACAATCGGATTTTTTGGTTTGGCGGCTACGATTGATGCAACGAACTGTTTTAGAAACTTTTCAATGACTATCCATTTGAGTATGTCACTCAAAGAAGAAGAGAGTCTATTGTAAGGTCTGATCAACAGACAGCTTGAAATGAAGAAGTATAGGTATTTGACCATCTTACGATTGTCACCAATATTATAATCCACATTTTGCGATTTTAGCTTGTTATAGATCTTCCAGCGCACAGTGAAATCCGATTGCTTGGTGAACCTTGATTTGTATTAGCAGAAATACGTCGAAAAATTACAGTTCCCGCCGATCGAGTCATACGTCAAAATATGAACCCACTTAGCACATGGAATCGGTCAAGCAAACCGCAATCTAGACGATAAGGAAGTTCTTAAGATCTATTCCAAAGTGAGCCAACGAAAAATCAATCTTGATAACAAAATAACAAGCAAACACCAACGAGAGACAAGAACTGCGAATACCCAAGAAATGCGAATTATACAAAATATCTTAGGGCAAACCTTCTTATGAAGAATCACATATGTGCTGCACTTTAGGGTTCTTAATTTTCAATCTTCACCTAAGATTGCTAGACTAGATTGTTCGCCATGGATTAAAATTGCAAAATTTCCTAGGTAAAACATGAAGCGGCTGATGGATCTTTATGAAAGCATCAGTTTCCAAACATCAGATCTGCTGCTAGATCTATTGTTGTTAAAGACTTATCATTGCTAGATCTTTGAAAAATTGTTTAAATCACATCAAGCCAAAACTTTTAACCTTTTTTAAGTCAATATTATATTTTTAATTGAATTCAGTTTCGTTAAGTTTTATTGAAATATAAACCTATAAATTATGCAAGCAGTAAAAGAAACCAAAATCGAGTCAAGGGTTCTTGAGGAATGTAAGAAAAGTTAGCTGATGGATGCAATCGAATTGACTTTCTTCTACGAACAAAAAAACTCGCAAAGAAAAATACGTTTAGTACTGTAAGGAGTCCAATATTTGAAATAAAAATAACTCATATAAATAGTATGCATATTTTACCAATAAAAAAGCTATGCTTATTAAGCAGAAAACAGCTATTTTTCAATAATAAAAACCAAAGTTGCAGAGTACAAATTTATCGATACCACAAGGCTACAATTCTTCTCCTACTGCCTATCGATTTTAAAATTATGTACATTCAAAATGTTAGCAAAAAAGGAAACAAAAAATTAGCCATGCCAGCCAGTCAGCGTCAGCAACAAGAGTGAAAAACCACTCGAAATTGTAGCATACTTTTGGGCAATTTGAGAACGTAGATATACTATGGCTCCCGCACAGGATAAGAACGTGCATGGGACTCCTTCCCTTCCATATTTGCACGAACTTAATGTTTGTAATGTTACACCGAGCACAAACATTATCAAGCATTCGTGCTGGAAGTGAAAGTACGCCGGGGGAGCTAGCGCAAGGCTAGCAAGTGGGCATGCCCCACTGTTGTGGGGCAACCCTTGCGTTGACTTTTTGGATTTATGCGCGGCAGAGCACCCCCCACACTCCTACACTTACAAAAAGTCGCACATAACATGCAACGTAATAAGCTAAAATGTTTAGAAAATAACAAAAAAAAAAAAACAAAATATAAACGAGTGAGGGAGGCCGCGAAATGTTTTCACTGGGGTATGCGAAACCCCCTTGCCCTATTTTGACTTGCTAAGTTATTGATGGCACACGCAACAAGACAAATTTGCTTAAATCTGTTTAATGTTTGCCCATTTTTTACAGTTTTTTACGTTTTCAATATTTCGAAATATGTTTTTCGCTTTTATGTAGATTTTCCCTTCCCTTTTCCAGTTTCTGTTTTCTTTTTTTTTCATATGAGTTTAGGCAATTTGTTTACCTTCCATGTAATATTTTCTTTATTTTTCAGTTTTTTTTTTTCGTATTTCAGTCAGATATATGTTTTGATTACCACATAGATCATTTTGACAAGGGTTGGGAGTGTTGCATATGCTGCATGGGCTTAGATAAGCATATGAGCTGTGCGTTAGCGTTGGATAACAAGTGTGGATGCACAGTCTGTAGTTACATAATTTAAGAGCAAAAGGGGACATCCCTGCATTTTGGATTTAATGTTGAAAAACGTTTTATTTAGTATAACTCACTGCAAATGCCCAAGTGCATTTTACTGGTGAAATTTGTCAACGTTTTTAAAAAACTTTTGTGATCTCTATCTATCTCTCTATCCCATCTCATTTCCACCAACATATTCGCGCAAAATCTTAAATTTCTTCTTCTTTAAAGGGTGCAAGTCCATAGCAACTATGGACATTTGAAGCTAAGAAGTTTGGGTTTTAGAAACATTAATTTTGATTGATTTTGCAAAAAAAGCAGGTAATGTTTAAAAATTGCAAGAACCCGCGAAGTATGTGGGAATGTGGCACTGACTCACTTTGGTATTGAAACAGCTACATCGCTCGCGCTTGTTAGAGTTCAAGATTCTTAAAATCTTATTGACATCAATTATGAACCAAGTTTCGCAATTCTTTTTCGCATTATTTTTGTCAATTCTCATGTTCTAAATATAGAAACTTTTTTTGCAACTCTGCCACTGATATCTTGTCAGCATTTTGCCGAACTCCGCTCGGCCGTTGTTGTGGTGCTGGTAAATGGGGAATCGGAATATTAGCACCACGTTAGAGCAATCGTGGGTTCGATTCCCGCTCTAGGCCTGGAGGAGGTTGTTGTGGTGGGTGATGGTTCTACACGTACCCACGTGTTTAGAACTAATGTAAAACAATTTTTTGCCATTTTTAAATTATTTCTTAAATTAACAGAATCAAAAAAGATTTTTTTTTTTAATTACTTTATATTTGCTTAATTTGCATATTTTTTTAATTAAATTGCAAAAGCTGTTGTAACTTTCTGAAAAATAATATTAAAAATCATAAAAAGTTTTGGACTTCGTTTTAAAATATCATAAAACACTAAAGGGTTATGAAAGTTTTAATTTAATTAAAAGTATTCGAATACTAATAATTTTAAAATCGATAGGCAGTAAGAAAAGAATTTTAGCTTTATGGTATATTTTTTATTTATTTTATTTTAGTGGTACAACTTAGCGCAGTAGACCATAACAATATGAAAATGTTGAAATTAAGAAATATTACGAATATCGTAGCAAATGTCGAGAAAAATTATATAATATAAAACTAATCCGTATCCCTGGTCTGATAGGTGTATTTTTTATAGATGTGTAACGTCTCACAACTGGGGGCTGGCTAGGAAATTGGATTTACAATGTCGAAGGCGAAAACAAGGAAGTAATATAAAAGTTTAGACATTTCTTAAGAAACCAAAAGATCAACTTTGACCAAGTTGCGTTTTCATAGCGAAGTCTACAATATTAACACGGCAATCGAATTGGCACAACAATTAAACCGCGAAGTGCAAATGTCGCAAATATTTTTGTCGCATGCATCTGCTTTTATCGATTATTCGTGCTACCTATCGATATACTTTTTGCAACTTTGCGCCTACCAGCTAGTTGCACTTATCAGCATTCTGCTGAACGCAAATCGGGGGCTGTCGCAGTGCTGGTGGTCGGGGCGTTTGTACTACTTAGCACTGCGAAATCAGTCGTGGGTTCGATTCCCACACTACCCCTGGAAACACTTGTAAATAGTTATTTATAAACTAGTTTTAAGTGTTGATGGGTTGAGTTACATGAGGGAGAAGAGAGGTCACATTGTAGAAGAATTTCGGATAATTAAAATATTTTTTTTTTGAATTTTTATTACTTATTAAACATATGTTTGATTGTAGAAGAATTTCGGATAATTAAAATATTTTTTTTTTGAATTTTTATTACTTATTAAACATATGTTTGATTGTAGAAGAATTTCGGATAATTAAAATATTTTTTTTTTTGAATTTTTATTACTTATTAAACATATGTTTGATTGTAGAAGAATTTCGGATAATTAAAATATTTTTTTTTTTTTTGAATTTTTATTACTTATTAAACATATGTTTGATTCCATTTACTTTATTATACTCTTAATTTATTTTTAATGTTTCTCAACCTTATTAAAATTTGTTTTATTTTTAAACAATTTTATACTTCTGAAATAACATTTTTTTTATTTTTAAATAATTGTCATTGGTGTAGAGAATTTCGGATAATTAAAATATTTTTTTTTATTACTTTTTAAATATATTTTTAATTCCTTTTAATTAATTATACTCTTAATTTATTTTTACTGTTTCTCAACTCCAATAAAATTTGTTTTATTTTTAAACCATTTTATAGTTCTGAAATAACATTATTTTTTTATTTTTAAATACTTGAAAATTAAAAAAATAATATTTAAATAATTCAGCAGCGCTTGTTGCAGTTTTCTATAAAATAATATTAAAAATAGTGCAGAATTTTTGGAGTTACTATGTTACAGCTTCTGGCATATCCATTTTGAAGTGTAAATGATGGAAATGTTGGCAGCTGTGCTACAAGTAGTCCATATAGGGTTTACTTTTGGCTTATTCTCTTCAAGAATCGGTTTATTTTCCAAATGAATTGATCAGTAGTGTCCACATGAACATGAGCTTTCAATTAGTCCTACACAAAATAATCTAGAGGTATTTTATAATGATCCCTTGCTTATTGCCTGCTGAACTCGTATCTGAATGGGGTCATTGTGACGCCAGACTTGTGGCATGAGGCACGATCTTCTTGAATGCATTTGCTCGTTCTTCGATTTGTGGCAAACAAAGGTGTATATGCATCGTAAGATATCGTTCGTTATTCCCAATAACATGCAAGCCTTTGTCGCCTTCGGATAACTGCGGCCAAATGTAGCAACGACTGCATTGGTAGTTCTTGCAGTGCTTTTGGTAGCTCTTCAATTCATAGGCAACAATTGTGTTTGCTAACAAAAAAAATCACGCCAGACCCTGTTTTAAGAGGCACGTCTCCACGCTTTTAAAGATTTTGCATGATCCAGCCAACATCTATCAAGCTGTATCTAGTGAGTACCAGACAGCCGGTACGACTATAAAACGAAACAAATTTAAGGAAATCAGTTTAATTTTTAAATAAAATCGATCTCTATATTATGAACAAGAATTACGACTAGTTTTACATTTTTAGTACAGTTAGTATTGAGGAGAGTCGATAGTATAAATGGATCCAATTAAACAAAATGTGTTAAAGTTGTCTGTACGCTCCGTTTCAAACGAGTTGGGCATTTTGAAGGATTGTTTTCCCGCTTTTCAGTTCGACTCCCAGTAAATCTACATGAATAAACGTCTCAATGCCTTCTTACGCTGTAGCCTCGGATTGGGTGCTTCTTTGGATGATGTTCCAGTTGAAGTTGGCAAAGATAGTTTGGATGGTGAGCTTAGCTCAGAAACTAAACACTTTGCTCCAGGATGGGGAATATAGTGGCAGCGTGTGCAAAACATGAACTTGCAATGTATGCCCGTACATTCAGCAAACGTGTATGGCTGCGGCTCATATTCTGCATCCTCGTCCGGCAAGGCGGCACCTTCATCATCATCATCATCCAGCAACGAATTGTTGTTTCGCTTCACTTTAATTTCGTCGTTTTGATAGACCAGGCTAGAGTTGCGACAGCGTGGACACTCAATGCGCTGCTTCTGCTCCACAAACAAACATTTTCCGATTTCGCAAGTTTTGGCGTTTTCACTGGACCACTCATAGGTGTTGCGTTGCTTTGGTTCTTCAAGTAAAATTTGTGTTTCGTCTGGAACTTGCGATGTACCAAAGGACGCATAGCCGGAATCGTTAGAATCTTTAAAACTTTTTGACATTGTTGGAATATCACAAGAAAAATTACAAACTAAACTAATGCAAAAGCAGTAAAATAGACGTCAAGCCATCTCAGTATGTTGTTTGTCACAAAACTCTTCTTCTTCAAATTATATTCTATCGAAATAGTAACAATCGATAAAGTGTATCGAGCCACAAAACGGCGCATATATTGTCGTCTTGCTTGCGCTACAAGCAAACAGTTTGTTGTTGATTTACAAAGCTTTGACTGAAACTTATTTATTCAAGAATTGTCTCTAATTTTACTAATTATTGTTTAAGTCAATAACAACCATTTGATGCTGTCAGCGAATCAAAATTTATGAAGTGCCTTGCCCATATCGCTTGTGAACAGACGGTGTCATTCAGGTTGCTCGATTCGAGCGCCAAGAAGTATTGTGCCGTCGCCCGAGCATATAGTGGATGACGTCTAGTCACTATGAAGCGCTTACGTGCGGCATGGAATGCTGGAGTCCATAGATTCTGAACCGATTCGTTATGTACCGTTTTGGTAGGGAAGCACGTGAACAAACTCATGCGACTGTCGGGCTTAAAGTAAATTGGTCAGTAGAAGTAAACGTTCTAGAAGGAAGCAGTCGTGACCTAGGCAGATCGTACAATAATGTGTTTCAGAAGCTGCGTTTTTGCTCTAAAATACTATATATATTTGTTGACCCATTACAGTATTTCTTTTAACAATAGGCCAGTCTCGCAAGCTGATTGGGGCCAAAACAGCTCGAGGTCCAGCCACAAGTTTTGTTGATTGAATTGCATAATAATGGAACGAAATCTACACCTGTGACAGTAAATGCTCGAAAGGAATGCACTCGGGAAGCACCTACTCGCTATAGAAACAATACTGTGTTCCTGCCACCAATAGGCTGGCATTGAAAGCGAATTGTGGCCAAAACTACATAAGATCCGGCGTACAAGTTTATGAAAATACATAATACTCGAGTTCGAAACTAAGTATATTCCCCCGCCAGTATAATTGGGTGGAAAGAATCAAAACTTAATCAAAGTCAATAAAAGCCGAAACTGAGCTCATATTGCTTGGTGGTTTCAGAGGAGTTTTTAAGTGGATTCAACTCCCGGAATCTTGCACATTAGGCAATCCGAAGAAGGAGATGTCTGTCAATATGAACATCGAGCAAAGCTTGGAGTCTTGATGCGAAGAATCAATTTGTTTACGTAAGCGAAAATGCGCCGCACTCTTGAAGGAGAATTAGACGTAATTGTTTATTTCAATTATATTATTCCTAGAAAAGTCCACAGCTTTCGCAGGTGATGGAAAGGAAAGGAAACAAGCTCGTTTGGTGAAGCGTCTCTGGCAAGCAAGTCTGCACTGTGAAGATTTGTGGGTACGTATTGCCACTCCATTGTAGCAGTGATTTATTGAAAGACGCATACTAACAAGTTGTTTTTCGTAGGCTCGCCCACTATCCAAGACAAGACTACAGAGGAATTTTATCTGCAATAATATTTGCAAAAAAATAATTGCAACTTTGAAGTTTCTTGCATCAGCGGCGGTAACAAGACAGTAACGCAAAGCTGCAGCTTGAGCACACGGAACTTGGAGCATAACAAATAGGCAGAGATTTCCACTGGTTACTTAGACAGAAGCTCAATGCATGCTCCAAAGGTGGTGATGCTTGCACCGCAAAATCCGTGCACTTAGCATTTGGAAATAATGGCAAACAAGAAAACGCAAGATGCTCAACGGAGTTGAATAATTCCCGCATATTGAACCAATGATGTGGATAGCATTTCATCTCAACCAAGAAGAGTAGAAACTAAGGCAGATCTTGCAATGCTTTGCGTTGATGTTTACTCCAAATACGCCAATTTTGTTTATTCATATTTCCATTTAAACAGAATTAATCTCTTAATTAATAAACAATATTCGAACATAAATTTTGATATCCTTTTCAAGGTGAAAACTGAACGTGTTTGACCGTAATTCAAGGCTCGTATGCCGAATAGTGTTGCCTGAAAATAACCATCCAAATATCTGTAGCTTTAGTGTCTAAAGTAAATATTCCAAGTTACTTTTCAAGTCTACGAAAATGTAAAAAATTCCAAATAAAGTCATGCAGCTTTCATCAACTTTGAGCCAACTGCCTTAAGTAGAACAAAGATGTAACTTTAAGATCTTTCTCAGAAGCAGGAGTGTTTGATCTGCATTTCTTGAGTTAAAGTGAAGATATATTTACTTCTTTTTTTTAACTCATAACCAAGTTGCTTGATAATTGTATAGCTTCGGTAGCTCTATTAAAATATAAGCAAATTTTAAGAAAAAAGAACGTGAGTATTGTACAAATTTATCAGCATTTTCGAACTTGAGCGATATGTACCAAAGTTGCCTATTAACAATAAAAAAGTTTAACGATTAGAGCTTCGACAGTTGTTTGAATATGTATTATAATAATTAAGCTTATAAAGAAGGATTTTTCATATTTGAATGCTTAATGTTTAGCCTGCGCTGCTCATGTCGTCTACTGCTCTAGAGCATTCAACTCTATACGTTCCGAAAGAAGTTCCTGCATATCCGTATCAAGTGCACTCATCAACTCTGTCAGATAGTCGGTCGGTATATGGCTATGAACATGCCAAAGCAGCCTAAACAGTTGATGGGGTATATTGTCATGCGCATAAGAACCGGTAGTAAATTTCCATGCTATATATCCATCAACAAAGCTCTTGCAAATAAATTGATTGGAAAACTTAGGTGCCATGCGTATGAGCAGCGAAATCTATGGAAACACATAAATTAGTTAAAAGATGCGAATTTTTTTGGTTAAGCATATACCAACCAGTGAGTATAGATAGGTATCTTCGTAGGCCAGTTTATGCTTGCAGTGCTTCATTAGCGGCATTATGCGTAATAGTTCCATAATCTTCTGTTGACGCGCCACATCCAATGCGTGATACATGAGCAAGGTGCTCGCCACAGTGCTGTTCTCTACAGATTGCTGCAGTAAATCAGCTGATACGACTTTCTCATGAATGCTCATTAATTTTAATAACTCTGGCTGAAAATTAGCCATAAGCACACGCTCCAGGTTCGGATTCTCGCCGAAACCCATGTACATAAGGCGCAGTATGACGTTTAGCATTTTATTTGATTCAGATATGGCTTGATTATTTTCAATTGCTTGCAGTATCTTTATGGCTGTCTTGGCCAAACAATCAATGGCAAAAGGATCACGTAGCATCAATGACACATGGTCTAGTATATGACGATCCTTGGAATTAATATTGTTCAAATATGACTCCATTTCATGCGCACGCACAGCACCCACTTCATGATTGTATATGGAGGCATTCAATAATTGGCGAAATGTAGCCCAAATACGCTTGAATTCCAAATAACGCAGATCTTGATCCGGCAGCGACATGATAAGCTCTGAGGCCAGAGTACAAAAGTGCGCATTTTCTGTATACTGAAACATGAACTGTATTTTATCCAGAAGCATCGTGCATAACTGCGCATTGAGGCCAATTGTACGCACGAGCACTGGCACCACATCGCTTTTGTGTGCCGTCTGGGGTGTGGCTGCATAGTATCCATTATTTGGGTTTTCATAATCGTATAATATGCAATCCTTTTGGTGTGTGTATTTTATAAATTGATTCACGATAGTGTCATTAAAGCGCGCTTGACAACTTGGCCATTTGACACACCAAATCTTTTGTCTAAGCGGTAGATCGAGATGGTCATAGACACAATCATTATCTGCTAAAAAGCTTAAATATATGGCATCCGTGGTGACTTGGTTTCTCATAATTGTCAGTATTGCAGGACGCAAAGTATTATCAAAAATATCATCGAATCTACTTTCCAGTAACTTACGCAGCTTATGTTGGTACTCCGTGTGCGACAGTTGCTCCAGCTGCTGCATGTAAGTAAGCAGTATGTCACGGGCGCGCACATTGCAGGAGTCAAAAAAAGTTGTTCTGCAGGTGTTCACTGGTTGCCGTGCCACTTCCTCCAGCTACAAAATTTTAGGTTTTGCTAATTTTTCTTGAAATAGAAAATATAAACTAACCTTATGAAACCAGCATAATTGTAGTGGCGATGTTTCTGCCATTTTAAACAATTTTCTTCAACCTCGAATTGATTCACAAATGAAATGCTTGCTGTAATAAATGTGACTGAAGCTTTTAGTGTGACCAGACTCTATCAGTTCGATATGACCAAAGATCAAACGATAATTGTTCAATGAATTTCCACAAATACAAACTACTTAGCATGTAGCTAATTTGTTTATTTTTAAAAGTTAAAGAACTTCACAGTACAAACTAAATAATACAAAGTGTAAATTATTTGTTATACAAAAAAATACCAAATTAAAGTATTTTATGTCTTGATGGCACATATATCGTTTAGTTTGAATATTGCATCTTTGAGCTTTCAGTCATAATTGCAAATAGTACATTTGTAGGGTTATGTCTGTTGCAGATATAAAATATATTTTTTAAATACAAATACAAAAGTTATAAAGTGCAAACAATCTGTACGATGAGGTAAAAGTTCCATCACGTCATACTTAAGCTGATTATTGTGAAATTCCTCTAATTCCTGCTCGTGCATCAGAGCTGTCATTTAAAAAGTAAAATGCTTATAGACTTTAGCTGGCACAAGACGCTGTGAAATTTTCTAAATATATATTCTATATATATATATATATATATTCAAATGATCTACAACAGTTTCTTTGACCGCATATCAAAAGTAAAAGAGAGCAGTGGAAGAAAAATTCCATAAATTTCCATATAAAACCTAGCTTTCTCTAGTGACTCAGATATGAACTTTTTATTTATAACAAAAAATTTTGCAATTTAATTTGGAAAAATTTTTACCTTTGTTGATAAAACTTCTAAAATTCGAAACAAATCGGTAGACATGAATGTTAAAGGTAATGCGGAATCTGTAGATCTGTGTACCAAGTCATGCTGCGGGAAATGTTGAACCGGAGTGATTAAATTGTTCTTTTTTTTTAATTCCTAACTGCTTAACCCAAGTGTATTGTAGCTTTTTCGGATTACTTAAAGTAGAATGAACCGTTAGAGAATTTTGATTTCAGAAACCTATTTCTTATTTCACCTAAGTTCGCCTCAGCACTCAATTAGTCATGAAATCATACCAGAATCACATACTAAGCAACCAGCACATCAATCCCATGTTTCCTTCGAAAAAGTGATATAAATATATAATAGATTTCAAACATATTTTTTAAACATTATTCTTCATAGGAACTTTTAAAATTCGAGATAAATAGGTCGACTTAAATATCCAGAAAAAAAATAAATCAGGAATTGTAGATGTGTGTATCAAGTCAAACATTAAAATTTTTATGTTTTTAGTTTGGCTAAAGTGTATAGCAGCGTTAGAGTATTACTTACAGATAATTGAAAAAAAGAAGACTTTCCTCAAGACCCAATCAGTCATGGAATCATCAGCAGCCTGCGCGTTCGCCCAAACAATCCTATATTCACTGCGAAAAAGTTATGAAACAAAATATTGCATTTATAAAATGATTTTAAAAACCATTTAATTCATACTTAATTCCTCGTAGCACCACGGTAGTCTCTTTGCACTAAAAGAATACTAGTAGGATGTAGATATCCATGATGTTAAGGACATCTCACAAAAGCAGATTCGAATATCGTTGTATGCCATGAGGAGGCTAACAGAAGATTAGAGGAAGTCTTTCGTCAGCTTGGACTCTTTCAGCTGAAGCGGATATGCTGGCTGCGAAAGAAAAACAGCATGCTCAGGGTTCGACTTTTCTGATTTGACTTTGAAGAAATCAACTTTTTCAAGCAAATTGTCTTAGAATTTTTGAAAACATTTTCTTCTCTCTCCTAAAATGCTTTTAACCTTCATCGGTTCTCCATTTAGTGTCCCAAAATGTCAATATTTTAAATTTAAATTTTCTTGGTCAACTGCATTTCTTTCTGGACACTTTCGGCTTGGGAACTCCACTTCTTTGCTTGCTCTTTACTCATTTTCTTCCCGAATACTACCCACTTTATCTTGATTTTTTTCCATCACACAAATTGTATATTTATCAACCAAATTGACTTGCTTAAGCTACAAAGTTAAAATTACTGAGACACAGTGAGAGGAAAAAAAAAATAGCAGATATGGAGTAGAGCGCAAAGAGTGTAGTGAGAAATCCTTCATTGCCATGGAGCACATTTGTGACTTAATCAACAAAAGTACTAATTGCATAGAAAGAGAGACGCTGACATTGATGTCTGACGCCTAAGCTGGCAATGCTTCCAATTTCATTTCGTTGCCCATCAACACATTTCCACTTGCACCCACACTCACACACACACACACACACTTACACTCACAGATACAGATTTAGCTGCATGCACAGATACCTGCAGCTCTTCCATACTAGGTGAACTGACGGCTGTACAGACCCATACCAATCCCAAACTTCGAGCCCAACTGGCGCGCAACTTCATTAACGCAGAGTAAACACACGCATGCAGTTGGAGTTGGATTTGAGCTTGGCAAAGTGTTTGATGTAGCTACCGAATGCAATGTTGCTTTATGTCATGTGGTTGTTGGTGCTCCTTTCCATGTTGTTGTTGTTGTTGTTGTTGTTGCTATCGTGCTGATGGATGTTGTTGTTTCTACTTTGGCTGTCTGTGAAGCAGGTTAAAGTTACATTTCGGCGTTTTGGCAGACACAACAAACCTGCACAGAGCACCCGCACTGTGCATCATCCACTCGTATCTATATTTGGAGTATCTCATACTCTGCGTACTTTGTGTGTGTGTATTTTGTAGCTCTTTGTGATGTATCTATCCTTAGCTAGTTTATGCGTGCTTTAATTACGAATTCGTATATTTATATGGATTTTATTAAACTTTTGATGATTTTTAGATTTGATAAATGAGTTTGTTAGCTTACTTCTAGCTACCTCTGTTTACCTTTTAATATAACAGATGTTTACGTATTAGCTGTGAGGCATCAATTATTATCAATCTATGATATTATATCTCTACGTAAGATATCTCTACAGCTCAATATCTTACCATTTCTGCATTTCTACATATTTGCATTTTTACATCTCGTCATCTCCGCATATCTGCTCTTTAAACAACTCTAAACTTTTCTACTTCTATTTACTTTACATCGCATTCATCTCCACGTATCTTCAACTCTACAACTTTTCTACATCTGTTCATCTCTTCATCGCTTCATCTTTACATCTTTACAGCTCTGCAGCTCTCCATCTCTTCATCTCTACATATTTCGTATAAATACGAACGACATGGCCGAGCCAACGCAGACGTACCTAAATATGCTTGACGACATCTATGTCGTTGTAGAGATCTGGATCATTCGGCTGCAATAGTCGTCTCCAATCCAAAAGCGACCTAGAATTTGGCGAAGAATTTTTCTCTTGAAAAGTTGTGACTTCAACTCGCATGGTGCAATCGGATGCATCCGAAACGCATTTAAGATACTACTACGATCTTTCTCTTATCCGCAACTCAATCCATATTTCTACACCAAATAAGAACACGGATAGGATAAGCGTCTTATGCAGCGTTTTCTGCTACGCATCTGCATACCTATTGCCAAGTGCGATTCTTCGTTGAATCTTCAGACTGATGCTGTTGTTAGCATTTACTTAGTTTTACATGTTTGCACACCCCAAATACTTTCCTCATTAACTGCAAGAGAGAAAGAACTTGGCTTGCAAACAACTCAACGGTAACATACGCTTCCAATGATCGATGTACAGCGGTCTTCCGCAATACCCTTTCCATTATAAAATTAAAGAGATTTCACGAGAGACGGTCACCTTGTCTTGTATGTCCAACGGTATTCAAGCATTCGGAGGAAGGAGGAAGTCCTTTCCTACCTTGACATAGCTAAACGTTGCGGTCAATGTCACTCAGCAAAGTCGACGTAACTCTGCAGAAATAGCGAACTCAGACATTATGGCCCATATTGCTCTCTGAGCGTTATAATCGGTAAAGAGATTCGATCAAGAGACAATCCATTTTTAGTAAATCTTCAGTATTTGGCGCAGAGTGAAGGCCTAGTTTATGGTGGTTTGACCACATCTGACACCGCTCTGATGTGGTCCGATATATCTGTTCGCATATTGCTTCAGTTTTTCACTGAGTACACTCTAAAGGGTCTTATATAAGATGGCAATAACAGTGAATCCCTAGTAGTTTACGCATGTAGTTGGGCCATCTAATTTGAGAACAGGACAAAAGACATTGTGACTCCATTGTCGTTTAAGCTTTCTGCTAGCACGCTATCATCTCTTCGCCACCAGTCCGGATAAACTCTGCAGGCAGCACATCAGCAAAGGCCGCTTTGTTGTTTTTGAGTTGCATTACTGCAAGTCGGACTTCATTATAGCTCCGTGGAACGACGGCCACATTGTCATCTATAGCTAGTATTGTGCTACTTTATCCAATGACGAGATTTGACACATCGTCGCCTGCTAGCTTGGAGTAGTAATCCATCCATATTCTCGGTGCTGCAACTACCTTTCTATTTTCATCGCCGCAGCAATAGGAGCTGGAATTGCGTCAGTTGGTTGGCTCATTTTGGGGGATTTTCGCGTGTCACTACTGCCCTTTAACAGCTTAGGTTCATCTCGCTCGCGTCTTCTCTATTTCTTTATTTTCCGTCTGCATAGGCACCACTCTTTCTCTTTCGTCTTCCTATAGTTTTTCTTCGATTTTATATTAATCACAAAATAAAACTATCGTGAATACCTCAAAATAAAACACTTAAAAGCAAATGCGTTTGAGTATTTGCCGAGGTAAGTGTATTTATAGAACACTTAAACTACAAAGCAACCCACATTTGCAGACATTGCCATTTCATTTATACAGTCTTTCCATCCTTCACTCACATATTCATTCATTCATTTATTCATTCATTGGGTTCACTTTAATTTGCAACAATGCAATAAAGACGAAAATAAGATGATAAAAACCGAAAAAAGAAAGAAATAAATTGCACACACGCCACATGTACCACAAGCATAAGACAATTGTCTTCAACTCTCTTATGGCCTCGCTTTGCTGCTTTTTTAACTGCATGCAAATTAACATGATTTAAATAATTAAATATAATTTGATGTCCTTTTGGTTAGCATTGTTGTCGCTGTTGTTGTTGTTGCCGCAGTGTATAGACTCGCTGTCTAGCTCTTTAGTCTGTATCCCTCTCGACGTTGCTCTTGTTATGTTGTTTTGTTACTTTTATGGCTGCGAGTCCATTAACAAAACATAACGATGTGTCATGTGAGCCATAACGAGCGTACTCACACTCATTTATGCACTCACACACACACACATGCACATTCAGACAATCCAACACACAGATACACACAAATACATACACAGAGAGAAATTAATGATTGCGGAAAATCAGGAACTTACTTTAAATTCAGTCTAGTCTTTGTAGGTAAGTAAGATGGCACAATGGTCTATATAGCCTGAGTGTCCGAGGCGGTGTTTGTCGCCGCTGACACCCTCACATCTATCTAAAGGCCCCAAGGACAAGGCCCTCATTATTCGAAACTTGGGATATTAGCGATTTGTAATAAGTTAGGGAACTGGAAATTTAAAGATATTCACCAAGAGAATTACAACCTTTGCCTTTCAACTCAGAAATCAACTTTTCTTCAACTTAGACACTGGACTACATTTTCGCTATTGAGTTGTTAAGAATAAGACGATAACTTCGGTATTTTGGGCACTTTATTCTTTTTTAACATTTTTTGGCATTTTCATGTTTTGAAAAGCATTGATGCAAGGATAAAATAAATAAGGTGTGTTGGCCTTTGAAGTCAGCACATACACTTAAATCGTTTTCGTTTGGGGCCAACCTTCAAATCCTTAAAAAAATATTTTTCTTTAAGCTACAAGCATCTTAATTTTTATAAATATTCTAAAGATTTTTTAAAATTCTTTTCATACCTAGCACCATACGGTAAGTTTGTGCAAGCCAAAAACATACGTAATACCCAGAATATATCTAAATTATGATCCATGAATGCAAAATTATATATAAAAAGGAGTTGAATAGAATTAACTTTATTTGAAAACTAAATGCGCAGGCAGTGTTTCGCTTTAATAAATTTCTCTCAGTGTAGACATAGGCGCGCTTTTGTTGGTAGACCGCAAATGCGACACTCGTTTTTTTTCGCATTTATTTTTTGTTCATATTTATGAGCTGGCTTCGTCCTGCAATTCGGTATATGTGTGTGTGTACCTGTGTGTGCATGTGAGTATCTGTGTGAGGCTGTATGTGTGTGTGTGTGAGTGTGTATGCATTTAAAGCGCTCTAACAAGCCTAACGAACTGCCAAATTACGCGAAATAACATTAAAAATTTAAATTTTCTTTTGACACAAAGTAAGAGCCCGAAAAAGTAGGCAATGTCTGGCACACAGATACCCACACACACACACGCACACACAGAGAGAGTGAAGGAAATGCGTGTGTGTGTGTGCGCGTCATAAATGACATTTACTTTTGTTGCGCTCTAAATAAATCACTTTGTAAATAAGCAACAAGAACTCTTGCATATATTTAGGCTAAATATATGAATGTATGTGTGTGTATCTGTGTGCGTGTATCTGTACGCGTGTATCTGCGAGTGTGTATTTGTATCTGCGTATGTATGTATCCTCGCTATGTGTACTTATTGCTTCAATGGCGTACGCCGCAGCTTGTAGCAGCTTCTTGACAGTCCTGGAACTCAAGCGCACGTGCCTGGGCATACATATATCAACATTTATTGAATTTGTCGCAGTTTGATGGCTCATAATTTGAGTGAAAAGTGACATTTAAAATGTCGCTTCAAAAAAAAAAAGTGAAAATATATCGAAAGCAATTAAAAATGATGGCTGCGTATAATAAAAAAGCGAGCCAACTGCAAAGTGGCACGTGAAAAGGATCTTCTTTTTATGACTAGGATATTGTTATTGCACAATAATGTAGTACTTGAATGCTTGGTAGTCATAATAGACTTATAGGATATTTTGGCTATAAGCAATAAAATTTAATTTATGGCAAAAGATTTGAAAGAAATGTGCACATATGTGGGTAATAACTAGGGTAATGCTGGTAGCAGTATTTTGGAAGGCTACTATGGTACGCATAGTAAATGCAAAGTATTTGGTCATGAGGGATTCCAACAATGTAGACTAAAAAATAAAAGTTTTGTTATATCAAATATTGTAGCAAGCCACAAATTCGATGTATTCAACCATATTTCAAATGTGACACTTTGTATATAATCGAAATTGTCTGCTTCACACCCGCCTTTGAGCTCATCAACGTCCCAACACACGTCCGGCTACTTTAACTCAACAATTATTTCCTTCATATTATTGCATATTTTATAAAATATTGCAAAATACCTGAACTATTCACAAAAAAAAAACATATTTGAGTTATCTGTTCTCCTTAAGTTGCATCTCATAAATTCTATCATATCTCAACATTAATAATAGCCTTAACTCATCCTGCACAACAATTCCTTAAATACTTTATTATAAAAATGAAAAATAACTTTATAACCAACCAACCACATGCATGGAAGGTATCTTACCAACGAACACACACTCACACACACACACACCAGGACATACTACACACACTTCCTGGTACACCTGGTACGGCATAATACAATCCTTACAACAATAACAAGCATTTTGAGCGGGTTGAGGGTTGGCACAACAATTGCACAATATTTCCGGCAGGGTAATAAATAAATTGCATACGTAATTAAAATCGACGACTGTGCAGGACTTGCATGCCACCTTGCAATTGTTACTGAAATTACAACAACAAAAATCCCCAACAACTTGAACAACAATGGCAACAAATACAACAACAACAACATACACAGCAACAACAATGAATAAATAAGCTCACGAACAAAAGTTTTCTGACTTGAGTTTCCTTGTTGTTGGTAGTGCTGCGTAGTCCTGCCCAATACTTTTGTTTTAATACACTGCAAGTGAAGCATATCCCCTAAGCTAAGAGTATAAACCGGTGTAGGACTATAGCCCCAAAACTGCTGCCTGCAGGCAGAAACTATACGGATATACTTGCATGTCAGTTACTCTTGGGTAAAGCCGAAAAAGTCAACATTTTTCCTTTAAAACCGAAGTAGCCGGAAATGGGCAATTTTTAAGTTAAGCCTTATTGTTTGGCAATTCGGCATTTCTGCCAATTATTCCATTACTAATCTATAATTTAATGCAAATCATTTTTATTTAAAACTATCTCAGCTCGATTTTAAGCTGAAGCCTCGTTTGTTAACTTTTTGGATCAAAAATTCCATGAATTCCAAGTAAGGCCATCTCGAGATGCTCATGGCTTTCAAAATGAATACAGAATTCGCTAAAAGATATTATTTCCAAAAATCTTTATACTTCAAGTCAAATAAAAAGCGACTAAAGAACTGGAGTAAAAATTGCTAAAAATTTTAAAGAACTCGTAGTTAGGAGTTAGTACCAAACCCAAAAGTATTTCAAGTGATATAAAATCCCATGAAAGAATTTAAGTAAAAATTCCTATCAATTTAAAACAAATTCCTAGTTAAAATCTTTATCTCAACAGCCCCAAATCGAAAAGTATTTCAAGAACAATGAAAAACGGTAAAAGAATCAAAGAAAACTTTGTACAAATTGCTTGAAATTTTCAAGAAATTCCTTGTTACGATTTCACTTTGAAGAGCACAAATTGTGTAAAAATTCCTATAAGTTTTCAAAAAAAATTCCCAATGAAGATTTTACTTTGAAGAGTACAAATTGAAAAGAATCAAATCGCAAAGTATTCCATCTACAATTAAAATCAGCGAAAAAGCTTAAGTAAAAATTGCTATAAATTTTTAAAAGATTCCCAGTTCAGATTTTAGAAGTGCCACTGAATATTTCAATTTGAAGAGAGTCAAATCGAAAAGTATTTCAAGTACAAATAAAACCGTCCAAAAATTTTAATAATCATTTCTATAAATTTCCAAAAAATTCCTAGTTAATATTTTACTTCGCAGAGTACAAATTGAGTAATAATTCCCATTAGAGTGAAAAAAAATTCTAGTTCAGATTTCAAATCGAACAGCACCAAATCGAAAAATATTCTACGTATAATTAAATCCGCCCAAAACATTGTATAAATATTCCTATCAATTTGAAAGCAAATTGAGTAAAAATTCCTATAAATATTAAAAAAAAATTCCCAATTAAGATTTAGCTTTGAAGAGTACAAATTGAAAAGAACCAAATCGCAAGGTATTCCATGTACAATTAAAATTAGCGAAAGAGCTTAAGTAAAAATTGCTATAAATTCACAGTTAAGATTTTAGAAGTCCCACTTAAGATTTCAATTTGAAGAGAGTCAAATCGAAAAGTATTTCAAGTACAAATAAAACCGTCCAAAAATTTTAATAATCATTTCTATAAATTTCCAAAAAATTCCTAGTTAATATTTTACTTCGCAGAGTACAAATTGAGTAATAATTCCCATTAAAGTAAAAAAAATTCTAGTTAATATTTCAAATCGAACAGCACCAAATCGAAAAATATTCTACGTATAATTAAAACCGTCCAGAACTTTGCATAAATATTCCTATCCTATCAGCAATTCCTAGTTACGATTTCACTTTGAAGAGTATTAAATTCTCGCATCACTTGCACAACTTTCCACCGCTCTTTGTTGCATGCAATGTTATACCAAAAAAGTAGTGTTGGTTTGTAGGGGAAAAGGTGGCGTTGGTTTGGGGGCGTCGCATTGTAGAAATTGTTAACTTACGGTACTTGCTGTTTGTTTTTTAATTTGTATGTGGCAAGACGGCGACAGCGACGCCGGCAGCGCAGTCAACTGCAACGTCTTGAAACCGCTGAGCGCTTGTTGAGCAATTTGCATGACAAAAGCGTCAACTTGGGCGCACAGTTTTGAGTATCTTTGCCTGTTTGGCACCTAAAAGTCGCCTTTGTTGTTGCCATTGTTGCACGTTATTGTTGCCGCCACACAGTGGCACTGCTTGCACTGCTTGAGCTTAGCCTTAGCCGCCTTTTGTTTGCCACAAGTCACGCAAATCGTGTTGAATGAATTCATAGAGCGGCCCTTTATGCTTTTAGGCCCATAATTCTATTTTTCACAACTTAACAGCAACTTTTGTTGTTGTTGGGCTTTTGTTTATGCATTTAAGGACTATTAACTTAACGGGTTGATTATTATTATAAGGAATAAGCAGGCAAAAAAGCAAAAGCAATGTGACGAGATCTGCGCTAATGCTTAGTACATATTAACTAAGCTCCAGGTAAACATTTATGAAAAATGAAATGGGGGGGAAACTTTGGTAAAAAGCGTTGACCAGGGCTGATGCATGAGGATACTTGGTGAGGGAATACTTTGGTTATTGCTTTGGATGGAATTTGTTTAAAAATTGGGTATTATATAGTTGGTGTGATTTATTTCCAGGGTTACAAGAGAGAAATTAATTGACAAGACAGTACTTGTAGTGAGAAGGCTTTGGCAATTGATACCGATAGATTTCGATTTAAAATAAGCGATTTAAGTTCAATCGATGATGCATAGTGATATCTATTGAGATCAGGACTACTAGGAAGGCAGCATGGTTGATATATTTGGTGAACTTAATTACGTTTTGCTTTGAAAAAAGTTTGTATAAGTCGAACATACAATCACTAAAGTTTTTATGACTTTTTTGATTTAAGGTTCAATTAATTAAATATTTGTTCGCATTCAATAGACTTTCGATAGACTTTGAGCGATTTTTTAATGTCTATAGCTGCTAGATGAGAAAAAATTAACAAATTAGGTTCCTTAACTGTCTATAGTTGCTACTGAAATCTGTTACAATTGATTCCGTTGTTTTTTTTTCAAATTAGCGATTAAGTTTTTAAACGACGAACACTATAGTTAGTATGACTTTTTTTGAGAACAGCACTGCTAGAAAGGAATGATTGATACATTTGGCGCACTTACGTTTTTTTCGAAAAAATTTCGTATTGAACGATTTTGGTTGAATCATAAACTTTTTGTGACTTTTTTGGTTTAAGGTTTCTTTAAGAAAATATTCTTTAATCGGAACGCCGACCGTCGATAGACTTCGTGCGACTTTTACAAAACAATACAACAAATTTTGAGTACCCAATGAGCTGCAAATTTAATGGGTTTATCATAGAGCTTGCAAGATCTAATTCTCATGTATGTGCCCTAGTCCCTTGGCTAGCAGGCGTTTTATCTTGCGTCTATCAGATGGCAATATTATAGATACAAATACAGTTTAGGGCTTCAATGCAATACCTACGCAAAGTTATTGGCTTAAACCCCATCGCAGAACGTAATTATAGGTATTACAGAGAAGCATACGAAAATTTGCTTATTAAAAAAGATACTAGTTTCAGATGAAATCGATGAACGATTAAAGTGCAAAAAATAAGTTTGAAAATAATATTTCGACAAATTCATGATAGAGAAATTGTAAAATTCAAGGCTTTTAATTTCTTTATTTCAAAAAACTTTATTTCAGAAACTAAGAAGTTCCACGATTAATCGTAATAATTTCAGTCGATTCGAAAAACTATGCAGTTTAGTAACTTTTTAAGTATGAGAGTTGAGTTGAGAGTTTATATTTGCCTTAAGGGTGCATACACTAGTTGCTTTTACATGCTACAAATAAAGTGGTTGCCATATTCCTAATAAAATTATAAACAATTAATTAAACATAAAATCACTTCAGAAAAAGAAACCATAATCGAGCAGTTTTCCAAAGTTTCGTGACTTTTCGTAAAATGAACATTTTAATCGACTTCTTGGAAAGTTATTTCGTATTACATATGAAAACTATTATAATAGCAACGTTTACCGACCAACGCAGCTACCTTGGTGTTCCTCTTGCAGCCCTGTTATGAGTCCGTGTGCATTTGTTGATGTTGTTATGGTGGGTTGGCTTTTGGCGCTGCCATCATGCGAGCCATTAAAAAATCACAACAAGTTAACAGAAAGTAACTGGCTAAGGGCAAACCTTGGACACGTTAGGGTTTTTGGGCATGGGGCATAGGGGCAAGCGGAAACCGGAAGTAAGAACAGGGCACTGCCGCAAGTTTGCGGTGCTGGCGGCAGGAAGTAAACATGGCAGAAGACCAAGCCATGCGATACCAAGCGGTCGCTGTTGCCAGTTATAGTTGTTGGAGTTGTTGTTATGGTTGTAGCATCAAAGCCATGTCCTGTGGCTTGAAGCGCGAGCGCGCACGTTAAAAGGCACGAAAGCGAGAACAACATTGCGGAGACTTTTGTGGAGATGAACGACAATGGGATGCACTGTAGGGATATGTACCAGGTAGTGCTTTGAGTTGATGAATGAAGTGTTTGGATCGCTCCCTAAGTTGTAAGTGGTATGATGCAATAGGATTAGGTAAAGTACGCTATGAGTAGTCGAGGAGCGTAGAAGAGAACAACGTAGTTATACACGAAGAAATGCTAACTCTTATCTCCTAAGGGTGATAACGACAGTGTTCTTCGTGAAAACCTAATGCCTTTTTTTACATATAGCTACAAAGTTTAAAATAAATAAAGTTTAAAATTTTCGTTGTCTTGTTGAATAACCGCTGCTCTCTTCTGGTTGAAGAAATTGTTTTTCTTACTCTTAAAGTGCTTAATTTATAGACTCGTCTTTTTATGGGGAATTCCTAAGAAAAGCACTGTAGAAAGTGGTTTCGACAATTCAAAGCGGTGATAACAGCGCCGAAGACAAGAAGCGTTCTGGGCAAATCAATGAATTTAAAATTGAGGAGACGGGAACTGACTGAATCAAGTTCCGCGGTAAATACAAATTGAACTCGCATAATCCATAAGAGTGACACAGCAAGACATATCCGCTTGAGATACATTCAAAGGCAAGAAAATTCGGTGATAGATTTCGCAAGACGATTGTTCTCTGTGGAACTGAAATGTTTCCCATAGTACAATATAACTGACTAGATATATACTGAAAGTCAAGAAAATTGATTGCCACAAGATTTCGTAAGATTTTTAACTTTGTATCTCAATTCTTTCCTATATGGCTGTAGCAACTTCGAAGGAGCAATAAGTTTATCGTTAACTCTTTTCATTTTCCAAACAACTGATTAACTTCACAGTGAAGCTCAGTATGGTCCTCAAATTCACACTACACTCATTTTCATACGTCGCAGTTTTTTTAGGATATCAAAATCCAACATGCTGTGCCAAACAAAATACTTCTGTTTGTTATACAATAAAAGAACTTATGAGCCTCTTCAGAGGATCTAAGAAAAAAAAACTTCTAAAGAAAACTGATTTTCGAAATTTAAGCAAAGAAATTCGACCCTACCTTAGAAGGATCTAAGCAAAATGTTATTATATTCTTCCAAAATTTTATGGTAACAAAAGAAAAGTTATTTTTTTACTTATGGAAATTTCATTAAAGAAACCCTAACCTATAGATATACCTTAGAAGGATTTAAAAAAATGTTGTATTCTACAAAAATCTTACCACACCAAAAGAAAACTTCTTTTTTGCAGCTATCGAAATTTCATCAAAGATATGCCCAATCAAAACTTATACCCTACCTCTGGAGGATCTTATATTCTAAAAAAAGAACCTGCTTTTTGGTAGTTATCGTAATTTTATGAAAGAAATCCCAACCAATATAATGGAATAAATATAAAAAATTGGCGATTCAAAAAAACTTATATAATCCCAAAAATGCAACATGTTGAGGTGAACTGGAAACTATTTTCGAATTTGAGCTTCCCGTAATGCGAACAGAATTTTATGTAGAAAACCTTATTTCGATGTATTCTAGAACTTATCAGCGATCAACTTAACCAGCTCATACATAGCTCACAAACATTTTGAATATCTGTACATCTTAGCAACTCCATAATCCTTCATCCAACATTGTTACTAACTTGGCACGTTTAAATTGCTTTCTACGGCTGCACCAAGTCCAGACAGCCTCCGAATCCTATGCTTACAGTGTATTCCAAACTACAAAGAGCTCTCTCTTGCTGCCTCTTGTTGTTGCTTTTTGATGCCACGTTATACACATTTCTTTTTTCTTGTTGCAACATACATGTCCGCGTCCTCTCTGTATGTGTGTGTGTGTTTGTGTCCTTGTATCCTTGTATGTGTTGACATTTGTGACCCATGTAGCTGTTGCCAATGTCAGACTACGCTGCTAGCCCAACATTTTGTTCCGTTGTTCCTGTTGCTTCGACGACCCCAAAACAAACGAGGGTCATTTCCCCGAATACCAGCTGAGCCTTCTCCCCCTTCCAGCCCCCCTGGCAGCCACTGCCTCAAACACAGACATAGCCTTGGGCCAGCTGCCATCGACAACATTTTTGAAAAACATTCACTTTAAACTTGAACTGCATTAAAAATGTTCTCACAAAAAATGTCAAGCTCTCAAGGGAGCTTCCATTTTTTGGCCAAGCAACCCACCAACCAACTAGTTAACTACCAACATCAATGGCTAATACCCACAGAGTAACTTTGTGTGTGTGTGTATGTGTGGTGGCATGGCAACTCTGGCTGACAGGCGACGCTTTGGCATTATAATGCCATTAAGTTTGTCATAATTTAACTCTAAAATTTTGCGGAGACAATTTATGCACATAGAGAGCTCGGTGCATGATGCATCAAGCAGCAGACACGAGTACATGTGCAAGCTGGCATCCTGGCACATGAGGATATGCCAGAAATCGCAGTAGCCGTTTTTCTTTAATTTCTTGAAAAGCTTAAATTAAAAACGTTGCTAATTTCAAATGTTTTTATAGAGATTTTATGTTTGTGTGGCTAAGAAATTTGAGGGAATTTTTAAGGATTCTATTGGTACTCAAAAAATGTGGTTAAATACAATTTAGTTTCGGAAAGATTTGTGGTACAGCACTTTGTTAATGTGTCTTCTGGGGAAGCGTTCAAAATGCAGCAGCAACTGGGACATCAGTGTGGATGCAAGCTCTAACATAACCCAGCAAACATCTTTCTTTAAGTAAACAAAAACTAAATTAATAAAAATTTGAAAATATTATAATTCCGGAATCGATATATTCAGCTTAACTAAAGTATTTTTACGTTAATTATGAAACTATAAAATTTCATTAAGAATAAAAAGAGGAAATTATAATTCCCTCAAACGCTGTACATTGTATACAAATCCGCATATTTTCAAAGCGGGAAAAACAATTTTGATATCAAAAACAGAACTTGATATACCACGATTATTAACGACAGATGGCAAACCTTTCAAACGAAAGAGATAACTACTTTCAATGTCGCACACAACATGCAGCAGATGAAGCCAAATTTAAAAATCAGACCCCAACGAACAACAAGTATTTTTATCTAATTCCAAAATTAAAAACATGCCTGAATAACTTATAGTAATGATTTTAAAAAATATTTCCCAAAGTAAAAAATAATTTGTAGTTAAGATGAAAACTTCCTTTTTGAAGTTACCGCTATTCCATCAAACCTTCCCAAACTATATGGTAGAGAAAATATGAGAAATTGGCGATTTTAAACGCATCCGATAGTTCCGATGATGCAAAATGCTAGGATGAACTATTTTTAAACTTTTTTATTTGATTTCAAAATAAATAACTAAATAGCTTTATATTATTAATTTTTATTTTAAAAAATAATTCCCAAAGTCATAAATAATGAGTAGCTATGATGAAAAGAGCAAGTGGAGGAGCACCTAAGTTTTATGGGAGCGAGCAGCTGAAGAAGGCGCACATAAAGCTGGGACACCTAGCGAGAGCTGGTAGGTTGGCTGCGTGTTGACCAATTAAATTTAAACAAGTAGCTCTCTCAGCCGTTTGATAAGGATACCATTTTTACCTCCATATATTCAACAGTTGCAGTAACTAATAATAGAAATGTTTGCTGGGTTATCTAGTTGCACAATTTAGCTGCGTCCTGAGGCAAGTGGCAGTATTTGGTAGTCATAAATGCAACAACACGGAGGCAACTAACTAAGCCAGCTCTCGGGCACAAATATTACAGACATCACATATTTATCCACTACCAACAGGATATGCATGAGTATGTATTCGTGTAAGTATTCCCAGGCTTTTGTCTAGGGTTGTCATGTCAGGTGAAATTTCTTGGAAATACCACAGCAGCAGTACCCCAAAGCTATACCATAGTTGGCTTGACATTGGTCTTGAGCTTGGTTTTTGGGTTTGCCTGATGACTTGCAATGTAATGCAATTCTGTGGCAACACTATAAGTGTGTGTGTGTGTGCGTATCTGTGTGGCGTATCTATGTGCATTTGGGCGTATGTATGCGCATATTTACACAGTGCTTGACTTCGTTTTAAACGTCAGCGGAAATTTTTGTTATTTGACTTGCATGATTTTTGTTCGCCAAAATTTATGACACTGCTGCACACAGATACAATATGCACACATGGATACAAAGCACACACAGATACACCCACACACACACACACTATTTGCATACATTTATTTGCACTGCGCATATTAATTTCGGCAGGCATACAAACACACAGGCTGCCTTCTCTCTGCATTTTGTGTTTGCCTTTTTTCGGGCGGTTGATTCCGTAGGGAATTATGTGCCAAGGTGGCGCTGTGGTCGGGTAGAACCAACCTCCCCCACACTCCCCCCATCCCATGCATACATGCATAGTTGGTTAATTAAAAATTGCCATAAAATATTTGACTTTCGTTATGAGATTTGTCAAGCAGAAATTACTTGCCTGTTGCGTTACCATCAAAAATTTTTGGGGTTTTGGAGCATAATCATTGAAAGTTTTTTGGGGTTAAATGTGCTGTTACGCTCAACTGAAAATTCCACCCAACTAGGGTTGCCACAATAAATTAAAAAGTAACTGCTGCTGCTGTAGCAGATACGCATGCAGCAGCAACTCTGACACACAACTTGACTCGTTTACAAATTGCGCCATTAATTTTTATTTAAAAGAAACTTATGTTTCAACAACAATAAAAGCAATAAAAACAAAGTAATTTTAAATACAAAGATACTTTGGTTATGGAAAAGTTGGAATACTCTTTATACCAGGGTTACCCTCTTTTTTGTTCACATAAAAATAAGAACAGAATATTGATGCTTTAAGAAGGTGAGATTTGTATAAATAGTTTAAAATTGACAAATGGTTGGTTGAAAGTTCAGACAATTTTATTTTTGAAAATAAATTGTTTATAATTAATAATAAAAGAAAATAAAGCAAGAATTTAACGCTATTTCAGTATGAAAATAAAAAAGTAAATTAAAAAAAGAAAATAAAAAATGGTATATATATTGAAGCCTTGCGATTGTACGAAAATGGTATGTTTGTTGTGTATCACCAACTTTCCAAAAAGTATTCAAATCTATTCTTTCCGAAAATATCCGAGTACAGTGGGTGTTAGCTCTTCCTATAAATGCTTACGATAGTTCCATGCAAAAATGACTGATGATGGTCAGAGAAAAACCTTATATCCTAAAATTCAAATTTCAAACAAAAGAAATAAAGATTTCTGATCATTTTATTATCCCGATTTTAGGCACTTTTGAGCTGTTAAAATTTTTACAACACCAAATGTTTCAAATTTAGTTGGCGAATAACGTTTTCGATAAATTTTGCATTTCGACATATTCCCTATAGAAAAAAATTTAATTCAAACTCATAGTCATTCGAAATAATTGTTCCAAAAGCTATCAAATTTCAGAATCAAACCACAAATGTGACGCTTGCGGTCATTTCGGACGAGAAAAGTTTTTTTTTTTTTAAAACTAAGCATATATTTTCATAAATATCTTCATAGCTACAATTTAGTTTTTTTTTTTACTTTTTCGCAAGTATGCTTCCTAATGGAATGCGCTCTTCGCTAAGAATACAGTTTCGACTTAGCCTCTCTTTGCCTATATAAATCACTTGCCAAATAACTTCCAACAATGCTGACGAACTTCATAGAAATATCAAAATCGAAAACCAAAAGGCAAAGCCTTATACAATATCTATCTGATTAGGGCAAAACAAGAACAAGACCCTACACAATCAGTTTTTCCCAACTTAGGGAAAGTAATTCTAAAAACTCATAACTTTAATTATATTTTAGTTGAAATTGTCTCTGACAATTTGAGAACAAATCAACAAAAATAAAAATTTTCGAACCACAAAGCTCAGAACGTTATCAAAACTAATCTTGGCAGGACACAAGATTGAGTGAATATATTGGGAGTGCAAGTATCCGAGTGTGCATGACTATCACAATGCGAGTGGTTTGAGTGAATGACTGCTGAATATGAATGGAATGAATGAATATGAGTACGATTGTTTATTGGTTTGAGTGTTAAGTTGCACTTGATGTCTATAAAATCAACACGCGAAATGCTTTACAAGTTTTTCAAGTGTTGAAAACGTTTGGAACTTAAGTGCATCAGACAAATGCAGTTTTGTTTGCATGCCACATCGCATACATTTAGGCATTCCCAAAAAATTCAACAACTTTTTGAGTATTTTCACACACACACACTCGTAGACTCTGAGAGACAAAAGTTTGACATTTGCATTTGTCACATGCAAAAGTTTTCAGCTTAAATTCTACCATGTGCTATATAAATACAAGCATATTATATACAGATCTCAAGATGTGGGTCGAAAAATGTGAAGCGGAGTCAGAATTTTCATTATATTAAGAACATCTTAAATGCTAAGAGTTTACAAAATGTGTAAATTGTCTTTAGATGGCGCAAAAAAGTATGCTAGATGGCGCCACTAGTATGCATAGTATTTTTGAGCTAAAGTGCAGAAAATTTTGAGAGGCATCACAATTTCGAAATTCAAAAAAATTTGGAGAAACCATTTTGTTGCTTCATTCTTTGTCAGTAAAAGGAATAACTGCGCTGAAATGAAAAATGTTTGTTTTATTTTACAGCGAAACAGATCTTTTTTTACTTTTTTTCAGTTCAGGGAAGAACTCTTTTCTAAAAAAAAACGGTTATGCTCTTTTACAAAATTAAAATAAAACCTACTTCTTTTCTTTGTCTCTTAACGGCTAGAGCTTCCTCGAAAGAATGTCTAAAACTTTTCGATTTAGAAATAAATTTTCTAATTTCTTTTTGTAACTATTTGACCCAAATTTGTTTGTAGCATCACGATATGTCTTCAATTTATATATTTTAATTTAATAATATTTTGTCCTCCGGAAAACAAATACGAAAAATGTTTTCACGTGCATCTGAAAACAAATTTTTACTGGCGCCATCTACAATATATTCCATTCTCTTTGTTAGTAGAGCAGAACACCAAGGAAGAGTGAATTTATACGCAAAGGGTTTTCTCTTTATAAATCAAAGCTATAGCGAACTTTGATTATCCAAGCCAAGTTGCAGACTATAAGAGTAACGCACGTAAACTCCTTTAAGCAAGACACGGACCATATGGATTTCCGATTTTACGTGCATTCACCCAAAAATAGTCAGAAAAGTATGCACAAATTAATATGCAAATATTTTCAGTTGAATTTTCAGTTTAATCTTCAATTATTTAAAAAAAAATTTAGTATATACAAATTTAGCTTTTTATTCTTTTAATAAAACTTTAGCTTTTTGTTTAATTTAAGAACATTATTGAGATAGCAGAACATTATTATGAAAAATTAGATCTCTTAAGGCAAGCAATACATATAATTACACAACAAAGAGTCCAGACCTTTGAATTGCATGTCAAACCCTGCAGCAGCACTCGAGTGAGCGATAAGTGCACTCTTGTTGAATAAATGATGCGCGGAAAAAATCAACTACATACAATGTTTAAGCAAAAAAAAAAATGATGCAAACCAATGTACGACACGGAACTTAAAAAATATATATATTTATTTAATTTCTCTCCTAGAAGGCTATCGCGTTTGCCCGCTTTGCTCTTCAACCCTGAATCTTTCAAATCTACAAAAGTAAACATATTGTTATAAATGGAATATTTTCCCTAAAGTGTATTTGTTTGTTAATTTTCATAAATTTTTTTCAATGTCTCCGGATATTTAACTTGTGAAGGCAGTAAAATTTTCCTTGATAACAACAAGAATCTTTTGATCGCAACATTTCATTTTCGACAGTAAAAGAGCGTTACAATATTGACACTCTTTCTTCACTCTCTTCATATCCCCTATATACAAATATTCTACTATTATTTCTGCTTCTTACAAACTTAACATCAACTTCTGCTCTTTGGATTTTTCATTTTTGTCCGAATCCAACGCATGCTTCCTCTTTTGTCAGTTTGCTCTCAGTTTTTCGTTTTTTTTTTGTAGATTTTTCATTTTTTATTTTCTTACCTGTTAGCGAAATCGAACTTTTCGTTATTTTTCAGAAATATTCAAATTTTTTTCTAACAATTATATCTTAAAGATAAAATGTGACCAACGTCAAACAAAATTTGTACACGAGAGGGAAAAAAGCAAAGTTGGTGAAAAAAAATTGTCTTATTTCTAAAAACATCTTATATATCTGCATTTAATTATAAAAAATAACTTAAATTTTGAATATAATAAAAAATTTCAAAAACAAAATGCGTAATTGTTGGTATCTTCGAAATCCTTTCTTTATCTCAAATACTATTTTGAAAACAGCATCCCATTTCTCATATTTTCACCCGCAACACATGATATATAGATATATCAGCGTTTGGTATGTGACAGTCAAAATGTTTTCACAAGACGACAACAAGGAATTGAATTTTGATATATCAATTTGAAAACTTTGACTTACTTTTCCACTGCCGACTTTGGCTTGGCAGTCATCTCTTTTCAGCGAACACATTGCATTTCGATTAAAGTTTTGCATACGACAGCAGATTAAAAACTTTGACATGGCACAGAACTTTATCTTTTTCCTTTTTTTTTTTGACTACTTTTATTTTTCCTTTTACCAATTTCATTTTTATTTTTATTTTGTGGAAAATACATTTTGCATGCAGTGCATTTCTAGGCGAAATACGTTCGACAATCCGCACCAGAAAACTTTTTTGGCTTTGGTATTTTCAGTTCTGCTTCCTTTCTTTTGGATTGTTTTTTTTTTTGGCGGCCATGTATGCAAAGTGGGTCTATGGGCAAAGTGCTTTAAAGTCAACTGTTTTTGTTGCTCGGCAAAAAACAAAACTTCTCAAAAAACCAGAAATGGAATTGTTCATATTTTCAATTGCCACAGAGCTCTTTGTATGCAGTGTATATGCAATACAAAGTGTGTCCTTGTGTGTGGGTATGCTCCTTTGCCTTCGAAAACTTTTAGCGCATTCATGAATTTTTTAAGATGTTCTAGATGTTGTGCCAAAAGAAAACAAATAGAAAAGGAAATTTGTAAATAAAATAAGTTTTATTAAGGATACACGAGAGCGTGCCAGTGTCCCAGCTTGATGCTCTTTTTCGCAGCTTTATAGGGAAAGTTAAAGTTTTAGTTGAATACAATTGAGCAAAAATTCACGACTTTTGCTTGAAATACCATACAAAGGGGCTCAGATAGTTTGGGATTACCCACCTATTGCTCTTAAGTAGTTCCCTATTATACACAAAATAACTTTTCATATTTAAGTATTTTGATTTGGGAACAATATTGGCATTGAAAGTTTAACAAAATTTTAATCAAATTCATCAAATTCCATGCATGCTCCAAGTTGCAAATTGTCCAATTCAGCTAAAAAAAACAAAAATATTAAAAAACGTTTCCAAAAGCATTCTGCCAACTTACTCCGTTCTCGGATGTGGACCATTTTTAAGACGTAGCTGCTATTTATTCAAAGTCTGCACCACTTGCCAGGCTTGCACTATCATCCACATTCCATTCAACGTTCTTAGTGACATTCGCCAAATTCCTTCCATTCCAAAGATTTATAACTTCGATATGCCTCGTTGCGTGTTATCCACAAGACCTTCATTTTATGATTACGGCAGCCTCGTATTACCAACTCCCCAGCAGCCAACAGTTACAATAATCAACAGGATATTTGTAGGAGAACATAAGAAGCGTATTCAGTGCGAGATTACTTATCTTAGCTTTAAGCAAGCCTACATATTTTGAGACACATTCCGTTGCGAGCTCCCACATCTTATCGTGCATTAGAGTGGATGCTCCAGTTCAAGCTCTGTCCTGACAGCTGTTTCTACAAAGCCCTCCAAAACGTAGCCAAACTCATGTAGCAGCCAACAAGGAAATCGTTGTGCATTACGTAATTGTTGCGCCAAAGCGATGCGATCATGCCATCCCACATTCAGAAATAAGATTTCACCAGCATTTGGAGGCCTAAAACTGATTTTTTGGATTAAATTCTATGCCACATACAGATGCATTCTGCTGCTTGTTGCACAAAGGTGCACGCTCGTGTCACCATTTGAAGGCGTAGGACTGGTGTTTAGGATACAGACTTACACCACCTACAGCTTCATCCTATTGATTGGTGCACAAATGTTCATGATCTTGCCATCAGTTGGAGGCGCACAACTGATTTTCAGAATAAAAGGCAACTCCACCTAGAAGTTCACTCTGCTGATTGGTGCACAATTGTCCATAGTAGTTGAAGATGTTGTATGCAGCAGGTGTTGCCAATTGCTCCGATAAACTGCAACCTATGGATAGCTGAGAGAACCGATTTCTTAAATAGTATGCAGCTGATTAGAATTTGTGGCCATACAATACCAACTGGATTGCCGGATATAGCACTGGTGGTTTCTATGGCTGCGTTGTCTGTGACCAAAGCGCACTCTTGCCACTGCACTGACTCAAGAGTTGCAGCAGCTGCGTTGAACTGATCAAAGGTATTGCTGCTTTCGTCGTTGTTGACCTCTTGATTGCAGGATTCCTGTAGAGGCTTGCTGTCTCTTACCATAGTCGATCGCAAGTTGGCTTTCGAATCGCAATAGTGGCTCAACTCGTCGTTGTCTCCATAGTCAGCGTCATCAACAATGCATTCGCATCATCGTCATTCAACTGCATATTGTCATCATCGCTTTAGATTTTATACTTTCATTGCTGATCAAGAAAGTCCAAACGCTCAGCACATAATATTGCTGATACTCACATGCACCCAACAGTGCAGGAACATTCTCACCAAAAATGCAAGACCCTGCTGGCGTCTTTGATGTTGGTTGCTTTGAAGCTTTTATGTTTTTTACTTCGTCCACATATAACCTGCCTGCTTCGAATGTTTCGGCAGCTATTGGATTCTTGGCATTCGTATTTTTTATAAGTTACGGACGGATGCATTATGAGATCTATTAATTTTGAAGAAATAAAAAATGCAAATATGTACATCACTTGCGTCTCTTGGAAGCAACAACAGTTATACAAATGCAATGGTTGGCAGCTGAACTGCCAAGCGGTTGAAATTAGTTGAGACTATGGGCAACGCTCTTAACTCAACGCGACCAGTGCTGCCCAACCGCCGTAATTAGTTGATCTTTCGGGCAGCACTTTTCAGCTGGCTAACTGTTGTTTTCCATTTTGTGCACACAACAGCGCTGCGCAAAATACACATTTTTGCAAACAATTGTTGCAGATTCTTTTTTTTCGAGTCGTGTGCCACTGAGTCTTTGTACTAATTTGATTTCATTTGCAAAACTACTTTTATCGTCACGCTTTCGAATCTACTCTCAAAGCAAACAAGTTCTGATCAAACTGCACTGCACAATTTTTACCTCTCGCTGAAAGTTACCATTGTCGAATAATGTTTTCAATAGATCCGAAAAGATTCAAGTTCGTGCGCTCAAATTTGCTGGACACACTAAACACGGAAGAGCACGTAAGCATACATGGTAATTATTCATTGTATTCTTCAAATTCTGCGCAATGCCTACAAAACACTACCAAACTTGCAGCTCAAACACTGCTCAAGAGCACCGAAACGCAGCCACATTATACGGAGATGCTGTGTGCCATTATCAACATGTGGCGCGTTGATCTTAGAGTAGCCGTGGCCGGCATTTTTACTTTGCATCAATTTGTCTTGCGCCATTGGTTGCCAGCTACGGAGGGAAACGTCCAACTTGTCATAAACGAACGCATGCGTCATCACCTAAAGGAAATCCTACTTTTGTGGCTGCAAAATACGCCAGATGAACTGCTGCATGACATTAACAATACGATTGTGGAGATAGCCAAACATGAGTTTCCACAAAATTGGGCAGGTCTTCAAGCAGTCTTACTGCAGGAGTACGAGCTAGCTGATGTAAACGGTCAGAAGGTGCTCAAATTAATGCGAAAACTTGCACGTGCTTATCGCGATCAGATCGGCGCGCAGCAGGCGCAGTCAATAATGCAAGTCATCGCTGAGCCCTACGCCAAAAAGCTGCTCGACATCGTTAAGCTGAGCCAAGTGCACAAAGATGATTTGAATATCTTGAAGGAAACTTTCAGCATACAGTTGCTGCTGAACCAAATATTTTACCACTTTGGCTTGAATAATATGTCGGATTGGTTTGGTAATATCTGGCAAGAAGCCTTATTCATGCAAGTTATAGATGATGTGATGCACTTTTTAATCGGCCATGTGCTTCGTCAAGCTGATGAGAATTCCATACAAACACTACAAAAATTGCATTCATATGTCTATATGAACATTTGTCTTTACGCAACTAAAGTGAATGCTGAGGCAGTTGTGGCCTTTATCAAGGATCTTATCACATTTATCTGGGAGATTAGTTTTAAGCTGAGCCAACCCGAGAATTTGGTGGGTTATTTTATAAAAATTAAACTAAACGCAATAATATAGCAAAGTTCTTGTTTTGCAGCATGTAGTTGCTGCACCGAATATACTTGACTTTGGTCTCGAGCTTGGTTATTTAAATGTTCTTATAAATGATCACGAGGAGCTTGCAGAGTTTTGTAAATTCTTACCGAAATTTTTACAAATTTTTATGCTGGAGACTCTGTTTACAAGCAGTGAGCACCACGAGATAACAGAACGCTTTTGGCCACAGTTTAATAGCTTAATGAACTTTGAGTATTGGGAGAACTGCTATTATAAGGCGAGTCTTTTGCGTTTGCTGAAAATATTTATCAAAAAAGACGCCACCAAAATAGCTGCCCAAGGCCAGTTGGTAATTACAATCCAACATTATGCATTTGTATACTCTTTAATATTGTACTTTGTGCTTTCTAGCCGCAAATTGTGAGGCTTGTGGAGAAACTTTTGAACTTGGAAGTGCATTGCCAGCTGGGCTTTGAACTAGTCGACACACTGCTTGCTTTTTATCCCAAGAAAGTAATATATCCGCAGCTGCAGCAACTGTTTGAGCAGCTACTGGAGCGTATATCGCTTGAAAATTCGCCCATATATAGGCAACATATTGATGCTTCCCTCGTCGTTCTGTCGGATATGCTTAAGTCCAGCACTATATTGCCACTGCTTGCAGAACTACGACCTAGCGCAGTGGATGGAATTGTTAAATCTTTAATTAATGATATGACAAATTTCACCAAATTGCCGGATCGTAAATTAATGGCTGTTGGTGTCACCAAACTGCTTGCCAAAAGCCCAAAAGTAATACTACTAAATCATGCACATATGTTGCCAGAGCTGCTAAATAAGCTGATCGAAGTATTTGAAGAAGTTGCCGTTGCTAGGAATAGAAAATCGCGCCATATCAACATACTGGACGAGTTAAGCAGCATTGACAAGCTGCTAGCCGACTCAATAGCACAATTTCCAAATCTAGCTGCGATTTTGAAAAAACTTAACGAATGTGGTCAGAAGCTCAACGGAATGCAGAAACCTAAGAAGAAATAACACTAACTTGCCAAAATACATACACTCATTATCGACTCTAGAAACCAAAGTTTTATTCTTGTTTTTTATTACAATTTCTGCTGAAAAATATTTCATAATATATTTTATAAACTTGTAGCATACTTGCTTTTATATTTTTTTGTTTCCTTCGGGGCATTTGCAGCTTACGTTTCCAAATCTCTAATCCAGTTGAACTTGACGCGTTATGCTGAACAAAAAAGTGTCCAATTTTATCCAGACTGCAATTAAATGCGGATATTTCTCCATAGAGTCGGCCAAAAACTTGTTGATTTTACGTAACTTGCACTTAAATAGTTCGCCCGAAGGTATTGCAATATGTGCATATATTTCGATAAGCATATCTGCAATTTTTGGCAATAAATTTGCATAATTTGATATGATTTTTTTTGGATTATTGGCCAGCAGATTGATAAGACCCACAATCATGGACTGACAATCCAGCAGACTGGTTGAATTACTCATTTCGTCAAGTACACTCTCAATGAATACACCCATGATGCCGGGATTCAAATTTTCAAGAAACGGCAATAAAATTTTGAATCCAAGCAAATCTGCATAAGTTCGAATGGAGGTATGAAAATTTTGCACATATATGGGTGAACTTGCAGACGATAAGCGCGAAAGGAGCTGCCTAAATACTGGCTGCAGCTGCGGGAAAAGTGTTGGCTTGGTATAGCAAGCAAACAGCGTGTTGGTTAGCTCAAAGCCCAGCTGGCAATGCTTTTCCACGTTTAAAAGTTTCTGCACAATATTCACAATTTGCGGCTAGAAAGTGCAAAGTACAATATTAAAGCGCATACAAATGCATACATTTGTTGAATAGTATTACCAACTGGCCTGCAGCTACTATTCTGGCGGGGTTATTTTTGATAAAAATTTTCATCATTCTCACAAGACTGGCCTTATAACGATAGTAGTCCCAATGCTTAGGCAATAAAAAGTAGTCAAACATTGCCCACAAGCTATCCAGCATCATACACTTCTCATTGCCGGCGACTAATACCTCCAGACTATATATGTCTAGAAACACCGGCAAGCTTTTGCAAAAATCACCCAATGCCTTGACATCCCTTATAATGGCATTCAAATGACCATCTTCGAGACCGAATCGAACTATATTCGGTGCATTCTTATTTTGCTGTAAATACAAATAAATGTTTGTTCAAATGTTTTGGTAGTTTTTGCCTCGTAATCATACGCACCAAGTGTATGCAAGCGTTCAAGCCGTTTGTACAATAAATCTTCCAAGCAACTGCAATCAAATCTGCCAAATTCTTCACAACTTCCTCAGCATTCACCTCACTTGCATAAAGACAAATGTTCGTGTAGACATATAAACGCAATTTTTGTAAAGTTTCCTCAGCATCCTCATCAGCTACATGAAGCTCATGTGCGTGGTTCATCAAATGCTTCACATCAACTACAACTTGCTCCCATAAGACGTTTTTCCACATACATCCGAACCAATCTGTCATATTATTCTGGCCAAAATAGTAAAATATCTCGTTAAGCATCAACTGCTCGCTGATAATTCCCTTCAAGACATCCCAATTGCCTTTGTGTGTTTCGCCCAGTTCAACGAGTTTGCTCAGCTTTTTCGCATACGGGTGGGCGATGATATTCATAATATAACGACAGAGTGGCGAGTCCTTCTCGTGGCAATGATTGCGGGCAAGTTTCAGAACTACTGAAAGCACATTTCGCCCGTAATTATCACCCTGTTCGAAATCCTGCGCCAAGACTGCTTGTAGTTCTGGCCAACCTAGCACACATTCAATCGTGCTGATTTCTACAATCAAATTGGATATGTCATGCTGCAGTTCATTCGGCGCTTGCTCCAACGAGTAAAGTAACTTTTTTTTTATAAGATTGCGCATGGACACTTCCAAATCCCTGAGCCCCTCAAATGGTATACAATAGTTGTTGATAATATTTTGTAGAGCCTGCAGGCTGGTCACGGATGTGCTTAAATCATCAGTCCAATTATTGACAATGCCGTACAGCGTTTGCATATAATGCGGCTCCGTTTCTATGCCGTGGAGCATAGAGTCAGCTGCAAGTTATAGCGTTTCTGAAGCACTGCGTAGAATTTGCGAAAAACAACGTATACTTACTACTTGTACGCATAATATCCATACTTAGGGTATCCAATAATCGCTGGATAGTTTCAGAAATCAGTGAACTCATTTTGCAGAAAAATTTATGTGAATTCCTAGGCACAATGCTGCTTTCGATAACAATAACTTTTAGCGATGAGCACGAGAAAATTCTACGTTTGACAATAAATTCGTTGGCCTAACGATAGTAGTCTGGCAATTGGAAACAAACTTTGACGCAGACTTTTTGAAAATAAAAACTACTTAGTATACAAGAACTACTTAATATATTAATGCAGAATTTTTTTTTTTTGGATAGCTAATACGCATCGCTGAATATCAGTTGAAATAAATAATAACTCAAAAGCTAAAAAAACTAGCGCAATAGCCAACAAAAATCGACTATTTGGTGCGATATGCAACAGTCAGCTGATTTTTATCGAATATAAGACAGCAACAAAAAACTTTCTGAGTACTTTGCAGCACTTTATTTAAAAATAAAAATGAAAACCAAACATTTTGTAAAAATATCGACTTACCCATAAAACCTATGAGGTCTATATGATATAATCAACGGATACAATCGAAATTGGAACGCATTCCTGCTTCATAAAGCGAATTAAGCTGTAGACAAGCAGAAAAACACGAAAATCAATTGAGTGCCAAAATCCAATCACATTTATCAACCGATTTGACCTGTACGAGTTAAAATAATCCCTATTAGGTAGCTAAATTTTACATCTTAAGGTTAGTTAAGGCTATAGGACGGTTATATATCCTTGTAAACATTCGAGTTATCCATTCAAAAACCTCATTTGGCAGCTATAGACATAGATCATATAGGTAATGAACTATACACAACCGATTCTGAGATCGTTTTATATGGAGCTTGGAAACATGGTTATGGGACAATTACATATGCTTATAAATAAGAAAATTATTCATCTGAAACCCCCCTTGAGATCTATATCATACATCTTAAAGTTAATGAACTATATACTTAACCGATTTTAAAATTGTTTTATATAGAGCTTGGTATCATGATTATAGGATAATCATAAATGCTTACAAATAATTGAGTTATCCATGCAAAAACCCCATTTGGGGAACTATTGTACATCAAACATCTTGAAGTTAGCTATAGTTGCTTGGGAACATGGTAATAAAATGGTTCTATATCCTAATGAACAAGCGAATTATTCATCCAAAAACCGCCTTTGGGGAACTATTGTATATCAAACATCTTGAAGTGAGTTATAGTTGTATATAGTGCTCGGGAAAATGGTTATTATTTGGTAATATATACTTATAAACAATCTAATTGCCAATGAACTTTATACTTAACCGATTTTAATTTAGTTTTATATAGAGTTTGGGAACTTGGTTATAGAATAATTATATATGAGTTATTCAACCAAAAAACCCATAAGGAAACTATTGTATACATATACATCTTAACGTTAAAGATTTGTAGATCTATATAGTGATTAGAAACATGTTTATAGCTGGATTATATATACCTATAATCGAATTATTCAGTCAAAAACCCCCCTTGGGAAGCTATATTGTATATCTTAAAGTTTAAACAAAAAAGAGTATTTTAAATATTAAAATCAATTGCTAGTTTTACAACTTAGACTCTATTTCGCACTTAATCAGTATTATTTAAAATATTAATTATTGTTAGTTTATGCAAAATCGAAATTCCTCGCTAAAAACTCACAAAATGTTCCCCCCATTGGCCATGTATCCTTTGCATTGAAAGCGAAAGCACACAGCATAAGGATTAATGATTCCATGTCTACAGACAAGAATTGTGTTTGCAAATAAAAGAAAAATCGCATAACTTTGCAACGAGGCACCTCTGGGTTTTGAACTTTCGACTTCTTTAATGCGTTACCCAAATTTTTGACAAACTTACAATGCCATTTATTACCTTAAGAGTGAGTATGTAAGCCAACATTTCTTGTATTACTTTCTTTTATTTGCTCTGAAACTTTTTCGCACAAATTTTATTTAAAATAAATCACAAAGAGCATGTAATAAATTTTAATATTCATATGAGAGTAGAAGGGTGAGTACAAGACAAGAAAGTGGATTCTATCATATACAGTCTGTCAAGAAAGTGTTTACACATTGAAAAAAATTTGTATTTTTTGACTTTCAATGTAAATATAAAAGACTTTTGTTTAAATTCATGAAATTTTTTTGATGCACATCTATTTGTTTATATGTTTTTTATTAATATGTAAAAAAATAATTACAAAATTATCTACACTTAGCGAGAAAATCAACAAAATCTAATTTATCATAGAAGCGCTGCTGTCAGGAAAGTGTTTACACTTTTGCTTTGTCTGATCTCTTTTGTTGCTATACCAACAAATATCGACAAGCTAACGGTACATTTTCAGCATGTACACTTTTTGCGTTGTTTGTGTACCTGATTTTTGCGCATTTGATTTCGCTTTGTTGTGAAATTAGTTAAAGTGAGCATGTTTATGCAAGTTTAAAGATATTGAAAAATGCTTGGCAAGAGATTAATTTTTAAAGTCGTCCAGTTGAAGTATTATAATAACCATTTGGGCAAATCTGTCGCGGAACTATCAGAAATGTGTTCCGCATCGCGTAAGACTACTTATAATATCAAAAATCGCGGAGAAAACGAGAGCTGATTGGAGTTAATAAGTATAACATCATGTACAAGCTAAATTTGCAACCGTACAAACCGATTTACCCTGGGAAAAATAGATTGAAATCCCCAAATTTTGTTAAGAACAGTTGCTAAGGAGGTTAATGAAGAGTGTGATCTGGATGTGCCACTCGAAACAGTGGGCCAGGCCATACTCCGGCATAGGTCCCACTCACTAGTAGCAGGAAGCAAACCGATGCGTTTGGCAATCAATATTGAAAAGCCGTTTACTTTCGCTACTAGGATGCAAAATGAGCCAGGAGATTACTGGGATCCCGTTATATGCTGCTATGAAACCAAAATAATGTTGTATTACAACGATGGACCCAACAAGGTGTGGCGAAAGGCGATAAATTCACTGGAAAACCGCAGCATCATACCGACAGTAAAATCTGCCAAATTGTTGATTATTATTTGGAGGTGCAAATAGAGCCGAAGGAGTTGGAGATTTGGAATTTTTAGAAAATACTATAAAAGTAGATCAATATTTAGTGTTTTTTAAATTGAATTTAAGATCGAAGCCCCAAAAATTTGGCTTTTATAGCAACAATAAGCTTGATTTCAATTTTTATCAAGACAATGACCCTACGCATATGGCGTTGAATTGGAGGAACTGGTTCCTTTACAAGTGCAGCAAGGTCATCACTACACCACCTCAGAGCCCTGACTTGAACCCAATTGAAAATTTGTAGGCCCGCAAAGAAAAAAGTGGCAAAAAGGTCGCTTAATAACCGAGCCGCACTGAAAGCTGCTACTCTAAAAGAGTGCCGCAAAGTCCCAGAGGAATATGACCTTAAAAAGCTAATTTTTTTAATAGAAAAACGCCCACAATGTGTTGTTAAACCTAAGGGACGGCATGCAATATATTAAATTTACATAATTTAATCAATATTCGTTATAAACATTAATTTTAAGATACCTTAAGTATTTTGTGTAAACACTTTCTTGACAGCACCAAACATATGATAAATTAGATTTTGTTGATTTTCTCGCTAAGTGTAGATAATTTTGTAATTATTTTTTTACATATTAATAAAAAACATATAAACAAATAGATGTGCATCAAAAAAATTTCATGAATTTAAACAAAAGTCTTTTATATTTACATTGAAAGTCAAAAAATACAAATTTTTTTCAATGTGTAAACACTTTCTTGACAAACTGTATGTATTGTATGCAATATTTTTGCTTTGTTTTTTTATAAGATTGTGAATATTGTTTGTCCTGCCGGCAGCAAAGTTCAAGCTTACAAGACATACAAAGTTTAAGCCTAGAAGAAGATGCTGAAATATTTGGCATAAAGTAAAGGTTCCACTTGAAAGCTTATATTTTATGAATGGCAGTACGTTACTTGGTACTTCAATAAGAACGCTTTGAATATTGTTTGGAAATGTAAGCGTGAAAATTACTGAAATAGTTGGTGAAGTTCGAAGAGAACTTAAAGGTTGAAGTACGCAAAGTTGTGACAGCCAAATAACTTGAAAGGAAATGAGGCAGAAATGACACCGGACAACTTGTCTTATTTAGCTGCAGATGCCAGAAATAGATCTGGTATATTATTTTTATTATTGACATTATCCTATTTAAATACAACGTTATTTTGAGAACTTAGCCTAACTAGTATCATTTTCCAACTATGTCTATCCTGAGCTAAACATCTTAATTTAGTTATCGACTTCTTCGTTTCGTTCGTAAGCGTACGTCTCCTAGGGCGCCCCCTGCGTCTAGTACCAATGGGGTTACAGGTAAGAGCGAAGTGTGCAAGATATTCCAAGTCTCTGCGGAGCGTGTGTCCTAGCCATCTGTATTTTCGACTTGTGATATCATTTAGTAAACCTTTTTGTTCAGCTAATTCCCATAATCACATATTTAAGATTCGTCTAGGGCAGAATATACCGACTATGCGCCTAAGACATCGGTTGACGGAGCATTGTAGCTGTTGCTTGATATATACACATACAATCATTTTAACAGATCTGATAACTAGAATAGGTTGAATTGGTTGTATTGCTTGGAAGCTGTGACATTCATTTTAATTGTCCATTTAAATTTTTCCCTAACATTCTCTAAAGATCATATCGGTAAGACTGTAAACCCCGGCCGTCATGGCCCATTATAGTGCTGACTATTTCTTTATTATTATCATTCCCATATTCCAGAAATGACATCAGACAGATTCTATGAAGCAGCGTGCTTGTAAGCAGGACAAACGGCCACCATTATCCTTCCGACATTTTCTAACTTATTTTTATAAGCAATATTCTACTTTTTTTTGGCATCAGATATACATATTCCCTGCGTTGGATCTGATAGCAAAGAATAGATTTTATGAGTTTTAATATGCCGAAGTTGTGATACTTCGAAAACATATGAAACAACACCGGCCACCTTAATTTTATATCATTATTATCTTACCTTATTTATCTTTCGATATCAGAAATATATCTGATATATACATTTCTTGTATAAGAAGTGAGAGAATACATTTAATTGGTTAGAATGCTAGAAGCTGTATATTATTGTATATTATTAATATGAACTTTTTTTTCTATATTTCTTTAATCACAGATAAAGACATATAATAATGGGCCGTGTACCTTTGCCCCATTATTCTTTTGGCTATTTTTGACTTCTTATGTGAACGCTTTTTCCCGAATTGTCATTTCAAAGAGATTTCATAGAGCAGACTCCGCGCAAGAGGTAACACTTCTTATGTTTTCGCTTTATCATAGATATGCCGTTTTGATCCGAACTTATTAATCCTGGTGACTACTGAACGTCACAAATTAAACTTCTGATCTACATTTCATTACTACGATTGAAATGGTAATTGTTACTAACTCTTTTTTTCGCATTCGCTATAAAATGCTTTCACTAGAAAATCATTATAGACGTTATCGTCCCATATCTGGGATAAGATGTTGTATTGACTAAAGTTCCCCATACGGTGACTCAAAGATGATGAAGAGAGTGTTGAAGTGAGTGCCCTGCAGTCTTTCCAATTAAGTCGATGTCACAAAAATTTAGGAAAGTGAAAAACAGCGAAGAATTGTAACTAGAGAGTTCAAAACTATACGATTTTGGTAAGATTAGGAACTGAAATAATAACCATTTAAGAGCTGGTAGCATAAGCTGCGCTCAAGTGAGATAAGCAATATAGATTTTGTGGCTTTGTTAAAAAATCAAATTCAAAATTCAAATTCACTTTGAATGCCGTCTACTTTTAGTTTGCTAAATTGTCCTACTGAACTACCCACGAGTGTGCGTCTATTTGTTGTTGCGTCTGTCTAGCAGCAAAAGCGGCAAGATGATAAGTGTAGAGCAAGTTCAAATCCTTATGCAGATTTCTGATGACAAGATTTGCACCATGGCAGCAGCATAGATAGATTATATTCATATGTGAACCAAGTCGGGACGAAAGTTTTGCATCCCCACCCCAACACACACACACACATTGACTTATTGTCTAAGTGATGACTGCAGATTATGTAAAAGTTGGGGGCAGGCGACAATGAATACTTCATGCGTATCTCTATGTCTATGGAGGTCCTTTGTGTGCATATGTGCGTGTTGGCATTTAAACATTGCGTTTGTCATTGTCAACGCATCAAACGTGTCGCATGACAAACAAAAAGTGTCAACTAATGCGCCTTTTATGCTGCCCTAGCTCCTTTATTCCTTTTTTTTTTTTGCTTCCACTCGCCATTTCTTTATTGTTCCGCTGTGTGTGTTTTTTTTGTTCCTCGATGTACTTCCGCTTTACTCCATGTCCTTGCTATTTGTTATGGCGCCTGCTTTGTGTGTGTGCAAATACTGGGTGTGTGTGTGTGTGTGTGTGCAATATTTGCCAAGTCAACGAAAGCTTTTGTGCGGTTTCTTTTACATGAAACCCCAGGAATGTTTCATAAACTGTGCCAACAGTGACAATCCAACAAACGCCAAATCAAATTTTACATATTTCATTTTTTCAAACTCTGGTTCCCGCCTCAGTACCAAAGCATACATTGTAATATACCATTGGAGTGCATGGTTAGGTTTGAGGGGTAGTTGCTACGATATAATTGGATTTTTCTAGACAGCTCAAACCTTTAAAAGTGAAAATGGCACAGCATAGGAATTATGCGAATTATGTATTTCTTTGAGGATTGTATAAAACTATTTCCACCGATTTTTTGCATTAATTTTGAGGATTTATTGAGAATAAAATGGTTATATAGTCAGACGTTTCACTATTAATTATTTTAGTACGAGAAATCACACGTCAAATCACTTGACCGTTGTGGGAATTCAATCGCAGAATTTCTTTTGGAATAAAACATAGATTTCCAGTTATAGGGATTTTATTTCTAGCATGAAACTTTAGACTGAAGATTGTCGGCGTCTTGCAATGTTTGTACAAGGGTGGGCTTACGAACTTCGGCACGGCGTCATCTATGGGTCTATTGTTATCCCTTGCCTGTGGCTAAAGAATACTTGAAGGCGATTTCTTTACTTAAGCGGGGGTTTTTGTTTTGGATACAGTATGTTATTGTTTGTAATACTGCTCAGTGTTCAGTTTTTGATATTCCGAAATCATCTAACTGTGATATTTTACAAATACTTCTATTTCTATAGTCTATTCGTAAGTAAGAGTTGTTGAAAGTAAAATTAATGATTATTTGGATAAACTACCCTGGTACAGTTGTGGGAAATTCAAACTCAATGAATCTAATATTGTATAAATTCCCATCATTGATTGTAATCAACCAAAGCCTCAAAGAAGTAAAGCCATCAAAAACATGAATGTCAAACTAAACAACATAGTCATAAAAGCTACAAAAAGTATTAAGTACTTTGGCTTAACTTTATCAACCAATACTAGGTTTAAACTTCATACTGACAAATTTTATTTATTTTCAAATGTAATAATGCCAGAAGAGCTCTTGCGAAACTACCTACTTTATAGTCCAAGTTCCTGGCTAGCCCTAGATGGGAGACGGTGCACATCTATAAAAAATTCACCCATCAGGCTAGGAATACGGATAAGTTTTATTATATTTTTTCCGCGTTATCATTTATTACTTCATAATTTTAGAACATTCAACTTGTTTAATCTTAAGGTCAACTGCACTTAGTTGCACCCTTAAATACACTAATAACTAAATAAATAAATAAATAAATAAATAGTCAATTAATAAATGTTAAATTTAAAAAGCTCTTGTATACTATATACCTCAGCCCCTTTTTAACTTATGCAGCTCCAGTGTGGACGATTCCATCCAACAGCTCAATTTAACAAATTGAAAAAGTTTAGAAGGTTAGAGCGAAAACTAATCGGCAGCACGTACAACATTTTCAGACCTCGAAACTAAAACAAGTTCCATTCGATTCAGTCTTATACAATATATATGACTATGATCGGCTTGATGCATATTTTTCTAAGCTTTCTAACAATTTCCATACCAAAAACAATTCGAACACTAAACCATTAATTGAAGATCTCAGCCAAAACTAAAACACTAGTAATTTAGGTAATAATATAATGAAAAGCACTGATTATATTTATAACTTATTTTTAAATAAAGAATTACTTGATAATAAGAAAAAACTAACTATTTTCAATAGATCAGCTTTCTGACCCCAGCAGAATGTACTGACTTAAATAATTTAGCAGACGTTTTTATGATAGCACTTGATGGGGTCCTCAACAACATCGGTAGAATGAATGTGATGACATTTCTGTTTATATATGGCTTTATATATAATAAATTTAAATAGAATACTGGCCATGCTTATCTACTACTTGCAACCATTTAACTGCCAGCATGCGAATTCAGCGACGAAAAAACTGCTCATCTTTAGAGTTGATTCAAATATCAATCCAATTTTTGAATTCTTCATAGTGCTCGTAAGCTAGATCGTATTCCATACTTTGCAACAGTTGGTAGTCAGCTTGGGCAATGTCTGGTCGTATAAGATCTTCTAATTAAGCTTTTTCAAATTTCCTTGACCACTTTTGCCTCATACGCCATGAGCATTGTTATCTACTACTTTCAACCATCTTACAGCATGTGGATTTCCTGAAGGAAAAACTGCTCATCTTTGGAGTACATCCAAATATCCACTTTTCATAGTGCTCGTTAGTTAGATCATATGCCATACTTTGCAACAGTTGGTAGTCATCTTAGGCAACATCTTGGGAATATGGCAGATCGGAAAAGATTTCCCACTTCAGGTTGTCCAAGTATTTGATCACTTTTGCCACATGAAGTCGAGCATTGTTATTTCCTACTTTCATCCATCCTTCAGCCAGCATGCGGATTCTGCGAAGAATAAACTGCTCAAATGTCAATTAAATTTTTGACTTCCTCATTCGTTTGATAGATCATGCACCGTCGATCGGAGCAGTTGATAGTCAGCTTGGGCAATGTCTTGAGAGTATGGCAGATCGGATAAGATTTCCCATTTCAGGTATCCAAGTATTTCCACCACTTTGGCCACATGGAGTCGTGCTGCAGAAAGACTTTGTCTTGTCCTTTCTTTTGACTGTAGCCGTTTTTCTTTTAGTACTTTGCACACTGCGTTCGACATCGATCCCCTGTGATTGTTTTAAATAGCATCAGCAGCTCATAATACATCACACCAAGCTTTTGACTTACTTTTTCTTTATTTGGTCATCAGAAAAACATCAGATTATAGGCAACCTAATTAGGTCACGACTAGCTGGTCCTGGTTTCACCTAGGGCATGACTTTGGCTCCTTGATTAGTAGGGTTTGCTATAGACGTGAAGCCAAGCCCAGGCATTCCACAAGACTTTATACGCTTTGCCTTAGCTTCAGCTTTGGAGAATCTATTCACCATCAATGAAATACGAAATTTCTCGGCTACACGAAACCCAGCGCCCTGCTTCTGCTAAATAAATACCCAAAGTTTGCGATATGTCTGTCAATTAATTAAAAGCTGCTTGATACCATTTTCAAAGTAACCGATATACACATATTTTTGCGAGCTAAACATAAAATACTCAATTTGGTATTTTTTTTTTGGGTAACAAACAATTGAGGCTGTATGTTTTGTATTATTGCTTGTGTTGTCAAGTTCAAGTCTTATTAAAAAAAAAATTAGCTTTATTTATAAAATCCATGTTAAATCTTTTGTATTTTTTGCTTACATTCTACATTTGGTATAAACGCCAAGTGCTTTTCGTTTAGTTTCTTGGTTATATCGAACTGATAAAAGTCTGGTCACACCGAAAGCTTTAGCCGCGTGTACAGCAGGCAGTTGCACCACCTCAGTCATTGTATTTGTGAATTAATTTGTGGCAGCACGAAATTATTGAAAATGAGTTTGCCAAACGATAACGCAGCCACTTCGGCTGTGGTCGAAGAGAAATCTGCACTAGAGATCAGCTGCTTTGCTGAGGTAAGTTTATACTATAGTGTTCAAGAAAATTTGTATAAATTAACAATTTGCAGCTGGAGCAAAAGGCACTGCAACGCGTAAACTTTAGCAAGAAAACAACATTTTTCAACTCTTTCAATGCGTACTCTCGTGACACGTTGCTGGTTTACATTCAAAAGCTGGAGCAAATGCCGCTGGACGAGCGTGAACGTAAGCTGCGTGTGCTATTGGAGAAAAGATTCGATGACATTTACGATTACACCATGCGTCCCGTAGTACTGACAATTATACGCAAACAAGTCAACACGCAAAGCAAATATTTGAGCTACTTGGCAGACAACGATGATCTCTATGCCTATCTTGACGTAGCGCTTAAGCAAAGGATTTGGTGCGCCGATTTGCCAAATTGTCAGGCGCGCTTTGATGATATCATTGCCTCAGAATTCTCCAGATACATACGCCATAAGGAGCGCGTATTGTACGATTATAAAAATGCAAAAAATGGTTTTTACACATACTCGCCCAAGATACGACGCCAAGGTGAGGTGGTGCAACAGCTGATGCATATAATTGTCACCAATGTGCAGATATATAAGAAGCTGCTGGAAAAACTAAAGATGATGTTTCTGCGCACAGACATCGTGCACTTTTGTACACTGGCCTCAGAGATTATAATGTCGCTGCATGATCAGAAGTTGCAGATTGAATTCAAGGATATTTGGCATACATTTAGCATATTCTTGGATGCCTCCATATGCAATCAGCTAGTGGATGCTAAGCTAGCGCACGAGCTAGAGTCATTTTTGGACAAGATTAAGCTGGAGGAGCGTCATATATTAAGCGTACTGGTATTAATGCTACGCGATCCTTTTGCCATTGATTGCTTGGCCAAGACAGCCATACAGATACTGCAAGCATTTCAAAATCATCAACCCGTCTCTGAATCAAACAAAATTCTAAACGTCATACTGCGCCTTATGCGCTTGGGTCTGAGCGCACGTATAATACTCAATACGAAAAAATACGAGGAACCGAACCAGGAGAATGTCATTATGGCAAATTTTTTGCCAGAGTTATTGAAACTAATGAGCATTGATGAGCAAGCCGTCTCAGCTGATATACTGCAGCAGACCATACAGCAGAGCCCTGTGGCGAGCATGCTGCTCATGTATTATGCCTTGCATATGGCGCGTCAAAAGAACATAATGGCATTATTACGTATAATGCCGCTATTGAAGCACTGCAAGGATGAACTGGCCTACGAAGATACCTTTCTACACTCACTGGTTGGTATGCTGCACATAAAAGTTATACTTGACTTAACTAACTTGTGTGTTTCCATAGATTTCACAGCTCATATGCATGGCACCTCAGTTTTGCAATGAATTTATTTGCAAGACCTTATTTGATGGTTTTATTATATGGAATATTAATACCGATGCTTGTGCGCGTCAAAGAATCTCCAATCATCTGCTTAGGCTGCTTTGGCATGTGCATAACCATCTACCGCCCGTCTATCTGGCAAAGCTCATGAAGGCACTGGATACGGATATGCAGAAAAAACTTTTAGAACATATGGCACCGAATTTAAACCAGCAGTCAACCAACCGTGCCACCGATGAACTACGTTAATTTTAAATATTTGTCACACAAATCACACATTACTACTTTTAAAACTTAGTTCATATCAAGCTGTTTCTACAATTTTGCATATATATCTATAGCATTTTCGAAGTTACATAATACATACATTACTTTCATCAACAAACATAGTAAACAGCAAGCTTTGGTGCATATCTATACAATGGAAATCAAGATGCAAGTTTGAACAGACAGACAGCTCTTCAATCATCTCAAGTATCTGAGAGAGAACTTAAGAAAACATGAGTTATGGCATAAAAGTCTCGAAGATGTTGAAAGCTTGTAAATGTAACCAAAGCATATCTTATGACAATTTTTTAACCACAAAATTATTCACAATACTAAACCGATGATGATTGTACAAGTTTCCCTTAACATTTAGTACTCAAACTTACTTATCTTTGTAGATTTCAAAACAAATTTCAACAATTTTCATTGTCTTTATTATAAAAGAAATAATTTGCAAATTTTTAAACTTATAAATAAAATTGGCAATGGGAAACTCAAGTTGTCAGTTTGTTTATTGTAAAAACTTTGCTTAAGGCCAATTTCTGTCTTAATCGAAGACAGAAGCAAAAATCCAACTGTTTTGATGGAGTGATGAGCGCGTACTTCTTCTAAAATGAAGCGCCTGCCAATAGGTTTTATTTTTAAGACAAAATTCAAGTTAACTATATCTATAATAAATCTGTGTTATATTATTTTATTTGCATTAAACATTTGGCATAAACGCCAAGCGCAATTTCGTTTGCTTTTTTTGGTCACAGCGAACTGATAGAGTCTGGTCACACTAAAAGCTTGAGTCGCGCTTGCAGCAGACATTTTACTTGCAATTTGATTTGTGTTCAAATAAAATTACTTAAAATGAATTTGCCAATGGACGAACACTTACAAGAGGTTAATTTTTTTTATATACATTTTTTTTTTTGCTTTCCAAGTTATATTACATTCAAATGCTTGCAAAACCTATATTTTTAGCTGGAGCAAAAGGCAATGCAACACATAAACACCAACAAAACAACAACTTTTTTTGACTCCCACAATGTGCAAGCCCGTGACATATTGTTGGATTACATAAACCAACTGGAGCAACTGCCGGAGAGGATGCGCGAACAAAAGCTGCGTACGTTACTGGACAATAGATTCAATGATATTTTTGATCACACATTGCGTCCTGCCATACTGACAATTATGCGCAAACAACTCTACACGCATCCCAAATATTTGGGCTTTTTAGCCGATAATAGGAGTCTCTATGAACAACTTGATATACCGCTTAAACGTAAGATTTGGTGCGTTGAATTGCCAAAACATGAAGCGCGCTTTGATGAATTTATCGCGATTGAATTCTCAAGATACATACGTCACAAGGAACTCATATTATACGATTACAAAAACCCAACTAATGGTTTTTACACATCCACGCCAAATAAGCGACGTCAAATCGAGATTGTGCGCTTACTCACGAACACAATTGGTAACAATGTTCGCATATATCAGATGCTTCGGGATAAACTAAAGTTAATGTTTCTGTGCACAGAAAATGCGCACTTTTGTACACTGGTCTCGGAGATTAACATGTCGCTGCATGATCAAAAGCTGCATAATTTCGAATTCAAGAATATTTGGCCTACATTTAGCCAATTCTTGAATGCCTCCATATACAATCAGGAAGTGGATGCTGTGCGTGCGCATGACATGGAGTCATATTTGAACAACATTAATTACAAGGATCGGCATACGCTAGACGATGTGGCATTGATGCTACACGATCCTCATGCCATTGATTGTTTGGCCAAGACAGCCATAAAGATGCTGCAAGCAATTGAAAATATTCAAGCCGCATCTGAATCAAATAAAATTCTAAACGTCGTACTGCGCCTCATGCACTTGGGTCTTGACGCACGGTCAATAATATACGAGAAGAAACGCGCTGAAGCAAACGATGAGAATAATTTTATGGATAATTTTCTGCCACAGTTATGGAAATTAATGAGAAGTGAAAGGAAAGGCGTATCAGCTCAAATAATACAGCAATCTATAGAGAACAGCGCTGTGGCGAGCGTCTTGCTCATGTATCACGCATTGGATGTGGCGCGTCAAAGAAACATGAAGGCATTAATACGCATAATACCTCTATTGAGGCACTGCAAGAATGCACTGGCCTACGAAGATACCTTTCTACACTCACTGGTTGGTAAGACGAGCATAAAAATTTACTACTGATTTTAAACTGTTTATGTGTTTCCATAGATTGCGCTGCTCATAGACATGCCGCGTGAGTTGTCCAATAAATCTTTTTGCCAGACCTTATTCGATGGATATATGACATGGAAAGCTACTACCGATTCTTATGAGCAAAATAAAATCTCCAATCATCTGCTCAGATTGCTTTGGCATATGCATAGCTGTCTACCGGCGCATTATCTGGCAAAGTTGATGAGTGCACTTGATACGGATATGCAGCAACTTCTTTCGGAACATATGGAGTTGATATCTCTAAAGTAGCCGACGACTTGAGCACCGCATGCAAAACATTAAACTTCTTTATAAGCTTAATTGCCATATCCCTACAACTGTCGGAAGTTCTATAATACTTAATTATTCTCCTTCACAGTTAATAAATATGCCTAAAGTTCAAAAACAAAGATAAAGTTGCTTTAATACTCACGCTCTGTTTTTCTTCAAATTTGCTTATATGCATTTCAATGGAACTACCGAAGCTCTAAAACAACCGAATTTGTTATGAGATAAATAAAAACTGTAAATACATCTCCCACTTTAACTCAAGACATACGTGAAATCTTGAGGTATTATCCTTGAGGCAGTTGGCTCAAAGTTGATGAAAGTTGAAACATGCACATCTTTTGACAATTTTTACCCACAAAACTATTTGAGGTTGTCCTAGGAAACACTAGATGTAGGCTGGCTGAAACTGTGCAAAAGTTTTCTTGCTCATCCATCTATCTCAGAATCTGACGCCTGCCATGGCTAGAAGTCACGCAATACAACATTTCCCACTAATTCCTTTTTTATAGATTGCTAAAAAGTTATTCGTGACAAATGCTATGATTCTATACACAATCTTTCTATTTGGAATCACAATCGGTGGAATTTTAAGCTCATATATGATTCCAAACATATCTGAATTGATTTGCAATTGATTGATATAATTGACCAGATCTAGCGATTGGAACAATAATATGAAATACAAATCAATCAAAATCATTGCATTAAAGAATAATAAAACTATATCGAACTTTATATCGATAACGATAGATTATTGAATTGGATCTTAGACCAAGTGAAGGAATGATCAACAGGAGAAGACGTGCTCAAAGCAGAGCCGCCAGACGAGAGCAAATAAGATGAGCGCCTGATGCGAGCTGATGAGGTGGACGCCTGATGCGAGCTGATGAGGTGGCCTCCTGACGAGAGCTAATGAGGTGGGCGCCTGACGAGAGCTTGTGAGGTGGGCTCCTGACGAGAGCTTGTGAGGTGGGCGCCTGACGAGAGCTTGTGAGGTGGGCGTCTGACGAGAGCTCATGAGGTGGGCTCCTGATGCGAGCTGATGAGGTAGACGCCTGATGCGAGCTGATGAGGTGGTCGCCTGACGAGAGCTCATGAGGTGGGCTCCTGACGAGAGCTTGTGAGGTGGGCGCCTGACGAGAGCTCATGAGGTGGGCGTCTGACGAGAGCTCATAAGGTGGGCTCCTGATGCGAGCTGATAAGGTGGATAAGATGGTGACGAGAGCTTCTAAGGTGGGCGCCTGACGAGAGCTTGTGAAGTGAGCTGTAACCCGATAAATGGGCATACGGTACAATTTGCTATAAACGTCTACCGCTCTCAGAAAGACTGTATGGAGAAAGCTGGATATATCGTATAAGGTTTCGTTGCCAGTGATTAGGTTCTGTTGCCACCAAGTCCTCTACCGATTTAATGCCAAATTGCATTTCGTATACCATGCGCTGCGCAGAATTCTCGTCGCAAATCACATCCCAAAAGTCACAGCTTCTTTGTTAGCCTCCAAGTTAGCCTAAGTAATACAAGGAAATGAGTACACAATTTAGGAAATCTCATAATTTAGCCAATTTCAATACCAAAATCACATCTTGTAGTAGCAGCTCCAAAGCTTAAGCGTTTGTTCCTCCTCCAAAACAAAAAGGCAACAGCCTTGCGTGTTGCAAGTAAATTAGCGTTTCATTATGAAACAAGCGAAATTTGTTCGCAATGTTGTACCAGTTGTGGCACTCCGAAGCCGGAGAGTGTGAGAGTGAGAGCAGCGCGCTTAATCGGTTGCATTACTTGATTAGAGTTCACGAGCCTGCAAACAACTATTATTAAAATTCAATTTCCGCCGTATTCATGCCGCCTGGACCCGGAACGAACCCGGAACACTTGTACAATACTTGCCTTGCCTTGGCTTGCCACATGTTGGCCACACGGCACCGTGCAGCGTTGCATGTCTAATCGAATTTAACAATGTTTGCATTATGCATTTGTGATGTGAATGTGATAAATGTTGGTTACGGCTTGTCTCTAGGTTGGGCCCCAAAGGAAATTAATGAATTTTTATATTAAGTGCAAATTCCTGTGGCCAATTTGTGCATAGCGCCAGTAGCGAGTACCAAGTTTGACTTCTTTTTTTTTTTGGGGGGAGTCTTTGTCAGGCGATTTGGTTGCGTGCATTTGGACAAATGAATGTATGACAAGTTTCCGGTGCTTAATGTCGGCTGTCATGCATAAATCTTGGCTTTATTTTGGGCGTGTGCCAATGACGTGGTTGACGATGATTTATGACCACCAACAGCATGACATGAGATGCTGACGAAGCTTGCTAGATAGTTGCCAAGTCATTGTATGTGCTGCATAAACGCTTTCAGGAGCGGCTAGTATATGAAAATATTAGCAAATTGTCAAATCAAGCAATACGATCTAATAAACTCATGCGAACATATGTTTTTTGCAACATATGGCAATAACGCATCAGCTGGCAGCGCCGAAATGTGTTTGAAAGATGGCAGCACTGCATAAAGTGCTGCCCATTAACTTGCAAGTAGCTATTATTTTGCAAAGCCTGTTTTTCTTTTTGCATAATTAGTTTTCAGTAAGAATTGGCTGCTCCAATAGAGCAATAACATATAAGCGGCTTATTCGAAATAAGAAGTACAACTTTGTCCACTTGTGGAAAGAAATACAAATTGCAGCACTGACAAGCACTGCCAGACTGTTTAAAAAGGTTGCAATCTGGGAATAATAATTATAACTTTAGCAGCGTCAGTTAAGCGGCAAAAATAGAGTTTTCTGCCTCGGCCTATTTACAGATACAAGATCAATCTAAAAGTTGCAGAAATTATTTTGAGTTTGCATGGGCGCTGCCAACTGTCTTAAAAAGCAACGTTGTCCCAGCTGTTTGGTCACAAACAACAACAAAAGTAAAGTGCTGCGGCCATTTGCAAAAAAAAATAAATTGCTCCGTTAAGCGTTACTTACTTAAAATTATTAAAACTCTAAAAACTTCTTTGCTCAGTGAAACTACAAAAAGTTAATTTTAAGCCCAACAGATTGTATTGACCTTAGACGTATTGGCAGCACTAATATCCAAATGCTGCGCACAAGCTCGATTTTATGTTTATTCTTGTGTATAACGATTTGTTACCCAAAAACAAACCAACCTTTATTTAAAATCCATTTTTCAGCCACAAAATAAAAATAAATTTTTCAACAAAATCTTGGCAGTTAAATTTTTAATGATTATCATTGCCTTATCGCGGCAGTTGGGGTATAGGGAATTTTAAGCCCATTCCATAATAAGGCTAAAGGGTTATTATCGTCTGAATCTCCTGGTTTGGCTGTTGGCCAAGAGGTTGATCGCCACTTTGGTTGATCCGCATTGGCTTTGTACATCTTTTACCCAGGGCACAGCTATTTCGCTGTGAATAGTCGCATCATGGTGTGGATGTGCGTCTGAGACCATTTTCATGGCCTTATTCTGGAGACATTGTATGACTGCAATTGAAGAAGCTTTCGGTAGGTACATAGTCTAGCTTAGTCTAGTTTTGAGCGTTGACGCCTGCCTACCAGCCATTGGTATTCCGTCAATCTCTCCTCGGCTTGCTTTCTTTTGCATGGGATATAGACAGCCCAGCTATTTGGGTGTTGGTTCAACCTCGGTGTGCTGTGTTCTTGGTAATGTATCAAACGCAGCCAAGGCTCGATAACATCCATGCCTATCATGTGGGTACCACAGCTATTAGGTTGTTGCTTCAACTGGGATGGTGATGTCGTTGAATGTGATGGATGAGCAGTTTCTCTTGCGCAGTGGGAAGCTGCGCTATGCGGATTGTTTGCTAATAATTAATCCAACTGCGCAGGCAAGGCCAGACGACATCCATGCCATCATTTGGGTATCATTTGGGGAGTATGTTGTTGCAAGGAAAGCAGTGTCATCCACACTCGTCAGGAAAGATTGGAAGTCTGATTGCGTAGAACTTGTACAAGATTGGGCCAAGTGTCGCACTCCTACTTTGCTGTCCTTAATAGCTGACCTCGCCTTGCCGCATCTCGTCAGTGATTCATGGACGTTGGCCTTGTATCGCTGTGGAATGTGAGCAACTGGAACCAAGCTCGTGCAGCACAAACAACGCTCTACGCGGTATTTTGGAGTACTAAACAGTAAGTAAACGGGCAAGAGTGACTTCAGGCTGTGCCAGCTAGTTGTAATTGGTTCTATTATATTTAAAGTGCCAGGCGTCTCTGCTATAGCCCATTCTTTCTTACTAAGCAATCAATTTGTTGAGATACAAACAAATAATCTGTTGTAAGCAAAATTGTTTTCACAGTTCCTGGTGACAGTTGAACACTCTGGTATAAGATCTTGAGTACAATTTTCACAAACGCAAATATTATGCAGTGAGGCCATCTACCTTCTTGTTGAATATACGAACCTGCTTGAGGAAGTTGTGCCAGCTCAACGCCACCTAGTGTGGATCTGTTTCTTAAGGGCCCTGAACCACAGCAAGTCAGCTGTTGCTCCTAAGTCAAGTTTGTAGCGTTCTTAAGTCTGTTGATGATGGTATTAGCCAATTGAAACAAATTTCTTTATATATATGGAACGCGTACATATACTAGCATTTTTTTTATTTCTTCGTCTTTACAATCAAACCTATTTGAATTAGTGCAAAAACAGCTGATTAGCGATAAACATAGCAGCAGTCGTCTTAAATAGTTTTCAGAATTTCCAAATTAAATAAATCAACGAGTCGCAGAGTCGAAGTTTGAATTTCCTTACATTTGCCAAAAACGTTTATCGTTACTTTTTTGTCAATTAGGCAACACTGCACAAACACTTAGCTATCGCCAAAAGTTATCGTTATCGAAAGCAGCCTAGCACTTAGGCGGCATCGTTTTTTACTTCATTTCACTTTTTGTACGCTTGGTTGGCAGTGTGAAAATTCTAGAAAGTGCTTTTTTCTACGCTTTTCATAATTTTTTTTTTGTGCGCAGTGAAATAAATATATTCTAAAGAAGTTCATTTGTAAAATTATTTTTACCGAAAAAACTAAATATGAGTCTTCTATGGGTAGATGGTAAGTATACGCTGTGTTTCGCAAATACGTAGCGGTGCTTACGAAAACCCAACAACTTGCAGATCCGAATGTGGTCGACGACAGCGAAATGCGGCCATTTTATATGGAACAGCTGTTGGGCATTATCAATAATTGGGCAAATGATATAGGCGAAGCTGTGACCGCCACACTTGCACTATATAATTTTGTGACCAACCATTGGGTGCCAGCTGCGAGCGATAATGTGCAGGTTTTTATAGACGAGCCCAAGCGTCAGCTACTAAAAGAACAATTACTTTTGTGGTTGAAAGAAGCAACGAATGATGATATGCTGCAAAACGTTTGCAAGACGATTGTCGAAATCGGTAAATATGAGTTTCCGCACAATTGGCCCGCGCTGCAAGACGTCATATTGACGGATTTCGAGCTAGATGACAACTACGGGAATAGAGTGCTTAAGATAATGCAAAATATTGCCCGTCATTATCGTGACCAGAGCAGCTCGCAGCAATGTCTGTCGATTATGCGTCTCATCGCCAAGCCCTATGCGCAAAAGTTGCGAAACATCGTTGGTCTGATTCACGAGCACAAAGGCGATTGGCCTACCTTGAAGCTAGTATTCGGCAGACAGTTTGTGCTCAATGATATATTTCACTCATTTACGTTCAATAATATGCCACAATGGTTTGCAAATAACTGGAAAGACGCGCTATTGAATCAAGTTTCCGATGATATTATGCGTTTTATGCTCAGCCATGTGCTACATGAAGCCGATGAGAATGATAGCGAAATGTTGGCCGAATTACATGAATACGTCTATGCGCATGTTTGTCTCTATGCAAGCAATGGCAATGCTGAGGCAGTTGCGGCACATGTAACGGATTTGATTGATATTATCTGGAAGTATTATTTTGAGCGTCTAACGGGCGATCCCGAGAATTTGGTGCGTATTTTTAGGCAAAAAAAAAAAAAATTCGACAAAACAATTGAGTACAAATACTTTGTTTTACAGGAAGAAATCGATGCACCCGATTTAGTGGCTTTTGGTCTGAAAGAAGATTATATAAATGTTATTGTAACGGATGCCAAGAAGTTGTGCAAATTTTGCAATTTCTTGCCGGTGTTGTTGCACATTTATAAGCTGGAGACATTAGCTACCCACGATGAATGGGTGATAACCGATTTCAATTGGCGTCTTTTCAAAACATTTCTAAAGCCAACATACTGGGACTCATGTGGATTTCAAGCAAATCTTGTGAGGATGATGAGAATTTTTATTAAAAAGGAAGCCGTCACGATTGAAACACAAGATCAATTGGTAATTGTAACTAAGCTCTTGCCATTTGTGCACACTTATTTGAAACGTTTGCTCTTTCTAGCCCCAAGTTGTCAACATAGTGGAGAAACTATTGAACGAAAATGCCGATTGCCAGCTCGGCTTCGAACTAGTCGATACGCTGTTAGCTTGCTATTCCCAGCAAACTATATTGCCGCAGCTGCAGCCTGTATTTGATAAGCTAGTCAAGCGTATTTCACTGACAAGTTCGGTTATGTATGTGAAAAACTTTCTTGCCTCCCCCATCATTTATGGGAACATGCTGGGGTTGAGAAAATACCTGATGCTTCTCGAAAAATTACGTCCTGGCATATTGGGTGTGATGCTTACAAAATTAATGAGCCACATGCTTAATTCAAACAATCCAGCAAAACGTGAGCATATTGCTGTGCATGTTACCACTATGCTTGCCAAATGTCCGGATTTAATGCTGCCGAAATATGTCAAATTGTTTCCGGAACTTTTAATCGCATTTGTGGAAGAGTTTGAAAATGTTTCCAATACTTCTGATGGACATTCGCGCATTATGAAAATTAAGCACGAGATAAAAACGATTGGTAATTTTCTAGCCAAAACATTGAGCGAATTCCCAAATTTGATTACAGCTTGGAAAAAAGTTGATAATTATTATTTGGAATTAATACGTGAAAATCAAGCTGATTAGAGAGGGTTGGCATGGTAATATGCAAATGGCAGAAGAGGAATTACAAAAAATAAAAAAATGGATTTATGCTACAATTATTAAATATTTTCCAAAATACTTAAATATTAACAATAAAGCATTAAAACTACAATATTTCTAATACTTCTGATGGACATTTATGCTACAATTATTAAATATTTGCCAAAATACTTAAATATTAACAATAAAGCATTAAAACTATAAAAGTTTTGTTTTGTTCGTAGCGTATATTGTGTCTACAGGTGACAAATTGCAAAGTTCTCATGTTAACAGCGGCGAACGTTTAGTTCAAGCCTATAGAGTCGTTTCGCAAGCTTTCGCAGTGAATATTTCTTCTAAAAAATAGCCGAACTTTTGATTTATAACGATATCTATGTAAACCTTTGAACCTAGTGTCTATGAACTGTGCTTAGATATGTCAAATGACTGAAACTTCGAGATTTTATTACTCTTACATAGATCTACAAATATAAGGTTCATAGCAGGATGAGTTCAAAAATGATTTTTTTCTAATAAAAATTATGCTGTTTGTCGATATATCTACACCTGTAACTCGGTTTACGGGGTACTCGGTTTATGCGGATTCGATGTAGAAAGAGTTTTCTCAGAAAATTGAGTTGAGCCAAGAATTAGGTTGAGAATTTGGGCAGTTGGAAGAATAGTTTTTTTAGGTGGAGAATTTTCGTCGCTTCATGAAGAGTTTTCTATCTGAAAAATCAATATTTATATAATGAATATATGTGGTCGGAGGAGCAGTTTTCTCAGATTATTGAGTTGAGCCAAGAATTAGTTGGAGAATTTAGGCAGTTAAAGGAAAAGTTTTTTTAAAAGTTTTCTTAGCAAATAGATTTGGACTAAGAATTAGGTGGAGAAATTACGCATTTGGAGGAAGAGTTTTCTCAGTTAATCGAGTGTGGCCAAGAATTAGGTGGAGAATTTGCGAGGTTGGAGGAAGAGTTTTCTCAGTTAATTGAGTTGGGCTAAGAATTAGTTGGAGAATTTTCGCGTCTTCATGAAGCGTATTTCTATCTGAAAAATCAATTATCTAATGAGTTGGGACAAGAATTAGGTGGAGATTTTATGTGGTCGGAGGAGCAGTTTTCTCAGATAATTGAGTTGAGCCAACAATTAGGTGAAGAATTTAGGCAGTTGGAGGAAGAGTTTTCTTAGAAAATAGCGTTGGGCCAAGAATTATGTGGAGAATTTGCGAGGTTGGAGGAAGAGTTTTCTCAGTAAATCGAGTTGGGCTAAGAATTAGTTGAAAATTATTCAAGCGGTTGCAGGTAGAGTTTTCTCAGAAAATAAAGCTGGACCAAAAATAAGGAGGAGAATTTAGGTGGTTGGAGGAAGAGTTTTCTCACAAAATAAGGTTGGACCAAGAAATGGGAAGAGAATTTAAGCGCCTGGATGAAAAGTTTACTGAGAAGGCTTTGACGAAATAAATCAAACAGATTATAATGATTTAGCGCAAAATGAGGAACAATGGTAAATGCAGCAGAAAATTGACATGGTTAAAAATTAGTCGAATCTGACAACGTAAACAATGAACCCAATCTTTCACAGCTAAGTTTCTTCAAGCGGGAGTTGTACTAGGAAGAAAACTAGCAAATCATATTCAAACAGTAGATGTTATTGCAGATTGTGGTCTTAAGGCTTTGGGTTTATCTTGCCATACAGCAGCTGATGCGTTGAAATATCTTACAATCTTCTCGAGACTTGACCCACACAAAATAGAGACTTTAGGTGTAAAAAACACAGAATTTGAATCAAAATTTCATTCGGTAGATCTGTAAGACTAATGGAAGTTCCCTTGATTTGAGGCTGTTCTCAATCAATGCTTTTTCAAGTTCTTGTTAATAAATTCGTTGCAACTTTCATCGCAGATGGCTGAGAATTTTAGGTTGCGCAACCTACAAGTTCTCTATTCGGCTTCCCATACCTGTGGCTGCTTTATAAAATTTTGCATACTGTGACCACTTAGAATTATGGCGTCGATTTGCGTAAAACAATACAGAATGCTATGGTTGAATTCAATGATCGATTTGTTATTAAGTATAGGGGAAGTTTACAAAGATGATGATAAGTTATGATTAATAAAAATAAGCAATAAATTTTTTCTGAATATTTTTTCAAAGAAAGCTCTCTACAAACTAAGACCAAAACCAAGGGAACAATTGTAGTAGCAGAATCTAAAAAAAACTGCATAGACCGAATTTCCATCTATTGAATCGCAACAAAATCGATTCATTTCTGGAGCGGTTGGTGACTGACGATAGCAAGTGGATCACTTACGACAACGTCAGGCGGAAACAGTTGTAGAAACGGAAAAAAATTAAAAAGAGCAAAGCGCTGTAAGTAAACATTAATCGAAGCCTTTCGAATTTTTAAGAATTTAATTCATTTAGGCTGTAAAACAAAAACAAATTCCTGCAAAAAGTGCAATTGGCAGCACTTTCAGCACAGTGCTGCCCATAGGCAGCTTTTTGACACCTTCGCTCAAAGTGCTGCCCATCAGCATACAGACAGCTGTCATTTGCTGTGAGCGTGTGACAGAAACAAATTTTTACTGCAGTAATTAAAAATTTTATTTAAGTAGGTTTTCAATTTTTTTTTTGTTTAGTGTGCCTTACGTTTTTAATCAGGTTTGTTTTTTGGTTTGCATTTTCATTATTCACATTTTCTCTCTCGACATTACAACAAAAAATTTGGTTAAAAATTAAAAAAAAAAAAAATCCAATATTTTCTATAAGCAAGCATATCGCTGCTACAACCAAAAGTGCAACAAATTTTAAATGTAGGCCTATTACTCTTAACCAAATCTCCACTTAAGTGAGCTAATTTTTTCTTTGCAGCTTCATAAAAGTGAACGCAATCGGCGCTTAGCACAATGTCGGACCGCAAGGCAGTCATCAAAAATGCTGATATGAGCGAAGAAATGCAGCAGGATGCTGTAGACTGCGCTACCCAGGCACTGGAGAAGTACAATATTGAGAAGGATATTGCCGCTTTCATTAAAAAAGAATTTGACAAGAAATACAATCCCACCTGGCATTGCATTGTGGGTCGCAACTTTGGCTCGTATGTGACACACGAGACACGTCACTTTATCTACTTCTACTTGGGTCAGGTCGCTGTATTGTTGTTCAAGAGCGGTTAATACGTTGCCAGGACGAAGCATGCAGCACACAACAGCAGACAACTTGCCATACACAAAAAAAAAAATCAAAAAAATATATAAAACAAAACCCACTGAAATATCAACAATGAGCCGCCAGCAGAGCAATTACAAGCAAAAACATAACGATTCAACGAAAACATGCAACGCATAAACATACACAACTGAAAAAAAAAATATCTGATTTAAAATGTCACTTGTTTGATATTACCCCACACACTGTTTATACTCGAAGATAAATGCAACTTTATGAAATATGTTTGTATCTGCTCGAAATACCAAAATGCACACATTGTACAAAATCTTTTCCGCCGAGAAATTAATGCAAATAAATTATAATCAATAGTAAAGATGTAAAAAATATTTCTCTGATTTTAGCGAATTAAGCGGTAGATGCCTTAAAGGCGCAGCGATTAAAGGATTAAACAAAGCCGTTAAGCTGTCTGTAAAGTCGGGTCTCAGGATCAAACTCTAAAAACCGTATAGTCGGGACTCTACGATCTTGGAATGCGCTGTATGGACACCGCGTGCTGTGCATGCCCCGTATAGCGCCTATTCCCGTTTCGAATGAAAAATAAATATTGAGCTTAGGGTTGCCGTAAGGCGTGTGTATCTTCGAAAAAGCCAGTCGAAGTCTGGCAGTTTCTCAGTGCGGTGAAATTTATTTGATGTGTATCTTTGACATCTGTAGGTATAGATATATGCGGTATATATGCAGTATCTCTCTATATATATATATACAATACAACAACATCAACTAAGAAAAAGGTCTCGTAAGTGTTCTAATTTTTAGGCCATCGCTGGCATATAGGGATCACGTGGTGTGCCTATATGCAGCTTATCAATTCTACAGCTGGGCCGTATTGGCCAACATAGATCTGGCAGCAATCGTTGGGGAAAAATAAAAGAATGTTTTTCTTTTGTTTACGACCAAAGCTGTATCCATGGTTCAGCAAGTAAAACGGCAGCTGGACTCCCAAAACAACTTCCATGCTTAGGACGTCGTCGATCTTATCAACAATCAACAGTGGATCATCGTACGTGAACCTCGACAACAATATCCCCACCTAGAGCGAGACGGAAGAAATATATACAGCGGAAGCCGGTCCGCCACAACAAGAAAAGAAATCTTTTAACTGGTAAATAGAAATGGGTACATTTTCAACAGATTTAGATATAAAGCGATTATCGAAATATACATTTCGGTGCCAAAGAAAAATTCAATACCTAAATAGTGGTTTACGCTGAGAGACAACGACTTGAAGTAGGTTCCACAATCAAAAGATATACATACTGAAAGGGTTTTTAAAATATTAGACAATACCAGAAACCTCTGGGTTCACGCGGAGAGACAACGATTTGTCGGCATAGATTCCAAAATCAAAGAATATACATACAGAGGCGGTTTTTAAAATTTTTGAGCTCAAACATACACAGTACATTAAGAAAATACTTTTCTAGTTCAATAGCTCGATTAAGATCGGCAAAGTGTAAGCTGTTAGAAAGCCGAGAAAATTTACAATAACTTGATTTCGTAAATAATCAGGGTAAAATCGGTTCTGAGGGATCACAATAGTTATCTATGCGTAACTTCAACAACGGCGTTACCCGAAAAATTTTAAAATACCTCTGCGATGTTCTCATTCTTAATTCTCAATCCCGAATCCACAAATATATCATATCGAAAAATTAATCCTTATGAACAAGATTCATGCAGTTAGGTGTTAGTCTAAAATAAATGTCAAAACCCTATGAAAAATAGAATCATAATTGCCTAAAGCTATTCTAATCTTAAATTCCATGGATTTTGTATGTAAACAAACGAAAAGCATCTAAAAGTGGATGAATGCTAATCCTAATACTACCACGGCAATTCGTTTTTGCTGCATTAATTTTCCAAGTTATTTTCAAATCAACTAGTTTTCGCAATTAATCAAAATATTTAAACAACTCAATTACGCCCAACTTTGTCACTAATAATGAGTATAATCGTCTTTGCTTTGCAACACCATTGTGATTAATGATTTTTCATCTTTTATTTTAGAAAAAACTCTTCAACTCTGCAACTTTATGCTGCAGCGCTTCAGAGGCTGTAAGGATTGCCCTCCACAACTTACAGATTGAAAATTATGTGCAGGCAGCCCCAGCACCGTTCTGTGTTGTTTGACTCGCTTATTTCAAAGCTTATTAACTGGTTTTAAGAGTCCAACACCTTAACTTCATGATGTGTTTGCATCTTTGGACGTTTTTGAGTGAGTCAAAGCTTGGGATGCAAGATTTGTACTCAGCATATGTCGTACCATGCGTGAAATCAGATCACGAAAACAACTAATTACGATTACGTAAGTCCGAGATAAATTTGAAGTGCTGTCAGGACATCTAATATTCGCCACCATTTCAGCTATTGAGCTGTCATCCAACGCGTTTGCCTTATAGTTTTTCAATGCTATGATTATATTGTAATATGATTTCCTATTTAAAGGCTAATCCTGGACTACTGAAAACGAAAGATTAAAATATTTCACGGGTAAGCACAGACTGCGAAATACGATTGTTTTGTTTTTACTTAAACTTTTTTATTCCCCAGGGAAATCCTCTAACTTTTGTGCGGACTGGTAAAGAGGAATATATGCATATTGAGACAACTTTGCAGAATTTCAACTTTTGCTGCCACATCTCTTCCAGCAGTCTTGTTCTCTGCCTATTGTCGAATATTGGCTTGCAAAGTAGTCTAAAAAAACAAAGCTTACGAAAACGCAGTATGTCGCCTGGCTAATTCCAGAACCAATTTGATTGTTTCTTGAAGAACAATAATGTTGACACCGCAATCCAAAGCCATTTTGGCAACATTGTGCCATTTACTTCAAAGATGATGACACCTCTCATGGACAATACCACATTACCATATAAACCTCTGATAACTTCCCATTTATACAAGCCTTCCTTTTTCACAGAGTTATTGACGGGAATAGCGTTTCACCATTACCATTACAAGAACTCCTGCAAATGTTTGACCTCCACCGTCAATAAGACTCTACAAGTAAGTAAAGAATCGATCTTATTGAAGCTTAAAAATTAACCAAATATTATTGAAAACTTTTGTCATTTTGCAGAGCCTTACGTCGTATTAAATATAAATAATTACCGTGCATATTAAGGGGGCGCAGGACAATTGGGTATATAGGAAAAGGAATTTCCATTATTATGGCAGACTGGCGGCATGTCAATAATGTCCTTTGAGTTAATTTTCGTAACGCTTCATCAAAAGCCTCAATGGACGTACGCGTACAATGCATATGGACGTGTATTATGTGCACAGTTCGATGATATAAAACAGTGCTGGCGATAATTATGCGTACAACTTTGGATTGTAAGTTAAGCGAGTGCTTCATAAGGAAGTTTTTATTTTTTAATTTACTTCAATTTAAGTTCGGTATTGTATCATTTTAACTGAGAATTTTAGTTAGTTTTTATGTGTAGAGAAAAGTTGGGGAGATCCTTAAAAGCATAAAACTTTAATTCAAAATTTTACTTTTTTTAAGTTCCAATATTTAGTTTCGATTTAGTCATTTGCGCATGATTGAAATTGAGACTTTGCTTCGAAGTTTGCTGCAGTACTCATATAGGAAGCGGCATATTTTGAAAATAACTTTTTTTTCCCTAAACGATATAAATTTTTAAAATAATTTGAAGAAAACATGTAGCTTTTATGAGAAAAAAATGTATAAAATTATTTTTGCTCAAAATTGAAGTCTTTAATTACCAAAGCTAGAATTATCCGATTGGGCTAAAATGTGCGCCGTTTGTTCTATAACTTGTTCTATAACTTGTAATTTCATGATGCCCTCTCATAGGAGCCCTCGTTTCCGTCGAGTATGACCGTCATGTGAGCACTGCTTTGATTAATCAAGAGCTAAAGACAGTCGATTTTCACAAGCCTCTCTCGAAGCCAATTTATCATCATCAAAATTGTCCGCCATGGTCACAGGTTCAGATAGTAATCACTTGTTACCAGCACCGAACTATAAGGCGGATACTCCTAACCAATCTGGGGGAGCTTCTGGCGAGCCAAATGTGTCGCCTCGCGTTGTTCTGTTGTAACGTAATTCCTCTCCAACTGGCCAAAGCTGGCAGCTTTGGGAGATTGCTTGCTTCAAACGATCCATTAGTTGAGAGTACAGTTTTGACTTAAGAGTTTTGCCGTACGGAAGCAGCTCATAGTAGATATTTTCCTGCCTATCCCATCAAAAACACAGCAAAAGCTTACTTGCCGTCAATCCAGACTTGGCCATCGTTTTCGCCGGCGCACCATGTTTCGACCACGACTGTTTTCGCTTGACGTTGTCGTAAGTGTTCCACTTTCCATCGTCAGCCACCATCGGCTTCAGAAATGGGTCGATTTTGTTGCGATTCGCAGATGGAAATTCGGACCATGAGGTTTTTATGCGTTAACTCGTCTGGCATCCATACATCCAGCTGTTTTTCGTATCCAGCCTCAAATGGTTTCTTGTGCAATCTTTAGCTCTTGATCAATCGAAACAGTTCTTACATGACGCTGGGACTCGACAATGTTCGTCGTTATTTTCGACAATTGGCATTCATTTAGTTATATTTCTTTTACAGAAAAATATCTTTTCCGCAGCGACAGCAATTTGAAATGCTACTTTGGATGATAAACGCATATACTTCTGCAGTTCTTTGACCCGCATATCTTCTGCTTTATCCATTTCCTCCTCTATCCTTTTCCAAAAAGATACATAACGTTTGAAATTTTGAAAATTTGTTGGACACCACAGTTGTTCGCATAATTTCCACCCGCACTGTTTGCATATGAAATCCTTTATATTTGCTTACATTAAAGTTGCCTGTAAGTACAGTGACTGCTCCACCTGTTCAATAGCAAATAAAAATTGCTTAATTAAGTTAATTAAAATATTGTTTTTGTTATTGGCCCGCGCGTGTGTGTGTGTGAGTTTGTTGTCATTGTTGGGTTGGCATATATTTATATTATCCTTGCGTCGTGTATTGGCCATTTTCGCATGAACTGTTGGCCAACTTTGCATAATTATGCCAATGCACGTCGTTGAGGTGGCGCACCAGCAGCTGTGGCAACTACAACAACAACGAGGACATCATAAACAACAACAACAACAATAATAATAAAAATAATATTTACAAAGTTGCAGCTATGAAAATATTTTAAATAACCAACAGCAATAGTAAATATAACAAAAAGGATTTATTTGTCTTCAAGCGTTACCGAAATCGGGATGCCCTTAATGGAGTTTATTTCGAGCGTAAAAATTGACTTCTGGGTATAGTTTCTCTGAAGTATTAAATTTTTCCAACTTTCTGTATTTCAGACTCAAACTTAAGGCCTTTTTGCGGTACTAAAAATTGTTTTTCAATATCGTTTCTATTAAGAATTACTTGAAAGCTTGTCCTCGTTTAATTGGTTTGCTCGTTAGATGTCGCCAGTAAATTGTTTGATTTTTTTGTAGACAGTGATATATAGCCAGAGAAGTGGGGGACCTCAAATAGATCTGTGTTCTTTTTCGATGAACTTGCTTTTTTGCCTTTTCGTGAATTTCCATTTGCTTGCGTTGATTTGGTAAATAATCCTTATTCTATTGATAAATTCTCCGATCCAATGAATTCGAACCTAAAAAAGTATCTGAGAACATTTTTCTATATATTTCATACTAATAAACATATAAGTAGCTTCTGTTTCTCCTGCTGCAATTAGTAATAATAATACAAGTTAATTGTTACTACTAGAGGTTATTGAGCTTTATCTGTGCACTACCTGTGTATTTCTAGTATTAGGTTAGATTAAGTTTAGGCGGTAGGCCCCCAGGGGGGAGAGTTGGGGTATGATCAGTATTCTTTAAAATTATTGCTTTTATGCAATTCCAAAGTCTTTGACACGAAATTATTCCATAACAAATTGTTTCCATTTTAAACTTTCTGATTTTCTATTTCTTTTTTTTTTGATAAGTCGTCTTCCCTAAGTAAGACGTCCTCTTTTACGCAATCTTTTCAATATTACTATAATAATATATAATATATATAATAATATATAATATATATAATAATATATAATATATATAATAATATAATAATTTTTCATGTTAGAAAATCGATAATAGTAATTCTCTTTAAATTGCTTACGAATATTTATTCGTAAAATTTCTTAGAGTCTAATTTCGAAAAGTATTTCGATATACCGAATATAGCGATAATACAATTGCAAAGTGAGCTTTTTTGCAAGAGATACATTATTTCAAAAATGTTAAATTTTAGGGCGTAAGGATACAGAATTTCGCTCTGGAAAGATGGATTTAAATAACATGTGTCTGTGAGTAGCGAATTCGCGTCTAAAACCTCAGATCGGTTGTTCGATTTTCCACAGCAATACTGTTGCATTTACCTAGCAATGGCGACGCTATTTACCTAAGTATATCTCCATTAATTAAAGTCAATGGCATTCGAATTCAGCAATAAGCTGCAGGTCTCTGTTCTCTTCCAACAGCTATAGAGATATTCCCATACACTGTCTTTGCAGTGAAGAAAGCATCGTCAAGAAGAATTTCTTTATTTCACATCAAAAAGTCTTCATTCACTTAGTCTAATTCTTTGCTGCGTATCTGAAGAGCCTACGTAGCACCACCATTGATTTCACTGTGCAACGATAAACCTTAACGATACACGAAAAATTAGGCAATACTTATAGGAAGCAATCTTGTCACAGAGTCGCTCTGAACACAGGCTAAATTTCAAATGCGCGATTTTTAAGGGCAAGAACTATGTTGCTACCGAGATTCCATGCTGTTTCGAGAATGTTTATTAAATATTTTTCAAAATCATTTTTAATTTAAATTGCATTTTTGGATTTTATTTTATTTGTAAGATCCAGAATTATATGAACATCTGAGTACTAAAGTGCGGTGAGCGACTGTTTAAAAGTTTTGCATAAATTTTGGGGGAAACAAATTCCATATTGTTTTTAGTTTGAAAGATTTGAGCGGAGCTCTATTGTTACTTAAAATATAAACTAGCAAAACGTTAAGTTTACAGTTTTGACAATTTTTACCTCTGTTCCCAATGCTACCTTTCCGCATAGTGTATAAGTAATTGTTTCCCTCAATCGCAAACTAGAGCAGGATTTACGCTTAAAACATATGGAAATGCAGCAATGCGAGGGAAATGCACTGAGCCGCTTTTACGGTTGAACGACTTTTAGGCTTGTTTACTGGGTGGGAGGGTTGGCGCGGTCTTTAAGTACTGCAAAATGTTGGAAAATAGTATTTTGCATTACATTTGGCAACACTTGCAGCTGGCACAGTTACATATGCCAGCATACAACTTCTTTATCAAAAAGGATACGTTTTTTTTTATGTGCAACATATATTCAATTGTATTATATCCTGTCGTTGCGTTGTCGTTGTTGTTGCATGACATTCGGCTTTTATCACCCGCACACACAAACACACTCCCCGCTACACTCTTTGTGGCATGTCAGACGTTGCCTCATGCATATTTCATGGCACGCTTAAATACAGCAAAAATTCTTCCACAAAATGCTGGAAACAAAAAAAAAAAAGATGTATATAAATCCTTTCGATAATAAAAATTTAAGTGCCACACGCAGCGCCCGGTTGCAATCACTTTCCAGGCATTTTCATATTGCACAAAGCATAAATTTATTATATTGTATATTTCTTTTATTTGCATGTTTATTAAAAATATTTATGTTGTCAATTTATGCGTAATCTTTTATGATTGTCATTAAACCAAAACCCGAACCGTATGACAGCCACAAAACTTGATGCTTTAAATTGTCTATTCCCATATCCGACCCTTCATTTTATGTCGTCTCTTAATTAAACTGCGACCCACACCGGAAATGCGGGCCTAATACAAGCAGACACAGACAGACAGCGGCTTTTTCGAGCACGTCCTTGTTGGTTCTACTGTGGACAGAACGCAAGAACACACAGCTGTTTTCTGTTTGTCAATGTCCCTGCAGCTGAATGAGCACAGAGATCGGCAGTTTTGTTTTGAGTTTGCGTAAGGTAAAAGCTGTCCTAGGAAGTACTGGTTGAGCTGCAAAAATTACTTGATTTTGGGAGTAATTAAGAAGAACCAATTTTTTAAAACAGCAATCCTTCTATTTCACTTGTTTTTCAACGAAACCCTTATGCGCTATTTGAACGAATTTTATACAAATCAGTTGACTGCATCACAGGTTAGTTGAAGCCGGTAGGCCCCAGGGGCGGACCTCACATAGATCACTATGATCCTTAGTGGAGACTGCATCATAATACGTTTGTTTACAAAGTTTTTACCATCAAATTCGCTGTTCAATAGTAAGTAAGTAATATGCCAATATATAATATCATATAGCTTCTAAAGCACAAATCTCTGAAAAAATTTGACTTCAACACTAAATTCGTTGTGTTCCGTTTGTTTTTGTATTAAAATTATTTAAACCAATTTTGTACAAATCAGTCGACCGCATCATAATACGTTTGTTTATAAAAATATTGTCACCGCTGCCCAAGATGTTTACGATGTTCCCAAGCAATATGCGGAATTTGATCAAAATCAATGTTCCCCTTCGGCAGCACCCTCAAAAAATTCGATTTTATCACTTAATTCGATTGTTTTAAAATTTATCCCTACCGAAATTGCATTTTGTTTGAGCTTAAATTTCAGTTCGGTTCTTCTTCAGATTATCACTCTCAAATTTTGGTTTATAAAAGTATCTTAGTCTTTCGAATAACTGAGCGGAAGGTTAAGTGTATCATAGGGCAAATAGGACACAATAGTGTTTTCCTTGCAATTCGGTGTTTTTCATTTGTTTTAAGATATATTAAGTAAAATGAAGGTTGTTAAGATTTTCAAGTAGACCCGCTACGCAAAACACACCAGAGCTGCAGGATAAAATCAAACGGAGCTTCGGGTTGAGAAGTGCATAAGCTTCTACTATCCACCGAGTATGGAAAGAGTACGTTGAATTAAACATATGGAAATAATTGGATTTTTTTAAAACGTAAGAAATTTCGCCTATTTCTGGGATTTCCGCATTTTTTTATCACCACCTTCTTAATTTCACTGACATTCGAATACTGTGCAGAATACTTTCTTGTTAGACGCCACTTAGCTGTATGCGATACACACTATAGTAAGTGATCCCTATGACTTATATGTACAGCAGCAGAAATCAGCTTGAGTCTGCCAGTTTATTGATGTATTAGGCAAAAGTTACTTCGCATAATCGTTTTGCCTCAAGGCTTATGCCGAACCACGAATGACCTGTAAATATGCTGCAGTTTAGTAAAGAAAGACACTCCATAAGATGGTAAAGACGATATACAAACCGATTACTTGTAAGTACACCAGTTTTGAGAAACAATTGCTTTGTTAGGTTCTTACCGCTTTAAGTGTTGGTAATTGCGGATTTCTAGAAAGAAGGAGTTCCAAGTTATTCCAGCACATCTGAGGTTACCTTGGGTCGGCCAATGTAACGTTAACACTATACGACAATATCCATACCGATTACTGACAGGTATATCAGTTTGGAGACACAGTCGCTTTGTAAGGTTCTTACCACTTCAAGTGTAGGTCACTGCGGCGTTCGAAGCTCCTGAACTAGAACGAAAGAGTCACAGCACATCAAAGATTCTCATGAGTCTGCCAATCCAGAGTTGAATCCTTATCACTTGAAGCGTTGGTATTTCAAGCAACAACAAACCGCTGCTCTAGAGCGAAAGAGTTCCAAGTTTTGCCAGCTTATAATCAGCATTGCTCTGCCGATGCAGCATTGGAGGCACCTCACCAAAACTTTAATATTGTAAGCGCTTAGTGAGTACTGCGTAGAATGATGCGTCGCACAATTCCTAGTTGCATTTTAATGACTGATATCGAACCTGTAGTTTGTATAGATGAATCAAATCCGTGTCGTGAGATCTGTTGGTTGCGTTTTTTCAGTAGTTGGCGCATAAGGAGTTAGCGAGTAATGACGAGGCAGACGAGCTTATGAAGTAACGCTTGTATTATAATAGACAGTCCCAAGTAAGGCAGCTCTTGTTGATTTTCCCAACAAGCCAAATTTTACCATGTAAATTGCCGCAAAAATGCGCAGCACTTCTTTGTTTCTAAAAGCCAACGCAAATATTTTAAACAAAATATAATACAGTTGTTGGAAATTATTAGTCATATTTAATTTTACTATTTACCATTCGCAGCATTTACTTTGTTTTAAAGTTTAAATTTAGATATAAATCACAATACTTGTCCATTGCAGCCTCTATGCCTGCTGACGGGGCTGCACAAGACGCTGCAAGCTTACACATTTTTTTTACAATTCAGCTTTTAATTTTCCTTTTATGACAATTACACTTTTTGCTGCACATTTTGTTTAATTTATAATTTATTTATAATTATTATTATTAACTAAACAATTTAATCAGTTTTTGTGCAATTTTACAGTCGCTGCAATGCGCAAATGAAATTGTTTTGTTTCTTTTTTTTTTTTTTGTATTTTCCTAGCGGTTCTTTTTTTTTGTATACACTGTTGCGGCGTTGCCAGACGTGGTGAAAAGCATGCTTTATATTAGAAAGTGATCGCAGCATCTGGCATCACACTCGCTGCAGCATTGGGCAGCACTGCAACAAGAGGCGGCAGCAGACTAAAGAAGAAGCACAAAGCAAATTGCGCGGAAAACTTTTAAGTTGTCGAATAACATTTGCACTGCATTTTAAGTAAATAAAATGATTTCAGCGAAATTGGCTTAAAAATATAAAACGAAATCAATGCTGATTTGCAGAAATACAGTTTATAAATTCGAAAATAGCGCATATAACATAAAAATCAATATATGTAATATACATACATATGTATATGTAAGTATGTGGACCTATATATACATAAAATCTTACAAATATGAATACATACAACATATAAAGCGAGGCTGTGTGTATATATGGCAGCGTCGGCAGTAGTGACAGGGTCGGGTTTAGGCGGTACACTCACTTAAATTCGAGGCACTCTTACGATCACTCATACGATCGGTTTTAAAATATTGTATTTTTTTTGTGTAACAATTATGCAGTATTTGTAAAAAAGTTTAGCATAACTCAAACGTTGTAAAAATATGCAGAATACAGTATGCGTCAACGGCATTGATCTTGTGTTTCGTTCAATATCGGCTGTTGTGAGGCAAAATTTGTAGGCAGCGTCAAAGCACACTCTTTTTACATACATATCGAGTTTTTTTTCCGGTTTTTTTGTTAAGTTTTTGTGCATTTTATTTGAAAGTTTCTTGCTTTTAATTCTTTAATTATGTACAGAAATAATGATTCATTTATAAAATTAGTATTTGTTTCTTTCTGCATCAAAAGTTATGCAAAGTGAAAAATTCGAAGTGTTGGTGGAGCACTCATTTTAGGTGTTTATTTGATTTCTTGAGAACATTCAGTTTTGCATTTGTTGTAGGTAAATCGTGCAAGAAAGTCGTAGTTTGTTGAAGAAGTACTTAAGCAATATAACCGATTCTTTTGCAGAAAAGTGGCACAGGGTCAACCGCTTCCGACATGCGCTAATGTCAGAAAAAAAATGTATAAGCTGTAATTTAAATTTGACGCATTTTCGAAAGAAAAATAAATGACAAAATCTAGATGTTTAAAAATATGGTGAGCTGAATTAAAGACGTTGACTATAATCTTAGAAATACCCCTTCAAGTTTAAATAAATTTATTTCTCTTGCATGGATATGCTGTTAAAAATATTAAAAACACGCGACTCCATTTACAAATAAATACTATGAGCTGAATGAAGTCACGAGGTCTAGATTTTTAGAATCCATTATACATTTTTAATAAATAATAATATTGAAAAAAATAGACTTCATTTGCTAACAGACTTTACGAACTGCGGTCAAGATGTCGGCTTTAATCTTTAGAATCCATTATGAATATATTCCCCTTGATTCTGCGGTCATCGCTCCAAAAGCGGATCATGCAGATATCTGTTTCAAAGACAACAGAAACCCACAATTTATTCACTTAGCCAAGTAGCGTCTATTTGCTAGCTATGCCAGTGCTAGGCAAATAAGCATCTATTATGCTGCAACCTAAAACTTTATGGTTTTCCAACCTGGTCAATGTTCAAAACGTAGATTTATTGGCGTATAATTGTATAACATAGCCTACCATCACAAGTTCAGCAAATTATCGTCTGATGCTTCATATCCAATTGTCAGAAATGACAATTGAGACTCAATAGTTCGTCAGTATTTCATTTGATATTCTTTCAACTAGTTCTTACCAAGTTGGAATTGTTGTCTTGAGTAAAGAGCCTACCATCACTAGAATGTTTCGAACGTCTGATTTGTCATATCCAATAGTCAGACATAACGACTGAAACTCATAAACTAAATAGTTCTTACCAAGTTGGTATATTTTTCTTAAGTCTGTCTAAGTCGGCCATGGCAATCTAACTTTAGTCTCTTGAGGACTCTTTCTAACTGGATGAATTTAGCTGCTCTGCCTGGAAAAAGTTTTCTTTTGCCAGTTTCGACATCAATAATTGTTTATGAAAGGGACTCATATGACTGTGTTTAAATATCGGAAAATATTGCTATAGCTCAATGTTGTTTAGAATGGATGTAGTAGTTTTGGTATATAAGCTGAACGTCTATACTTTCAGCTTTTTAATTTTTAACTTTGCAAAGATTTGCTCTTTGTTTTAAATATAACATTTCATAAAAATTACTTTTTTGAGAAATTAGAACAGCATGTACTTTTTTCTCTCAAAACTTCGATTAGTTACAAGCACTCAATCCAAAAATGAATTTAGATTAAATTATATTATGGATTTTTGCAACTAAGTTTATTCTTGAAGATAAAATGATATGTCAATTTATCCACCAGGTAGCACTTTGTGAATTTTATCCAATTCCAAAAGTAACATAATTTTAATGCAATTTCTTTAGTTACTTAAACAAAGACACGTACTTGCAACAGAACTTGCCACAAACTAAACAATATCAACTTCCCGTTCAAACAACTTCAATTAAATTAAAGCCAAAAACTTGTGCTATTCGCACACTTAAAGTAGAGCATTTCCCAGTCTAATTGCTTTGGGAATCGCTCTATATAAGTTACAATCTCTGCAGTGCAAAACAAATACCCTTCCGCTTCTCTATCTTTATCTAATATTTCATTAATTATTTGCATACTCTCTGAGCTCTACTTTATGGTCGAAATCCATGTGTAACCAAAGACAACCCACAAGTTGCAAATAAAACCGAACAAAGCCAAAAACTTTTGACCTTTTGTACTGGATTTGGAGCAAAAAATCCTAAAAAAAAGAGGAGATAGGGTGCAAAAAAAAAAACAAACTTTATAAATTACTGTCAGCAGCACTGACCTCAATATTAAATTACACAACATAACTTGCACCACACACACACACAGGATATACATCCTGCGTATATAAAAGATACTCAAACACACAGATACACACACACACACACACACACACACACACACTAAGTGAGAACAATTGCAAGTGCAATAGATACGAACGTAATTGCGTTTTACTTTGTTGCATTTGGTTGGGTTTGCCTTACATGTATATAAGTCGGTGTATCAGTGTGTGTGTGTGTGTGTGTGTGTTTATCTGTATGTAAGTGTATGCGTGTGAGAGTGTATCTGTGTTTGTGGTAAAATAACTGAAATAGCAAAAAACTAAAATATAAAACAGTAGAAAATACAGATACAAAAATTCATACATGCCAAAGGGCAGTGTCTTAGACAGAGGGGAACTTCCCAGATATGTTTCAAGCAAGTCGCAGAAATTGTAAAAAATTATTGAACTTGACTCTAAGGACTACAGAAGCCTCGAAATAGCATAGTCGAAAAAGTAGTACTTAATCTGTTTTGCAGCTTAAAAAGTTGAAACGCAAGAGGGTCACAAGATTTTGGGCCAAAGCCAGCTGCTCCGATAGCTGATCTGTTTTGAGCCCAAATGGTATTATTTGGAGGGATATAAATTAGATATATTTATAATAACAAAGATCATAGGACTTTAAGAAACAAAATTCACTGCTTTGTATTGTCAAGTCAGTAAATTTTCTAAAAAAAATAGATTTTAAATTTCGAAAAATAGAAAAAATAAACCCAACAAATCCCCAAACGCGTTTCTTGACATTTTAGGCAACTCTTAACACTATCTTATGTCTGCTAGCTTCACAAAGGAGAACATTATGTTTTAGATGGAAATGCAGAAAATTAGAACATGTTCATTCCAATCGCAACTAAAAGCAGCTCTTCTCCAGCTCGTTCCACTGCTTTCTCAACAGCTGACAGCTTTCATAATGTTGAGTAAATAAAAAATTTTCATTTTAATAAGAGTTAAGAGTTTCTAATAATTACATAAATTGCGCACATATCTTTTAAAGAAAATTTGTAAGTGAAATCTTAATTGTTTAGAAGAGCACGTTATTTTCTTCATCTTCTCCAAGTCGATGAACCCCCAATAATATATGGCGCGTCTGCGCTGCAAGTAGTCGATAGTCCTCCACATAAATTCAAGAAGATCTGCATAAAAGTTGTAACAGCTCAAAGTTTGCAGTCGGCAACATTCTTGAGATCAATATAATAAGAATTGCTGCGACTTCTAGTCCCTAAGCAACCGCAATTAGCTCCAAAACTGCAAAAATATCCACCAAAGGTCTCATACTCTTAGATTCAAATGAAGTTAGCTTGCTTTACAGTCTCATCAGGTCTGCAGCTAATGTTTCCAAGGGCAACCCCAACTAATTCTACATCTGCAAGTACATGCACGGAATCCTTCAGACTCTGAGATTTCTTTATAGTTTCACAAAGACTGCATCTAGTTTTTTCTACGACAGTGAAAACCCGTCAGTTGATATATTATTGAAGTCCATTCAATATAAATAAATATAAAGATCCACAAAAATGTAAAAATAAGGCACCTAAATTATACATAAGCTGAAGAAACATTTCGCATTGCAGGTAGTTTTCGCATTCCCGAAATTATTCAAAATTATAGTTCACTATTTTCTATCTGTTTACAAATTTTTTAATTCTATCAACAGATAATGCAAATAGTAGTTACGGGATTCAAAAAATCTGAGAGGAAACATACAGCGTTATTTCTGATCTGATTGCGGAAACACAAATATGTGGACAACCAAATTTTCTATTAGAATTCCAATGAAATTTTAATTTTATTCCAATATATTTGAGGCCTGTGACGAATACAATATCATGGAAATATGGTCTACGTGACTTATAATATGACTAAGATGAGTACGCGCCAATAACTCCACCAAACCAGATCGATATTTACTTGTCCCAAGTCCACTAATACAGAAATTGGCGTTGACCAAAACGCACACCATAAGCAAACTGCCAGCTTGAGTTTCCCATTTCTAATTTTATTTTTATTTATAAGATTAAAAAGTTGCAAATTGTTTCTTTTATAACGAAGAAAATTAAAATTAATGTAGTTTATTTTAAATGTAAAAAGATACTATGAGTAGTTCATTTTAAGGCAAGCTTATACAATCATCGGTTTAGTATTGTGTTGTGTTGTGTGGATAAAAAATTGTCATAAGATGTGCTTTGATAAGATTTACATTTACAAGCTTTCATTATCTTTGAGAGTTTAATAAAATAGCTCATGTACAACAAAAGATACTTCTGTATAATCTGTCTCAGTTTCAGTGTATACAAGAGCCTAATCTGTATTTTCAAACTTGATCTTGATTTCCATTGTATGGATATGCACCAAAGCTTGCTGTTTACTATGTTTGTTGTTGAAAGATCATGTAACGTCGATAGTTCTATGGATATATGTGCAAAATTGTAGAAACAGCTTGATATGAACTATGCAAAAAAATTTTAAATAAGGGTAATGTGTAGTTTGTGTAAACCATTACAAATTAATCGCTGCAATATGCTTCAAAAGTTTCTCCAGCATATCCTTGTCTAGCGCCCTCTTCAGCTTTGCCAGTTGATTCGCTGATAAATGGCTATGCACATGACAGAGCAGCCTGAGCAGATGCTTGGAGATTTTTTGGCGCGCACAAGCAATCATATTTCTATTCCATGTAAGAAATCCCTCAAAAATGGCCTTGACTAAATTTTCATTGGAAAACTCAGTTGCCATGTCTATGAGCATCGCAATCTAAGGAAACATATAATTAGTCATGTGAAAAATAAATACTTTATGTTGAGCATAACAACCAGTGAGTGTAGAAATGTATCTTCGTAGGCCAGCTCATCCTTGCAGTCCTTCAATAGCGGCATTATATGCAATAGTGCCGTTGTATTCCTCAGACGCGCCATATCCAAAGCACAATACATGAGCAACACGCTCGCCACATGGCTGTGCTGCACAAACTGCTTCAATATATCCAATACCTGTTCAACTGACTCATTCGACATTAGTGCATGTAACGCTGGCATAAAGTGATGCATAAAGTTGCTTTCCAACTCAGGTTCAACGTATGCATTGGAAGCTAGTATTTTCTCAGCACTAAAACCCAAACGCATCAGGCGTAGTACGACTCCAATAATTTTCTTTGGTTCATTTACGGCTTGCTTTTTTATCAATGCCTGCAGTATGCGAATTATTGTTTTGGCCAAGCAATCGATGGCAAATGGATTGCGCAGCATCATTGCCAGATCGCCTAGTATATGGCGCTCCTCCTGCTTAATGTTGTTCAAAAATAATTCCATCTCAAGCGCACGCTTAGCATCCACTTCATGATTGTTTATGGAGGCATCCAGGTATATGCCAAATTTATGCCGCCAAATGTCCTTGAATTCAAGCTGCTTTTGATCATGCAGCGACATGATAATCTCGGTGCCCAGCGTACAAAAGTGTGGATTTTTGGTGTCCAGCAGAATCATCTTTATTGAATTCATGATCTTCTTATAGATCTGCACATTGGTGCCAATTGAATGCATCAGATGCTGCACGACGCCAAATTGGCGCCGCATCTTGGTCGAAGATGTGAAAAAACAATTTTTTTTGATTTTACAATCGTACAAAAGACGTTCCTTATGACTTAAGTATTTGGAGAATTGTCTGGCGAGTGTGTCATCAAAGCGCGCCTGACATTTTGGCAGCTCGACGCACCAAATCTTTTGCTTAAGCGATATATCCAATTGGGCATAGAGATCATCATTGTCTGCCAAATAGTCCAAATATTTGGGATGCGTGTAGATTTGTTTGCGCATAATTGTCAATATGGCAGGCAGCATTGTATAATCAAAAATATCATCGAATCTTGCCTCCAATAGCACACGCAGCTTATGTTCCTGCTCTTTCAGCGGCAATTGCTCCAGCTGATTCATGTAAATAAGCAGCAGATCACGAGCGTTCGCATTGAAGGAGTTAAACAAAAAAGTAGTTCCTTCAGTGTTGACGCGTTGCAGTGCTTCTTGCTCCAACTAAAATGTGTATGTCGTGCAAAAATCATTTTTCTTGGAAAGCATTAAAAATAAAAATAGCTAACCTCATCAAAGGACCAGGTCACTGGTTCAATGTTTTGGTCCATTGTGGCCGAAGTGGTTTCTGCATTATAGGCATCAGAGTTTTCGTCCATTGTAGCTGAAGTGGTTTCTACGTTATCGACATCTAAGCAACAGATCGCTGCTTCAGCGTTTTCGTCCATTGTAGCCGAAGTGGTTTCTCCGTTATCGACATCTAAGCAACAGATCTCTATTACAGAGTTTTCGTCCATTGTATCCGAAGTGGTTTCTTCGTTACTGGCAGCAAAGCAAACCATCCCTGGTACACAGTTTTCATCCATTGTAGCCGAAGTGGTTTCTTCGTTATTGGCTGCAAAGCCACCAATCCCTGGTACAGAGTTTTCGTACATTGCAGCCGAGGTGGTTTCTCCGTTATTGGCTGCAAAGCCACCGATCCCTGGTACAGAGTTTTCGTACATTGTGGCCGAAGTGGTTTCTTCGTTATTGGCAGCAAAGCCACCGATCCCTGGTACAGAGTTTTCGTACATTGTGGCCGCAGTGGTTTCTCCGTTATTGGCATTAAAGTAACAGAACTCCGTTACAGGGTTTCCGTCCACTGCAGTCCAAGTGATTTCGTTATTGCCATCCAAGTAACAGATCTCTGATGCAGCGTTTTTATCCATGGCAGCTGAAGTGGTTTCTGCGTTATTGACATTAAAGCAACAGATCTCTGGTACAGGATTTTCGTCCATTGTAGTCCAAATGGCACCAAAGCACCACGGATCAAAGTCAGAGTTTTCGTCAATGGTAACCGAAGCAATTTCGTTATTGTCATCAAGGCCCCAGACCTCTGGTTCCGAATCTATGTCCATTGTCACCGAAGTGGCTTCGTTTTTGGAAGGCAAACTCATTTTAAACAAATATTTTTTATCTCAAATTCGCTTATGAAATGAACTTCTTGCAGCAAAAGTCACTAAAACTTTCAGTGTGACCAGACTCGTATCAGCTCGATATGTCCAAGGTGGCAAACGAAAAGCGCTTGGCGATAATACCAAATATTTAACGCAAACAAAAAATAATAAAGATTTATCATGGAATAAATATTTTATTGTATTCTTACGTAATCGAGCCTAAATTCTTAAACTTGACTATAATATATACAGCCTAAATTATTATGTAAATAAATACCAAATTAAGTATTTTTTAAGCTTTGTTCGCGAATAAAATACTTGTCAAATATTTAAAATTTAGAGCTGAAGTACTATACAACGGGTTTAAATATTGATTTAAAATATAATTAAAATTAATACAATTATAATTATTATATTATTCTCTATATAGGAAAAGATGTCTTGGGACTCATGCCTGCAGCAACATTCTACACGTTCGCCGCATCACTTCTATATTTACATCAGATAAGTTCCTTTAACTAAAAAAATGCATTGTTTATAAATAAGAAAGTATTTAATAATTTTTTCTCACAAGGTATTCGGGAAAGAACCTAGCACCACGATAACCGCTGTCAGCTGTAAGAGAACTCGTCAGATGCAGACAACCTAACCATCCATCATATTGAGCCCATGTCACATGCTTGGCCTCTTTGTTAAGAAATGTTTAAATTTCTTATCGTTGTTTTACCTTCTACATTGTATATCCAAGGTCCCAGCCAGCCCCAAATGTGAGACGGTGCATATCTTAAGAACATGGGAAACATCAGGCTAGGCAATCGGATCATTGTTTGATTTTATTGTTTAATCTTAAGGACTTAGTTGTAGTTCTAAATTAATATTAAATGAATTGTTGGTCCTGACAGATAATACATACGCTGCATCTAATTTCACCATCGTATCGGATGCGAATCCTGTGCCCTAACATAACCTGAGAATAAATGTAGCTTAGAGGCTTTCAAACCGGTGTTTGATTTGGTCACTTGATCGCTCCCAAACGTGAAAAAAATGCGAATACGCCTCACAATTGAACCAGAGCTTCAGGTGCTGTATGTCATATGGCATCATCTTGCTGAAACCATGTTGGACTCTTCCAGCATCGTGCAGTTCGAAATGATGCCGATGTCCCATAATGCACAATGGTAACTTTTCGGAATGAATTGCTGTATCAGCTCAAATCTGATCAAACGATCCTGCAGGAAGTGCGCTGCGCGTTAAGTAGCTTCATGGTTGAATGCTCGACAAGCACAAATTGCCGTCAGTTATTATAAAAGATTTTGTCCAAAACCAACAATTTTTAAAGAAAAATAAAACCCAAGAATTACGTTCGCACAATAGTTTTTTATTTAGTTTTTCAATGTTTCGAAGCAAGAATGATCCACAACAATCCTGGTATATGACGCACGCACAATGACATAGCATTCCGAGTTCCACACACTGGGTGAAGTGCAACAGCTAGAAGATTCCATTAATTAGTAGTAGCAGCTTGTAGATTACATACATACAAAACTATTTTCAATTTGTAGAAATATTAATACTCCAATTCTGCAAGAATCGATTTGTCTTGCAGCTGCGACAATTGCTGCATCAATCCTGGACAATAATGCACATATGGCGGCAACATTAATTCCTCGCAGTCGGTAAGTAGCTTGTAGATAAGACGCACAATTTTATCGTGTTCGAATTCTTTTTTAATATGATTCATATCGAATACTACCACATATTCGAGAATCTTGCCAAATATGTAGTCCTCTTTAGTTGCATCGATCAGCTGCACCATAAAGCTGGCACCAAGTATATCAACGCAACTGCTTAAAAAGAGTATGAAAGATTTTGCATAGGGCATTGTACCCAACAGTGGTCTAGGCTCGAAGAGCAAACCAAAGATTTGGCCTAGATGCTCGCTTAACTCTTGCATGGGATAGTGAATAATTAGACACTCCATTATTTGTAAGCCCACTTGCTCCTGCTTATGTTTCTTTACGATATTCAAAATACTTGGCTGTACAAGAGAGATGAATGTTGAGAAAAGTTTAAGAAAATTTTCAAGTGCTTAAAGCAACCTACCAACTTGGCAAGATCTTGTATCTTAGCTGTGCCACATTTTATAAATGCCAAAAGCATTTTCAACATAATCGGTTTATAAAGAAGATAATCCCAAAATGCGGGCACCATTAGATCCTTAAAAAGCGTCCAAAAGCAATCGGGTATTACGCCGTATTCGGCTCTTGCTATGTTATCCAGTATATAGGTCTGCAAGAGCAGCGGCACGTATTGACAGAAATGATCAAAAGTACGTGCGCCATCCAAGATATTGCTCAAATAATTTGCCTCAAGCGCAAAGGTAGCCATAGTCGGCTCAGCGACCTCAAACTGCAGGTTACGTTGGATTATATCCACAAAAAAAAGGGGCAAAAAATACTAACCGATTCGGGCAAATATACTCTGTAAAAGTTCCTCCAGCTTGAGATGACAAATTCATTCATAAAGTCCACAATATTGTTGGTCTTTGCATCGGCTACAATATTCACATTTATATAGATATAATAGTGCAGCTGCTTCAGCATTCTTTTGGTGTCATAACCCGGCAGAGTAGCCACATTCGAGCGCAAATAACGCAACACATCAAATGGTATCTGCTCTATAATAATGCGTTTCCAGATCTTGTCGAACCAAGCGCGCATATGATTCACCGAAAATGTGTAGAATATATGATTTAGCAGCATTTGGGAGTGCATAATGATTTTCAAGTTATCCCAATCGTTGAAGTACAGTTGTGTCAGACCCGTCATAGTTTCGAGTTTCTTTGCATAGGGCTCAGCGATTAAGCGCATAACCGGTTCAGCCAGCTGCGTGTTATTACGATGATATTTGGACAAATAATGCATTACCTTCAGCGCTTTATTTTGTGCCCTCAAGTCGTCACCATAATCTTTCAAAAAGAATTCGGTCAGTGCCGGCCAATTGGTTGGATAATTGTCGTATTTGCATATTGTCGCAATCACTTTGGACACATGCTCATGCAGTTCCTCTGGCACTTTTTCAATCCAGCTCATTACCAAAAGTTTCAATTCATTACGCAAATTTTTCGGTAAGTTTGTATTCCATTGATGTTTTACAAATGCTTTGAGTGCCAATAAGCAGGCGGCACGAGTTTCAGGAGCAACTGAAAACTTGCCGATAATAAGACACAGCGCCTGCAAATACGATGGACGCTTTTCGCAGCGTTGTAGTTTTTTCTCAGCTGTAATTCGTAGAAAAAAAAATTTTGATTTTTTGGCATATTACGTAGAACTGAACGATCTGCAATAATTACCAATACTGCTTTCGCGAAGATTCGCGCTTTGTGCATCTAGCGCTACTCTGCACACAAATTTGATACCATATTCGGTCAGAAAACTCATTTTACAAAAAAAAATTTTCTGTTTTAAAAGTAAGCACAAGATTTGCAGGCAGAACCTTTCGGTCTCAGCACCCAATTGAAAAGAATGTATGTCACATGAGCGCCAGACTGCTTGTGCTTGCGATAACGATAACTCGAGGCGATAGGTGAGTTTGTACAGAGTTGATTTTTTGCTTACGCAAATCGATTGTTTCAATTTCAATAGTTGCGCAAATGTTATCGATAAAACACACCAAGTAGTGAGTACTTTAAGTGAAGCAGCATGAATTTGAAGAGGTGAAATTCTTTTGTTTCCATTCGAGTAGTTATGCAAAAGGTATCGGTAAAAAGCCTTAAGAAGTAAGTACTATATCATAAGTCAAGCAGCACAAACTTGAAGAGGCGAGAATCGTTTGTTTCGAGTATTTATGCAAAAGGTATCGAAAAAAAGTCTAAAGCATTGAGTACTCAAGTACTGAAACTTCAAGTTGCAATGAAATATTACGCGAACATCAGAGTTCCAAGCAATTCTTTGGGATCGCAATAGTAAACTGAATTTCTTATATTCGTATAAAATAAATGAGATCGCTGCTTCCGTATTAATTTTAAGTTCACTTTTGGCTGAATGAAGTAATGAAAAAATAGCATTAACGCATTTGAACTGAAGAGCAGCCATCGGATCGTACTTTTTCAAAGGCAGCGTAGGTTGCATCGTTGTGAAAGACGAATAGCTTATGATGCCTGCAAGATTTTTTTTGTACGAATTGAAAGAGCTGGACTTGTGTATTGAATAAAGCTGTGGTGCCACATGCCAATAATCCAACCAATTCAGAGGTAATTTCAATCAGCAGTTTATGGCGCATTTCTTCAACTAAGTTCAAAGATGCCCTAAAGACTATATAGACATTTCTTACAAGAGATAAAATGTAGTTTTCAAAAGATAAATTTATTAAAATGAAATTTACTAAGAAAGAAAGAAAAAACACGCTAAAATCTAGCCGGAGTATGCAGGCAATTGTATTGAACCCACATAGCTGGTATAAACGTAGCAGCCCAAAGATCTTTCAAAGCTCAGGGTTTGTATTTGGCTAACGAGTTTAGAAATTATCTTCCATATTGAAACATATATAATACAAACACATGTGCCAAGGGCTTTGGGTTTTTTTTAAATGGGTCTCAGCGGTGTGCGATTGAACGACCGTCTGAAAATCGTTGAGATCGCATACCCACACACCAGAAGAATCGTAAGGGAATCCAAAGGCACATAATATTTGTTAATATGTTGAATAAATTTGGAATAGATTTTAGTTTTTATAAGACAAACAAACCAACGAAAAATATCTATACACAAGTGCCAAGAGCCTCATTGTTTTTAAAGCATAAACTGAAACACGATTGGGTGCAGAAAAACGCAGAGATCGCATACAGAGTGCCCAGAATTAGCAGAAGGGAATATAAAAAGATTTGGGGCGAATACAATAAATGAAAAAGTACAATAGATTTGGAATATATAAGATAAAGAAAAACGCGTGGAAACGGAATAGTTAAAAGTATGCATCACAAGTGCCAAGAACCTTAACTTTTCCTATGACCAGTTCCAGTAGCGATATGGATGAGGAAAGCCGCTGAGAACGCGTACCAACGCCCCACAATCAATACGATATCCAAAAAAAGCTTGGGAAAATATTTGATATCCAGTTCAATAGATTCCCATTTGCCAAATTTGTAATGATAATATTTGATTTTATTACAGAAGTGCCGAGAACATCGCTATATTTCAATGGATCTCAGCCATGACATGATTCAGGAACGACATGCCTGCTGTTCAGGAAAAATACTTAAAGATTTTTTGTTATTAAAGTAATGCATATGATATATTAAAAAAACGCGCTCTCCTCATTATAGTTTAAGCTTTTTTGTTAACGGAGCTATATTTTGAATTAAAAGATTGATATGAAGTTGACAGAAATCAAGCTACAGAACGCGGCTAGTTCTAGTTCTATTTTCCAATTAAAACCTTAAGAGGAGTAAACTCAGCTGCAGTAAAACGCTTCTTACCGAGACCACAAAGTAGCCTAAGCTTTCTTCTGACATTTTTTTGAAAATAATCCAAAACAATGACATATCTTTTGTTTCTTGAAATTTAAATACTACGAACATTCCCTTTTCATTATCAAATTTACGCGGCGCCACTGCCGCTGCGCGTTCTCACATATGAACTTTTTGCTCGAGCTTTTTGTGGATATTATTATTATTATTATTCTTTTTTTTGTTGTTTTGTTGTTGTTAATTTGTAACTGCGAAACCAACAAAAGGACATTCAGGGCATATAATACTAGAAATAGCGCAACACAGCAAAGCCAAGGCAGTGAGTGAGCAATGCAAAGGATCCAAGGAAGTGTGGGACGGTATCATCCAGTAATAACAACGCCAAAGTCAACATTAGTTTTATCAGTCAGTGGAGCACTCTCTGGCAGAAGAAACAGCACAGAAGCATCAGCAGAAAGCACTGACAATGACAAAAAACTTAATGAAACATAAACAAGGTGCCGAGCGGGGGGGTGGGGTCACGAGGCGGATTGCGGAACCAACACTGTAGACAAACAACAATAAAAACCACAAACAGCAGTAGGAAAATCCAAACAGCAGCAAAAAAAAAAAAAAAAAAAAAAAAAACTATAGAAAAAACGAAGAAATTCTCATTTGTTGCACAATTTAACATAAACTCAAAGTTGGGCGCTGTAAGAAGAATGTGTGGGGGCAGGGGTCTTGGAGTAGGGCGTGGCACTGCCAACATGGCACAAAATAAGGACAAATTTTCATACGCTGGCAAGAGGAAAAAGTCAACGCGCACTAGATAATCGCATACATAAACAATAATAATCGCATGCCATCAAACGCAAAATTTCGCTTATGCAAATAGTAAGGATGGGTGGAATTGAGATACTCTATAAGGATTATGAGAGTATTTAAAAAAAAAAAACTTTAGGAAAAATGAATTTAAATCGCTGTTTCTAAAAAGTTTCGAAATGGCATAAGTTACATCTGATATTAGAGCTTCGCGCAGTTGCGAAACTTACTCGCCTCACCAGGAAATATATTTCCTTGTTTTTTAGAGTATTTAAGTAAATTATAAAAGAACTGAGTTCCTGAAAAGATGCGATTTCTAGCAGTTGGTGCTGCGTTCTGGAATATGCAAACGCTTAATAAAAGAAACAAAAAAAAGCCTGAAACCCATGGAATTTCAAGACTTTCAAACAGAAATTAATTTTTAGAAAATGTATGAAAACTATAAAAGTAACGAGTTCCTAAAAAGATGCGATTTTTAACAGAACAACATTCTAAAATATAATAAAAAGAAACAAAAAAGAAGTCAAAGATGTTTAGGGCTACAAAAATCGGATTTTCAACAATTAGTTCTGCTTTCTAGCGTATTGGGCACGTAATAGAAGCAGCAGAAAAGAAGGCGAAGATTTTCATATATATAAATGGCAAGATAAAGTATTTTGTTAAGTCGGTGAAATGGCGCAGCTTTACTTGAGCTAGAAGTCGTGCTTGTAATTTAAGAAGCTGAATTCAAATTAAGACATTTTTATTTATGGGATTTTTAACAATTAGAAAAGCTATAAAATAGACAAGTTATTCGATTTTATGGAATTCTTCAAATTATTCGCAAAACGTAGAAGACCTGTAGTACTATAGAAAGCATAGCAGAGCAATCTTTTTTGATTTTAAAGAGGCTTCAGAGCCTATTTCAGAATGTACGATAATTAATAAAATTTCAGGTATTACGTATCTCTACAGAGAAGGCAAACGAACCAGAGATATTTCTGATTTCTAACAGTTTACATAAATTGCGCAGGAATTAATACTTTAACCTTCCAGCCGTGGACTAAATTTTGTCTGAATATAGAATTGAACCTGGAAATCTTACATATATTTAAAATAAATTATGGTAATCGGTTATAAAACTAATTTCAGATTTCTAAAAATTTATAGAATATTATAAGTACAGCAGATTTAATAAAAATCGCCGAAAACAGATGCAAATCTTAAATATATTTAAAAAAAATATAACTAATTGCAGACTTTCAAAAAATTATGCAATAAAAATAGCCCACCCTTTAAGAACCTTACTCAAGTTTAAGGCAAGCTTAAATATGCAATTACTTCATACAATTATTCTATATGTTTTAAGAGAGGTAGCAGCTCCGAAAATCGGATGAGAATATATAACCGAAACTTATGCTTAATAGGGAAGGGATTTGGACTGCAATTCACCTGCGTATGGGAGTAATTTTTATGTTTTTAAGAGAGATTGCAGATCCTAAAATACGATGCGAACGGAAACCTATGCTTAATAAGGAAGGGATTTGGTCTTAAAAACACCTGCGTCTGGGGGTAATATTTCATTGTTTTAAAAGAGATTGCAGATCCGAAAACCGGATGGGAATATATAACCGAAACTTATGCTAAATAAGAATGGGAATTGGACTGAAAAACACCTGTGTCTGGGGGTAATATTTCATTGTTTTAAAAGAGATTGCAGATTCGAAAATCGGATGAGAATATATAACCGAAACTTATGCTTCATAAGAATGGGAATTGGACTGAAAAACACGTACGTATGAGTGTAAGGCAATCTATACAATTTATCATTGTTTTAAAAGAGAGGGCGCAGATACGTAAATATTACAAAAATATGATCCGAACTTATGCTTATTAAGGAAAGAATTTGGACTGGAAAACAAGGCAATCTCAAATATGTTTGACTTCACATAATCTTTCCTATGGCTAAAGGACGAAAAAAATAACTATTGGTTTTTCGCAACGGACTCCGCTAAATGCTAAAGAAGTGGCTCAAGTGTCTTACACAAATTTTTTATCTTACTAAAGCGTATCTGAAAAATGTATAGCCCAAATTTTTTGCTTTTTTTGTAAATCTCGATTTGGCGTCTGAAAATGTGCTAAAAATGGCGGAAACTTGTGTCGCTTGCTAGCTTGATGAATGAGCCGTGCTGGCACACGGATGCACACACACTCTCTCTCTCCAAAAAAATTGACTCCCTCGTACACCCTAACACTCACACCCGGCCAGCTGCTTTTTGGAGCGTCAATTTTTCATTTGACTTGGGCATTCACTATCGCAGTCCGAGTTGTCTCTACGGTTTGACTTCCTTTTGAAGCTCTCGCATTCTCTCACTCTGCATCTGGTCAGATTTTTTTTGTGATTTGGTTTTTTGTTGCGCCATTTCGGATCGCCATACTGCTTCCGCATTGCCAAGTCTGGCTGTTGACCATTGTTGTCACACGCTGATGAGTTAAGGCCCTTGTCTTGGCTGTACAGTATTCAGCCTGCAGCTAGTTCTGGCTAGAGTTGCGCCCGAGCGACAGTTTTTTAAAGCTTTTGACTATTTGCGGACAGTTGGTATGCATCCCATACCCTGTATCTGCGACTTGTTAGTGGAGTTTTTTCTCGGCAGTTTTGTGTTTTTGTTACTTTTGATAAATTGTATGCCTTGAAATTTGACACATGTCAGCGTTTGTCTGCCGATTTCAGAAATAGTTGGCGACTTTTTACTTTGCGTCTGCTTTTAGTTGAAATACTTTTTAATTTGTGTGCAAAATGTTGGCACAGTAACTTAATTAGTGTTGTTCGAAAAGATTTTTGAAGCAAATGCCTTTAAAGTGAAAAAAGGCCATCTAGCAGCATGCAGGTTTTCGTTGTCTAACTGGAATTTAAAACAACTTTGGCTTCGTAAACTGTTTATTGTTTATTATTATCAGTATTTTAACATTGCTGGTATTTATTTAGAAATAAAATATGTGCGAGTTAAGTAAATCGTGTACATCCGATATACGCTCACGTAGCAGGTCAAACAAAATGGTTGCTATTTCCAAGCCCAGCTGGCAATCTCCTCCCGACTTCAAAAGTTCCTTTGCAATGTGCCAAATTTTCGGCTAGTATAAGCAAAAGTTTAAAAAATTGTATACAAATGCATCATGTTTAGGTGCAATTACCAAATGGCCTTCGGATTCTATTTTGGCGACGTCATTTTTGATAAAAATTTTCAGCAGTTTGAACAGACTCCACTTATAATGGCAGCTCTGCCAATGTTCGAAAATCATTAAGCTATCAAACAACAGCCAAACGTTATCCGGTATCACATAGTGTTCATCCCTTGTGGTTAAAATCTCCAGCTTATAAATTTGTACGAACATCGGCAAGAATTTGCAAAATTTTCCAAGTTCCTTGTCATCACTCACAACGACATTTAAATAAGCTTCATCGAGACCAAAGTCCGGTAAATTCGGTGCATCAACTGCATGCTGCAAAACAAGAACTTCGCTCAATTAATACGTACATTTCTTGCTTAAAAGTAGTCACCAGATTCTCGGGATGGCCCAGCTTAAAACCAATCTCCCAGACTAATTTGATAAGATGCTTCATAAAGGCCACCACTACGTCAGCATTCACTTTGGTTGCGTAGAGACACATGTTCATGTAGACATATGAACGCAAATTATCAAGCATTTCAATATCATGCTCATTAATTCCAAAAAGCACATGGCTGATTAAAAAGTGCATCACGTCATCTATAACTTGCTTGAATAAGGCTTCTTGCCAGATATTTCCAAACCAAACGGACATAGTATTATTTACGGCAAAAGGGTAAAATATTTGATTAAGCAACAACTGATCGCTGAAAAGTTCCCTCAAGACATTCCAATCATCTTTATGCAATTGGGCCAGCATAACGATGTCCAACAGCTTATTCGCGTAGGGCTCAGCGATGATTTGCATAACTGACTGAACCTGCTGCGGACTGCACTGCTCACAATAAACACAGGCAAGTCTTTGCATTAATATAAGAACCTTTTGGCCGTTAATATCACCTGGCACGTACTCCTGCAGTAAGACTGCTTGAAGACCTGGCCAATTTTGTGGAAACTCATGTTTGGCTATCTCCACAATAGTTTGGTAAATCTCTAGCAGCACCTCATCTGGCGTGTTTTGAAGCCACAAAAGTAGGTCTTCTTTTAGCTGATGACGCACGCTCTCGTCTATGACAATTTGAACGTTTTCCCCCATAGCTGGCATCCAATTGTGCAAGACAAATTGACGCAAAGTAAAAGCGCCGGCCACGGCTGCTCTTAGATCAACGCGCCACATGTTGATAATCGCACACAGCGTCTCCGTAAAATGTGGCTGCGCTTCGCTGCTCTTGAGCACATTCTCAGCTGCAAATTGTAGGGTTTCGTCAGCATTGCGTAGAATTTAAGGAACACACAAAAGACTTACCATTTATGCGCAAGTCATTATCTTCGCTGAGTGATTCCAGCAAATATTTGCATACGAACTCAATTTCTTTTGGATCTATTGACGACATTGTTCACGAAAATTTTTGAAGCGTTTTAGAAAAATCACAAGACTGCTTTCGACAACGATAACTTTTAGCGAGAGAAAAAAGTTGTACAGTGCACTTGACGAAGTTTTTTCATTTGACAGTAGATTCAAATGCGTAGTGATAAACGTAGTTTTTCAAATGAAATCAAATTAGTACAAAGACTCCGTGGTACCAAAATCGAAAAAAAAAATCCGTAAAAATTGTTGGAAAAAATGTCTATTGTGCGCAGCGCTGTTATGTGCGACACATTTGATACCACAAAGTGAAAAACAACAGTTAGCCAGCTGAAAAGTGCTGCCCGAAAGATCAACTAATTACAGCGGTTGGGCAGCACTGGTCGGGTTGAGTTAAGAGCGTTGCCCATAGTCTCAACTAATTTCAACCGCTTGGCAGTCCAGCTGCCAACCATTGCATTTGTATAACTGTTGTTGCTTCCAAGAGACGCAAGTGATATACATATTTGCAATTTTTATTTCTTCAAAATTAATAGATCTCATAATGCATCCGTCCGTAACTTATAAAAAATACGAATGCCAAGAATTCAATAGCTGCCGAATCATTTGCGGCAGGCAGGTTTTATGTGGACGAGGTATAAACATAAAAGCTCCAAAGCAACCAACACCAAAAGACGCCAACAGAGTCTTGCATTTTTGGTGAGTATATTCCTGCACTGCTGGGTACATGTGAGTATCAGCAATATTATGTGCTGAGCGTTTGGACTTTCTTGATCAGCAATGATGATGATGGAGCGCAGCAGCAGTGCTAGGCACAGCAATTGAAAGTATAAAATTTAAAGCGATGATGACAATATGCTGTTGGATGACGCTGACTATGTAGACAACGACGAGTTGAGCAACTATTGCGATTCGAAAGCCAACTTGTGATTGACTATGATAAGAGACAGCAAGCATTTACAGGAATCCTGCAATCAAGAGGTCACAACGACGAAAGCAGCTACATCTCTGATCAGTTCAACGCAGCTGCTGCAACTCTTGAGTCAGTGCAGTGGCAGCAGTGCGCTTCGGTCACAGACAACGCAGCCATAGAAACCACCAGTGCTATATCCGGCAATCCAGTTGGTATTGTATGGCCACAAATTCTAATCAGCTGCATACTATTTAAGAAATCGGTTCTCTCAGCTATCCATAGGTTGCAGTTTATCGGAGCAATAGGCAACACCTGCTGCATACAACAGCCTCAACTACTATGGACAATAGTGCACCAATCAGCAGAGTTGAACTTCTAGGTGGAGTTGAGTTTTATCCTGAAAATCAGCTGTGCGCCTCCAACTGATGGCAAGATCATGCAGCTTTGTGCATCAAAAAGCAGGATAAACCTGTATGTGGTGAGCGTTTTATCCTTAAAGTCAGTTCTATGCTTCCAAATGGTGGTGAGATCTTGGTTCTACAATTAACAATAATTATATACCGCAGGATGGGCATGGTCTGCTCGGTTTGGCATAATGACAACGTTATACTCTTAAGCTGCCACAAGGGATCGACTACGACTTGCAGAGCTTTGTAGAACCAGCTGTCAGGACAGCGTTCGGAAAGGTCCACTCACCCTAATGCACGATAAGATATGGGAGCTCCCAACGGAATGTGACTCAAAATATATTATGTAGGCTTGCTTAAAGCCAAGATAAGTAAGCTCGCACTGGATACGCTTCTTATGTTCTCCTACAAATATCCTGTTGATATATTGTAATTGTTGGCTGCTGCGGAGCTGGTAATATGCGGCTAGCGTTACCATACAATGGAACTCATATTAATAACACGCAACAAGCGCTTCTCGAAGCGAAGTCTTTGGAATCCAAGGTAAGTGACGATATTTACTATTTTAACAACGTTGAACAGAACTAAGGTTATCGATTTTTAATGGCTGGCACGTTAGCTTAGATAAAATCGCAAGAAAACAACCAATACGGTACACATTCGATAATGATTACCTCCTTGATGCGTTTTTTGATCCTTTTTATGACAGGATTGAATTTGCCTTTAACGCTTAAGGCTTAAACTTTCGTCAAATTTAAATAAAGTGTTTGAATCGAAACTTTTAAATGAGGAAAGGAGTGTTGTGGCGAAAGGCATAATAGTGGGCTCTTTAGCAGTTACCAGTAGTCCCTCCAAGTCTTTGTAAGCCCCTTAATATTTAACGAATTCCAGAGGGCTGCCAAAGCTGGTCTTATGCACCCATTCACCAACTCGTTGCCGTTGACATAAGAGTGACTGAGTGTTGTGGGATGCTACAGCTGGTCTGGTAAAAAGTACAACTGTTCCAATTGTTACAGATTTGTATTGCAGAGAAATGTGTCGAATTATCCCGGAAATAACTATTCAAAACTCTAAATTTATTCCCCTTTAGTAAGCGGACCATGAAAAGATTTCTATATTATATTCAAATACGTTTTGATTAGGAGATCTCATGTATCCGTTAACCATCTCGTGGCCGTTGACATCAAAGTGCCGCGGAACTTAAAAGAGAATTATTGGGTTGTTACAGCTGAACTTGAAAAAAGCACGATTGTTTTTATAGTTAGAGATTTGCATGTAGAAAATTCAAGAGAAATATGTCGAATCGCTTCCGAGCAATAAACATTTTAAAACATATTTCCCTGGACTATGCGGTTATCGCTTCAAAGCTGGAGCAGGGAGATAACTTATGATTTTCGCGTTGCGGGATGGTACAGTTGGTCTTCGACAAAGTACAAGTGTTCCTATAGTTACAGATTTGTATGTGAAAGAATTAAAAGAAGTGCAGGGAATTGCCCCTAATTTACAGACCCGTGATGCGCGTGTATTAACTGCGTGAGAGTTCTGGAATCCGGTTTTTCGGTACGGTCTTTAAAATATTTTACCCAATACGTGTACTGCTAAACTGATTGAGCGTTGGTCACACCAAAAGTAGCCCAGTTGTCGACAAATAAATACGCCAGACTCTACGGCTATTTGTGAATTCCTACTTTATGTAGCTGTCATGCAACAAAATCAATTTGGCTTATCATTTTAAATCCCCAAATCTGCTGCACAGCGGCAACCGAATGCATATAGATACAAAACCCGAGCACACACATAGATACATTAATGTATCTGTAGATGAGACATGACAAGAGGTTAAAGTAAATTCGCCTGCAGTGATAAAATTTACAGCGCATCAAGAGCGGCATAGATATGACAGTGATATGTCCGCTTAGATATAATATCTCTGTGTGAGTGTGTGTGGCAGGATATGTGCGTAGCCGTATGTGTGCTGTCATCATCAAAAGGTTTTAAAAGCATCTAAATACATTTGCACACAGTGTGTGTTTGTGTGTAGCTATAGATATTTATTTGCGTACAACGTTCGAGGCGGGGAGAGTATGATATTTTATGAAAGCAACGCAAAATGCAAAAAGCTTTCAAATTAGCCCGAAATTGTTTGTTTTGTTATCTGATTTAACAGCAGCCAACATGAGCAACAACAACAACAACAGCAACAACAAAGAGCACAAAGTTGGCAACAATAGATACACAAACATCATAAAGAATGACATGAACATGCACCTAGTTATTGGGATCAAAGAGCTTCAACGCACACAAGCTCAGCTGTGCTGCAGCAAATAAATATTATTATTATTGATAGTACAATGAAAATTAGTAATTTGATTTTTTATTTATAAAATAAACTGCAATTTGTGCAGTTTTGCTTAAGCGTATTAACTCAAGCTATAATAATTCAATAAATCTCGCATAATTCCAATAACAATTTATCGATAAATCTTTTGTTTAGAAATACTTGTTTTTAGAAATATTAATTTCAACAATATTAAACTCTTCAGCAGCTGCTTTCTGTTTACAAATATTTATTTCCCAAATCCAATCCTATCAAGTTTTTCATGTAACTCTCTTGACTTGCTGTCGTCTTTGTTGTTTTGTCACTGCTGACAACAGAGGGCGCTCCTAGCTCTTGTTTGTTTTTTTTTTGCTTTTTTTTGGGCAACTCGAGTCATGTCCTCGGCTCAACTGAACTCAACTTAACTCGGGGCACATGTCCTGTCAGTTCCTGCCACTTGCTGCGTATGTCACTTTATGCGACTGACAGCGACAACAATTTTATTTACTTAATTTGGCTTTAGTTTGTCATTTATTTACTTGTTTGCAACGTACAGTACGACCGCTCGTCCGCCCCACTCTGCTCCAGCCACTCCTCCCGCTACACCTAGCCTTTTCACGCTTTAAGTTCCATCTCACTCTGACTGACAATCTCTATATCCTGCTCATACTCTATGTTGCAGTCTGTTGCTCTGCTGTCAGAAGACGGCAAATGTCACTGCCAAGCGGCATACAGGCTGTAGCGTCCATATGTCCTTTTGGCCTTCCGTGCGTCCTTTAGTCGCTCTTGTGTATCTCTAATGTCTGTCGTTGTCACTTTGACACTGACGTACGTTGTTTTTGACTTTGGCCACTTTTTGTTGTCCCAATTGTTGTTGTTTGTAATACACTGCAACAGTGTGACCATCTGCAACTTGTGATTCCTTGAAATATTCTTCAAGATTGGCCCGAAACTTTTCATCAAATTTTGAAATTAAATATAAATTCAAGTTACTTGTAAAAATAGAAGCCAAATTAGATTATGAGTACGAGCAGATATCGCAACTTTAGTCTGTCGTGTCTGTTATCTCTTAACTTCCAAATAGTTTGTCCAAATTTAAGAATTCAGATGTCTTTGGTATTATGTCAAGATACATGAATATTATGCAACAGTGAAAGCAACAGGATTTAGTGATAAAAGCCATTCTAAACATAGACTTGTGCGTCAATACTCTCTTAACTTCCAAACAGTTGAATTGAGAATTGAGTTATCTTTATTATGTCGAACATTTATTGATTTTAGACTACATTTTGTCTTATTTGGTAAAATAAATCCCTATGTAAGGCCCATCAAGATTAAGAGAAAAAACAGATATTGCGAATTTAACTTTTTGCACATGGACTTATTCGTCTGTTCTCTCTTAGCCTTCAAACTGTTTCGCAAGTATTAAGCACTCTTTAGTATTATGTCGAACACAAGCTGGTCATAGACTATATTTTATTATATTTAAGATAAGATTTAGAAAATTCGAGACATATAATGTAAAAATCCCCCCTTTTTTTTAATTTACGCAATATTGGCACTTGTTTAGAAGCAACAATTCCAATGGGACTCAATCTAATCTTTTTTTAAAGCAAGCAGATCTAATAGTATCCAATCTAAATTAATTTTAAAGCAAGCAGATCTCAAGGAATCTAGTGTAGTCTTATTTTAATCTAATTTAAATCTAATTTAAAGCAAGATATACATTTTTTCTTCCACATGTATGCGCTGGAATCCCTTTCATCAAACGGAGTGTAGATTTGGAAGACCACGTACAGCCCAGAGAAGATCCACAGAAGCGGAATGGTAGTCCTTCTCCTGTCTTTAAGCTGAATTGAATTGAGAAATATATCCCAACATAGAAACCAATGGAATATGACAATTAAAAACGCCCTAGGCCCTAAAAGGTGATGAAGGAAATTATAGATGTGTTTCACGGAATCAAGGTAGTTCTTTGTACGTCTGTTCTCTCTTAACTTTCAAGCTGTTTGTCCAAATTTGTGAAGAAAGCAGTCATGATGGATTATAGAATGTATTTCGTCAAATTCTTTGTAATAAAACGCTTTCAATTCCACATAAAGAAAGCATGTTCGTCAGTTCTCCAATAACTCTCAAGCTTTATGTTAAAAATTTGAAAACAAAGTATTGGCGAATTAGTTCATTTTAAGCATCAGCTGGTTCTAGCTAAGATATTATCCGAATTTATGCAATAAAATACCATAAGGAATGACGCTATCTAAGCCCACATAACGAATGCATGTTCGTAGGTTCTCTAAAACCTTTCAAGCTTAATGTCACAATTGGAAAAATCAGTTATTCTCGAATATGTTCTCAGCATCAGCTAGTTATAGATCACATTTTGTCCGATTTTATGCAATAAAGCGACATGATCAACACCTTCTAAATTTATTTCGTCGGTTTTCGCAGATCTTCCAAGCTATTTTCTATTATCTAAAAAATAAATTGCTGTTGAAATCGTATTGAATATATTTCATGCAAGAAATGCTTCCAAAAATCATAAGAAAGGCATGTTCGTCTGTTTTCCAATAACTTTCAAAATAACAGCCATAAATTGAAAACCCGGGTACTGCCAAATTTGATCATAGCGTCAGCAGGTTATCGATCATATTTTCTTATATTTCATCCTCTACAAGGACTTCTCAAACATAAGGTGCTTGCATATGCGGCTGTCATCTTAAAAGTTTCCAACAGTTTTTTGTATAATTTTAAAGCGAAGTATTTGAAATCGTTTTGAACTTAATATTCTACAAGTATTTCTCTCGAAACGATTAAACTGTTTGTAATAATTACAAAAATCGAACAATTGTTTTCAACGTCAGCTTGTTATAGTTTATATGGTTACGTGGAACTTAATGCACTGGAGACAATATAAGGTCATTATCAAAGGTGAACACATAATAAAAGTTACTCTCTCTTACTTTTCTCTTAATAATCCTGACTATCCGATGTCGGTTTACGATTGGGTCAAGGAAGTTCTAACAAGTTCAGTTACAGCCATTTTTTTGAAATACAAACTACAATAGATCACGTTTAAAATTCAAGTGAGCAGAATAAAATTACTCCTAAAATATTTCCCATTTACGAAAAAAGTAGAAACTTTCGTTCAATAAAATAACTCAATACGCTCAACTGCCTTATAGTGTACACTCCAGTCGACACGACTGTACCCAAAAATGTTTACAAACTTTGTTTTTGTTCTATTTGAGATACTGTGACACATTTTTGCCGCCCGCACTTTATTGCATATCCTTGTTTCGGTTGTTGGTCTAGCCAGGGTCTTTGGAAGTATCTATATACTAAATGTATTTGGTAGATACTCCTACCCGGAGTATCGTGCCTTTGAATTTTTTATGAAAATTTAGCTCTAAATTGTTGCTATTCGCTGCCTTTTGTTGTTGTTCTTTTGATTTTGTTTGGTTTTTTTGGGTATTGTTGCTTTTATTGTTTTCACTTTGGCACTTTAATTAAATATTTATTTCAATTATTTTACTAAATGGACAAGCCAAATGCGAAATTTTATGCTATTTTAATAAAATATCTATGCACAAAAGAATGTCAGTTTGAAGTGAATTTTGTGGGCAATTTAATAGAATTCTTCTCGCATTTGTTTGATATTGAAAATTATAGTATTAAAGTTGTGAGTGAAATATTTATAATATAGGAAATTTGAGTGGACGTGGGATTGTCTTTTTTTAGTTCATTGTTACATGAAAATTTTTATAAGATTTAAGCTTTTTTTTTAAATGTCTTTGAAAGATATGTACGGGGACAACAATGGAAACTTGATTCAACCAATGGGATTCTGTGCGATTGTGCTGCAAAGAAGTACGATCTGGTAAGGATGGAAACAATTGAAACTTTATTGAAAGTAACTGCAGTATGACATACTACCTTGACCAAAAAGTATCCGGAATCAGCAACGTGTTGTGCTCTGACTCACTCGATTTAAGTAACATTCTTTTTGCCACTTTTCTCTTTGACATTCCGTGACATTTTCAGCTTGACTTTTGTAAAAGTGACTATGTCTCGAATACGTCAGTATACATTGTAGCTCTTAAGCCTATTTATGCGACTACTGAACTTTTGTAAGAAAATTCTACTATATTCATGGTAATATTTGGAAACTGTGAGTTTCCCGCAGTTTTACTCCCAATGATTCTGCGAGTTCAGAATGCATGTGACATGGATCTTGATACAGTAAATCAACCCATTTTTCATCTATAAAGCGGCGCAGCCATCTCTGCATGACTTATCGATTGAAGCAAATCTTCATAAGCTTCCCTAAGCATTAAATGTGCTTCAACTGCACTTTTCGTCTACCCACTCCTCATCTTCAAATACTTTTGGGTTGGTCTGAAATCTCTGTCTTACAGGCGGTAATCTTCACTTTTAAAACGTCTCTGCATTAGTTATCGATTGAAGCAGATTTTCCATAAACTTTCAGAAGAATTCGATGTGCTGCAGCTGCATTTTTCTTTCAGCAAATCAAAACATCTCTAAATGTGAGCAGAAATACGTAAATTTTTGTCATATGGTCGCTTGAAAGACTTGGTTATAATGCCGACACATAGATCATTAGAACCAAGCAAAAATTGGCTAAAAAACTGAAACAGAACTGATAGGTTTCAGAATGGGAGTGATTGTGTACAGGAGCGTCGTCATTGTAGACGTACCAAGTTAAAAGTAGATACTCCTACCCTGAGTATCATGCCTTTAAATTTTTTATGAAGCTCTTTTGCCTTTTGTTGTCGTTGTAAGCAGTTAATAATATCAACATTCTTATGCTTCAGCTGCTCTTCAGTTTGTCAACAAATATTAAATAAACAATAATTATTTCCGGAAAGACAAATAGCTGTTCTATTGTCAGAAACAGAAGAAGCTTATGCACACTAATAGTTGTCGATTGATGTCAAACCTTTGCATTGAAGTAAGTAATCGAATTCAAAATTGATGCTATCTTTTTAAAACGAACTGAACTTCTCGGAACACCCAATAATATGTCAACCTTCAAGGTTTTAAATCAAAAATAATTAACATTTTCACTACGCAAAGGTCCGTAGTTATTAAACTGCTTAAACGCAGCAATAGTTGATAGTTTCTGTCAGGGATGATCATTTTAAGCTCATTCCATGTAGATAAACTTATAATATTAACTGTAAGCCCTCTATATTTTTAACTCTAGTTCTGGGGGTACTGGTATAATATAAACTGTAAGCCCTCTATATTTTTAACTCTAGTTCTGGTGGTTCTGGTGTACGAAGCGTCTCCAAAAGCCTCTCTACACAACTGTCAACCTCAACTTTCTCGTGGTGTCCCCTGTTTTTTTCTAATGGGGCAATGGCGACCGAGTGCTCACCGGTATATCTGAACTCCTCCATCAGTGTTACAGGGAAGTATCTGTAGACGGTAGTGCCAAAAGGAAGTTCGGTCAAGTTCGAAGGCCCGATATCAATTAAATACTCACGCGAATGCAGCAGCCCTGCTACCGAACTAGAACGCTCTGGTTCATCCTACTATTGCATCTGAAAAACTACGATTCATGTATTCACAAGATTAGTCTCGGCTAACAACAACAACAATCTGATGATGAACAATGACGAACTCTAGTCGGCTTGTTCCCTTTACAGGCATAGTAAGTATTCTAACCAATATTGCATCCAAAAATATATATTAAAATTACGCGCAAATAAATTGCCGCACTGCAAAATTGACTGTTTGTGGAGTTCAAATTCCAAGAGTTTTCTTACCTGTTTTCTTAGAACCGATTTTTTATCTTTAATTCTTTAGTATTTATTATTTTGCTCACACTGAAGCTTCACACAAAGCTCTCGAAACCACGTCTACCTCCACAAATACTCTCAATTTATTTCCTTAATTTATTCCAAAACACGTTTCCTTTAATTTCTTCAGCAAATACTTTAATTAGCTTGTCAACTAACACGATTGTGCCCCCACCCCACCTGCACACACATTGAATAAAGATTTCTTGGCATGAGCTTGTCACAAGGCTTAGAGGCCTTCTCAGTCCTCAATGCTCAGCCATTGCTCCTTTTGTTCTTATCCTGTCGCACTAACATTTGTCATTACACATTAATAGCGCATCATTAATCTTTTCATGCAATCCCGAAATGAATGCTGCAGTCGCACCCACATGGAATCGCATCGTCCAAGCTGGACACACACATAAAGGACTAATACACACACACACACACACGGCGACACACACGGACATGTGCACGTGTGCCGTTAATTAATGTATGCCATTTAGCTGGAAAATTGCAAGGGCATATGTAAAGGCCGTCATAATGAGCGCCAATTTAGTGTTGTGCGGTCTCTCTCGGTGTGTGTGTGTGTGTGTGTGTGTGTGTGTGTGTGTGTGTGTGTGTGTGTGTGTGTGTGTGTGTGTGTGTGTGTGTGTGTGTGGCTGTGTGTGGTTGTCGCCACCACAAAACAGGCAAAGGCAAAAGGCAGCCAAAATTGTCCTGGTCCAGTGCCGGGTTCCAGAGGCCCCAACTGCTTATTTCTTTAGCCCAGCAGGTATGCTTGATTAATGCTTTATAACTTACAAGGACATACACACACACACACACACATACTCATACTCATACAGCGAGAGAAAGACACACACATGCACACACTCATATAGAGAAACACAAACACACATAGAAGTATCCACAGGCTCATACCCACATCCATACAAACTAACAGACCAGAGCAGAAACAAACAAACGGACCAAACAAATATACAAATGCATACACTGCGAGAAATGCAGTGGTGACAACTTAAATGTTACTAAAAATGAGGGCTATTTAGACTTTAGCAATTTTAATTTTAAATTATAAAGTTAGACTTGGGTTTCCAAAAGTAAACTTCAAAAAGATTATGATTTCTTATCAATTTTATTTCTTAATTATGGTGAGAGATCCTCTGTACCTCTAGATCTAGATTTCTAGGGAGGCCAACGTTTCACTCGCTTGCAGAGACAGCTCGAAGGCCACCCCAGAGACCTTTGGCGAAACACACGCGTATATCGGACTAATAACGTATCCATGGCCATGACTCACGGCTGACAAACTTCGGTTTCGGTTCGGGCTCCCCCTGGGGCCCCACCAACTTAACCTAACCTATGGTGATAGATTTGAGATCCTAAAAGTAAATTTAAAAAAGATATATTATGTTTTATAAATTTTATTTTATAGACTTGGAATCCATAAACACAATCTGGTCTGAAATGCAATTGCTTTAAAATTTGTTTTCCCCCCTCGCTGCAAAGGCGGAGCATTGAAATATCTCCATTAAAAGCGCTTCGAAGAAAACAGGAACCTATGATTTACAGCCCAATACGCAGAGTCGTGTCTTTAATTAATTGAGATAGCAAGAGTGATTTTTTGGCAACTAACCTTTCGATAACACTTAAAAAGCAGAATTGCTTTCAGAATGGCTTGTGTTACTGTGAAACACGTCCCGCTTGGTCTGAAATTTAACCATAAAAAGACTTATAGACGAACAACGAAAATAAATTGAAGAATTTTATTGTCAGAATTAAGCCCGAAAGATTAGTTATCGAAATAAATGCATTTAGCGACGAAGCTAATTTCTGTATTACGTGAATGAGCAAAACTATAGCATTTGGTCCGAAGAGCAAGCAGAAACATTGCAAGTATACCCAACGCATCTTGAAAAAATCACAGATTTTGCTGTCTTATGTTTCTGACTAAAAAATTATTATAATAACAATAAATGAATTACAAATTTTATAAGTTTTGTAAGAATTTCTAATTCATCCTTGACAGATTTTGTTGACTTTCCGATTGAAACAATATAATTATTATAAAAAATGATTTTTGTTGATGGTTCCCTTAAATTTTATGCGTATTAATTATTTATTTTTTTTTATTATTATTGCCGATAATTTTTGTTTAATTTTTAACATAGAAAAATATGAAATCCCAAAAAATAACGAACATCTTTTTTATTTTATATTTCACAGGCAATCGAAACGCCGCCAATAAATAATATCTGCCATACCTTGGAAGTTAGGTTCTGAGTTCAACGTGCAGTGGGCCTAAATGATTAAAATAACTATGTTCATCGCTTCAAAGGCGGAGCATGGATAAATCTCTATTAATAGCTGTTGACAGAATACAGGGACTATATATAGCGGAATCCGAACGGCGGTGTTTTTTTATGAATAGAGATGTTTCTAGGTAAATATCGTCTTATTTATTTGGTAGCTGTGCCGCTGATAGACAAACGCACCACATTGAAAGCGAAACACCGAACTTTCGATTTAGAGGCGAGTTTGTTACCACTTCGCTACAGAGTCTTTTATAAAATAATTTTATTTATTCTTTCATTTTATTATGATACACAGAAAAATTATAAATGAAAACGTTATAAAGGAATTAAGAGAGATACATTGAAAAGTATACAACAAATTTCCTGGAACAAATTGAATGTCTTTTAAAGTATAATTCATCGTTTAAAACAAAAAATCAGCAGCATTTGGGTTGTGCGAGAGAAAAATTCTTCGGAAAATCTGCGCTCCCTTTTGGATTCCGTATGACTATCCCAAATGAGCTGTGTAAGCTCTACGACAACAAAGATGTCCTACGTCTGCGTAACCCCAGCCATGTCGTGCGTATGGATGAAGAAGTTGCAGCTAAGAGAGTGTTCGATAAGAAAGCCAATGAAAGTAGAAGGATGGAACGACCTTGCCCCAAACTGAAAAAGCCAATTGAAGCAGGACCTAACTGCTCTTGGATGGCGCACGCAAAGCAGGCGGCTGGTGAGATCTTGGGAAAGCGGCTGTACCGTGAACGGCTCTTAATGAGCAACTAAAGTAAACTCAGGTAATTTACTTTATCTCGAATTGGCTCTTTAAAAATAATTAAACAACTTTTCATATTTTCTTTCCCAGTTAACACAATTTTTTCTCTCAGTGTATGCGTTAACGTCTCTGAGGTTACTAACGTCCCGCAGCTGTTGCCATTGCTGTGCATTTTAACATTAATTTAGTGGAATGCTGCGACTGCGACAACAACAACAACAGCAACAAAAAGGACTATGAAAGCTTTTCAGCGTACTCGACACATGTTAATCCTGTCGTCGGGAACACACAATCATACACCTCCTCATATGCCAACTTCATACACTCGCGTGCCATAGATGTTGCCTTTAATTTTTGCCTGCATTTGGCTACATTTGGCTTTGTTTTTGGTCGGTTTGATGCCGGCCAAGTCGTTAGAATCAATGTTATTTAGACGGCTCCTTAGCAGCCAACTGCACCAACATTGCCAAGTACTTAGCGCATTAGGCGAGGACATTTCGCAGCGCCTTGGCGACAGACTCCTGCGGCGTTATATCCTCACGTAATTAAATTAAGAAATTAAAACTGTTCGCTTCAATGTATGGCAACAAATACATATAGACATTTTTTTTCCTTTTAACTGGTTTTTCGCAATTCCTTTGGCAAAAACGGGTAACAAAGTTGGCAATAGCGACTGCGATTATATATATACATATACACATTTTTTTCAATTTTATTTTTATTTTCTTTATGTTTACTTCTGTTTCTATAATAACTATGAACATAGGGTAAAGGAGTTTATGGGAATCTTAGAACTGTTTGCAACATAAAGAAGATAGCTGAAGATGATCTAATAAATAAACGTGAAGAAAGCTGCCGAAACACACAAAAATCTACATGTAATCATTTAGTTCTTCGGCAATAGATATTTGTGCAGTTTTTTTTTGAGAACTAGTCGACGGTAGGTCGAGTATTGCAATGCTGAATATTCCATGGCATGTGGCTTCACTTTGTTGAAACTAAAACCAAATTTGAGCTCGCATTACGACAACGATATTCACAATAAAATTACAGCCTCTCAAAAATATATTGCTAAAACATCACCCTTTATGTTACATTAGAAACACATTCCATTAAATCAAATCAGATCTAGAAGCTCTCTTTTAAATACTTCTAAAACCATTAAATTCCAAAACTTTTTTGGCATTATCTATAGCGTTCTTAGTCTACTTAAGATCAAAGTTCAGTGCATTCCATAGTTGCATTTCACAGTGAAATACCTCAACATTTTTTTTTATCCTTTCTCCGAGTGTTGACGCTGCGCGCTTTGGCTTTGAGTGCTTCCTGTGGCGTTCATTAGGCGAGAACGGAAGCAAGGCGCAGTGTGCAGTTACCAACAAAAAGAAATAATAATAATAATTATATAAGAATATTTATAGAAAAAAAAGAAATGCAGAAATTATTCTAAAATACAGCATAAAGTTGCGGCAGACAAGTACAGAAAAAATGTCTAAAGAGTTAAAAGGTTTATGCTGAAATTGAAATGCGTTTTAGCGGAAAGTATTATAATTTATAGACACTGCAGTCAGTCGACAAACAGACATATCCAGAGACAGACAGTCAGACGCCCCAGACATACAACTCATGTGCAAGCCAAGCATTAAGTAATTATAACTTGAAAGACTTGTGCAAAAGTTGCCAAAATATCTCCCCATACTTCCCATACCATGTCGTCGTATGCTATGCGTAATGTGCTAAATAATTAAATTGTCAACAAATATCAGTTTGGCAAACAATTTACTAACTAACCAGACTTGCATATGACAAGTGCTTGAATGCAATTTTCTGCGAAAATTTATGGCATGGCGCATCCTGTTTGGTCTGGTAAATGTACGATAGGCTGGCTGTATGGGGCTCTAGGCTCTACATAATGATGGTCATTCAATGTTGATTTAATGCCTTGGCCAAGACGCTTAATCATCTTTATTGAAAGCCATAAAATATTCCTCAATTTTGATTGAGATGTGCAGTAATGAGTGACAATTCAATCAATGCTGCAGTTGTTCAAGGATATTAAGGATATTGGCTTGATGTGATACGATACGATACGATATGCTAATATATTTGATGTGTGTTTCGTTTGAGTTGCAGTTTAGCAAAGTTATCAAAGTGTTTATTATGTTTATACTTTTGGGGCTTAATAAATTTGTGAACTTTTCTGTCTATAATTTAGTTGTTCTTTTAATATTAAGGTTGCCTGAGCATATCCGCTTAGAAATATATTTATTTCGATAGTAAATTTATTATAAGATATCGTTATATTTAAGCAATAATTGAAGCGATTTTTATAACTTGGGTGACTGGCTGTAAAGTTATTGTGAATGGTGAGCGCTTACCGAACGATGCTTCTGCAATCTTAATTATGCCCAAAATCTAGAGCTCGACTTGGCCTACAACAAGATGGTATCAAATAACAAATATTTACAAATTTATTTGTTAGAAACTAGCCGATATGTGGGAATCTTGCCTTCTCAATCGATTAAGATCTAATCAGGGTAACACTAAGATATTTTCAAGACCCAATTTAACGATATCTACGTGAATAAACGTAAGCAACTTTCTGCAAAGAAGTTTTTTTGACCTGTCTGCCGCATGGGATCTTTATCACAATATATATTCCCTCGATTTTCTTAAAATCCGAAGTGATTGATAATACTTAAAATCGTAGACCGAGTTTGGTTTATATAAAATGGCCTATTTGAACCAATTCACCCTTTATCAGTAAAGGACTGAGTGCCGCAACCTAGCTGCCGATATGTTGAGGAACAATCGAATTGTCACAATTTTTGGGCGACTTTTGCTTATGTTCCAAATTTTTTCTTTAGAAGTTTTAGTATATGAGTCAAAGGACTCCGAATAGTCAGAATTTGGTAAAAAAATATGTTTTTTGGCTAATGTATATAATATATATATATATGATATATTAGAACCGCGATCAGAATTTAAAAGAAACGTTACATTTTTCAGTTTGTTTACAACGGGTATATAAAAAAATAAATATATTCCCTATTGACTGTGGTCATCGATCCAAAGGCGGAACAGGAAGATATCTCTATCATTAGCTGTTCGAAGCGAGCGATAGATGTTAATAGAGATATGTCCGTGCTGCGTCTTTTGATCGATGACCATAATCAAGGGGAATAAATTTATTTATTTTTATTTTACAAAAAGATGCGTTACGACAGATTATAGAGTTAGTCTGATCTCAGGCGGTACGGATATGAGACAACGCGTCCGCTTGTCGTATCTCCTGAGCAGTATGACCAAGACTCTTGCGCTTCTACAGGGACATAATCAGGCTGGTAGGACTCTCGCTATAGGACTCATAAGGACTAAGAAGTGTAGAGGCTCAGCATTACGATTCTCGGCGTCGATGAGGAAACTAGGAAGAAATGATCGAAATCGGACATCCCAACTCTAACGCTAATAATCATAGACATGATTAAATTGGTGATACGAGTGATGAGGTGGCAATGCGCTATAGGAATCATGGCTAAAGAGCTTAGGAGACGAGCAGGTGATGGGAAGGAAATATCCAAACCGGACATCACAATTCTTGCGTTTCCACACAGACATGATCAGACCCGGTCATAGGAGAGATAAGGTGGCAATGCGCTATAGAACTCATGGCCAAGGAGCGTTGATGTTCAGCATAACGATTATCGGCATTAATGGCGATAGAAGCAGGTGAAGAGAAGAAATGATCGAAACCGGAGATCTCAATGCTTACGCTTCGACAAAGTCAGGATCAAAGATTATAAGAGTGATGAGGTGGCTATAAAACTAATGGCTAAAGAGGGCACAATTTCCACAACACGACTCTAGGCATTGATGGGAAGACCGTCACCGGCTCGACGGAAGCAATTAAGGCCATGCTATACGACGGTTCTCCAAAAAATAGAAACCAAAAAATCCTGCTACATAAACTTGCAACTGCGGCTTAAGAAAAACTGTCTGATTTTTCCTAGTGTACAATATTCGGGTTTAAAATATTGGGAGTTCAAGCGACTAGCAGCGCTTCCATATCTCTGCGTCTTCTTAAATTCTTTTTAGCCTTAAATGCTCAATTGTTTATATAAGTTAAACAAATTTTCGGGCACTTGCTTAGAATCATATCTGCATTCAAAGCGCGTAAACTTAAAAATTTCGAACAGAACTACTTCTAAAAACCCCTAGCATCCGTGTAGGCTAAAAATTCAGTTGAAAAAAAAACTAAGCAACTGCTCATATTGTATTTCGGACTGTAGTATACTTCAAAACCAATTGATGCTTTATTAAGATTTCGATATATTTGAAAAACAAAAAATTAAAAGTGAAAAAAAATCACTTGCGTCTCTGAAAAGCAGCAACAACGAACTATTCGACAACAGGGCTGCCCATCGGCTCTAATTAGTTGCATTTTGGGTTGACTATCGTTATCGTTCAAAGTTATCGTTGTCGAAAGCAGCTTTTAGTTTATACTTTATAAACTACACTAAACACTACACGTATATATATATATATTTTGTAAACAATGGTTATAATAGATCCTAAGCGAGTTGCGCTTGTGGGCAGTTACTTGCTGGAATCACTTAGTGAGAATGATGAAGTTCGCCTAAATGGTAAATATACTGTGTGTCTTCCACGTATGCCAAGCAACGCTTACAAGTCCCCACAATTTGCAGCCAAGCATGTGCTCAAGAGCACCGAAAAACAGCCAATTTACATGGAGGTGCTGTGTGAGTTTATCAGCAAATGGTACATTGATTTTCCAGCAGCCGTGGCCGCCGGCATTGCTTTGAAAAAATTCGTCATGCGGCATTGGTTGCCGGCTACTGGCTGCAGCGAATGCCCTGTCATAGACGCATGCAGTCGTCGTCATATTAAGGAAATCATACTTTTATGGCTGCGCGATGTGCCGGATGAATTGCTGTACGTGATTAACCAAACGATTGTGGAAATAGCCAAATATGAGTTTCCTCATAATTGGCCAGGCCTCAAAGTCGCATTATTGAAAGAATTCGCACTCGATGATATTTACGGCAAAAATGTGCTGCAACTGATGCTGCAGCTTGCACATTTTTATCGTCAAAAAAACAGCTCGCAGCAGAGCAAGTCTATGATGCGTCTCATCGCTGAGCCCTACGCAAAAAAGCTGATGCACAACGTTAAACTGGCCCAAATGCACAAAGATAATTGGAGCATCTTGCAGGAAATTTTCAGCACACAGTTGCTGCTTAACAAAATATTTTACAACTTCGGCTTAAATAATATAAGTATTTGGTTTGGCAATATTTGGATAAAAGCCTTATGCGAGCAAATTTCAGAAGATGTTGTGCATTTCATGAGCAGCAATGTGTTACGTCAAGCTGATGAGAATTCGGTTAAAATGCTTAAAAAACTACGTTCATATGTCTACACGAACATTTGTCTCTACGCAACTGAAGTCAATGCTGAGGCAGTTGTGAACTTTGTGAATGATACCATCAAAGTAGTTTGGAAGCTCTTGTTTAAGCGGCAGCAGGGTGATCCCAAGCATGTGGTGAGTACTCTAAAAAAAATGCAAAAACCATACGCGTTCAATGTGCTTGTTTTGCAGCGGGATATCGTACCACCGAATATATATGCCTTGGGTTTCGACGATGCATTTTTATATGACACTGTTCTTAATGCCAAGCAACTTGCCAATTTTTTTCAATTCCTACCGATGTTGCTACAAATATATAAGCTGGAGTGTTTAACCACACGGGATAAGCACTTTAAGCTAGCCGCTTACTTTTGGCCACTTTTTGATAACCTGTTGTTGCCCACGTATTGGGACACTTGGCAATTTAAGCCACAGCTTTTGCGTTTGTTGAATATTTTTTTAAAAAAGGATGCCAAAAAAATTTTAGCCAAAGGCCATTTGGTAATTATACCCTAACATTATGCAAACTTATACTCTTTAATATATTTTGCGTTATTTTTTTTTAGCCGCAAATTGTGACTATTGTGGAGAAACTTTTGAATGTTGAAAACCAATGCCAGCTGGGCTTTGAGCTGGCAGAGTCTTTGCTTCGTTTTTTCCCCAAGCAAATTGTTATACCGCTGCTGAAGCCAGTGTTCGAGCAGCTGATTGAGGGTATAGCGTATTCAAGTTCGGTTGCGTACATGCAAAGTTTCACTGACTCCGTCACAAGTGTTACAGAAATGGTTGGATTTGACACCTTCTTGCAATTCATCGACAAACTACGTCCTGGCATATTTGCTTCGCTTGTCAAAAGTCTAATGGCAAGTTCCGAAGATGTTAGTTCTCTTACAGCTCGCGAGTCATATGTTGCGTTTGTTATCAAGCTGCTTGCCAATAATCCGACAGTATTGCTACCGAATTACGCAGATGTGTTGCCAAAGATTATGCATAAATTTATAGAAATTATTGAACAAATTGCACGCGAAGTAGATGGAAAAAAGCGCATAATTGACATTCTGGAGGATTTGAGCAACATTAACAAAGTTCTGGCTGATGCAGTGGACCAATATCCGCATCTTCGTATAACTTCGAAAAAAATTGAAAAATGTTGCCGTAAAATGTGTCTCTTTGTAGTTAAATAAAATAATTGAAATATTTTATTAAGCTGTACAATATGCATAAGATTAAGAAAGAAAATATTGAGTAATCGTAACGAATTATCTGAGAAAAGTTTATAATTAATGAAAATAATAAGAAAAATATATAACTGTCGTTTTGATAACTGTAGGCGAGTTGCTCTACTTGCGAATGATATCGCAAATAGAGTTCCTTATGTCTTTAGACAGATTTGTTGTTTTCAGCTAAAAGCACAATCTACAAAACCCTAATCGATTTTAAACCACTCGATATTACCAGTTCTTATTAGTAATTAAGTAGTAGGTCTGTATTTACAAAAACCAATCGGAAGCATTGACTACATCGTTCAACGATTAATAATCGCAGCCGAACTGCGACCCAGCTGTAAACAACAAAATTGTTGAAAAATTTACTGAATGGCCTAACTCTTCTTAGACGTTCATTTCTCTTAAATTTTTAAAATCCCACAAAAGCAATATAAGAACTTCTATAAAATCTCAATTGGCAGATTTAAAAATTATCCGATTTTTTTTCGTTGGATTCCATTACATCCACTTTCCCATGGGTAACTAAACTAAGCAGCTGACTGCCATTGGAATTTTGTGCTCCAAACTCTGTTTTACAAAGTATTTTTCGTAATTCGCGAACAGTCGTGAGAATACCGGCCGGCTCTTAGAGGCAACAAACTTGTGAATTTTATTCCTACGATGAAATTATTTTATATTTATTTATGAAGCTCTCATGGAGTTTCTTTAGAGAACTTCGACAGAACTTCGATAAAATAGACGTTGTTATCAATCTGAAGACTCAATCAAGAATGTCTTCTAATTCCTGAGCGGGGTACTAGTATATCAAATATATTTTACATCTATTAGAAATTTTTTAAAAAGTTTGATACCATACAGCTTCTGTAGGGCTTTGTTTATGAAGATATCTTTTTATTCATGCATTGCATGATCCTATTCAATTCATCTCATTTTCTATCTTAACTCATCTTGATTCGGCATCTTTGACCAATTACGAACTATGAACTCCCCACTTGGACAACTCTGATGCTTTGTTAACAAATGTTGCTCTTGCTATGTATTATTTCCTGCTTTCATCTTTTACTTCGTATATCCAAGTTACTAGCCAGACCCATTTGTGCGACGGGTGTACTGATCAGGCTAGGTATCCCAGCCATAAATAAATTTTATATTATGTTTTGCTCCTTCTGATTTAATATTTTTTAATTTGATATTATTAAATTATAAGATCAAATGGATTTAGTTGTACCCCAAAAATAATAATAATAAAAGTAACTAAATATATATTATTACTCTAACGAAAATTAGTTGGATATTCGACAGATTGTTCGGAAACATTTATTGGAAAATCTTGCTGAGTTCTATTTATTTGTGAAGATAAATCGAGTGCCATTACTCACTCCTAGATCATTTGAATTAACGCCTCTAGAGTGTTAGGTAGTCCAATTTTTGACGCACTGGAAGCGAATATTGACGAACTTACTTGTGATTTAAAACCAAAATCATAAAAACTGATAATACGCCGAAGTAGTGAAAATATTAAGCGAAATATAGTAGGAAATTAGTCTGTTGAGAGCTGTGATAAGGGGCAGAAGGAGTAGTGACAAGGAGTAGATTCCATTGGCCTACAGTTGAGCTATAAAAAGTAATTTTAAGTTAGTTCACAATAGCAGCAATATACAAATAACGCTTTTTTTTTGTAAAAGTGGAAACTATATCACAAACAGTTTTATCTGAAAGCGTCATTCAAAGTAGATGGCGCTAGCAAAATTTTTATACTTTTCTTATAAAGCAAAAATAAAATAAAATTGTTCATATAGCCGTTCAGCGTACATCAGAAAACTCTTAAATAAATGCCAAGAACTACTATAGATCTAATAAGGAAGCTGGATCTTCATGTACAAAGAAAGCAAAGCAACTTATCGAATCGAGTCACTGCACGCCTACAAACAATACACTTTTATTATGCAAATCGATGCAACTATGTTAATTTGCACAAAAGAATTCCAAATGTTTTCTTAAAATTCTTTTATTTTTGTTATCAAACTTTAGAGGTTATCTCTCGCCATCATCTTGTTTAACTTCATACAAAGATATTTCCGTTTTGCAAACCAATATTTAACCACAAATCTCAGGCATAAATGTTTTCATGGCGAAAGTTTAAAATGTATTCATTCTACGAGGTTTATTCATAAGGCTATTAAATACAGGATATTTGTGAAGCTTTATGTGTACTGCAATGTGCAATGTGCATGTATTTATGTGCGATAAAGCAGCATTTATATGTACAGTGAGTCTGTTAAGTATTCGCACATTTATTAAAGTTGTGGTGGCCTAATATGTGTTAACATTTACGTCTCAGAGCTGAAACAAATAATCATATACTTAAAATTTCCTGAAATTTATTCTCAAAATTTCTAGCAAGTTTCTCTACATTTGAAGAGGTGACAATTTTACGGGAATATTTTCAAAACTTAACCAGAAAAAAGATGCAATTGCGATAAGCAAACCCTCGACAAGAAACTATAAGCAATGCAGTCAGCAACAGCGCGTATGAGCACGAGAGCGAAAATCTAACAAATGCCCGTGAGAGAACTAAAATATTTGCATTGTGCGCTGCGGCTGTCCTAGCAGTGTCGTCCCATCTCTCTTCTACATTCGAATGCAACAAAATTGGATGGAAGCGTAGAAAGCGTAGAAGCTTTATAATGAGTTTATCGCGAATGGGTTTGAAGCCCAATAATATATCATGCTTAGATTGATAAGAAAATTGGAAGCGATCCCGATATTACAATTGTGTTGAGAGAAATCGGAATTCGGAATGAGAGGGCTAAACGGAAAGTGATCTAAAAAGCTAAAGCGTTCTTTGAAGCATACACTTTGATATTATGTGAAGACATGCTCATTAGTTTTGAGAGAAATCAGACTTAAGTAATTTAATTTCGGGAGTAGTAATAGCGGGATCTGCAGTATAGATGTATTGTAGTAAGTGGGCTTTGTGTTTAGAGGGCAAATCAGAAAGTAAGCTTAGAAACAAAAGCGTTCTTCAAAGCACATTTTTTCAAAGATATTGTTCATTGTTCAAAACCAAAAAAGAAAATAGTCAAATATGCATCCAAAAGATGTTTCTTAGACGGCTTGCCACTGTGTATACATCAAAGCTAAACTTCTGCTTGGAAGTTGCTTACTATTGCGTAGCGTGAAGGTGGCAGCGCCCCCTTTTTATTCAGTTCACTTCACATGTTAAGCTGTAAACTGTAGTCTTATAAAATACATCTGAAGATATCAGCATTTCCTTTGTCTGAATTCCAGCTGGGAAATCCCAAGCCAAAAAGGTCATTGTTGAGCAAGTTCTGCGGCACATGTCGAAATTGTTGTATGGGCTTTTTAAACCTTCCTTTCAAGTCTAAAAGACTGAAGTTCTGAGGATAATGACCATGGAGATATCTCTATTAATAGTTATTCGAAGAGAACAGGGGTCTATAGTAGTCAAAACCAAATGGCCGTTTCTTTAAAAGAGATGTTCCTGGGTGAACAGCAACTATTTATTTGCTAGCTATGGTTAGAACCCAACGACCGATGTTTCGATTTAAAGGGCGAGTGCGCTACCACTACGCTACCGAGTCCCACAATTCACCTATTTAAGCTTAATCTCTTAGTTCGTAAAACATATATGGAAATCAAAAGACAAGAATATGACCTTTATCTCCGTTGTAGCTACGAAATCCTAAGCCTCAAAAGCGATTGTGAAGCCAGTTCTTAAGTAAATATTCCCTTGCAGTCAGAGGGTTAGATATGAGAAGCATGCAGGAGGCTTAGCCCCCTGCCATAACAAGAAATCGCCGATGTAAATAGTAGCAATGTTAAAGAGAATAAACAGAAGAATTTCTCGTCTAGACCTAATGTCAACTTTCAGCTCTATAAAGGTCTCTTTTTCTAAGAGCCAATATATTGATGTGTTTCAGCTCTACCCTATGATTAAGAAGTTGGGTTTCGCACATTATTCTTTGAGACGATAGCTATCTATCTCTTGATATTTAAACTTATTATGGATCTCTTTCAAGTGTTTGTTAGAAGTAACTTAATTCTCTAAGCGAACTTAGCCAACTTATTGTCAAAGTTGCAGACTGCAGCATTTGCTTTAACTTCTACACTTTTAAAACCCCCAATTTTCGACATTAATGCCTATTCCATATATACTCGTATACCAAGAACTTCCAACTGTGCGAAAACTTTTCGTTTGCAGTGTACTTGGCTGTGCCGCAAATGCTTTCATTCGACGAACTCTGTGGTCATAAATGCAAAAACACTCCAAAGCGTCGATTTCGCATTAGAAATGCAAAATGTCGGCAACACCTGAAAATTGAATGCATTTATATGTATATGTCCATGGGTGGTGGGGATGCGGGGGTATTTGAGCGGGTTACCATGTGTGTGTGTGTGTGTGCGTGTGTGTGTTTTCTTGTGTGTGCTTGTATGAAATGCATAATTCATGCATTAAGAGCAAACCAATGCGAAATGGGGTTTTGTGTAATTTTCTAAATGTATCCAAAGGCCACACAACAGAAAATAAATCAATGCGAATGCTTTATATTGAATTTAATTTCGACCACACCCTTTGCGCGTCTCACAATCGTATGCCGGCAGGCCAAACTCCTCCGGCTTGAATTCCTCCAATGATGTCAATCGTAATGTGGCCAACTCCGACCAACAACAAGGCAGATCAGGTTCCGGTATCATAACCACCTGCATGCGTGCATCCTTGGCTGCCTGCACACCTTTTTGTGTGCCATCCATGATCAGGCAACATTTGGGCTTAACCTTATCCTCGAAACGTTGTAGACATAACAGATACATATCCGGCGCGGGTTTATGTTGATTCAGTTCTGCATCATCGGCACAAAAGACATGACAAAACTTTTGAAAAAACTCTTCCCGTCCGAATATCTTTTGCTCATAGTGCGCTCTTGTGCCATTGCTAACCAAAGCCATTGGTATGCAGCATTCAGCGAGATGATTAACCAGCCGCTCCACACCGTCCATGTAAGGTGGAAACGCGATGTGCTTGGAAGCACGTTCATTGACTACTAAAAGAAATTCATCCCAAGAGAAGGGAAGTTTGCATTTGCGCACAATAAGCTCGGCCATTTCAGTTGTATCCATAACTGAGCATTGCATCAACAATCTATCGGATAACTTCTTATCGTACTCAGTAACTAACTCACAGCAGACCTTCTCATAGATGTTGCGATTGTCTGTAAAAAGTTTAAAAGCTGCATAAGTTCTTTCAACTCGACATCTTGGAAGCGCATTAGTTTAGTTTTAGTAGCACTCCGCCTCGCCCCTACTATCTTACCAAAAACAGCGCTCTCCAAGTCAAAGATGATATGCGTCACAGGACGATATTTGCAGGGTGTGCGGCACTTGAAGTCACAAGGCCGTGGGCAACGTGGGCAACAAGGTTTGCAACTATTACACATGATCTGGGTTATTATTGTAGTTTTAGAATTTATTTAGGCCTAAAATGTATAGATTTTTCTAGAAGTGACATTATTACTCCAGCTCACTTGTACTTTCAATTGCCGGCAGACTAAAATATTGTGGCTGAAAGTCTTCCAAGGAGTTTAATCTCAGTGTGGCTGGTTTGCTAATAGAAGTTGACATTTTGGCATCCGGTACAAGTACAACCTGCATTCCGGCATTTAGTGCAGCTTGCATGCCATTGTACGAGTCCTCAAAGGCGAGACAAGCGATTGGTTTGGGTTTGTCCAAAAATCGTGCGACAGCTACAAGATAAACATCGGGAGCGGGTTTAGGGTAGCGAACCTCTGGATCTGTGGCACCGGCAACAACATGATGAAAGAGTTCAAAAAAATCTTTATGCGCTTGGGCTTTCAGCTGAAAGGAGCCCATTTTTGAGCTGGTTGCAATTGCTATTGGCACATTATGGCCATGCAAATGACGCACCAGCCGCTCCACACCCGGCATAAGTGGCACATTACGTAGATACTCGTGACAAGTCTTCAAATACAATGTAAGATACTCCGCACGGCTATAGGGTAAGTTGTAACTTTGTATTATGGCATCCGCTACCTCTGAGTCATATTTGCCCAAGTTTCGCTGGTGGTCCTCATAGCTGTACGTATGGCCAAAAGGATCAAGTATTCTTTGTACAACATGTTGATGGCGACTTTCGCTATCCACCAGCAATCCATCCATATCAAAAATGCAATGCGTAACCGGTTTGAAACTCTCTCGTCTACTCATGCCTTGAAATTTTGCAATATTTTTCCTGACATAAAAGTCAGCCGAGCTCCAGTTTCGAGCAATTATCATAGGCCGGCAAGCCGAAATCTTCGGGCACAAAATATTCCAATGAAGGCAGCACCTGTGTAGCCATCTTTCTGAATTCATTCGGCACTCTTGCGTCTGGCACCATAACAACCTGCATGCCTGCGCTAGTTGCCGCCGTAACGCCATTTGGTGAATCCTCAAAAACCAGACAGTTGGCCGGTGGCACGGGAAATGGTTTAAAGCGTTCGGCAGCTAGCAGAAAAATGTCTGGCGCTGGCTTGCTTTGTTTCAGCTGCGGATCGTCGCCACAAACAATGTGTCTAAAAACTGGCAACAAATCCATATGGGCACGAGCTTTCGCTTGGAATGGTTTGCGCTCAGAAGACGTGGCCATAGCCACGGGCACATGACACTCATACAAGTGCAAAAGCAGCTCCTTAGCACCGGGCATCAATTTTGCATTTTGCAAAAGAACCGCAGCATGTTTATCTCGTTTCGCGACCACTTCAGCTGGTTGAAGTGGGAGCTGGTATTCCCTGATAAGATCTATAGCTGCCGGCAGCGGTGCTTTACCCATAATTTTTAGCTGCACATCATAGGTGTGGGTCTTCTTAAAGGGGTCCAGCATTAGTTGAATGGAATCAAAGTAAATATGCTCTGTATCTGTGGAAATTGATTTGATTAAAGTTCTTGGGAAATGTTATTTTTGTTTTTTGTGAGGAAGGCCTACCCATTACAGTTCCATCATTGTCAAAAATGCAGTGTGTTACTTTTTTAAAACGAGGACGTTCAGCCATTATGTTGTGAGCACACTTGCAGTGCGTTCTATGACATGGCATGTAATTTTGATATAATTTGGAATTTTGGGTTAGCTTTCTAAAACTAAAACGAAACGTTTTGTTTGACGTAAAAAAAAAATTTTTACTCAAAATGATTTAGAGCAATTCGCTGCAGCTCCGAACTCTTCTTTAGTTTTGCTTTGAAGTTTAGAACTTAAGAGCATGATGTTGCAATTGCGGCCATCCACACCAGATGTACTAGATCCCTGCCAGCTTTAAGGCAAGACTACTGCCTTAAAATCAAAAATGGCCATCAGCAGCGGTTTCAAGTGCTATAAGTAGAAATTATGAGTTATACGTTTGAAATAAATATTGAACTCACGATTTCGAAGTGAATGCGCATGCTGTAGTCTGTTTTTTAGTCTTAAAAGCTTTGAACTTCCACACTTCCGACAGTTTTGTCAACTGCTCGCAACTAGTCTCTGATCTTCCATTGAAGTTGTATTGGCAATCACACAAGACTTTCTAGAGGGACTTGGCAAATCTTTTAAAAGGTTTGTTTCAGAAAGCGGTTGTAGTAACGTGTACAACATCACCTATAAATACGATTCTTCCATAAGTAAACGCTTTGGGAGAACAGCTTAGACAAATGTCTACGCAGTTGAAGGGCACGCTGACAGTGGACTTGTCGTATTACCTAGGGCTGTTCAATCATTTCCTAAATAGAATATCAACGTATTCCAGTGTCCGGAAGTTGCGTTGATGCCAGCAGCTGTGGAAACATGACATGGTTCCAAAGCTTAACAGTACAGTAGATTTCGATTGTTGACAGTCTCTTTTAAAACAATTGTCGACAATAATCTTTCTCGGCTGGATATAAAACTCAACAAGCTGTAGAAGTTGAAAGCACAAGAATCTCTATTGCAATGGGTCTAATGGGACAGCATGTTTCAAGCAGAGATTTATGATTTAGAGATTGCAAGTAGAAATAAGCAGGTAGTGCATATAATTTGATGCTCACATACAGTCTGGCTACTCTTAGAGCGCTATCGTCCTGAAATAATTCGTCTAAAACGATCAAACAATGCGCAAAAGAACTTTCAATCCGTTTAGTGCCTCAACAAAGTCATACCATTTGGCAACCTGGGCACACATAAGTGGATAGATACACATTTGCAGATAATATAACTGCAAAGTTTCTACAACAGACCCTTTCTGTGGTCCACAAGCAACTATATCGCAAAAAAGAGAAGCTAGAAATGACTCTTTTATATCTGGCACCGCAGCTGCGCCCATAGCGCTCCGTGGAAATAATTAATTAATAAGTCTCTCAATATTACATGGATCCTCGACACACGCATGTGAGCAATGAATCCAGAATCAAGGAATTACTCGTAGCAACACTGTCAAGCCATTTCGTCAACTTATGAGAAGTGCATCAAACCAATGCTAATCTTATTCCCATCGCTCCTGCCTATGCATTTGCTTTGCTCTAACCAGCTTCACAACTTGCACACTCTGCCACACAAAGTTGCAACCTCTAATCCACTACCGCCCGCATCATTATAAACCAATTAGCGAGTTTTTCAATTCTACTCAATGCTGCTCCTAAATTCTTTGCATGGTTTTGCCACCACACCCTCCAGCCAACTTCACAAATCAAAACCGACAACTTTATGCCAGCAGGAAAATAAAAAAAAAAAGTCGCCGGAAAAACTTCAAACCCGGCCAAAGAAAATGCTGCCTTGTGCGTTTTAATTAAACTGCAACGACTTAGTGACGTCAGATTGAAAATACTTTGCTAACAAAGCTCTAACATATGCAGCAGCTTGGGGCCTTTCCAAGCTAGCTGCAATCTTTGCTGCAGCTGCGCTGTGGGGCACATAGTTCCGCAGCAGCTGCTGTCATTTCTGAGGCGTCTTTTTGGGCTAACAGTGGCGGTTGCCCGTCGAGCAGCTACGGCTGGTCTGGCTAAGCTTAATGCATGCAACGCACGCCTTTGCACTGCAAGTTCCAAGTTCCAAGCTGCCTGCTGCATGTTGTTACAAAGTTGCTTAATTGATTAAGCAGTTTGAAGCACAACCTCAAGACGTTGTGGCATTTATGCCAGCGTATTCCTGTGGGTATGTGTGTTTTTGTGGGTGGATGCAAAAGTTTTACCAACATGTGCTGCAGTGCATCCAACGCAATGGCACGTTGACAGGCGTTTAGAAGTTTCCGTGCGGGTCGGGCATCAGGCGACAACGTCTGCCATGGCGCTTACCCCAAAGCGTAAATCTGCTGCACATGTTGAATTGAATGAAAGTTTGCGCTTTAGTGGGGAATACTACTTTTCGCCTAAATTTTTGGCAGGATAACGCTTCAATTATTTTGCCAAAGCAAAGCGTAGTAGTGACCTTTTCATTTATGCGAGGAAAAACAAGTCGTAGTATTGCACAAAAAAGCCTCAGACGAACTATTCATAATCGTAGTCAATAAAAGCCCTTTAATTAATTTGCTATGCTGCGTCAGCTGCCTGCTGCAGCAAAAAACAACAATTAGTTACACTTGAAGAAAATATGGGCAGTTTTCGCAAATTCTAGTGTATTTCTGAATTTCTATAAAACGGATCTTCCCCTAGCATTTGTGAATACACGCTTCAATAGGTATTACAGACGGTATGTGGCACAATGTTCATTGTTGGATTGTTTAGAACTGCCGCTGCTCATCGGCTGAGATTTATCCAAATCGGGGAAAGCAATGGTGGGTACTCTCAGCAGAACTATTTCGACTGCTACTTGTGGTGTGATCTTTGCAAGGTCTCAAATAGTTGCCACAATTTACAGCTGGAGGAACGCGCTTATTTCGGAATTTTCCCCTACTTCTTGTCTCTCTGTATAATGCAACATAACAACTATTTCTTGCTCAATGTGAGTCTCATCATTCCAATCGCCCATGGTAGCCTGTTCTCGCCGCCGCTGTGTGTCAGATATTGTCTATATAAAATTCATCATGTTCAAGGTACATGGTACTTTGTGTGTGAGCTACTCATTCGGCAGTGTTTTCTTGCTTACAATGATCCACAACACCCAATCCATCATTGTGCCTCGACTCCCCTGACACCACGCAATATAAAAACAGATTTTGGGCACTACGGTGACTGCATTGTAAAGTTTTTACCCAGTAACTGCGATCCCCAATCGGTTCGTCACTCATTCAATGAACTAAATACGTATGCTGTCACCGCAGCGGTAGAAACTTCAAATCTAAGACGTGTGCTCGGAGGGCACCCCCCAAAAATATCTCCAATCGAGAAATCGCTGCCTACAGCAACGCCAACCACCCTATCACAGCTCAGATCAGAATGGTGCAAACTCTTAAGGGCATATAAAGCACAGATCATCCTTGGTACAATTAACCAGTGTCCTGATCGCCTCTGTGCCACCCACGACAAAAACTATCTATTCAACTGGACCAAAACTAAGTTTTCTCCTAGTTTCACAACGCTGAAATCTCTTCCACACTTGCAGTTCGCTTCCAAGCAATGATTTATCAATTTATCAGAAATATTTAACGCGTGAACAACGAAAAGCTGTAAAACTTCAATTGCAGCGTTCCGTATTTTTTATGTACTTATTTTTATTAGTGGGACCGTATTTTTAAATTCATCGTAAAATATCGATAGCCGACATATCGATGTTATCAGTAAAAGGAAAACAATGGATCCACAATATCAGCTGTACCCAATTAGTTCTATTGTTTGACAACAGATGGCGCCACTAAAAATGATCGAAAAAACTATCGCAATTTGTACATTTAAAGCTTCCTGTTTGACCACAAATAAAACTTTTAGAGTTCGAATTCCAAAAGCAAACGTCATCGCAATTCGGCAATTTATTTGCTTTTAATTTTAATATATATCTTAGGATTCACCAGTTCAGATTTTAAGCGAAGAATACGTGCATAAAAGGAATGAACTTAAAATTAACTTCCCAAACACATACAAATAGTAAAATATAATATAAGCATCAAGCAAATAGTTTTTGTTCGAAAATTTAAAGATTTACCTTGGTAAGTTTAATAAAATTGCCAGAATATTTTTTTGTCTTAAGCGGGCATAGTCGATAGCGAAACGAATTTAGAATAATTTTTAAAAAACAAGCAACGAGTTGTAGGCACAAATTTCAATTGGCTCGAAATGACCACCTCTTGTCTTGATTAGGGCCTTGAGACAAATCACAAATTGCCCGAAAATGACTTTCAGGTAATACAACATAGATTTCAGCGCCTTGACTCTTGTGAATCTTTTAGTTTGGAGCTTGCTGTCATAGAGCCCAAAAGTCTAGCAAATTCTAGAGTCATTGCGTAAATTTCAAGACGTCCGTATTGTTTTTTTTTTTTTTTTAAATTCTTGGTTCACTTAAGCTCTATGAGACGATGCCGAGTCCTGTTGAAAGGTTCATAGTTTGCCACCGATTTGTTGGTCTACCCACGGCTTCAAAGCTTGTTACGCTGCAAGGGCTGTCCGAAGTTGGTTATACTTCGATTACCGGATCGATACTGTAACCACAAATATCTATTGCCTATTATTAATATCTAAATACCAATTATTCTTCTAAATTGCAGTCAACATTTGATCCAAACTTACAAGTATTTTCCACCAGACTCCTCCTGCCAACTACTTCCGCATTCTCTCAGTGCATTGCAACAATGTGTGCGACTAGGATACGCTTGGGCAGTTGGCTAGCCAGTGTTTGAATGCAACGAGAATGAAATTTTGCCCATAAATTATGCAGCCAGCCATTTTTGGTTGAGCATTTATGCCAAGTTTTATATTCTTTTTGACCATTTTTGAGCTCTTTACCGGAAATGCTACCCGAAATGCTCAGTTGGAGTTGGCTGCATTAAAATTTTAACGTTGCTCATTTGGTCAACACAATATGTTGTAAACGTTTAATTTGAACACGTCTCTAATCGCTGTCCTGGCAACGCGCACACTGATTGCTCCGCGTTCAACCTCAAACCCCCCCACCTGATAACCACTTGGGTAGCCAAGTATCTGACTGCTATTGTAATTGCGTTCATTGAATTGTTAACTGGGTTCGGTGTCGTCTATGGCCGTTACGGCTGCTGCTGCTGCTGCTGCTCTGGCCACAACCGCAATCTACGGCCACAACAGCAGCGGCTAAAAGCCGTTGTTATCCTTGTGGTCGACGCGGCTGTTTGTCCCTTGAGTTGATTTGGTTTGAAGCATTGGACTATGGGGATGTGAAAATAGGAGTGGCAGTGCCTGGCAGTGCCTTCTCGGTCAATGGACATCAAACTTTAGTCTCTTTGGTTTTGGCATTTATTGGTATTGTTCCAATTAAAGTTCGACTTGGTCATAAAATATGCAAGCCAATGGCGAAAATACCAAAAAACTTTGCGAGTTCGAGTTGGCTGGCAGGACATTAATGCGTTCCGGTCAATGCTTTTGACTGCAGCAGCCGGAGCAGCAGCAGGAGCTGTGACTGGAACTACTGGCCATGCTACAAGTACATATTGCCAATAAAAGGTAATAAAAGTGTAATGGTAAGAGCTGCTTTGGAGTTGGCAAAGACAAGGATTGCGTGAGATAGAAATCAAATGAGCCAAAACGTTGAAAAAAAATAACAAAAGTTATGTGAAAACTTTTTATATCGTAATTTGCGTAGTGATGCAGTTTTGCAGCTTAAAAGTGAATATCGTAAAAAAAATTTCAAAAGCTTAGAATTTTCAAATAAATCGAGCTTAAAAATTGTATAGTAAAAATTTAAAACAAAAATTAAACAAATTTAAAAGAAATATTAGAAGATGCAAAGAAATTTTTATTAGGGAAAGCGAAGAATTTCTAATAAGAAGTGAATATCGTAAATTGCAGGCTTACTATAAAGCAAAATAAAAAATATATATATATGATATTAAATAATAAATTTATATGCAATGTTTGAATCTTTAATTAAAATAAACTAAATTTTTATTTCGAACAAAATTAGGAAAATTTGTAAAAGTGCATAGGAAATATTTTAGATCAAAAATATAAAATTATATGTGTGCGCTGAATATCGTAAGTTTTGTTTTGTTGGGTATAGTAGTTGACAACAATGTAGAGGATAATATTGAATATTTTTAAGATTTACATTTGGCAGATTGTAATTCATACAATATTACTTGAAATTGTCAACTTTAGGAGAAATTAAAGATTACCAGCATATGCCATCTAAAAACCTTGATTCTTTGAAAGTTTTGAATAACGCTTTCTGACTAAAACGATTTCCCTATATTTGGATGTACGTTTTAGATTGCTTGTATATTGGCTACACCTGCAAGTTTGGGTCGAAATTGGAAACGATTATTTATTTTTTTAGAATTGTTTGCCTTTTATCCACTATAATCGGAGTGCAGCTGCGTTCAATTCCGACAAGTTTGTTTTTATGCTTTCCTAAAAATCTCTAGATTTGTGTTAGATCAACTGGATTTGCCAAAAGTTTTGATACTATGTTTTAATGGAAAGAAATGTGCAGCTGAGGTTCATCGAATGCTCATGGAAGTTTATGAAGAAGCTGCTTCAACCCATAAGTCATGCGGGGAGTTGTGTCGATGCTTCAAATTGTGTGGATTTTACCGCCTCAGACAAAACGCGTCTTGACGCATCCAAAAAGTTTGAAAATATGCAATTGTTGGCACAACTGAGTCAAATCCTTACCAACCGCAAATTGAACTCGCAGAATCGTTGGTAGTAGCTCAGCATACAATTGCTGTTCGTTTAAATAATTGGGAATTACTCAAAAGCAAGTATCCTATTTTCCTAAAATATAGAAACCCAGACATGTCGAGCGGCGATTTTGACTTCATGAATACTTCTTCAAAGACATAAAAGAAGAGATTTTGACCGAGTCGTTACTGGAGATGAAATATGGATATCATATGAGAGACCATAGCAAACCACGATGGCCACAGGAAGCATAAGTTTAGACTGGCGAACCTAATCATCTTATACATTGTGATTAAGGCAAAACATCCACGCTTCAAACTTTATGTTCCTCATATGGTGGCTCTAGGCGGGTGTCGTCTTCTATGAGCTGGTAAATCCAGGCGGAACCATTATTAGGCCACATTATTGGTGTTCTTGAGCTACACATTGGGTAAAGAAAGATCAGGAATGCGCGAAAAGCATGATGGTGACCTCAGAACATGATGACACTTGAGCAAATATGGCTGTAGGGATCAAAAATTAAAATGGGAGACGATACTGTGCTTGCGGTACTTTCCGGATTTGCCATCATCCGAGCTTGTGGTACTTTCAAGATTTTCCATCATCTGAGCTTGTGATACCTTCAAGATTTGCCATCATCCGACTGTTGTTAGATGCAAAAGAATTTTTGGTAATAGCCGTTTCTAGTTTTTTGAAGTATTCCCAAATTCCTTTAATAATCGAATTGAGGCCCTTATTTTAGGCACTTATTTTTTAAATATATTCCAAAAATTCCAGGAAGATAGTTGTTTTCGACGGGCGATACTTTAAATGAATTTTATTCCTTTCTTTTGAACACAAAAATATACCAAATTAAATTGTAAATTTTATTTTTTTCCCTTCGCGCAGCTACCAAACAAAGACAGCACATCATTTAAAAACCGCTTACTAATAACAATATTATCATAATCCCTTTGAAGTTAGCTATCCTCTTACAACTAATAATCCATCCAATATAAAAACAATACAAATTTGTAGATAATCTCACATTTCAGTACGCCAGCCCCTTTCGCTAAACGACTACATAAGTCATGACAAGCCTGTCTGCTCCACTTATCATGCATCTTTGCCTTATTCCTGACATGGCCTTAGGTCAATCCTACATCACAATCCATCTTTGCTGCCCACTCAATAAATATTGTCTGACCATACAAAATATCGCTCATTGAGAACCCAACCACAGCTTTATTTGGGATTTTTTTCTTCTGTCAAAAAAAATGCTGGTCACATATTTGAGAGCAACTTTTGGAAAGCGAAACCAACACATAAGAGACTATCCGTGGTTGTTGTTTTTACGGACCCGTTGGCTTGAGCGATTTCCCTGAGGTCGAACCAAACTGCAAGAGTCCGCAACAAAGTACCCAAAAAAACCAAAAAAAAAAAAAAACAGAAAAAAAATAGTAAGAGAGAAAAACAGAACCAAAAACCAGGGAAACACAAAGTCCAATTTGTTTGTAATGGCATTACTTTGTTTACCATATAAATTTTGTATGCATAACGAGTAGTTGTTGGGGTTGCTTCAACGAGTAAGATGCCAGATACAGTGGTGCAGCCAGCACTCCGAGAACTACGAGTTCGACAACGAATGCAAACAAATGCCAAAACTCACAATGCTTAGGAGTACAGCTAAGGACAACAGACGCCGGACATTGGCTGCTCCTAGACGAGAGAACAGCAGAGACTCAAGTTGCCGCGGGTTGCGACTAAAACAAAAACCGACAAATAAAAATAAAATATATATATATACACAATTTCTAAAATCGTTGTACCATAAAATTTCCCCAATGGACGCTGGCAGGACTGAGTGTCTCTCTATGTGGTACAGTGGGTAGGGAAACTTAACGTATAACTTTAGTTTTGAGATTCTGCAGGGAGGAAAGCGTGTAAGAGTAGTAGACATTCTCTTTTGGTACTCTTCAGATAGTACATAAGAAACTATATTTCGGTATAACACTTTTAAATAAAATATAAAAAAAAATGTTAAAAAACATCGGTTTCGCTTTTCCGCTATATTGATTGAGTGCCATATAAATTTTCGAGGAAAAATCAACGTTTTTAATATAAAATTAAATATATATCAAAGCGAGTAATAGAATTCACTAAAAGAACTAAAGAACTAAGTTAAGCAACAATTACGAACATCACAAATCTTTATCTTTCTCCGCTTTGTTCGCAAAAACGTAACGTCACGCCAAAAGCTATATACGCTTCTCAGCATAAATTTCTCTATTATATTTAAAAATAAATTATGCTGCCACCGATAAAACATTAAATTCCCAAATATTATAGCTGTACGAATAGCTTTTGCTACCACTGTACGCACTTTATAGTATGTACGAGTATATATCTATGTTGAACTGCTTGGGGTTTTCGTTGTGCCACTCTCTTGGCGGCCAAACTGCTGCCTTTTCGCTGTTTAATTTTACAATTGTCCTTTTTAAGAGTTACGAGTACGAGTATCTTCTAGCTCTATATATGCGTAAGTATCTTAGTGTATCTCAGTGTGTGTGCGTGCTCGTATCTATGCGAATTCTTGTTTGTATTTGTATTTGTGCTTTTGCGGCTTTTGATTTATGTTGTTTTATGTTGGCCATTTGTTTTATTTACTACATAGAACTAAGAAAACAAACTTATATCCGCTGCGTGCCTCGAAGGGACAACATCTAAAAGTTCTTCAACGAAATATGCGTTGCGTCCCAATGTTTTTATTGGGGATCCTTATTATTGGATACCAATGGATTCTCCAAACTACTTGTGCATTCATAACTTAACTTAAACATGTAAATAGATATGTATTTATTTTTATAGTCCAATCGTCTTTTGGACTTTGATTTTTATGCTCATTACTATGGAGCACATTTGCTTAAATGGGTTTGTTTTCTTAAGAATTGCCGAGAGTTGTTTTTTTTTCGTTTGTTTGGAGTGGGGATTTTTCTCTAAGAACTACTTAAAGCTGCTATTTTGGGAATATTCTGAAAGGTATTTTAAAGGTAAGATACAGAAGATAAACTAGATTTGTGTAGTGTTTAAAAAACGTAAATGGAGGCGATACCAAAGTGTCGACCTAAAGTACTGATTGAGCCTTGCCCGTGCATATGAACACCTAGATCTTGAAGACCATAAGAGAGTCTAGAGTCAGCAAGCTTCATAATCTGATACACATTTTTGAGCTAGAAGATGTATTTTGTTGCTTAAAGTACCAAAAGTAACACCTAGATCTCAGAGACTATAGGATCTAGAGTCACCAAACTTGATGTGCATCAGATACATTTTTTTTTGTCAGAAGTTGCAGTTTGTTGCCTTCAATACTGTTTGAGACATTTGCGTCTGTCTGAACATCTAGATCTTTGAGACTATAAGATATAGGTCACTAAACTTTATAATCTGCTGCGAAATTTTTCATCAGAAGATGCAGCTGGTTGCCTGAAGTACTGATTAAGCCAAGTTTTGAATCACAAAATTGATAATCTGATGCACATTGTTTTTGTCAGAAGTTGTAGTTTGTTCCTAAAGTACTTTTTGAGCCATGTGCGTCCATATGAATACCTAGATATTGGAAACTATAAAATCTAGAGCTACCAAACTTGATTATCTTATGCGGAATATTGCGTTAGAAATCGTGTCAATATGCGAGTCATTTCAAATTTCTGGGAATGCGATATAACTTAATCATATACAAAATAAGCAAGTAGATATTGAAGAGCTGAATAGCTGATAAATTCAAGAAAAAAAAACGCTTTCTAATTAATTATTCACTTTAAAATCATCAATTTAACGTAATCAAGATTATCAACAATGTTTTTCGTAAGTGTATAAATAAAATCTACCATGAACTAGTCAAAATCGAGGCTTTAAGTTTTTAAATAATTTATTTAAATAAAATATAAATAAATAATAAAGTAAATTTTTTGAAGGAATCGATACTATTGTGAAGACATTAAGTAGTACCTGTAGTTTTGGAAGCCCATGTACGTTGAATCGAATTCTATATAGATAGTTGGATAAGTATTTTAACTAAGAAGAAATATAGAACAATTTGAAATTGAATTTATTGCTTATCGGTAGCACAGCACTCCAATAATAGTATTAAAAAGAATTATGGGATCGTAAATTAAATTTGAGATACTAAAAAATAAATGGACGATAAAACCTTGTAATTTTCCTTGAGAGTTTGAGTTGTTTTAGATCAAAAATAAGCTATAAAAATGTTAATGGTGATATAAAATAACCTATCGATGGAAGTAATAAGAGGGCACCTAAACTTTGCTTATAAATAAAAAATTTGAATGTAAAAATTAAAACGATTGTGTAGTCAATATCGAGTCGTTCACATACTCGATTCTTCGGCTCAGTTTCCTGTTGCAATACAAAAGATAGACCCCTGACAGTAAATCCTTTTTTGACTCGATTTTAAAAAATATCACGTTTCGTCAAAAAGAAGTATTAAATTTTTCTACATGTTTTTTTTTTATTTAAAACGAATTCCAAAAATGATAAATGATTTTGTTTTATGATTTTCTGCCAGATAACAATAAATTAATACAAGGTGCTATTGATGATGACAATTTACTTGAAATTATGGCAATCCAGGGTAAAGGACAGGTTTTAACGAGTTTATAATAGGTTTATGCTCTCAATAAGAGTAATAGTGTCGAAATACACAAGAAAAGAACAAAATTTTGATACTCACTTGCACATGCACAATGCCCTAAGCCATACAATTTTCATTAAAAATTTTTATTTAAAGTTTTCCACTCATTTTAAGAATTAAACACTCACAAATCACTCGAAAACAATTTAACAACCACAAAAAAAACAACAAAAAAAAATCACATACAAAATAAACCACAGAAAAAAATATAAAAAAAATTGCACTTTGAAGCCTCAGCAGCCGCTTGAGACTACCGCGGCGCAGAGCAACTGCTTTAGGCCAGCATTTAAGCCACTTGCACTTTAGCCACTAATAGGCATTTTTCACTTAATTAAATTAACAACTTTTAACACATTTTTTTTTATAAACTTAAACTTTTCACAGAGCCGCGAATTGATTTATTAACAATTTTAAATGCCGCCGCTTACACCCACGATCCGCGTTGAATCATTTTTGCTCGCTTTCTCTTTTGCAGAGAGTTGCCAGACGAACGCTGTACCGATTGCCTCTTTGCGCGTAGACATTTTTCTTATTGAAAACACGGCATGCTGCACAGCTGGCAACGCTGTGTGAGTAGGCTGCTGAAGAATAGATGGAGAGAGAGAGAGAGCCATGAAACAAGTGAAACAATTTCAAGTAGCCATATTGACTGCAATATACACTGCAATGGATTGCAACATGTTCACAAAACATTTTTAAAAATTAAAGTGTGTATTTCCAGAGCTTAACTAAATATACTACAATGTAAATCTGGTACTTACATTTTTAAGCATGCTTTCGTCCTTATCGGCAAAAATGAGCGGCACGAATGGGAATCCACCATTTTCGCTAAATCATAAACGTATTAGCTACTAGTGCGATATAACTATATACACTACTCTACATACTATATATACTAAAATGTTTCATATACTACTTGATTTAGACATGCTTTATTTTCAAGTAAATCACAAATGCACGCGGCGGAGAAGATCCCGTCTTTTTTTTATTAAAAAACAAACTTATTGGATACGAGTGCGAGGTAACTAATTGCTACAGTTGCGATTTTCAGATAATCATTGAGTTTGGAAGAGTTATTTGGTGTTTGTTGAATTTTTATATTTCAGGTTGTTTTAAAGAAATCAATTGCATGCAATAAATAAATAACAAAAATATTCTATTCTTCTTGACTATGCTGACATCGTCCCAAAGGCTCTGTATTAAAAACAAATTTTATTCCCCTTAACTATGGTCACCACTCCAATGGAGGATTTTCTGAGTTAAGATAAATAGCGTCTATTTGCTAGCCATACCACTACTAAGCAAATGTATTAATGTTGGTTCCGATTTAGAGGTGAGTACATTACCATTACCGTTACCGTTACTACCAAGGCCCACATCTGCATTAAAAGCTGTTCAAAAAGAATGACTGACTCTTTACAGACGAAGCGGATTAATTGTAATTGCCTTAAGCAAAAAACATCTATTCGCTGGCGATGCTAAAGCTGGGACAGCACACCAATGCTGCTACGCTGAATTAAACCACAGTGATTCGGTTTTAGAGGCGAGTACACTACCAGTGCGGTCCCAATTTTATGAAATATAAGAAAACAATTTTTTTTAATTATCACAAAATCAGTATGTAACACATGTATGTATGTACCCTTGAAACACATCATCATTTAAGCATGCTATAAATTCTGTATAACTACAAAATTTTGTAAGGTTTCACTTAGAAGCTAATAAGTATGCAACACCCTTAGCAAATAAGTACTTAAAAAAAATTTAGGGAATAAGTATGGAAAAATATAATTTTTTATAAGAAATGAATGCTAAAAATGCAAATTTTCATTAGAAACAATGTTGGAATTTAGTTTTAAAATTTATGTTTAACTATGTTTTTATTATTTTTGCTTTTAGGGTTTTTTTACAATCTTTTTTCTTAACCAATAACTTCATACACACACACAGTGCATTATTTTAAATATTTTAGTTGTAAAGCTGCAAAAGAGCGAATCTAATCTCTACAATTATATATACACCAAATACAACAACATTGCATGTATTAAAGAAATTGAATAAATGTCCATTCATTGTTGTAGAGCATCAAAAGTTTTTGCAATAACTAATATGCCCTAAAAAGTAATGTACGAGTGTTAGAACATTTGCAGTCATGAGTCATCTCATGCGCTGAAGTTTTCTTTGAAATAAAAAGGGTTTCGCGTCGCGTAAATATGTAAATGTATTTTAAATCAACAATGAAAATTATTATAAATAATTGTAAACAGTTAACAAGTACGTGCAATTGCTTAAATAGTTTATTTAAGCAAATTAATTAATTGCGCAATGAAATCGTTAATAAAAAGGGCCAGAAGGCGAAGGCAAATAAGAAAAGCGTGAGTGTGAGAAGAGCAGAACATGCAACTAACTGCAAAGCATTTTTTTTTTGGCTGTGAGAGCAACAAGTGTCAGTGTGTGCGCGTGTGTGTGTGGGGGCAGTGTGAAGAGCGTAGATTGCTCTCCTTGCCGTCTTTTTGATCCTATTTTTCTTTGGAGCTTCAGCAGCACAAGTGAGAGCGGTATAGCCTTCGCTGCCGCTCTTGTGTTTTTAGTGCAGCGCGTTTTCATGTGAGTGCGAGCAGTGCGTTACGCGTTAAGTGACATTGCCTGCCAACGGCAAGAAAAATAAATAAAATTTAATAATAAAATTAAATAAGATAAAAAAAGTTAATTAAAATGCGGGTAAGTATGATTTTAAATGTTTAAACTCATATTATTAAAAAAAAAAAATTAAAATTAGATAAAGATTTGCATGAAGTTACATATGTAGGCATTCAAGAGATGCATGATTTGCCCCAAATAGAGGAAGGCGTAGGGTACTTCCAAATGAAATAATAATAAAAACTTTATTTTTTGTCTTAATTGTATTTAATTTTATTTAATTAAGTAAACGACTTTAGAATACCCTTTACCACCTTTCTAAAAAATCGAGCATTTGATTCGGTTATCTTTTCTAAAAGTCTGAAAATATCAACAGGGTTTCCTTTTCCGAAAAATTGGTTGCTCAAACTTCAAGCAACTCTGTGATCTAGGCATTCATATATCAGCTTCTCTAATCGCCCTCTCTTACTTAAGATACATTTCCGACAGTAATGTCAAAATTCGAATAAAAATACTGCTTGACCAAATGTCCATATGCGAACTGAATGAACTGCAATACGAAATGTGCAAAAAAGGGTGTTTTTTTTTTTTAGCATATTTAGCTTATTTTAGCTTTACGAGTATAATACGGTAAAGCGATATAATTACATATGACGCAGTTCTTGATAAACTTAAAAACTCTCGATATACTGCAAAAAAATATTAATTGATTCATCATGATTCAGTTGTATCATATTTTACCGATATCAAAATAATTGAAATAAACTTGCAAACTCCCGAGTAAGAAAGAATTAACTGAAAAGTTGGTTGCTCGAAGTCTTACCATATTTGAGATATTGGCGATTATACTTATTTTACTTGGCCATGACAACTCGTTATCGGATTACAGCCGACCTAACTAAATCTGGCCAGGCGCTACTGCTTTGAGCGTGTCTTCTCCAGTTGGTCCCATCAGGTGCAGATTGGTCCTACTCTACTTAGTCTTTCTATCTGAGCTTAGGTCGTCCCCTCCTTCGTTGTCTTTCGCATCGAAAACCTTCCTCCATACGAACGGCATTCCCAAGCCTTCGCAGACGTTGTGCACTGATACTGATTCCTCAAAAGATAGCTAGTCAGTATCTCTGCGCTAGATTTCTTAATCTCGTTATTCAAAACACCAAAATTAGTAGAGCAGTTCTTATCATAGAACTCATATTAATTTTATTATTAAAATTTTAGGGTTTAAGTATCCCTGGGACAAGCTACCTGACGCACTCTGACCAAATGCTTTACAGGTATACTGTTTCCTTCGGCCATATTCAGGGCTTTGGCTATATGGTGGGCTTCCGGTGTTCTACTACGTGTTTCTATCGAAACCCATTCTAAGTTCAAAATTATATTAATTGTAGAGAGAAATGCAGAAAACTTTTTCAAGTAACTGTGACTTACGTAAGTAAAAGAGTTCGTCCAATTGAATGCATAAATATCGTATGGCATAATTTTCATAATCCGTATCCAGCACATATATTTCTAGGCCATCCGGAATGGCTGCAGCATATACTTTGCATTGATATCAATATTATTTTATTTTATTTTTTTCAAGATCTTACCCTTTTTATTTGGCACCTCTATTTCAAACTTGCCTGCGGTGGCGTTGACATTGACGATTTTGACTTTCTTCAACTTTGCATTTAATGTGCTAGAGATATAAAATTCAGATTATTATTCTCGAAAGTAATTGGTAATGTGTATGTCAAAATTGAAACAGTTTCTTGTAAACTTAATTGAAGTTTTATAAAAGAAAACATTTTAAGACGCTAAAAAAATAGATAATATTTCAGTTTTTCTTGAAATAAATGAATCGTATAGTTTCCTGAGAGCCTGAAAATGCGACTTGTAAAATAATATTCCAAGTTTTGAAATATCCTGAAATTTGGATTTAAAAAATAATCTTAAGAACCTAAAAAAACAGTTATTCGATATCCTAGTTACCTGAGCATGGCGGTTTTCTTTATGTATTATCGTTGTGGCTGAATTATAGATACAATCTAAACAAACTTTGTAAAAAAAACGTTTCCGGTAGCTACCTCCGAATTCGAGCTTTAAAGTGTGTAGCCTTCTAACCCGTTTATAGTTCCAAAACAGCCAAATAGTTTTGAGAAAAAGTCTTTGTTTTGCGATAATACCATACAACTTGCTTGTATTTTATCAGGAGTTTCGTTTTGAAATCGAACCATGCCAAAAAACACTTTGGAATGTTTAGAACTCAAAAATAGTGAACCGATCTTGATCACATTTAATACAAAATTGTGGCACTCTTAAAAAATACTAAGAAATGAAATTGGTTAAGATATCTTGAGAAACATAAAGCGTTGCATACAACAAAGTGGCGAAATTCGGATTTTATGAATCAAATTGTCATACGGAAGCTTAAGAATATAGTTCACCGATTTGATTAAAATTAAGATATTTTTTCGAGTAAAACAGCTCTATAGGAGTTACCTATGCAGTGCATACATTGATTTTTTCCAAAAATGAATTCATCGCTATTTTAACTTCTTTAGTCGCTCAGTTCATACTTTAGGTAACTTTGGGGCTTACGAACTTTCGTACTAAAACTATTTTGGGTATGTGTAGAAGAGCCCTGTTTTTTTCCGAAAAGATAATCATGGATATATCAACTTCTCTAGTCTCTTGGATCATAGTTTAGCTAACTTTGGGGGCTCCAAACTTTCCTACCAAAACTTTTTCCAGGATGTGAAGAACAGCCCTAGGGAAGCTGGCTTCGATATACATACATAGTTTTTCAGCAAATTTATTCAGGGCTATATCAGCTTCTATAGGACTATAGAATATATAGAATTTGGATCATACTTTAGGTAACTTTTTCTTTTCTAAAGAAGGAAAAGTAAACTTACTTTTTTCAGGATTTGTAAAAAAACCCTATGGTAGCTATTTCATATAACCTCGATAACAAAAAGCCAAAGTAAATTTGCATGCTCTCCAATAATTATAAATTTTTCTGAGGAGTTCCCTAGGTCTTAAGGTTTCTAAGATCTAAACGTTCAACATATGGAAAGATCCACGGACAGACAGTCGGACTTGGTCTTAGCGACTTCTCTAGTCACTTTGATATCACACTTTAAATTTCTTAGTGGGATCGCCGATTTTTTCTTGTAATTGTTGCAGAAGTTTTAAGTTTATCAATAATACACTTCATGCCATAAGGTGGACGGACGTCTAATGAATATATCGATAATTTTGCATTAAAATTCCGTTCCGATTTAAAATTTTTATAGACAGAGCAACTTACTTGGTTTCGCAAGTTAAAAAACTTACTACGGATCCAATTGCTTAACTTTGACCTCATAAGTATTGGCTGGACTCTTGACATATTCCAGCGACATGCAGCTATAGTTTTGACCATTAAGTGGGGCGGACATTAAGTATGTATACCATTTTCCCAGAAAACTTTCCATTGAAAAGTTACCATGCGCAGTAATATTAGGATTGCATTTTCCTGAAGAGACCTCAACGCCATTGACTTCGCAGAACATCAATAACTTGAGCGTCAACAGACTTAGACTAAGTTTCAGTTTAAAAAAATTATAATATTTATTTTAATCGATTCTGCTTAGAATTTATTGTAGATTTTTACGCACATCAAGTGGTACAACATCGTTGATGCGGCAAACTTTGTAACTAACTTTGGATATAAAATTTTCAGAACAAGTTATAACTATATTTTAGACGTTCATTAGAGCGTCGAACTGCAATTTGTAACGCTTTGATCAAGATTTTATAGTTTGGGGAAGCTATGATTTTTTCCGCTTAGTCGTTGAGAAAGTTCAGAAAGATATCGTAGAGGCGCTGATAGAAGCGCCTAAGTAATTCTCATACTTTCTCTATGGCATTTGGTAGCACATTTTGTACGAATTCTTGCTCGACATCCAAGACGGTGTCGTTGCCAGCGCTACCATCCAAATTGGGGCAGTTCGTTTGCAGCGTATCTATAAGCAGTGCCTGACTTATGCGATTATCATCCAAAACTTGCAGAGCTGCACTTGTGGTCGGCTTCGAGGGTAGACGCTCACGTGTCAGTATCCAAACCAATTCTGTAGAAAAAAAAGGGAATCAAATCAATATAGAACTTCCCTTGCTATTACAATCGCCTGCGACAACGATAATTAATTATGGACTCGACTCGTATTAATTATGCCAAATGGAATAATTGATTTGTCATTTGCATTAGAAATTAGCCAAGTTTGCGGATAGTACATGCTGTACTTATAGACAATGTCTTGAATACGCAATTTATTATTGGCCTCTTACTTACTCAAGTGCGCCAGAGTAGTCACATTGGTGCAGCTGTAGACGACGGCATAGGAATCATAATCGGTGGAGAGCACCAAGTAGTTGGGTTTGCTGGCGTGTTCTATAAGTTAAAGGTGTTGGGGGGTGGGGTGCAAGAATGCTTTTAAAGTTATTTCGCTTTGTTTAAAAATGTGGTCGTTCGTAGTTTTACTTACGATTTGGGGAAAAGACTACAGCAAGTTGAGCGGGTGCTATGACCTTGGCAATGCCGCTTACGTTACTGGGATTGTTGGTGCTATAAGGAAAACGAATAAATTTGTTGAAAAATTCTCTTAAGGAAATCGTTTGTTATGCAAAAAAGCTAGATTTTAGTATTTGCTTACAGTCGGTATGAAAATTATTCGGCTGGTAGTGTGGAATTACTTTATTTGAAACTTTGATATGTTTGGGTTCTAAAATTTTATAACTTTTAGAAAAGTCCTTGAAAACTTTGATAACTATCCAGTGAGGAAGCACTAAAGTTTACAAGATAAAACTGTACTAACTTTAGTTTAAAAACTAAGCCAAGAGTCCTGCGTTTATATTGTAGTTTCTATAAAGGGTGATTTTTTGAGCTTACAAGTTGTTTAATTTTACTATTAGTATTTTATGAATAAATTGTAGCTCTTGAAAACTGTAAATATCCAGAAAGAGGACTCCATCTAGCTGACGTTTTGGCAGTCCTCAAGCTCCGCACCATAAGCAAAAGTCACGCCTATGGATAGCGTTGTGTCGGAAGGTCTCGTCGACCAGCTGCTAATAGAGCTATCTGCAATGGCTTTGAAGCTATGGGAGCAACTATTATTATAAAAAAAACTTGTTTTGAAATAAACTGCATCTCTAGTCGCATCCTGAATAAGCAAAGTGAGCGCATTTGAACTGAAGAGACATTGCAAGAACTTCCAAAGCCCAATCTTGAAAAACTTCGTGTTTATCATTGGTTCGTGCTTTTTCAAAGATGTAGAAAATCACGACGTTATTGTGAATTGCAATGGCAACATTTTAATTTTTTCCGAAAAATGTAGGTGCTCGACTTGGTTCTACAAGATGGTGCAACATGCCACATAGTCCTCAAAGTAATAACCAAATTGAGAGGCGATTTATATGAGCCGCTTATTACACGTTTAGGGTAGCCAGCTGGCCGCTTATGTGGTACAACCGTAAGCCAATATTATAGAATTGATTCCTGAGATACTGCCCGATATGTAGCAGAGATGAATGAGCTAAAAATTATACCCAAGAAATACATTTTCATAAAATGATCTTCTAAGATTATATTATATCGATTGTTCTATCGACTCAAACGAAGTTTTCACGCATTTTTGAAAATGAAGTGATTTTTTTAAAGCAAAACAACAAGCTCTCAAAAAACTACCCTTTTATTAACAGCTGCACTTCTTTGAATAATTTTCGTTAGAAGAAGAATTCCCTAAAGCCTTAAAATCCTATCAGATTATTAGGATTATGAAATATGTGCTGTTTCTTTTTACTTACAATCGATTGATAGCTGCATTGACCACCGATACTGTGCTGTTATCGACAATCGTATAGTTGGCATACATACATTTCTTGCCTATCTCGAACGCGAATGGATACTTCGAGTATTCATACCAAATGCCCATATACTGAAAAATAAATGGAAAATTTATGAATATTACATAATGCAAATATTTGTTAAATATTTCTAGATAAAAAAAATTCAAACTCAAGTGTGGTAAACAATAATAAAAAATAATGTTTGTAACATAGATAAGATGTAGTAGGGGAAAACTGCTTGATGAGTAACGAACTTTTTATACCTTATAAGAAATTATTTTTCTGATTTATGGGAATATTTCCAAAACTCTCTATGAATTATTAGAAAATCGAAAATGTGTGTGATTTTTGAAACAGAACTTTTAAGTAAGTAATATTTAAGAGATAGTTTTTGTGGTGATATATACGAACGAATAGGTGTCTTCGGGGGTAGAGTTCTCTAATTGCTCTGTCTTTGGTAATAAAGCAATTGGAATATAAGGAAGAGTGTCGAATTTTTTATCGATATTCTGTCCGAATATATTGAATCAAAATTAAGCAGAAATTGTGTTTTCGGCTAAAAAAAGGGTGAAGGTACTACTGTAGTTCCGAATTTTTTAATAAAAGTTTTAAGACTTTTAAAGCGTCAAAAATGAGCATTTTTGTAGGATTTTTGGTTGAGAAATTATATAGTTAATAACAACTGACTTTTTACAAAATAAATTTATATTTGAGGAATTAAAACATATGAAAATTGACAATGGGTTCTCAAAAATATGGAATAATCAAAGAAACATCATATTTTTTTGAGAAATTTCAGAGGTGGACATATTTTTTTTGACCAAAATGTCAGTCGCAGTAAAAGAAAGATCTAGAAAAATGTGCGTCGTCAGTTAAAAATAAAAAAATTATAACCAAAAGTTTATCAAATAAATATTGAAAAATGAGCAAATGTTAAAATGCAGAATTAGTTATGTTAGTTTTTTAGTTTTTCTCAAAATTTGAGAAAATTAGAAACTCATCGAAACAAATATATGAAAGCATTTTTCAAGAAAAATTGATGATATTGAAATTATATTTATTGATATCATTGTTATGTTATGGTTTCTCTTCAATTTTAGTAGCATTTTCTATTTTTAAAAATTAAAAAATAATATAGCATAAAATATGTAGAACATAAAAGAAAATATAAAAGAATTTTTCAAAAATATGAAATGCTAAAAACAAACAAATTTTTTTCGAATCCCTCATGACGAAACGCAAGAATATGTTAATTTTTTTACCAAAATTACACTCAAATTTTTGAGCTATTTAAAGCAATTATAATAATATAAGTAAGGAGAATAAGTGAAAAAACTTTTAAAACTCAGCGTTTAAGTCGTTCTCTAGTTATCATCATCATCTCGCAACTCAGCGCTTTCAGAAAAAAACATTTGAATTTTTGAGGATAATTTGTGTTTCTACTAGTTGCGAGTTCTCTCAATAAGTATTCCACTTTTTATCCAGTTTAGTTGATTTTTTAAAAAAGTGGTGTATTTCAAAAGTATTGTCTACGAACTTTCTGAAATTTGCAGAGAATACCTTTGAAATATGCTACTTTTACAAAATAAAACCAATTTGGAAAAACTAGATTTAATTTGTGAAGCGAATTTTAAGAATCCATCTCGAAGTTAAAACTCCGCAATCGCGCTTAAATATTTCAAAATCGACATATAGTGAGAACTTCGAGGCTTTCGAAAATCTATTTTAACATCTTAAATATCTTTTGAAAATAAACATTTTTGGCTTTAATTCAATTTTTTTTTCTTGATAAAAAGCGAAATATATTATAATAATATGACTCTACTATACAACAATCTGTTGCATCAATTCAATATACTCTTTAACTTTATAACTTCAGAGTATTTGCGTACAAGGTTAACTTGGAATCACTTTTTAGCTCCCCAAGAGACACAATTTAAGACAAGTCCAACTTAATAACGTACTCACCGCTTCCAAGTCAAAGGTATCCATAATCTTTACTTCTGGACATTGTCCGGGAAATGGCACCTGAGCCCAGGCAAGACCCACACAGCAGAAAACAAACACCGCACTGCATCATCCAATCCAATCAAAACAATTAATTCGATTCTTGCGAGAATTCACGAAATGCTCCCATTACTCACCTCAAATGCAATTGCATGTTGGAACTTGTATCTCTTTGAATTTCTCGTCTAGAAGCTTCTCGCGTGCGCTCCAAAGCAATACTAAACGCCACAGCGGCTGCAGTGCATCATTTATAGATAAATCTGGGCAGAGCTTTTGGCCAAAGCTTTGCCGCTTTGTCATTTGTAAACAAATGAAAAGTGAAATGCATGCGATCCATCGAATTGAATGGAAATCTATACTGAGTAAACGAGTTCTAGGTAGTTCAGCATTTCGGATGACTGCCCATAGATCGCGTATTATGGCTTATCAGCAAATGCACTCGGACACAGCAAACAATGCTTTATATATTGAACATAATATTTTATATATATTTTTTATATATTTATGTAATATTAAGTAGTAAAAATACGCTAGAACTTCCGTAAGACCTCAAGTCTTTGGGTAATTGGCACTTTTTGAGATTTATCTTTTCCCTAAGTTTTAGGTTGATATAATTTTGTCCTAAGCTTATTTCGATTTCTAAAGCAAACATATATTCTGTTGCCACAATCCAAGCAGCTACTGTAATTAAAGATTGTAATTTGAATTTTTCTGCGAAAACTGAGGAATACTTACTATAAAAACTATTGTTGCTTTGTAATCCGGCGTACCAGGAGGTGTAAGTTTCATAGTAGGTAATCTCTATTGATGTATTTTTGGGGCCAGCGTCTATGGGATGGGTATTGTACTAGGTGTTGTTCTAGGAATATTTAAGAAATTTTAAAGTGAAAGATTTCGGAGGGCGGGTTTGTCATAATTTTCATAATAAACATAATCATGAGTATTTAACTGGAGAAGGTTCAGTTTAAACCTATTTATATGCAAGGAGATATTTTTAAAGTTTAGAAGATCAAAGGTCTCTATTGTAATGTGTTTTATTAATATTATGCAGTTGGTATATATATGTCTTTTGAGGTTTTCTCTTAAACACGAATTGACTTGAGATATACAAAATTCGCAAAATTTTCGTCTTAGTAATTGGTTTTTATTAGATTTTCGAAATGCTTAAACATTTCTTTATCTGAATATTATTGAATTCTTCTTTATCATGAAATCTCAAATGTAAAAATCTAAAATCTAATTAAGTCATTTTGTGATATAACTACTTATCTCTATGTTCTTCTTAACTTTATAATTAATAAATTTTTACAAAATATTTCAAAGTCCGCTAAGCCAACTTAAAATTGCTTTCTTCAACGTGGGTATTTAAAAAATTTCATAACTATCTATATCTTCCGACGTTTTTTAAATACTTACTGCTTTAACGGCGCCTTGTTTTAATTCCAAGAGCACTTTTTCTGAAAACGTAATATTGCTAAAGGATTCATCGATTTAGTCATATTAGAATTTATCTGTGATTCAGCGAAAGCTCGAATTTATAATATCGGAATCATTGTCAGATAAACTGCCAGAAAAAAAGTTTGTAAACTTAAAGTTTTAATTTTTTTTTAAATGTTGTGGGTTTTTTTTTCTCATTAGTTTGTTTTTAATTTTGCCTTGATTTGTTTAAATATTTGTTTTTTTTATTGAAACTGATGTTTGTATTGTATTTCGTATTGTTTTCGATTTGAAGTTAAAAAAGTGTTATCTAAAAAATAAAAAACAATATAAAATACCCATAAAAGACAAAAGATTTTGCATTAAAAAAAATTTATTAATTTTAGAAAAATAATTACGAAAAAATAATTAAAAAAAAAATTAAAATAAGTAAATAAATACTTAAATAAACAAATAAAAAGGTAAATAAATAGAGAAATAAATTAAAAATAAATATTTCAATTAATAAAAAAGATTAAAAATAATTTTATAAATAAATTAATTAATTTTAAAAGTTTTAATAAAATTTTAAAAGTTTTTGCATTAAGCAAAATTGATTAATTTAAGAAAAATAATTAAGAATATATAAATTGTTTAAAAAAAAAAAATAGGTAAAAAAAAACAAATGAATAAATAATTAAATAAATAAATAAGTAAATAAATAATTAAATAATTCAATTAAAAAAGAAATAAATTAAAACAAATAAATATTTCAATTTATAAAAAAGCTTAAAAATAATTTTATAAATAAATTAATTAATTTTAAAAGTTTTAATAAAATTTTAAAAGTTTTTTTAATTTTTTTTAAGTTTTTGCATTAAGCTAAATTTATTAATTTAAGAAAATCAATTAAGAATATAAAAATTGTTTTTTTAAACAAAAATAGGTAAAAAAATAAAAACAAATAAATAAATAAATAATTAAATAAACAAATAAGTAAATAAATAATTAAATAAATAAAGAAATATATTAACAAAAAAAAAATATTTCAATTTATAAAAAAGCTTAAAAATAATTTATTAAATAGCTAAATTAATTTAAAAAAATAAAGATTTTGCAAAATTGATTAATTTAAGAAAAAATAATTAAAATATAAAAATGGGGTTTTAAACAAAAAATAGGTTAAAAAATATAAAAACAAATATAAAATATAAAATATAAAATATATAAAAATATAAAAGCAAATAAACAAATAAATAAGTAAATAAAGAAATAAATTAAAAATTAATCAATATTTGAATTAATAAAAAAACTAATAATAATAATTTAATAAATATATAAATTAAATCTATTTTTATTTATAATTTATATGAAGCAAATAAAAAAACAATAAATAAATATTTAAAAACAAAATAACACATAAATTCAATAAAAATAAATTAAAAAAGACAAAAATATAAAAGTTAACATAAATAAATATATTTTTTTTAAATCTATTAAAAATAAATAAATAAATAATACAATTTAATTCAAGGTAAATAATTAAAAATATCAGTATTGTTTTTTGACGTACAGACAGCTGAGGCATAAAAATAAATGAACAAAAAATAGGTAGTAAAATCAATAAATAAAATCAATAAAAAATAAATAAACAAATAAATAAATATCACTCATAAATTTCAATAATCAAATAAATAAATAAGCAAAATTAAATAAACAAATTAAATAAAGTAAAGCGAAATAAATAAATATTATTATGTATAATAAATTTATATTTTTAAATCAATGTACAAATAATTATGCACGAATTTTTTCTTAATTTACTTTAATTTTTAATTACAAAAGTATAATTATAAAAATATGCATAAAATTCATTTTCAAAATTTTGTTCAATTGAATTTTTTTACCTTAAAAAAAGTTATTTATTTAGCCTCTATTTACTATAAAAAAATTGTTGTCAGCAAGTTATCAGCAACACAGAAGTGTTGCAATTTTATAAATAGCAGAATTATTATTTAAAAATTGTGGTTTTATTTTTTGTATAGAATATTTACTTTTCTTTTGAAGTTGAAAAACAATTTACTAAGCATTTTTTTGGTATTGTTTTTGCTTGCTACGTTATCTTTGTAACTGCAAATCAGACCTTGTAATTTAATAATTGACATTTTTTTATTTTTATGTTATAATTTTTATTTTTAGTTTTCGTTTTATTTGTTTATTTTTTTGTTGATTTTTATAAAAATTGACAAACAGCATCCACAGCGAAGCTTTTCGCGTTGTGTGGATTTTGTTTGTGGCGCCATCTATTGTCTATGTGCGTTGCTTGCACACAGGCGCCATCTATGCAGCGCTTTCGTTTCAAGCATATAACGATTTGAAATTATAATTTTTTTTTGTATTTTTTAATATTTTTGATTGTCAATTAATATATTAATTAAAATTTAAAACAAATTGAAAAATAAATGTGCAATAAAATGAAACAAATATAAATAATAAAAAAAGTTTTAGAAAAAATTGAATATTAATATTATAATATTAAGAACTAAAAAATAAATTAAAATAAATAAATTTTTTGACTTACTGTTTTTCCTATTAATTTTAAGTACTTTTTATATCGAAAACTCCTATTTTTACTTGTTTCTGAGCGATTTTTAGCCGAATTTGTTCAAATTTTCTCTCCAAAAAAATTTTGTAATGTATGCAAGAGTGTGGGCCTACGCCCTTCGGCACTGCGACCCCTATGGGTCTATTGTGTCCCTCCACAAAACTTTAGTTTTAAATTTTTTCGCAATAAACTTAATATGAATCCATGCTCTTTGTGACATACGAAATATTGAAATTGGCTCTTTGATAAATAGTTGGAAATCTTTGACGAATAATCCAAGTCCATCAGCGTTGGTTTCTTTTGAGAAAAATATTTTCTTGACTTTTTGAAAATCTTCGAATTTACGTAAAATAAGCGACATTTGCGGCTAGTTTTGATTTTTCAACTTTATGGGAAGTAAACTGCATCCAAGGCCAACGAATACTTGTGGGAATATATGCTAAGTCTGCTTAACCCGACAAGTACTACAGTGAGTGGTTCCAATACTTCCAAAGTAGTAATTTCAGTGTCAAAGATAGGGAGCGTGCTGGCCAAACTTAAACGTCTGAAGCGGCGGAATTGAAGAAATTACTGGATTCAAACCAAACTGCAACTGAGCTCGCCGAATCAGCACTCAAATGCAAGGAAATTGGGTGTCAAAAAATAAGTGGAAGCCGAAAAATGTGGAAATTATTACGATAATGATAAATACTACGATAACGAAACCATAAAAAATACTCTGCTTAGTCTGATGAACCCGTTTCATGATCGTAAACTTCGGCAGATTAAAAAATCCCGGAACTGACATATAGAGCGAGCCACAAATATCGAACTGCTATTGTTTATTTTTCACATCTTCCATCCTACGAAAGACCACATGTCACAATTTATGAGCCATTTTGGCCATGATTAAACCTAATAAATCCGAGTTTTTTCACTCGTTGATAACATGGATCCATCACTATACACCAGAGACCACTTAGGAGTCGAAACAATGAGTTTCCCAGGGTGAAAGTGCACCAAAGAAGCCCAAAAAGGCAATATTCGTCGGGAAAGGTTATGGCGACCATATTTTGAAAGGCGCGAGGAATGATTCCCATTGACTACATAGACCAAGGCAAGACAATCACAGCGTAATATCATGGTGACCTACTAGATCGACTCGACAAGTCGATAATGCCCCCATTTGCAGACGAAAAAAATCCCATCACCATGACAAGTCGTCAGTCAGCTCACAAAGCTGCGAAAACCTTGACTAAACGGAACGAATTGGGCTACGGAGTCCTACGGCATCCGCCGTATAAGCCAGAGTTGGCTCCAATGCGATTACTTACTCTTCCCAAACCTGAAAAGATGGCTCGCTGGCGCCCATTCCAACGTAGCAGTCATTGACGAAACTGACGCCTATTTTGAAGAACTTTCGGCAGAAGGATGTGGAAATAGCCGAGGTTCGTTATAATCGCTGCAAGCAGGAGATGATGTTGAAGAATAAAAGCAAATTTTGCGAAAAAATTATGTTTTTCTTACTTAGGCACGGGACTTCTTAGTCTGCCTAGTACATGCTGGAATCAGTAGTGTGTGATCTACTAAAAGCTGCTGAATGCCGATGGAACCATGGATGGGGACTATTAGCGACGACCAACCAAAAGAGCAGTAATGACGAAATACTTAAACGAAAATAGGATAGGACATATATTACGAAAAGCCTATGATGAGATGCCACACTGGAGTGGAACCCGCAGAGCACGAGACGAAGCGGTCGACCCCAAGTAACTTGGAGAAGAACAGATTAGTAGGAAACGGGTAAAACGTTTAACGAGCTTCGAGCAATTGCTTGAGATAGGGATAAGTGGTAATCCTTTGTTGAAACCTTTAGCTTCTAAAAGGAGTATGGATCCTTTATTTTATAAGCGACTACAACTTATGCGTTAGAAATGGTTGAGAGGTACGTCGAGGGAATTTCTAAGGCCTCAGCCTTAATAGGTAAACTAGTTACTGGAAATGCTAAATTGGAAGAACTCAACGCATTTGCTAAACTTTTCAGAGTTTGCTTCCTTTAGATGACAAGAATTTTTCAGTGTCTCCGCATAAAGTAACCGAAAGATTACTGAATTTTGAACGAAGCCAGAGAGCGCTCCTTCGAATATTACCAACGAGATAGGATCCAAGAGATAATATGTATGGTATGATGTTTCACTCTAGTTCAAACTCGTTATTGAACACACAAACGAAGTGAATAAATTGCAATCCCAAAAGTTCAGGAGAAAGGCAGATATATTTTTAAACAATTTAAATAAATAAATTGTAATCCCAAAAATTCAGGAGGAAGGCAGATATATTTCTAAACAGCTTAAACAATTTGATTAAAAAACAAATCTATGGGATAGGGAACTCTTAAAAAGTGAATTGCTGCAGATGAAGCTCAAATATTTTTTTTTTTTAATTTTGCTGGAGCGACCAAATGGATCAAATTGAAGAATCCCTGCGAGACTTCATAGCAGCAACTCACTTATTCATTAAAATCGAACCACATAATACCCACTTTGTCTTTGCTAAACTCCTAACTCCATTCACATCCAACGCAAATCGTTCTCCCCCCGAATCAACTTGCTCAACTTATCTCCTTAAATCTCGTAATATTTAAAGCCTCAAATTAAGCATAAAAATATCAGAGCATCCAGCATCTGAACGCTTTCGTTTTTGGATTTTTGTATTTATTTTTAAAACCTACATAAAATATGAAAACTACGGCCGGCCGTACTGAAGCATCTGTGAGGGATTAATACCTGCCCGGCGGACCCCCGAACTGGTTCAGTATATTAAATTAATTAAATGCAAACCACAAATTGAGTTAAATGTGCACAAAATACGCCAACGGCAAAGCCAAGGCAGCTCCCACACAAACACACACACTCTCCGGACTTGTGTACGTCAATATATATATATATATATATATATATCACGTGGAATATATAGGAACTACTGACCAGATATGAATTCAAACCAACCAGCCCGCCAGCCAACCAACTACAACTACAGGAGCTTCGGGGAGTAGTGGCCAAACCAAGCCAAGCCAACTATTTTGAAAGAGAGATTTTATGGCGGACAAACATTGGAGCCATTGCGACAAATGGAAGCCTAGATGGATGGATAAATGGATGTTTGGACCGTCAAAATATTTGTTGTTGTTTTTGTTGCTGGCTCGTGGTACAGTGGTGCGAAGTTACGAAAAAATGTTGAAAGTGGGAAAAGTTGAAAATATATTTAAAATGTTTCAAGCATTTCTTAAGTGAGATGAAGGTCCATTTTTGTGTTCAATTGAAAGAAATTTTCGTTTCTTTCGAAAATGTTCAGAGTACATCATTTAAAGTAGTGCCCATTGAATGCGAAAACTTTTTCCCTATATCTCTGGTAATCTTCAAAAGCTTCATTGAAATGAGTACCACATGAATAATGTATCTTTGGCGTCGTTCCCATTAATGATTTCGATTTCTCTAAAAATACTTTTGATTTCTTTAAAAAATGCTATTAGTTGGGAAAAAATTCTACAGCTTCGAGTTGGTGCGTTAAGGTAAACTCCCAGGTTCCCAGGAGTATCAACCGAGTGCTTTCATCTCGAATAATCTGCTTGTTATGCAATGCAAGACAGTCGATAACGCCATAATTGGATTCGCCTAGTTTTAGCAGCTCATAGTAGATCGATCACACCCACCTGATCCAACCAAAGATGATGATAGAACGCTTTACTAGGCTTCGCATAGTATTTTTTTTCCTTGGGGCTGTCATATATTCACTTTTCAGCTCCAGTAACGATGCGGTACAGAAATCTCTTTTCTTTCTTGTCTATTCAGAGTTAAATAATTGCTTTTCGACATCATTCGATTCCAATATCTTTGTACTCTGCATGGTTTACTTTGGTTTGCTTCGGTGCAACCGATAAGTAAACGGGTACACCAGTCTAACTATAGTATTTTTTGTACTTGGGGTTATCGTAATATATCTAATTTTTATATCCAGTTATGATCTTTCAAAAAGCAGTTCCGAAGTAAAATATCGGATTTCTCGTCACCCAATTTGCCTAAAATGCCCTTGACTATGCTGTCATCGCTCGATCGCGATAAGATAGAACTGGAATGTATGGTATCTTTAGTATAGAGCCGAATACGAATGGGGGGGGGGCCCTTCAATAAATATAATTTCACTTGTGCCAGTAGACTAAAAGCCTAGCTATTCCAGTACTAGATAAATGTGTCGGAGAATCAATCGAACCTGCAATGTTCGGTTTTATCAGTGATCAGAACAGGTAGTAGTCAGATAGTGCAACGTCTGGAGATCATGGTGAATGGGGGAAGATTTGTCATATCAGAGTTCGAGCACTGTCTGTCACACTGAAGAATCAATGACTTTGGCATGTCTTTTCTTCTCTTGTGGCCGTTTTTCTTGTAGTTCTCGGCTTCAACGCTTTAGCTGCGTTCGGTATCGATCCTCTGTGGCTATTTCAGTCATTTGGTCTTGCAGTCTATGACTTTTTGATGTTTAGGCATGTCCGTGATTTCCGAAAGACTTTCTGCGCTTTGGATATTCGTTAAACAACAATATTTAGCCGACAGTTACGATGCGATGAAAAAATCCGTAACGATTTTGCTTTGGAGTAACGCTTTGAAAGCATAGCAACGCAGTTTGACATCTCTCGGTTTTAAGTCATGCCCATGCTTCGATGCAGTTTGACATAGTTTGCTAAGTCCTTTCAACGAATCTATCAATTTCTTTTGCGTTTCTTCCGCGTCTTGTTGAAGTTTTGCTTCTAATTCCGCATCTTTGAAAACCTTTGCCCTTCGACTACCACGCCGGTTTTCGACGTCAAAAACACCATTCTTAAGCCTTGAAACCTCTCGCGATACGTTCGTTCACTAAAGGCAGACTCGCCGTACGTAGTACGTTGAGCTTCAGCCGTACTTTACTTTCAATTCTTAAAAAAATCAAGACTTCCGAAAATTACGCGAATTCAGCTCAATAGCTACATTTTCAATCAAGAATCAAATGTTCTTAGGCATATATGTCGATAAATGTGTATGATTATTGTAAATCGCTTACAATCGTTTTATATGGATCAGCATATACATCTAGAGACCCCTATTGGAAAACGGCAGAAGCAAAATTCTACAACTTAATTCACTTTTTTTTCAACGAATTGGCAACACTTTTCTACTTATGATTAGCGAAGTGTTCTCAGTCTACAAATTGCCTGGGTCTGGTACTTGATGTTACGAAATAGATATGCACTTAAGACGTCATTTGCGCTGAGACTATAAAGTTAGGCGTAATTTCTCTGGAGTTTAAGAACCAAACATGATATCGAAAAATATAATAATAAAATTAGCATAGTGGAGATTTGCCACCAATTGCAATTGTTTGATTGATAAAAAGTCTTCGGTGACGAATTGCAATAAACGAATTCGAAAGCTTTTGATGTTTTCTAATTTCACATTTATTTTCAACGAATTGGCAGCACTGTGCAAGGATTTGTAATGCTTGCTCTCTCTGTCTCTCTCTCTGCTTGTTGTTGTTATCCGTAGAGCGCAGTAATTAAATTTAAAATATGTATGTTGGTTGGTTCGTACGTTCACAGGACGAAGAGAGAAGAGAAACTGCAGGTGCATTGCACGAGGCGCACAAAAGGCGGCTATAATTTTATCAAAAGATACAGCCACTGGCCAGGGGCTGCGGAGTACACTGCGTGGCCCAAAGAGCGGTGCAGTGCTGCCAAACCCAAAAGCTGACACATGAGTATGCTCAGCTTTGGGATATGTAAACACTCACACACGAGCGTAGGGACAAATGCACTAACAAGGATGCACACACACACACACGCACGCACGCAGCAAGGATACGCACACACACACTTTTTCACCGAAATGCATCGGTTTCAATTCAATCATTTCGCTTTTTAAGTGTATTTTGCGGTTATGCACTTTATGGGCATTTTGTTCAATGAAATTTTCAATGTAATTTGATTTATTTGCAAAGTGAGCGTGTCATCTATATGGATCGACCGACTCCAGCACCTCTCCCGCCTCTCATTTTCCCTTTATCCGCTGCACTCTTTGTAAGCTCTGCGCTTAAAAGCGCATAAATCTGAAAAATCAGAGCACTCCATGTGTGTGTGTATGCATTGTGCTGCGGTGGCAAACAGGATATGCGTGCCAGTGCGGCCATTTAATTAAGTGCTGCCCAGTAGCTGTGCTTTCCGCTCGCCAGCTGCACCTGTGAGTGTGCGTCCATGTGTGCGTCTATGACCCTTTAAAGGTTCTCAATTTGCAGTAAATTGAATTAATTGTTATTTATTTATGTTGCATGTAACCCGCTTGTTGCACTTCTTTGTTTGTTGCATACAAAATGCAATCAACAGCTGACATGGAAAAGGACACCCCGACTATCCCGAAAAACAAAAAACAAAATGCAGCTACATCCTGCCAACAACTGCGTTTACAATGCGTTTAAAAAAGAATCCAACTGCAAGGATTAGAGTACAACAACTACTGCCCAAAACATAATGAAACCAGCTGCAAAATGGCAACAGCAACTGGGTGGAGCTGTGCAACCCGCTAACGCCTTTTGGCCTTTGCCGGCCAAGAACGACCTTCAATGCAAAGCACTACTCTCGATTAGTCTAGCGGTTGCCAGTCGGGAGACGGACGACAGTTGCTGCAATTGCTGCGTGGGAATTGCAAAACATGTTGCAATTGAAGCTGCCATGCTCCTACGACTCCATGCTCCTAGTACACTCATACTCTCATCCACACACATGCATATTAATCTTGGTCGGATTGCAGGAAAAACTCTGCCAAGTTGTAAATAAAAATGTGCATGAGACAGCTCTGTAGCTATGGCAGGGTAACAATGCAGTGATATATGTATACTCTGTTGCAAAGTCTATTAGCTTTGAATAATATTTTAACTTCTTAATTAAAGCAAACAGATTTTTAAACGAAAACAAGCTGCGATTAACTTTAAAGTTGAAAGAGGATAGGATATAGTGGGTGAATAAGTCTAAAAGTCCATAAGCCCAAAGCTTTAATACGTTTTAAAAATCACAAGTTGCTGATAATCAAATGCTAAATTTATCAAAAAGAATCTCAACATCTTGATATTTCTGAGAATTAGACATAGGAAGGTCTGGACCTGCTCTGTGATATGACATAACCAATCGAAGAAATATTAAAAATGAACATAAATCTAAAGCGAAAAGAGGAAATACGGTTCATTTGTGATCACGTTTCGAACTTTGAATGCCGTAGTTTTCTTATTGCTGGAAACCTTTTATGCAAAAATAGAACCAATCAAAGGAAATTCCTTTCCAAAACTTTAATGCTCAAAAATCCTAAGAGAACAGGCTTGGAGCGACAATACGCAACATTTGTGATCACTTCTTTTTTTAAATGCCAATAGCTAGCTCCTAACTCGTAAGTCCCCCAAAAAATACTTATTAATCTTTAATCAACACGAAATCTTAATTCGATGCAAAAACCTAACAAATTGCGGCAAGTTTATTTTCAAAACTTTTATTGGCCATAAATGCTAAGCGAAAAGACTTATAGCCAAAATAAGTTTCATCTGCGAGCACTTTTTCTTAAATTGAAATGCCAATCGCTAGAAATATTTGCCAGTTCTCGTTAATCACAACGAGATCTAAATTCAATGCAGAAATAGAACCAATTATATTTTAAAAACTTTTAATGCCCATAAATCCGTAGCGATTTGGAGGGGAAAAAAGCTTTCTTTGTAATCACTTTTTTCAGCTTTGAATACAAATAGCTTCAAAACCCAAAGGTCACAGCAAAAATATTTATGATTATTAAGTTAATCAATGGAAAATTATTTGCAATAAAATAAACTCTTTGCAAAAACAACCTACACGAAGAGATATAGATTAAAAATTACCTTCATCTGTGATCAATTTTTTTCAATCTTGAGTATCTATAGCTTCTTAACCATAGCTCTGCTTACAGTTTTCCGTTGGTTAAGACAAAATCTTTAGGAAATCGAAGGTAAATCATTTGCAATACTTGAAATAATATACAAAGGAAGTTGGACCAAAAATAAGCTGTATCTGTATTCACTTTTTTTCAACTTTGCATGACCTAGGTTCACCGCAAAATTGCTTGAAATCCGACTTGAATGCAAAAATAGAACCAATCGAATAAAATTAATTTTCAAATATAAAAATGATTACAAATCCTACACGAAGAGACTTAGATTAAAAATTAGCTTCACCTGTGATCATTTTTTTTTTAGCTTTGAGTGCCTAAAGCTCCAAACACGTATATCAGCTTAGAGATTCTCGTTCATTATGACGAAATCGGAAAGATTCGCGGTATTAGCTGCTGAAACCTATGCTTATTCAGTGGTGGACAAACGAGAAGAGATTTTATGAGTCGACTTTGAAATTAGAAGGAAAGAAGTTAAGAAGTTGGTATAGTGATAGAAGGCATTCGATTTTAGCATCAAATGGGTTGCAGCGTTGATACAATGCAAAATGGGAAGGCCTGCCTAAGAACATAGAGATCGCACAACTTCACCTCGTTAGTTGCACAAATAAGTCCCAAAGTCGCACAAGACTTGGGCCATAAATAATCTTTCCCAAACATATTAGTTCGAAGTCGCATATAACGTTTAATAGAAATAGAGTATATAGATCTTAAGTTAGTAGATCTTTCTCTTTCAGAAAGCGCTCTTACTTTCAATTCATAACCAATTGTCACTTATTTAAAGAGCTGCACTGTAATATAGAGAGTCATAAAAATGAGTATTTCTTTGTACTGCGATCAAGTAGTAGCTATTGTAACCCTAAAAGCACTGATTTATATGATCTCTTTATGATATCTCAAATAGAAAATATAGAACTGCAGTTGTAATTAGTCTAAAAGCTAGTGGTAGAGGCATTCCAGTTGCTAGATCTTTCAAAGTATCTTCTTTTACAAAGAAAAATAACAGGGTTTGGAACTTCTTCCAAGAAGAATTAAATTCTAGATATTTTGGGATATATATATATATTGGAATATAAGGAGCTCGAAGAAACTTTTTTAACTGCTATATCGGAATAATTATTTTAATTTTAATGTATTTCAAATCATTTTAGTTTTATTTTAAGACTAAGAATGACCAAACTAAAGCTAAGCTAGACAATATACCTATTATATAGCTATACTTATTCAGCAAAAATTCTTATGTCATGAAAACCTTTATACCTTATACCTTATGAACACCTGGAAAAGGGTATCATTAGCGACACTTATGCCTTTTGGGCAAAAACTAAGCAGCGCTCATTATGAGTGATTTGCGTGTTGGAAAGTTGCAACAGTTTCTGCATAAGCATCGCGTTGTTGCTCCAAATCATTTATTAAGTGGAAAGATATGGCACCCATTTGGTAGACGTTCAGTTCCTCACGTTGTACACAACTTGGACAGTTGTACAAATGCCTTCGACTGGTACCAGTTGCAACTGAAAGTCTCAAGTCTGCCAGCAAATGCGAAAAACAACAAGGATGTAGACGACGACTACGACTGCGACTACCACTGCGATGACAAGGACAAGGCAACCCTCAAAGTATTTTGATTTGTGCAATAAGTATTGTCGTTTTCAAGCCAAATCCTCGGAAAGCAAGAGAGAGTTTGCCGTTGCTTGGCAGCAATTTCTTAAATTTTTTATAGCGCATAACCTGTCTGCCACGAGCACACACAGGACCCGCAAACACCCGTACATCCTTACATCCGTATACCCGTGCACACACACACGGATAAAGAAAAATGGCTGCAACCCCCGTTGTGTCTGTGCCTTGCCCGTCGACTTAGCGCCTTTTGCGTTTGTTTGTTGTACGGCTCAAAGTTACACGACGACGCTTCTGCTTCTGCTACAGCTCCGGCTCCGGCTCCGGCTCCAGCTGCTGATCCTGTGCTCATGCTGCAGCAGCCTGTCGTCGTTGCTAGAACTTCTCAACGTCGTCATCCATGTTGTTGGCTACACTTATTGCATTATGCTGCAAAGTCAGCCAGCGTGCGTGCCGCAGCGGTGGCAGGAGACGCATAGATACGCGTAGATAGTACCCCCCACAGGATATACGCCATTACGCGGCATATCCCTGTAGTGTTAGCGCGCTTACTGTGTGGCAGCCACCTCTACGGCATCAGCGCCAAGTGCAGCTGATGCCACTTTTGGCTCGTGGCCGCCGCGAGCTGTTTGTTGGTTATGGCGGAAAAATAAGAAAAACCAGCAGTGGGAAAATGAATTCGAAGGCGTCGCCAATTGAATGCTCTATCAAAGTAAAAATCGAAAGTTTAAATGATAAAAATATGAAAAAGTATAAGTATGCAAAAACTGTAAAATAAAATCAAAAGAAAATAAAAGATATAAAAAGTACGATTTTAAAATATAAAACAATGAACAAATTCGAATACATAAAAAATATCCAAACTATCGTATATAGCAAAAATATTAAAAACATCAATAATAATAAAAATGTCAATAATGTTGAAAATATCACAAATATTAAACAAATCTAAGATATCAAAAATATAAATATCTAAAATAGCTAATCTGGCTAAAATATAATATGAACTATCTGAAATATTAGCCTTACTCGGCCGTCTTCTAATAGCAAGCTGTAACGTTGAATGCTTATCGATATTTATCGATAGAATACGATATACAACATCACAGACATCCATCACATTATTGTGGCGATCTGTTTGCATCATAAACTAATTATTGGCTGAAAGTAACTTTTAGTTTTTTACACGAATTTGCATTATTTTCGAAATGTATTGCTTTTTTTTTTAGAACAGAAAGAATCGTATCTTTGCAATAAATATCTGTAGCTCGGAGGCTCATCGATTGCTCTTGAATTTATACAGCGAGGCTGCTCTTAGTAAGATGTTGTGTCAAGTGATTCTAATGATTCCAGAATGATGATTTTGACGTAGAAGACTGCAGTGGTGTTGAGAGTGAAAAGGTTTTTGAAAATGCAGAATTGCAAACATAAATCGACCAAGACGCTTTCCCAACGCAAGAGTGATAGTCTCAAAGCCGTGAGAATGTTTTAGAAGCAAGGTTACTAGATTCGTTATGACTTAAAAGTAGGTTGCATTTGTTTATGAACAACTTCTCCAAAGGTAAAATCTTCTGAGATTTCTTCAGCGCATCGTAACTGGCAAAAACGGGTTTATTGATATAATCCAAAATGCAGAAATCTTGGGGAATGGCCAGATATGCCTCCAAGTCCATAGAGAAGCGCAATATTAGTGGTGCCAAGTGATGCCAAGTGTAACTATCACTGCGGATCGATACCGCACGCAGTTGATTCCTTTGTGCCAGATTCTACAGATAAACGGCCACAATACCAGGAGATATAACCAGCTCATTCTCCAGCATGACGAAGCTGGACGCCACGCCATAAAGGAGGTCAAAAAATACCTAGAAACTTTGAAATGGTAGATCTTGCCTTCCCTGTGATACTCTGCAGACGCTGCACTCCCTAACTGTAACCACCTATTCCGATCGATGGCATTCATTAGAAGAATTCAAGAATTAGACAAAAATTAAACAAGCCAAAAAAAATTTTGTACACCAAATATCTAAAATACCAAAACATCCGATATAACTTATTAAGCGATAACATACGAAAATACAAAAATGTGTCGTGTTTTTTAAGAGGTTACCAATTCTCTTACTATACGCAGTTACTCTTCCAGAGTAAGAGTAGAGTTTTAAAGATACTGCAAAAATATGAGAATTGGCACGGCTTTCACATTGTGTGTGCTTAGCAAAAGTTGAAGCCACCCTCTCTGTCTCTCATGCCCTCTATTAACCAATACCCTACACCTACCTACCCTACACTTGTCTGCAGCTAACTCTAACTTACTCCCCACACACATATACTCCCTCCTCATCCCTACACATATATGGATCGTTCTCACATTGTTGGCAAGTGAAAGAAAATGTTAATACCGAAAAACGAACCATTTGCCGCAATGAAAATCGCGTAAATTTTCCAACTGATTGTAAGTGTTGCCATTGCACATTTACCATTTTCCCATTTTCCTATTTACGCTTGTTTCTTCCCGTCTCTGTCTACCGTCATTCGCGTCTTACGTAGCTGTCGCCGTTTGTTGACATTTCCTTGCCATCTTCCTTTGGCGCTTTTCCTTCGCCTGCGTCCTTGGTTATGTTTGTCTGCATCGGGATGTTGGGATGTCGGAATGTCTGTCGCATGTCGCCTGCAGATTGTCACAATTGTCAAATTGCAATTTTTATTTTCGCCTCCTTTTGTTTGCCAGCTGCAAATGTTGAGTCTGATTTGCTTGGCCATTTTGGTGGCATTTACCATAAGTGCCTGGACACTGGCACAAAGTCCTTGTAAGCAAAATTCCCTTTTTTTTTGAGTAGGAAGTCAGCCGCCTTCATCGATTGCATAAATGGCGTCGACTTTTGCAAATCTTTCAAATGAGCAAACTTTTGCTGCTGCCAAGGATGGTTTTTTTTTGGCGTAAATGCAGTGAGCAAGTGTAGCGGGGACAAATTAAGTGAAACGGATGAGGGATTTTGAAAGAGAGGGTGGATTGGAGTGGAGTGCAATAAGCAGTCCTTGATCAAATTTAAATTTAGTTTGTTTGAAGCACAATTTGGGCTCAACTTTGAAAATCCAAAGACTGCAAATAAGTTAGAATAAGAATTTCGATATTTTTGACACCACTGCAACTCATATTCGAGCTTCGTGAATTATTTTCGTATTTACGTGGTTGCAATTCAGCACAATATTGGGTATGTTCGTATTATATAGAATTTCCAAAAACCTATGAGAAATGAAAATTTTATTTTCAAGACTTTAAGCTTCTAAAACCCTATGACCTAGTATGATCTTATCTTGCACTCGCTGGTGAAGCAAGATGAGCCTATGATTTCGCAAATACTGCATAATATTGCAAAAATAGATTTACAATGAAATCCAAGGGAAGTTGTCAACCAGGCGAACCCCACCAAACATGAATGAGTTCAGTTTATGCAGAAAGCGTTTCTAAGTTTTCTGGGTATTAGCTTAGCAGGCTTGCCGTGTGGGCCGCCCAGTAAAGACAAAAAGGAAGGATATCATCCATGATGTACATACAGAGTATTATAATTAATTTTCCATGGACTTGGGGACAATATGCACAAAGACATGATGATGATGCCAGCCAGAGTCTCGCACTTAGGGGTATTATACAGGATTTCAACGCATCAAAAATAGATGTAAAAGACTTTTCTTCTTAAACTTAATTTCTTAATTTGTCTAAAAAAAGTAGTTTTTCAGTGTAGATGCAGTGGAGATTCCCCCTTCAACCGCATTCAAGGCTTTGATTCAAGATACAGTAGAAGAATTTTCCCTTTCAAACTTTAATTATTTCTAGAAATCTTTGAAAGTTGACTAAAGATCGAACCAGAACTGCTTCGTTTTATAAACAGTGACCCATTAATATGCGACTACATAGCTGCTGTGTGTCTGTGTCAGTAATTGAGTGTGTGTGTGTCTGGGTGGCTGGGCGTGTGTGGGTGCACTTCCGCTTTGCAGCCTTCTGACAGCGGAAGTCAGCGTATTAATCACTTAAACCGAAAAATGTGCGATAAATGTCTGGTGGAGGGAGCGGAGGGTTTTAAGCCACAACAACCCGAGCTTACGATTTGGACTCATTGTTGTTGCAAGGCTGCTGCGATAAGCACATAACAAATGTCATACTCACATACTCCAACACACACACACACAGATATCCTAATCACACATACCCAGTCACACATACTTCTACACACTCATAGATACTCACACACACACGCACACACAGACACACGCCGCGCCCACACATAAACCAAAGCTCAACGCCAAAAACTTTTCAAATGCATTTTGCTCTTTTTCAGCTAGCACCCACTAAAGGTTAAGCTCGCCTGCACAGTCGTTTTGGGGGTGCAGCAAGCACACACGCGGCACAGTTGGGTTAAAATAATGCCAGGAGCTGCATTCATGAATGAATATATCTCTGCCGCCCTGCCTGTGCGCCCTCTGATAGGGCTTAAAGTTTTTGGTAGTAGCAGCGATTATGCGATTTTATATATTTTATTCAAACTGATGCTGCATAATTAAATAATAATTTAATTAATGCAAAAAAATACCACAAAAATAAAACACATTTAGAGCAACTTGATAGTTTGGCGGCTTGTTTTTTTTTTTATAATAAACTCTGACCTGGTTTATGTGTAAATCCCAGCTGATTAGCCAAATAAATAAATAATTAAGTCTAAAATGTCATTAACATGAGGCAGACATTTGTGTATTAACTCTTTCGGAATAAATGCGAAATTTATTATGTATGAGTTGTGTGCGTTGGAAGTTGGCAGTATAAAAAATTAAAAGGCAATAAAAAAATGATAATTTAAATGCTTGACATTATTTTATATGAAAGCTAAACGGAGTGCGAAAAACTATACAGAAAAATATAAATGAAAAGTGTGATGTGTGCAGGGAAGTTTGGATCTTCCCTTAAGTTATGACTATTTTTCCCATATCGCAAATGGGAAAGGCAACAATGGAATTATCATTTCCACATAAAAAAAATTCCCCTTAACTATAGTCAAAGCGCCAAAGGTGTAGCGTGGGAATATCTCTAATAATGGCTGTTCGTAGAAAACAGGGACCTACAGTTTATTGCCAAACTCGAACGATGGTGTCTTAATTATTATTAATAGCAATTTCCCAAGGTAAATAGCGTCTATTTGCTAGCCATACCAGTGCTAGGCAAATGCATCAGTGCTGCTGAGTGGAATCGAATTACCGACCTTTCGATTTAAAGGCAAGTGCGCTACCACTACGCTACTGGAAGCGCATTTCCATATTTTTCAACTATTTGTTCATTATTTGGGTGTCCGTTATCAAAAGATTTTGCAAGTGAAATCTTTCGAAAATTATTGAGGTGCATCGGCAACTGTTTCTGGCAACAAAATTACTTGCTGACTTTTCGAAAATGTGTAGATTTGTATTCTAGAATCGTCATTTGCGGCAAGTTTTGATGATCTGTCTTTATGGCAAGAAAAGTGCAGCTGAGATCCCTAGAATTTTTATGACAGTTTCTGGAGGCTCTGCTTCAACCGTTAAGTTATGCAGAGAGTGCTTACGACGCTTCAAAAGTGTCGAGATTAGCTTCTAATTCAAAGAAGTTTAACCTAGCCCAAATAACTTAAAGTTGAAAAATGGAAGTAAAAATTTTACAAAATGAAAATAAAAATAATTAGAAAAGCAGAGTTAAGTCAAATACATCGAGAGTTCTAAAGGTACTTTATATAATATTCTAAGCCAGAAAATGTTTTAAAATGTACTAACTTTTTCTTTTTTTTTGTAACGATAACCAACCCTAAATATGTTGATGGTCGTAATAATTTTCAAAATTAAAACAATCACAAAAGCAGTTCTACTGAATAAAAAACTATTATCATTTTCAAGTTTTTGTATGGCACCAAATTATTTAAAAGATTAGTACAGCTTAATCCCATGTATCTCGAGTTTTAGAGTTACTTAATAATATCTTCTAAGTTGAAATTGAACTAAAACTTTTTTTCTTTGTAAAAATACCGCCAAAATTGCTGTATTATAGTATTCGTCGATTTTGAAGTTCAAACGGCAGTTTGAATATATATTTAATAGAAAAGCCTTTCTCGAAATTCCAGTCCGTTGAACCTGTAGTTGTTAAGGGTATAAAATATTTTTTTTTATTTTTTATATTACTTTTTATTTATTGGGCGTACCTGCACGTTGTGGCCTGTATTTGGAAAAAATCAACTATTTTATTGGAAAGATGACAAGGAGATTTTGTAAGATGAGACAAATTTTGGATCTAAGGTTAAAAAATCGTTACTAGAAACACTGAATTGGGATGCCTTACTTAACCAGATGTATTCTATTGACCAGGAAGCGCTGATTATGGGCCTTTTTGGCGGATTAATTGGATTTTTTTAAGAAATCGAAAAATGGCTCTGTGACTGGATTAAGACCAAATATGACTTCATTTCTAGAAATGATATCCAAAACATACGAAAGCCATCTATTACTTGATTTAGTTATACAAAATTTATTAATCATACTAAAGAAACTCATCCCCTAGAGATGATGCTCTTCTGCGCTGAGTTATTTGTAAGAGAAAATAATCGAGAATGGGACTTCTATAGCATGGTATATAGGATATATGATTGGAACCGTATGCCTCGTTTGGTTTCACAAGTTTGGATGTAGTAAGTTCGTTTCGACAAGTTGCACCATGCATTCATTTGTAAAAAAAAAAATACGTATCCGAATCGTAGCACCGAACTACAGTGTTCCAGTCTATGCAGCTTGAACATTTCTATCATGGCCAGCTAGCTATGCTCTGCCCTAAGGCCCATCATACTCCAACATTTGTTTACACGTGCTTGCCCATATTTGAGTTTGTTATGATTTCTGACACCGAGAGACAGCTTGTTGTGCGTTGCATGCCACACTGCAGCACGTACTTCAAACAGATCGGCAACACATTATGATTGAAAAATAATTTCGTAAAAATATATTGCGAAAAATCAAAGCCAAACTGACAGCAGCCAAACGGTGACGGATATAGGCACCATCAGTTGGTGGCACTGATACGGAGCACACTCCAGGACCAAGTCGCATCTTTGTGTGACCATGTTTCGGGAGAGTTGAAGTATGAAACAAGTTGCAGGGCACGTTTTTTATTTGCTCAAAAGTGAAGCACGAAATGGCGGCGGACAAAGTCAAAGAAAACATTTGTAAAACAAGAAAGAATGATGGCATTTTTGATGGCCGAAAATCAAGTTTGTTTTTACGTGCTCTGGATTATGGCTAAGAGCGGGATGGTGGGGGGGTAGAGAACTTAAGGCATGACAAGCAACGCAGAGCGCAGTGGCAGTGGCAGATTACGTGCACAGTGTGTATGTCAAAGGTCGCAGCTGCTGCAAATGGCTGGTGCTTTGGCAAAATGAGCAGAGAAAATGGCGGCTGTCGTTGAAGTAAGGGTCGTGAGAGCACTGCATGGACTTGCTTCAAAGACTACGAGTTTAGGTGGGTGCTGTGCGGGTGGGCTTTGAGAAATCGTTTGTCATTATCGGCGCTTGCGAAAATGCCGCTAGTTCGCACACACATGTCTTCAGGACCAGCGAAACACCCCCTACCTCCTACACACTCCAGCCTAGTTTGGATTCCAATGGATTTTCACATTGCTGCCATAAATTATGCTACAATTTCCTTTGCATTTGTATTGTGCGTGCAGGCACATTAGGGTGGCTCGAAATTAGTTTGAAAAACAAAAGCTGGTAGGGATTAGCTGAGAAGGATTTGGTTTGGCCATCTGCAAAGTGGATTTGTTGTTAGTTCTAAAGTTTTTGTTTGATTTTAACGTCTTGGAATTAAAAAAACTCAGTAGATTCTTTTTCACTTAATAGTGCTGGATATCGAGTGTTTCTTTTTATTTCATGTCATTATGTCCTTAGTTTGAGTCGTTTATCAGTGTTTTCCAACACTGTCACAGCATAGTTCTCCTAAATGAAAATTTGAATAACTTGTATCTTTAATTATGAAAATAAGAACATATCAGAAAGACATTTTTTTCAGTTGCAGAACTTTTCTTGAATTGGAAATTTTCAAGTTTTTTCTAAAAACTTCAATTTTGCTTCATTCATTTTTAAGCGTTCTTAAGTTCTGGATGGCTCTGATAACATTAGGTTTTGTGAAAAACTTTGAAACCGCACTCAAAATCTCCCAATTATGAAAATAAAAACAAATTTTAAATAAATTTTTAATGGTGATAAATTTTTTTCAAGAAATTGCGAAATTTTAAAGTTTTGTCTTCGTACTTCGCTTGATAGAGTTTACCAAGTTTCATCTAGATTTGGTTTAGTCCAACAGTAATATGTATTGTAGCATAGAGTCAGAAGCATCCAAATCGATAAGGTTCGTTTTGAACAGATTTGTCATATAGTCAAGAAACAGTAAATCTCAAAGTAAGGCCTTTGCTTTTTTTCAAATATTTCAAAAACGTACAGCAGACATGAAATGTTGATAATGCGCATCATGTAATTGAGAGAGCGGACGAGATATGAAGCTTATTTTCAAATAAAAATTTCAAGTTACCAGAGGCAGCATAACATCGCTAGCACCAATTGCCGAAGAAGACTAGTAGGGTGTTGGCCATACTGGTGCAGATGAAAAGGACATTGAGCTTATCATCACACAGGTAAATACAACACGTGCCAAGGCTATAAAAGCGTTTAAAAGAATGATATAGTCAACGCTATCATGGAGCGACATCAATGACACCACCCAGCAAAAACTATTGATTTTTTTCCGGCTCTTGAAAACATATAGACCCAAAGTTTCCCATGACAGCGCAGCACGAGTAGAAATATTATGTAATGGAACTTCATAAATAAAGTTTGTAATACTGGCTTGTTCTGAGAAATATAAATAGTTTCCTTAATACAATATTATCTCTAATAAAACTTTTGATGTTAAACCCTATTATTTCCCCATATTAAATCGAGGGAACAACGTTAGTGGAATCCTGTGCTTAAATCTGGCTTGTAATTTCTTATACTATGAGTTGGTCGATGGGTTTCCATTCGTTTGTCTACAACCCATCTCGATCTGCTGCTAATCTTATTAGATCCATGAAATAAAATACATGGAATCTGGCCTTCAATTCTGGCTAAGAATTTCTTGAACTGCAACAATGGTTCGATGGCCATCCCATAGCACAATGGGCTATTGCGTGTCCGAGGCGGTGTTTTTGTCGTCCCTGTCACCCTTACCTATCCCAAAAATATTTTACTGTCACACTGTGTCACCCCAAAATAAAAATTCAGCCTACAACCCATCTCCCTCTGATACTGATCTTATTAGACTGAAGAAACATCATTTCTCATGAAAAGTTTCTTAAAACTGTGAAAAACGGCAGTTGTCTTCCAAACTCTTAGCTATAATCCTTCACAAGAATATTTATTAGGAGTCTCCGTAATATAAATGTTTTGTCAAAATCGGAGGAATCAAAAACATAATCCCAAAAACGATTTCTACTTTTCTTAGAATGCAAATCGAAAAAAATAGCACTCGATATTTGGCACCACCCTAATGCACATATATAGACATCGACATCTTTGCACCAAAAATTGTGCCCCAAAAACTTTGCCCAACACCACACACACACACACACACTCGCACTCGCACTCGCACACGCACTCGTAGATCATCATCCCTTCCCCTCCCTGCAGCAACTTATTGAAAATCACTTAGACACACATGTGACGTCGTCATCGTGCTCGTACATGAGTGTGAAAATGGAACTTTTCTAGACATTTTGTATAATTTATGGGCCTTGAAAGTTGTTTTGCAGCTTGTTTGTTGTCGCTATTGTTGTTCTTGCCACTATAATTAGTGCTAATCTACGAGTATGGCCTATTTGCACCCAAAAATTCCAGCTGATAACATGATAATGGCAAGCAGTGCGCTGCCATCGGACTACCGATGCCATGCTATATATATGTATATGCTCCAAAATCGTACCTAGCCTTTGGAACATAAACTATACCCTTTGTTAAGCTTGTTAACTTGGCAAACAAGTTGTCTTTGGCCAGACTTTGGTGCCAGCCATTCGCATCGCTGCACTTGACAAATGTGCGCCATTTAGAGCTCCAAAACATGTGCGCATGCCGGACAATGGCAAAGGAGACGCTGGGCAGCTTGTAGCGCGGCGAAGGCACGAGATAGAGAGATAACTATGTGTTGGTGTCATTTGGGCAGGACAACAAGCTGCAGGGTTAAGCTGCTGGACGGTCTTAAGCCGCAGGCAAATGTTTGAAGGGGGATTATGCGAGGGCTTCTCTTCGGGTTTTTAGTGATGCGGAGCTGGAGATTGCATTCTAGAGATGATAACTGTGTAGGCCAACTGTTTGCCTTGAGAAAAGCGGAAACCCAAATATAGTTACCACCCGAAGGGAAAAGTCTCTGTTGAAGGCATTGTTTTTCCAAGATTTGATTTGAATTTCGGGTGGTGAAATCATATATACAGCAACAGAAATTATCTTGAAGTAGATTTAATTTACTTTCTTCAATCTAGTCATATATTGGAGGTCATTTTATGGAAAGTATCAGAAGGGGTTAATTAGGCCCATTTCGAAAGAGCATAATAAGAAGGTTCCAACAGCATTGTCAATTCTGAGCTTGAAGCATTTAGAAAATCCAGAACACTTTGCTTTGGCTAGGAGTATTTCTACAAATCACCATAACCTTAAGATCTACTGCAGCCCATTTGGAAAGAGCGTAGTAAGCATGTTAAATCAGCATTATCAATGCAGCGCTAAGAAAATCAAGAATTCTTGCCTTTGGCTAGGATAATTCTAACAATTACCATAAGCTGAAGATCTACTCTATAGCAATTAGTGCTTCATTCAAAACTTGAGCAATACTCGAATGAAAAATTTTAAACAAAGTTGTCAGCCTTTTGGGCCCTAATATAACATGAACAGGAAAACAGCATTTCGGATAAAACAATATGATTCTTCAGAAAAAAACTAAAATATACAAATCCAGTTTAAGGTGATTATTTGTTATTATGAAAAATCTCAATCCTCAATTTAACTATAGATTACTAGAAGCCACACAGCTCCGTAGGTAATCCATTTACAGCAAGAAACTATATTATTTGACTTGGTTCCCATTGTTCGAATTGCATCTATAAGGCAGATAGTTTCGTCTAAATGTGTTACTTGGGAAACCCATCATAGACCAAAGATGATCTTAAATTATTATGCCAAAAGAGATTTCATATTCTGTTTACCATCCATGCCACTCCGCAGTAACTGTTAGGAGATGCAGCAACCATTTAAATACTCAAACAGGAAGTCCCAACATATTATTCGAATGTGTTCCATAGAAAAATCGGCTGAATTGTCTTGGAAAACCATCTTCTTCTAAAAAAACAGCAAGTAAATATTGCCGATCATTATATTAAATCTAAAGTTCCCAAAAGAATATATCAAATTGAGCTTCTGCTGCAAAAAATAATAATATAAGCAGAACTACGCAAAAGTAAAAAAATATTTCCGAAACTTACATAAATTTTAACATCCCAAAAGAATATATCAAAACAGAGCTGCTTCTGTAAAGAATAATAAGATTCTTAACAGCAGAACTACAGAAAATAGTTCTTATCGAAAAAATAACAATAAAAATCGATCCTAAAAAAGCCCCACCACGTTCCTACAAAATCAAATCATATTGTAATAATTCAACAAGTATTATTAATGCAGAATAATGCAAGATACGCTTACGAAATCGAGAAATCGTCCCAGAGACATTGTATGTGTTCGAAATTCGAAGGAAATATTATAAACTTAATATGCTCAAAGCAAGCACGGATTGTCGAAACAGGAATAGGTAGCTGGAAGAACTTATGTGTTCAGGTATCTGTGTGTTGTGAATAAGCTTATTTACTTTGCGAAAAAACTTCTTTGCTGCCAGTATATCCAGCACGTTTTGAAGTCCTAAGAGAGCCCAGCTTCATCTTAAAGTTTGTGTTTTTATTCGATTTATAAATCTTATTTTGTGATATTTGTGATATACTTACCTTACTTCAACTATTTACTCCGTTACAACAAAGCCCACCCTCGCCGTCCAGCGAACCCATAATTTATGGCAGTTTTATGTCTGTCAACTGAGCAACTTCGCTACGACAACATCCAATGTAGCTCCCGTGCTCAGTGCTCACCCATTATGCTTGTAATTGTTTTCTCTCAATTCGAGCTTAATGCAGTTATAACCAGGCCCGAATACAACAGCTTAACTTGTCATATGGTCAGTTTTATACAGTTGTTGCTCTACAAATTTATGAGCTGCCTGACGTCATCAAAAAAAAAAAAAAAAACGAAACATACAGATAACGCACTGAGGCACGTTTCGACGATTCGTGTCATCAATGGACTGCGGACTTGCAAATTGCATGCAACAAAAAATGACCAACAGAATGGTTCCATCATACATAGTTGTGGCAATCTGTACATTGCGCGTCGGATGGGGGTTGCCATGGTCATTCAAACGGAAACAGAAGAACCTGCGGCCTAATCAAGCGTACCAAATTGCCTAATGGTAATGGACATCAAAATAAAAAAGACCCATCAAAAAATATGCCAACTACGTGTGCTGGGAAAATGCTGTCAGAATACGTTTTGTAAATATTTATAAAATATTGAAGTGAAGTAGGAATTTCGAAAGAGTTTTGTTATTCAAAAATTAACAATATTTAATATTGTTGTTGTCTAAATTGCAAAATTCTTTGAATAATATGTTTCTAGATGACTATGGAACTCCCAGGGAGGTGACAGCTGAAAATCTGCATGAATATCCATATGATTTGGTAAGTGTAAATGGGACAGTAATGGGATCGTGCGTGGATTTATTCGAATTGAAAAAATGCAGAAACTATTTTGGGACTTGGCCGTAATAGCCAACGCTGTGATAAGAGATTTTTAAGGAAATAGATGCTAGTTTTAGTTCTCTAGTTTATAATAAAATAGGGCTAAAAATGTATACGATTATTGGTACTTAATTTAAAAACTTGTCTTTCAAAATGGTACATAATAATGAGAATAGATTTCAGAACTTCTGCAACTGTCTGAAAGCTAGATTGATTTGAGTTAAACTTCTCTTCATTTTTAAATCTTTAAATCTTCTGTTTTCTGTTGGAGTGAAGTTTTAAACTTCTGCATTTTGAAATAATACTAAATAAAAGGAGAATCAATTTCCGAACTTCTGAAACTAAATGTCTTAAATTAACTTATCCTTAAGAAAATATTCTTATTTTGCCAAAAGATTATGTCTAAAAGTCTTTTGATTTCTGAGTTGGAGATAAATTCACAAAGCAACTTACACATATATGTTTAGTTGTGCCCACTTATGGGAACTTATTTTTTTGATCGGTTTTAACTTCTCTTATAATAACAATCATTTTTTACTGAAAGATTTTGTCTATAAATCTTCTGTTTTCTGATCAGCGGAATTTAATTTTAAATACTGTCTTTCAAAATGCTACCAAATAAAAGTAGAAACGATGTCGGGAACTTCCCTAAGTAACTGTCTCAAAGCAGATTTCATTTAAAACTAACTTTCTTTAAGTTAAGATTCCTAATAATAATCATGTTTTGGTAGAAGTTTATATCTATAAGTCTTCTGAATTCTGAATAAGGTCAGTTGTGCGCGCCTATGGCAACTTAACTTCTACCATTTGTCTGATTTTGAAAATGAACACATCTCACGCTACTGAAAAAATTTCTCGATTTTGAAAGGTTATCAATATAAAGCCTATTCAAAATTGATTCCTTTCCATTTTGGCGGTAATTTTCTGAGGTATAACAACTAAAATGACAGATGACCCACCCTTTTCGATATGTGAGAAGTTCCTTAGAAAAGACTCAATAGAAAACTAATCTTACGTTTCCGTAAATTTTCAACTAATATCTTTCCATACACAGCATGGTGTTATGTTGCTAACTTCGGCGGATCATGAGGTGTACATACCCCCAAAATGGCATGGAACTATCTATAGCAGTGCCGAAGTACTAACCAACTATCGCAAACGCTTCAATGTAGGTAACTTGTAAAGCCCACCCACCAACCAAACAATACTAATCTTTCAGCATCTGCCAGCCGGATCCGGAACTCTTAACCTTTCATGCACTCACGCTGTACGAGCCCGAATTTATCTGCTGCAAACGTTGCGTTGTAGAGATCACCGTGCTGTATGCGGGCAAGAATGTATTTACCAACACTGACATCGTGGTCTTTCTGCTTAAACAGGATGATGTGAACACGCTGATCACGCGAGAACTTGGCGATGAAATTAACTTTTTTCCCATTAATCATCACTACCATGTGCGCATTATGAACGAAGGTATCGATACAGTCTATGTCGATGATAGAATCTATCATGACAATGGAAATCATCAGCAAGTAACCTATCATCATCAGCGTATCTATCGTTTGTTGGACCAACTGCGTCCGCTGACCGTAAAGAGTCTCATGGGTAGGCAATTGCCGGCGGTGTTGGCTAGTCTCTGTCGCCAGACGGATGCGCATATCAAAGAAGATGATAATGATACAAATTAGTGCAATGTTGTGAAGCAGAGTAAGGTGTGTGTGTCCAAATAAATATATTGTGCTAGTAGGAACTGGCCAAAGATTCGTCTCTTGCTTGGGTACGTTGCTGCTATTGTTATCTGATGGAGACACATTAGTTGCGGCTGAGTGAGCCAACTGTCTGCGCTTTGTCTGCTCCGTGCAGCAGCGGATGTGGACGTCGCTCTATCAATGGAAATTGATTTAGCTAGGAATATTTTTCTAGCTTATCAGCTGGTTGCCATAGCGGGGCGTGGCCTGGCGTTTGGGGCATGCAAATTTTCCAAATTCCTTAATGCCTTTTGACCCTCGTCGTTCGTTTGTTTGGTACTTAAAAGTGAAGCTTGTGGCATTTATCTCTGGCTATGCGTGCATACACCCCCTACCCTCCCCCCGCCTTTGGTATTAGTATTCATAACAAACTGTCAGATACTATTATATATTCGGTTATACATATAAAGTCCTTCATATATATTTGCAAAGTTCTACCCCGTGCCGTTGCTTTTGGGGGTTTTGTCTTGGTTTCACTTTATTTGTTGGTCCTTTTTTTTTTTTGGGGTACGAACTCAGAGTAAGCACTTTGCTCGAAAAATATATATTATAATCGTCTTTTTGGTCTTTTGACTGTGCGGCCTTTGGCTATTTGGGCCATTTTATGGACCAGGACTTTACGTTTACAATTCAATAGTTGTTTGTGCCTGGAATAACTAATGGACGCATGCGGCTAATTGAGTTTTACGAAATGCCAAAAATGTTGCCATCGAGACTTTTGGTTTTTTCGGCTTAACTGGAAAGGATTACTTGGCATTTAGTTGAGCTTAGTCGCCGTTGACCTTTTTTACCTAAGTCATTTTGAACAAAAAGCACAAAAGGATTTTGTTTCTGGCCAAGCTTTGCTTTTCTAATTGCTTCAACAATTCTAATGAAATGGATATAAAGATTGCTACGTGACCCAATGTGGCAAGAAATGGTATTAGTCGATATATAATGCGATAGTGGAATGCTCTATAAAAGTGTGCATCAATAAGTTCATAAGTTTATATTAATATGGACAAATATTGTTTGCATTTTCTACTCGGAGCTGAGATAAAACGATTGGAAAATAAATAGCATTGAGCAAAGAAGGAATTGAAATACTCGCAAGATGTATATTTCAATGTTTAACCCAAACAAAAAACCTTATATATAGTTTTTGAACAAAAGACCTTCATATGCTATAGGGAAGGCTGGTAGGGAGCATAAAGTCAAGTCAGAGGTTTTAATGCTAAAGGCCAGTTAATTTGTCTATATTATTATCAATCAAATTTAAAATTGCTTGTCCTGCAAAAATGATTCTTCTGACCAATTTGATTTGTCTAGATCGTCCGATTTTTAAGTTGCAGACACAGATTTGCTTTTAATTAAAACTTCAATGTTTTGAAGACGATTAAAAATAGTAACTTTAGTTATCTTTTGATAACTGCTAGCTGATCTAGATCTATTAGTCTTTTGTGTTTCCACTGAAACGTAGTGATACCTATGATCAATTGCAGATTTTCTTTTCATTAAAACTTCAAGGTTTTTAAACTGCTATCTGATCCAGAGACATCTAGATCTTTTAGTCTTATCTGTTTCCATTGAAACGTACTGATACCTATGATCAATTGCTTGATAGATGCCATTTATGAGAACTTGACTTTTAAATACTTAACATGAACAATATTGCATTGTTGAATTTGAATGTTTTTAAATTTTTTGTTTTTTGGGTTAAGAGTTTTTAGACTTTTGAAGATTTGGTATATGAGAGCTTATCACTTATTTATTGAAGTATCATCCATCATCTTATCGCGACATTGATTTTGGTAAATAATTTTAGCTTTGAGTAGTAAAGATATCTACAGACTAATAAATAATATTGCTTTTTGTCTGTCAAATGAAATGAGAAGAATCGCTTGATTTTTCAAATATGTTTTCAAAGCTTTTGCCTTTTCAATTGTCTGAACACCGACATACGAAAAGACATTGACTTTCTGCTATCTTGCTCTGAAAGATATAGCTTTTGAGAAGTAAACGGTCGTTTGTCTACAATTCAACATCAATTGGTGAGATTTAATCGCATTTAAACGAAATTTAAGACAAACAGCATTAAGACAACTCAATATTATCTTTTAAAGAAATGATGATGTTTTATCAAAATTATTGTCGTACATCAACTTAAAGGCAATCTCATACAAATATTTTTTAATCGTATGGGAGCAGTAGATTGTTGATTCAGTTAAGTGAATAAAGCTGATTATTATGAGATTATTATTATCGGTACCTTATAGTCATCTGGGGGCCATCGTAGCCCAGTGGTAGCATAATCCTCTTTAAGTCGGAAGATCGGTGGTTCGAACCCACCCTACAGCATTGGCATAGCTATTAATTAAAGACACCGGAATTCGTATGCTGGTAGTTCGCTGGTCTCTTTATATAGTTATTTATAGAAATATCTCCATGCTTCGCCATTAGGGCGATGACCAAGAGGAATGCATTTTTTATTTAATTTTATTCATCATATTGCAGTGAAACTTTATCTAGTGTTGTCTGTCTCCAATCATCTTGCAGTGGAACTTTATGCCTATAAGTAGGTCGGTCTTCTAACCTAATTTAACAATTTAACGCTTTAATTGCCTACAAAGATGATATTTAGATGAACTTTACACACAACTGGCTACAACTCAACTTTTATGGTAAAATTTTCTTTTCTTCTATTCAGTTTTCAAAGATGATACTTAATGGTCTCTGAGCTGATAACGACTCTGTAAGATGATGCCTATTGAAATCTAAAAGTTATCTGTTCCATAATTATGTTTTCATGAAATTTGCTGTCTTTAGGTCTTGTGCTTTTAAGTTTATAAAGACGTACCGATACAGACCGCTTGATTACATCTATCTACCACGCCTTTTTTCATCTTTAACATTCTCTATCAACAAATCTATATTGACCTTACACCATGCTGGCAGTGTATAACTACCACATTGGCATACCAATATCTTGGCTTAAAGACTCGCATTGAAAAGTTTTCGCACTCGTTCAATCCTAACAGAGACCAGCAGACTTCTTCTTCTGCTTCCCAACCATGGACACCCACACACTCCATCCAGTACGCACCCAAATTGCTTAGCAAACAAATTTGGCGTAAATCAAAAAGTTAAACACGACTGTCAACAACACCAACTGCAATATACATAGATTCCAACTGAGGCGGACGCGGGTGGTTTGCAAAAAACCAATCCAATCCAATCCAAATAGACGCGTTCAACTGCTCTCTCACCTGTTACACCTGCTCAATAATTGATGTAAATCTGTCGTCACTGTGAAGTGTCACAGCTGCTATTGTGTTCAAGTGCCTTGTTTATCCTTTTTTGCTTGGCAATGTACGGGAGTCAGACATAGGAACATTGCAGGCTCCCCTCGTTTTTATGCAACTTGTTTACAACTTTGACGGCACTTGAAAGTTGTTCTCAAATACATATAAAAAAATAGAAAAGACTTGGGGAGGGACGGGAAAAAAATGACAGCCACTAACTTTGCTCTCGAAGTTGATGCAGCTTTGATAAGGTGATTGTCAAGGATTAGGATAAGCATTGTATAGAAGTAGTTCTCACAAAGGTACAATAAAAGCAATATATCTTCTGCATGGCAGGGAAAAGTAGGCTTATTGCTTAAGGTGGAATCTTAGAAATTTTTATTGTGGTTTTTAGAGTGTTCAAAACAACGAGTTGGGCTGGCCAAATATATGAAGTTTGGTGTATGGAACAAAAATGGTATATATTTTTTAGGAGCCAAAAATTCGAGATTCTACGTAGAACTATTTATTGAAGGTAAGAGATTTTGGTGAAAAGAATTCCTTAATATCACTGATTTTTGAGATGTTCTTGAAGTTGTTTAGCAACAAAGTTGCGAGATATCTAATACCAGTCTACGGCAGGAATCATAAACAATGGAAGTCCTTTGATGTTATTTTCTTTAAAATCAAATTCGACATATTTTCCAGCTTGCCATGATTTGTTCGCTGCAAAAATTAATTTACAACTCCAGAATGCTCGATTCCAGAGCAGCCAACAGTAGTTCGTTGGGCTTAAATTTGCAATGGGCTGATTTGTTTGATTTTTCATAGTCAAGAAATTCTTTTGAACTTTTCTAAAAATGCCATCTTTGGGACTATCTTATTGAGGTTAAATTCTAGCATATTAAAGAAGTTTGTTTTTCTTTAATTTTTTCGAATCTTTTTTATAAACAATTTACGAACCAAGACGTTTGAGCTTGCTTAGAATCTTCAAAGTCGGCGTTGTTTCTCAGAATCTCAAATTCCCTCATTTATAAGATTTTCTATTTATTTAAAATAAAAAATGGACTTACAATTTTATTTCATAAAAAGGAAAATTGGTTGAAAAGCAAACAGTTAAAATAAATTCTTGTTTTTTAAACCCTTGATATGCCATCCTAGAACTGTCAAAGGCAAAAGCTAGCAAAAGAACACAATTTTCCTCTGGGTGGAATTCCAATTTTCCTCTCTGATTATTATTAATCTGCAGAGATATTTCTATGATTGATATATACTAAGATCGCGTACTACTTGCATCAATAGTTTTATTTGTGGTTTTTAATTGCTTTCCTTCTTCCGCTTTATTTATTTGTAGCCACCGGCAGGTAGGAAATGCATTCGCTTCAATTTAAATGTAATTATAAGTAAAATCTGTAACCTATTTTTATTTGTTGGGGATCTGAACAAACCCCTCACATTCGCCAATCTTTTCAGTTTTAGGCTTCATAATTTGTTGCATGAGGTAAGTTAAGAAGAGATCTTAAGAGATTTGAATCGTTCAAATCGAATCTTGGAGTGCAATGATTTTTTTAGCTTTTACAACTGAAGATATTGTTAAAAATTGAAGCTGAGCAAAAGCCTATTCAGATGCAGATATGGATTGTCATGGGTATTAGCAAATTTATTAAGACATCAATACAATCGGGTATCTTATGTCGAGCTTTTTTTTGAGCTGTATTTAATATAGGTTGGGTCATCTGTTGGTATAAATGTTTAACATTCTTAATTGGGAACACATCATTTTCGAGGTATGTCAAGTTCCAACTAATATACAATTGGGTGTCCTATGGGTAGCTTTTTGTTATTGATATAGGTTGGGTCATCTGTTGTTATTAATTTTAAATATTCTTAATGGGAAATATATCATTTTCAAGGTATGTCAAGTTCCAACTTGTATATATTCCGGCTAGAAATGGTTAAAACTTTTCGATTAACGTCAGTGCTTGCTCAGGCAATTAACTTCATTAGAACAATTTCTCACATTTTTTTTTCTTCACATTTAAAAAATACAAATTAATCTCAAGTAAAAAACAAATAATCAGCTGGCTGACCCTATATAACTAACAAATTAAAGATATACAATTAAAAATATATTAACATCCTGTTCTTTTCACAAAAAAAGGAAAAAATATCAAAAATCACTGCTTCCTTTAAAGCAAAGTGAACCACACATAGAACTGTTCCAAAAGACTGACACGGTAATCGCCGCCCATTGCAATTTACATAGGATGCAGCAGCTCATAGTCATAGTTACCTAAAGATACATGCAATATTCATGTGAATTTATCTAAAAGAGCTCTTCAAAAATGATAAATGGCCTGGGATCATGTATAAGTGTTAAGCAGCGCGCATTCAAAGGCTATTGCTACACCTTTCGAGGACTAGAACTACCATACTTGAAGCTGGCTTATGGCGGAAATAAAAGAAAAGTTTGGCACATGCAGCTTGGCTACCAAAAAGTATCCAGATAAAGCTAAAAATAATGAAAATGAGATGAAAATTATTGCAAGCACTCCAGGAGCAAAAGCCTCGTAAATCAAATGCCGGCGTCCAGCTGTGACCTGTGAGCCTGGTTAACCATTCAACTGCTTAATTTGGCTTTCATTGCGTTGCTAGTCGAGATTTTTCTACTGCTTCAGTTTGTTTTTCCTTTTTTTTTTTTGTATTTTGGAGTAAACCCGACATGAATTATTTAAGCATCTCCAGCTGCGTTGATGCGATTTGGCCAGCGCTGCCTCTAATGAGTGGGTTGGCCTTGGCAAGGGGCTAAAGTCTTTAATATGACGCATTCAACAAGCTTAAAATGTGCAAGCCAGGTTAAAAAAAGGAGCCATAGTATGCTGCTAGGATAAAAAGGGAATCCAAAAAATTCCAAACTTCATTTAACGCAACAATGGCAAACAATAACCCTGCCAGACAGACAGAGTTGGGTTCTGGTATGGCTGCAGGTTTTCATGTGAGGACTTAACTCTTTGTGCTCGCGACTTTCCAATTTCAAGTGAAAAATCCTTCGAATGAACATGTAAACAACACTGCTGCGAGAGATCGCAAACGGAATCAAAACAAAACCAAAACAAATGGAAATTATAAAAGCAGTCAGCCATTGTATCTGTATCCATGTCTGTGTTGGGCCAAATGTATCTGTTAGTTGCAACTTTGCGTGTTTGGCCAACAAAAAAAAATTCGCAACAATAACAGCGCCGCTCTAAATCCTAAACCAAATAAAGCGCACTTGAAATATTTGTAGCTCTGCTACATCACTCCCCCCCTCCCCTCGACAAAAAAAAAATAAAAAAAAACAATATATACATAAAAGTAAAACAAGCAGCGAATGTTGGTTGCCACAATTGTTGGCCTTAATCTCTTGAAATTTATACAAAACTGCAGCACGCTTTGTAAGACTGATGAATGACGAGCAGCTTTGCCTCAGTCTACAGTGAAACTTCATCGGAAGGAATGCAGTTGAAAGAAATTTAGGTACTGGTCATTAGTATTATGTGTAGGGTTATTACAATAGTATATATAGGTCAATCTTTGTAACAAAGCTTATCACTGCTTCAAACTTAAAAGTAAAGATTCAGTGGACCAACGTGACCATATTAAACTTTCTCATTTTTTCACCAGCTGCATGATTCGCAAATCCTATTAATTTTAGTTGTTTAGCACAATCGATTATCGGATTACAACCGAACTCACCAGCTCTTGCCAGCCGCCCTTGGTTTGCGCGCGCGTTCTCCAGTTGGGGTCACACCAAGGGAAGATATGGTTTCTTCGGCTGCGTAGTACTGAGTAGTCCTCAATCCGAAGGGGACCGAAGACTGTGCAGATGTTTGCTCGCAAATCTGGACTTGAAATTTTAAAATGATAGATCTAACGTGACCTTGCGAGTTCGCCATTTATCCATCAGTTTATGTATCAAGTCTCCAATCGTTTTTAGCCCAGATCAGTGTTGGATATTCCTCAGCCTAGTCATAGGTTTTCTGCCTTGCACAATCAATTGTAGTAATTCATATATTGGGCCTCGGATGTTGTGACCAAAATATATAGTTTTTCTCGTTTTTACGAGTTCTCATCTTTATTTGACATTTTGTCTGTCAAAGGAACCTTCAGCATACGTCTGTAGCACCTTATTGGGGGCCATTTCGAATGCTCCGTATTTTACCTGAAAGCTTCAACTTCAAATTTTCATATTCAAATTAGAAATTTTTAAGGACATATTTTTTTTAGAAATAAAAGTGCTGATAAATTGGACGTTTAATAATAAAATAATTTTGGGATTCCTATAAAGATATACTGAGCTTTTTTTTTTAAATGGTGACAACATTTTGTAGATACTTTTTGAATTGAAATATGAAGGAACACCAAACGGCTTTAAAAGTAGTTGATAAAATTTGAAGTGTAAGTGTATAGAGGCATTTTGCAGATATTGTTCGATTTTGAAAAATTTGAAGTGTAAGGTATAGAGGCTTTTTGCAGATATTGTTCGAATTTGAACAATTTGAAGTGTAAGGGCATAGAGGCTTTTGTAGATATTGTGTCATACAAGCAGATATTAAGCATCTTTTTCGATTGAGCTCTGTGATTCGTCTATCCAAAAGTTAATGTCAGCCTCAAGGAAGTTTTTTTTAAAAGTTTGCGTCTCTGCCACAAATAAATTTCTGTTATGTCAATTTTGGAAATATAACAAGTGAACTGAAACACCGATTCTTAACGAATTGGCTTAAAATATGAAAAGAAAACAACTTTGAAACTTAAGTATTAGCAATTGTTTCGAAAAGTTTCCTGAGTTTTTTATCGAATATTGATGAAAAAATATTTTTTCATAATTTAATTATATGGCAAAATAAAAGCTGGCTTGTTATGGGCAGACATATTTATAGCTTGGATGCCATATATAAGGTTGTCAAATATCTCCCTTCCGCCCTTTTGTCTTTTGAATTTCGCGGCTATGTACAAAGCGCTACAGAGCTCGTATCTGGCAACACTATACATAATTTGAAAGGTCTTGACATAACCTACAAAACGACGCTACGCATGGTTAGTTTGGATATTTCGTTCAACAGTTATAGACGTGTAAACATGGAGTTCACTAACGCCGAAATTCGCGCTATTTTAAAGTTTTCCTTCGTTAAAGGCAAATCCGCTAGAGAAACGTTCCGTGAGATGGTGGTAATGGTGTTTTGGGGGATGGTACTCTATCACTTCGAACCGCGGAGGAATGGTTTCGACGATTCAGAGCCGGTGAAAACGACACCATGGATAAGCCAGCCGGCGGAAGACCTGTGACGACAAATACCGATCAAATCATGGAATACATCGAGTTAAACCGGCATGTGGCATCTCGTGACATCGCCCAGGAGATGGGAGTTAGTCACCAAACCATTTTAAACCATCTGCAGAAGGCTGGATACAAAAAAAGCTTGATGTTTGGGTGCCGCATGATTTGACGCAAAAAAACCTTCTGGACCGAATCAACGCCTGCGATATGCTGCTGAAACGGAACGAACTCGACCCATTCTTGAAGCGGATGGTGACTGGCGACGAAAAATGGATCACATACGACAATATCAAGCGAAAACGGTCGTGGTCGAAGGCCGGTGAATCGTCCCAAACAGTGGCCAAGCCGGGATTGACCGCCAGGAAGGTTTTGCTGTGTGTTTGGTGGGATTGGAAGGGAATCATCCACTATGAGCTGCTCCCATATGGCCAGACGCTTAATTCTACCATGTACTGCGAACAACTGGACCGCTTGAAGCAGGCGATCGACCAGAAGCGTCCAGAATTGGCCAACAGGAAGGGTGTAGTGTTCCACCAGGACAACGCCAGACCACACACTTCGTTGATGACTCGTCAGAAGCTACGGGAGCTCGGATGGGAGGTTTTATCGCATCCACCATATAGCCCGGACATAGCGCCAAGTGATTACCACCTGTTCCTGTCCATGGCGAATGCCCTTGGTGGTGTAAAGTTGAACTCAAAAGAGGCATGTGAAAAGTGGCTGTCCGAGTTCTTCGCAAATAAGGAGGGGGGCTTCTACGAGGGAGGTATTATGAAGTTGCCGTCTAGATGGAAACAGATTATCGAACAAAACGGCGCATATTTGAACTAAATCCGATCACTGTATCACTTTTTATAAAGCATTGAATAAAGAGCAAAAAAGCGGAAGGGAGATATTTGACAACCTTATATATTCTGCCAAATTGCTATTTGTCTGATTCAACATGAACAATTATCCATTGAAACATTTTTTTCAAAATCTGCTGTTGACATCAACTGAAGTTACTTATAAGTTACTAGTTAAGAAAGAAAACTCCTTTTAAATAAACTTCCAAAAAGCTAACGCTTTAAAGCCCAATCCCTTAGTTTAAGTCAAACAATAGCTGAGCACCCTTTCCATAAAAGGCCAACTTTCGCTCATTACAAGTTTTAAATGAAGTACAATTTGCATCTCACCTAGAAAATTAGGCAACTAATTGGCCGGCTCCCTGGCTCAGTTCCACAAAAAAAAATACCAACAAAATTTCCACAAATAAAACAAAGCAACTGCCAACAACAAAAGGCAACAGCTTTGGACGACAAGGCCTGGATATTCCAGGCCACATCAAAAAAGCGCGCAAACTTTTAATAAATCCGCAAATTACTTTATAAGCAACTCGTTGCCAGTGACAGAGAACTACGATTGCGACTGTTGAGGGGAGTGCTGCGTGAAGGCGACGGTGAGGTAGACATGCTACCCTATCCAGGACAACCGCGATAACGCGGTCTCTGTGCTCTGCACTCCTGATGCCATAAACAAGGGGCAACAAAAGAGCGCGCGCCGTAAACTATGCAATGGAAAACGTAACGAGCGCAAAGCGGTTGAAAGGCGGCTGTTTAGCATTAAGGCCAAATTGCGGCAGATGGCGTACACACACAGAGAGGCAAACACACACACAGATACGCACACACAAAGAAACACAGATACACACACACAAAGAAACACACTACACACACCAACACACACAGAGAGAGAGGTATTTATATACATATAAAAGACATGTACTACATGGACATACATCATGTTGCTGTATAGTTATTATACTCTGTAGAGGAGAGTATATGCATTTTCTGATCAATTTAGAGCAAAGCAGAGTTTTATGTGTGAAAAAATATGTTTCTTATTTATGCGTTTTAGGGTCATATATATATTTTTTAATTTAATAATAATCTATCATCTATATACGTAGAAATAATAAATTTCTTAATGCAATTACAGTAGTTTTTATTTTATTTTAAAAAAAGTAATACTTAAGAACTTACTTCCTGACAATTTTGCACACCAAACTCAAATAGGTATTTTTCGCTGAAATGATCAGTTCCAACTATAAGTTTGTTTTAGTATTCGGGAATGGTACAGTTGTGCTTGGGCAACACAATGAAGATCTACACCAACATTTTTTTAGTTTTTAAAACCAATTTGTTAAAATCTCAGCAGCAGGGGCCTCAAGGTTTCACTTTATGAAAAGATCGGAGCCACATCGATTAAGCTTCTAATATTAAAAAAGAATATATAAGCTTTATGGGGCCTGTCAGACCTCTTCTTATCTATTATATAATGTGTAATATTTCTTTGAGTTTTTTTTGTATCTTTTTTATCTTTTGTATCTGTATACTTCTTTAATTTAATTATAAAATTATGATTAAGTTATATATGAAAAAATAATTTTATGAATAATTCAAGTCCTTAATAAAAAAAATATATATAAAAAAATATTTAAAATTCTTCTATGGAGAATTTTTTTCTTCTTTTTTTAATGAAATTTGTAAAATACTTTTGAATACATTATTTTCAGTTTCCTGTCATAATTTACTGCCATTACTTTGACGACAATGCTTAGACCACAAAGTAATAATATTAATAATATACCAAAAACTTTTTAAACATTTCATGCTTAAGTTTGCATCCCAAAGAGTTTTTACTGCCAGGCAGTGTATTCAAAAGTCGTTCAGGTCCCACTTTGTTTGCTGCTGCTGTTGCTGTTAAAATGGCCGCATAAGCGTTTTTTATTTCGCTTTGTAAGTTAATTTGCGCACTATTGTCTCCCTGTTTATTGTCGTTGTTATCCAGGATGTTGTTGTCCTGAATGTTGTTGATGCGACTGTTGTTGTACTCCGCCTGCTGCCTGCCGCCATACCGCGCGTCTAGACCTTTTGTGCAATGATTTTGCTTGCCGCGCCTTTTGCACTTTTTTATTCCAAGCAATTTTCTTGGCCCTTTTTTCTCTTTTTCCTCATTTTTTTTTGTGTTGTGCTTTTTAATGTAATTCAATTTCAATGAAATTTAATCGCCCGTACATGCGGTCGGTCGTCAACACCCGCACCAATACCAGCAATCCCCCCCACCTGCCAGCCATATCTGCTGTGCATCAACTTGTCGCACATTTTACATTATTTGCGTCATTTTGTGGCGGTTAATTTCAATGCTCGTTTAACTATTCAATTATGTTGCGCGTTGAACGCATTTTTTATGCACTTTCCGCCTTGGGTGGGCAGAGAGCGCGCTGGTGACGTCACTAATGCCCCATCATTGTTGCTGTTGTCACATTGTGAGAGTAGTTCGTGGACTGGCTGACTGGCTGGCTGAATGTAGTTGTTGTCATGGTTATGACCAGGCGGCAGGCGATTTCATTGTTATGAAAAATTAAATAGACATAAATCATGCTAATGGCGCATTTATAATTTATTAAGCTTTAAACCCTTGTTAAGGCCACATCAAATTTTATTTATGCAATTTGCAATTTATGCGTCGCCTTTTGTAGTTGACGCGTTACCCTGGCCCCCTGCCCATCGTCTGACTGTACTGGTGGATGAAAGCCGATTTAAGCTATAACATTTGATAATTTTCGCATTTCCATTGTATTGGTTGAGCAGCTATAGGGCTGACTGGCATGGCTATCATGTTTTGCAATTAGATGATTGCACATCAAAAAAAAATCAACGAAAAACTGCTTAGTTGAAAGTTTCAAAATGAGCTCATAAAAATGATCAAATATCAATTATGGGGGGTACATTGTGACATCAAAACAAGGGCTGCTCTCTGCAGTAATGGGGTGATATAAATGCGCTGGTGGCACTCTTTCAGCTGGAAAACTTAATATTCTCAACAAGTTGGATTATGCATTATGAGATACAGAATTTTTTAACGAAATGTGATTATATTAACTGCTGTCAAATATTTTGAAATGAGTAAAGCAGATAAACTTGGGATTACAGTTAAGATTGAGCCTTTTTTAAACGATAGCTCCATCTGTTTCCATTTCATTGAAAAGATTTGACTTTTGTCGACAAGCATCAGTATACGCAGTGACTATTTCTAACAACAATATTATACTCTGATTTTATTTTTTAAAGAATGAGCAGTTTCTACTTGGAAATAGCTGGATTTGCTTGAAATAAACGAGTTTTGCTGTAAGCTTTGATTTACTGTCTTAATAGAAACAAAAGAGCAGATATAGTTCATCGACTGCTTGTGGAAGTTTATGATGAATCGAAGTAAAAAGACTGTAGAAGACAGAGTGTCCTCTCCAATTCAAAAGTTTGAAGATAGAGAATGAGAGGTTTCACACGATCGAGATTCATATTAATCGGATAAGTAACGCTTTGAAACTGGTCTATTCAATGTCGAAGAAAAAATGTATCCAAAATGTTTGAAGATAAGGAATGAAAGGCATCACTGGATTGAGAACCATGTCAAACCGTGTATGTTGCATCTGCTTCAACCGAAAGAAAAACTTTCAACGATGTTAATTCATTGTCGAAAATGAGGAATGAATAGCTTCACTGCCTTGAGAACCGAGTCAAACACAAAATGAACCCAGAAAGTCGTTGGGAGTAACTCGCCAACTATTTTCAATCAGTTAAAATCATAAAAATTTTTTGAAATTTTTTGCAGTGACTCTGCCAATAATTTTCGCTTGGCCTTACGAGAAAATATATAATCGTATCACAATACCATAAATAAAGTAAACCCTTGTTGTATAAATGTGAGCCTCGGTAGCGTGCTTTCCTGTTAAGTGGAAGTTCGGTGGTTCAATTCCACATATGTTGATACAACGCAATGCACCTGGTACTAATAATTTTTCAAATGCAAAGAAGTTGGGTGCCATACCTGTTCAAGTCCAGGGATGTCGAAATGCGATTATTTATTTCGAAGCTGTTTCTTGAAAGTTTTGAATGAAAGGTATTTTTACAGCGAATCATAACCAAAGTAACGAACTGATAAACTATGAAAACCTCAAGTAGAAAATAAACTATGCCATGAAACTGTTTCATCAATATCAAGGCAAAACTTTTACGATTTGAGATTATACTCTATGAATGGAACCAGACAGGTTCTGTGCTGGTGTCTGTGCTGGCTCGATCATGTCGTGCGTAAGTATAAAAAAGTTCCAAATAAGATGTTCCATGCGAAAGCCGACAAAGATGAATGGGGTGATCTAGATTTAGATAGAAAGACCAAGTGTGGGAGGATCGCTTGAAGTGAACAAATGCAAATTAGTTGCGCCTGGCGAGAGTTGATGAGGTCGGCTGTAACCCAAAAAATAATGGCCACCTAAAGCAAGTTGAATTTAACTCTTATACAATCGTAGAGGTAATAAAATCCTAGTAATCCCAGTATTTGTTGATCTATTTTAGGAAAACAAAAATAAGAAAATCAAGTTTTTTGGAATATCTATGATAAGTTCAGAAGCTCTAGAGGCTCTAATTAAGATAAGAAGAAAACTGGTAGCAGTTTAATTACGAGAGGTTCTTGAAGGACTCCATGGTATAAGGGCTTTATAATTTGCCATTTAAAAACCATTCTTCCAGAGCTAACACAACAAAAGCTTTATTTTGGTTTTATTTTGGAAAATATATCATATCATATTTTAAACATAATTTAATTTCTCTTGTTTAGTTTAAAAAAAAAAATTATTAGAAATTTCATTGGAGAAGTGGAATCACCTCTTATTCATGCATTTTCCAACAAAATTCATCAAGTTGTATCCAAACCGTAACTAAATTTGGAAACTTTTCCATCGAGTTGGCTAGAAAATCATTAATGGCGCTTAAGTTGTCCAGAATTCCGTTAATGCGCAATTGCCCATCCGTAGTAGCATTTGCTGCTGCTTCAAAGGTTTCAATTATCTTCTCTATGACTTTTGGAAATACATGTGCATGAACTGGCAGCATTAGGTTTGGGCTTCTGGCAAGCAGCATGGTAATAGCCACAGCCATTCCTACGCGTGCGTGTGGATTAGTTGTATCACTCAAAGTTTCTATTAGATTTTCAAAAAGTGCATCCATCACGCCAGGTTGTAATTTCTCCAAAGCGTACAAGTAATTGTCGAACCCAAGCATTTCCGTATAAATACCCATGGATGCCTTCAAATTCGATTCATACAAAGGCGAACTTGTATGCGATATGCGTGCAAAAAGCTGCACAAACACTTTCTTCAGAAGCGGGTATATAATTTCCTTCGAATAAGAAGTAAGTAGAATGTCTACCAGCTCAAAGCCCAGCTGGCAATTTTTGTTCGTATATAAAAGTTTCTTCACAATGCTCAAAGTTTGCGGCTAGAAAGAGCAAAAGTTTACAAAAGAGCATACAAGCGCAATATGTTAGATGCAATTACCAATTCGCCGCGTGCTTTAATTTCTGCGGCTGCTTTTGCAATAAAAATTTTTAGCAATCCCACAAAGTTTGGCCTATATTTATTTCGGTACCAAGCAATAGGCAGTAGCAAGCAGTTGTACCATATCCAATGCCAATCTTTTAAGACCCAAGGTTCACCGCTGGCAACTAATGTCTTCATCTTGAATGCCTGCAACAACAGCGGCAACAAATAGCCAAATTCTGCAAGTCTCTTACGAGAACGTACAATAGCATTGAAATATTCAACTTCGATACCTAAATCATGTATATTCGGTGCTTCGACTGTTTGCTGCAAAACACAAGAACTTTGCTTAATTATTGCGTCTTTTGTCTTTTGTTTCAAAGTACTCACCAAATTCAGGGGATCGCCGTGCTGCCACTTAAAATGTTCTTCCCAGAACAATACGTACAATTCTTTCACATGGTTCATAACTACCTCGGCACTTATTTTGCGTGCATAGACGCAAACATTATGGTAGATATATTTACGCAAGATACAAATCACACTAAAAGAATGGCTATTAGCTTCAGAAAGCGCATCGCCTTTTAGCGAACGTATCATATCATCTGAAACTTGCTGCAATAAGGCGTCTCTCCAGATATTTATAAACCAATCTGACCAAATATTATCGGCAAAATAGCAAAATATTTTGTTAAGCGACAACTGTATGGTAAAAATTTTCTTCAATACTCTCCAATTGTCTTTGTGCATTTGGATTTGTTTAACGACATGCAACAGCTTTTTCGCATAGGGTTCAGCGATGATGCGCATAATACACTGAGACTGCAGCCAGCTGTTCTGGCGGCGAAATTGACGTGCAAGTTTCCGCATTAATTTGAGCACTTTACATCCGTAACTATCACCTATTTCAAAATCTTGCAAAAAGATAGCTTTCAGTTCCGGCCAATTATTTGGTAGTTCATGCTTGCTTATTTCCAAAATCATATTTATAATTTCGGGCAATAGCTCATTTGGCGCTTGTTGCAACCACAAAAGTAGCAGTTGCTTTAGACGACTTCGTTTGGCATCATCTATGGCAAGTTGTTCCTCCGATCCCGGAATAAGTGACCAACGTCTAATGACCCAATTTTTTAAAGCAACAAGTGCAGCCATGGATGTTGGCAGTTCAATCTGCCATTTTTCGATAATGCCCAACAGCAGCTCTATATAAAATGGCTGAGTTTCGTTGCGTATAAGCATATTATCGGCTGCAAGTTGTAGGGTCTTGATAAGCATTGCGTAGACTTCGAGAAATACACCGAATACGTACCATTTATGCGTATGTCCTCATCCGTGATTTGTATGTCCAGCAAGTATGAGGGCACGTGCTGTGCTTCATCAGAATGCATTAAATTCATTGCTCCAAAAATATTTTGCGGCCGACTTGTATATATAAATGATGTACTGCTTTCGATAGCGATAACTTTTAGCGACAGAAAATATATTTATTGCTTAATCTACAATATCGTCTGCTTGATATTAGATTCAAATGTGTAATGGGACTCAAATGAGACAGTCACAATGACATATGTTTCAAAAAAAAAGGTACCTATGATGTAAGACCTTTTGGACTTGTTAATGTTCAATTTCTTGGGAGAACTGCAGCGCAGTGGTAGATATACTGCGAATGTAACGCGATTTGCCAAAGCTATAATTGGGCGCAAACCACTTTGAGATACCTTGTTCCGCCTAAAACACTTATGAAGTTGTGTCGCGGACAGTTGAAGCTGCGCTTGGAGAGTTCGAGAGAAAAAAATCATCGCAAAATCGTCGGTCCCTTTCGGATTGGGGACGACTATGGCATACGAACGAAGCATGAGCTGTTTGAAGCTATAGATATCGGCCAGGAAACTATGGCACAACGTCTGCGCTGGCTCGGCCCATGTAGCTGCAGCGAAGAGGGATTTCGATTATAAAGTAGATGAAAGAGACGACCTCAGCTTCGGTGGAAAGACCAAGTAAAGTAGCAGCTTTGTTCCCTTAGGTGATCAACTGAAGAAGGCGCGCGCAAATCAAGGGCGCCTGGAGCGCTAGTTATGTCGGCTGTAACTCGGTAACGTGTTGGGATGACCAATTAAAGTAAGGTACTCATTGGCCATCAAAAATCGACTTTTTTAACCAGATTTATTCTGTGCAAATATAGAATTCCGAACAAATCTAAGAGATTAAAATTCCACGTAGCGATTTGAAAGATAGGAAATCTTTAGAAACCGAATGTAGTAGAAACAAGTAAAAAAATTTAAATACAACGAATTGAGTGTTAAAATCGAACCAATTTTTCTACCGATTTGCTCTATATCAGGTATCATATAGCTGACTTAAACGATTTATATAAAGTTCTATATAGAGATTGGGTTATAATTTGGTTTTATATTCTTATTAATAACCCACTTATTCGTCCAAGCCCCAACGTCTTTTAATGGTTGCCAAAAGTAATGTAAGTAATTTATAGAAATGTTATGTTTCATCTTCTATGGAAGCATAGGGTGTTTTTCATCGGACTCTATTTTGGAATATTTTTCTCTATTTGTTCCAGCATAAATCTAGCGACTGCACTTCCACTTCTCTGGTCCTTCTGCAGGTCGTACGTGATCTTTAAACTCTACATCCTGTTTGTCCACATCCGCTTTCATCTTGTTTGCAGGGACGGCATTTCCGCTTCTCTGGTCCTTCTCCAGATCGTACGTGATTTTTCAACTCTATGCCCTGTTTGATGAAGTGTATTTCTTGCTGGCTTTACAGAGAATTTTCCCTTTTCTTCTTTCTCTTCCATTGGAGCAAAAGGCGCCTTCCATCGGAGTCTTTTTTGGAATATAGTTTTCCGCTGCTCTGGTCCTTCTCCAGATCGTACGTGATCCGTTTATTCTACAGCTCGTTTGATGATAGAGATATCGCCGCACTGCTTGCTTTAGGCAGCCTGTGGCCAGTCCACTTCCGCTTTTATCTTATATTCAAGGACTGCGTTTCCGCTTCTCTGGTCCTGTAATCTTTTAACTCTACATACCGCTGAATCAAAAGGATTTAGCGTATTGTTTGCTTTATGTAGCATCCAACACGTTCACTTTCCTCGTATTTCGGTTGCAATATCAGTTTGCTTTGCTTAGGGAACTAGTTTCCCATTAGAGATAACTTCCACGCAGCGGATATGTTAATAATTTGAGCACCCAACCCAAATGTATTTGAAATTGTTCGCAATGCATCATTTTTTTTGCTTGCTCCCTCTGGCGATTTATTTTGGCAATAAGCATGTCCTACGTTATTTGATTTTTCTTTGTGTTTACGATACAATTTGTGGCATTTTATTAAAAATACTTCTTCCTTAACTTGCTACTCTTGTAACCAGTCACTTGTCATATATGCCAATATCTTCCTTATATCAATCCATCCATTGGCCTCGTTAGCAGCCTCCCCCCAAGACATAATAACAATTATGTATAATTAAGTTGATGAGGTACATATGTATATGAGCCATGTGAAAGCTTGATTGACTTGTCTTGACCCAAAACCTGACCAAATCTAATGCCAACACATGTTTGTTCTGCACACAGATTCACAAACACACGCAGTCAGATACACGCAGTCACACAGATACTCACACGCAAACATTTTCCCACTGTATCACGCACACTTGAGCACATTTAGGCAATATCTGAATCTGCATAAAACAAACAAATTCGGAGATAGAACGCCTAAAATGCCAATAGCAGCAGCTGGACAGCTGCCAAACATATCTATGCACATTATATACTCATGCATATTATATACAAGTCACTGTGTGTGTGTGTGTGTGTGTGTGTCGCCCTTAGCCGAAACATATTTGCAAACCACTAATTGCTATTGACAGTTATGGTTTAGTTTCGGGTTTTGCTCCATAAGTTGGTTCAAGGATTAAAAATTTAATGAGCTTGACTGAGAAGGCAGCAATGTCAAAGCCCCCAAGGCAGAAATCAATGGCAGGAAGCTGTAGGGAGTGTGTTTGGAAGAGCGTTGGGTATGTCTGTGTGGGGTATGTAAAATTGAGATTATTATTTGTAGCAACTATAACTATTAGGTCAAGGGTGTTAGGGATTTAGACAGAGTATATATTATGGGAAAATTGTTGAACCCAAAAGTGCTGCATTGAAGACTAATGAATAATTATAAATTGTTTTTCTAAACTCAAAGTTACTGTTATGGGTAAAGACACTTCGCTCCATACGTTAAAAATGTTGCTAAAGAAGTGAAATGTTTTTCGATTTTCTAGACTTCGATCTCAAATTTGAGGTAACAAGAATACAAGTTTTTAAGATGGATTGCAGCTTGATATTCAGCTAATATTACAGCGGCTCCATTCTTCCCGAAAACCTGATATGTCTTAATAAAGTTAATGGAAAGTTTCTGACGCAACTTAAAATATTATGATGCTGAATTCTCTCCAAAATCCCGATACGACTTAATGAAGTTGGAGAAACACTCCCCGAAAACCTGATGTGTCTTAGTAAAGTTGATAAAAAAATTAACGAAAAATATTATAATCCTCCATTCTTCCCAAGATCCTGATACGACTCAATAAAGTTGATAAAACAATATAAGGATTTCTCCGACAAACAGCCTTTGTTTTGTAAACGCGCCAGTGCTACGGCAGTTAAAGATATTACAGTACTTACTTTTTAGGTAGGGAAGTACGCTGCCGCTATGCTTTGTATATATTTTCGTTTAATCAATATCAGTATTCCTTAATTATTGAAATGTTCCTTCAATACGTATAAAAAAATGAAAGCTGCTTTTTGGGAACTTAATTTTGGCCAAATAGTTGACAGCAAATATGGCTGACGCGCGTTGATTAATTTTAATTATAAAAAAAGATTATTAACGTAATATTTAAGAATCCAAAAGTAAACACAATCTGGCCTGAAATAGAATTGCCTTAAAATAGAAACTGACTTTATGGGAACTAATTTGACAACACTTCAAAAGCTGACTTGTGTTACAGTGAAGCACGTTTAGTTGGAACCATAATTCAAACAGGAATGGACTTAGCAACGAACTGCGCTACAAAGTTTTGGAATTTTATGATGAAAATTTATGCTAGGTGAGAAATGCAATGGATTCCTGAATGTTATTCAAGAACTAGGAAGAAGTAGAACTAAGAATGCATCCTAAATCAACAACATTATTGCACCACACTTTTTCAAAAACTCTGAAGATCGCAACAGGATGTTATTGTGAACATCGAGTGCTACCTTGAGATCCTAATAAACTATATGTCGAGAAAGCTCATCTTGGCTAATAAGTGATTTCAACGAGATGGTGGGACATGCGTAAAACAATGGCACAATGCGTTGGGCAGTCAATTAGCCGCCGATTATTTTTTGTGGTACTATAGAAAGGGAACGACTCAAGTTCCGATGAAAAAACCAAGTTTAGGAAGATCTATCTTCTTTTGGGGTGGGCAGCTGCAGAAGGCGGCACAAAGCAGAGGCGCCTGACGATAGCTAGTCAGGTTGACTGTAACCCGATAACGAACGGGGAGTACTGGCCGCTTTTAGTAATTATGTAAAGGTTTTTGTCTATAGATACAAGTCTTTAAATAGATGCAACAGTAGCCAAGATTGAGGAATTTAATTTTTAACTACCGGTGTAGAGTATATCAAATTTGCATACAACGGAAAACTATTGGCAGCCAACATTTACATGAAATTATCGTTTAAATAAATCTCATTATATTGACATATTATAGACAATATGGCATAGTGGTCCCGCATTTGCCCCTTTAAATCGGAAGGTCTGTGTAGCACTCTCTGGTAGCATTGGCATGGCTAGCAATTCGGCGTTACTTTTCTATGAAAATCTCTATTAATTCAAAAAACCATCATTCGGATTCAACAATGAACTGTAGGTTATTAGAGATATCTCCATAGTCCGCCTTTGGAGCTATGACCATAATAGTCATGGGGAATCAATTTTATTTTTTATGTACATTATATCGCTGATTACATCGACTTAAATGAGAATTTTAAATATTTTTTTGAATTCCATTTTTTAAAATCCAATCAGCACGCTTTTAAAAACCCACCCTTTCTTGTAGTACATTCTTTGACTATTGAAAAATGTGGTAACGGGTACAATTTTGATTAAACTTTTATTGAAGCATATTACAGATAACTTTAATGAGAAAATATTTATGTTATTTATCTTTTGTTTAATGGTTGGAAGTTGATGACTATTGGAATACCCTTCACTTTGGGGTATACAACTTCAAATTGCAATTATTTAAATTGTTAATAAAAATATTAGTCGAAAAATGAAAGCCGTGAATTTTTCACACATTTTATTCTCCGATCTGCTCTGTATTTGAGGACAATACAATGCCGATTGTTACTATACAAATATCTATACCTATACAAATATAGGCAAGGAATATGTTCTCAATTATTGATTTCTTTTCTTCTCAATCGATTAAGAGTTTATCTTTCTATTGTGCAAAATCGGTTTTGAATGTCTCTGAAATTTATAAATACAAAGATTAAAAAGTTAAATGTAACTGATGAAAATGAATGGGACACCCCGATCTGCGGGAGATGATAGGAGAGTTGGGTGGGAGTTGGTAAGTGAAGCAAGCAGGGTGCCTCCTGGTTTTATAAAAATTATATAGATTATATTTAATCGATTCAAATAAAACTAATAATATATAAGTTATAAATGTATATATAATAAAACTTAATTATATAATAAAAGACGAAAAATACGAAAGACCTGAACCGTACAACATGAACATATTGTGCGGTTCAGTTAATAATATTTTGAATAGAATAAATCTCGGAAAAATACTAACCGCAACCAAAGCACCCAAGATGACTCCTAAAAGAACAAAAATTGATTATTTAAGCTTTTTTCTAATTTATTCTAAAAGTAGCTACATTTTCCCAAGATTCGCTTTTTTAGAAATTCCTCAAAACCGTAACATCAAACAAGTTCAAGCACATCATGTTTCAATCAGGTTTCAAAATAACTCTTTTTTTTTTAAATTAATAAGAGACTCATATTTTCAATAAAAAATAGTGTATTCCATTGTCGCATACAACCCTAAGGTATTCTCATTTTTGTTTATGGTATTTTTCAATAAACAAAGTAAATAACTGGGTGTCTATTATGAGTCGATCCTTGTGTGTCTGTGTTGTATTGTGTCTAGCATTGACAGCAAATAGAGACTTTTGATTTTTCCAATACTAAAAGGAAACTAAAATGCTGCAGGGCTTTCATGCTCCCTTCCCCACAGACTCTCTGCTCTCTGGGCAACCCCTAGATATTAAGCTGTATGTTTATTTGTTATCCTGTGCGTGTAAAGCAATTTGTGAAGTAAACTTTGCAGCAACAAATACTTTGTCTAAATACACAAAATTAATTTTATTACAAAATGCCGCCGGCCGGGGTTGCGCTGCTGCTAAAAAAGGAACCCCAACTTTTTCGAGTAAGCCCCAAAGGCATAAATGTTTGGTAAGTGACACACACACACACTCATAACTCAAACAGCAAGATGATTATGAGATTTTTGATAAGTTATGTCTGGTTACAAGGTGTTATAAGTATGGCTTTGGGCCATTTTTGGGCTGCTCTTGAGTTTTATGCTTAGAACTGAAGTGGCTATTTGTTAGAAATGCCAAAAAATTTGGTTTTTGAGCGCAGCTGTTGAAGAGCACTTGAGAAACTCATAAGTTTCAAGTAAATCGAATTGATGTCATGCGTTTCTTTTGACTTGGCGAGCTTATGCGTTGTATTGTAATATTATTGAATTGAAGGGAAGGGAGCAAGCTTTTTTGATGCCCTTAAGTCGTGTATATTGATAAGCTGGCATGTATCAACCATTCTACTAATAAGTTTTGAGTATAAAATAGTTTTTTTATAATAATGAGAAAGCGAATTTAAAGTAACTCGATTCTAGTCGCACAAATAGTAATTGCCTGTATAATTCTATTTATATGAATTATAAAGTAGAATTAATTCTGAATTTTTTTTATAAATCCAGTGCGTAGGCTTTCAGAAATTATGCTAAATTATCGTATTAATTATTTCTTTAGAATTAATAAGAGATCTTTTTTTTTAATAATTTGTAGTCTTCTTTGCAGATTTAAATTTCGATGTTGAGCATAATTTTAGATTTTTAAGTTCTGCAGTTGAAAACTTATTTGCTTTAGATACTTATTTCACTTTATAGATACTTTACTTTTATCTTCAGATACTTTTTAAATACTTATTTTATATTGAAAAATTTAAGGAAGGTTTTTCTTTATTATGTTCTAAATAATTTGAAGTATTTATTTTATTTTTAATTGTATATCGATATTTTTGGTTCAATTTTTTTTATAAAAATAGTTTTTAACTTTATTCTGACTTTTTAATTAATTTTTTATATTCCTCATTTTTGGATTTGAAGTAAAAACTATTTGATTTAAGGAAATTAAACTTGATTTACTTTTTTATTTAATTTTTTATTTTCTAGTCATTTATTTTCTAGTCATTTTTTGTAGTTTTTATTAATTTTTGAAGATAATTCCAGATATTTAAGTTATACGATCTAAAACTAGTTAGCGTCAGATGGTTCTTTTTCCAATTTATGTTTTTTTCTATTTGCAGACTGTTTAGAATAATTTATTTGTTTTTAGACTAAGCTGAAGTATTTTTATTGAATTATTTATATATTTATATTTTTTATTATATTTTGATTGAACCAAAATGCTTTGTATTTAAATTTTTTTTATTTTTACAATTTTTATAAATTTTTAAAATTTAAAAAAAAATTTTTATTTTTACTTATACAAATTAAAGAAAACCTCATCTGATTTAATAAACTCATTTTAATATTAAAATTACTTAATTATTTTGCTACTTTCTTATACCAAATCCTTGGTTTTAGAATTAATTTATCAATTAATTATGAATTTAATTATTGAGTTACATGATTTTTGAAGCATAAGTATTATTTAAGAACTGTTATTTTCTTTAGTTTTTGAAGAATCTTTGATTTTATCATTATATATATTTAAAACAATTTACAAATAATTTTTTTTTCGTATTTCTTGTTTTTAACGCTATTATAAAATGTTTTAAATTAATATCAGTTTAATTAAGTAATTATGTCGTAAATACAATTTTATTTTCTTATTTTTTAACAAAGTCTCTCGAATTTGGTCTTGAAAAATTAAATGATTGTATAACGTACAAAAATAAATGTATTAAATTTGACTGTGGTCATTGCTCCAAAGGCGGAGCATAAAGATATCTCTTTTAATAGCTTGTTCGATTTATAAAATTTAGCTTAATTAAAAAAGATTAGAAAATAGCGTCTTTTATTTGGCTAGCAATGCCAGAGCTACTGTGTTAGTTACCTTTATTTAAAATCTCTGTGATCCTTATAAATTCTACATCTTTTTTATAAACAACAGCTCCTTAGTTGTGCAGCAAGCTGAAAATGTTGTATATCTCGCTACTTTTTGATCTAAGCAAAGGGTAGAATGCAAGCTTTCTATCTTTATATTTTTTTTTATATCTATATCTTATTTTTCTGCAACATTTTGAACTTAGTTGTAACAAATATGTCTTTAGCTTACCAATTTTTATAAGAAAACACTCATACGCCACATTGTCAAATGCAATTTGTGTGCTTAACATTGCCTGAAATAAGATTTCTCCTTGGCTGATGTAGAAATAATTTATATTTTTTTCTGCATGGAAACTCAATTGGACAGCTAACCTTAAAGCGTTGTGGTAATTTGAGCTTACGGTAATGGAATTTTTAAGTGAATGTCACACAAATACTGCTGTACACCCACACTCATGCATATAAAGCTAAAAATATATACAAAAAGTATATATGTGTTGTACATAAGGCAAACAGCTGCTCAAATATGCAAAGACTTGGCCATAAACACAAAACACAGTTTGCTGATTACGTATACGACCTGTTGTGCAGAAGGCAACAAAGACAAAAGAACGCAGCGCGTATGAAATGTGTATTTATGAGATACACTATGTGTGGGTGTGAGTATCTATGTGAGAGTGTATCTATGTATGCACTGCGCCCCTAAGCATGCTACGAAAAATATATATTTTGTAGACAAAAGCGATTTTTGCGTTTATTTGCGCTTATATGCACATCATCTATCATCAAGTTAACAGTGCACAACCCACACACACAGAGATACACACACGGACACCCACCGTGCTGCACATGTGTCTGTGCTTATTTATATTTGAGTGCCACGAGGCATGACTCCCCTCGAGTCGGTGTGGCAACAACTACGTACTACAGCTGCATCAATTTTCATACTAGTTCCATTATTATGATTGTTATTAACTTAAATAGAAAATACTTGACTGTTTCATAAATCTTACACTTCGAAGTTCCTGCTGTGCGTAGAACTTTTACTTTTTGTAGCAAAGTACTTCGAGTTGTTGTTGCCCTTGTTGTTGCAACACGGCGTCAAGTAGATTTATGTCTCTTGTTTTTTTTTTTTTTTTTGTGGAGTTTATTTGTCTGACGTTGATTTTGCCTTGATGAGTTCAGTTTGATTTATTTTGCCAGATGAGCAAACAACTTAATGACAAGCTACTTGAGTTATAGTTATGAGCAGACCTACTACGCACAGCAGCATATGGGAAAAGTGTGACCAAAGTGTAGCAGAGAAGCAGCTGTTAGGAATTTGATGAAAAATATGTGTGCTAAATAGCTAAAGATATAAGGATTAATAATTCCTAAAGCACAAGTGTTTGGGAGTTAAAAAAATTATTTTGTTAAAACTTATTATAAACAACTAAAATAAATACTGTGAGTCTCGGTAGCGTAGTGATAGCGCACTCGTCTCTAAATTTGGTGGTCGGTGGTTCGATTCCAACCAGCAGCACTGGTGCCTTCGTCTAGCAGTGTCAGAACTAGCATATAAATTAACGCCATTTACCTAGAGACATCTGTTCTTCGGTTATATACTGTAGATCCCTGCTCACTTCTATTAGCTATTAAGAGAATTGCCATTTATATTTTGGGATTAGAGCAAAAAAAAATAAATATTTATCATTGAAAATAGTTTTATTGTTTTTCAAAATATTAAGATCTATACCATTATACGTTTGAACCAATTATCGGGGCACTTTTTCACTCTATTTGAGTTATCTCCAAAACACGCACTCTGAACGCATCAGTCGCTTCTTCAGGCGTCGAAAAACGTTGACCTCTCATTTTATGTTTTAGGTACAGGAATACAAAGAACTTCTTCGTTGTCAAGTTAGAACTATATGGCGGATGTCTCATTAAATCGATGTTTTGAGTGCTAAAAAATGCAGTTGCTTATTCTATGTGTGAGCTCGCATTGTCGTGGTGAAGAGCGATCTGAATTGTTCAAAGCGTTTCTGTTGCGTTGTGTCAGATCCCAAAATTCGTATTTTAGATTTGGACAGATTTGGGCCACAGTAGAGGATTTCCTTTGGTTTCTAATGAATATGTACAAATGAGCAGTAAAACTTAAGAAGTCGCACGCATTTGTTTCAATAAGTACTTGGTTAAGTAATACAGCAAGGATCAGTTTCATATCTGCATTCATTCCACGTCATGCGATTATGTGCTGCGCTTCAAAATGGAATGAGAGCTGCCTTTGACCAATCGCAAGGAATCGTGGCTTGCATATACATTGGACAGTCCCTTATAACTTTGCGTTCCAGCTGTCGTCGCAAGGCTCAATGTACGCTTTATGCCATGACAAGCTAAAGTTCCCCCTGTCGTCGAAAGTTTACAAAAAGTGGACCAAGTCACCAAGTACTAAACGTGCGTGAGCGCTGTGAAGAACTACGTTACAATAACCTTCCAGAACAAGATGGTTGCAACGTGGAGTACTCGTACTGCCCAGAGTACGGGCAGAGTATAGGCTGCATGGGAGAAAACTCGACGCGAAGTTTATGCTTTAGAACACATGTAACTTGTCTGTAAAAATAAACTTTGAACGGAATCGTTCAAGCTTGTATTTCATTCGGTACAAGAAAACAATCGTGTACAATCTTTATTTAATAAATTTAAATGAATAAGAATTTTAAGCTAATACTTTGCATATTTCAAAATATAGAGAGATATATTGTATAGAGAGATGTATGTATAGATACATATATATGGCCAATATATCTGGCTAATTTTATTTCAACAAAAATTGGTTGTAACAACACCACAATTTTTATCCAATATTGAATGCAGAAAATGAAAACAACTTATTTGTGATTTTTGCTATGTCAAAAGCCGTTTTAAACAAAACAGCAAAACAAGAAAAAAAAGGGGAAAATTTTAAAACAAAATAACTCTACAATGGAAATACAAGCAACAAACAATTGATTTAGCTTTTTACAAAATATTAAAATGAAATACACTCTGCCATATTCGATGGCGAAATACTCTCACAAAAAGATAAGGTTCCAGTCGCCTTAGGGGGTATCATACCTATTGAAGGCAAATTGTTTACTACTTTGGGATAAAATAATTTTTTCTATATAGAAGGAACTTGTAGCTTTTTAAATTAAGACAAAGATTGAGAGATAACATTTTATCTGAAGTGCTTTATTGAACAGTAACTTTTATTTGCACAAAACTAATGGACTCTTTTACTCTTTTGCTTGTGTACCGCATACAAAACCAATCCAATAGAAACTTCAACTTTATTTTTGGGATGTAAATGAATTTTTGTTGTAGAATAAACTAAAATATTTAAAAAGCTTCTAAAAAAACGCACAAAGTAAGGAATTTAAATAAAGTGTTGCTAGAAATAAAAAAACACCAAAAAAGTTTAAATTTCATTGCAGATTTGCTAAAGTTAGCCGGATTAAAAGGTTACAAGGGTTTGTTTTAAATATTCCAAATAAACAATAAGAGACTTTTGATAAATAAAAAAAAATATCGAAAATATTTAATAATAGATTTTTGAAAATTTACTTTTGTAAAATTTGTAGAGTTATCGAACAGTAAGAAAGTTCATAAATTAATTGGTTTCATTCTAAAAAATAAAATTGTAGTTTTCTCTTTTAAGCGAAGCAAATTGCAGTTGAAGCCTATTTTATGTTAAGGGAAGTTTTAAGAGTTGATAAAGTCATGCTCTCTGTATGGTCGGTCTAGGCGAGTTTGGCTACTATGAGCTGACAAAACGGAAGCATAAATGGGGAATATTATCGAATACAACTAATGCAACACAAGCTATTGGAAGAAGTTGAAAGTTATTGGAAAAGTTGAGTCGAGGCCAAAAAGGAATTGTTTTTTATATATGGTATATGTAAATTTCCAGAGATAAGTCGACGAACAATACACTTTTTCTACAATTGAACAAACTCTGCCCATTGATTTGTACTGCCAGCCCCAAAATTTTTTATATACCAAATGAGCTGGCAGCTTACTGCCCAACGAAACTGTAATTAAATGACTAAACTTAAAGAAATAAAAAGTCATTGTGTAAAATTCTATTTAAACAAAATCACCAATTCATTGCAGAACAAAAAATTCAAAATGGCCAAACAAAATGCAAACAAAAACGTGGAAATTCAGTTGAAAAAAAAAGTGGAAAAATCTCACACAGACTTAGTGGAAAAACAAACAAGAGTATAAAACGGAAGTCAGACAAACAAACGAACAACAAGAAGCACTCAACTAATGGCAACATAATGCGTTTATTGTAAAATGACAACAAGCACAATCACACACAGATACAAATACACACAGATACAAACAAACACACACAGATACAATTACACACAGATATAAATACACACAGATACAAACAAACACACGCAGATACACACAAACACACGCAGACACAGATACAAATGCACACAGTTACGCGCATTCACGCATACAGATACATACACACAGATGCACGCATATTCACACACACAGATACGCACTCAAACATCGACACTCACACAGCTACACAGATCGGCTGGCAGCAAGAAGCAAAGCAAAGCGCAGATGTCAATGCAAAAGTCAATCAGCGCTTATACAAAAAAAGTCAGTCCCCCACACACACCCCCACACCCACACACACACACACTCCCCCACACTACTCCCTTCCAGACACACACTCTCCCAAACACACGCTCAGACGTCTATCAGACAACACACAGACGCTCTCGATTATCAGTTGGCCGTATTTGTTGGGTTAAGCAGGGGCTGTTTGAAGCTGGCTGAATGTTTGGTGGAAAGTTCGGGCCATCAAATTTTATAGAAATGTTCGCGTACTCCAAATGGGCGTAGAATTCACGCACTTTTCATTCAATACGTCGACGGTTTTTTTTTTTGGTATTTCTGTCGCACCATTCAAAATCAATTCAATTGAAAATCTCTGTATTCTCTTTTTTTTCTTCTGGGGGGGATTTCCTTTGGTTAGGTTTCGTTTGGTGGGTAATAGAGCGGGGATTTGGTATCGGAGTAGTACATGCTGTGTGTGTTTTTGGAGGAGCTGCTCTCATTGCGTTGCTGCACAGTCAGCGACAATGACTTTGCATTGTTTGCTACTTGAATTACAAAAAGAAGTTGGAAAGTTAAAATCGAAATGGAGTTGATTCGTTGAAAACGTTTTTAAAATGCTCTCAGACTCTATATCATTAATGGAGTTTTTTTATTATATATAAAGGTGGTTTGACAAATTATTTCTATACTTTGTCAAGGCATTAAAATAATTCTTTATTGTGCCAGAATATTTATACTTTCATAGAAAAGAATAACTATATTTGCAGCAGTTAACAAAGTCGAAAGAGGTTCCCAAATATATAAGATATAATAAGGCTTGCGCAATCTTTATAACTGATAGTTGCATGTATTCCAATTCTTGAAAATGTTTCATATGAAAACTATCAATTGTCACCATTTAATTAAATCAAACATTTCATTTGGCAATTTTTTGTAGTTATATTTTTTTGAATCATCGAAATTGTACGAATTTTACAACAATATCAAATATTTCTTAAAAAAATTATGGTATTTCCATAAATTATCATGAAGAAACTAACTTCATAAAAAGGTACTGCAGAAAAAACTTCTATAGAGATAAATATGTTTTCTTGAAAAAAGATAAGCTGCGGTAATTTGCAATAGATAAAGGAAATATTCGCAGAAAGTCAACAAACAAAAAAATGTTAGATGGGAGCATGCGAAAAGGAGTACACGACAAGATTTTTGATTTTTGTATTTTCAAACAGGGCTTTCTTTATATCTGTAGTTTTGTATTAGTTGGAAATTGGCTCGATGCTTTTTAAGATTTTTATTTTTTATTTTTAAAGTTTTTATTGGCAATCAACTGACACGACAACTTAGTTAGAATACAATATTTATCAGCTAAATGAAGTAAATTTAATATTTCCCAAATACGGCCTTGTATGTAGAGTCTTGTAGCTGTGGAAATTTCATTGATTCGAGTACTAAACCTCTAAGTCTATTAAAATCAAATGCCGTAACTGAACCTGTAAGTAACACTAACCTACATAACGGAATTTTGTAGAAAATTAAAAATATTTTTTCAAAAATTAAGGTACAAGTTTCAGAATCAACAATATCTGAGTCAAAGGGGCTGAACTTTTATTATTTATTTTTCTCTTCTTTTTGTCAAATTTCATAGCTTTCTATAATTTTTCAATACCAGCCAAACACTTGCTATAAGTCAACATGCCTCAATGAAGTGCATTCGCGCAGCACTCACAAAAACTGTCCGAAAAATGTTTCAAATTGTAATTCAAATTCAGCTGGAAATGAATGATTTCCGCATTAATAATACCAACTTGCTAATGAGTAGAGTACTTACTTAATGTCCTGTCTCCTTCCGCACAACACTACTGACTTGGCCAAAAATTTGTTGCTTTGCCAAGTCATCATCTTGATGATTTTCAAAATGAATTGCCAGCGCCGTTTGTCAAACCAAAAAGTTTAGTTTCGTTTCGTATTTTTTTTTCCGATTGTATTAATTTTTGCATAACTTTAAACTTAAGGAATGAGCAACAGTATTTTGTGTATGTCAGCGCCAAGGCAGAGACGCATTTATCTACTCACTTACGGCTCATTAAGCCGTGCGGAGTGGCGGTTGTAGAGCATTTGCAAGTCATGGCACGCCCATAATGGCAAACGCTGTAACTGTCAGACAAATTAACTGTTATGTGAGTTGCCAAAAGTTTTTTGGATCCCCCCCACGAAAAACTTCAACTTTTAATGCCTAAACGCGCGTTAAACGCAAAATAATTAATAAGATGCCAAAACTTTAAGTTTCTGGCCAAAATCTCGAACCAAACTTGCTAATCATTGGGAGAGTATGTCAATCACTCAGTCAGTCAGGCAGTCTGGCAGTCTCAGTGCGCATCCACTCTCTTTCAATATACCAAATGACATCACATTTGTCAATCTGCTGATGGCAATCACTCGCACTTTCATCAACTTTCCTTTTGAAAAGCTTTACTCTCTCTGGTATTTTCACTGTGATTGCATTTTGTGCCAATTCAAATGTAAGTTTTCGGTTCTTTGGATTTGCTGGTACTGCCACTTGGATTTTTGGGGTATGTTTCATATTGCTCATTGAATGTAACAGAGATTCTATGATATTTTCAGATTTGCTGACAGCACGGAGCGCCGATGCGATGGAGATTGCTATGGGGATTACTTCTGGAGCGCGCATATCTGCCGCAAAAAAACTACTCGCAATCAGAGAATTCATCGACATCTCTGATTTCTTGAACGGGGGATATTTATTTATAGTAAATTGTAAAATTTTTTCAAGCTCAACAACCGCAGTGTCATCCAAACCATACCTAGTCAGCCTACTGCAACATAGCCAGACCACAAGAAGACTCCAACCAGCACACACCCATCTAATAGCAAAAATTTCCCAACACCTGTCCATCCATATTATCTCACAGTGGTAAGCGGTTTGCTGACATCGATATTGAGCTAATAGCACTAAGGTTAGCGTACTTCGATGCCTTTTCCTGTCGGATATTGGTGGTATTTCGGCGGAGGACCAAATCACAGGAAAATAGGCCGCTTCTGCAGCGAACGGCATTTTGAAACAAAGAGAGGCAAAAATACTATTTACAACAATCCGGAACTGTGAGGGATCAACCAAGAGGTTTGACTGCACAGACCCCGTTTGAGCCACTCAGTGAACTGGTGACATACTGCCAGAAGTAGATGTTGGTCCTTATACTTGGAGGATGCAAAGAGGATAACTAAACTCCGGAATATATATTTCAGGAGACTGCCCAGCGCTGATGCAGGAGAGAAGGAAGATTAAAATCAGGATAGCAGGATTACAGGATAAATAACTATACCTTATAGAGTTAAGATACTAAACTTTATAGACGGCATATATGACTTAGAGATATAAAATAATAATAAATGGATTACACTTCACTATGGTCAACGCTCTTAAGGCGGAGATACATCTTTTAATTGTTAAAACAATGTTGTCTTTGATTTGCCTCTAGAAATGAGCGTAAGTACTTGAAATTCGAAATATTTTCCTCCTAGGCACATACCAAATCTCCCAACAAATTATTTACCCACTAAAGGGTATACAAAATTCTACTCTACCACATCTTCAGTTTCAACTACAACCACGTCTGACTTAAGCGTACGCAATTTTCAATATTAATTACATGAGAAGCTACAAAGCTGAAGATTGAATTGTACAAAAGAAATGCTTGGGATTACATTATTTTCAAAGGATTTTGGCTCTGGAGCCCATGCCACATCCTTTCGACTTGACCTTTGATGAATTGTTGTGCATTCGTTGTGACATCAATGGACATTTTAAATAAATTAGTTAGATTAGCCATTATATATTGCATATATAGGGTACGACAAACATAAAAAATAGCATACTTAGGACAGTGTTTAGTTTTGGGCGATAAATCAAGCGTAAGCAGGCAGAGCATGTCTGAAAAATACAATATAAAAAATCATTGAAGCATTAAAAACAAAATATACTTTTTTTACACACATGTTTATTTTATTTAACATTAAAAGCGAGTTAAATTTACAAATTTAATTCACTCAAAACCAACTCCAATGGGAGTTGGATGGCTTGGTTGGTTGGTTGGTTGGTTGGTTGCCTTGGCGTCTGGCTTGCAACCAGGCAACAATTTATGCAGTGTGGGTTGGTTATAAATTAAGATAATAAACCACCAAAATTGTTATAAGTTAATTAACTTAAATGAAAAGCTTTTAAGCAGCAAAACTCAAGGCGCTGATGTCTTTTGAGCCAAAGGAAACAAAAAAAAAGCAACTTCCAAAGAAAACGTCAAAGTAGCTGCCCTCAGATACACCTACAAAAGATACACGTACAGCTACAGATACATTTGGCGAGTTATTTGACTGTCGGCCAAGACAAATGTCTGGCAATTTAGCACAAAATGCCAAAGTTGTTTGCAAGTTTGAGTAAAACATACACACGAGCATAATAAAGACAATAATTATTATTGTCATGAGTGTATTTTAACTAAAGTTTCCTGAAGCTTACCCAGACTCGTGTCAGACTCGTTGGTTTCTTCTGTCTGCTGCGCTTACGCACACAACTTTTGTCTTCATCTCAGTGACTGACTGACTAACAATAACGTGTGTTAATTATGGCCATGTGCTACAGACAAAGCTGAGATGACATTAAGGAAATTGCCTTGAATGACAACAAGAACAACAAGGACGTTAATACAAACAAAGTAGACAATCATAGAGTTAATGGCATTATCTCTATAGAGCTGCTTAAAGGCTTTGCACTTTGTTTAAACGCAATCATTAAACAACAATATTAGCTATTTTAAATGCACTTAATAAATTGCATTTGTTTTAAAGCCAACAATTACTGCTTGCAATAGCTCGAGATGATTTATTTATAATAATGTCAGAATGTGTAGAAATCAAGCAAGATGACAAATGTAAATTAGTACACAATATATTGGCTGACTCAAACTCATGAGATGATACAATCTTATGGGAACAAGCTTATCATATATTCAGATAAAATCGCATATTAGAAAATCTACTCAGAAAAATCAAGCTCTCGAGAATCTAATATTTTCTGAGTTGAAGCAAAGTTATAATATGATTCTCCCGGCATACGGTCTGGCTGCAGAATTTATATAAGATAGTGGCTGAAGAATGTCAGAATGTGTAGAAATCAAGCAAGATGACAAATACGTGTACTGCTTTTGAATGACGCAAACTTGTGAGATGAAACAATCTATTGGAAACAAACGGATTAGAAAATCTTTTCAGAAAAATCAAACTCTCGCAAACCTAATATTTTCTGAGATGAAGCAAACTTATAATATGATTCTCCCGGGATACGGTCTGCCAGCAGAGTATAATCTAATAATAATCTGCAATATAATCTAATACAATATTATAATATAATAGATAATTGCATAAGAATGTCAAAATGTGTAGAAATCAAGCAAGATGACTGACTCAAACCCATGAGATGACACAATCTTATGGGAACAAGCTTATCATATATTCAGATAAAATCGCATATTAGAAAATCTACTCAGAAAAATCAAGCTCTCGAGAATCTAACATTTTCTGAGTTGAAGCAAAGTTATAATATGATTCTCCCGGCATACGGTCTGGCTGTAGAACCTCGAGATGATTTGATTATAAGATAATGGCTAAAGAATGTCAGAATGTGTAGAAATCAAGCAAGATGACAAATACGTGTACTGCCTTTTGGATGACGCAAACTTATGAGATGACACAATCTTATGGAAACAAACGGATTAGAAAATCTTTTCAGAAAAATCAAGCTCTCGAGAATCTAACATTTTCTGAGTTGAAGCAAAGTAATAATATGATTCTCCCGGCATACGGTCTGTAGAACCTCGGGATGATTTGTTTATAAGATAATGGCTGAAGAATGTCAAAATGTGTAGAAATCAAGCAAGATGACAAATATAAAAATATGTATGTATATGTAATATTGTGCAGATGACACAATTTGAGGTTCAGATAAAAAAAAATAAGCTCGCTGGTTAAAAAATCTACTCATAAAATTCAAACTCTCGGGAATCTAAAATTTCCCAAGATGAAGCAAAGTTATGACATGGTACTCCCGGGATACGGGCATTGTCACTTGCAGGTATGAAAATCTACACACTTAAACAAAACTCTAAAGCAAAGTGATGCAAATATGGTTCTCCCGGGATATAGATAATGTACTCCGATGAGATGATACAATCCTAAACATACATTCATTTGGAAATCTACTCATATAAATCAAACTCTCGGCAATCTAAAATTTTCTGAGATGAAGCAAAATAATGATATGATGCTAGCGAGATACGGTCATTGTCAGCTGTGTATTAAAAATTCTACATAGTTAAATTAAACTCCTGCCCTTTTGTCTGTAGCTCTTCTTTGAAAAATTACATTACTCACTGAATTCAGGCATTATCTTAAGCGTGCAAGTAGTTTGAAACTCGCGGGCAAACATAAAATAAAAGGTATAGCATTAAAATATAATAAAGCTTTAGTTTGTTTTTATTTTTGTTATGTTTTTGAAAAATTGTTTCTTTTGAGCGAAAGAATGCGATTTTTGAACTTAATAGACTCCATATCATCTCTCACTGTATCGCAAATTGACTACAGGACATTATGCGGCGTCATAGATTAACGAGATAATATATGCTATAAGGTTAGCGCTTTTGGAACTGTTGGCTCTAAAAACAAACGTCAAACAAATTCAACTGTTGCATGTAACAGATAAAAATTTGTCTGTGCATTTAAAATATAAATTTAGTTAGTATCTTTATGGTAATTAATCATGACATTAACTAACATAAAAATAGGTTTCGATTTTGAGTCAATATTGCTGAGTCATGTTTCAATTAGAGTCGATTTTCGCTTAATTTGGCTCAATCAGTCAAGCTGAAATACCAGGCACGCAGCAACAGCAGCAGCAAGCTGACATTCACAGTTGCCACTAAAAGTATGCTACACTTCACCGCCTTCACAACGGAAAATTTGAAATTTTTTCAAAAAATGTTGCATACTTTTAGTGACAACTTAAGTTGGTGGCGAGCTGCTGCTGCTTTCTGTGCGCCTAGTAGTCCAGCAAACTGAAGCTATGAAAATTTCGTAAGTCAAAAATCAAAAATATTGGAAATCTCATGCAATAATGTAAAATAGCATGCGATAAAGCAAACTTGCATGAATTATTTATTATTATTAAGAATGGCATGGCAGTGAACACACTTCTAGCTATCTCAACATTAAATGGCATATTTTCGATATATTAGGCAAATTAAAGTAACTAGCGAAAAAATGGAATATGAAAATAAATAAAATATACATTTTATTTTTATATTCCAAAAAGTTCGCTAGAAGTTAAATCATAAAACTAAGCCTGAAAGTGTTATTCAAACAATATTCGTTAAACAAAATTTACATCTTAAAATCTTTTTAAACAATCGAACTATGCAAGAAAATATGTTTGCTAAATATAAAATGTTCTAAATAGTGAGAACTTCATAATTTATCAAAGTAGAAAAGTAGACGTAAAATTAGCTGAATGCATATTGACCTTCGCCGCGTTTGATAGTTGAATTTCTATTGATTTTAAGCTAAAAATTATTCTCCCTGAACGAAAATCTCTATAGAAGTTTATTATAACATTTTCCGAACTGATATTTTTAATTTATTTAAAAACCTCTCAATAGGCAAATAGATTTTATGAGTAATTTCATTATTTTTTGTATTGCATTTTCTCATAATAATTGAAAATTATGTTGTACAATGACAATGAAAGCGTTTATTAACATTGTCCTGAAACGCACACACACAAGCATAATTGGCCAGATACAGATACTCACACACTCGCACACACACACACCGACTGAGCTATTTACGAGTGCGTTGGCCATGAATGTGAATGTGTCACCTACCATTTAAGGATAATTTTGCTAGCAGCGACAACGGATAATTAGTTTCGCTAACGAGAAAACTTTAACACTGTGTCCACTGCTATCACAAGGATACACTCACACACACACACACAGATACACAATGACACCCACACACACACGCACAGTGTAGATGTGACACATGATGGTTGCTGCTGCCACATGTTAACTCAAGTAGTGCCACACAAACAACCAACAACGAACAACAATAACAACAAATACAACAGCAACAAGGACAATAAACATCAACACGATGTTAAGTATAAATTTTCGTTCCTATCGAGCAGGAAAGGACATTCAGCACGCTCTTTAGTGCTCGCTGCTGCCTTGCTCCTGCTGCTAATAAAACGATTACGTATGAGCGTATCCATGTGTGTGTGTATCTATGAGTTTGTTTGCGTGTTAATTTTATGTTGCCAGAGACACATTGTAGCATTACACAGGACTTGGAACATATACTCTATAGAGTATATATATATAGGGTATATGTGAACAACAAATAATGATGTTGTCTGCTGCTACTGCTGCTGCTGCTGCTGGGCTAAGGCACGTTGAAAACAATTGCCATGATTGTTTATTTATGACAAATTTTATGAACTTGCGAACGAGTCAAGTGTCAGTTTAATATCTAGCTATAGCCACAGTAAATGTTGGGTTGCAAAATAACCAACAATAGATATATAATGTAATATATAAGCGTACAGAACATATGTTTTAGCAAAATGTTGATGATTTTGATGGGTATAAGACCTGTTAGCCAGCTGCTGTAGCTTTAAAATTAAAGTTTTTGCTGCTAGCAGTGCGTATACTTAATAAAAATTTAAAAAGCAAGCTACAGGGTTGGCAGAGGTTATAGATCGATTAATGTCATACTGCATTGGAAGCGTCATTCCAAGACAATTTTGATGGAACAGTTTACAGTGTAGCTGCTAAGCTCTGAAATTCAAGTTTTTGCTAGCAACATATATAAATAACCAACTACAGCGTAGTTTTTAAGAATCGGTTGAAGAGAACGGATCAATTAGGATATAAAATGATGTTACTAAAAAGGCTCATCGCGCCATGGAAATAAGATACTGCAAGCAAAAGTTAGCAAATAGAACTGAATGAAGATAGCTTATGCAGGAAGCTAGTTTTGGTCCATAGCTACCTGTAATAAGCAGTAAAGTACTAAAAAGAAAGAAACAACTATTAAACAGTCTTCAAAGTAGTCAAGTAGCAAAGTCTTCAAGGTAGGCCAAGTTCATGCGCGATTTGGAATTCGCGCTTGTTGGCCACGCTCCCAATGAGAAGCATACTATGGCATTGTTGATGTTGTCCAACAATAAGCTTGCTTTGAATTTTTTGAAACGGCGCTTGGGCACACACATTGCTGCTTAGAGGAAGCGTGAGGAACGTTTGACGTTTTCATACATATCCGTAAGGCTCAATCAAGCAGTGACACACCGGAATCGCCACAGGCCCCGGCCTGCCAAAGGACTGCCAAGCACCCTCTGTTTCGGAAGCCCAATATATACCTTGTGCACCAAAAAGCTACAAGAACAACTATAACTAAGGATGCATAGATATATCCAATACAAATACAAACTAAACTCAGCTGATTTTCCGCGTCGCCACATGTGTCATTAAAAGGGAAAGAACCAACGAACTCGACTTTTGGAATAAAAATCTTCTCTATATGCTCAAAAACATCACTGGGCACCAACATCAACCGATATAACGCCACCAGACTTATTATTTGTGGGAATATTTAAAGTCCCAGATATACACTGATAACCATACCATAGCTCAAATTAAAGACAACATATGACGCAAAATTGCAGCCATATCGAGTGATACATTGGAAAGTGTCGAAAAATGAGCATATTTGGTGCTCAAGGCCAACGGTGATCATTTAAGCGATATCATATTCAAAAAGTAGCTTAAGCATATCTCCCTAAACCGAAATAAATGATTTTCAAAATAAACAAAAAAACAAAAAGTAGATTTTGAATGAAGAGCATAACTTTGGCTCTGTAGAATTTGGGTCTCGCTGTACATGTGGAATCATTGTCTAGGCTTTTCCCAAGACATTCTGCGCTTCGGATGCACCCATTTTTCATAGCCACATACGAGGCAATGCGTTCCTTGCAACATATTTCGATTCCAAGTCATAAAGCACACAATGTTCCTTCTGCTGTATTATTCCTAGAGCTTTGATGCGTTTTGATAAGAATTGCTGTCTTTAATTTTTTTTTTTGAAATAAATGCTTACACTTTAACTGGCCCTTCCTGTATAATAAGCCGGATGTGTATTATATGAACTTACCAAATGCTAAAGTTACGCAAATCACAAATTCTTAAACCATTTTGCTGCCTTCACTTCCACTTAAATTTTAATTAAATGCTTTCTTAAAGTTTAGCTGACTTCAGTAACTTAAAAAGTACTTTTACTTAAAAGAGATTTTTTAAATACCAAAAACTTTTAATTTTTGAAACTGTCAGAGTTTTTCGCCCGCCCCTCACTTAACCGCAGCTAACAAATGTTCTTCCGCTTAAAGCCACAAGCCACACAGAACACACCGGAAGTGCTTGTCGATTTTAAACAAATGGCCGCCGGATGTTGCCAAAACGCCATATGTGCTAAAAATTTTTGTAAAATTCTCTACGCGCTTACATTTTTTGTGCACAGTCTCCCCCGCTGTGTCCCCCTACTCTGAATGTTTTATGCAATTAATTGCCTAGCACGTAATTATTTTGCAGTTAAAATGGTAGAGGGTCCTTTTTAATTTGGGTTTGAGGTTAGACTGCTCGTTAAAAGGACAACATTTGTGGCAAATTAGCTTGCTATTTGGTAAGCTGCAGCAGGTGTAAACGTGTTGTTGGCCAACAGCTGTTTGCGTTACATAGGCGGCTTTTGTGTACTACAGGGTTATCCATTTTGTGGCTGGGAAAGTAAAACACACTTTTAATGGGAGTTGAGGTACTAATTAAATTTCTGAAATACCAGATATAGTAGTGTATCTATATGCTGCTATATATTTTGTAGATAAGGCATAGAACTTTGATTGGAGCTGTGACTGTTTGGCATGTATCGTTATATAAGAGACATCCTTAGGTCCATTTGAATCGCATAATATTCTCAGCCCATACCGTGATTTTTCGTGGGTACACTTGCTTCTACAATATTTTTATGAATTTAATTCTGAAAGCTAAAAATTTTCAAAAATCTCATTTTATTATAGTTTGCTGTTAAGTGGAGTCACTTTAAATGAATAATATCTAAATTTCAGATGAAAAAATAAAAAAAAGTATATCTTTTCGGTTTTATGTGTACGTTAAGATGTTCGTAACGATTGTCAGCAAAAGATACACCGAAAATCTGTACAACTATCGCTCACAACTGTCGATCAATCTGCTGAACAATAACCAAAGCACAAGAAGACTTAAAAGAACGTACTCCCTTGATCTCGTTGTGGCTTGAGCATAAACTGACTAAAACTGCTCATCTCTCCGGGTGATTTAAGTATGAACCCAATTTTTGACTTCTTCATATGAATGGAATGCAGGTTGAGTCAAAGTCTGAAAAGTCTGGTGAGTGAATTATGGTCTTCCATTTTAGCGTTTCATAGTATTTTTTTGAGCACTAAATGCACCACCCTGTATAGTATGGCGAATAAGGTAAGATCTTCCATTTGAGCCGTTTCAAGTATTTTTACGAGCATTGTTCGAACATTTTTCGGGAGTGGTGAATGACTTTAATCCAATATTTGAATTTTGATCTGTTTTCTTTCAGGTCTTGGCTCAATAGCATCAGATGGCGGTTGAGGTAGGATCTTCCATTTGAGCGGTACGAAGTATTTCGAAGTATTTGTCATGCTGGAGAATGACTTTGTCATGCTGAAGAAAGACTTTGTCATGCTGGACAATGACTTTGTCATGCTGGAGAATGACTTTGTCATGCTGGAGATTGACTTTGTCATGCTGGAGATTGACTTTGTCATGCTGGAGAAAGACTTTGTCAAGCTGAAGAATGACTTTGTCATGCTGGAGACTGACTTTGTCATGCTGGAGAATGACTTTGTCATGCTGAACAAAGACTTTGTCATGCTGGAGAATGACATTGTCATGCTGGAGAATGACTTTGTCATGCTGGAGAATGACTTTGTCTTGCTGGAGAATGACTCTCTCATGTCTTTTCTAGAGCAGACATGCTGTACAACGCCTGAGAAGTATTGAAAAAAATCTTAACTACATAAACACTAAACGACCCACCCTGTTTTAAAGAAAAAGCAACTCAGTTGAAATGCAATAATTATGGCAGTTTTTTTATTTGCTTTTTTTTAATTGCTACATTTTATATATATATTTCCATATATTCATATCAATATCAATAATTACACATACACAAACATACAATACATAATATATTATTATTATATATAGATTTCTTCGTATATAATATAATATTTTATAGTCACATTTATGCATATGGAGTTTATTCCATTTAAAGTAAAGTGTTCTTTCTTTCTCGAAGCACTGCTCGAGTTATACAAACTAAAATGCACGATAATGTTTGTTTAATTGTTTAAATGTTAAATTGAAGGATTATGTATGCCATATTGGTATATACTGCTTATGTATAAAGTTATGTATGCATGCTAATTATCATAATTGTATATGCTAAATTTAAACAACAACTAATTAGGTAATATACTGCTTAGTAATTAGTTATTTCATATGTATTTAAATTACTATATGCACAATTATTCATTTTTTTTTTTTCCGTATTACCTTCTCTACTCATTTATATTCACATTTCTATCAATACAATATTCATTAGCATTTTTCAATTTTATTTTGCTCTAAACTTGGTATATACACTAATTAAGTTATTATTATTATAATTACATGTCTAGGCGCATATCTTTTTGCATATTTATAATAAGTTGGTAGTAAATATAAGTAACAATGAAATGCTTTTGGCCACTTTATGCATGACGCTATATATAGAGAGATATATAAATATTTTGCATATAAATTGTAAGTGTATCTCGGTAGTCGTATCTCAAGCTAGCTAACTATTTAAATGGCTAAAATTTTAGGTGCAAGCAGTAACTAATTGCTTGCATATACTTGGAGGAACTTAGCATACTTTTCTTTTACATGTACAATTTAATAGCTACACTTAATCTAAACTTTAATTCTAAGGAAAGCGTTTGGGTAACTGCAGAGAGAGAGAGAGAGACAGACGTAGAGTGAGGGGAGGCTGACATACAGCTGATAGTTGAAGAGTGTATGAAGAGTTAAAAGTAGTTTCGAATAGGTATCGTTTCTATAGCGAATTTGTCGTTTTATTAGTAGAATGAGAGCTAGTTTGCTATTGGCAAGTATGAGCTGATCATCTTTGTTAACTTGCCATCATCTTAAGCTGTTGAATTGAAAAAGTTTAAAAATTGCACTGCTTTAATAAGTAAAACATCTTGTAACTTATTAAAGACGTAAAAAACCTGATCATCTTGATAAGATTTACAACTATTGGTAAGTATTAGCTAATCATCTTTGTTAACTTGCCATCATCTTAAGCTGTTGCATTGAAAAAGTCTAAAATTTTCACTGCTTTAATAAGTAAAACATCTTGTAACTTATTAAAGACGTAAAAAACCTGATCATCTTGATAAGATTTCCAACTTTTGGTAAGTATTAGCTGATCATCTTTGTTGACTTGCCATCATCTTAGTTCTGCAGTCTTTGCACAATTCCAGGCAGATATTGAGAGTAACTTTATACCAACTCTATGATGGCTTTTTAGCAAACAATCTGGCAAATTCTCCCAAAATTAATCTTACATTCCACTTCAACAACGACAAATCCGCTTTTGGAACGACGCTTAGAGAGTTATCGGGGCTAAGTCTATCACTAGCAAATACAAAGGCATTCGAAGTAGTTCAACAAAACTTTAAAATAGTTAAAATATTTCTATTTAGAAACCGAAACGAGCTTAAAAGCTAGAAAGCGTAACTCTCACAAAGAGACACTCATTCCTGCACACTTGCACTCGGTACTCAGTCTTGAACAGCGCACGCACACCACACACCTCACACGCCACACGCACACATCTTACACCCGCTCAGCAGAGAGTGGGAGAGCGAGAGTGCTCCGTCTCCTACTCAAAGTTCTCCACACCGCCATTGTTAAAGCGCTCACACCAAGCGAGCAGCTCGCGCACTTCACGCGCATGGCACTGCTCTTGGTTGCCAGCCAATGGTCAGACATTCTGGCAAGGCTGCTGACTGCTACCACTGCCGCTGCCCGAGTTGCTCAACAAGCTGCGCTCGCTGGCCACACTGCCGGGTGCATAGATCAACTCGCTGGCATCCTGTGGCAGCTTGCTCACATCGACGCTATCGTTGGCATTATGCGCATGTGCCTTGCGATTGTAGGAGGCACCACGCGTGGACTGACTCTGTGCACGCCAAGATTGTGCTGGCTGCAGCTCTATTTGATGTGGCATGGGCACAAGTGGCAACAATTGTTGCTGCTGCGCTGGCTGCTGCTCATCCACCTTAACGTAAAGTCGCTCCATATCGCCTAAATCATCATCTGCTGTATGATACAGCGCCTGCTCATCCTCATGCGACATTAACATAGCCATGGGTGAAGGTGAGCCACCGCAACCCGAGTCCGCCAGACCGTTATAACAAAAGTTGCTGCTATCCAAGTCTAGCAGATTCTTGCTGGCCAGCTGCTCAGCGGCGGCATTATTGTTCAGAGCATTGAGCTTATGCTGATGACGTTCTACCAGTGGTGAAGCTGCAGCTGGCGAAGTAGTGTTCAGCACCTTGAAGCGTGCGCTATCGCGTCCAATGCTGCAACCTTGCGGCAGCTGACGCCGTACGCTGGCAAATTGTGTGGGTGCCTGGCTATTGGGCGCTGCCTCATAGGTATGACAGTTGCTAAGCTTGTTCTCCGTAATATGCATCTTATCCTTGGGATAGTAGTACTGATCCGAGTAAACCGAACGTGCGCCGGGCGCAGCATTGGGATAAATTTCGCTGGTAGTGGACATTTGTTGATAGATATTAGCATTGGGATGTGGTTGTGGTACATGTGCGCCTGCTGTCGACTGATGTTGATAGTGTGGATGCATGGGACGCTGTAGAGGAAGTTGTGGCTGCTGGTGCTGCTGCTGCTGCTGTTGTTGTTGCTGTTGCAGCGCATAGGAATTGCCAACTGGACGCTGCTGATAACGTGGCTGCTGCTGTGCACCAGGCGTTAGTATGGCCGATGTGGCATACGGTGCTGGTGATGCATTACCATTGCGTCCATACTCACTGGGTGCCTTGCCGAAGCTGGATACCTCCGCATAGTCCGTGGGTATATTGGAGTACTCGCCCACATAGCTGCAAGTGCAAAGATAAAACAAAAACAAAAGTTATTATGAATGCTCCAATTCGGACTCTCTTCATCATGCCAAATGTTTATTACTAAATATTATAGTGGGAGTCTGTCGGGCGGTGCATGTTCTTGTTTTTTTTAATGGAGACACCAAAAATTTTTGGTGCTCCACATTTTTGTACAATTTTTTTGGGTTGGTTATAAATTTGTCGGCTTTGGGGTTGGTTGGGCGCGGATTTTGTTGCTCCTGGAATTTATGGCGTGCGGTCGCGTTCAGGTTTGTTTGTTTCGCGCAGGAAATTTGAATTTTTGTTGGTCAACAGCTCATGTGTAAAAATGGAATTTCCAGTTTTGGATTTAAAACGCGTTACGATTGTAAATAAAAGTATCGTTAGATATGTACAAGCGGAAATGCCGGTACACGGCATTTGTTTAGCTGTGAAAATTGTTAAAATATGTTATGGGGGACTTTTTTTTTGGGGTAGACCGGCTATGCATTTCGGACAACAATAGAATTTCTATTTACTTAAGCTTATTTGATTTATTTTAAATAAATATAACAACTGCATTTAAAGTCGGAAATCGAAGAATGGGTATCGATTGTTTTTGGCTACATGAGGATGGTCAATAGTCTAAACTTAAGGATACGAGACATTTGATTGATAAAAGAAGATGTACGGTGGTAAACTTTCTATGACACAAAGGCGTGCGATGGTAACAAGAGATGAGATGATATTAGGAAAAAAAGTTGAGATGACTCATGACAAGAAGAATTGGTGAAAGAGAATATAAAGCCAAGGGAGATGGGAGAAAGGGCATATGGTAAGATAAAAAATTTAAGATAATGTGAGGAAAGACAACTTAGACGAACGAAAGATGAAGATGAGATTGAGATAATAAAAAAGAAAGGTGAAAAGTAAAGATAACTTATTCGAAAGATAACGAAGCCAAAATTTAAGATGCTGTGGGGACAGACAACTTAGACGAACAAAAGATGAAGATGAAATTGAGACAATGAAAAAGAAAGGTGAAAATTAAAGATAACTTATTCGAAAGATAACGAAGCCAAAATTCAAGATGCTGTGGGGACAGACAACTTAGACGAACGAAAGATGAAGATGAGATTGAGACAATGAAAAAGAAAGGTGAAAATTAAAGATAACTTATTCGAAAGATAACGAAGCCAAAATTTAAGATGCTGTGGGGACAGACAACCTAGACGAACGAGATGAAGATGAGATTGAGAAAAAGAAATGAAAAAAAAGGTGAAAAAGAAAAGATAACTAATTCGAAAGACAGTTTAGATTGTGACGATATTAAGATAATAAAAAATAACGGTGAAAAGTAAGACAGGATAGATGATGACGAGATTGGGATAATAAAAAAGAAAAGTGTAAAGATGAGATAGATGTAATCATGGCAAAGAGAGGCAGGCAGTATGTTAGGTTAGCGACGGGATGTGCTCCCATTATCCTGAAATGATAAAAATGGGGGAAAAATATGCTGGAAAAATGAATTTGAGAAAAGACGAAAAAGGAATACGCCACCAGTACGCTACCGATGGTCACCTGATGGTAAGAAAATGGATAATATAATTAAGAGATGATAAGAAAGGTGAGTAGATGATAAAATAATAAATAATTGATGGAACAGATTATACTTAATCAAAGCGAAGAGACAAAAAGTCTAAATAATAATATTATAAAGAGATGATGATATACATAAAAGAAAAAGAGTTAGACCAAATAATGCGAGGTGAAGTTAAGCCAAGTATAGAAAAACAAAGAAATTGGAATGATAAATGCTTGATAAAAAGCGACAAATTGATCAGCAGGCAGAGAAAGATGGTAACAGCTATAAAATCATGAAGAGATGATATTGTATAATTTTAGTAGGTATATGGAAAGAGATAAGACAATACTATTAGAGTTGAAGATAATACAATTGTGATATGGTGAAATAATAAGCAAGAAATTTGAGGTGATGAAAGCGTGAGCAAAAGTAGCAAGTAAGAAGTTGGAAAATAATTATGTAAAGACGATGAGAAAATACGGTAGCAAATGAATCAGAGGTAGAAGTAACAGCCCGAGTGCTGAGAGATGGAGCATCAAAAAGCAAGCTCTTCGCTGAGTTTGGATATTGAAATATGACATTTCAATAATGGTACGCAATTTCTTAAAGCATCGATACCTTAAAACGCATCCAACGTTAAGCATAATTTACATTTTAAACAATTGCGTAAAAACCAAGAGTCGGCTTTTAATGATATTATTTATTAAGAATCAGTTTATCAAATACAAATAAAATATTATTCCCAACGCACAGCAACTGCATGTTTTTGCCATTGCATCGATACTTTTCAACAACTTTACCGATAACATGCCATCTTATATGCATAAATTATTATAAACCAAGCACAAATTTCGCATAAGTAGGAAAAATCGCCGCTGCTTTTACATTTTACAGGTTGCAAAAAAAATAAATTGCCAGCTTAAAAAAAAAAAAATGAAAATATTGCATAAAAATGGGATTTTAAGGTGAAAATGGCGCCATTTATTTTGCAGACAGCTCCCTCGCCCACTCTTTTCGTATTATATTCGTATTTAAATACTGAAAGAGGATTAAGCTCGAAATGTTGAAAACCAAACCAAACCAAGCCAAGCCAAAAAAAGGTGGAATGTACCCAAATAGAGGCAAATGCAAGGGAACTTTTGGCTGGCACTTTGCATAAAATAAAAGGTGTAAGTACATGAAAAAAAGGATATATATGGCGTATTGATAGAGTGTGGTTGGGAAATCGTTAAAGGAAACGCTGCAGCAGCTTAACAAGGCTTTAACAGCTGTGCTCAACTTCCTTTACTGCGCGTACAGGCGAGTCCTCTGACGATGGTCTCTTTTTATTTCTGGGAGGGATGACGACAATTTCCGCTGTGCACATATGATGCACATTATGGCCTGATTACTACTTTTATTGTTATTGTTTTTAATATTATTTTATACATGTTTAAATATATAATATGTATATTTTTTTTCAATTCATTGCTAGGCAATTATTATGGCATTAATATTTATACAATTTGGTTTTGCAATTTCCAGTTCTGTGTTTTTTTAATGACTAATTAAGTGTGCGGAATAATTATCTACCAAATGGTGAGGAAAATTATTTACAGTAGTCCACAGGGAGGCCCAGCTATATTGTGTATTGATTTTATTATTTTACTTTTATTAAAATTAAATTTTATTTGATAGTTTTTAATGTGCCGAGTGCCTGATTGACATTTGATTGTTATTGCACGACAGCCGGACATTAAGCATGAGGCTGTGATTTTTATTAACACGTTAATTGCACACACTTTTTGTTTAAATTTTTTTGCAATTATTTAAATCTTTAAGTTTAATATGAAAGCACTTGGGAAAGCTTAAATTAAAACTTTAATTTAGTGTTTTAATTTACTCTTTTTGATAAAATTCGACTGCTGATCTGTTTTGTTTTGATTTTGATTTATATAATTTTTTTAAATTTTTGGACTTATTAAATTTTATTTATTTATTATTTTTACTTTATTTTATTTATTCTTGTTACTTTATTTTAGTTATTATTGTTAGTTTATTTTTTTTTATACATTCTTATTTATTTTTACTTATTTATTTTATTATTTGGTTTTAATTGTTGTCTTATTTTATTTACAATTTTTCATATTTTTTTTTCTTTTATTTAAATCTTGCAGTTTTTTTTTAACTTCGAAATATTAAGTTTTAGTTAAAATTGTTGAATATTTAAAATGCTTGAGTTCAGAGCAAGATCACGATTTTTTTTTATTTATTTTGTTGTAAAGAAAATTTTTTGGCAAAATTTAAATTAAAATTTAAATTTGTTTTTATTTATGTTTTGAAGAGTATTTAATGTTGGAAAATAAGCTCAACAGAATAAAAATAAAAGGTTAAGTATTTCAAAATTTAGATACTTTAAAAACAAATTGTACAAATTAAAACTATAGAAACAAAACTTCAATATTCTGCAAATATTTCAACAAAATAAAATCTAAACTGAGCATTTTTAAATTTTAACCGTGAAATATACTGCAGGCTTAAGTCCGATAGCCATTTTCTGCTTAAACAATTATTCTATACAAAATATTTTAATTAAATTTATTTCAAATATTACAACACGGTGTTATCTAATAATGGCGAAGTCTGCTAAAAAGTAAATAGAGTTTAATACTCTGAAACAATTTCTCATAATTTTTTTAATTCAGCAAAATCTTTTGACATTCTCGCTGTTGCAAGCCAAAATAAAAGATATTTTTGCATTGTCGCGTCATAAATTCTCACAAATTGCTATAATTATTGTCACTATTCTCGCCTCCTTTTTGGAACATATTGCAACAGTCGTCCATCGTCCACACCGAAATTGACTTTAATTTTAAAAATAGCGATGTTCCAAAAATAATAACCATTATTATACCAAAACTGAATGCAAAATTTTTAATATAAAATTTTTCGGGACTCACTTCCATCAGCCATTTTCCAATGCAAATGGCGGTTGTTGTGGTGCAACAAATTAGCCGCAAATAAATAACAATTACGAGTTTTTGACCAACACAATTTCGGGGAAAAAAAAGATTTTTCGAGCATATTTAATGCATTTATGTTCGGAACATTTAAACCGGCAACCAGACATATAAATTACCATAGCTAAAAATTTTTGGTATAGCTTTGATTTGCCGCATTGTGTTTGGCATTGGCACTAAAACCCGGTACTGGCCACTCGTACAAACCAATTATAGCTGGCATGTGGTTCAATGCAAATAAATTATGTAAATTCAAGAGAGCGCGCGCGCGATGGAGTGCGGGAAAGTTTTCAACAAAAACATTTCAAGTTAGATAAATGTGCAACATAATAAATGTTAATTTAATACAATAAAAAACAAAAAGTAGCAACTTTTTTGTGAGCCAACTTCAAACTATGCGAAAAGCTTTAAAATAAAGTGAAAATTTTCGAGTACGAGATCCCTGCGCTGGTGGCGTTTCGGTCTGTTTTGGCGCCATTTAAACAAATGTCCCCCAGGTAGTCTGATAATTACATTTGTGCGACAGCGAAATTGTTTTGGCTGCTGCCGCGGCTGCTGCAAGGCGCCAAAAAGCACACAGCGAGAGCTGAAGCTGTCACACACAAAAAAAGTTCGTGCAACATCTAGTTGTAGGGGTACGTACCACTGGGCACTTTCCAAAATCAACATAAATAGCGCGCCAACATTTCTATTTCTAACTTGATTCTTCGCTCTCTTTTTTTTTGTGCTGGCTGCTGCCCCAAAGCTGCAAAATGTGAGAGCGGCTTCAGGGATGGCAAAAAAAAGGAACCCAAAGAAAACAAAAACAGTGAAAAAATTGGTGGGAAAAAAATGCAATTTCACAGTTTGGTGAATTTTTATTGTTGTCGCTCTTACGAGTCGTGAGCGCTTTGTGTGCGCCTCCTTAAGGACGGAGTAGTCCTGTTTTTTAGGTTCAAAATGTCGCCGATGTAATTAGCTTTTTGATGGGGGCTTGGGTTATAGTTTCTAAAAGAGGGCACGGAATGAACTCGATTGAAGTGATTAGACGATAAGTTGATAAAAATTTCATCAATGTTTGTAGTTGCTTGAAAATAGTTTCTGATTGACGGCATTCAATGCAAAAGAATGTAAGAAGGTAAGTTCGAAATAAATCGGAATTTTCAATTCGAAAGGTTTTGAAAAATTTTGGTACTTGAATAAGTTTTTTTTAGAGGGGCAAGAACATGTGTAGTTGCTTGGGAAATAGTTTCTGAACTGAAAAGACTTGGACGATTGGAGTGAAGAATCAAAAGTTGGCAAAAATTTAGATATATTTGGTTTTTTGTAAACAAAAATTCTCAATAATTTCAGATTCCGAAATATATCCTGAAAAATTAAGATTTTATGGGCAGCTTGTTTGTAATAGTTTCTAAAAGTTGTCATTGAACTGAAGGGACTCTATTGGAAAGAAGAATAATAAGTTAGAAAATATTCAGATTTTTGGATATTCGTTTTTTAAAAAAAAAATTCTCAATAATTTCAAAATTGTAAGTTTCCGAAATATATCCTGACAAATTTGAGGTTTTATAGGCAGCATGTGTATGTAATAGTTTCTACAAGTTTGAATTGAAATGAAAGGAGTCTATTGGAAATAAGAATATTAAGTTAGAAAAAATTTAGATAATCAAAATTGAAGATTTTTGAATATTTGGTGTTTGGTATACAAAAATTCGCAATAATACCAAATTTTTCAGTTTCCGAAATAAATCTTGAAAAATTTAAGGAAGCTACTAAGTTAAGTATAGTATATTTTTTAACAAAATTCTTATTGATTTATTTATTCAGAAACATAAAATTTATTTTAAAATTATTGAAAACATTTAAAAAATTTTAAACAATTGAAAAAATAGAAAAAGTTTTTTAATGCTTTAGAATTTCAAAAGATCAAAATGAATGAATCATATTTAAAGTTTATACAAAGCAGTTTTATTATTTGAAACTTTTCTTTTTCAAATGTCAATTTCGCTTAAATACACTTTACAAAATTTTTTCTTTCAAAATTCCAGAAACGCTGTTGTAACATATTTATAAATTTAGAATTTTTAGAAAACAAATTTTTGCAGAACTGAACATTTTCTTTGAGAATTCATTTTGTGTAAATTTTCAAATTTTCGAATAAGAAGTGAAAAAATTATTCAAATTAGGGAATTCTTCTCGAATTCTTACATACCTTTTTATATAGTCAAAATTATTACGAAAATAGAAAATTTATTCGAAAAATAATAAAAATCGCAGTGTGATCCTTAGTGGAAACGTAACAATAATGAAGCGAAAAAAATTTGTCGCAACATTTTAAAGTTGAAAATGCAATAAAAATAAGAAGTCGTTTTTTTAAGTCTTTTTTTTAGTACATAGAAGCTATTTATTCAATTGTAGCTTGTTTCTTTGGATATATTGTGAATATTTGTTTATTTGAAGTTAAGTTATAGGCACTTAAGTTTCCTTGAATTTTTGTTAAAATGTTAAGGCTTTGAGTTTCCTAAGTCTTTCTTTGGCGCTAAGTTGAAAATGTTTTTTTTTTATATTTTAAAGATTTTGAAAAATATTCGTAGTGATAAGTTTTCAAGCATTTTTAGCAAGCTTTGCTAATATAAACACTGCTGCCCTAATACAATATTAAAACAAATTCCAATTCTAGCATTTATCATATTTCCAAACTGTGCCAAAGCGCATTTTAACATCGGCTTACCAAGTCCGCTTCCAGCCAATATTAGTTGCGCCAACTACAAGTCTACAACTCTAGCAAGCAAAATAAAAACTTACCGCTGTTGATTGCGTTCACTGCCATGTCCATGATGTCCATCGTCACCAACACCGCTGCCACCACCTGCGCTGCCAGAGCTGCCACCGGCACCACAAACTGGCGCATAGTCAGCAATGTGATCCTTTTGCATGTCCAATGTGTCACCGCTCGGTGAGGTGCGCCAGACCATCGCACCGGTGGAGGCATCCAGCCAGTAGCCATTGCCCGTGCGCGTCGATAGACTTGGCATTTTGAGCACGTCGCTTGTGTGGGTGCCTGCAACAATAACAAGAATAAAACCCAAAGAGTAAGAGCGGCGTTCTACAATTAAATGTGGATGCAACAAATTGTGAGCCAAATAAATTGCAATGATGGCTGCTGCAGTCGGAAATTAACAACAAGGCGAAAAAATGCATAAAATAAAATGAAATGAAATATAAAAATAACAAAATAAAATGCATAAAAGCGCATCAAGAGCATAAAGAGTAAAGCCAAAACTGCAGTGCTATAAATTCAGAGCATTAAAATAATATTATTTCGCGGTGCGTGCGGGGCGTATGCGCAATTTCGCTTTCACAACACTTACACACACACACACACACAGTGAGAAAAATAAAATAAATTATTGTCAATTTTCCACTTTAACAGGGCCGTGTTCGTTGTCAGTCTGAACGCCGATTGTCTGTCCAGCTGTCCATGCATCCCAACTGCATCTCACCCCGCCTCGCCTCGTACACGGCAAGTGCATAAAAATTCACCAATTAAACTGTCAGGGTTATAACTGTGCATCAACCGAGTGTTTTATGGCTGCCATTTTTTTGTTCCACCATTTTGTTTTCATTTTATGAATTTTCAAACGACTGCACCTCTTATTTTCGACTCTTTTTTTAGCTTTTTATTTGAAAGGTTTAGAACTAACTAAAAAAAACAAGTCTACAGTAATTGACAATAGTTGTGAACCAGTTTTGTGTGTGTTTTTTGTTCGAGGCAGTGCCGGGTTGCGCTTTTTCTAGGGGCGCCCATAAATATGCAACGTTTTTTGTGCTAAGCGTGAAGGGTTATATTAGGGTATGTTTGCGAAGATCGTTAAAATTAACTTAATCTAAACAATCTTATTGTACAGACTGTTAGCTAACTATTAATAGTTTGTACTGTAATTTGCGAAGTCCTATTTTTTCCTTATTTTTCTCCTAAAATTCACACAGGGTAGTTACCGCGAAGTCCATTCAAAGTCTATAGAATATGAAGTTAAGCCAATATTGGTACATAAGACCCAAATCTGTATGGCTACTGATGTCTACAAGAGCAGAATTCACGTGAAGTGGTATATTAAGTGCATCCCAAGAAAGGGTAGCTCCCGCGAAAACTATAGATTATTTTCTATAGATTATTTTCCAGTGCATACAGGCAATATTGGCACAGAAGTACACAAATTTATAGAGAAACTGACGTCTTAAAGACTTCCAGAGTTAGACTAACGTGAAGAGGTATATTAGGTGCATACAAAAAAATGCTAACTTCGAAAAGTGTATAGGTTATTAATCAGTGAGTTAAGTCAATATTGCAATATAAGTTCAAAATCTGCATGGTTACTGACGACTTCAGGAGCAGGATTCACGTGAAGGGGTATATTAAATGCATACAAAGAAAGGGTAGCATTCTCCAAAATCTATAGATTGTTAAACAGTATATTTAGTCAATATTGGAACAGCAGTTCGAAATCTGCAGGAGTATCGCTGTCTTTTCTTTGTTATTTTATCAGAAATAGTTTAATGTCCCATAAAACTGAGGTCATACATCTAAAGGAAAAATTATTTCTAAAGTTAAGAATCATAAATTATATGAAAAAATTAACTGTTTGGTCCAGCAGCTTAAACTTCACGAGAACCCCGAAACTAAGTCTCGCTTTTAAGTTACTGCTATGCGTAGCTCACTTTACCTAATATCAGCATTATTTGCGAATTAGTTCTCTGTCGTCGCTTATCGCATGCAACACATATCGTATCGTTTGCTTAATCTACATATATAGCTTTCTAATTATAATAAACGAATAAATTTAAATTACAGATTCTGTTTATTATTAATGTTTAAAATAATCGCTATCACAAAATAGTGATAAACATTAACAATTACGTAATACTACAACTATAACGCTGTCAAGTAAAAGTTAAATCCTTTGCAACTAACACCAAACTATCTGACAAATTACCAAGGGTTCCGTCTTAAGGACTTCAAAAGCAGGACTCACTAAGTCTTACTATAAACTGAAATAACTCTTTAACAACGACTACGTTCTTCTCGTGTAATTATTCTATTTGCGCTAGATTTTACAATGATTCCGCCAAATCTTACTATGATAAATTAAAAATGTAAAGATTACTATAAAAAAGAAACCTCATATTTTAACAGAAATACAATTAAATGATAAATTTCAAATCTAAATTTTTCTCAAGAGCGGAACAAAGTTTCACCTCGTATGTCCCTCTAAGAGAAATCACAAATCTATTGACTTTGAAAAAGCAGAAAACCTCAGAACCTAGCAGAAAATCAACTAGTACTAAATTCCAACACTACTAAGTCCTAATGCTAAAGACTTCTTGGATGAAGCAACTTTAAATCTAAACATAAATTGAATTGAAAGTAAATTCCACTATAATAAATTCCAATAGAAGGTTTTCGAAAAAGAAGTAGCCTCATAACTTAACAGAAATTCTATTAGAAGTTAATCTCACTAAGATAAATATCAAATCTAAAGATTTCACAGAAGAAGAACCCTTATATATTCAGAGTATTTTACTTAGGAGTCAATGCCATAATGCTCAATGCAAATCTAAAGATTTCGAAGACAAAGAAACTTCAATTCTTAAAAGAAATTACGTAAAAGTTAATTCCACTATAATAAATTCCAAATCTCGATTTCGAACAAGAAGCACCCTTAAGTCCTAACATACATTCAAATAAGAGTAAAAGTCCCACTACGAAAAATTCCAAATCTAAAGCTCTCACAGCAGACGTACACTTAAATCTTCACAGTAAGACAATAAAGAGTACAACACAGTCGTCAACTGCCGCAAACTTTGCCACTTAGCCAAATTTGTTAATTTTTTTTACTGTCAATTCCCTTTGCCCAAAAACTTTAAAGCCACTGCAGTGCTGGACGGCACCGGCAAAGCCCTTTTCAATTACGAATTTAGCAACGTTTTTCAACACTAAACTGCATTTAATATGCTGGGGCATAGAACTTGTTGTTGAATAATGCAACAAACTAAGTGCATAATTGCAAATGGCCGAGACTCCCTTTTATTGGCCTAGTTGGCAGCACGTGCAAAATGTTAGTTTTCATTTTGGTAAAATAGCAAAAATTTTTGCTGCTGCTAAAATATTTATTCGCACCTATTTGATTGTGTTGGTCGGGGGTTGCATACTTTTGAACAATAGAAAATTAGTGTTGCATATTTATGCAAATGTGTGTGTGAGCGCGTGTGCGGCGGAAAGCCACTGGCGGCCATTTTAAAGGAAGGAAACAAAACGCGCTGCAAGCAGCTCGTGGCCGGCAACGGATGCAGCAAATGTGCAGCACGTAACGGCTCATAAATAGCAGCAATGCCCAGGGACAAATGGTCACGGGCTGCAGTGTGGTGTGCCACCCAGGCAGAGCACACTTCTGCTTAACATAAAATATAATATAATAGTTCCCACTTGTACTTACCACGCATGGTGTTCAAGGCAGACTGCTTCATCATCATGTGCTTGCGTTTGACAAAGACCATGGCACCAAAGGATAACATCATTACGGCCAAAATGGCGCCCAGCAATATAATAAACCAGGGCTGCGTTAAAACATCATCCACATGATCCTGATTAATGGGATAGCTGTGAAAACAAAGTGTTAGTTAATCTTGTGCCATTACCTTGTACAGCAGATTTTGTCTTACCGTTGGTTTATGAACGGATCGAGTCGTTTGGTTATCGGATCTAGACGCAGTGTAGCCGGTGCACAATACGGTCCAATGCCTGCATTATTGCCGGCCGCAACGCTGACGGTGTACATAACGCCCTCGGTAAGATTGGCCAGCACCAAGGTGGGCGAAGCAGCATCTATGGTGACATTGGTCAAAATGCGTGAGAAGTTGTGTGCGGTATCGATGCCGCGCACAATGACATGGTAGTAGAGGAGTATGCCTGAAATAGTGAGAGAGTGGAGTCGATAGGTTAGTTGTAGGAATTTGATAGAAGAATTGCAGATGGTATTATTCGTAAATACTTGGACTGTGAATATATTTATACGATGTAATTGCATATCTTCAAAAAAAGAAGTTTTTCTTAATTTTGGCAATTAAAAATGTTTTTCTTCTTGTTTATCGGTCTATCGCTATAAGCACAGTTCTTTGTAATAAACCCAATCATGTCCTTGTAATAATTCGGGATTTTCAGTGAAAAATAACTTTATTAAAAGGCAGAATTGTCAATCTACCCGAGCTATAATGCATACTAACTGCGACTTACGGAAAGATCAATGCATTTACTATCCGAAAGCAAAAATCAAATGACCCAGCGCATATGACAGCATTTTTCAAGCAATATTCTATTTATCGGCATATAAATTCAAAATACATTTATTTATTGGAACAAACGCTCGAAAAATCTTTAGCAGTTTTATTCACTATTTTGTTAAGGGTAACTATTCCCGTCATTAATATCTCTCAGACAAGTCCCTAAAAGTTTCAACGCAGCATTTTATATAATCTGCATTAATATTGCTGTTTATTATTAATGTTGTTTAGTATCGAAATTAAAATACAAAAGTGCGTGAAGCATATTTTGTTTTGCTAAGAATTTCTAGAACCTGTAGGAAAAATCAATTCAGTAGTAGCTGCATTTCTGGGTTCACTCAAATTATTCCATGTCAGATCTGCACGTAAAATCAGCATGACAATCTCAAGTATTATTCCTTTAGTGGCACCCATATTCTTTAATATAATATAAGAGAATTCTTATATCCAGAGTAGGAAATATATACTATGCGGTAGTATTAAATTTGTTGTATTTAAGAACCCTAAATAGGATCATTTGCTATTTTTATCATACTGTTCGGAAACTAAATATCTTGTTACTCATTTTGACTGCGTTCAAGAAATCATTGTATTGCTTATATTATTATACATTTTTTTTTCTGAATAGAGCTATGGAATACAAACTGGCATCTACTCGAATTAGCAACTTTTGCATACATAGACATTAAATGTAAGTTTGCACTTTTGTAACCCTGAAAACTTAGAAATACTTGTACTTTCAACTTACCATGCTGATCCTTCAGTTCTGGTGCCTTCCATTTCAAAAACACCGCCGAGGCATTTAACAAAATAGCTTCCATGCCAAATGGCGCTTCATTGGGCACTGCAAATAAAATGGAGCAAAAAAAAATGTTTGTTTAAAAAAAAATGAGTTTGAAAATTTGTTTTGGCGCAACTTTTGGGTTTTAAGTTCCACAAGTTGGCCAATGTGTTTTTGATTAGGCCAACGTCAGCTGGCTGCTAATGAGCTATGTAAAGTGTGCCTAATTAATTTGCGTTTAGTTTAAACTTGGCTGGCAATTTAGTTAGTGGCATTCTATTTTTTTTCCTTCTTTCTGCACTTTGCTGTAAATCTACAAAGCGTACTATTTGGTTGCCTTTTGTCTGGCGAAAAAAAAACATTTCCGCAGTTGAAGTAGTAATGAAAAACGCTGCAGGGCCAAAAAAAAAACCAGAGACTGGTCGAGACTTGTACTCCCTTAGATGTTGTATATATATATATTTTTATGCTTTGTCAAGTGGCTGCAAGACAAACACATACGTTGGCAACTCTGTAGCTGTAAGGGTTGTGGCAGCGCGCACGGTTGCATTGGGCACACGCAGCACAACTCAACTTGCATCATCTCAGCTCAACTCAACTCAACTCATTTCATTTCAACTGAGTTCAACACAGCTCATCTCTCGTCCAAAGTGAACTCACGTGCTGTGCCACTTCAAAAAGCTCATCTTCATTTGTTTATTTATTTCCTGCTGCCGCTGTGACAAGTGTATGAGTGTGTCTCTCTGCTGCATCCTCACATCCCATCCTGCGTGCTTTGGCAGCTGTGCGTGTATCTGTGCCGTCGAGTGAAGCAATTTCTTTAAATAAACACACGTGCAAAAAGCAGCGTCTAAATAGCTGCCACCTCGTTGCATACCTTTGGCTGTAACTCTTTCTTCAACTGATTGTTCGCTGCTGCCTTTTCGTCCATCATCTGCTGCAATTTCTTTTGCTTCTTCTTCACTCTGCTATTATCCTTTTTGTATTTTTCTTTTGTTTTATTTGCTGTTCCATTTCATTTAGTATTTGGTTTTTGTTGCTCTGCGTCAATGGAGTTTTTATACCCGTGTCTTCTGTACCTTCTTCATCTGCGTGTCTTTGTTGATGCTGCTGCTGTTCTTGTTGTTGTTGTGTTGCGACATGCTAAAGTGCTTGTCGTGCTTTGTCTATTGGCTTTTGTTGCACGTGTTGTTGTTGCCGTTGTTGCCATGTTGCTTGTTATGACACTTAACACGTAGTTGCCGTTGTGTGGGTAAAATGACCTGCAGGCTACTTTGCCACGTTGAAATGCAGCAAACCGAAATTGCAATTGAAATTGCTTAACCCTTTATGCCAATCAAGGTTTTCTTGGTCTTAGTAGTCCTTGGTCTAGGTCTGTGCGAGTTGATGTGTCCATCATACAGTAAGATTTTGATAGGAAGCAAATCACTGCGTTTTCTATTAAGTTTTGTAAGTTTTCCACAGGGTTCGGTACTTGAAGTGTAATCAACTTCAGATCGCTCGCGCAGCTGTCTGCTACAGACATTGTTTTAGATGCTCTTATCTCAGTTGCTGTAGACAAGTTCCTTAAAAACAAAAACCGTTTGAGTTAAAACTCTTTATCGTAGCGTTGCAGTTACATTCTCCCTATTTGCTTTTCTCTTCCACAGCTTTTAGTTAACAAAAAAAAAAAGAAAGAAGCGAAACCGCTCAAACCATAAATAAACCCCCAAAGCTAGTCAGTTTTATTTTGGCAGCACCTACTGTACCTAATATTTTTTTGTTTCCCTTTTAACCGGTTGCTCTCTCTATCTCGCTTTCTTCCTTCTGTTGCCATTTCTAACTGCTAAACTTCCGTTTGCTGGAACGAGGCAAACACTTCCTGTAAAATCCCTCAACAGTGCAAACAAGCCGCATCAAATTTGCATTGAGTGCTGCACATTTTGCCCCACTGTGCGCTGTCTGTGTGTGAGTGTGTGGGTGTAGGGGTTTGAGTGCCTGTGCGCGCGGGTGTGCGGGCTCGAGTGCCTGTGTGTGAGTAGCAATAATTGTTGTTTATCTTTACACAATTGCAATTTCTTTGACGTAGCGCCAAGTTGTGCCCCATGTTGCATGTGCTTGTTGCTGTTGTTGCTTCGCTGCTGTCAGCAAAAAGTCAGCGGCAAGTGGAAATGTAATGCATACGAAATGAATTCTGATTTACAGCTCAGCAAAGCCAGCCACAGCTGCAGCCGCCTTCACAAAACCCACTAAAAAGCCACGCTACCAACGCTAGAGGGCGCTTTTGTGCATATTATAATATATGACTTGGCATTTGCTGCGTCTGTTGACTTATTTGCGGCACTGTCTATGCATGCATGCCACACATATCCGCTGCTTATGTGGTTTTGCTTAAGCTCAAGTTGCAGCACTTCGTTTTATAATTGTCGTTCAACTGTCACCTTAAATATTGCTCTATTTTTTGCTAGTTCCAAGTTGCAAGTTTTTGGCATTCCGCTTAACTAGCGCATCAATGAAGTGATAAACCTGTCTGCAAAGTTTTTCTTTTGTGCTAGTAGCTTACGGTTTTCTTTTCGTGATTTCTTATTTTTTTTATCTAAATAAAAGTTTTGGTTAAGAAGTTTTAGTTTTAACAACCAAAAACTTATTTGATACAAAATTGCAAACGATAGCAAGTTATTTTTTTTTTTTTGGTGTTTTTTGGAATCAAGATCAATGGGGTTAATGAAATCACGCTATTTGTGTGATATTGTGTTTGAAGATTGCCATCGGCTAAAGCAAACTTTGCTTATTCAAGCCATTCTTGAATTCTTATGCAGTCAAGAATGTTTGTTTAGAACTTAGGATTGATGGCAGGAATCTTGGATGCAGGATTGACACAACAATGTGTATATCACACAGAGAGTGCAAAGAGAGTCAACACATTTGAAATCTTTTGGTATAGTAATTGCTCATTTAGCAAAAGAAGGTTTAAATTGGGATCCAGGCGACGGCCTTCTGATTCTATTCGACTTTCACTTGTTGAGCTATCCACGTTAAATAAACGTCAAACATGCCGTGGGGTACCTTTTCTATATAAAATATTACTCGGCCTAATCGATTCTTCGTTTTGTTCGAATTGCCCTACAATTTTTCTGGTTCTCACGATCCTTGCTTTTCACGATCCTTGCTTTGATTTATGTTCTAATTATAAAAGCCTATAGAATTTTCTCTCTTCTGAACGGTCCAACCTAACCATCACTTCTTCAATTCCAAGGCATATTGACCAGCCCCTATGAGCTTCCTTCACCAAGTAAAGTCTATTTGTTCGGTTTTCCTTTTCTTAAAAAGTGTATAATTTTGTAAACTTTCTTTCTGTTTATCATCTTGCTTGTTATAACTGTAAGTCTATCTTTGATCTGGTAGACCATAGAGCCGGAGTCGCAACTACGCTTAATGATTATAATTTTTGATTGCTTTTTTTGTAACCTAAGGTCGCTGCCTGTTCTGTTTCAAATAATAAAATTTCACTTTGCTTAAATATTTTTGAAAGTTCTTAGAAGAGTGCTTTTAACTTCAACATTTCTACACAAATCTTTAAGCTTTCAGCAGCGCTTTCTTAAGCCGCAGAAACTCATTTAAAAACAAATCTATTTCTCGCAGAAATATTTCACCGCAAAAATGCGTTTTGTTAAGTTTTTCCATTCCAAGCATTCACATGTTTATTTACATTTTGAAACAATCAATTTTAAAGTTCAACATGCAATGCTTGCTTACGAAATCCCTGCTTTTACCCCTTTTTTATTGCTTTCAATCTTTCATATGATTCTCCCACTCTCTGGCAGGAGTTTCATCAAATATTCTGTACAGTCGCCACGTGAGTCGCGTGAGCCTACGTGCATGTCAACGTCTCGTCTGTTTTACCTGTGTGTCCTTTTTTTTCTTCAGCCTTTTTAGCTCTATTTTTGGCTTTTTCTTTGTATGTGTGTGTGTTTTTTTTGTGTTTCGTTTTGTTTCTACGTATATCCTGAGGTATTGTTCTGCATTTACTTGCGCATGATTCGCTTTATCCTTCGAGTAGCTGTGTTCAATGATTGACATACATTTCATTTGCCATATACGCTTGGATTGAACCTTTTCCATTTGTCGTCCTCTACTCACTACTCTCTACTTTCTGCTTTGGTAGTGCTCCATTGTTGCGACCCTCAAAATTATATGCGATTATGCGACCCGCATGTAGCGTATCCCTGGTCTACAGCTGATGCTGATAAGCAGCGATAAGGCGTAGCTGTCAAAATGTGTGCTAGTGTGTGTGGTAAGTGTATCTGTGTGCTTGCGTGTGTCTACTTTTTTTTGCAGTTTTCTTTATCCTTTTATTGAATTAGGTTATTGTTGCAATACGCATTCAATATGCGACCTCTACGCCCGCCTCTACGCCTTTGCCAGCCTTTCTGCATTTGTCACATGTGCCCTGCTGCTCTCCCTCTACCACACCCTCTCCGCATCGTTTAGGGGTAGCTACTCTCGCCAGGGGGGTAGTTTTATGACTGCCGCCTTACTCCTTTGTTTGCTGTATTTGGGCTTGTAAAGGTATTTATATGGTTTGTTGGATATCCTTGGATTTGCCGCACATGCTTCATTAGACCGCGTCGTGTTCTGCCGTTTTTTTTATCCTCGTTGCGATTTTTTCTCCATGTATTTAGGTATAATCTCAGTCTAACTATTTGCCTACGCAGCACATGCATAAATATTACATCAAAAGGCAGCGAGACTGCCTTGGCTGATGTAGCACGAATGCACTGAGAGAAATTGTGTTTGCATTTTGGATACGCTTTTGTTGTAAATTGTATTAAGCCTTCTTCTTCCGGAAGTTTGGTTGTACTATAAGAGTCAGGACTTATATTTAACTTGCAGGTCTACGTTTTACGAGATTCCTCACATAACCATGTACAGGAAAGTAAGTAGTTCATATCTTTTCCCAACAGTTTTGACTTATACAAACCCATTCATTCCTCTTCTGTATTCGTTAGTACTCTTTGGTAGCTCTGAAATCCACTTTTCTTTCTTCACAACCTTGTTTTCCCCTTTTGTCTGAATGCTTTACTTTCAAGTGCTTTTACTTTTTGCTTCCTTAAACTCTAGGTTAGCCCCACCTATGGTACTCACCATCTTCCAATGTGCGCGCCACACGCGAATTCGACGGCTTGCCCTCGACGGATTTGTAAAACGGCACAATGAAAAATTCATACAGCGTATACTGCAACAATCCGGTAAGTGTGCAGGATGAGGCGCCACCGCCATTGAGTATCGTTAGCATGCGATATTTGGTGCTGAATGCGGTTGCCGTTTGCTGCTGCTGCTGCTGCTGCGAGTTGACAGGCGGCGCCGCATCACGTCTGCCGGCAGCTCCAATATTTGGTTTTGCCGAAATCAATGCCGATGCCGAAGCGGCTGCCGCGGCAGCGGAGGAGGCCTCCGCTGCTGTTGTATCCGCTGCCAGTAGCGGATTGGTGTTTGCAGATGTCGTAGCTGTAGCAGTGTTTGTTATTGGATTTGGTAACTGACGCGCATAGATATAGAAGCCCTCGACATATTTGCCATTGATGATCTGCATGCGTGAAACGTGTAAAGGCAAAATAATCAATAAGGATTAGAGCAAAAGCATGCAGCTGCACTGCAGGCGGCAGCATTTACTTACCTGCCAGGTGAGTTTCATGCTGGTGGAGTCCACAACGCTGGCATTGGTCAGTTCGACCACATCGCCCGAAAGCAGGCTAGCACGTGCCTCACTCAGATCCAGTCCACTGTTGAAATAGCGCTGCAAAGTAGGCAAAGAAAAATGCCATTAGCAACGATGGGACAACAGCTGCCTAATGCAGTTTACAAACTTACCGTGCCCACTGTAATCGGTTCCGACATGGGACTAGGCAGCGACAGTCCATGTGAGTTCTCGGCGCGTATAAGAAAGAAATAGTTTACACCCGGCACCAGGCCCAGCTGTGTGTAGGTAGTGTTCTGCACACGTGTGCCCACGGCCAGCCAACCATCGGTTTCGTTTTTGCCAAACATTTCCACAACATAGCCGACTAGGCTGGAGGCGCCCACCTTGTTGCTGCGTGTCCATGTTAGCGTAACTGAATCTTCGGTTTTTTCTGCTACTTGTGGCTTGCCTGGTGGCCCCGGATAGGTGGACAGCTCAGCAGCGCGAAAGAATTTAATATTCGGATTGGTAGGTGTATCCAGACGTAAATAACCGCTCCAAGAAGATTTGCCATGACGATTGCTGGCCACACAGGTGTACAAACCCTCATCCTCATTACGCTGTAGTTCCGAAATGGTCAATGCACCGGAATCTGATAAATTTCTACGCTCATGATCCTGCACATCTATGGGTATGCCATCCAGATACCAAGAAACCTGCGGCACTGGTGTGCCCAAAGTGCGACAAGGTAGCACTACAATCGACTTAACCGGCAGCGTCTGATTCACCGGACCCTGCTCTATAATTGGCGGTGGCAGCTCGAATTGTGTATCCACGCTGACCACAGTGCGGCTGCTTACGCTGCCTACAGCATTGAGAGCATTGCAGACGACAACCTTGCCGGAATCTTCGCGTGCAAAACGTGTTATGGACAGCACAGAGCGACCTTCCGGCGTTAGCGTTACCTCCAGGCGACCATCACGATAGCCGGGCAGCAGCAACGAGCTGTTGCCCTCCACAGACCAATAGATGGTGGGACGCGGATGGCCGCTGGCCTGGCACTCGAACAGCACTTCATCGCCCACTTCGACCAGCTGGTTTTTGGGGCGTAAAATAAACTTTGGCGGAGCTGTAAGAGCACGGCGAAAGAGTTTCGAGATATACAATAAATTTTATATGTTTATTAATGAACAGGGCCGGTCGTGCCGAGCGTTGCGCCACTGACCAACCAACCCCTGTGGGCAATTAACTTACCATGCACTGTTAAAATGCCCGTTGCGGTAATTGAGCCAACAGCATTGTCCGCCTCACAGCTGTACTCGCCCATGTCCTCCAACGTAACGTCGTCCAACTTAAGGCTACGGTCCTCGAGTACCTGCACACGACCTGTAAAGAGCGCAATAAAGAACTTATGTGAAAATCAGAAAACAAAATGGACAACGGCTGGGGCTGTGGTGATAGTTAAATACTCTAAGGATGGAGAATGCAGGACTGTGTCTTTAAGCGGCAGAAATAAGCTTGATGAAGTCTACTTTTCTAGACTTTCATTCAGCTGAGTTAATATTAATAGAATTATAATTCGATTAAAATAATACCAATTATTGTTGTTATTGAGACTTTTTTAAAAGATGATGCTACCCAAGTTACTACTACAGAAAGATGATGACTGTTCCAAACTAAAGTAACTTTTTTTAAAAAGATGATAAGAGCCAGGTTACTATAACAGAAAGATGATGACTGATAGAGATAAAAGTGAGCCATTTTTGAAAAGATGATATGAGCCAGGTTACTACTACAGCAAACAGGCGTTGGCTACAGTGTCTTCTGCCGCTACTACTCACATGTAGAGTATAGTAACTTGACTAAAACAAATAATAGCAACAAAAAAAAGAGAGAAAAACTTTGCTGGCAAGCTTAAACCTTGGCCCCAGCACAATAATTGTGCGCATTTTTGTTGCATACTTTCCAGCGTCTACTGGTCTACAAGGTGTGCAAACAGTTGGGCAAACAAACACACACTCAAACTCACACACACACACACACGTCACTTGAATAAACAGCCGGAAAAAAAGAAATGAAACTCAAGTTTCGCCAGCATCAAATCATCATCATCTTAAGCAATGGCAACAACATCTGCAACAAAAATGCTCATCATCTGCAACAACAAACACATCATCTTTAAGTAAAACATGATCATCTTGTGAAACAGCAGCAGCAGCATCATCATCATCATCTTGTCAAACAGCATCATCAGCTTTGTCTTCTACTTCGTTAGTAGTTCAAGTAGCGTAAAAATGGCCAAGCCAAGCGGCGGCATTGGCAAACAACCACAGCAAAGTGTAAGCCAAGTCAAGCCAAGCTGCATATGTATCTGGTAGATATATGTATTTATATGTATCTATGTAACTTGGCAGCAGGAGGCTGGACATTGAGCAGCACCTTTTGTGGTTTTTCTTATGAAAATACAAGAAAGAAAAGAAAGTCTTTGCTTTCGTTTTGGTTGGTTGACTGTGAAATAGGTTTTAAATGTGGGCTGCAGTGTATTTGCGCAGCTTGTTGTTGCTGTTGTCGCTGTTGTTGTGGCTCCACTGTGCCAATTGTTTGTATAACAAAAGTTTACTTGAGCTACAACAATGTTTTGTAGCATTTTCTTTTACGGCAATTTAAAAGAGAGCGTAACTAGCACTGACAGCGTGGAGGGGCGATTACAGACAGACAGCCGAGGGTTCAACTGTGGCAGTTGCAAGCTACATCTTATAGTGAACTATATACTAAATACTAAGTTGTATGTGCGTGGGAGTGGGAGTGTGTGTGTGTGTGTGTGTCTGTCAGGCTAAGGACATTGCAACAGTCGAGTGTTGTGCAAGCAAAATTGTTGATTGCTGCCAACAGAGATTGGCAATTAACGGAATTAAAAGTTACAGTTGTGTTTGCCTAGTTGGGCCAAAAGCGGCGCACCCCAAAAGTCCTTCAAGCAAACCACCAGCCCTGAACACACACACTGCGCCAAAGGCAGGCAGTTGTAGCTGCTCTTCCATCAGCTGACCAGCCAGCAATTTCTCGCAGTGTTGCAATCAACTCAATGCCAAAGCAACCGCATCAGCTTTTTTGTTATGTTTGTATTTGTTTGCGTTTTTCTACTGTGTTGGCCAAACACAAACAAAAAGCTTTAATTTCATTTGAATGAAAACCTGTGGAAAACTACACAAAATGACCGCCAGCGCATTTTCAGCTAATTGATTGTAAAAAATAAAAAATAAACTTCATATATGAAGCACTTACGCAAAGGCATATTTCCGCCAGTACGACGCCAGAGCACATCCGGTAGTGGATCACCGCCAATGCGGCACTGGAAGACCACAGAGCTGCCCACAACAGCTGTTTGGTTTTGCGGACCACGTATGAGGAAAGGACGAACTGTAGTAAAGATAAGAAATGATTAGGTTTCAGTTATTTTTTCAGTGCGATCGGCTGTCTTTAGAATTCAAAATACAATTGTCTTACTTGTGGGCAAATGAATATAATGATTATGCTTGCATATTATTAAGTCTAATAATTAGAGTTTAAATTATCTCATCAGATTTCATGAAAAGAGTTTTTATACTATTTTGCGCTTTCTTGACGTAATTTTAACGTTATAGTGATTAATCCATTTTTTCTCAAGTAAAATTTCTTTATGACTTCCAGAAAATCTTCTTAGAGTTTTTTGTGGTCATAATTATTAAATCAAACTTTTCTAGCTATCTTTGTTTCCTTCCAGACCTTATGAATTCAGTTTTTTATCTATATTGCACTTTACGCGGAATTTAGTGTAACAGAGATTTAATTTTTCTTTGACTTTTTTTGGAAAAAGACTTCGTGTTCCTTGATTTTTTCTTTTAAAATTACTTTTTAAAGATCTTATAACAAATCTTCAAGATTTTGTTGATAAATTGTATTACCTCATAGCGATGATTTCGAATTCAGTTCATTCTTCTTTCTATCTTGCACTTTAAAAAGAAATTAAGCCTTGATTTTTGTATTTTTTGGCTTTTTTAAAGATACTTTCAGCAAATCTACTATAAAACACTGCTGTTGGGTCCAATAGAACCGAAAAAGAAATAGCTTATAAACTCAATAACTTCAGAGACCTTTTCTGAAACTTTTTGTAAAAACCTCATAAATGATCAGAGAAACTAAAAGTTATCAAAGAAACTATCATCTTATTAGCGGAACTCATAAAATATTTGAATATATTACATTTTGATTCCAAATGGTGGAATTCTGTTCCGAAATTGCTTTAAATAAATTGAATTCAAAAAGTTGTAGCTTCACAATCTTTAGTTCTAAAACAAAAGACACCCAACCCTGGTACACAATTTTGTGCATAAGCCATAATTGCTACTCGTATCCCAGCAATCTCTTAAAAATAACTTAAAAAGAAAACTTTTGCATAAAACTTACCATGAACTTTGAGAAAAGCTGTTGCAGACTCTCTGGTGCCCACCACATTCTTGACCACACACTGATAACGTCCATCATCCGATTGTCTGGCATCCTGTATGGCCAAGTTGCCACCATCCACAATGCGTATGCGCTTGTTCCCGGTCAGATTTAGCGTTTGACCATTGCGACGCCAGGAGATTTGTGGTTCGGGTGAGCCACGTGGTGCGCCGCATTCCATCAGTGCCACCTCGCCCTGTGCTACGCGCGTATTTTGTGGCTCCAGGCGAAACTCTTCGCGCAGAACTAAAGGGTTTGTACAGACAAGTAGAGAGAGGTGAATAAGGAATTTTGCTTGAATGACTACCCGACTGACTGACGGACTGACTGACCGCCGGAGTGACGTACCAAACAGATGCAATATTAATAAATGTCAGAGGTATGTGCATAAAGCTAAGCTGGACAGCTGGATACAAGGTAAAGCTTGACATGCCTGGCATGTCAATATTTTATTGACCCCGACTGTGCCTTTGGCGCACGTCTATTGAGCGCACTCTAGCCTTTGAGTTTGCCTTTATCCTTTGTCAATATGCCAATAAAATGTTGATAATGATGCCCTACCGATAAAAGCTTTCAAGTAAAATATTAATAAGCTTTGCAATTTGCTATGCGTATTCTATGCAGCAGGACGCAAAAAAAAATAAAATAAAAATGGGAAATACAAAATGCGAATTGCAAAATGCACTTCAATAAAGCAAGAAAGCAAGGCAGGATTGGGAGCTTGGGTGCAGCGGTAGGAATGCGCTCGAATGCACGCCAAAGGCAACAAAAGCTTATACCATTTTAATGATGATAAACACTTGTGAAAAGGCGAACAATCAGTGGAAAAAGGAAGCGCGTGGTAGGCAGGTGGCCGGGGGTGGGCGCATAACTTAATACCGAAAGGAATGCACACAAAATTTACCGGCCAAGTGCCTCGAACTTCGCCCACTTAATGTTAACTCAGCCAAAAGGCTTAAAGTCAACCCATACCACTCCCCCTCCCCCCTACAAAGGACTCGGAAAGTTCAGCAGCAGCAGCTACGTTATTAATTAAATCTTAATATACTGCATGAAAGCCGCTTAGCAACAACAACGCGAACTTGGAGAGGGAGAGAGAGAGTGAGAGAGAAAAGTCCAAAAAAATAGAATCCTCGCTAGACTTGCGTACGCCATATCAATTACACAGCGCAAAATATTAATTAAATAGAATGTAGAATGCATTTAATTATGTTGGAGTTTTTAAAAAGTTAGAAGAAATTATAATAATATATTTTTTTTTTTTTTTAAATTTTCTGCTGGGGAAAAGGTGAGCAGCAAAGGTAAAGGATAATTGAAAAGCTTCAGTTGATATTTTCTTTGGAAGTTGAACCAATTTTCCGTGTGAAGCGAAAGAAAATTTTTAAGGGAAATTTCCTACAGTTGTAAAGTTATAAAATATTCTGCACAACGCACAAAGTTCCACTTAATTTGCAATAAGGAGTTTGACTTAGAATTATGATTCTGAGCCCATCTGATGACTCCATTCATAGCTATGAAAATCTTTTGTTTTGGTAACATTTTTGGGTTTTATTTGGGAAAATTTGGACCCAAGTAGCTGGTAGGCTTTTAAGTCGAATGAAGTCAGTCGCAAATTCATAAAAGTTTCTATTTTGCACAACTTAGAAGCATTTTAGATTCATTTTGCAAGGAAAATGTCTCGAAGCCCAAATAACTGTAACCATTTCCGTAAATTTCTTGAACGTGGCACATTTTTTTATTTTAAAAAAATTGCTCATTTAATTTGAAGTTCAATCAATACATCAATTGCAAGAATTCTATCTTATATTTGAAGACGCTTTTAACACAGGCCAATGGCAACGATTCTATCCTAGAGGAAAGAAACATTGTACCTATGCAAATGTTGTTTTAAGATGAAGCATTTAGTGAGCGAAATTTAGATCTTTGGCTCGCAAGGAGCAGAAAATTTAAAAAATTTTCTAGCTTGCGCAATTTAGAAGAATTTGTCAATCATTTTTGTTAAGCATTTTGAAATGAAAATGAATGAATGAATTCTATTTCTTTTTAAGATTCTTCATTCTCTTACAAATTTCCTAGTATCTGCCGCGCTTGATTCTTCTGTCTTTACTTATATTTATGATGGTTTTGGTCGTTGAAAACACATTCAAGAAATAATTTTATGGAAACGATAATTACGATTAAGCTTCTATAAAATGCTTTAAAGTCGCAGAAACAGCAAGAACTGGAATTGACATTATTCTAGTATGCAAATTCTTTATCTTTTTAGAGTTTTCTACCTTTCTCCAAACTAAATGTTCTACCATTTCATAGCATCGGCCGCCCTAGCATACTTCTTCTTTAATCTCTAAATGTGCTTACAGCCGTGTTCTTTTTTATTTATGGTATTTACTGTAAAAACGTTTCCAAAATTTCTACACAATCCCCTGTTATTTCCATAAAAAAAAGTACATATCCTAATCCCTTGTCATCCTCCAGCATATTCTCTGCACAAAATGTCCGCATTTAATTAGTTATACAAATGAATTGTTGGCACTGCATCATGACGTGCATGAAATTTCATCCAAAAAAGTATAGAAACACAACAACTGCTGCTGCTAATTTGACAGCCGCAGGAAGCAAGGATCTGCGTTGCGTTTGACAGCTTGCAGCACCCTCGCCCGAAAACGTCATTCTACGGCATATTGCATTTTTGACACAATCATCGATCAGCGTCAGTTGTACGCAGCGATATGGCAACGCTTATTAATTATTTCTAGTTATTGTTTGCTAATGAAATATACTTACATGCAACTTGCAATGTGGCATTGCGTGAACGTGCCACACCAAACTCATTTTTGGCCTGGCACCAATAAGTGCCCGCATCGCTCTCACGTCTCGAATGTATGACCTGCAGAATAGAACGAAAATAAAAAGTGAAGAGCATGAGTGAGATTAATAAATAAATCGTCGTCTGGGCTTAGGACAACACGTGCCGCATTGTCCGAGCTGCAAGTTCAAAAGTTATACAATGTGTTTCGCATTGTAAGCCCCCTTCCCCCCTTCCACCAATAAATAGCTAGCTGCCCACTGACCGTATACGCAATTTAATTTAATTAAAGAGACAAAATGCTGAAAAACAACCCTGACAATTGGTTGGGCTATTGTTGCTGTTGCTGCTGTCGTATTGTGGAGCACTTGGCATGTTGCCGTCCAACGTACGTCCAATCCTTAATCACTTGGACCTCTTCAATTAATTGGCAACAAGCTGTAAGCCTGACAAGTCGTCGACTCTCAAAATGCTTAACAGCTTAGGCTACAAATATTCGTCGTCTCAATGACGAACAACCAGTAGAGTCGTCGCAAAAAAAAGGAACAAATTGTCATTGTTAACTAAGTAACTGTTATTGTTGGGGGTTTCTTTTTTTTTAATGATTTGCTTCCCCTTTTTTGGGGGAAGTGCCTAACTCTTAAGTCGAATCAAATACAGTGCGAGTGTGTCTCGCGAATTAAAGTGACTTGAAGGTTAATACTGAAAATCTCTCCGGATTAAAAGTGTATTGTCGACTTCAAATAAGCGTTTGTTGGAGGGTAGAAGAAGTTTTAAAAATTCGGTGGGGTTGGAAGAGGTTTTGGCAATATTTTATATAGTAAGTTGCATTGAAATGCTTAAAAATGGAAGAGTATATTGTAAAATCATGTTGATTTGGGTTCCACTGTTCTTATCAATCATTTCAGAGAGCAAACAGAAAACATTCTGGGTTTACAGAGACCTAATGGAAGAGTAGAAATAATATTCATAAAAATAATATCTTGCAGTTGAATTAACGAGTTAAATCTGTCTTCTTTCTTCTAAAAACCCACTGCTGTTATCAAACGATTTAATTTCCAGGAATTCAGGCATAAAAGGCAGAAATCTTTGTTTTTGCAGTGAACTGGTGAAAGAGTAGAAATCTGCAGGCAGAACATCAAAACTTGCTGTAAGTAATGTCTGATTTCAAAAGCAGTAATAGAATGCGGGTTTGAAGTTTGCTCTCATTTATATATTTTGCTTTATATAATAGATTTTCAGATCATGAAAACTGTGCTAACCCTTGAAAGAAATTGCTAAAAGATGGAAAATGCTGTTAGCAGACAGATTATAAAAATTTTTATAATATCATATATCATACACAAAGATATCTGGCTTGCAATATCTTAAATCCTTAAATGTCCCAAATCAAATGATTTTCTTGACTTTAATCTGGACGGCCTTTACAACGCTTTATCGGTTTGTACCTGACCCTAGCAGCTCTCGTGTGGCGCCTGTTCTGTGCGTAAGTCTTCTACAGTTCCTTACTCCACGGAGGGATAGGCCCTTCTTGCAGCTTTGCAGTTTACTCTACGGCAGCATAGGTTCTTCACCACTATTTTCATAGGATTTACAACACTTAAAAAATTAAAGCTGCTGGCAACAAAGAGACGCTATATAATATTCGGTCGACTGAAGAAACTGCTGCGTAAAATGCGCTTCAACAACCGAGTTGAGATTATGGAAAAGTCGAAGAACTGAATATATTTCTAAGTTTGGATCAAACGGGAATACTTCGAAAGGGACAATATCGATATTGATGCATTTTTCATTTTACAAATAAATGCCGGCAACTCTTTGATCAAGGTAGTATAAGCACTTTGTAATATTTAAGGTATAGCCTCATAATGTCTTCCGAAAATAGAAATAATTCTTAAAATTTCCTTAGTTAAACCGAAACTGCACAAAATGTGCGAATAATTAAAACAAAAGTAATGTTCTCTTGAAACAGCTAATATTACAGAATTAACCTCAAAAACTATCAACTGAACCGCTTGAAACAGAAGAACAGCATTTCCAGCAGATGTCATCTCCCTAAAGTAACGCAGCACGCGCTGTTACGCACAATTTCGCAATATCATCATACTTTTTGTTGTATTTTTTTTTTGTGAAACCTTTTATTAAAATACTAAAATCGCTCAGGCTGCAATAATTTGGCTTAAAAATATATTAAATTGTTGCATTTAATGAAAGCAACAAACAACTTCGAAACAAGAATTTAATATAAACAGAATAGCAGCAGCAGCAGCAACAGTAAAAATAACACAAAGTACGAGTAAAAATTGCCCGAAAAAGTGCAATGCGGGTGGGTGTTCATCAACCCCGAAATCTATACTATACTCCACTTGACTTTTATTGTTTTTACTAGGTTTTTACAGACGTTGGTCAAACAGAGCGTACAATCCAACGACCCTTGTCTACGCCGTGGGGGGTTGGGTGTTGACTAGACCCTGGTCTATACTGCTAGGCCTATAATATATGACGGCAGATGATTTGTCTTTTTGCCCTTAAATTTGTTTGTATTTGATAAAATGCAACCATTTGGAAGCGCATAAAATAATATTCCAAAATTTATGCAATTTTCTGTTTGTTTACGTATTTATTTTGCTTCCACTTTTTTTTTTGTCTCAGAAACGAGATACAAATGTTTTGTTTCTCAGGGAAGACAAAGATATTGCGAAATGTTGTTAAAGGTTTGAGTTGTTTTTCTAGTAGTTCTTAGAGGTAGAGAAAGAGAGAGAGAGTAGTTGTTGTGGCGGAGCTGGTAGACCGTATGTTTTCAAGCACTTGTTGGCTTTAAATTGAAAGTTTGAATGAATTTTGTGTAAAGCGAACTTTGAACTGCTAAATGATTTGTGGGGATAAATTAATTAAAGCCAGACCAGACCGTAGATGTTGGTTTTTGATGGTACTTTTGGTTAAAACGGTTTACAAATGTAGCAATTGTGGGTTGTTGGACGACAACAGTGGGAGAGTTTGCAAATATGTGAGACAAAAAAGCTGGCTGAGTTTTGTTAAATTAAATAGCATTTTTGAGCAAATTCCAAGTAGTAGCATCTGCAATATTTGCTTACAAAGCGTTGGAGTAACTTTAATAGAATTTATAAGTAAAGCTTGAAAGTTTGGAATGCAGTAACTGGTTGGTCATTGGATATAAGGTATTTAGCAAGCAGCTGTATCTTTTAATTGACTTCAGATGCGAATTGTATAATTAGACATAAAATAAATTTATTTTCTTTTTCTACTCTAGCTTAAGGGTGACTAGCTTGAATTTAGCCACTTCTTGAGAGTTACCTTGATGTAAAAATAGTTTTGGTAGTGAACTAGACTGGACGATGATTAAGATTGAGTCAATGTGAGCAAAATCTTTCGAGTGGGCCTCAGTAGCGTACTTGGCTCCAAACCGAAATGTCGGTGGTTCGATTTCACACTGCAGCAGTGCTGTCTAGCACTAGCATTGCTAGCAAATAGATGCTATTCGGTGAGTATATCTCTATTAATTTAAGAAACCGCCGTTCGTATACGATTATAAACTGTTGGTGCCTGTACTCTTCGAATAGCTATTAACAGAGATATCTTCATGTTTCATGTTGGAGCGATGACTCTAGTCAAGGAAAATACATTTATTATTTTAATAATTTTTCAGTCTTTGTAGTGTATTATGAGAGAGAGAAAGAAGCCGTCATGGTAATTAATTTAAGGAATTTGCAGGCGAATTGTTATTAATAGGCATTCTACCAGGCAGACGCTACTGGAAGGCTTATTAGTCAAGGTTGGTACTGATCCATGGACGACAATAGTAGCAAAGCTATCAAAAGAAAGAATAGTTTGACCAGAGACTATTGCTAGAACTTCGGCAGAATTGCAGGAGAGATTCAGAAATCTAGCAGGCACTTCTACACTTTAATCTTGGTGGCCGCTATTACTCTTTATTAGCTCTCATCACGCACCATTTTCAGTTCACTACTCCTAGAAAGAAAGGCCATTCTCCACTTATTTTTTTCCGTCTAAGTCTAGTCTATCCAAATCCACTGCACTATATGAATTCTTTTCTGATTAAAACAATTTTATTTTGAAGTTCCGCGAGCGTGATGGGGGTTAGCAAGAAAAGAGTTCAGGCGTCTGCCTACATCAAATATGATTTATTTTAGATAACTTTTTTTCAAGACCTTAAACAGAAATATTCTGAAATATTTTTAATTTTTCGAATTTCAATTTTTTTAAAGACCTAACCGAAATAAACAGAAATTTTCTGAAACTTTGATATTTAAATTATGCAAAACTTTAAAAATCGTTAAATGAGATCAACTGATTTGAAAAAGGCATTTTTTACTATTTTTATTTTTGTATGATTTATAGATTGTCTCAATCATGAAACAAATCTTTTTGGTATTATAAATTAAGCCAAGTTTATGGAAACTTTGAAGTCATACACTTGCATATTTTTCTGTCTTATTATTATTATTATTATTATTATTTTTATTAAAGAGCTGTTGCTGTACTTGAAATCTGAGCTCATTCTACACAAATCATTACCAAATAATCACTATATACATCACAACGTCTTCTGAATTTGTTGCAGTTCCACTTTCTGCAACTACTCCAATCACGTGCTCAAAACAATACCCCATATATTTCAGCTGTTTATATAATCATCAAACACATACAAAACGTTGCAATTTGTAAGCCTTGCACTGTGCATATCTAGGCCCTATTATTATGTACAATCAACAGCTGCTTGGGAACCTACCTTTAAAAAGAATAAACCACCCGCGGGCAGCATTATGCGATGCGAACCACCCGTATCAGTTTTCACTTCACGTCCATCCTTATACCATTGTATGGTCGGTGTTGGATTGCCCTCGGCCTTGCAATTAAACGTAAATGGATCATTTTTTGGCACTGTATTATCCATGGGATGCTCAATGATGCGAGGATTTTCAGCTGCAATAAAGAAAACAGAGGAAAAAAACAAGAAATGAGTTAAAAAAAACATACAAGTCACAGACATGTGGTAAGTATTAAGTTATAAGTGGCATGCAAGCAACCCTTGAGGCAGCGGCAGGCAAGACTTCTAAACGAGGCGCGGCTGCACATACCCCAAACAAATGTAAACTAATATTTCACTTAAAATGTCACAAACTAGAAGATAGAAAATTAAAAGTATACCAACAGCTGTGAGGTGCAGAAACATGTGTGTGGCACGACCAGCGACAGCAATTAAGCAGCCATTAGAACTTAAGCGCCTGTAATTTAAAAAAAAAAAAAATAATCGGAAAATGGAAAAAGAAAACTAATCCAATCAAGAGAAACGTAAGAAAATCTAAGCAGAAATTATGTTAACGAGCTTGCGACCAGCTGAAATTCAATTAACTTCAAAAAATATTTGCTTGCAACCGTAGGGCGTGTGTTGGCTTGGTAGGTACCATAAATTTTAGCATGTCGATAAGGATAAAACAAAGGACATTGCCAGCAGTCACTGTGAGTAAACTTTATTAAAAGCAACAACAACTGCGAAATGGAACAGCTGAAAAGTAATTACAAAAAGCGCTTAAAGGTGAAAAATGGACCACTTTGGTTGGTCCTGCTGCTCCTGCCCGGACAGTACTCTGCTGCTGTCGTTGTGGCTGTTGCTGTTTGTTGACTGTGACTAACATCATTCAGCCGGAAATTAAGTTTTGTAGATTTATTGAAAGCGGATAGCAATGTGCACACTGCTTTGTGTCAAATGTACGTACTCCTACTGCCTGAACACACAGGTGGCGCTACTAGCTGGATAGCTCTTTGTCTCATTGTCTAGCTGCTGGCCATTGTTTTTGGGTCGGGCATTGTTTGTTTCTACGCGCCTGCCTGCAACTGCAATAAGCTAATTTAGTTGATGCAGCTTTGTGTGCCGCCTGCAACTAATTATGAAAATGGCTTGCAACAAAGCCCGAGTACAAGAACAGCAAGATTTTTGCCAAATTTTATAAAATCTGAAATATATAACTTCAAGACAACAATTTCTGCCATAAAAGCCGCAAAAAATACATGCAAAATGCCAAAACTCCCCAAGAGATACAGTCATCCTGCTTAACGGGGAAAAAAATGCTGAAAACTTGCTGTGCATATGGTAAAAATTCTTTTGCTAGCTAACAAAATATTTAATTAAGCAAAAATATGTTGCATACATCCACAAATATTTCTCAGCTAACCACTTTTCATTTTTTTTCTTTTTGCTTTGCTTTTTGTTGTAAATGCGCCACAAAAAGGCAGCAAATTAAGTATACGCCAGGTAAAACCACACACACAACACAGACCCAGCAAAACTTCGATAAACAAACGCTAGAAGAAAGCACAACCAACGCAAGGACGTGCAACAAACAAAAAAAAAAACAAATACAATTTCAATTTTCTCTCCAACAGGTAAAAGCCAAAAAATATGCAAGAATTTTTCTGATCTACTCGGGAAAAGTTTTTAAATATTTTTCTTTACAGCAAAAAAAAAGCAATTAAAAAAATGCAAAACTATATCTCTCTGTGCGAGTGTGTGTGTGTGTGAGGGAGAGTGTATCTAGCGGTCTGTGTGTGTAAAAACAAATAAAGTTAACGCTAAAAGCGCCTCAAGGCAAACAAAGAAAAACTTCTTGCACTTAATTATTTTCATTTTGTGCGCTCTTAATTTGGCAGTCAATGTGTGGAAGTTGCGGCATGCATATGTACGGTGAACACTCGCCCAAGGCGATCTTAACAAATACATATAAAGGATCTTGATTTTTTCAAAAACTTTTGAAAAAATATGATATGCAAAACTACGAAAGACTAAGACTAATCCATAAATAGAGCAAATCCGTTAAAAAAACGTTCCTTATTTCTATCGATATAAATCAATTTTAAACAATGTGCGATAAGGTACGCAAATTTCAAATTTAAGTTTTTCTTTTGGCAGAGTTTGCGTCGTTTGTGAATATTTATGCTTTTCTTCAGCAATTCCAAAAAAAGTGCAGCTGAAGCTCATTGCTGGCTCTTGAATACATATGGGAAAGCTGCTCTTAGTGAAAGAACGTATCTCCAGTGGTTTCAACGCTTCCAGAATGCTGTTGTTAACGTTAAAGACTGTAATTTTTTGTGAAAGAGAAGAAAAGGTTTTTGGAGATGCAGAATTTATAGCTTTACTTGACCAAAATCAGTTCCCAATGCAGGACGAATTTCTAGATTCAGTTCAAGTAATTTAACAAGCCGTGTGAAAACGCCTCTGAGCCATGGGAAAGTTTCTGAAACATGACCACTGGGTTCCCAGAGCCTTGTAACCGATAGATGTTGAACGGCGTTTCTTTGGTTTAGTAAGCCGCGTCAAAACGCCTTGAAGTCATGGGATTGATGCAGAAGCAAGCACAATGGGATCCGTTTGATTTGAAACCAAGATATGTCGAAGGGCGTTTGATTGTTTGTCAAGATGAAGGATTTCTAGAATCGTAACTGGCAAAAAAGGGTCCATGACGATAATTCACAGTGCAGAAACTCTTGGGGAAATCCCAAACATACATATGTCCAAAGCGACATTTGCTCTATCTCAAGGCCATAGGTGATCAAATTAATAGAAAAATGTGAACTTCTGAATTTTGAATTGAAAAAAAAGGTATTTCCCCTGACTATGTTCATCGATTCAATGACGCAGCATGAATATATCTCTTCTAATAGCTATTCGAAGAGGCACCTACAGTTTAAAGCCGAATCCGAATGATGGTGTTTTTATTTAAAAGACCTTTTCCCAGGTAAATAGCGTTTATTTATTTGCTAGCTATTTGGTAGACAATGAAACTAGTGTTGCATCGTGGAATCGTACCACAGACCCTATAGATTAGCGGCGAGTGCGTCACCAAAACGCTACTGTGGGCCATTATTTAATTTTGTAGGGGCACAATAGACCCTTGGGGTTCGTAGTGCCGAAAAACGTAGGCCCTCTCTAGTATATACATACTGATTTTTGTAGTATCCTTACATACTTTATACTTTAAATTAAGTAAAACTGGTTTACCAAACTCAGTTTACGGCTATTCAGCTGGTTAAGCTTTGAGTGCCGAATCCTGTATCTCTTAGATCTCTGGTATTCCTAGTTCATTGTTTCCCTCTGCAAACATAGCTTGTCGTGCTTATGTTTCTCCTTAAATTTCTCTAACTTGATTTTCTGCACTTAACCGTCAATGACGAGTGTCTACTGTAGCTGTAATTGTAGTGCGGCGCGAAAGTCGCTCAGTGCAATTGTCTGTGTGCGTATGTGTGGGAGCAATGGCAATTTATGCATTTGGGGAAAAAAAGGAGGCTGAGTAAATAAACATTAAAGTGCTGCCGGCGTTGAAATCTTCACACACACACACACACTAATATACACACCCGCACATACACTCATACACACACATTACACCTACGCATTGCTCATAATGTGCAGTACACCAACAACAACAAAAACAACTAAAACGTAAACGTTGAGCCGCAATAATAACAGGAAGTGCATTTGCTGTTGTTGTCTTTTGTTAAGAAATCTGTGGCTGCGTTATCTCTCTCTCGCTGTGTGGATGCCTCAAAGTCTACAGATCCCTGTTGATGATGCCACTACTACTCTCTCTATCTCTCTGCATCGTCTACATGTCTATTGGCTGGTGTTATCTTAGTTTATGTGCCTGCTGTCTCTATTGTTGTTGTTTTAGTTGTCTTAGTTGTTGCAGCTACTGCTGTTGTTTGTCTAACATAAGCATAAAAATGTCTGCTTGAAAAGTTTGCTCTTTGTTTGTCTGCGAAAGCAGCAGCAGCAGTAGCCGCAGTTGCAGCAGCCGCAGCTTTAAGGCAACACGGCGGGTGTATCTTTAAGATACATTTACATATTTGCCTTTTGACAGTAGGTGCTAAGATGCATTTTCGCGGCTATGCAACATGTGTGTAAACAATGTTGCGCACAACATGGCCAATATGATTATTAGCATGTCAACAGCATGCAACAAATAGTAACACAAATCACAACTTTCCCAACAGACAAACAAAAGCTTTAAGTAAAGACGTTGAAAAACACAACGATAATGATAATGATGTTGTTAATGTGCAAGATGATGCTAATGCAGTTGAAGATGATGCAGTTGCAGATGCAGATGACGATAAAAATAAAGATGATGATGGTAATGGTAATGGTGATAACGCCGACAGGCAGCTGAAACAAACAGCAGGTGCACAAATGCATATGCAAATATGTTTGTTGGGCACTGTGCTTAAAAACTTGTGTGCTTTCAGCACTTTCTGTAAGCCAAGGCAAGATAACAGCTACTTAAGTAAATGAGGGGGAAGATAGTCAAAGAGAGCCCATGATGCTACCGGATGGAAATATTTCTTTGATAACTTTTTTTATGTAATGCTTAAGATTGGAAGCTGTATAGATGCTACGCATGAAAGTAGCTGCATTAAATGAGAAATAGAGATAGAGAGTTTACACTATTAAGCAAATAAAATCAACTCAAATTTTAACAGATAAGCTGCAGATGATGACTTAGCTAATGCCTAGAGAACGCTACTGTGGTTATAAAATTGAAGCTGCGAGCTTTGGAAGTAATAAAAAAAGGTAATTACTTAGATGAGGCAGCGTGTGATTTGCTTTATTTAAGGTTTATAGTTAAGTTATATGTAAATTTGAAAAGATAAAGACTAATGAAGATAAACTTTATGTTGAACAGATGAAGGGAATGTATTGGAAACTATTTTATTTTATTTGCCTAACTATGACTATTTTTCTAATAAGTTTTTAAGCGAATTAAGATTAGTTTAGATAGCGAAAGAGATGAATTGAAAAGAACTGTCATAGCATGGGAAATCGTAGATGTAACTATAGTTTGTATGAAGTCAGCACTTTTTTTTGGCGAAATTTCGAAATCTGGCAAATATAACAAAAAAATTAAGATTTTAATCTGTTGTTGGTTACATTTTTTTACTTTATTTTTGATTTTGTTCTCACACAAGTTTCTCAACTACTTTAAATCTTTGAACTTTCAACTACCGCTTACTTGTTGCCAATTATAGCAGACTTATTGTCTTCCCAAGACAAAGCTGCACACACACTTAGTATCTCCTCTCAACCAAAAAGTACAGTCACTACCCATAAATGTAGTTAGCTTTTAAAAGTACTTACTACATGCTCCCCATATATTTTAAAATTTTATATTGAACTAAACCAACAAGCGCCATGTTGTAAACATAAAATATTCAAAAACTTTTTGCACAAATCACCTCAACTATACTATATATAGGAGTGCATACACATCCACCCCGTTGTCCCAAAAACTATTGCCGACTTTAAAGAGCTTTGGCTGGCACTTGACTTGAAGTACTCCAAGTATTATATATGTATATAAGGCGTTGGAGTAGTATTTGTGTCCCAGTTGCAATGACGCCAATGCAATTGTTAAAAATTAACAAAGCTGCTACATTCGATTGCCAATGTTGTTGTTGTTGTATACGAAATTGTTGTTATTTTCCATGTTGCCGAGGCACTCAAAAATAATTTATAAGCTTTTAGTGGCACTGGGAATGTCAAGCAACTTTCGAGCGACTCTTAAACAAGAAATACACAAAACAAAAACGAACCGAAAACCGAGAAAAAAGAGCAAATAGCAGCAGCAGCAGCAGCCATTTTGTATTTGTTGTTTTTGATTTGCCTTCAACTTTTAGCTAGAATTTTATTTATTTATTTATGCTGAAATGTTTAATTTTTAATGTGCATGCAACTTGCAAACATTATGAGCTACTACTGAGTGACTGACTACTACTGCCGAGAGTTGGAAGGAACATGCAGCATATCAACTTTGGCGCTGCCTTGAAACCAATGCGGAAGGAAGTTATCAGAGAGTAGTGGTGGGGTGGGCGTGGAAGCGCGGGTAGGTTTGTCTGGCTTGAAGAGTGAGGCAGCAGCTGGGCGAGGGGAACTGTAGAGCACCAGGTTGGTTGGCATGGAAGCTTTGTAAGCCTTTTGCACAACTTTTGCCACTTAAGCTTGGCGTGTGTGGCGGTGAGGCAAAGGTGAAGCATAAGGTGAACCGCCCTGTGGGAAATTTGAGGAATGCTTGAATGTAGAACTACTTGCTTGATTAACTTAATAGGCAACAAGTGAATAAACTCGAGCTTTTTTAAATTAAAAACATAAATAAAAAATAAAATGTATTCCTCTGCAAAAGCTGAGGAGCAGGGTGATATAGTGATATCGCTACTAATCGCACTTCGAAGAGAAAAGAACAGTCCTCAAAACGATTTACTTTACGTAGCAAGACGCCTACAGAAGCAATTTCGAATATATCAATGAGAATCAGTGATAGTTTGCTAGATTAGCAGCGTATTCAAAAAAGTCGAATTGCCCAGCTATGATTGTTTAGAATATTTTCATTTATTTTTCTATAACTTTCAAAAATAACTTTTTTGAGATTAACATTACCAAGTGCATTTAGAATAAAGTAAACTTTTTATCAATGAATTAACGCTAGATTAAAACCGACTTCCTTTTCTATATTTTGAAAATCTCGCTTGTTTGAGATTCACATTATCAAGTAAATTTCGAATAAATTTCGAATTTCATAAGACATTTTTTTTTTAATTTTTTTTTCTCGTTTTCATTTCTTTAAAAATAATTTTATGGGAATTTAGAAACCAAAATAATTTTTACCACAACAATTTCACCTAAAATTGCAGCAGACTTTATCACCAAAATTCCAAATTTTCCAACTGGGCGTGCACCAACCTACATGTGTGTGTGTGTGTGTATGTGTGCAGGTTCGTCCTGTGTATGAGTTCCTTCAGCTAGTGTTGTTTGTGTGCGAGAAAAGTTAAATACGCGAAGGCGCTTATAATTTTTAACCCGCTTTTGTTGTTAACTTGTTGTGCCTGTTAAATTGTTGTTTCCCCCCGCTGTTGTCCTGGTTGTTGTTCTTGTTGTTGTTATCCTTGCCCACACATTGCCAAATGGTGTAAAGTGCTGCCAGGAGTTTTGCTTTGTTTGCACTTGCCTTTGTATTTGTATGTGCCCTGTTTATTTATTTAGGCACCGGCAGAGAGTTACAGAAGAATCGGAAGCAAAGTCTTAGCCGTGGCTGGAGTAGCGCGGCGGAGCGCAAATCTTTGAGCGGTTGCTAAAATGGCTGCCAATTATTTAAATGCTGGTATTTACCGCCTGACGCCAGGACTGCCTAAGCTCTCACACCATCACAACGCTGTCATATTATATGGGTTAAGTTCTGGCTGTCTTGGGCGCACATAAATCATTATCACGCACAGTGCTGGATTTTGCAGTTGCAATGGGGCCCAAGGGTCGCTGGGATTGTGAGGTGGTAAGATTGGTAGATTTTTGTTATCGTATATTTCACGATTTTGATTTGGAAATGGGCTTTTATTAGCCATGATGAGCCAATTTTTAACCCGGATTTGAATTCTACGCAGTGAATCGATTTGGAAATAAGCTTCTGCTTCTTGTACAGAAAATTCTCGCTGTATTCTGTGAAATGCTTGAAAAGTTAGACCCAACTCTTATTTAAGTATCTTCTAGAAGTATTCTTATTCTTAACAAGATTTTTGTTGCATGTTTTTTGTTTTACAAAAAATATATTTTTTCAAAGCAAATATTTCAGCTAATAATTGTAAAAAAAATTTTAGAAATACCAAAAAAGTATCTTGAGTATAACCAAGTTTAGAATAATCGGAATCATCAGTCTGCCATAATTTTCGAAGTAATTTTTATTTTTATTTATTAGTTTAAGACCACTAAGTCTAGTTGATTCTATATTAACATAATATAAATATTATGAAATATGAAATAGTGCATGAAAGAGAGAATTTGCGGCATTAAATTCGAATTCTGGATGATGATTCAGTTCGGAACCCCTATTTAGATAGGAATGCTTTAGAACGGAAAACTTAACAAAAATCTCATTTGCACAATTCATTTAAAGATTTTTCAAAATTAACCTCAAATAACTGATTTCATTCAATTGATCTCTATAGTGTTTCTTTATAATATTTTTCTATTCAACTTATTTTCTATGTTCAAGCACTACAAGTCTCATAGTGCTATTCACAAAAAGTTGCTTAAGTTGATTTCAAACTAAATTGAATAAGAACGTCAAAAAATAGGTGGATCATTTCGATAAGAAAGTCTCAATATTAAAATTGTTCTCCTGTTTCATGATGCAGAATCAAATTACCTGCCGAAAACTTCGTTGTTCTTTGCTTAGTGAATGCCTCAAAGTAATTTGGCAGTCTGTACAAAAATAGATCTCGAATTAATATGTTTTTAAATGCCAAGCCGTTCTGGTAGAATATTATTGGCTGGAGGGTTTACTAAGAGTTTATCCATGTTTGCAGCTCTACAAACATGCCTCAATTTTGAAATAATAGCTGGACTTATCGCATTACATCAAAATACGATCGACTGCTTCTTCACTGCAATCCCTAATCGGATTATCTGCCGATTTCTAAAGAAAATTTTGCTCAGTTTAACAAAATTATTATAACAAAAAGTTTGTAGTTCTTTGCTTAGTGAATGACTAAGATTAATTCGGCAAAGATTGTATACTTTAGTACTTTACTCTATACAATAGTGATCTATTTTCAAACTCCTATTTTTTGAACTCCTAAGACTTTCTGGTAGAATATGGATAATAACTTCCAAGAGTTTACTCTTACATGCTGCTGTACACCCATGCCCATTAATTTTGGCATTATTTTGCTGGATTTGTCGAAATTTATCAAAATCCAATCGGCTGTCAGTACAATGGAGCCCTGATGGAACTATTTGCCGAATTCTAAAGAAAATGTTTCATTTAACATTCCATTGAATATTACAAAAAGTTCGTTGAAGGCCTTAAAATAATTTGGCAAATTCTAAACTAAAATGTATCTCGAACTGATATATTTGTTATCCTAGAGCATCTTTTTTAAGTTGACCCCTAACTTAAGATCTGCACATATGTCTCAAATTTTGGAATTATTGCTGGACTTATCATATTACCACAAAATCCAATGTAAGCGCTGAATGCTGTCGGACACTACTACAATCCAGCCCTGAATAGATGCCACATATTACAAGCAATTTATGCAGCAAACAAGAAGTGGCAGCCACCAAAAAAAATACCACCATAAGTCATACATAAATATTTAACATAAGCGTATTTTGTTTTAGCAAGTTGTTGTTGTTGCCAGGACAGCAATAAAAGCGGCATCCTAACCCTAAGCAGGATTATATATTTAATGGCAGCAGCCAAAAATAGCTCAGAAATGCGAGAGTCCTACCTCAGACCCTCTAGACAATGATTTGCAGCCATTGATATGTTTGCTGTGGTTGCTTCCATTTTTTTTTTTGCGAAGAAATCAAAAAATCAAATAAATTATTCAAATAATGTATGAAAAAGCCATAAAAGCATTGCCGGAGTGCCCCTGTTCCACAACCCTCGTAATCAAACTAGACAAAGCATTGAGCATTTGATTAGGCAAAATACAAAACCACCAAGGGTCGTGCGGTCCGTCGCGCTGTAACCATATGATACCCTGCAGCAATGGCATCTGGTTTTCTTTTGCTTTTTGCTGCAGAAGCTTGTTTTTTTTTCCAACACATTTTCAATGTCAAATTTATGCCAGGACACGCTTGCGCCACGTCATCTTGGCCCCGTCTTTATCGTCTGCGCTAATGAGCCAAAACGCCCGAAGGTGCTGAAATACTCAGACAGTCTGACGGCAATAATGTCGTAGACGCTGTGCTGTGCCTGCTGCTGCTGCTGCTGCTTGTTGGCTGTGTGATGTCGATGATGACAACGAGGATGAAGACGGCGACGCAGTCTGCGTTTTTCGCACATATTGTTAATTTGACGCCCCTAGCAATACGTATACTCTATGCCATATTTTATGCCAAGTGCTGCCAGGGAGCCACTTTTGTCTTTAGCTTTGGGGATTTCGTTTGCGACTTTTCACTCTTAATTAAATTGGCGCGGATATGTGTGTGTGCGCCGTGTGTGTGTTTGAGTGTGTATCTTTTCTTAAACAAACCCTTATTTTTGTTTTTATTTATATTTATTTATATATGCAGCCAAGTAGTCCTTATCAGCTGATAGACATTGAGAACAATTTCAACTTGGCTGCAGAGTGCAGGGAGCAGCAGCGCGCTTATCAATAATTTCATAAATGAAAACATTGAAATCCTTTTAAAGCTGACAGAGCCAAAGTAAGGCCAAAACCCTAAAAGCCCCGGCTATGCAGCACGAGATGGCGTTTGCCTTTTTTTTGTCCATAAATATGCGCTGTATGGCTATAGATATGAATATACACCACACGGGAGCACTCAAATACTCCACACACTTTCGTACACTCTCGCACTCTGCATGTCATATTTTTTTATCAACTCGATAGTTTTTCTGCTTCTTGCCGATATTCATTTATTTTTTTGCAATCTTTTCTTTATATGCATGGCTGTCAGTTGATGCATATCGTTGTGCGCTCGCTACCCTCTCTCCCACTTTGGCTTAACGCGGTACGGATTTTGTATCTTTTGCTGAAAAATTGCTTTGAGTGGCTTTTACTTTTAAAGATATCGCACATGATAGCAACATATTTGCATTTAATAGTTTGTAGATACAATATTTTATTATTTATAGCTGGGGATTTTATTAGTTTTGTTGTTAAAGACCGACGACCTTGGTTCACATTGACTAAGCCCCGTATTAAGCGCTTTAAAATTGTATAAACAACTTAGCATCTGCCGCTGTGCATATATAATATGAACGTACATTGTATCGTTAAGATTAATTTTGTTAAAGATACTTCCTAAAAATACTTAAGAGGTTTTAGCTTTTAATGTTTTGCTTGCTTATAGGCGGCTAAGTTATGCTCTTAAGTTAATTGACAATTTTGTGAAAAGGTTATTAAGATGATAGTGCAAGCAGCCTGGGCCTTGAGTGGCTACATAAGCCTTAAGATAACTTGTTGCAGGCTCTGAGATAAATTAAATTTTGCTTTTTGTGGTGCGGCAAAACTTAAATGAAAACAACATTTTTATAGAAATGATAAAATTGTGAAGGTAACGCTGGCAAGCATAAGATTTATTTTTTAAGATTCAGCATAATAATAAGCATTTCTGCATTGTAATGGCAAGCCGACAGAAAATGCAGCAGATGCTATACAAGGAAATATTTCATTGGTATAATTGTAAAGGTAACGCATGATTCGTAGGCAAATGTTAGATCTATTAAGCGTTTTTTTTTTCCAAAATTTGTACAGTGATCGAAATGATACCTGCAGAGACAACTTCAAAATCTTTTGCAAACTCATTATTGCTCATGCGAGCACAAATTATTCTTTGGTACAATTGTATAGGTAACGTTTGCATCGCAGTATGATGCATGATTCCATAAGAATTAAGCATTTTCTGCAAAATTATATGCTCAGAGAAAACTTCAAAATCTTTCAATAAATAATTTAATCTCATAAAGTAAAGCTCATATTTCTTTGGTAAAATTGATAAGGTTAAGATTGCTACATAGGCAATGTAAGACTAACTAAAACAAAATAACAGATATTTTTGTGCAAAATAAGCAGAGTGATAGCATTAGCAGTCCTAGAGAAAATGTATTACAATGAAGCTAATCTTATACAAGAAATTATTTCAATGGTAAAATTATAAAGGTAACGATTGCTTCGTAGATAAACATAAGTTTAATCAAACATTTTTTGTAAAAAATGCATAGTGCTCAAAATACAAGCCATACAAGCCAATATTTCTTTGGCAAAATTGCAAGGGTAACATTTGCAAATAAAAAGCATTTTTGAAACTGAGGGAATTATAAAAACTTTTCAGAATTAATTTGTTATTTTGTACTAAAGCAACGATGGGAAAAAAGAAGATTCCTTGTGCGCAAATGACAGCAAGAAACAAATTCGTATAAAAGATCTCATGGTATAGTTTTTAAAGGTACCGACTGCTGAAAGATTCCTGTTGAGTAGTCCACAAAAAAAAAAAAAAAAAAAAAAAAACACTTTCAAAGTGACCTCCATTCCTTACAGCTAGCCTAGAAATATCTCTTATTAGTGTTGAATCTCAGCTATAGTATTTATACAACAAGGGATCATTCGAAAGTCTATATCAATAAAACTTTAAAAAAGTACTTTTAGGAACTACCTTTGAAACAAATCTGATAGTACTTAATCTTTTATTTTTTAAGATTTAACTCTAAGTCAACGTACATAGATAGATAACTCGAATATATCGAAAATTTTAAATTTAGAAAGCCTGATTCGCCTCTAAGTTAATCAAGATGAAAAATTTTTAAGAAAATTTCCAATAAATGCGGCGAAATAAGAAATTTTCGCGAATGATATATTCGAAAAAGTTTTCTTTTATTAGGAAATCATGAAAATAGTCTTTAAATTATTGTCACTTATTTCTCCTATAATTTGCAATGATCGGCAGCAATTTTTGGAATGTTTCATTGAAAACAATTTACAAAAATGTATATGACTCTATTAAAAAAAGTGAAAGTTATCGATTAATTTTTCTTAAATAAATTTAGATTTTAAAGCGTCTGCCTATAGCAGCTTTTGTTTCCAAACTGTCTCTTCAATGAAATACGTATTATTCGACTTAAGTTAAATCAATTTGTTATCGATAACAAATATAGCAAACAAAAAACCATTTTTTACTATTTTGCATACAAATAAAGTGTGATATTTCTTGTCCTACCCATAAATTGTTAAATAATTTATAGCTTCTACAACAGCCAGGGTAGCATTTTAATGTAGCTCCAAAATATTCGTTATATTATGCCACCAGAAAGCAAAGTTGGCCCAAAACCTTATGCGCGCCGATCGACACAATCTCTACTCAATCGACTTGTTTGCAACAAAAGCCAACAAGTTCAGAAAAGAAAAAATAAAAAACTGTCATGTAGCAGTGTCTCAGCTGTCTATACATTATATATGACAACTAAATGCTATTGTACAAAACTTGTATAAAATCCAATTAATCATTTGCCTAATCTCTTAATTGTATTTTATTTAGATTTTAATTTGTTTATTTCCTAAGCCGATTTGAACAATTTCATAGTTCACACAGCGACAAGCTCGATAGGCAGCAAGCAGAGCTCACCTCAGACAAACGCACAAAAAGTAAGACTATTTCGTTTTTCAGCCAGATCTATATGTAAATTGTAGTGCTCATGAGTGGCATAAATTTTGAGACTAAGCGCATAATTTGTCAATTTTTCTTAGGAGCTTGTCTTTTTTCTGAGACAAAAAAGTTCAAATTAATTACATTTGTCATTTCCATTGACATTTCGACAATTTTTCTATTAATTATTTTTGATAGATGTCGCTATGTTGTTTTGGGAAAGCTTCTCAAAATGGCGGCCGTAGCAGCTGATTTATGAGCGATATGTCGTACGCTGCTCTAGTTTTGTTTTTTTTTGTTTTTTTTGGAAAATAAAAACTTATAGCTCATGTCCACAGACAAACCGTTTGTAGCCAGTTCCATGAAAATTGCTTACCTGCAATGAGAATAGAGAAGGAAAAGTAATTTTATTAATCATAAAGTCTTCGAGTTGAGTACAACATTAAATCAGCTAAAACTATGCGAGTTGCATATGCAATTAGGTTGCATGCAACCTGAGCGCACTGGCCGACAAATCTGCCAAGGTAGCACAGACCCTAAAAACCTTCTAGGCCACATAAATTATTATACATTTTCCCTTTTGACTCTTTTTGGTATGGATTTATGCGTTTGTCGTTTTGACAACTCTGACAGATATTCATCTATAGCGCGCAGTGCTCAATGGTCAACCCCTCGCCGCACAGCTGTGCCAGCTCTCACTCTGCTGCTGCAGCAACAAAGAGATCATTATCGTCGGGGGTTTTGTCGAAAACGGGGGAAACAAAAAATCCACACAGATGTCTTTTATTGAATATCGATTTACGTCGCGACTTCGTTAAAAGCTAAAAACTCATGTTAAATGTAAATATGAGCAACAAATGAGCTGAAAAATGCGCTGCAAAAACTCTAAAAAAATAGCAGGCAGGCCGCCATTTTGTTTTTACGCATCATAATATAATATTGTTTATGTTTATTTCCCCCGCCGTCGCCGCAGCTCAACTGGCACTCATAATTTTGAAGTAGTTGTTGTCAGAGTTGAGAAAAAAAAAGAAAGAAATACCGCCATGACTCACATAATGTCTGCTGCTCTCAATGTCACATGTTGCACATGCTCGAGGTCACTTCGCTTACCCTGTCAAGGAAGCGATAAATGTCCTAGAGGCAGAAATAAGCAAACAAACAACTTTGAAGTTGTCGTCGTCGTCGTCGACCCTGGCGACAGGAATTACCAGTGCCAGGCAATGCCGAGAGGCAGGACAGTCAAAGCGCGAAACCCAACACTGTGTATTCGTCGTTCCAGGGGCAGCAAAAAACAACGCAAGATTTCAAATGCGGATAAGGCAGCAAAAGTCCGTAGCCGTAGAGGAGCTAAGGCAGCGACAAAGGCTGCGAGTGATAAACCATAAAAAGGGGCCAGACGGGCCACTGAAGCAGTCAGGCAGTTAGTTGTAGTGTACACCGAGAGAAATTGGGTGAAGATTGTGACAACTAATGAATGAACTAACTGTAGAAAGTCCGATTTAAACTTTGTGGGATAGTTTTGGGAAGTTTTTAAGAGTAAAAACGAACTTACATTTGAGCTTAAATTTATTTCTTGAATTGAATTATTAATTAAATTTATGGGAAATTTTTAAAAAGTTAAGATGCAAATATTCTCACGTAAATAAAAACGATTTTGCAATTGGGTTACAATTTATTCGTTTTAAACCAATTATTATTAATTATTAATGTTGCAAGTAATTTATTTCTTGAAATCAAATATTTCTAATGGGATATTTGTGAAAAAAATTAGGTAAAGGCCATCTTGCCATTTAAATTCTTCTAATTTGTTTGAAATTAGTTGTAATATAGGATACTTTGTGAAATTTTGAAAAGTAGTCTCGATTTTGAAATATACCTCTAATGCATTTTATGAAATCAATAATTAATGTTGTAGGATATTTATGGGAAAGTTTTAAAAGTAAAGATGCAAAGATTCGTGCTCAAAAAAGTAAAGGTATTTTGTGAAGTCAATCATTTTTATTGTAGAGAGTTGGGAAACTGACAAAAAAATATTTTATATATGGGCTATTATTATTTTTTTTTTAAATCTATTCTTAATGTTGGGATAATTTTGAGCAATTCTTGAAAAGTATAGAAAAAAAGATTTTGAAATTTGATTCGTAATTATTTGTTTGGAATTAATTATGATGTAGGATAATTTGGTATATTTTGATATAACTGGTAGAATTTATTACTTGAAATCAATTGTTTTCTGATATTCTGTGAAATTTTGTAAAGACATTGTATAATCTTGCGCGCTTAGTTATTTTTCTAAATCAATTATAAATGTTATAGATTATTTGTCGGAATCGTAAAAGGTAGAGTATATGCAAAGTAGATTTTGCAGTCGCAGTCTAATTTTATTTTGCGAAATAAATAATGTTGTAGATTATTTTAAGAAATTTTTACAAATAATAGCGTCTTACAAAGGGGCTCAAATCTCTTTGCTGAAGTCAACTATTAATTTTTAAGGATATATTGAGGAATTTAGAAAAAAAAAATAAGTCAGCCGAAACTTGATTTTTTTTAAGTGATTCGCGTTATTGGGTATTTTTGGGAAATTTGAAATCGTAAAGCCGAAAATTACTTTTGAGTTTACAGTATATATGGGGGACATAGAAATTAGAATCTACGTAGACTAGACATCGCTCTTAACAGAGGTTACATCCGAGTAAGGAATCTCGAAGGACTGTTTCATTCAATTTTAAATCGTAACTCTTAGCCAGATGCTGTCTTTTGTATGAATCTATTAGGGCTTCATTTTGAAATTTGTAATATTGTTTATGCAAAACTAAGACAAAGATTTAATAGAATTTAAGATAATTTAAGAAAGTTAGGTTTCAGTGGATTATTAATTTTTATTGTGTGTTATTTTGGCCATCGTTGGCGTCTCGTCTCTGAAACCAAAGATCGGTGGTACCATTCCCGGTCTTTTCCGGCTTTAGAACAATCAAAGAGAATTCGTTGAGTTGAGTAAATTTGAATTGCAACTAGATTAAAATTTAAAATATTGTGGGTCTAACGATGAAAATTGTTTTGTAAGCTACTTTCTACTTTTTCTCTGTCAAACTTTACGCTCAGTGTATGCGCCCAAAAAAAAGGGCACTTTGTTCAGTACAGACATTTATATGTACAAGCGATGATTGATTTCATGCCAAAGTTGATTTCAATCAGCAATGTTTATGCAGTTTTTTTGTCCATAGTCTACTCTTGTTGTTATTGTCGTTGTGGGTCTTACTATGCCGCCGGCTGCAGCAGCAACATTGAAGCTTATACCAGGGTTTGGGAGGCATGAAGCGTCGAATGGCCGCAGCGCATGAGGCCGCTTGGGGTTACAAAATTTTGACAAGAATTATGACACTACCATATTTAGACTGGGCGCAAAGACAGTGGAAGCCCCTCTTGGGAGGCGTGTCATTTAATTGTTTAAAGCGCATAATTATGAGCTATGTTCGGAAGGTTCTACACGCGAGACACTTGAGGCGTAAAAAAGTTAATAAGCTTTTTGGCAGCGTCTATCAATGTCGTCATCAGCTTCATTATTGTCGCGCTACAATTTTTTATGATACCAGCAGCTTAGTGCGAAGACAACAGGGAGCAGCTACAAGAGCTGGACAAAAACTTAATCAAGAGCCATGAAATCGCATTGAAATGAAAGAGAAAATTGTGAATGCCGCACTGCCGAAAAAAAAATAACAAAAAATACAATACAAAAGCTAAAAGATACGCTGAAAGAGGCTCATCAAATGCGTAGAGAAGAAATCAAAAATGCTAAGCGTTATTATTGAGGCAGATACAAATTGCTGCTATTACGTGTGTGGAGTGTGAGAGAGAGTGTGGAGGGGACTGCCATATGCGTACGATTTAATAAGCAACATTTTGTGGCAAGAACGCTCTGCTAGTTGCTCAAAATTAAAGCGAGTCTCGGCAAGTGCGCCTCGACAGATAGAGAGAGAGAGCGGGAGCGACAAGTAAATGATACCGCCATACACATTGCTTTGGACAGGGCAACATTATGCATCATTAAAGTTATAGCGGATTATGTCCAAAGGGCACAGACCTAAATGAAACTGATTTAAGCTGGAGCACACAGCAGCGACAGAGATACACAAGTTTTCATAAACGTTAAGAGCCAAATGTCATTAGGAGCAAAAGAGCTGAACGCACAAACAGTGAACGAGAAAGATGGGGCAGCTGGACAGGCAGACAGACAGACAGACAGACACTTGATGAGCTGTCATAACATTAGATCAAGCGTTGGAGTTGGGGGTCCAGACTGAGACTGAGTTGTGTGGCAAGGCTTGTGCTTGCTCATTAGTCTTGGCCAAAAATGTTTATGTTGCTTATTATTATTATTATTATAAACATTAACACTGCTTCAGCGAGTTGAAGCCTTAAAAGCTTTAACTAAAAAAAAATTACATTTAGTTGCGCTTTTTGCGCAGACTGTACCAGGGAAAGAGAGTAGGATGGGCAGAGATAGAGAGAGAGATAGATATAGAGCGAAAGAGGCGTGTTGAGTAATTGATTGATTGATTGACTGCCAGCTAGCCAGATTGACGACTTGGCCAATGTCAAGACACTCAATGTACTAAAAGCCAGCTAAATATATAAGCAGGGAGGGTGTGACAGAAATCTCTTGCAGCATTTGAGTGATTTGGAAATGTGGGGCGCAACTAGACGGCTTTTTAGTTTATGTTTAAAAAAAGTATTGTTGACATTAGTTTAAAATAAAACAAATATGTTAACAATTTAAAAAAAAATATATAAAATCAAAGCTACTGAAATCTTAAACATCTTTAGCTGTGAGCAGATTGAAAAATTATCTTTCTCATTCAAAATAAAATATGTCAAAACATAAGTTATCGCTAAGTACGTATTTTTCATCTTTCATGCAAAGATTCATTTAAAAGTTTATGAAAGCATAGTTATGCTTATTCTCCACAATGGAGTGCCAGCAGAGAATTTTTTATTTCAGTCTCAAAACGGATAGCTTTGTAGAATGGTATATGAGATACAGGTACTTCGTGGAAAATGCCTTCAGTTTTTAGTTGTCCCATTTTCTGTAGTTCAAGGCAGTCTCATTTTTTTTATAAAATATTTCAAGCGATTTTGCAAAAGCAAGACTTCAAAATAGCCAGCAGATTATTTTTTTAATTATATAATAATTATATAATAATAATCCACTAAGGATCACATTGATCTATGTGAGGTCCCCTCCCCCGGGGGCCTGCCGGCCTAACCTATATAATAATAATGTATGAGAATTGAGAATTGCTACTAAGTTTTCTTTATACTTTTTATAGCTTAAGAAATGTTTTTTTCCATGAGACTGAATTTTGTGTGTGAAAAATCGTTCAAAAATATTTCTGGTTCAAAAACTCTTCATTATAGGAAAAAATTCAAATCAAATATATTTAATTTATGTAAGAAATAAAATAAATTATAAAACGCGCTATACTTTACAAAATTAATGCAATAGTTAAATTTAACTTTTTAAAGAAATTTCACAAATTTTAATGCCAAGACTTGACTTTTGCAAAATTCTTAAGCACTTTAAAACCAAATTAGAGATTTGCGGCACAACCGCAAATGTATTGTTAATACCTAAGCTTTTTTTTGTGTGATTTTCACTAAGTCTGGCGACCACAAAGCTGGCGTTTTCAATTTGGGCTTTATTTGTGGCGCATTCGTAACGCTTAATCAAGTTCCCGGGGTCTGTCAACTTGACTTGCTATGACTAATCAAAAAATTATGAGCCAATTAGCTACAGCCCGGGTAAAAACTACAATGCAGCCAATGAACGACGATTGTCAACTCTTGCAGCGGAGTGAAGTGTAGCAATAGTGTGCTGCTGTGGCAAGTGGAGTAGTGTTTGCCTGCCACAGACATTCCGGACAACGCCTTGTATACGATCCCATGCCTATCCATACTATATACAGCTGCTGTTCTCTACAAATGATTTCCGCTGCAGCACACAAATTATAATGTAAATCGATGCAACATGAACATGAAATATAATTGAATTGAAAATGTTGTTGCCACACAGCAGCAGCGGTGGCAGCAGCAGCAGCAGCAGGCAACAAAGGCCAACTGGAGCAATACAAGATCTACGAACATCTAGGAACTTCAATCGAAGACAAACGACAAACTGACAAAGTAAAGGGCACAAAATGCTAATAAATGCAAAAAATGTAGGCAAAAAAAACAAAAAAGAAAACGAAAAAAAAATGCTTAACTAAACATAACATTGTGTGGCTCGTTTAGCCAAACGAACAGACGACGTCATGTGGCATGTAACTGCACATCAAATGTGGCAAGGCAATTGCGAGGGCGACTACAGCAATGAGTTGCAGCTACGTAAGCGGCAGACCTGCGACAATGATACATCATCAAAGCAACAGCCAAAGGCATTGAATGCATGGATCATTTGAAAAGTGGCAGCATTATTGGTAGCAGCGGGCACAAAGGCGGCAGCACTGGTCACGCCGAAATACACTTAAAATTTAAAAGTTATCTTTGCTTACTTCAAAGAAATATGCTAAGCTGTAAAAATTGCTTGCTTTAGTTTTTGCATATAAATGCCTGTAATTCACAACTGCTTAAAGCTAATTCAGTTTATGTAGCTCAAACTTCAGCATAGCATTCGTATCAAAACTGGTAATGTAATATAGAATTGTAAAACTGAAACTTATACTTATACAACTTGTGTGTTTGGAAAATTTGTTTTTAACTTTCTTTTTCTGAGCTTGTTGCAAAATGCTGCACATAGCGAATGGACAGTTTAAGCTTGCCACTACAACGTGCTCCAAGTCAAGCAAAGACACAAATCAATGCAATTTCTATTTGTAAATGACCAAAAGCAGTGACGCTTAAGAACGAGCAGCAGTGGGCATGACAATTGTTGTTGCCTTTTGCAATTTTTGTTGCAAGTTCCTTGTGATTTTTTGTTGCATGCATAAAATTTGAGCATGTTGTTGCTTCGTTGTTGCGCGCATTGCTGCCGCCGCTGTTGCTACTGTCTATGGCCACAGACGACTTAAAAATCAAAGTCCACAGCATGTTGCAGCGCTTGGCGGCATGTTGTTGTAATTGCTGCTGTTGCCTGTTGTTGTTGCCGCTTGAAATTATGAGACCACCTTTGAGTATTTGTTGTTGCTTGTTATTATTGTTGCGCTGTGGCTGCTGCACATATCGACATTGTCGTCGTCTTCAACGAATCTCTTGCCCTTTTTGCTGTGCTGCCTGCCTGCCACTTGTGCTTTTTTTTCGTGTTGTTGCAACAACTTTGCTTCACTTAATTGTTGCACTTTGCTGAAGCGCCATGTTTTTTTTTTGTGTGACGTTTGTGTGGCAAGTTTCGTAAGTCAAACAATTAATAAACATATTGCCACAATTTATCAGCCATAATATTTGTTGGCTAGACGCAGTTTGAATTGTTTTGCGGCAAATCGATTAAGCTGTCTCAGGGCGCGCTACATTCAGAGATTCATCCAGAGTTCTACAGCCACAGTTGCAGCTAGATATCCAAAGATACAACTTCAAAGCAAAGCTAAGCACGCACAACAAAAAAATAAAACATATTAAAAACGCCAACATGTTTACAGCGAGGGGGAAGAAAACCTTCGGACAGCAGAATTATGAAAAACTGTCGGGCGTTTTTGATGCATGTTGCTGCCCCAACTATGAGTAAAGTGCAGTCCTGCAACCTGCAACATTTTGCTGCAACTTGTCTGCCTCTGTGTATGTTGTTTGTTTTTGCAGTAAATACACTTACTTAGCAGCTTACAAAGTTATTAAGAGAAAAATGTTACCTTCAGCTACAGCAAGTATCTTTGAGATAGAAAAATTTGAAATCAGTTTTGTAAAAACCAAATACGAGCTTAAGCGAGCTGTGTAGAGCGCTTTTCAGCTCTCACAATTCGTCAAGCTACGCTTAAGCTGCGGCTAACTTAAATCCTTTGCTAGTGCATATGCACTTCGTTTGGACTTTGATTTACTTTTCCAATTTGTGGCATGTTCAGTGCTTGCCTTGCAACTCCGCCTGCGTGTGCACAGCGCCAAAGCTTGTTGCTACTTGGCAAGTTTTGGCGGCAATCCTGGCAAAAATTCAATTTAAAATATTGCTGCACTTTGCTTGTTATTAGCCATGTGCAGCCAGCTCTTTTGGCCATGTAAGTAAATATATATATATCTGGTATATGGGCAACATGTGCATTTCAATGCGTAGCAGCTACAAGCAGCTACCACGACTATTTATCAACAACTTGCGCTTACATGTTTTTTTTTTTAGACTAAAAGCATGATGTCTGTGCGGGAGAGCGAGAGGTTGCAACCCAACGGCGAGGGGGTGCCTGATATGCAGTCTTACTTAAGTTACATGTCGGTGGGTGTGCTTTATATGCTGTGCGTACAGCCCACCAAAAGCCATCAAAGCCGCATAATTTGTTGCCAACATATCTGTCCAAGTAATAGTGTGTGAGCAGTGAAGGACTTAGGTAGTTTTTCTATAGAAGAACTCTAAGGTTTTTGGTAAAAAAATTTAAGAAAATGAACAAGTAAGTTCTGTTAAATTTAGGAAAATGCAAGTTTGTGTTCTTGAGATGATAGCTGATGGAAGCAATAAAAGTGCTCACAAACGCAACGTGGAAATTAAAGTTTAGTTATGAGCAATGCTGAAGAGCACATTTTCTACAACGAAATCCTAAGATTTTCTAAAAATGTGCTCTTAAGCATAGCAGAAGCAAACTTCCTATAATGGTTTCAGAAAAATTGCGAATATTAACTTGATTTCAAAGACCTATAACAAGGCACTAGATTGTCTCAGTGCTGAGTTGACGTTGTCTTCATTTTTAAAACTTTGCTAGCTTACTGCTCAGCATCAATCCCAGGCTAGCTAATTAAAGCACAAAATCACTTGAAAAGAATACTAGGACTTATGTATCTATTCCCTAACAACTTTGTTCTTGAAGCTGCAAGCCTAACAAGCTTAGTATGCAGTAGTATAGATATTCATGATAAGAAATACTTTGATAAAAAACCAAAATGACAAGCAACTCCCGGATTTTAAATTAATTACAATTTTTTAAATACTTTTATGTGTTGTTATTATTATTAATGTAGCTGTCGGTAATGTAGTGCTAGAGACTCGTCCGTAGCCTCAAGGGTTAAAGGTTCGATTCCTGACAGCAGCAATACTGCATTTGTCCAGCACTGGCACAGGCATACCTAGCAAAGAAGCGCCAGAGACTTCGAGACGTTTAAGTTGTTAAAAATCGTAAAACTGAGGAATCGGTAGCGCAGTTGCTTTCTTATGACAGGCTTTCTTCAAGTACGATTTTAAGCTAGAGTTGTAAGCTCCAAACAGGCATTGCTTGACACATAACTACAACTAACTACAATAAAATCCCCCCATAACTGCAAAATTGGTGGATTAACTGCGACATTATTGAAGCATGTTTTCAAAGAAGACTTTCGAAATAGTTCCTAAAAAGCACTTCCTTTTGCTTGTTTACAAAGAAGCGCCTAGTGCTTAGAGTCACCAGGAAAAAGAATTCACAATATAAAATCCAAATAACTGCTGAAGATAAAGATTATCTGCGTTAGCATTGAAGAAGATTTCCAAAGCGATTTTGTAAGCTCCAAATATTTGTAGTGTCCAGTTTCACAGACATATCCAACAGTTTCTACAAGCTATCACTCCCCTAAATAATGTTTGAAGATTATTAAACTAACTGCACAGCAGATTCTTCTACAGCTACAAGAGTTTTTTTGTTAACGTGCATGATAAGGATATAGTGAAAGGAACTAAGAAGCCAATGCATATAGAATTTTATTTCTGAAGAAATCAAATTGAACTCCACGAACTTGTATTCTTCATATTTATAGTTCTCAAAAGTAAAAAAAAGTAATATGATAACAGTGTTGTACACCTTAAGTCATGCTCTGACATATTGTCAAATGATTGCTAGGCATATTTCTAAAAAACGATCTAAGCTAAAATAAGAATGCAAAGAATCGCTTCCGAATTGCAAATTCTTCAACTTCTTCGAATAATTGCCTGCATGAAACTGCAAAAATTAGCGCAGCCAGACCGAATCGGTTAAGCATACGCAACGAGTGTTCCGCCCCTCCACTCGCACATTTTTTTTTCGCCAGATCACATACTGTTGGCCAGACCAATTTAGCTGCCCGTACATATTCGGGTTGCTTTTTAAACTTAATTCCAACATTTTCGCTGGTCACTCATTTGCATTTTACTGTCAAATTAATCCAATTTAACACAGCTTGAGCGGAGTAGCGCACTCCCGGTTCCCCGCCAAACAAGCAGCACCGGCCGTCTGTCACTTTGGCAAACAATTTTCATTGCTTTTGTGTCAAATCTTTGGGTGCGCAGTTGCGGCAGGGTATGTGAGTGAGTCTAAGGAGTAGAGATGTGTGTGTGTGTGTGTGTGGAGCGACAGGACAAAAAAGTCTTACGCAAAATGCAGCCTGCCAAAAGGAACAACATAATTACCGTTAAGAATTGCTAAAAGGCAACAGAGAGGGGCTGCAGCAGAACTGCAAGCAGCAGCAGCTGCAGCGGAGCGCAGGCAGAGTGAGCAGCAAAAGAACACAACGTTTTGGGCTCCTTAATTGCCCAGCGCAATGTCCATTTGAGCCATAAAGGCATGGAGCAACTACAACCACAACAATCACAACAGCGGCAGCCAGCACAATCACATGGACATAGACTGCTGGAACTGCTTGGAACATGGTCTTGGCCATGCGCCTGCGCACGATTTGTGCGCCTCATACGCTCTTTTGCTTGTTAACTTGGCCAGAAGCAGCCGCAGCAACTTGCAACTTGCGGCTGCGGCGAATTAGCAATATGGGAAACGAATCGCCCAACCACATTGCGGCATGTGCATCCACTGCAGCAGCAGCAGCCAAGCGGCAGCCGCAACGCTTGGCCAGCGCTACTTTGGGGCAGGCAGCGTCCCCTTTGCCGCTGCTTGCAGCCCGCCTGTCTGCCGCACGTATCGATCGCATTCCGCGCCTAATTCGTTGTATTTTTCTGCTCTGTAATGGGCTGTGCGCGCATGCGCTGACTTGTCCATGCTGAAAGCTGAAAAGCTTCTTACCATATTCAGATAGCAAATGCCGCACCACAGATTGCAACTTGTTGGCTGTCGCAAATCAGATACACAAGCGTCGAGACTCTGGCACTGGCACTGGGCGATGGGTTGGGTATGGGTTTGGGTTTGGGTTGTTCTCGATTGTTTTGCATATGTAGATACATGAAGAGCGAGCGCTGCAGTCAAGTGAGGGGATCAACTTGCTAGTACACTGCACAAAAGCAATAGACATGTTGCAGCTATCTTTAAAGTAAGGATAATGGTTTGTAGTGCGATGTGTAGAAACAGCGAGTACACTTGGCGAGCAGCTGAGCGTATGTGGCAGAGTCTGGATACTAATCTTCAATGAAGATTACTGGCGCAGCTTCATCTTTTACTTTGAGCTATATACGAGGTTAAGCGGCACAACTTTTCGAAATTCTTCATTGGATGCTTCGAAGTTTTTCCAATTTCTGTCCACTGCTACGAATTTTCTTTCAGTGTACTATGCGAAGCAACATTAGCGTATTTTCGTAGGTAGTTACGCATGGTAGATTTGCAAAATATTTGCATATGCTTGAAATTCGCCAACCACTCGCTGTCAAGCCAATCCAACATGTAGCAAACAGCTACAGATACACACAGCAACACACAGATACACACACACACACACACACCGCTGAAAGAGACACCCATTGAACTCTACTTAGCTGTGGCAACAAAATATATTAAATTTAAAACGCAAGACGAAACGAAATATGTTAAACGCGTGACTAATGTGAGAACGTTCTCTGTGTATTGCCCCGAAAAGCCAGCAAAGAACTGCAGAGACAAGTCAGTCGGTTGCGGCAGTCAGTACGCCGTACTGAACTTCGTTAGGCAGCAGGAACAATCTTGCGGATTAGCTGTAGCTTGCGCAGCTGGCTGGCCGACTGGCTGGCTTGATCAATGATCGTCGCTTGGTATTGGCATTGACCATGAGCAATGTGCTGCCAATGTTGCTGATGTCTGGCTAATTAGCTATGCAAACTATGCGATACCAAACACAAGATACAAGCACACAGAGAGAGAGTTATCTGACGGTTTTTGCGAGTATCTGTGCGCTGTGTTTAAATTTAATGATATTCGTAGCTAATTTTGCGCTACAACATGCGTGTAATCAGTTATAGATACATAAATATACACATCAAATACGTTGCGAGATTCTTTTTTTTTTGCTGTAAAATGAAAGCTAAACTCACATTATGTACAATTATTTTGCCGTTTTGGTTTTTGTATCTGTGTGAGCGTTATGTATTCGCGCGAGTGTGAGAGAGTGTGTGTGTGTGTGTGGGCGCCAAATTTGTAACTAAGCTAGTTGTAAACAGCTGGAAATTACATAGATATTCAAATTGTCTTAGCTTAAACATGGAGCCTATAATTTGCTTAAAGACCCAAATTGAGTTAAGTGTACTCAATATACGGTATCTGCTGAGCTGCGCTTAGAAGCTTTACAAGATTTAGCTCAACTTAGCGGATCTTTAGCCACACAGGCAGCGACTGTAGTCGCAAGACCTTAAAGGACTTGTTAGTTTAGCAGTTTGACTTGCTAAAAGATATAATGCTATGGAGCCTTCTTTATATAGATTTTTTTGAGAGAAGGTATTAGTAAACTTTTTATAAAAGAATTTTTGGAACGTGAATCTATAAGAATAATTTTTTTTTTAAATGTAATAGTTTGTATTTTCAAAATACAGCTACTTATTTTTATTTGTTTCTCCACAATATCGATAGATCACTTTTTAAAACTTTTTAGATATTTTCCTTAAATCAATATATCTATAGAACGTATAGAACAAGCATGAAATAGTTTAGTTATTTAAAATTAAAACGAATCAACATTGTTTCAAGATTGGTTTCTCGACAAAATCATGAGACCAATAGACTTTTTAGAACATGTTAGATGTTTCCCAATAAAATTAATAGATTCATAGACTTTCTGGAGCATGCATCTTAAGAAATAAAGTTTTTGATTAGCATAATTTTTTGTGTTAGGAATACCTGATGCATTTTATCAAAAAATCATTGCTTTCAAAGTTATAATGTTATTTTGGGTATCTATCTTATTCTAGTACGATAATGCTGGTTATTTGAAAATCTTTAGTTTCGATTTGATTGATTTTCAATGATTAAAAAAACTCATCATCGAGGTTAATTGGCAATATTTTAACTCGAATATGCTACTTATTGTTCGGAACTAAGTTCTATTGAAAGAACAGAATAAGGATTTATTTCACGTTATCTTTTCATTCACGCTTAAGAGGTCTAATATTGAACTAGGCGACACGAAAAAACATAGGATTTCATTATAAACTTTAAGCATATAATAGCTTCTCTCTTTCTTCATCAGCGCAGTACGCAGTCAACCAAACAATTTCCAACAAACAAAAATTAAAAACTAGACTCAACAGCTCTAAAAACCATTAAAAATTTCGTTTATCAAAAATATTTCAAAGGGTTTTCTTTTTATTTATGAAAAAAGACATCATTTTTGGGCCACAAAAATAAAACAACACTCCAAACAATAAAATTTAAAAAAAAAAACACTTGTAAATATAATATCTATCCAAAAAAACACTCAACTTATCTTTTTTTTTTATAACAAAAAGACACTCTCTAATATGCGGCATTTGAACAGTTTGTTGCATTCATTCTAAACTTATTTCTATATGCATATAATAAAGTCAACTGTCTTGCAACAAGCTGCAAGTTTAACACCTGCATTTGCTCGCCATAGATAACTATAGATACTTTTGGGTTAACTAACGAATGGTTTTTTGTGCACAATCAACATGGCTACGCTACCTGGAACACGAGTAACAACATACCAAATGCCATTGTCAGTTTTTCCCAACAAAAAAAGAAAAGGAAAATGAAAAGAAAAACCTTTTCTTTGCGCAGTGTCTCTCTATGGCTCTATTCTTTTAGTTTGCTTTTTGTTCTTTTATTTCTTTTACTTTTGTCTAAAGCAACTTTTGTGTGTTTGTTGTAGTCTCTCTACTCTATCTTTTCTCTAACATTTCTCGACTATTTGGTTTTTATTGTAAACGTTAAATTTATGACCCTACCCAATGCTGTACAGTTGGGACAGACACTGCAGACAGGCTATCTCTGTTGCACTTGCGTGTGGCAAACAACTTGTTGTTGCAACATCATATGTTGCAAGGATGTCTATGCGCGTGCATTGTTGTTGGCTTATTGCTTAGCCTGCTGCAGCTAATCGTTGCCGCTTGGCCTAAAAATCTAATTCGTTCTACCTACGCAGCGGCACAATTTCGCTTTGACCTTGTAGTATCCATAAGATACAAAGTTACATAGATACGCAGCTGAGCAGCGGCCATTTTGGCGTTGGCAATAAAAGTAATTTCTATTTCCAAGTTGTTGCTTCAATTAGGCAGCATTTGAGCAAAAAAAAAACGCGAACGCATATACCAAAAAACAAACTTTGCACATTAAATGAAAATTGCTCTGTGGGTGTAAGTAAGTATCTATGTGCCGTAGTCTCTGATTGTGTGCGTGTGTATCTGTGTGTGGCTGCCACAGTCACTTTTGTAAGCAGATAATCATAAAAATTTAGCAGCTAAACGCCCATCGTAAGTCCCAAACTCTCTTGCTCTCTAAATGCTGCACAGCCAGCATGAAAATTGTTAAATTTTATTTGCAAACTTTTGTGGGCATTTTTTTTTTTTTTTTTTTTTTGAAGTTATTTTTCCTTTTTTTTATATATAAATTTTATTTTATTTTTTTTTAGGGTGTGTGTAAAATTTAATTTGTGCAGTGGCAAAGTTGCGTTTGGCAACATCAAAAGCAGCTGCTTTAGTTACCAAACCCCCAAAAAACGCTCCTGTCAATCGTCTCGCACATCAACTGTGGCGCCCAACTACCGCAGCGCGCAGCGTACGTTCTCCTTACGCTTGCCACATTTCCTGCTGTTTCGGACGCAAAAAAATATAATCATAAATATTTTTGTTTGCTTTTGGTTGAAGTACGCTGGCTGGTTGGCTGGCTGGACTGTGTCTTCAATTAGATACCCTATAAGCGGAGTCTGTGCAGCAGCACTTGAAGATATAAGTGAGTAACTTGTAAAAAGAAATGATAATTAGCAGAAGTTGGCAAAGTACTACCCAGCAAGCAATGGAAATGTAAGCAAATGGAAGTCTACAAGAACTGCCTTGGAGTTCTTGCGGATCCTTTAAATAGAATATGAAAAAAATGCAACAAACTTGTTCGCAGAACGACGCAAACTGTTAATCTCTACTAGCTGCTTACTATAAATCGAATTTCCAAATATATTTGAAAATAATACAAAATCAGATTTAAGCGAATTTTGAAGCTTAATAAGTATGTCAAATTTTGGCCATACTTCCACAGAGGTAATTTTTGTATTTCTAATTTAATTTTAAAAATATGCAAAAACGAGAAAACTATTTTACGAGTCTCAAAGTGTTAATCATCTAGAAATATATTTACTTAAGAATTATTTTAAAGCATTTATAGATTTCGCAAAACTTGTATACATTTGAAATATATTGAAAAATATAAAAATTTTTTACAAAATATCGAAATAACTTAAAATCATAATTTACTTTATATTTCGAAAGTGAATTTCTGAAATGCTTTAGAATCTTTTCAAATATTGTCCTAAAATTTTTAAATGTATTTAAAATTTTAAAATTTTAAAAAATAATAAAATCTTGCAAAATTTTTAAAACAAAAAAAAGTTACTGATCATTTTGACATCTCTTAATGCTTTAAATCTGAAATATTTAAAAATATTTTCCTAAAATAATTTAACTTGAAAATATATTTCAAAATATCAAAATTTTGGAAAAAATGGAAACGCTTAAAAATCTAAAAAAAAAGTTACTGATTATTTCTGCCAAAAATAAATTAGGACATCTCTTAATGCTTTAAAATCTTCAGAAACATTGTTCTAAAATATTAATTAACATTGAAATTTATAAAAAAAAATATCAAAATCTTGCAAAATATTGAAATATTTTAAAACTTAAAAAAAGTTACACTTAACACACAAAAAATAAAATTTACCCAAAAAAAATTGAAAAAGCTCTTAGTATTGTCCAATATTATAAATCAATTTTAATATTTATATAAAAATATCCAAATCTTGAAAAACATTGAATTATTTTAAAACCTTAAAAATTAAAAAAAAATTAAATTTCAAGAAAATCTAGCATTCTTAGAAACTCCAGAAAGTTTAGAAATAATATCCAATTGTTTGAATAATATTTGAAATTTCTATAGAAACATCAAAATCTTGCGAAATATTGAAATATTTTAAAATGTGAACAATTCGAAATATAAAGAAATTTATAGAAAATCTAGCAAAATGTAAGAAAATGTACTACCTTGAATTTTGAGTATTAAAAAATATGTGGTTTCAAGTCATAATCATAAATATTCCTCTAAAAAAAGTTTGCAAAATTTAAAAATGTATTTGCAAATGTCAAAATCTTGTAAAACATCAACATATTTTGCAATCTTACAGAATTTTTAATAAAATGCCAGACGCTTAAGAAGTAGAAAGTATTTTGAAAAATTGGCTTTCAAAATTTCTATAATTTAAAAAATTGCGGCTCAAAGGCACACATTGAACAATTTCAAAAACAATTTCTTTGAAAAATATTTTGCATAAGTCCACTTTCGATGAAGCTGCTTCTTGACACTTGACGCTTGCAGTGTCGGACCATTTAATTTATTACGAAAAAAATCTTACTTCTTCTTTAGATGATACTAATAGATAATATCTTTATAATTTGAAAAACCTTTAGAAATAATCAAGTTACTGAGGTTTGGCTGTTTTTCCTTTTGCTGCTGCAGTGCCTGGCCCAGTGCTGCTGCTTTCTTAGTGTATTTCAACTTCGATTTTCGCAGATTAGCCAAGAGATATTATTATTTTTTTGGCTGCTACTTTTGTTATTACAACTGCGTCTATGTATGTGATTGTAAATGTGTATCTATGTGGGGGTATACTTATGTGTATGTGCCTGTGTGTAGGTTTATACCTGACTGACTGTTGGATTATCCCTGCCAATGCGAAATTATACAACTTTGTTGTAGCTGCTGCTGCTGCACGGCTATCTTTTGCTTTTGTTTTCTTTGCCTTTTGTTTTGTATCTGAAGCTGGTAATATTTTTTTTCTACGAAATTGTTTCTTATTGCTTTTGTAACAAACAAACACACAGATGCACACTCACACTCCTGCTGCTGTAGTGTGTGGGTGCAGGTAAGCGTAAAATTTTTTTGCTAAGCCAAGTTAACGCAACTTGTGCTGCTAAGGCTGCTGCTGCTGCTTGCCACATACCTCTTCCTGTTGGCCTACGCATATTGTTTCCTGTATGCGTCTGGCTTTTGTTTTCAATATGTTTGTTTCATTTCTATATAGATGTATTTGTGTATCTCTTTTTTTGTATCTTGTGCAGCTTTGAACCCGCGCTGACCCGCTTTTTGGGGCAGCTACTCGCCCTGGCAGCCCGCTGTGTGCAATTTATGCAGCATTGTTGACCAAACTAAGCAACTTTTTGGTAGGCAGCGTTTATCGTCAGCTTGTATCTGCTGCGAGTGTTTAATAGAGAGATACAGATACATGCAGCTTATGTACAATGATGTGGCATCCTTTTGCTGTCGCACATATTTAATTTAAACATTAACCCTTTTGGCCACAACGTCGTCGCCGTCGTCGTCGTCTTGAACGTTGTCGTTGTCGTCGTGTCACACGATTTACATTGCATGTTGTCACGTCATGCTGTCAGCGCAGTCGCCAATGCATTTGTAGCTTCCCTGGGTTACAACATCTCTGCTGACAAAGCGTGAATTATCAACAACTGCGTTGCCACAGCCACGCCCCCAGCTGTGTGGGCCCCTCCATACACTACACCACTGCCTTGCGCGCGCCTCAATTAAAATGCGCGAATTTTTTGTACAATTTTTTTTTTTTTTTTTTTTTTGAGCCGCTTTTTGCTACCGTAAGTAATTAAGCCGCATGCCGCTGCCACAGACCGTGGCAATGACAATGACGCGTTGAATCGAGCTTCAAACGTTTGCTGCCGCGGCTTGCTGCTGTTGCTGTTGCTGCCTGTGAACTGTCTGGATTGTCTATGGCACAGCGTTGATTGCCAGTTTGTTGCAAGTGTCACCTTTGTTGCATGCAGCCGCATTGCGCTGCTGCTGCCCAATTAAAGCGCTATAAAAATCACATAATGACATTTGACAATAAACTTTAAAGCCTTTAAGGCAACCTTGACCTATGAGGCAACAGCAACAACCCAGCAACAACCCAACAACATTAACAGCAAACCCAACAACAATGACAATTTAGCAAACATTCAGCCAAGTCATCGTGCCGCTGGATTCACGCGGGTTAAAGGCAAAAGTGAGCAGCAATCACATAACAACAGCTGAAAAACAGAGCAAAACTTAACAAAAGCATTAAAAAAAGGGCGCAAAAAAATTATGAAAAATTAATTTCTGCCCGTTGGCAGATTTCCTTTCCCCTTATTTTTTTTATTACATTTTTGGGGCGACACGAAGCCACAGACTGATACATGGCCAGGTTTATGCAGTGCGCAGATTGCAATGAGTAATTGCGGCAAAGTGAATCATGTTTTGTATAGAAACCAGAGATGTTGGAGCTTAAATGTGATAAAATTATGCTTAAAAATCGAAATGGGTTGTGGTTCGCGTAAAAGTCCAAACGATATTGACAGATAACTCCATTGCTGCTTTATGTGCTCAGATGACTGGTTTATGTGTAATTGTATGTGTTTTATATTTTTATTCAATCATCTGATTTGTAATGAACACAGATTGCGTGAATATTAGCTTGAAAGTGAAAAAATTCTTCTTAAGAAAAAATATATTAATTTGTACGAGATAAGCGTTGTAGTCTTATAAACAGAAATAGCAGGGTAGAACGTAAAGCAAATATTAACAGAAATCTCAAGTTCCGAAACTGTTTATTGAGAGTATAAATACATGATTCGTTTCATCACTCAGACTTCATATAAAAGTTTAAGTAAGCTGCACTGTCTTTGCATAGTAAGATAATTTGAGATATTTATCTCAACTCAGCTGTACGGTGAAAGATGATGTTATTTACTTAAGTTCTGGAATCTTCGTCATCTATTTCTGTCTTACAGGTGGGCTGCTTTGTCTTCAAATTTCGATGCAGTTGAATGAAACACGAAAAGTTAGTATGTCTGTGCTGAAGACAATTTAAAAGTAGCTGATATTTATTCTATTATGGAAAAAAGAGGTTATTTGCTTAAGCAAATCTGTACTTAAGTGTGAATATAATAAAAAGTAATTGCATTGTCTCAGAATGCAGGATGATGCATAGTTACTTGTAACGTAAGACTTGCATCTTTTGTTGTCTAACAGGAGAGCTACTTGGTCTTCTATATAAAAACAGTTGAATAAAAGTGGCAAAATAACCAATGAAGCTAACTTGAAAATAAAATGTACAAAAAGAATATAAATATTTACTTATTTGGCTTATCTATACATACAATAAGTCAAGTTTCTGAGTATCAACTCAACTGTGGGTCGAAAGATGATGGATATTTGCTAGACTATTGTCAACTTTTTCTGGCATACTCCAGCTCCAATGTAAATAACCAATGCATTTTGGATATAAACTTATTAACTTTATCTGTACTTAAATATGAAGATAACATGTGAAATTGTATCGTCCTAGTTGAAGAATGAAAGATGTTGAATATATTTGTATTGTAAGATCATTATGAAACTAGCCTGCCTCAAAAAAGGCAAATATTCTATCGAAGATAAAAACTTAACTGAAGACAAATGTATAATAACTGATTATCTACTGATCAATGCTATATATATATCTAAAAAAACTTTTATAGTTTTTAACGCTATAAAGTGCATAAACAATGAATATCTTTACATCAGTAGACAGATGAGATGTAGTATGCCTTATTAATATCATCTGAAATTTGGCAATTTAAAATAACTTTATATCAAAACTGGTACACCAAACTATTAGCTTAAGCTGTTCTCAGTTGAAGTATCTCTTGTCTACAGTTTTAAAAAGAGTGTCATCATGTTGTTGATATTAATATCTCTAAGACATATAAAAGCTAATAGTTTTCAGCAAGCACTCCAAGTTGCTCATTAAAGTATATATAGTTTGCAATCACATCCACAAGTAATCTAATAAATTAAAAAGATGTTTGATCATTTGTAGAAAGACATTGAAGAACTTGCTTCATATCGAAATTTTTGTCATCGACAATTTCTTTTTCTTTGCTTCCTTTACTAAGCTCATCAATTTTTAGCCGCATTCATAGATTCTTCAACAGTTTATGTAAACTTGGGGTTCTGAAACACTTCTTCATATTCACATATTTTTCAACTAAACAGAATTTTTTTTTGACAATATTTAAGTTGGAATCTTCAGATGCTTCACCTGCTATTTTTTTACAATCTTTAAGCTTCTGCAAGAAATTTGCTTCATATTGAAAAAGATAACAAATTTTTATTCTTATTTTAATCCTGCAAACTTGGAGGCTCTGCAAGAATTTGCTTCATATTTCAATTTAACTGTCATTAGAACTTGTTTCTTCTTTGCCTGCACAGCTACTCAAACACCTTTCCCAATCTCATCACGATCTGCTGGCACGCATAAACTTGCCAACGCTACCCCAACAATTGCTTAGTTGCTGTTGCTGCCGTTGCTCTTTTGTGTATGTTTTACAATACATTCCACTGTTGTGGTAACGATGACGATTACGGAGCATTCGATGGCACAGCAGCAGCAGCAAAAAAAAGAGGCAGCCACGACGCGACGGCGGCGGTGATGGTGGCAACACCAACAGTGGCAACTTCAGCTGCGGGCAAGTCAAGGGATATGGCGATATGGGCGCGTTTATGTCGCGCGATGGCAGGGTCCCTTCGATTTGTTAGTCTGTCATCATGCCTCATCATCGGCAGCCACCATGACACTGTAGCGCCGCGCTCCCTTGCCCACTGACCAAACCAGCCCAGTCAGGCAGGCAGCCAGCCAGCCTGCATGCCTCAAACTCATTCATCGTCAATATTTTCATCATCATTATTTTATGTTGCTCGCTTGGAGTCAGTTGTTGGAGGCACCCCAAAGGCTTAACTTGCATCCTCGTTGCTTACAATTTCTCTTGGTTGTTTTAGTTGTTGTTGATGTTGTTGTTGTTGTTATTGAATTTTTGTTTATCAAGCGACATGCACACACTGTTACACAATTGTTGTTGTTTGCGCAATTATGATTGAGCCGAGTAAACTTATATGTTGTTGTTGTAGTATCTTTTTTGTTTACGTCGCAGCGGCAAAATTGTGAGAATGTTTATGCAGTTCAAATATTTACATGTTCTCATATTACAGCCAGTGTGCACACATGTCTTGTTGTTGTATTTATTTATTTATTTATAACAAACGTCTTGGGGTTTTTTTTTTGTTTTATGTTTTAGGCCCAATGTGTAAGCTAAACAAAAGACAATTTCCGCTTACGTAGCAGACGAGCAGATATCTATGCAGCTGCTGGGTGGTTAAATGTATCTGCATAGCCTCAGTTAAGTTATCAATCAGTTGGAATACACAAAATGTCACTGCAAATCATTGTTTGCAAGTGCAAGTGTCAGTTTCTTACAGCCGTTGAGCGCTTGATTGAAGAGCCTCAGTTGGGCCAAGTCAGCGCGTGTGAAAGAGTATCTGTATCTGCTCTCTCCCTATCTGTATTTGTATCTTTGCGATACTTGACTCTGGCTTGATCTGGCTGTATCTTTTGCTTGCATTTTGCACGCCATGGCGTTGATTTTTATTGACAGCTCACAGCGATTTATTAATGATCGTGCCGTGCCTAAGAGCTGCAGATAAGCAAACCCAACCGCCTTGTAGATGTATCTGTAGCCAGGCTACACGCGATGCGCATCAATCTCGGCGCGTCTGTCTCACTGACTGTGCTGTCTGACTGTCCAGCAGATCAGTCAAGCGCAGACATTGGCACAGTGTGACCAAATCAGTATGCAAATATGCAAAAATTTTCTACTTTAACTCGGGTTCTTTTAGCTTTTTGCGTTTCGCCAGCGGCTGCATAGCTGCATAACTTAAGCCTGCCGCCACACATGATTAATTAAACGCACAAATTGCTCAGTTCCTGTAGTTAGTTTTAGGGTTCAAGGCAGGCCAAGGCGCTTTAATTAATTTCAACGCTCAAAATTAATAATAAAAATTATCTATAATTTACAGGCAGTCCAGTCCGTCCTACGCTGCTGCATTCCTAATTAAGTAATATTGTGCACAACACTCAAAGGCAGCTAGCTGCATACACACTCCAGATTCTTTGCCATAGAAAATCATGCTGAATCAATTAGTAATCAAGTCAAATATCATCCATCGACAGCGTCTGGAAGTTTGTGCATACAAAAAATCAACTCATCATCACACGCTCTCAAAGCGAATGAAAATGAGCAACCCACATGTGTCATGAGCTGGTATCTTTTAGTTACTTGTTTTTCTGTTTTTTTTTTTTGGTGTTCTCTGTGGCGCAGTGTATAATCCCAGCATGACTTGACATAAAGACGCACTCACACACACTCACAGAGATTTCCTAGAATTCCAGAATAGAACCGCGCGGGCCGGCACTGCCTTATATTCAAACATGCCGCCATTTGCATGGGCGTTTTTTTCAAAGCTATCACAAAACTATCTGACTTGAAATATCTTTGTATATCTCTTCGTATCCATGTATCTATGTGCATTGGCGTTGGCGTTGGCGTTACAAGCAACTTCGTAGTTGACGTCTTCACTCAATAGCTGCACAAATGAAGTTCGAAGTTCCCACAAGGTGCGTCACTAATTAAATATTTACGCGCTCCAAACGTCTAACCCAGTTCTGATTGCAATGTTTGTTTAGGAAATCTAAACATTGTTTGCTGCGCCATAAACAACACTCAAATGAAGAGTTTTTTTTTCGCTGTAGTTCGTTGGATTGGCAATCCATTGGTAGGTTGATATGTTGATATGGGTCAAAAAGGCGAAAAATTGTTTTGGGAAAGCAAATATTGCGTTTATTTTTTTAGCGGCAGTTCTCAGAAGTTGCCTTAATGAGAGATTTTTCGTGCAATTTGTGTAGAAGGTTTTTGTTATTTTGGGAAATTTTTATAATTCCAAAGTCAGGAGCGTGTTTCAGTCATAAGCGAAAAGTGATGGCATGCTTGAAAGCTAGCTTGAGTTCTTTAGTTCAAATTTGCTTAAGAACTTTTTCGAATTCTTATAATTTTCGAAAATCAGTAGCATATTAGAACCATAAACATAACCATCAGCACTCAAAACCATGTTCAGATTTTGAAAATATCTGTATAGACTAGATTTGCTTAGAAATAACATCGTTCTTATTACTTTGAGCGCTAGTTTTCAGCAGTTGGCATGCAAATAATAAAGACAGAAAAAGATTTTTGTCCAGAAAGTTGTTCTACGATGAACAACCAGCGTTTGGGATCATATAAATTGATACAGATTAGCCAAATTTTAGTTTTTCTGTTGGTTTTTGGCATTTTTTTGTTCACAATGACAGAAAAGTTATTACTAACTACGGAAAATTTCGATAATGCCTATAAATACAATAGAATGATGCAAATATTGCTTACTGCTTACTTGTGATGAGAATATCCAGTTTAAATTCTTCAAAATTTAAGAATTAATCTCAAAATAGCATATAAGAAGCTATTTGCGTAGAACTACACAGCAAGAAACTTCAAAGTTTGCTTTTGCAGAATTCGCTGTAATGATCGAGTTATTTTAAAGAGTATTCCGGCTCATATGCATTTATATAATATACACTTCCTTCACACAACCATTTAATCGCCATTTATTAAATTTTTTTCTACCCAAAGAACGCAAAACCTATTAAATCCGCATAAATCAATTGATTAATGAAATAGAGCAAAAGTTCACAGATGGCCTATTCCCCTTAGGCATGCGCTCTGGGAACTAGTTCAAAGAACATTTAATAGCTTTTCTTCTTGTCTCACAATATTGCAAATTAATAGCAAAGTTAATGTTTTATTTTGACTTTGGATTTATTATTTACGACAAAACCAGTTAGGTTCACATATCGGCGAGTTGGTAAAATTTCGAATTTCAAGCGAAAACCGGCACAAAACCGATATATATGCAAATTATTGCCAATGGCTGACTAAACTTAAAATCAATTAAGTCTCCACAAATGCTCAATACGCATTAATAAATCAAGTGGAAGAATTAATTAAATTAGTTGAGCCGCAGCACAGAGAACCTGGGAATTTATTTGCTAACTAGGTTAATTTAAATTCTTGTTTTAGATTAATTTAAGTATCTTCATTAATTGCAATATTTTTGCCGAGAAAAGCAAAAATAAATGCCAATAAACTTTGAACTTAAGTTGCTAGCGAAGAGCGTTGTTACCTTAAATAAAGCTGCTTTCTAACTTGTCTAGATCTAAGCAACTAAAGCGCTCATTTTATAATAATAAATTATATATATATAATTTAATTTTATATGTAGAAAATCTTTCATCTTTTCACTTTATGTTAATTTTAAATAAATCAATCTATTACTTGGTAGTCTGGTAGCATATTTATAAGATTTTCTTAAGTTTGCTTTCCTCTTGCGTGTTATAAAACCAACTAAGCAGCTTTCAAATCATCTCAACGTTGCGTTCATCAGAATTTTGTTTTACTTATAAAAATAAGAATATCATGGAAAAACTTAGTTTGCAGATAGTTCTTCCGAGAATCTGCCAATTATTATTCACTCTCAAAGGCTTGTCTTTGTACTGAATTCTCTGCTATTGAGTGAACTGATTACTGGGGACAAATTACAGTTTAATTCATCTCTGTCTTTTACCAGAGAACTAAAATATTCCTGAAGATGATATTAGATAAGTTCGTAAGCTCTTAGACTTACAGATCGTGCTGCAAGTCTCTCCCAACAATAATAAGACCCTCTTATCAGGGCATACTTAGACTTTGGCGTTAAAGCTTTTCTCTAAATGAATCGAAAGAGCGTAGCACTTACAAAGATGAAATATTTTTTTGAAGATATTTTCTTCAAGTCAAGTCTTTGCACTTAATATACCGTTTTGAAGTGAAAAGAGATTGTGAAGAATTGAAAGAACCATAAAATAATGTTCATCTTCGTTTATTTAATTTCCTATTTATTTGATGTCTACTTTTCTGAAAGGATACATAAAGATCATATTTTGCATCATCTTAAGTTTGATTATTGCTCTAAAATTTTTTCTAGCGGATAAGTCAAATACTTATAGTAAAACCGAATTGGTAGATACATCTTCAATCCTTCTACAATTTATGTCCAAATCTGCGAAATGAACGTTTTTTAAAATTCTGCACGATATGGTTTTAAGCTAAATACCATGCTTTTGGGTGAAATGAGACTGCGAAGAATTGGAAGATGAAGCCTCTGAAGCTTGTTAATAATAACATACCTAGACTACAAATCGTTTCGGAGTAGATTCATCGAAATCACATTCGATGATCGCACTAGTATTTTTTATAAAGCAAAACCACTTATCATAGAACTTTCTTCAATCCTGCCATTAAACTTATTTTTAATAAGTAGAGTTCAAAAACTTTTAATTTCTTTAAAAAATATCTTCGAGCTTAATATACTGTGTTGAATGAACTGGAACTGTGCAGAATTCAAGAAGCCAGAAGACAAATGAAGCCTATTCAGATTGTTAGCAAGTATTATGCTAAAATTCCAAAAATCTATCTAATCTCTATAGATGATATATGTGTATCAGTTAGTTTTGACGAATAGATAGATAGAGAATAGAGATAACTAGGAATAGTAAAAATTTTGCTGGTATATCTACTAAAATGTTGATCTAAAAACTAGACGCTTAAGCTGTATGCCAAACACAATGTATTTCTCATAATATGTGCATAATTTCCACATCATCTTTAGATCGCACATCGCACAACAAATAATAAACAAATTAGATACAAGAACTAGTTTCATAAGTAGCTCTTAAAAAAAAACGCTTTTTAAAAACATTCTTAGCATAATTCCAATCCACTAGCTAGCGTCCAGCTGCGTCTTGATGAACGCTAATCTTAAATGCATGCCTCTTTTGCGTATTTGGCATGTTTACGAGCCGTTGGCCGGAGCAACTGCATCCCAAGTATCCAACATCGAGCATTCACATGGACAACATGTCGACCGTCTGTCACTTGAAAAAATCTTAAAAGTGTCGCACACTCAAGAGATTGTCCATATCACATTTCCATTAACCATTCGCTGTGCCAAGTAAAAGTCCAATAAATTATAAATAAAACGAAGAAAAACAACTCAAAAAAACACAAAAAAACAAGCTGCCTGACGTCCGACACTTGGACATTATCCATTAAACATTACGGGTATATTATATTATGCCGAAACCGAACCGAACCGAAACGAACCATGCATCTTGTTTTTGGTTTCCATGAGTGAGTGAGTACGCGTCTAACTAATGAATTTTATGACAGGCCCACTTAATGCAAAGCTACCTCAACATAATAAATAGCAATATATGAGATGATAGCCATGGTAGTCATGGCAGAAGACACTGCCTGGGCAGCAGGTACAATATTGTTCGAATTGACTTGGCTCGAATTTCAGACAAACAACTACTTAGATTTTATGATGTCTTCTCTCGGCCATCAAGTGAGCGCCTGAGAAATAACTTAAGCATAATTATTTTTTACTTAGACGCACAGATTAAAAACAGATACAATTTCAAGTTTATTGGAGTCTTCTGCCAGTGTATACTCTCGAAATGGGTGTGTTTGGTTTGGGTTAAATGTTTGCAAAGCTGTAGAATGGGCGTGGCAGCAGGCTTTTAACAAAATGATGTATGGTTTTTAATCAATTTTTGTGTGTTGCCTCGATCGCTCATTTTGGTGTTTAGTTTTGTTTTTTTTTGTTGTTTAAGAGCTTGTAGCTCTATTTGAAGATGATTTTCGGAAATTTGAGTTGGAAGTTCAGTAGCTGCTGGCTTTGAGTCAGCAGATGATCAGTTAACTGTTGAAATTGCTTTCTCTGCGTGAAATATTAACAAAGATTTTTCAGAAATCTTGTAAGAAATGTAACTAAGTCAACATTTATTTCATGAAGAAAAATGAAAGTACTTAAGGTAGATATGTTGTAATCCGCTGAGAAATCTATGATAAAAGACAAGTGTTTTACTGGCGCATCGGTATCACGAAACTCTGGTCTGTCGTTCAGCGTAGTCCCGAATCTGAGAGGAAATTTTGCATTTAACAGATGTTTTTGAAATTTGTCGTTCAGCGTAGACCCGAATCTAAGAGGAAATTCAGCATTTTAACAGATGTTTTTTGAAATTTGTCGTTCAACGTAGTCCCGAATCTTAGAGGAAATTCAACATTTTAACAGATGTTTTTTGAAATTTGTCGTTCAACGTAGTCCCGAATCTTAGAGTAAATTCAGCAGTTTTTTGAAGAAACTTGAATTTTTGACTAAAAGACACTGCCGCATCAGGAACTTTTGTCTGTGGATCAGCGAAAAGTACAGAATCTTGGTTTTACTGGCGGATCGGTATCAGGAAACTGTGCATGAGGTATCTTGGAAAAAATAAAGCTAATTTAAAAGAATTGTCTAGATCAGAAGGGGAATCATGAGCATAGACCATGATAGAAAAGACTAGATCTGATGAGGAAACATGATAATGAAAAGTGTTTTACTGGCATATTTTGATTAGGGGACTCTCAGTTATTGATAAGCGCAGATTATTATTATTATAATGAACTCTCTCCTCAAAAAAAATCGGAAGCAGAACAATTTTCTTAAGTATGGAAGATTTGATAAATAAGTATAAGATAATAAGTTACTTTTATGCAACAATCTTTTAGTTTAAGATACAAATTCTAGAACTACCGCTTATCGGAAAAGTAATAGTAACTTTGACTTTTTATAGTTCGAAATATTTTGGTCTGTAAGATATAAGAACACGTTTTGTAGATCAGATTTCCAAATTGAAGATTAGATAAAAACCTAGTTTGTATTATCTTGCTCCAAAAGTATCTTCTCATCGTCTCGGATGATCCAAGCGTTTTAGAGCTACGACTGTATTATCTTGCTGTCGTTGTTGATAAGTCAAGCGTCTTTTAGCTGCGACTTTATAATTGTCTGTTATAGCGTTGTCTTCTAAAAAGACGTTCTCATTGTCTCGTATGCTCCAAGCGTTTTAGGGCTACGATTGTACTATGATGATCTATATGATGATCTCTTATAATCCTGACCTACAAAAATATCTTCATATCCATCGTCTTGGATGATCCAAGCGTTTTCGGTGTACTATATTATGAACTCTTGCAAAACTGTCTTGCAAAAAAAAATTGCGTTCCCCCTTTTGCCTTTACTTAGTAAGTCTACAAAACCAATTCTAGTTGCGACCTCATTCTTCTACCGAAGAAAAAGCCTTTCAAAATCACTCGTAGCATCCAGCTCTTTCTATTGAAGAGTTCTTACTGCACGAATATATCTTTAAGCGTCGTCTTCGGTAATTACAGACAAGAGTTGAAATTCTTTTAATCTGAAAATTATCTGCCTACTCCACAAGCGTATTCCAGCTTCGACTTGTCGTCCCTTGGAACTACATTATCGTGAACTCCTACTTTTTGTTTGGGTTTTGCATATTTCAGTGTCTTATCAGCGGCAAGTGACGGTGGGCAGTAAGCCAATGACTGGGACAGTGCTGGAGACAGGGCTAGATACAGATTTAGAGCTAAGCATGAAGTTGCAGCTGAAGCAAGGGAGCTTTGGGGGCTTAACGAGGCATGCAACATGTTGCCAACGTAGAGTGGCCAAATGCAATTGCCGCTGCCGCTGCTGCTGCTGCTGCTGCCATTGTAGGTTGGTTGACAGTCATTTAGATTTATGGCTGATTGTCTGCGTTGCAGCGCCTTTTTATAGCAACTTTTATGCATGTTGTTGTTGTTGCTGTTGCAAGTTGTGGCAACGTCGTCGTCGTCGTGCGGCAAGCATGCTGGCGGCATGTTCGCGCGCTCGCTCGCATTGTAATTCGCTTACGCAGGTGACTACAAGCAGCCAAGAGGCAAAGGTATTGCCCGTTTTACATGAAACTCGTTTGCCCGTCCACAGAGAACGAGAGAGATCTCTTGTTGTTGCGGCTGCCACAACATGGCCAATTTGCATGTGTCGCACGGCGCTTTAGTTGAAGTGCATGCAGCTCATCGTTGCAAGCAAATATTAGATATCAAAATACGATAAATGCTTGAGTCAAGTTTATTGATTTAAATGCAACCTCATCTGCCATGTTTGTCTTTTTGATTTTGGTCACAAAATTCAAATGTTTACTGCTTCGCAGGCGAGTGCGTCAGTGCGTCTGTGTGTCGGTCGAAGCGTCAGTTCCACGGCCTGGGAAAACAGATTAAGCCGTTTGTCAACTTGTCATAATTGCCGTCTGCGATTTTTTTCTATTTTTTTTGGCGTCGTCGATCAGCATTTTTAGTTGCTTGTTAGCAAATTATAAAGTTTTTCGCGACGCCACGCCAACGTTGGCGACATACCGGGCGACAGCCGGATGGACAAGACGACAGACTCCGGCACAAGACCCCCACACTATGCTACAAATGCTACAACAACCATCTATACTACGATGTCTTTGGGCAATTCTGGCAAACAAATTTTTCATCATTTTGCTAAACTTGCGCGTAGGCAGCGCAAAATCTGGAATGAAAAACTTTGCGGAAAACGCTGCCGGCATGAAAAGACGCAGCAATGACGTTCATCAAGTGCAAATATGCAAATCTTTTACTTGGGGTTGTTGGATTGGCATAAAACGTTTGTCAAGCGGCATGTCTCTTCGTAGCTTTTTATGGTATAAAATGGATTAGCAAAGACTTGGTAGTTGATCTAATGGAGAAATAAAGATGTATGCAGTCAGAGAAGTTGCGGTTCGGTCTGAATGATTAGATTAGCTTGTATAGATCATAAAATATGTAAAAAGAAGTAATAAAAAATGAGAACTTTTCTTAAAAAACGGAAAGCTGTAAAAGGAAAATATTCTTCACAAAGAATTCTCAAAAAATAATATTTAATGAAGTAAAAAGTAGAGGGAAAAATTTTCTCTTAAAACGTCTAATAGATTAAAACAAATCTTGAACTTATATTTATGATATCTTTCAGAAACAAGCAATACATAAAGAAGTTTTGCAAATATTGCTCAAAAGTTGCTTTTTGTGGACTATAAAAGCTCCAATTTAAGATAATTGAAGCAAAGAATGGATTGCAGAAACTAACATTTCTTCCAAAGAAAAATATAAGAAACTTTGTATTATCAGAAAGATCTCGCTTTGAAGATTTGATACATTTCTTCATATCTGCTGAAGCAGACTTTTGTAAGATTATGGATATCACATATTATAAGTTAGTTTAGCGAGTTTCGCTTTCATAATGCTGTATTTTATTTTGAAATAAACGTTCAATCAAAGTTCGCATTCTGAGTGAGCTTCATTTTAATTTACTTCTTTAAAGTTAAATATGGAAAACCCTATATTATAACCTCAATTATTTAGTTGATTTCAAAAACAGAAACTTTGCATATAAACTCTGATTCTTTAGATTCTATGAACTCCGAAGACAATTGTTAGTATGCTAGAAGTCTGTGTACAACTAGCTCGTAACATCAAATTAATCATTTAGAGCTTTTCTTCTGACGTTCTAAAAAGAAACCACTGAAGATCTGAACCGTACTCGCATCCATAGCTGGAAACTTGGGAATATGTCTTTAAATGTTTAAATGGATTTTTATTTTAAGATAATATCTTTAAAAGAGCTTGAAGTCTTTTATTAGACGTTTGGACACTATTCTATAGACAGCTAGATTTTTACATTTGAGTTCTACTTGGGATTTTTGAAAGATTGTGAAGTCCATCTGACTAATCGAAATCTGTTATAATGAATAACTGAAAACTTAAGAAAATGTTCTTGGGAACCCTTCTTTTATACGATTTTTGGAAGTTTGTGAAGTCCATCTGACTAATCGAAATCTATTATAATGAATAATTGAAAACTTAAGAAAATGTTTTGAAAGCAGCTCGAAGTTTTTCTTTCGTAGGAAAAGTAGTTGCTGTGTTTAGCCTCTGGGTAGGAGCATAATTAAGTAAAGTCACCTAAAGTAAATATTGTAAATGGATGTTTATTATTAATGCCACAGAGTTGATTTACCAAAGCAAATCTAAACATACAAAAGCCCAGTATCAACAATCATTGCTAACATTTTTAGGAAATAAAGATTTTTAGCAGAAGTTATTGTATTTACAGTAAAACTAAGTCTAAACTTCTGTGATTCGGCAAAAAAAAATTTTGAGTTTTCTAAAATTTTTCTTTCTAAAATGGTTTAAATCCTTGCGACTAGGATCCCAAGCAACAACAGGAAATATAATTCCTGATGCCTTACTTACTAAGCGATTATTATTAAAAATGTGAAACCAAACTTTAGCTACGTATTTCCTACAGAAACTCCACATAATTCTTCTAAACAAAGCCCATAAGTTCTCGAGTGATTATGGTATCATATTGTTTCTCCCATATAGCCCACAACTACCATATCCTGCTGCAGCAATAAAGTCATTTCTATAACTCAAAATGTTCAACTCGACCCACATTGTCATATATAATCTTCAACAACATTGCAGCTGAGTCAAATTTCGGCTTAACCTTAACAAAAAAGCCAGCTTTCATATAGCCACAATACCTACACAGATATATATATATATATACATTCGTCTAAATCCCGACAACGCCTTCTTGAAAATCCATTTTTCTCTCGCATTTCAAGCGTTGCATGCAAAAATGTTACCAACAACATCGGCGGCAACAACTGGCATAACTGCAACATTTGGCCAAAACGGCTGCAAGTTTACATTTTACGCGGCTGCCAGGCTTAATTTCTGCCTTTTTAATATCACAGCAGAGAGCGTGGAGCAGCGCACTGAGTGGAAAACCCACGGCAAAGTAAATACAAACAGCAACAACTACAACAACCAGAGCAGGCTTAGATTTTCCACACACACACACACAGATACATAGAGAGCCAGAGAGACACACAGTGAAAACATTTGCCACGCTTTATTTGCAATGGAAACGGGTCTGTGGCGACTCCGTGTGGCGGCTGCATGTCAAGAGCTGGCACGCTGGCCGCGCTTGTCCAAAGCGCCAAAGTCCACATCCACAGCCATGTGCAGTTAGAGTGCCAGGAAGCAAAGAAGCTGCCAGCAACAGGAAAATAAAAATCTTTGCGTATATTTGCGTAGGCAAAACTTGGCTTGTCTGTGCTTGCGCTTGCCCCATGTGGCAAGTACGTACGTACCGCTGCTTGCTGCTGCTGCTGCTGCTGCTGTTGTTGTTGTTGTTGGCTTAATAATTAATTATTATTTAGTTAGAAAATAGCCATGGCAGATCAAATAACTCAACAAGTCAGAGAGCTGAGGCTGCACTTGCTTGCGGAAAAATGTAATTAAAATTTTGTGTTTTTCTACCAAGTTTGTCGAATGCAAAAAGAAAAGGTTTCGCCGTTCTGCCGCTTAGCCGCTGCGGGCTTTTCTTGCTGCAAAACGCATCAATTTTATGCCGCTAATAATTGCATTTGCATTCGAGCTAAGCAGTCTAGGGCTTACTACGTGCCACACTAATCAGCTGCCATTATGTGAGAGCGGTCAACGAGCTTGAAATAACACGTTACCTCTGTGACCCGAGGGGGTGATGGTAAGCAAGCATTATGGGTTTTGCTGCTCAAAAAATAGCCCAGCACTTGACTTCATTTACCAGGCACATCCATCCATCCATCCATCCATCCAACCATTGGCTCTGGCATGAGCAATTTTCTATCTATGTAACCCATAAACAGCAGCCACAAACAATGGCCACATAGTGAGCTGCCGCCACTTGATTATTTGTAGAAAGTATGCGGCATGAGAGATGCCCAACGTGCTGGAGCGCTCTGAAAATCACAGCCCCCAAAAAACAAAAAAAAAAAAAAATCATAGTGACTTTCATAGACCGCTACTTAGCCCAATTTCGCATAATGCACAGCACATAGATACACACACACATACACTCACTCTAACCACACATAGATACTAACCGGGCACACACATGCACACACATGCACTTACATGCAGTTACATGCAGCTGGGCTCAAATTTCCCAGAAATTGTATGCCTTCTACTCAAATTACAAGCAACAAGAGCCGCATAGAGCCCAAGCCCGCCGCCAGGCAACCAGTCTACAGTCAACTACTCCGTCAACCCAGGTCTCAAGTCCGTCAGCTCGCTGCGTCCGTCCAGCCTGTCGCATCGTCTTTTACGGGCACAAAATGAGCCGCAGCAATTGTAACACTTTTTTTTTATATTTCTTCTTACTTTGAGCACAGATAAAACTCTAATAAAAGCAAGCAATATGGTAGCAGTGAATTAGCTAAACATAACGAATGCTGAATGCTCTAGATGTGTATTTTAAGCTGTTTTTAATTAAAAATGCAATTATATCTTTAACTCTGAGAAAGCTGGAAAACAAGTTTCATAATGTTGAAATACAATTAGCTCCATTGCGTTGGATGCAAGTTTCCAATTAAATAGTTTCCAAGTGAATGCTTCCCATAAAGCAGGATCTAGGTATGCTCGAACTGCATAAATTGCCAATAAATTATGTTTTTATTCAAGTTTCTTCGTAATTTTAAAATTTACTGACAAAAATTTACAGAATTTATAATGTATGCTGATGCTCCCAAAATTAGTTTCGATGATAGAGGGTGAACCATTGTACAAATGGAATTTCAATTTTTATTTATTCAAAAATACTCTCTGATGTAATGGAAAATTATTTAATAATTCTCGAAACATGTCACGTTTCTGTTTGTCTCATAATTTATGCCCCCATTCACATTGATGCTCTTCAATCGACTTGAGGAAGTCTACTCGAAAAGTCGTTGGCTAAGCAGTTACAGGCAATTAAAACAGACAGGATTGACATACAGGTTGTAAGGCGAGATATGTTGAGAAGTACGAGTGCTCTGGGAGTAGCTATCTTTAAAATGGGATATATTTTTTTTATAATCGAACTTTAATTGCAAAAGCCATTTTTAACTATAATAAATAATATAGAATGTAATTTAACTGATTTGAAAACTAAGATATAGAAATATAGTTTCGAAATCTGCTTCTTAGATTTTGAACAAAGATGAGAGGAGCACAAAGCTACACGGTAGAGTCGTTGGTGGCGTAAAGTAGCCAATTACGTTGGGTTGCTGCAGTAGTGACACTTTTGCCTTTGAACATAATAAGCTAAAAGGCAGAAAATATGAAGTTTGAATGCTAAGGAGGTGTATTTCGAACTCGAGTTTTGAAAATATTTAGATTATATACTTTGCAAAACAGAGCCAGTTGGATATTTCATATAATTATCTGTCTCGCACGTCGCGCTGTAGTGGAACTCGCACGAGACTTTGCGGTCGACCCCATACCACTTAGAGAAGAACGGTTCAGAAGCAAACTCACAAATCGTTAAACGAACTACGAGCAATTGCTACAGATGGAAGTCCTTTGTTAAAACCTCAAGCTTCTCGACGGGGCAGGGATAATTTAATTGTCTGCCCAAAATCGAAGCTCTCAAATTCGAATATTGAGAAAGAAATTTTGCCTTGGATTAGTTCCTCAAGACAAATATCTGAAAAACTAGACTGATTGGATCGGCATTAAATTAATTACACATAAGACTCGAAATAGTTGCCTAAAGTGAAATAAGAATAGTTCTGAAGAAACATGGTTTTTCGAGCCAAATTTTTTAAAATAAATTCCAGTTAAAAGGGCAGTTGGCTGCTTCATAAAATTAGCTGCTCATAAAATGGGAAATATATGCCCAAGAAGAATATTCTCTTCTAAGGAAGAATATTTCTGAACAAACTTAGGCTGTAGTTTTCAAAAATTGATAGATACTTGAAAGATAAGACCACTTGGATCGTTCATAATATAAACTGCTGTAAAAATTAAAAATGAAATCCCCAAAGGAAAACTCTCTAGTTGGAATAGTAAGGCTGCATATTTCGAAGCAACATAATTTCAGCTTAGTTTCGAAATATTCGAAATACTTGAAAAACTGCTTATAAAATTCGAAATATTTTGCCAAAAAGAAATTCAATTAATATTCCATGAAAAAAATAAGGATCTCCGACATACTCTTTCGCTGCCTCCCAACACACACAACTACAACACTTTACAAACTTATGTACTTCATGCCAGGAAAAGAGTAACAACATCCAATACAATAAAAATAACTAGAAATACTTAAACTAGACAATATAAAATTTTTCATTAAATTCCCGTGAGGCAAAATGCAAGCCGCTTTCTGCCAGCAAACATAACTAAGACAACGACATAGAATTGTGGAGCATTTCAATATGACCATAAAGCAAGCAAGCACAAGGCACAAGCAAATCTTTTCCAGAAATGCACTGGGAGATGGCAACTTTAGTGCAACTAACAAGACAGCAGTGGAAAAACGCTCCCCAGAGTAACATTACAATCATGCTTTTTCACTGTCAGACCAAATGCGAGTGTGCCTGCGACTGGTAATTCAACGCAATCCTCCCCACAGTTGGCCTTGATAACCGTAGCTGCTTAACTTCATGGGCAACATGTTGCTGTTGCTCATGGGGTTGTGCTCAAGCTGGAACTGCCACTGAGCTGGTGTGCGGGCGTTTAGCAGCTAGATAATTTTTATGACCCAAAACGTTGTGTGAGCAAAAGGCTTTGATTTGCAGGGCCAAGCAGCCAGAGATTGACCCACCACCAGCAGCAGGATACTAGCTGCTGCAGTTCGCCCCTTTCACAGTTGCTGCTGCCGTGTGGCACATAGATAATTTTATACAATTTATTATCAGAGCGTCGGGGTCGACATCGAGCATGTCGCGTGCAACACTTGCCACACGTCACAGCGCCACAATTGTGCCCTACTGCTAGCTCGTCCTGGCTTGTCGTCCAGCGCATCAACTACGTAGCCTGGCATGCCTCATGCGCTGCTGCGTGTTAAATGTTTTCACGTGGCATGAAATCCAATCGTAACAATTTTCCAAATGTTGCGTGCGCGTCTATAAGATATTTTCTTTACATTTTTTGTTGTAGTTGTTATTGTTGCACGTTTGCATTAAAAAGCGTTTAATAAGCATTAGATTACGTTCCTGTTTTGATGCGCTTCAGAGTGCGATATGTTGCACGATCTGTTGTGGGCTGAATTGGCTAAAGGTAAGCGGGGTTAAGGGTAGTTGACATGTTATCTGCGCAATGCCTCAATTTAATGGTAATTTCCTTAAGCTACTTGAAAATCTGATAAGCTCAGCGGGAAAAAACTAAGACTGCAGCAGGGGCAGTGGCAGTGGCAGTTGCAGCATTGGCTGTTTTTTAGAAAAACAAAAAGCAAGAAAAACCCCTGCCGTAAAATGAGTTCAAAGTGATTATGCTAGAAAGATCAAAGCGAAATTGAGAAATTTTTTTGGAATTACTTGTAAAATCTTGCTAGTATTTTGAAAACTATTTATGGATAAGTTTGTATTTTGGCTTTTAGCAGAACTTACTATAAGAGTTGAAATATCTTGTGCTGGTGAGCTATATGGAAGAGTTGCTGCTATGTGGAACTTTGAAAGAATTTTAGTATAAAATTTGTAGATAATTGTTTTAAAATAAAGCAAAAACATAATAGTTTTTATTGACAATGCTACAATGGCAGCAAAGATTCATTTATTAAAATATTGCATAAATTCTTATTTTTGGTTCCATTGTAGACATACGATTTCCAGCACACATTTTTTTCAAAAATCGAAAGTAGACAAATTCAAATTATTTTGTCTTAAAGAAATTCAGTTCTATGTTGCCACATAAATCTCGTTTCTCGTAAAATATATTATATTTTTGATTTGATTGAAACATTTTAGGCCTCGTTAGTACAGTCGTAGCGCACAAGCCGAAAGTTAGGTGGTTCGATTCCACACAGCAGCGCCGCTACATTCGTCTAGCACTGACAAAGCTAGCAAATAAATAAACGCTTTTGAGCTAACAAAATCTCTATTAATTGAAGACAGAAGATTGTGCACGGTTATAAACTTTCGGTTCCTGTTCTCTTCGAAGAGCTATAAATAGTGTTGTCTCTATGCTTCGACTTTGGAGTGATCGATAATCATAGTCAAGGGAAATATTTAAGCTTTTAAGTTAAACTTAAATGAAATTTTGGGTTTTTTATAAAAATTGTTTTAAAAAATTGTGTGTATTTCTTCAAAGAAGTTTTTAATTCAAGATAAAAATCTTTTATATTTTTATTTATTTTTGTTGTATTCATTTCTAAAAACGAAACAAGCAGAAAAATATATAATAAAATTTCATTTTAATTAAGAAAATACTTATTTTTTGCGCATCAGCAACATTTTTTGAGTTTAAAAGAACATAATAAATTTTTTGAAATATTGGAACAAAATATTTAAGTTTTGCTTAAATTCGCTAAAGTAAATGTAGGAATTTTTTATATGAAATGCTTCAAAAATTCGGGGACGTGCTGAAAAACAGTATGAGCATTTATTTTTAAGAAAAAACCTTTATCTTTGACTTAATGTAGATACTCGCTTTTGAGATTTCAAACTTATTCAAACTTTTATTTACAAAATCGAATTGAGTAGCAAAATGCATAAAGTTATATAAATTATTACTTCTGGGTTATTCTAATTATTTTTAATGTTTAATATTTTAACAACTTATAGTTCTTTTTTTTTAAATTTTAGCCCAAGTTCAGAAAAGTTTGTTTGATTTTATTACAAAATTCGAATCTTTCACAAAAATTATGTAGCATTCTCTTACTCATTTATATGTTTAAATTTATTAATTTATTATAAAAAAATCTTTTTATATTTTAAAAAATCCTATTTTTTGGCTAATTGTAGGCATTCAGTTGTCAGCTTGCAAAAATAATCAAACATTTAATTCAAAAATCGAAGGAAGACAAATGCGCATCAACTTGGATTAAGTAAAGTCAAGTCTTTAGTCTAATCGAAAAATCATAAACAAATAAAACTTAACTCACAAAAAAAAGTCTTGTCTGCTAGAAAACTCACTAGAAATCCCATAAGAGAACTATTACTCAAATCAACAAACTAAGTAGGTAATAGATCATAAAAAAATCTATATAGTTGCACCTCATTCCACTAGAATTTCAACAAAAAATACAGCTTTATCAGCGTCAGGCATAACTTGTAGGCTCAAAACATAATATCTGCTTATTAACTCTACCCCAAGTAAGAAAAAATGATGTTCCTAAGTAATTCGTCACAGCAAAAAAACTATAAAGTTTGCTTGTCATTTCACAGAACTCCAAAGAATAGAGCTTTATCGGTACCAGATATAACTACGATAGTTCTGCCAAAGTTTCAACTTAGCAACTCTAAGCCAAGTAAGTCCCAAGAATTCTACTATATCGAAACTTAATTAAATCTTATAACTAATTTCCTCATTATGTTCAAGTATATATTACTTTTCACTAATCATGCAGCAACGCATAACCACAACAAAACTTTAATAACCTCCAAAAAAAAATAATGAACTAGCTGCTCCAGACTCAAGTACAAACTTTAAAGCTGCCGAATTTTCAAAACAAACCACAAATGATAACTAGTCAGTCAGTCAGTCACTCAGCTAGTTTTCCTTCAAAAGCTGATTAACGCGCCTTAGCTTCAGCACGCACTTTATCCAAAACATAATTTTCCAAAAACAAAACGAATTTTCAAAAAGTCTCGCTTGAGCTTGTAAATGTAACCACAGTAACCACAGACAAGTCGTTCATATTGCTTAATTAACAGATACTTTGTCGAAGAGAAATAAAAAGAAAACCTTGAATGCTTTGATTCGAAACAAAATGAGTTACAATTACAAGCCATGGTTGTTACCCATAAAATCATACATATATATATTGTACATAAGAAATAATATAAACTATGGATACATGTACTTATATGATAGGCCAAGGCCGCGTACAACCGTTAGGCGTCCAAAAAAACACAACTTTTCCAACCATATCCATATGCGTCGTACGTAAGACCAATAATAACATTAATAAAATCCATTAGAGAGAACGTGGCGCATAAATAAACTAAGCAACTTTAGGCCCAAAAATAGCCAAAACTGGCGTTGCAACCAAAATGGAAACAGGCAACTCGCTGGCAAAACTCGTGGTTGCATGCCACCAAACAACCAACCACGCAACCCTGTGTGCCGCTGTTGCAACCAAACAACCAGCTGAGCTAGAACAAATGACACTAATAAATATTGTACGAAGCGGACGTTGGAGTGGCGGAAGCGGAGAAAAGTGCAGCCACGTCCTAAAAGTCATCGGGAATTATAGACATATTGCCACAAAAACACCAAGAGAAACAAAGATCGCTTAAATGGTTAAGGATTTGTAGGCCATTAGAGGAGCCACACGAAGTTATTAGGGAAAAAACGGAAATAGTTTGTCATATTTAAAGTTGGAGTGGCGGCCTCAACAGTTGCCCTTCAAAAATAAGTGCAGACATATGGAGAGGGGCAGACAGCGAGAGAGAGAGAGGGGGGTGCGATATTATGTGCTTATATAGAGCAGTTGCGTAGTTAGGGGGGGATGCTCCGTATTGCCGTGGTTAATATTGAGGCATCTTGCTAAAAGAAAAACTTTAAGAGATCTAGGGAGTTCCCGAAGAACTATTGCATGAAGAAAAGACAAAACTGTGGGAAGCATACGGCCAGCGTAGAATAACATCAAAAGAACCATAGCATGACATTGTAAATTCACAGAACTAAAAATAATACAAAAATGTACAGCATATTTTGGTCGAGAATTTTAATTCAAAAAAATCTTATAAAGAATAATAAGAAATTCGAATTCAGAACGAATTTGCGGAGTTTGAGAACAAATGCGAAAACAGTCGAACAGGCGAATACACGGTAGCCATGCCATAATATATAGACAATAACACTTAGAAGTTATAATAGAATAACATTTAGAATAACAGTGGAGCCTAGAGCACCATAGAATGTTTTAAGTAATGCCCAGAACTAAAGATGCTGCGAAAAAGTCATTCCGAAGTTAAGAAATTATAATATTTAATTAATCATTTTCGCATGAATGAAAGAATCATAAAATCATGTAGAACAGCAGCTACTACAATAGATCTGATTGCATTCTCCAGACAATCCACATACAACAACAACATAGATCTGAGTGCATGTTGGTTCCATTTCTAAACTCTATAAATCTATACAATGCATTGCTATGAAATAAGTTACGATTTCTCTAATCGAAATATGGCGGCGGATTAGTAAGCGAGAAATTTTGCAAAGTATTTCATATTCATGGAAATTTTGTTAAGAAAATACAATATCCACATGGGCAGGTATGTCATATTGCTGCCATTTCTAAACTAAACGTCTTTAGATTTTCGTGATTTCTAAAAGTAAGATGATGCTTAAGAATATATTCTAAATTTATAAACGAAAAGTTGAAAAAAAAGGGAAAGAAACTTGGAACTCTAAGGATAATTTGCTAGTCACTGCATGCCGATGTTGCTTGTGTTTCTAAGTTTTATGCATTTCAATGAACCCCAGAAGTTTTAGTTGAGATTTCTCGAATTTAAGTTTGCATAAAGACTAAATCCGAATTCGCAAAATTATTGAGCGGCCGAAAAAATTGCAAACATGCGAAACTTTTGTAAAACAGATTTTCCTAATGTCTCATGGTTGTATCTTAGGGCACCAATAACAACTCGAACTGGTTTATAATTCTTGCATATTAAGTTAAAAATAACAACCTTAAGATGTTCTGAAAAAAAAATGTTTTTTGGAACTAGCTACGATTTCTCCAAAGAACAATAAGAATTCTGCTAAAAGCGAATTAGGGGCCGTAGAAGTACAGACAAGCTGAACTTATAAAAGTTGATATAGCTTGCATCTTAGCGCAATAATTCGATTTTATAATTGGATTTGAATTCTTGGATTCTCAGGGCACCAATAACAATTTTGGTGGGTACAAAATCCTTGCATACTAAAGTACTAATAATATCAATAAGGGATTAAAAAAGACATTGCCAAATATCTGATTTTTTACATCTTTAGAGTGCCTGTATTCATTATCTATAATTGGGTTCTAATTCATGCATTTAAATTAACAATTAATGGAGTATCTATACCGATTATCTGTATTTAGATTATAATTCTTGCAACTAAATTAACGATTAATGGAGTACCTATTACCGATTATCTATAATTGGATTATAACTCTTGGATCTAAAATAACTAATAATGAATTCTAAAAAAAGATGCAGAAAAGTTAACTGGCAAATGTTTAATTCTGGCATAGTAATATCAATTTTAGAGAACTCTAGTACTAAGATTATAAAGCTCTCTATAACTACAAAAATATACAAAAAAAAAGCAGCAAAGTACCTTATCATATGATCAAAATCTTGCATAAAGATAACTTTACAAATTGTGAAGAAAAGTTAGTTAAGTTAAGTACAAAACAAGTTTCTTTTGATTTGATTTTCGACAGAAACTCAAAAAGATGCAAAAGTAAGAAAATTAACTATAAAGCAGACCTACCCAAAAGAAGATCTACCCTCGAAGTTGATATAATAAATAAAATAATAAGAAAGATAGTAAGAAATAACTATTTTAACTCGAATTACATTTCCTGATTTTGAGATCTATTAGACAATGCACAAATAATTCATAAAGATATAAGAACTTATCAAGATGCTGGGGTATGCATTGAATATTACGACAGTCAGGCAGTTCAGCATATTTTGAAGCGATTAGAATCTTTCTTTTTTTTTAATTTCACAAGAAGTCATTGTTTTGACCAAGTAAATATCGACATCTTTAGGTAGAAGTTTTCCAATAATCAGAATCTGCATTGAATATTAAGCATAGCTTATTTTTAACCGAATATCTAGTTTTAATCTAGCTGTTGCCCAGCTAAATTTTGACAAAGTAAAGTTTATAATCTTCATTTAGAATTTTTCCAAAGATCATAATCTGCATAAGCACAGCCTATTTTGAACCGAATATCTGTTTTAATTTGACAAGAAGTCTTCATTTTTACCAAGTAAATATTATAAGCTTCAGTTAGAATTTTTCCAAAGATCATAATCTGCATAATCACAGCCTATTTTGAATCGAATATCTAGTTTTAATTTCACAAGAAGTCTTTATTTTTACCAAGCAAAATTCGCAATCTTCAGGTAGTAGTTTTCCAAAGATCATAATCTGCATAAGCACAGCCTTTTTTGAACCGAATATCTAGTTTTAATTATAAAAGAATTCTTCATTTTTACCAAGCGAATATTGTAATCTTCAGTTAGAAGTTTTCTAATGATCAGAAACTGCATAAGCACAGCCTATTTTGAACCGAACATTTTTTTTTAATTTCGCAAAAGTCTTCATTTTTACCAAGTAAATATTGTAATCTTCAGTTCGAATTTTTTCAATGATCAAAATTTTCATTCTCCTCATAAGATCCAAAAACTTCCTTGAGTCTTAAACTGCAGCAAATATCCGCTCAGCTACAAGTTGGCTTAGTTCAACGACTCAAATCCTCTAAAAAAAACTAGTTTTCCGAGAGGGAAATCTGTCAACTTATTTCGCTAGTTCTAGAACCTATTTGGCCCCTCCAAAGTTGTACAACTATCTACGCCTTCCATGTGAGGAGAAACCAAAAAACACAACACTTACCCTTGAGCGCGGCAACTTGTGTTAATCCATATAATCCCGTGTCGGCGGTGGCTGCAACAAATAGTAGCAGCAACATCAGCTGCTGCGTTGCCGGCAGCGACGTCATAGACGTGGCCGTCCGACGCATCTTTGAGATGCGTATTTTTAGCGGCAACATGGCGACATTTTGATTGTCTCGAAACTGTTGCAGTTGCAGTCGTTTGATCTCTGTGACATCTTTGTTGTTGTCAACGTTGTTGTTTTTCTGATTTGCATAAACTTTTAAAATTTTATGCATTTTACACATTTTAAAATGTCGAGTTTTAGTTAGATTTATTTATATATCTCTTAATTGTGCGGCTATGAGCCTTTTTGCTTTTTTATTTTTTGTTTCAATTAAAAACACAAAATTCAAAACTGACACATTTTTTGCACACTTTTTCTCTGTGACGACGGCGTTGAGATGATTTTCGAGCGATTTGCCCAGCTAAATGCTTGTTTTTAATCCATGTGGCAGCATTGTATTAGACGTAGCAAATAGTAGCAGCTGTGGCAGAGCCCACGCGACGAGGCATGCAACCAGGGAAGACGACACCTTTTCTACGTCAAAGCGTCTCGCAGCGTTCTACCGAGACGGCGTCTTATCGAACACGTTTCCACGCATACGCGAGCGAACGACATGCGAACCGTGCGGCAAACGAAATACAACTGAGTGGCGCGCGTGTTCAACGTTTCGGCGTTTCGCAGCGGCAGTTGTTCCATTGCCGAACATTGCAATCGGCCAGGCCGCACGAATGCAACGGGTTCGGCTCGTTTTCGTTGTTGTCGTCGTGCGTGTTGCATGCCCAGTCGTTTCGCTCGTTTGTGCTTGTTGCGCTTTTTCCATTTGCCGCTGTTCCATGCCGTCTGCCATGTGGTGGATGCCATGTTTTGCTTTTGTTTACATTTTTGCCTGAGTTTTGTTTTTGTTTTGTTTCAGTTTTATTTCACTTGTAGCATCGCGCGATACATGTTGCAACGTAAATGTTGAGCAACATTTGCGGGCCATTTGTTGGCAACATTTTGGCGCACAAAATGCAAAATTTTGTGCAAAAGTTGAAAAATTATGCGAAAAATTGCATTGGGGGAAAATTGCTAGTATGGAAAACAATGACTTGAGCAGTAAAGAACTGTACATGGAATCGTAAATCGCTGAAATGCCAAAAGATTTGTCGTCAACAAAAATGAGACGAGGTGGTTTTCGTTTCAAACCGATTAATTATTAATTTTTCAATTTGATTCTCTGATAGATACATTCCGATTAAAGCAATAACAATAATTAATAATAAAAATAAAATAATAATTATTAATTTTTAAATTTGATTCTCTGATAGATACATTCCGATTAAAGCAATAATATTAATAATAAAAATAAAATAATAATTATTAATTTTTAAATTTGATTCTCTGATAGATACATTCCGATTAAAGCAATAATAATAATTAATAATAAAAATAAAATAATAATTATTAATTTTTAAATTTGATTCTCTGATAGATACATTCCGATTAAAGCAGAAAGATGCTCTATCCATCGACCCTAACAAATTAAAAAAGACTTTTATAAAAAGGCAGACAGATAATAATAGAATTATTATCGCAAATAGCATGTGATCCTGAGAACATATATCGAACTTTATATTCGCTTAACTCTCTAAACTCCCTCGATTCGAAGAGAGCAGGTACCTACCTTCTACCATCTTAAGAAACTGACTGCTCTCTAATATTTTCTTCTAAAGATCCAAATCGTTGAACTCCCAATGCATTACAAAAGCCAGTAATCGGTAGAAGCAAGTTTTGCAAAAGTGCGAATTTTTGGTACCTATACCTGGGCAAATTTTTAACAAAAAGTAGAGCAGAGCAAAAGCAGGCTGATCCGGAAAAAATTGATACTAAATTTATCTGTGCAATGGTATACATCCAAAGGCTCTAAAACCCAGAAGATGACATTGTCGAAAGTAACACCCGAAGACTGGTGTTTTCTATTTCGAATAAAACGCCAAACACAGCTCCCTTACGGAAGATGCTGCCAGAATAGAAGACATCATCATCATTCAGCTCTACAACCCGGGGTGGGTTTTGGCTTTCTCAACTATTCTTCTTTCATCTTCAGCTTTTCAACGTCAATATTGTCAATTAGGCGCTTTCTTGCTCGATCTCTACGCTTTTTAAAGATTTAGCAGTGCTTAAGCTGTATAATTGATGCTTTTTCAGAAAAGTGTTGGAGGGTTTGTTGCGAATATTCAGAAATGTGAGAGCATACTTGCCTCTTACTTATTGATAAAGTTTCCCAAACGCACCACAAAAGTGCTTACCTTTTAGCACAAATTGTTGGCATTTATTTAGGGCTTAAGCCTTGTCAATATTTTGCATGAGTCAACAGGCAACAACGCCTTGTCAATGCAGCAGCGCACTGCAATGCTTGATGCGCTGTTGCCAAACTTCTCTTTGCTTGTGGCTGGCATGTCTCACGAGCTGAGTGAAAAACGTTTCGTTTGCTGCCTAAATTGGCCAATTATCAGCATTTGAAATATGGTTTACCTGTTTCGTTTAGGACATGCCCAAAAAAATTTAACTACCTGCACAGAGAGCGTGTGTATAGCTCACAGATACACACGCACACACGCTCACAGTTTCAGAACACTCACAGATTCACAGCAATATCAATACAAACCCGAACATTTTGAATTCAAACAGCGTTTGCCTTGTTCACAGTATGCACTTTTGACCTTTTCCAAACAATGCACATTGAATTTTATTTCGAGTTTTTGTTGTATTTGCTTGTAGTGTATCTAAGAAGTCCATGCCGCCGCGCTATACGGTTCTAACACCTGCCTGCAAGGGAATGCAGAGCGTTGACCATGTCATCGTCGTTGCTGCCTGCCATCTATCGCCTTTTTGAATGCACGCACAATTTTCTATAAAAGATACACACCTTTATTTTACACTTATAAGACGATGGGGAGTGTGGAGTGCCCTCTATATCTGTATCTATTAATGAACGTCAACCTTTAGGATTGCGCTGGACGCGCACAGCTTCACACTTTAGTACCAAGCCACTGCCAGCCGGCGTGCATTACCTGCAGCGGAGCTCTCTTTTTTGAGTGCATTTTGGAGTGCCTCCAAAGTTATTGATTATTTGAGAGAGGTTGGGAAATTAGGCAGCAGTGGAAAAATAAATGGCGTCCGAATCTTGGATAGCCGCCGCCGCGCTGGCTCACTTTTGATAAATTAATACAATATCGACTCACTGAGGCGGTCTGTCGGTACGTCGGTCCATCAGTCTATCGGTCGATCCGCCGGTCATTCAATTGATTTCGAAATTCATTAGCGACTTCTAACTCGGCCAAACGAGGCGTTCTTATGTTGTCCCAGACTATGATATGGTATTGCAGCTATGGTTTTTGGTTCAAAGTGTAAGTTCTTGGGCAGCACTATTGTGCGTTGTCTAGACACGCTTGGGGCACAAATGGATGAGCTAACAGCTGGTATAGAGCAGCAGCAGAGAGTTCAAGATTAGATAATAACTTATTGCTGCAGTCTGGCATTGATAATATATTTTTTTGGTAACTTTTGGACAGTGAAAAAATGTGCGTGGTCTGTGGGGCTGGTTCTAAATGGGAGCAGCAGCGTCTTTGTAGTGGGTTGCGTTTGGTAGAAAGTTGGGGTCATGTTATGGAAATTAATTTAAAGAATTTGCATGCGAATGGTTATTAATAGGCAGCCTACGTTACTGGAAGGCTGATCAGTCAAAGTTGGTAACAAAAAAAAAGCCATGGGAGATCGGAGTGGGTAATAGTTACAGCATCAAAAATGTTGAACAGCAAAGTATGGCCAGAACTTTAGAAGAATTCAAGGCCAATGAAAGAAAATCTAAAAGTAACGTCTACAATCAGTCTTGGATGGAATAGTATAAAAAAATGTCATACAGATATTGTTGCTTATACTCTTTAAAAGTTTCTGTGATAAATGAAAGCTACATTCATTAGAAAAAACTAAATCTGAATCTGCTATGAGCCGTTTGTTACTTTAAGGCTTCACATATGATAAGAAAACAAGCGTAATCTATTTTTTTTTTCAACTTTTAGTAAATCCGCTGTGAGTACGCCCCGCGCTGTATACCAATTCTTGTAATTCTTGCAGCCATTATTCACGCATTAGCCATAGTTTGCATTTTTTGCTACTCTAATGTGCTTGCATTATTTTAATTTATAGGAAAACTTATTTAATATAATCTAAAGAAATTGCAGAAACCTGCAGCTGGAATATAGCTAAGCGTCAGCTATTATAAGTTATCATGTAAATCTACTCACTTCTGTTGTTATTTTCAAAGTAATTGCCATTTTATTATTATAATAATTAAATTACATAGTAGATTTGGTATGCCTCGCGTTGCAGCAGCGCAGTGTTCTGTGAAGTCTGGCAACGTCTCAACTTTATGTCATGCGAGTTTCGCATATTCTTTGAAAAAATGACGACTGATATTCGTCAACTTTGTGTCGTTGCACTTGCTCGAATTTCCGAAGACTGCAGCTGTCGATTAAAGGAAACATTTATTGTTTATATTAATTATTTATTTAGTTTTTATTTGGAAGAGTACATTATTTCATGAGAAGTGAATGACCAAGTGAGAAATATTAGCTGCTCTCTTTGTCTGCTCTACAAGTCGGAGCATTGAATTGTATTTTGCTTTAAAAGTTGGTAAATCAGGCGAGCAAAACGACGCTGACTTAGTAAATCTCTATTACTTACAGATACAGTCTTACGGCTACTGGTAAAAAGTGTAGGTTTCCGTTTTCTTCGAAGAGATATTAATAGAGATATTAGCTTTTGGAGCGATATAGTAGGAATAGTCAAGGGAAATACATAAATTTTATATAATCGAAAAAGTTTAGAGATATTTTCATGCTCTGCCTTTGGAGCGATATAGTAGGAATAGTCAAGGGCAATACATAAATTGTATATAATCGAAAAAGTTTAGAGATATTTTCATGCTCTGCCTTTGGAGCGATATAGTTGCAATAGTCAAGGGAAATACATAAATTTTATATAATCGAAAAAGTTTAAAAAAAATCAATTAATTTAATAAATGCTTGTATTTGTGAACAGATATATCGCAGTTTGATTTGTAATACGCTTTGTTCAAATCCATAATAAATATGATAATCTACCCTATGTCTCATGCTTTAGTTTTCTATACTTTTTGCTCAATTTTAGAATTGATATCATAATATACCCTTGACCTATAATAATATCTTTAATAATAATAAAAATATTAACTGCGGCAAACGCTCAAGTTGACCGCAATGTATAATTGAGATAAAATCTTGTTTAAAATTCATAAATAATAAAAAGCATAGCATGCAGCTATGTTCTAGCAAAAACTCCATAGAAATAAGATCTGCGATAAGAATAAATTAAAAAATAAAACTTTATGACGAAATACAATTTAACATCGATTTTGTTGCAAAATTATCGCATAGAAACTTGCTCGAAGCGCAAACATTGTTGCATATTGCGCGCACCTTGAACTTCTTCTAGCCAAACACTTTGGCATCTCGAAAACACGATCCGAATCGCAAGAGAAACCTCGAAGGCGTCTGTAGCCCTGCTACTACTTACTGACGACATACAACCAAGTAAGTAAGCAAAACACTCATATAAGTTTGCGGCTGTCGTGTCGAATCCGCCGCTCCGTCGCATTGTCCCAGATGTATCTCAAGATCGCTTGTGCCGCGCATTCGAGCACCCAGCGTCGTCGTCGCCTTTGCAGATTGTCGGCATGAGATAAACTAAAAAGAGCGAGCAGGCGAGGAAAAGATCGCAAGTTCGACCGCCTGCTGCTGCTATTAACGCCTGAGAATTTAGCTTGGAGTCTTCTCATGTCGGTTCTGGCGTTGCATGGCGTTCAAATTAGCGCTTATCATAAATTAATTAACCAAATGAAAGTTCTGTTGATGGGTTAGTTGATGGGTGGGCAGACATTCAAACAAAACGCATTGACATCTTTTTGGAAATCAAGCAAATATCCTCAATTGGTTGAGACGTACGAAAATAATTGAAATAACTTTGAGGAATGACAAGAAATTGGTAGCAGTTTGAGATGACAGAAGTAGTTGCGGATGCAGGTTTCGATATTTCGGAAAGAGGTGTCGTAGAGTTGTATAGCGATAAGAAAAGTTCGAAACGTTCGATGTGTTATACTTTTATAACTGAACTATATTATGTTGCCTTTAATATAGCAAAGTTTTTGTAGGAATACCAAATATATTTATTTCGAGGGCAAAAGCCATTCAGCATGAAACAGAATCTTTAGACCAGATCTTGGCAAGAATTGCAGATGATGCTTCATACCCATTGTGCAAAACCAGGCAGACGAAGAAAACATTGATAAATTTTAAATAAAAATTAATAAATAATAAAATAGTCTTGATTGTTTCTTGTATTGAGAATCTAACTTTCTTAGAAAATACTGAAATATTGTAAACAATATTCCGCAGTTAAAATTGAAGTAAGTTTCATTTATCATTGCTTCAGATTACAGATTGAGGGGCATTGGGAATATTATGCCAGTTCGTTGGTTAGTACAAGTTAGTCTGGTATTCGGAACCTTCTTGTGATCGCCAGTTATATTGGGTTTGAGTTTCTAGGTGTTTCAAAAGCTGGCTATCTTATCATTTCTTGGAACTAAGGATGGTTTGGGATTGAGCCCGAAATCCTACTCGAGTTTTTACCTTAGAGGCGTTGTATGACACTAAGTTTAATGGAGCTTGCCGTAGTCCATAGCTGGATTCCTTAGTTCCATATTGGTTTATAATCGTTTCAAAATCAGCAACTGCTTATATTGTCTTCATCTCTCTTTGCCTTGTATTCTCTTGCCCAGGATGTGGTTGCGCTAGATTAGTCACCTGTGTTGGTTTATGAGAAAAATAGTTCGGCATTATCTTTTTTTCCAAATTCTTGTGCATCTCTATAATTGCTTCAATTTGGACGCTTAGCGTTATTCGCTATATATACTTTGTTTTGATCTCGTTGAACACAAGACCCACTTTCAAAGACTTTTTTCGATTGTGGAAAACGCGGCGATAACATATCGCTTACGTCGGCCTATGATATCAATATCTCCGCGTATGCTGGAGCTGGACACTTTTGTATAAAATGTACACCAGCCTACCACAGCACCCCTTCCATAAAGAAATTGAAGAGATTCCACGATAGTGGGTCACCTTGTCTGAAACCTCTCACGGTATTAAAGGCTTTTGAAACGTCATTTCTTGCTTTGACAGAGCTAATAGTGGTGCCCAATGTCATTGTAAAGTCGAATCAACTTCGCAGGAATACCGAACTCTGACAATGAGTAACTAACATCTCTTGTTTCTATAAATCTACTATGGATTTACTCGATTTTATATTTATCTAAAAAACCTGAGATCGTATATTCGTTCCCCACGAGGAGCATAAGTCAATCCAAAAATGCGTAAACAAAGATTTGGGAGAAGAAGAGTACTTAAAATGAATGCTTCTGCATAATGGTTATGTTGGGAGATCGGAATGCCTAACAACGCTGATATAGCATATCAGCAGCTCGGGAGAAACAAAAGCGAGTCCATGAATTAGTAAACTAGAATAGGGCAGAATAAGTGGGCTTTATATTGTTTCTGGATATAGCCAACGTTGAGAGGTTTGACACTGAATTTGTACATTCATACCTTGGGAGAATCATAAGCGAATCGAGAAAGGGTTTAGGAGAAGACAAATTTTTGAGACAAAGTACTGAACACATAATGTGGTTGGATTTGAGCGCATTCAAAGCATTCTTCTTAAGAACTAGCTACTGCTTGAGAAAATCGCATCTTTCCCACTTCATTCAAAACTTAGGGTAGTTCACCAGAGAAAATTTCTTAATATTCAGTTAGTGAAAAAATTCAAAACTTCAAAACCGCTTCAAAGTCAATTTTGAAACGTAAATCCATTGCAGGCAAAACCCGGTTGAACTTGAACCCAACTCTGCATATGGAACTTGAATACTTTTGCTCCACAAAAGTTTTGCACTCAACTTGACAACTAATTACACAAACCACATAGTCGGGCGGGAGAATTATTAGTTAGTTGTTTCTGTCTCAGAACTCAAAATAAACAAATTACATACATGAAGGATAATTGAAATTAGCAATGACAGCATGATTACTTCTTGGCCCAAAAGTATTCCAAGAACAGCGCACATATTGTTCAGTGTGTCTGCCACAAATCTTGCTGCCTCAAGAGGCTTGCAACAAATGCGATTGCTGCACGCATGCGCACTTCGTTCGCCCACTCGCAGCACGTAGTACCCTAACTTGCTAAAGACCAAACCCAAATTGAGTGGGCTTTTTGGCCAGCTTCGAATGGCCCAGTACCCGCCAGTGTTGGAGGCACTTATAGAGATGCACAGATATGTAGGCAACTTGAGTGCTGCTGAAGTAAGGTGTGTGCTTGAAGGAACGTGTCTTGAGGTTTTCGAGGCGCTACACTTTTCCCCCAAAAAGAGCAGAACTTAAGGAAAATGTGTTGTGCAAGGAAAATACGACAAGCGACACGCATTTTGTCTGCAATGGAAATGCGTGTATGCTTGTGTATGGTTAAAAGTATCTTTGTATCTTTGTATCTATATATCCACATATCCAGGTATTTTCTGTAGTTATGATAATGAGCAGGAAATGAGTTGTGTTTGAGTGGTGTGAAATTTATGTACACAGGAGTGTTTGTATCTCATTTATTGTTTGGACTGTTTGGATAAATGAGTAATGTATGTAATTAAAACTTTTGTATAAAAAACATGAAACCCTTTTTCCGGGCAGCTTTATTTATGAATCATATTTTATGTGTAGTTGTGGGTCTGAAAGGAAAGCCGATTTTTGATTTGATGTGTGCTGCAGAAGGGCTAAAGTTAAGAAAATTTATTGTCAGTTTAGTTTGGCAATTCAAGAATTGAAGCCAAACGATCATCAAGCAAGGCTGAGATTCGTCGGCCCAAAACGAGATTGCCGTTGTTACCTATTTTCATAAGCAAATTTTGTTTGGCCTTGAAGAGCCTTTTTGGTTGAGCTACGTCAACACGCCGCATTTGGAGTGGTGCTCATCCTCAAGTGTATGTCGTAACACCTTTATGGGCTTCATGAGCTGGTAGAATCATTGGTACCTACCTACCTTCTTCAAAAACCATAATGGCCAGAACGTTAGCGTCAATGGTGTTCGGCATAGCGCCATGATAACTTATTTTTTCCATGATGTCCAGGAGCTGTGGTTCCAACTTGTGCCACTATCGATTTATTGAAAGATTCCTTTGGTGACTTCCTAATTTTACGTTTTGGATCTATAAATTGGTCTCCAAGATGTTGTGATTTAATTACGATAGACTACTTTCTGTGGGGCTTTGTAGAGTCATTGGTCTTTGCGGTTAAGCCACAAACGCTTAACCTTTTGGAAGACAACATACGCCGTATTATTGCCGATATACGGCCACGTGTTGGAAAAATTCAACGAAAATTGTACGTCCAGATTTGACTACATGAGAGCCAGCAGTGGCGATCATATGCCAGAAAATATATTTAAAATGTCATGCCACAAGTCTGTCTTTCGGGTAAATAAAATGCAAGTCAATCGAGTAATCCATCTCTGTTTTATTGCAATTTAAAGTTCTATACCTCTGAAAAACACACCCTTTACTTAAGTGTTTGATAGTTTTTGTACAATTACGATTGCACCAAAATGAAATTTTTGGTTTTCTGATTTTGTCATTTTCAAATCTTTCGATATTGTACTATTTTTATTCAAAAACTATAAAGTCAAACTTGAGTATATTTTTTTTTTAACATTTCTTTGGCTTTTCTCTCTTAAAGTTATTTTTGCTTTATTTTCCGCAGCGTGTATGCTAATTCGGTAGACTTACGAATATGTATCTCTACATCGCTAGACGTCAAAACTTTATTACTTCAGACTAAACATCTCCCTTAATTGGCTTACTTTATGTACTCAAAAAGTCCCCAAGCCCTATGTGGAGACTGCTGAAATTAATGCCCAACTCCACATGCACATATCTCACGCCCGTCAATAGAAACCCATTAAATTCGAGCTGTGCCCAATTCGCTTAAAACCAAAAAAAAAAAAAACAAAACTAGAACGCCCGCCTGAAGTTCACGAACTTCTCCCAAACAATGTTCCGCTTAAAGGCCAACAACGCACTTACACAAAAAAAATATACAAAAACTTCACACAAAAGCATAAAAAAGAAGGAAAATAATTATTTATTTAAAACTATAAAATGCGCAATATCGAAACTGCCATATATATATAATATAATAAAGTATTGTTCGTACAAACACTATAAAATGGAGAGAGAAAAAAAACAAGATATTTCGTAATCCGAATGTCACACAATTGAAATATGTAATTAATTATAGGCTGCATGCCTTCTGTTTATTTTGTGCTACCAAAAACCATGATAGAAATCTACAAAACTATTTGCCACATAGAGTCGGCGAGAGCACGGGACGAAGTTGGGAGTAGGTTTTGTAGTCACTGTGGGGTCTCCCGCCAGCAGCTCCATAAAAACTGGCGGCCTTTTGTTGCTGTTGTTGCGCTTGGTCATATTTCGTTTTAATGAATCTATATGAGTATCTTGATTTCGAAATTTGAAATAAAAAACAAAAAAAAAAAATTATAGTAACAAAAACAAAAACAACTCATATTCAAATGTGCACGAGTTTACACCCACACAGTGACACGCCCACCCACACATAGATACACACATACACTCTGGCATGCATGAATGAATTAATGTTTATATGAATTGTATATTTGTTTATATCTTTTTTTTATTTTTTCATTTTTTTTTTCTATATATATATATATATTGTATTATCTATTAAAGCTCTCCGGCTGAGTAGCTGCTCCATTGGTGGTCGCAGACTACCGAAAAATATTAATTAAAATCCATAAATATTATGTTAATAATAAGTTATCAACACACACAACGTGAGCTGCAAACTGTGCGAATAATTTATGATAAAAATATTTCAATATTTTTGTAAATATAAATTGTTAATTTCTATACTAGATGCGAAATATAGCGAGGGTTGGCTGAGTGCTATTAGCGAATAGTTTTTGCTGTGAAAGGGTTGGGTTTTTACAATAAGATCATCAGAGATAGCACTGAACTCTCTGGATCGACAAAGTTAACGCTCTGCAGGACGTATTGCGTAATGAAGTATTTGCGCTAACTATAAGTGTTCGAGAGAAGAATTCTACGCAAAATCAAGCCTCAAGATAGTAAGTAATTCAGTAGATCTAAAGAGTTACCAAAATAGCCAAGAACCTATAATAAGATCAGCAGAGATAGCAATGACCTCTCTGGATCGACAAAGTTAACGCTCTACAGGACGCTCAATCTGCCCTATGTCATGGGTTGTATTGCGTACTGATGCAACTGCACTAGAAGTGTATGAGAGAAGAATTCTTCCAAAAATTCTTCGAAAAATCGCATCCGAACGAACTATCAGCTGTCTGAGTTCTGCTACGATGTAGATGTCGTCCAGCTTATTATGACACAAAATCGGCATTGGCTCGACCATGAAGAAGGCTTTCGATGCATAAGTCGTTGAAAGAAGGGACGAAAGGGACGTCCTAAGTTCAGATGAAAAAACTAAGTGTGGCAGGATCTATATTCACTTGGTGTGGCAAACTATAGAAAGCGTGAAGGAAACTTAGTGCCTCTAGGAAGGCTTGCTAAGTGCTGTCCCACGACGAGCCAATCTGAGCTGGTTCTTAAAGAACTGTTGTCGCCCTATACGTCTGCCTTCTTGGGGACTCCAGCCTACTGCCATGCGGACAATCAAAGTAAATAAAGTAACTATTTGGAACATACTTCAATACAAGCATATTTTAGTATTTTCTACAATATTAAGTTGGACCCCTATCTATAAGTAAAAATCATAAAGCAGCGCATAAAGTTTAGCTTGTTCTATCTTTATATGGCAGCTACATGAATTAGTTAAGCAATTTCGATGAAATTTTAGACAAATGTAACGGACGTAAATTTGTTAAAAACGAATACAGCATTTTCTAAAGCAGCTATAGAAAAACTTAACCCATCAATTCACTTTTTGAACTTAACAAATCTTTTAAAAACCCTGTAAAAAAAGTAAAATAAATATATAACGATAAATATAGAATATTATAATCAAATTACGATTTCTTTTAGTTCCACTTTTTAGAAGAAAAGTCAAAGTAGAATAAACAAAAAAAGAAAATAATTAAATTAGTAATAATATGCCAAGAAATTTTAAAGGTTTTCCTCACCTCATTTCTGCAAATGTTGAAAATCTGAATAATGTACGTTTTTATAGGCAACTCCATTTTTTTCTTAGGAGCGCACAAAGAACAGATACAATTTGGGTTGGCAACGGAGTAAAATCTAAAATTAAAACACTTCTTCCCAAAGAAAGCGCTCGATACTAAGAGATATAGTTGGCCGATAACGCATTTTATATATTCGAAAATGTGTAATTGAAACATGACTTATTAGTTCAAGGGAGCTATTTTTGAATGTCTGAAATCGTATTTTCCAACTATATATTTATACCATAAGACTTTACTTTTGTTAGTAAAAGTGTAAGGCCAGCAGCTCGAAGACCAATTTTATAACCGAAATACCTGTACTGATGAAGTTATTCCAAGACGAAGAAGTTTAGAAGTTATTAAAATTCCAAAAAATTGTTTGCAATTTATTGTCTTCCGCTATATACCGAAGCACTTTTTAACACTTTGCCATGATTACGAGTTATTTGCTGAGAAAGACTCTACAATCCAACTTCTTCTGCTTAAAATGCACAACTAAATTAAAGATAAATTAATAATAATTGAGATAATTTTGCTTCAGAAGAACCTTCCTTCAAAACAAAAGTTTCGCACTAATTGCAACCAAAATCTTCATATCAACCCTCGAAAAAGGGTGTTCTTTTTCTCCCTTTTGTTTTATTTCGTTGCCTAAACAAATATTTACGCAATTATCATTGTATTTGTTATTGTTTAAGGCTCGCTACACTTTGTAAATATTAATATTAAATTATGTAATTATTATATAACTATTTGTGTCTTTATTGCCTTTGTGATTCGTGTAGGTGCTTCAATTTTTATTATTTTTTTAATTTCAAATTTTTATTTAATAACTATTAAAGTTTTATGGCACTTTGTTTTTTTTTTAATAGCTTTCATTTAAATAAAAAATCATAAAAACTTTTATTGGCATTGATCTGCTTATAGTAATGCGTGGGCTTAGTTTGATTAGCTATAAAGATTAGTTCGCATATTTGTCACACTTTCGCAATTAGCTTAAAATTATTAATTTTATTGCATATAAAAATGATAAACAAAAAATATATATTTTTATAGGCATTTTTATGTGTGGAAAGTTATGAGAGTTTCGTTAATTTCACAATAAGCTGAGAGGATTGTGCAATGTGATTCGATAGAATTACGAATATAATTGCATATTTTAAAATGTAATCAATACTAATTAATTAAAAAAATTAATGGATTATTACTGTTAATGGGGTATATTTGCAAACTACACTCTGCAATTGTAATCTGCATTGCCTATTGTGTTCCCTTTTTTTATTTTAGAAAATATCTCTGAGTGCACTGATATCTATAAAGTTTAGTTTATGACAGCTCACGAATCTCCTATCGTATTTTCGATTTCCTGTTTGAAGAATCCGCAAAAATTTCTTAACAATATTTCCAGTTTTTTTAGGTGATAGTTTAACTATCAGTGATCTATTAGAATTTCTGCAACAATGTGAATAGTTATTTCTTTTAGTTCATTTCTGTAACCACTGTAGATTATGCGTTCCTAAAGTCTTATTTCTGGGTATGGTTTTGCAGTACTTTTCTCTCTGTCGTTCCCATTTTCTCCTTTTTTTCCTAAACTGCTATTTCTTGGGTCCGCAAAGGGAGTCTTAGCTACCTTCCTAGCAAGTTTCATCACCCATAATCCCAACGTGATCTGGTAAACAAAGGACTTTCTATAGGGTGTTATTTTGATCTTTGTTCTCGAGTGCTAAAGCAGTTATATTTTGAAAGTTTAGCTTTATGAGAGAGCAGTTCAATACTGCAAGATTTCAAGGTATTCAAAATGCAAGATTGCAAGAAGCAAAGACTGCGAGTTATCAACTTTCCAGATTTCAATACTGCAAGATTTCAAGGTCTTCAAATTGCAAGATTTCAAGAAGTAAAGCCTGCGAGTGATCAACTTTCCAGATTACAATATTTCACGATCGAGATGTGAAGACTACAAAATTACGAAATACGAAAACTGCGAGACTTTAACATTTTCAGTATTCAAACATTTTCATACATACAAAATTTCAGTTAAGAATTTTAAGATTAAACGACCGCGCAAGATCTGACGATTTAAAGACCTGAACATTTAAAGACATCAAGATTTCAAAATTTCTACATTTACAGATTATAAGTTTTCAAAATGGAATTATTCATGTGATATGACGACTTGTAGATTTCGTCAACTTGCATTTATCGTTAGAGCAAATTCTTCGAATAAAGCTTGTTGATTTTCCTATTGACCAATAATAGATAGCGATAGATGTTACAATAAAAAATAATATTGCTCCCTAGTTGTCATAGCTGACATTAAGCTTAGTTAATTATACACATAGCACATTACATTAACAAAATGAACTCTTGTAGTCACATTGTTTTTGTTGGCCAGCCAGCCAATGCCTATAATCACTTAATACCCCCCAACTTAATGATCCAAGTTAAGCCGCAGAACCCCTGAAATAAGCACAACGCATGGCATGAAATTCAGCAGTCAATTTAACAACCATCTATCATTAAATAATTTGTTAAATTTCAAACTAAAAGCGCCACGAATAGCCAAAGGGAGCCAAATGTAGCTCTCGCTCTCTCATATCATCTGAGCAGAAATGCCGCCGGCTGCTACGAGCCAAGTATACAAGTTCTGAAGCTACTCTGGAAGAAGCCAAGTTCAAGTTGAAGCGTTTTTTAATTAGTTGAATGCAGAGTCAATAAAAATGCGCTGGCAAATGGTAATGGGATCAGGAGGCACAAACACACAAGGAAAGGGATGGGAAGGAAGCAGAATTCGCACGCAAAAAAAAAAGAAGCCAAGCAGTGTTCGGGTTGGTCTGATGGTCTGTACGTGATCGCTTCATAAAACTAAAAGCAACCATAAACTGATAATTTGAGAATTTATAAATTTAAAACGCACAGCCAATAAGTTGGGTTAACGTAGGAAGAAGCACTGAGAGCCCTAGACGGAACGACCAGAGCATTATGGTTGTTAGAGCAAGGGACTGCGCCAAATGGGACCAACTATTGATGCCCAAGACAGACATAGGAACACTGAGTGACTTCACAGACAGGAAGCATCGATTTGCCAAAAGTTGATCGCGTTGTCGATTGCCTCAAATTGCCGATGATGAGTAAGATGACGCAGATGATGATGATGAAGATGATGAGGGTGATGACGTTGACGTTGATGATGAGGTAGATGATGATGAAGATGATGAGGTTGATGTTTAGCAGAGCTGCGCTGAACGCGTTGTAGTGGCTGTCTCTGGTTTTGTGGCTGCTTCCACGAAATATGAGGCTGGTTCGTGCGCCCCGCTCTAGTATTACAATGCCTTCGAAGCGTAACCAAAGATTTGTCAGGCTAGCGTGTCAAGGACACTCTCATATGGTTGCACACCAATTTGTAAGCAGCTGTATGCAAGTATCCCTACTATGTAAATGAAACAGATGTCTAGACCCTTAGGCATTCTCTGGTTTTAGTTTTTTTTTTTTTTTTATGGGCACACATGACTTTTATGCGCCACTGTGCCTGGAATTGTTGCCTGGAACTATGCCCGGGTCTGGGCCAATTCGCTTAATGCGATCTTAAGACATTTTTATGCACTTTTAAGCATTTTATTGTGAAGTCTACACGAACATTTTACTTTGCTTTCGGTTTGGGTCATTAAGTTTTGCGCCGTGAGTTCTTAGCTTCGTTTTTTTTTATGTTTCGGCGTACTAATTAAAATATTAAACGGAAATTCAGTGTTAACTTTTATGCGCAAATCGTAATTTGCAATAACTAAGCATTAACAATTTCTTTTTTTTTTTTTTGGTTTCTTTCTTATTTATATATTTTTAAGCCGAACCAATAAATCAAGTGCTTAACGCTTCAGCAAGTGTTAAAATTGTTGTATTACCAGAAATTATTATGACGTGAACTTGTTGATGGGATCATAAAAGAAAAGCACGTACGAGTGGAGATCTAGAAATATGGGCTATCGTAAAACTAACTAAAATATTTCAGAGCCAGATGAGACTAACATAATTCGGATTTCGGAAAGATTTTTTATCAGATTTTCTATCGAAAATTGTAATTTAATTCGGAATGTAAAACACGCAGCAGATGTTCAAATTGTTTTGAGTTCTATAATATAGCAAATTTTCCAGACTTACAAAATGTCTTGGTAAATAGAATAAATGGAAGGTGGCAAAAAACTACAACTATATATCCACTAACTAGACATGATGAAACGATCTAAAGAAGCAGCACCCTATGCAACTGCAGAAATGTTGTCCAAGGCAGCGGCTTCGGGTGCGAGCCAGTAAGTTCGCCTGTAACGCTATACCAGGTTAGGAAACTACAGCTATTGAGTGAAAAAATTGAAGAGTCTCAACATAGGTTCATCAAGAAGTTACGATATATTTGATATTTGCTTAATTTGTTTTGAATTTCATGAGCTTTTTGTAGTTCTTAAATTCCGACCTTAGTAATTCTAAGGGAATGTTTCCATCCACAGAGTACACCTCTGCGATTTCTGATGTCCCGATCTCATTTGGCTAAGGCTAGAAGCAATTCTTCTGCTAGACAGCTGCGGTTAGCTGTGCTGGCCTAACTTCGAAAAATCCGGCTGTCAGAAGAAGTAAGCTCTGCAGAATACGGCGAATAAGACCTATTACTTCCATGTTTTCAGACAAATTTTTGACACTGAAGCCGAGCTTTATCATGTTGTAGAATCATGCCTGCTAAGTTTTAATCAAAATATTCCTACAGGTAAACAATGTTTACTTTTCATGCAGCTCTAAGAAAAAAATCTTACAAGGGCTAAAATTGCATCACTCGAACCTCGTGGGAAATTCGAGAGTTTACAGCAGTGAGAGGGAAATCAAACGTGCAGTGGAATGTATCCCTAAAAGAGAAAAAAAAGTCACACAAAAAACCATTAGTTATGGCCTAGAGTTGACTCTGCGAATAATCTAGAGTTACTTGCGATGCTACACACACAGTCACTCGGAAGATAAGGCAACGCTGGATGAACTAAATGAAATCTGTGCAATCGTTGGCAGCTATCTGTTAGGGTCAAGAGCCCAGCGACCCAAGACTATAAAAAATTGAAAATTACCAAGGAGCACAATCATAGACACACACTCACACACACTGAGAGACCAGGAGACACTCAGAAATGAATGAAAAATGTGCTGAATGAAAGCCCAAAAAAAGGGATGAACAATAAGTACAAGAGTACAAGGGCTGCATAGTAAATTCTACGAGAAAAAGATACAAAATGTTTTGGTTTTCGTATAGTTTTTGTTTTTACTTTTGTCGTTTTGTTAGACGGTGACAAGATGGCCCAAGTGGAGTGCGACGTAGATACGTTTGCTATGTATTGTATCTTTCAACTACTTTTCAATCGCAGCCAAGGGTTGCGTCGCGTCACAGCAGAGGCGTCGATAAAACAGCGGGGGGTCATAAATTCTCAAGCTTCTTGGTTTTGTTTGTGTTTGGTATCTCAGTTTCTCATTTTTTTTTCGAAGTTGTCTTTGTCGTTGTTGTTGTTTTTGTTGAGATATCAATAAAAGCCGCCAGCGACATTATTATTGGTGTTGTTGTAGTTGTAGCTGCTGCCTTTTTTTTGATGCCTCTGTTGCAACTGCATGTGGCAAAAATTATTGCCAAAAACAAGTAGCTATTTGCAAGATCTCGACTAGGAAATATGCTTTCTGAATAACTTTTGAAAATTAAAAAGATTTGATTTTGAGTAGAAATTGATACAAAAAGATCACCAAAAAGTATGAAAAGTTGAACTAGAAATAGCATGAAAGACACATAAAACTTATACTCTAATATTATCTTTAAAGTTTTGAACTTTTTTAGCTGTGAACGCTGCACACTTCGCGAATAGAGATATTGCCACAGAAAATTTAAGGGGAGACATTTATTATTTTATTTATTCAATCCAGTATTGAGAGCGAATATCGCTACATTAGATGCAGAGAACAAGTGGAGAAGAAACTATATTTCTTCTTGGGTTGCATATTCCAAAGCACAGAGGTATAGCGCGCAAAACAGAGCCCAGAGAAAATTAGTCAGCCGTAGTCCAATAGGGGATTCTAATCGCCACCAAAGGTAAAGTAGAGTGAAGTATAATCGCTGGTTATTCTATAGGGCTACTTTCTAATATAATTCTTTTCATTATAAAAAATGTTTTACCAGGCTTTCGACATTTATATATAATAGGTATTTTCGAAGATGTGGAAAAAAGTTGAATGTAACTGAAGAACACGAATGGGGCCCCGCAGTTCATGAAGCGTTCAGCGGAGTGGTGGTTGGTTGGTAAGTGCAGCGTGCAGGAGCGAGGCAACCTGCTAAATCTAGAATACTATTGGAACTCTGTTCTATGAAGCAAGTGTTGAAAACTGATCATCTTTAAAATTCCATAAAGACAATACGATTATTTCAAAGAGCTGAAGTCCTTCTATCATAAAGTTAGGCAGCCGTACCCGGGGTAGTAGTAATATATAATTATTATTATTTCGAAAAAAAAACTTTTTAAACTTTGTTGCATGGATAAAGTACAAAATAACTCATTATCTTTAAAGTTCCCAAACGACTTTTGAGATTTTTGTTTTCTAGCAACGAATCTTTCGAAGAGCTGAGGTACTGGCTCTGTATTACAAAGCATATCTCAAATATTGCTTAATCTTTTGCTTCGTTAGGCTAGAAAGAATTGTTGTATTTCGATTTGTGTTCCACAGAGCATTGGTCTATCGACGTCTTTGAGGCATAGTCTGTACTTTGTAGAATTGGATTCCTTTTTTGTAGATGGTATTAAAGCTAGAAAATAGTGAAAAATAAGTAAATTGAAGGCGCAAAGTAGTGCTTTGCCTTCAGGCTCAACGAAAAACGAACTGGAAACCAACTAGGCGGAGTTCCAATATAACCTACAAACCTATGAATACGTCCAAAAATTACTGCTGCAAAAGCGAAATCATGGTCTCTTGGTACTAGTAGCTAGAAGTCTGAGAAAGATTATGTATGGCAGCAACCGGCAAGAAAGCTTTTTAAGAATTATGAGCTCCCACAACGATTCGGTACTTTTAAGCTGAGATTGTTGAGAGAAGCTCTTACCAAACCTAGTCTACATGGATGGCTTTACAGCTCTATATGACTATAAGGTGTCCAGCTAGATAGCAAAAGATTTAGCTGGCCACAGAACTAGAAGTTTTTACATGTTCAAGCACAAAGTTTGTCTACCCCATAAACCCAAAATAACCATCTTCATAGTGTATCAAACTGATACTAAATAATTTTTTATGCCGCTTAAATTCAAGATATAACCAAGAATTGCATAAAACTCTGGTTTTTTCGTTTTTTTGCCCCAACTTTGGAAGCTTTAGTTATTATGCCGGTGTTCTTTTTTTCGTCTTGTTGTCATTGTTGTTGTTGTCAAGACATGTCTCATGTCTTCCAGTCTTTTTTTTTTCATTTCGTTGTTTTTGTCGTTATCGCATACGATTTAGTGTCTGGTTATCTGGGACTGCTTTCTTTCAGCAGCTCCAGCTACGGCAGTGGGCTCCAGTGCTCTCGACTCTCGACTCTCGTATGTGTCATCGAAGTTAAGTGCTGCCCGGTTCTGGTTCCGATGCCGTAGCAGCCAAAGAGTTAATCTCGGTTGCTGCCCGATAATTATAATTTATGGCCCGTTGTGTGTTCACCTTCTTCAAAAAATTGTATACGATATGTATGTGTGTGTTTTTTTTGCCTTTCTTACCGAGACATACACTTTTTTTAATGCTTTTATATTATATATAATTTTAATTGGAATTCGTTGCCAGCAAAATGCTGCCAGTAACTTGATTTTTTGTTTTTTCTGTTTCTGTACTCCGCTCTTCATAATGTCAAATGTTATAATTTATTGCTCAGATTGCTCATTATAATTGATCATTTCTTAAACTGATGCATACTTGTTGCAACTCCCACCTAGTTTGGTGGAGCACCCCTACCCGTACCCGTACCCGTACGCGTATATGACGTGTTTATGGTAAGCCCAATTATGTCAATCACAGCCCACTACAAACAATTGCATTCGTTTCCATATCACTTTCTTCCATACGACGGCAGACTCACCTAGATAGATAGCTTGCGTGTGTGTGTGTGTGTTCTGTGTAGTTGTATCTATATCGTAATTTATCATATTGATAACGAAAATGTCGTAATGTCAATGTGGCTTTTGATTTACATTCAAACTCGGTTTGTAAAAGACTTAGCGCCGCCATACAAAATGAGCAAACCCCGATAAAGCTAGCGCAGAGACCCCACGCTCCCATTCCAAGTGCAGCTGGCCAGTTTGGCCATGTTACTGGGATTATGTACTGCATAGTTTGGGATTAATTGGTACTTTGTTTAAGGGTCATAAGAAGTAACTTCCGTAGTAGCCAACAAGTGATCTATATATTGAGCTTTATTTTGAGATAAGATAAAATTGAGAAATAGAATTTAAAGTAAATTGAAGCAACTACTGATAGCTTGGAATATGTTGAAATACCACAGGCATTTATCAAAATATTAGCGGTTAAGAAGTAAATACAATATAAGAGAATCTGAGAATTTCAGGGAAATCCGAGTAGTTAGATGATATTTCATATTCTTGTGCTTGTGGGATACTTTTAAATCAAAAATATAATATTGGGAAAGTTTTAATTACGGCAACTTTAATACCCGATAACTAGATGTTTTAAGAAATACAGGGTGCGCCATTTCTTATGTCGGACTTGACTTCACATGTTTTTGAAACGGTAACTCAATACAATTTCAACCATGTATCGCTTCACACGTACAAAACGCGCCGAAATAGTTACTTTGAACATTGAAAATAGTCGTTCCGTTATCATAACTGAACTTGCATATTATCGAAAATATCATCGTGTGACAACACTTTTCGACGTTTGTATAGTATTTGAGGAACGCAGCATCCAAACAAGATCCATGAAACGCCAATGCATGACCCAAAAGTTACTATTTGGGCAGGCGTTTGCATCCCTCATTGGACCTAATTTTTTCAAAGAGAACCAAACGGTCGATGGTTTTTCGTCGAAACCGATGTCGCTGCATGTTGGCTCACTATGTCCACCCACAAATGCTGCGCGAAAAAGGTCTTGAAGTTTACTGGTTTCAAATAGATAGTGCGGCATGCCACACTGTGAATCCAACAATCGAGTCTCCGCAACGAAAATTCCCTGGACGAATGATGTCAAAAAGAGCCGACATTGAATGGCCAGCTAGATCTGCGAATTTGACTTCCCCGGACTGCTTTTTGTGAGGTTATTTGATAAGCAAAGTGCACGCAATCCAGCCACAGACCATTGAAGAGCTCAAGGAAAATAATCGTGCCGAAATCATTGCTATACCAACCGAATTGCTCGAAGAGATCATGGGAAAACGCCGCAAAAAGGGCATATTTTGCTGTGGCCCAAAAAGGCGGCCACTTGATAGATGTTGTCTGGATAAATTGCAGAGGATCAGATTGTAAAAAATAACTCACATTCAGAAATTGGTTGTATTTTTCTTGTTCTTTAATGCTAACATGCCGACATAAGAACTGGCACACCCTGTATTTATATTAATTTGTCTAAGAAAGTTTAAAAAATAAAGATGATAGCTTTTTAAGCCAAATTTCTTGAAATATTTTGAAAACTAAAAAAAAAAATAGTCTTAGAAAAATATTTAATTACGGAAACGTTGAGAAATCTTATGGTTAGATGTAATTTCTACGCAGGGTTCTTCAAAAATACATTTAATCAAATGACGAAACGTTGAAAAATCGTATATATCGATGTTATTTCTACGAAGAATTCTACAAAATTAAATGTCATCAATAGAGGAAAGAGAAAAATAATTTTTCCAACGTACACATCGACTCCTTTACATTTCTGAACTGGCGTAGCCAAATTTAAGTTGTCGATGAAATATAATGATAATCTCGCAGAGTGTGGCTTTGGCGCTTTCAAGTTATTTTTAGGGTTAAAGATATAGAGGAAGGAAGCAATTGATGGCTTTACTTGATCAAGAACCAAGCCATGACGTACATGTTGAGAGTTGTCGAAAGGTGATTATTTCCTTAGAGTTTCTTATAATAAGGCAGATTTGCACCGAATCATTATTGATGGTGAAATATGGATGTACTACCTACCATAGACCCAAGTGCCAAAAATACTATGCCAAAACAGGTGAACCCATTTCAACATCACCTTCAACGACGTCAACGAAAAGCATAATCGGTTCAAAAATAATACTCATCATATGCAGAGCCAGGTCGAGCAGGCTGTGACCTATTCTGAACTGCTAAAAGCAGGTGAAACCATCATCGACTACAACTAAAAATGTTTGATCCGTGCATTTCGTAAAAAAATTCTCAAAACGTTCGAAAGACATGACAAAAAGATTTTGTAAAAGTCACAAATTAACTGTAAGCACTGCAAAGGGAGGTTATACTCTTCCTACCATAGTTTTCAGAATATTTCTGGAATCGCGTAGCCAAACTTAAGTTGTCGAAATAATATACAGAAAACGACCTTATATTAATTCACGCAGAGTGCGATTTCGGCGTATTCAAGATATTTTAAGGGTTATAGATACAGAGGAAGGAAGGCATTGGCATTGGCTTTTTCGAAGTAAGCAAATAAATTTGAGGGATCAATGGTTTGGATCTTGAAGAAATTAAAAACAAATTTAACAAATGATTGCATCGAGGCCAGAGAGAACTCATTGTCAAGAGCTGGCATTCCAAAATTAACAGGGAAATGGGGCGAATGTAGTTGCTTCGGATGGACAATACTTTGAATGATATGATGGAAAGAAGGAAGGAAGGCATTGGCTTTTTCGAAGTAAGCAAATAAATTTGGTCTTGAAGAAATCTAAAACAAATTCAACAAATGTTTGCATCGAGGCCAGAGAAGACTCATTGTCAAGAGCTGGCATTCCAAAAATAACAGGGAGCTGGGGCAAAAGTAGTTGCCACGGTTGGACAATACTTTGAATGAGATGATGTGATTGCGAAAACATTAGCAAATTATCAGCGAGACGGGGAAATAGTAGTTGATTCGGTTAGACTACACTTTGAATGAGATGATATAATAGTAAAAGCGTACACAATGAAGTAGTCACTTTCGACGGACATGGAATGATAAGCTTGACTTTTGTTCAACAGAACAGGTTCTATTTTGAACATAGAAAAGAGACAGAATTCGTACTGCCAATTCTTTATTAAATTTATAGTCAAAAAATACGCAAAAACTGTAGTACAAACTCATTCTGCCTCGCTAGCTGCGAAATTTACGATTTTGACTTTAAGCAGAAGGCTAAGTAGAAAGTTTCTGAATTAACTTTGAAGAATTGCATATTTTATATGTTTGATGCATATAAGCAGCTCTAACGAACTGGCGATTTTTTGCCGTCAACAACTGTAGAATGGCGTTTTTTCAAGAAACATTGCATTTTGAGGCGGCACTTTTCATTCAGAGACAGTCTAAAGTGTTCATTACATTGCAACTCGCCTCTAAGCACAAAACAGCCCACAAGATTTTAAGAAGCAATAAATATTGGTATTATTAGCATTTTGCTAGTTTTCCGCCGCATTAACGCAAATTGCAATAAACTGCTTATTAATGAGTTGTATCTCTTTAAGCGTTTTAAGCACAAAAGATACATCTCATTAAGATGTTGTATGCAATGCTATGTGGATACAACTGCATGGATACAAATCGTACAACTTCCAAGTAAAACTTGGCCAAGACTCGTAATTGAGTTGCTCACTTGTGCTGCTGCTGCTGCTGCTGCTAGTCTTGGAATGATGAATGGCCCATAAAAGTGCATAAGAGATGTGTTTAATCTTACGACGTACCTTTTCAACATAAACTTAATTTTAGTGATAAATGCAACTCTATGCGCCCCAAACAAAACAAATGTGTGACTATTTAGCGAAAAAACAACAACAACAACAACAACAGCAACAACAAAAGATACAACAATCCACCAAAACCCATACCAATCATAATTCATCAAAAACATAATGCGCTCTGTTGCCAAGGCGGCAACTAGTTCTGCGAAGCAAGAGAGTGAGAGAGAGTGCTACATTATCTGGGCAAACATATAAAATCGAAGCATATATATATATATATATATATATATAGCGGCTGGTAGAGCCTATGCGGAACGACTATAGGAGAGATCTATTTTAAGCTTTTGCCCAGACACAATGAGCTATGCGGAGGAGCCGCTGCTGCGCTCATCAATTTCCGTAAATCAACGCAGTGTGCAGCACTTAATCATTGCCTGCCTCCGTTTCGAGTCTTCCAGATTAACTCATTACTTAACACTTTTCACTACAATGCAACAGCTTTAGTTTTTTGAGTGATGTTGATGAGCATAATTGTGTGGCCACAGTGAAAATCGGCGCAGTCTTAGAAGTAATCCAAACGCCCCCACAACCCCAATTATAGACGCGCGCACACCTTTTGTCGACTAGAAAATGGCGCTGACAATTTGGACTGCCTGAGCTTAAGAGTGGCGTTTTGTGGTGGGCAGAGCGGTAGCTGTGGTGGTTTTCAAAGGGTGACTCCATTTTGGAGAGTCCTAGGAACCACATTATCTATCATTCTTTATTTTAAAAGATATTGGAAGTGATTTCAACAGAAGTGCATCTTTGTCTGTTTCTGACAACAAAATTGATTTTTGTTTTACTATTCGAATTTTTATTACTTGACATTTGTCAGAAGTTTGTATACTCTATAATATTTAAATCAAATCAAAGCGCAAATGTAGCCCATGAGAGATCAAAAGAAATCGGCTTCGATCGAAAAGTCTTACAAAGAATGGTTTCGTTACTTCGAAAATGTTGAAGTTGAGAATTTGAAGACTTTAAGTGATTCATTGAAAAGGCTTAACATCTATAATTAAAGTGTATCTTTCTCTGTTTCTGACAATAAACTTGATTTTTTGTTTATTAATATACGATAATGCGAGTAGTTTGGAGATTCTAAAATATTTAAATCGAAACAAAGCGAAAATGTAGCCCATGAATATGAAAATCTATAAGAAATGCTTTGCTTACTTCGACAATGTTGTCCAGCCCAAAAAGTTTGAAGATGAGAATTTGAAGGCTTTTCTGCTTCATTCAAAATGTTTTAATATCTATAATTTGAGTGAATCTTTCTCTATTTCTGACAATATCCGAAATTTCGAGTAGTTAATATTTTCTTTAATATTTAAAATCGAAACAAAGCGAAAATGTAGCTCATGAAAATGAATATTTATAAGTTTGGTTTTTTTGCTTTGGTTTGGTTACTTCGAAAATTTTGTACAGTAAAAAAATTATGAAGATGAGGTTGAAGGTTTAACATCTATAATTGGAGTGTATCTTTCTCTGTTTTTAAGTAAATTCTATCTTCTCTCCGAATTTTCGAGTAGTTAAGATTTTCTATAATATTTTAATCGAAGCAAATGGTAAATGGCGTATAATGCATATGAAGCTTTAGAAAAAAATCTGCTCCGATCGAAAAGCCTTGATCCTTTGAAGATGAGGAGTTTGGTGGTTTTACTGGATAACGAGTCGTGCCAAACAATAACTGAACTCACTAAATCATTGGGAGTAGCTTAGCAAAGAAATTTCGTAGGCTAAAATAGGAAAATAGCAAGAAAATTGTTAAACTGAACCGATAGAAAGTTCGGAGACAAGCTGATTTTACAATATTGTATCATTCGGCTCCATATGGCTGTAAGTCATGATCTTATAACACTGAAATAGAGGTAATTACCAGACAGGACGATTTCTACACTCTTTGTTCCCTCCAAATATTCGCAGTTTTTAAACGAATGCAAAGGGATTGAGAGGTCAAAGCTATGATTTAGAATAAGCAAGCAAATGGAGTAGAAATGGAGTTCGAAAATGTAGTATTCTTATTTTGCATAAAATTCTTTTCTTTAGGCGTCCCCAACTGTTTCGATTTCTTTATGTAGAATCCGACTCAAACAAAAAGCATAACAGAGTAAGTCGAGCTTCCTATTTTCTAAGTATATCTCATACCAATTTTGTTGATCTGAGTAGCACTTGTCGAAAGCTATCCCATACTGTGACTCACGAAAGCTAATGAAGAATAGAATTGTTTTAAGATAACGATATTATGGAATTCCATTGTTGTACATTGTACAACATCTTGATAACATCTTGCGATGCAGTGCTTTTATTAGATTCAGTTCCAAAGGGAAGTTTCTACGGTCAGTTAACTCTTCAAACCTTACATCAGCGAGTTATAAAGAAGATATCTCGGAAAGTATGCCATCATACAGAGTACTTGTATCTGGAAATTCTTCTTCAGTCGTTTTTGTACACGTAAAGGGTGTTTTTTTTTTCGATGCATAGAACTTCAAGTTAGCACTACTGTTCAAGATTGCGAGGTGATTTATTCTCAGTTTGGTTTAGCAATTCGAGAACTGAAGCCAAACGATCATCAAGCAAGGATTAGATTCGTCGAATTAGCCCAAAACGATATTGCCGTTGTTTCCGATTTCGCATAAGCGAATTTTGTTAAGCGATGAAGCGCATTCTGGATGAAGAAACAAAACTGCCGCTCTGGGAATGAAGGTAGTGTTACATCCAAAACTGAGTATCTGGTGCGCTTTATGGGCTGGCGGAATCATTGGTCCGTATTTCCTCAAATGGTGATCGGTATAGAGCCACTATCACTTTCTGTGGGGATATGTAAAATTGTTGGACTATGCGGATAAGTCAAAAACGTTTAACCATTTGGAAGACAATATTCGCCGTATTATTTCCTATATACGGCCGTAAATATTGGAAAAAGTCATCGAAAATTGTACGTCCAGATGTGGCTACATCCGAGCCAGCCGTGGCGGTCATATGCCATGATATTAAAAATGTCATGCCACAAGTTTATCTTTTGGGTAAATAAAATTCATGTCCATCGTTGTTTTATTGCAATTTAAAGTTCTATACCTCTAGAAAAAACACCCTTCTGCAGCTGCAAACAATTAAGCATAACTACATTTTCCATTTTTTTTTTTTTTTTCGTACGTTAGAAAGAAATGTTATATCAACTATTTTGAAAATTTGGCTAGATCTCATCATTGTGTCTAATCAAAAAAATTTTAAAAATCATTTTTTGGAAAATTAATAAAAATTCCGTAGTAGAATCTTTGCAATTCTAAAGTTTTATTTACGTATAATAACGAAAATTAAATTAGTTATGTTTCTGTGCGATTCTCTTACGAAACGCGCGGATTAAGACTGTATTGTTTATTTTAAATCATTTTTAACTTAACAGAAAAATATTATTGTCATTATATCATAATCCTCATAAATAAATTATCAGCGAAAACCAGTTCAGTTGATAAAAACCACTTCTCAAAAATATGATGTCCAAGAGTATAATATAAAAAGCATTCAAGAAACTTTATTAAACAAGAAAAAGCGGCATTTTTAAGTTTTAAGTGAACAGAGGAACATAATTATATACATTTCATTTAATTAAATGTTACATCGTCTGTAGCCCGTCTTTAGGCAGAGAACGCTCAAGTTCCTTCTCAGGATACCTCATTACCCAATTAAGCACAAGTGTCGGTCATAAGTAAACCGATAAACAAATTACCCGCATGTTTGGCCAAAGTAAGTTTATAATTTAAATTAATTTCGGTTCACGTGTTCCTTAAGCAGCAGACGCTCAAGACTCTTCTAAGGATACCTTATTCCTTTGCAAGGAATACTAGCAAACATATGTTCATCTGTTCATTCATTCATGTAAGCAGCTGAAAGTGATCACCATAATTTAACTCACTCAAGTTTATAAGCAGCAAACGATGGAGAGAGTCTTCTTGCAATCTGAGGGTAAAAATTGCGCAGGTTCAGGGTGAACAGCTGAATATTTTCGTATACAAAACAACTCCTAAATATATATATTTATTCTTGTGCTTTAGAGAAGAAAATTGCATAAAATGTTAAGACTTGTTTTAAACAAATCCGAAGTTCGACAAAATCTATTTCATATAGGGTCTTTGCACAAATGTCCTGACAACAGCTATATTTTACAATGACTTACACAACGATTCCCACGGCAGAAGCTCCTAGAAGGACTGCCAAACCCCCTCTGTCACGCAAGCCAAATCTATACAACGAAGCAGCTACAACAACAACGATTTCAAAAAATCATTTAATTCAACTACTCCGATCGTACTCACCCTCTGCAAGTCCCCCCCTTCTTAACAACACCACTGCCCACCAGCTGTTGCCTTCGATTTGTAGTTGAAGTGTGTTTGCCGCGTGTCAGAAATCTTTCATATTGACGCTTTACACCCACACCTTCGCTCTACTCGGTGGACCCAACAAGAGTGCCACTATTGCCATGCCCCTCACATGCCTGCCCCGCTAATGACGTCGCACTTCATTGGGTCCGATCCGCGGTGCATTAACATTCCTTAGTTTGCTGCAATCACCGAAAATATGCCGCAGCTTAAGTGATCTTTGCTACTTTTCGCTACATGCCACCAAAAATTGTTTCACTTAGTTGTTCGAACGAGGGGGTTCCAGCACATTTCGTCATGCTCAGGTCAGTCATTGCAGTATTTATATATATTTATATCTTTTATTATATATTACTTCTATATAGACTTTGAAAATTTCTGCAGGTGCCGCCTGCTAAGACGGATAAGCATCTAAATTTGCTATTGCAACTGCGGCCTCTGGCAACAACTGTTTCGCGATACCTGCAACTTGGCTTCAGTGTGGTCGCAGCGGCAGCGAGTGGTACTGGTAGTACATGGGGCACATAATGTAAAGATTATTTGATATGCAGTCCAGATACGGCAAGTTAAGTCAGGAAATGCGAAACCCTGGCTGTGGTACATAAGCTAAAAATGGTATTGCCATCATTTGCATTTCATTTAAATTGAAATTAATGATGGAAATACTTATAATCTTAAATTGCTGCAACGTTGGCCCCGCAGGGGTAGAGCAGCATTATGTTTCGTATTGGTCATAATTGGAGCTCGTTTATAATGAGAAAGCTGCGGCTTCACTGAACATCGGCGCAGCTAATGAAAGAATTGCTTTTTTTTATTTCATTTTTGTTAATAATCGTAGAATTGTAAAAATTGGACGTATTCTAGAGTTTGCTGGATTTAAGCGAGAAGGCGTTGTGTTTGTGGCAGTAAACTGGAATTATTATTGTATTGGTAACAAAGTGACTTTCAATATAGCAAGAAAAGATGGTGGCGCCATCTATGTGTAATGCAGGCGTTTAAATGCTATAGGGTGTAGTTCTTCAGAACTACTTTTCAAATTTCGTGATATAAGTAAACATAGAAACAGAATTTATGGCTTTGAAGTAATATGATGTTTCCTAAGTTGATTTCCAAGAGTAACTAGAAGTACATGTAGATGGCGCCACCAGTAAAATGCGTATTGATAAAGCCCTGTTTACTTAGAGTCAAATAAAGACTAGAGGATATATCGATATGTTAATATCTTGAATTTAGACTTGCAAGTTATCTGCAGATAACTTCAGTTACCTTGAAGTTGATTTTTTATGAGTAATCTGGATGAAGCATGCAACTATTTTTGTATGCTATTTATTAGTTTAAATTATTATTAAAAACTTATGTTTCATATCGAAAAACTTCATTCATTTTATACATTTAGTTTTTACACAGTCTTTATTTTAAAAGTTTCCGAGTATTTCAAAAATCTTTTGTCCATCTCAGTATCGAAGTGTCAAGTTGAACAATAGTTTTCCTAGCTCAATTTTTTTTTAAATGATGGGATCTGCTTGGAATACAATTTTTCCGCCTCTTAAAGATGTAAGCTCTAGTTTCTTTGTAACTTTAATATACCGAAACAACGCTGTTTTGTGCCGTCTGTTTAGATCCGTCCCATGTTGTGTTCGACTGGGTCAATTATTGTAGGATGCATCTTCTCCATGTTCCCTTGGGTCTGCCCATGCGCCTGCTACTTTGGGGATTTCAGACTAGTGCCATCCTGACAATACTGCTTGAATTTCTTCTGAGAGCATGCCCTATCCAAGTCAATTTATGCTTCCTTATTTGGAGGTGTATAGGGGGCTCACCTGTGGTGACACGAGACAGCACTGCATTGGATATTCTGTTTGGTCAGAATATCCCGCATATAATCCTCAAGCTAGTATCTGCTACAGAGAATCATATTTTCTCTTAATTTAAAGATCAATATCAAATATTTAAACTTTTCTTTTTTAATAAATTTTTCAGAAAGTACTCTATTTAGTCAGAATCAAAACGGCGATAAATTTTATCTAACTTCTAATAAAATATCGATATGTTGTTATAACTCAAAAAGAGAAGAAAAATCTTGTCAGAATAGAAATGCTATCATAATGCCGATACAAGGTTTAGACGTTTAGTTTTAATTTAAGATTTGATATATAGCTATAGAGTCATCGAACGATGTTAAGTCTGCTTGAATTATGGATTTTAATATTTTTATTAATCTTAAGATTAAAATTCTATAACTTTTGTTGTTTGTGATCTCTATAAACGAGTTTCAATTCCCAAATTTTAACTTTTGAAAATTTCGAAAAAAAATATCGAGTTGCAAAATCACATATATCCTTTTGGATTTCATTTCAGCAATACATTTTGATATAATTAAAGTGTATCTAAGCAGCAGCTAGCCATAAACTTTAGTTCCTAAAACCAAAATTGGACTCATTTTTGGACCGTTTCTTCTGTTCACTCCGTTTATCCCTAATTCTAATGCTTCCGACAATATTCCAAAGTAAAATATTAAGAATCTCATTTAATGAACTTCCAAAACAAAATATTTATGATTTTTATTACATTTACATTTAGTTTTTAAATTAATTTCTACATTAATTCACGACATATTTCTCATTCTATATGCTATAATAATCACAGACACCCACCAAGCCTATTTATATCGGTAATAAAAATTGCGGCTAAGAGACAAAAATACGAAAAAGAATAAAAATAAAAGCCATGAACATAAAATAAACATTTCCAACATTTCGTTGCCGAAACCAACAAAGATTCGGTAGGCCTCCAAAAGAAATAATTCTTTTTATGTTTTTCGGTTTTTCATTTGCCGTCGTCTTTGATTGTTTCTTTGAAGCATGTCAAACATAATTATAATCGCTCTGTTCTTCCGCAGGATGTTTAGTCTACTTCGGCTATACCCACCCATGGTCATTGTTCGAAATTAGGTAAAGATGTTTTGGCAGGCACAATAGAGCAACTAAGCCCGAAGATTGCGACTACCTGAGTTGCAATTAATGTGTGAAATAGCACAACTTAGAGTAGCAATTTTGGAAGTTGCATTAGCTGTGTGAGAAGCCCTGCGTTAAGCGATTATTGTTTATCTTTCGATGGAATTTGGCAAATTCCCTGCCAGTGCTGCTGCTTGACTTACCCAAAATCTTGCGTAAATTATACATTCCGCACTTGCACTGACATCCCGCCGAAACGCAGCTACATTAAGGTTGCAAAATTGTAGCCATAAATCCATTTGGCAGCTACAGAATAAAATCGCATTCCCCAACACGATCCAAATTGTGGTTGACTCATTTGTAAAAGGATTAAAGTGTGCTCCTTTGCAAAGGGCAAAATATAATTTATAATTCTTTAATAGTCGCCAATAAAATTGACAATGCTTGTAATAAATTTGCCTCAATTTAACATTTCTTTCTTCGCATTCCCTGGTATTGCGGTGCAAGAAAGGCGTTAAAAATGGCACTCAAGATACTTGCAACAAGTTTGGTGGCAACTTGGTTGGTTTTATTTCTTTTAATGATGTTGCACTTGCTGTCTTTTTTTTTTGGTATAATAAAATATGAAAAGATATGCAACAAGAAGTGATATCGGTGTAATAAAAGATCTCAGATAGTATTTGAGTGGTCAAGTCTAAAAGCTTGGTCAACTATGTAAAATATTACTCATTTGCTTAGCGAGTTAAGTGCGTTTGGTGAATAATGTTTTGGGCGGGGTTTGTATGTCTTTTTAAAGATGATCAACTTGGAAATGATTATATGTAGTTTTTCACTTGTTGCATTTCAATGATGAAAAATTTTGAAAATTTCTTATACAGATTTATGTTCCAACTTAAGATATTTTATCGTGCAAAAAAATTAAAAAAAAGTATAATATTTCCGACGAATATATATAAACAAACTTGTATTCTTAGAGTTGACTTTTGAGGTTCCAGAGTGACTGATAAGTACTAAGATTTTTAGATTTAAATTGGGAATCAAAGGAAAAAAACTACAAGCTACGTTTTAATGAAACTGAAGCAGAAGTTGTCTATCAAAAATACTTCCTAATATTAAACAAAGAGAATTAATTAATTCTCTTGACATTAAATTTCTTTCTCTGAAAGCTTCAAGGAACTTCATTGTATAGCAATCATTATCAATGATCTAATCGACTGGAAATATCGCAATCGTACCACTAGAACAGCGCAGTCAATTCTGAGTAGCAGACAACCATTTGTTTGCCAGTTGACTTCGAAGAAATCAGTAAAATCAATCGCCGGATCACTCTTCATTACGAGCAAGTGAGCTCGACTCAAACAACTGAATTTTTGAGCACTCAAAACATCGATTTGATGAATCTTCCGCCATATAGTCCTAACTTCTGTACGTAAAAAATAAAATCATAGGTCAACGTTTTTCGAGGCCTGCAGAGGCGGTTGATGCGTGTCCAAATTCCTTTCGATCTAACATTTTTAGTTGTAGGTTCTTGCATTTATTAAGCGAAGGTCAAAAGAATTTAATGACCCGTATACTACCAAATTGCGGAACGTTTCGCTTGTCCGCCCAATTTTGGAATACTGCTGGAACCCTCAATACCAACACTATAATAATAATAGAGTTCGTTCAAAAACAATTTTTAATATTTTCTCTTCTGGGATTAAACTGCGATCCCAACATTCGTTTGCCATCCTATACATGCAGACTTCGCCTTATAAAATTACCTTCTCTAAGTGATCTTAGAACATGCCGCAGCGTACTATTTTTGCATAAGCTTTTACTCGCTCTCATTGACTCTAATACACTCCTGAACAAAAATTTCTTTCATCATTTCTTCTAGAGTAACTCGTAATTTTCGACCTCTAGCTTTAACTTTTTGTAGATCTAATTATGCGTTACAAGATCCTTTTCGTGTCTTTTGCGTAAATTATAATAACCTCTATGATTTCGTCTCTTTTGAATGGTCTATCCAATTCATTTTTTTATCTGTCTTAACTTATCTTGATAGCCCAAATCGAGCTTCTTTGACCAATCATGAACAAAAAAGACTCAGCTTGATCAACGTTGTTCTTTGGCTTCCCTATTTGAAAAAAAATGGTTAAATTTATATGATACTTTCTGTTTTCATCTTTTACATTCTAAATCCAAGTTCCCATGTATATAAAAAATTCACCCATCAGGCTAGGAATACGAATTAGTTTAATTTGATTTTTTCATCGTTACCAAATTTTTATAAAATTCAGTTGAATCTATCATATAGCTTCCATTGGGAAAAATCGATTTTAAAACTAAATTTTGTTGTATTTTGTCTAATTTTCAACTTTTGTTCTTTGGCCTATAAAAACCCAATCACTGCGTTGAATTAAAACAAAATTTGTTAACTATTTTTCATGGCGTAATATATTATTGTTATATTCAATTTGTGTTGTGTTTCTTTAATTTTTAAAGTTATAATAACCAAGCTCTGGTTATGGAAGTAGTTAGGTTCCCTATTACCGAACATTTCAAAATCGGTTGACTTTTTTAATATATATGTAATATAGCTGCCACAGTGAAAAACGCTTGAAAAATACGTTTTTGTACAAAGTTTGTGGCAGTTGATCTATTTAATTCTGTTGCCATAAGCAAAATTGGAAAATCTTTTTTCTTCCCCAAAGTTGTATATTTCTTAAAAAACGTTAAATAAGCCAATCAATCTATTTTTCTGAAGATTGTATTACTAAGTCAATCAATCAATTATGATTAAGCAATATAATTTATTTAATTGCAACAAAGTGATACAGGATATTTCAAGGTCGCCATCCGACTTTGTAGTATGCCAACCATGAAGTGAGACCCTGATTTAATGCAATTCTTGCGGAAAGGTAGTAAAATTTAATAAAAAATTATTGAACTAATATTTCTTTCTTAAATTAGAAAATATTTATAATTGAAGAACAACTTTAAGACTGTGTATGTTCTAGGAGAAGATATTTTTGTTTAGTGAAGAGAGTTTTAGGAGTACAAATATTTTGTAAAAGTATTCATATCATTATATTCTTTAAGTAATTAATATAAGTTGGCTTAAAAATATTATATTATAATATACGGTTGTCAAATATCTCCCTTCCGCCCTTTTGTCTTTTGAATTTCGCGGCTATGTACAAAGCGCTACAGAGCTCGTATCTGGCAACACTATACATAATTTGAAAGGTCTTGACATAACCTACAAAACGACGCTACGCATGGTTAGTTTGGATATTTCGTTCAACAGTTATAGACGTGTAAACATGGAGTTCACTAACGCCGAAATTCGCGCTATTTTAAAGTTTTCCTTCGTTAAAGGCAAATCCGCTAGAGAAACGTTCCGTGAGATTAATGGTGTTTTGGGGGATGGTACTCTATCACTTCGAACCGCGGAGGAATGGTTTCGACGATTCAGAGCCGGTGAAAACGACACCATGGATAAGCCAGCCGGCGGAAGACCTGTGACGACAAATACCGATCAAATCATGGAATACATCGAGTTAAACCGGCATGTGGCATCTCGTGACATCGCCCAGGAGATGGGAGTTAGTCACCAAACCATTTTAAACCATCTGCAGAAGGCTGGATACAAAAAAAAGCTTGATGTTTGGGTGCCGCATGATTTGACGCAAAAAAACCTTCTGGACCGAATCAACGCCTGCGATATGCTGCTGAAACGGAACGAACTCGACCCATTCTTGAAGCGGATGGTGACTGGCGACGAAAAATGGATCACATACGACAATATCAAGCGAAAACGGTCGTGGTCGAAGGCCGGTGAATCGTCCCAAACAGTGGCCAAGCCGGGATTGACCGCCAGGAAGGTTTTGCTGTGTGTTTGGTGGGATTGGAAGGGAATCATCCACTATGAGCTGCTCCCATATGGCCAGACGCTTAATTCTACCATGTACTGCGAACAACTGGACCGCTTGAAGCAGGCGATCGACCAGAAGCGTCCAGAATTGGCCAACAGGAAGGGTGTAGTGTTCCACCAGGACAACGCCAGACCACACACTTCGTTGATGACTCGTCAGAAGCTACGGGAGCTCGGATGGGAGGTTTTATCGCATCCACCATATAGCCCGGACATAGCGCCAAGTGATTACCACCTGTTCCTGTCCATGGCGAATGCCCTTGGTGGTGTAAAGTTGAACTCAAAAGAGGCATGTGAAAAGTGGCTGTCCGAGTTCTTCGCAAATAAGGAGGGGGGCTTCTACGAGGGAGGTATTATGAAGTTGCCGTCTAGATGGAAACAGATTATCGAACAAAACGGCGCATATTTGAACTAAATCCGATCACTGTATCACTTTTTATAAAGCATTGAATAAAGAGCAAAAAAGCGGATATTTGACAACCTTATATATGTAGCTTTTCCGCTTTAAAATGTTCAAAATGTATTTAAAAATTGTATATGGTTTTTTGTTTTTAATATCTTTAACTATAAGGATATTTTAGTTTTTAATATGTTTCTGTTTGACTGCTCAAAGCAAACACAATTGTAAAAAAGTAGCAGCTGGTTTTGTTTTTCTCCCTCTCATGTTTGCGTTCACTGCCCCATAGGATGTCTCATACCAACCACCAAAGCTACCCAAGCACATTCTTGCCGCTTTATCCCCCACAAACCATATATTCGTCAATAATAACCATACTCTACTACTACTACTACATATACTCGTTTATTTAAAATAAACAAACTAATTTCCTTATATAAACATTGCAACAAAAACAAAGACAAAAACCTACAAATGACTAATTGTCTGCCAGACTCGTCTCTAACTTCTGCAGTGACACCAAATGAGATTAACAAACGAGCAGTTTTTATGTATGTGTCACCGCCATATCCCCCCACTAAAGATCCCAGAAACCACCTCTAGATACAAAAAAAAAAGACGGCACCAAAAATAACATCAAAGTAAACAAAGGCTAAACAGCGCGGTAAAGAAATGACAGCAAATTATAATACGGCAAAAAGTGCACCGAAAACCATCTCCGGGAGCTACAACGACGAACTGCAAAATAGAATTAAAACAAATGGGAGTTGCGGAGATGAAAATCTTTCCAACGGCAAAGATCGGTTGAAAAGTTGAACAGTTGTTCTTGTGGCATTGCCAGATAAGGCCGGCCGGCATGGCTGAACGCTGGCGGGGAGCGAGCGCACAACTCGACTGTCGGTCCGTCCGTCCGTTCGTCCGTCAGTTTGTCTGCTGTCAACGGCGACAGCGACAAGAGAGACAAGAGACACTTCCTTCTCAGTTTGTTGCCTGCCAAATTCCAATGGCAGCATGCAAATTGTCATGAGCCCGTCTCGACTTTGGCGCTGGACTGCTGCCTGCCCCATGATGCAAGGCCCAAGCGACGTGCCACAAATCGAGTTGTCGTAAAATTAGCACTTAATGCTTTAATTAATTACCGAGACGTGCGACGGGTCTGCGCTGCTTTTGTGGCACTCACTGTATGGCGCCATCTCGCTTGCACATTAATGCCAACTCGCTTGCACTCACACAGCGTTAGTTGTTGTTTTTTGTTGCTGTTTTGGTCATTGGGAATTGCTGTTTTTTCGTTGTTTGCCCGCTTGTTGCATTTAATGCATTTTGCATTTATTTATGGCCATTTTATGTGCGTAACTCAGACACAAGCACAGTTGCTGCACACACACAGATACTCACGCACGCACACCACCAAAGTATCTCACAGCTGCTCTTCACATAGATACAATGGCAACACAAGCAAGTTACATAGTTACGAAGAGACACAGAGACGGTCTCATGTTCGCACTGTCAAGTGTCAGCGAATTTCACCAAAAAAATAAAATAAACATATGGGTTGCTTGCGTTGCGAATGTGCCGAATAGCGTATACCCTGCACTTGAGTGCGTTCTAAGGTGTAACTGATTTTCTGTTTGTGTAAGAAAACAAATATATAAGGTATAAATCTGGGTATTATTTGATTAATATTTATTATTATTTATAACGTCAATATTGTTTTTCCAATCTACAGCTGGAGTGTAGCGCCATTATAACAAAATATTTTAATCTTCTGCAGAAAAATTTCTAGATATTTTAAAGATTTGACTAGTATTTTCAAATTTCTTTTACTTTTGGCTCACTTCTGACTCTAAAACAGTTGTTTGATTATTAATAATTGTTAACAATACTGAATTAAATCTGATGGGCAGTAGGTTGACATGCTTGAAAAGAAAGCTTTGCTTCAAAACACTGGCACTCTTTGGGTATTTTCTAACATTCTTCTCTGAACGCTTGTTTGGTATGTTCCCAAAATTTTACTTAAATAAGTATATTTAGTAATTTTTATAGTATTTCACTCACTTTATTGAGATATTATAAAATAAACATGTCTTAACTAAGTTTTCTAATAGTTAACGAGCATGCTTGCAGAATCCAAATGCGAAAAATCTGCCTCTGATACAAAAACTTTGTTTTCTCGAAATCGTCACCAACTCGTGGTGTACCTTAGGTAATGGCATTCTGTTGATTCTAAAATATTGATATATCTAAGAGTACTCCTATATCTAGGAGTACCAATAAATTTCATGCTTCTAAAAGATGGTATTATAGGGATTTTGGTAGTTTTCCTCAATTTTTCCATTTTTTACGCATACATGGTTAGATTTGGTATGCAGGAAGTTCGAAAGGTTACAAGAGAAGAAACTTGTTTTAAAACAGCGGCAGTTGCCACTCGTTTGTTATTTTTCGGTCAGAAAGTAACACTGTTTTTTTATTTTAGTTCGAGAACCCACATACTCTTTCATACCTCCAATATTTGGAAGAATATCTTCGAAATAAATTATTTTTTCTTATTTCTTATTGCTGCGTTCGAACAGAAAACTTGCAAGATTCTTTCGAGAAACTAGTTGTTGGTGTTTGAAAATGCACTGAGACCTTTTCTAGACTATATATACCTCCTATACCTCATATACATACCTCATACATTCGATCCTTATCGACCAGAATAAGGAGTAAAGGAGTAACAAAAAGACATTTATTTTTTTTTAAATTTCGAACTCTTCACTATTTAGAGAAAAGTAATTATTTTTTTTGTATACTACCGATAAAATTTAACGCAGACAATATGCATTCGATTGCCTTGATTATTTTGTAATTTTATACGATCGCTTTAGGGAATATTTTATAGCAACTGCGAAGAATGTGTCAATAAGCTTTACACATTCTTGGGCATACAAGAAATGAAAAGTCATCTACAAGACCAAGATCATCAGAAACCCATTGCTCTAGTTAACATTTGTCTTTCAAAAGCAAGCAATTCGAAAAGTTGGAACCACAATTCGATTTCTTTATCCCCTTTATGCTTATTTTGCAAAATTTCTTGAATACTAGTCGCATCTTACTCGAAAATCTTTTTATACAAATTAAATAAACCCAAATTCTTGCAACTTGCACAATGCAGTGTATATCCGAAGCAGAAGAAAGATATTCATTGGCATTCCATGGCGCATTTCACACTTTCTCATTTGGATGCTGCCCCTGGGCCAAAAATGGGCGTAGCCCTGGCATGTCTTCTTAATCGTTGCATGTCAACGCTTTGGTGAATTATTTGCGGCAAACTTTTGATGCAATCTTTGTCTCTGCTTGTGAATGACTTTCGATCTGGATTTAGCGCGCACAATGACGAAATCTTATTTTATTTCAGAAAATAACACCAAAAAAAGAAGAAAATACCAGTTTAGAGCATTGGCAAATGCAAAAGAAATTAATTAGCCATGGTTTGGCGCAAAAAAAAAGATTCAACTGTTTAAAATGCTGTAAAGCTAGAGGAGAGTCTGTGATGGGAAACAATGATAGCTGGCCAGAGATTGATGACCATATCAAAATGTTGAGTGTTTGAGAAATCTGCAAGCGAAAGACATTGCCAATCTTCTATGACTTCTTTTTTTTGTAATTGGCGGTTTGCTTTAGATGTACGTAGAGCTGCAATGGAAACAATTTACTCAGGTGTGAACTGTCTATCGCCTATAATTTCATAAAATTAAGATAACTAACTCAATTTATTTAACACGTTTTTAGTTTTCTCCAGTTAAATTTTATATCTGGAAATTTGAGACTAATTGAAGCAGGCTATCAGATATTGGGATCATCAGGTAATAAAAACTAGTTCACATTTCGATTGCAATGGTTGAAATCTTTGTTATTACAACTTACTCGATTCACCCTGTAGGCCCTATAGAACTATTTCTTGGTTAAGGCACAGGAAATATGTCTCTCATATAAACGAGAGATGCAGAAAGAGAGAAAGAAAAGGGATAACCTACCCCGTTATAGCAACTTATCGCCTACAGCGATAAGAATGTCAGAACAGTTTAAGAATTTATGTAGGAATTCTAACAAGTCTCTCTCTGTAGATTGAAGCAAACTAAATTCTTAAATCTTTACAATTTTATATTTTCTTACAGTTCAACCCACTTTTAGGATCCAAAGTTATTTGAACTTCTATAATTGAAAGCTAAAGAAACAACAAAACTAAAATCAATCTAGAAATCGTTACTGGGAATCTAACAGATTAAAGTACAAACTGACTAAACTGGACATATTTTCAAATAAAACTTGAAGATTCTGCCAAGAAGATGATGAAACTGCCAGGCATATATTGGAAGCCTGCCCAGATGTACGGAAGAGGGATCATCATAAACTATCATTTAATACAGAAACTATCCCAGATAAAGACAGGCACACTACTAAGCTTTATACTATAGATAGCAGATTATATAGATTTTTTTTTTTGATGGACAAAATATAACCGTTGACGAATATAACTTTGAAGTTGTTGATCAGTTTAAATATCTTGGGTCAGACATTAATGCTACTAACGACTGTCTTAATGATATCAGAAAAAGAATTAAAGCTGCGAACTCCACTTTCATCTCGCTCTCAACTCACTTGAAGTCGCGTCTTATTAAGAGGAATCTTAAGATCCGACTATATTAAACAATGATCCGTCCTATATTAACATACGGATGCGAGGCATGGACTCTGAGAAAGTCGAATGTGTATCTCCTGGAAAGAACAGAACGGAAATTTCTGCGAAGAATTTTGGGGCCGGTAAGGGTCGATGACTCTAACTACCGTATTCGTACCAACGAAAAACTGCAGGAGATATTCAACGATGCAAATTTATCCGCCTATATTAAGTCGCAAAGGCTAAGACATGACCAGTCGCGAGAACACGCAACCCGATTCTTAAGAGAACGTGCTTTAACCGACCGGATGGAAGAAGAGTAGTTGGGCGACCGCGATCACGTTGGATAAATGCAGTTGAAGCAGATTTACAGAAACTAAACGTCGAAAATTGGGAAGAAGCGGCAAAGGATAGAGACTATTGGAGAGAAATTGTTCAAAAGGCCAAAGCTGAACTGTAGCTGTAGCACCAAGGATGATAATGATGATAGATTTTTTGAAGTGGACACAATAGACCTACAGGTCGCTGGCAACATGGTTATTTGGGCTGGACGTCAGAGAACTATTTAAATGCAGGAAACTTAACTTAAATATTTCAGATCAGTGTTTGCAATTGGTTGCTGGGTATCGAGACCATCGCGGCTGTATAAGAAAATTCTAAGTCTTCCAAGTGCCAAAACCCTCGCCTGTTTTTAATAACACTTTATCTTCGAATGCGTAATCGATTCTGACGAAGATTTTCAATGCGAACGTTGACTCAGGAAGGCGAAGGAGACGACCTAAGCTCAGATAGAAAGGCCAAGTGGAAGAAGACCAATCTTCACTTAGTGTGACCAACTAGAGAAAGCGCACGCGAAGCCGGGGCACCTGGTCGGAGCTTGTTGGGTCGGTTGTAACCCGATAACGGGTTGTGATGCACAAATAAAGTAAGCAAAGTAAGTTAATTCATATATATTTTTTTTCTTTCAATATCTTATCCTATCTTTTCTTATTTTCCTGCTCTAGAAGATAAATGGCCAAATCAAAAAGGTCAGCTAATTCAAAATTTTTATCATGACCAAATATTTTTAACTTTTTTTTTGAAATGTTTATCCCAAAACTATATTTTTTAAAGATCGGTCACAATAATAACAAATCGGTCACGTTTTTTATACTTGAAATATAATGGAAAAGAGAATGCATGCGTGGAAAATTTTGAAATAAATAAATAATGGTAGAATTAGACAATTGAAGGAAGATTTAATAGACAAAAAGAGAATTGGAATCTTTGGAATCTTACAAAAAAATAAAATCCAGAATCCAGTAGTTCATGTTAGGGTTGTTTGAAGCAAGATAAAAAGTTGAATATTTGAATATAGGGGATATGAAGACAGTATGATTCTTACAATTCCTCGGAGATCTCGTAGCGATCGTAGAAGGTGTGTGTGTTGGCGGCCGAAGCGAGGAGGGGGCGAAGCCACATAGCACCACATAAAGTAAAAAGATTTCGTTTGATATCGTCTATTGGGTAGAATTGCAAGTAATTATGTGATATCTGCATAAAGCTGTTAAATTAGTTTAACTTTACTTCGCAGCATCGCTATATATCGCAGGTAATATCTGCATAATAATAAAACACTGTTTTCTGTTATAAAAGTTATTGTAATAATGACAAAAAAAGGTTACTGCTCTGAACTCCCCACATAAATGTACCTAAAGTACACTGATATATTGCTTAAATTTCGCAAACAGAAATCGCAAAACAAAATCGCGCATAACTCAAAGTCTAGACATTTTCGAGATATTCTATATATAGGTAAACACCTTTAGTCAAAACTTGCTTTAAAGTCATTAGTCATTGGGGCCGCAAAAGGAATGTGGGTTATATCATTTAAAACCAAATCAGTGTAACAATCGTCATATCGAATGTGTGAAATCGAATGAATAGGTTATTTATTATGCGCCGTCATGGTGGCTAATTAATGGCTGGCCCCAGACAAAGGTGTGGGGCCCTGTCATGTCAGCTCTTATCGTGCCATTTTCGTGCAGCGACAGAACTCGCCAAATTAATGCAAATCATGCAAAGCAGATGATGACGACGAACGACTACAGATGTTCCTGGTTTTTGTTTTTTTTTTTTTGTTGTTTCTCTGCATTGACCAGGCCATATCAATGTTAAGCCTAATGAGTTAAGTGCCAAAAGTTTTTGGCCAATGCCAATAAAACTGTAGTGGGATACCATCCTGCGCGAGTGAATGTGTGCAGGCATGCAAAGTAAGATAAATTGTTAAGCATTCTATTGAAAATGAATCACTACTGGCCGAACAACACGCAAGCCAAATGATAAGAGACGGCGAGTTTGAGTGTACGCGGGTTGCTGTAGGGAACACAAATCTTTGACAATGTCTGAGGGTCAAAGGCAAGATAGATAAGCCAGACGACAGGCTCAAGAGATGAGTACAACAATAAACGCATATGCTCAACGTGTGTACGTGTATCTAATGCTACATCATTCATTCATTTAATCATTCAGTCAGTCGTTCATTCAGACATTAAGTCATGGCTGCTTTGTCTTGTTCAGGGTGTGCCTCAAGGTGTTGTTGTTGTAGTTGTTGTGGGCATTATATTTTGTTTAATTAATCATTTGACAATTGCGCTGATAGAGCCGCACATATGGCCATTGACCACCAAAAGATACAGCTACAAATGTATCCATAAGTGCGTTGAGGCTTGTAATTCGTAACATACTACAAGATACTACAATCAAAGACCATGAAATGGACATGCCATGGGCATGTAACCCATGTACACTTTAACATAACTCGACTTGGCTTTAAGAATCCCCCTCCAAAAAACACATTGCCCTGAAGTGCCGACATTTAAAAATTTTTTGTGCCAAGTTAAGCCATCCTCAAGTTGTAGTTGGCATTTCAAGTGCGCACTTAAACGCTGAGATTTATGTAAGGCCTCAAGTTGGGCACCCACACCAATTGAGTGCATCATAAAGTACCAGAAGAATTATACCAAAAAATTTCAATTTTTTAACACTCTTGGGCGAGGATTTTATGCGATTTTTGTGGCATCCTGTTAAGATAGGAATAGCACGACACGAATTAGTTGTGGTTGAGATTTTAGTGACTGTTTAAGTGGGTAGAGTTCTTTTGGGAAAAGAGTTTCACTTTGAGCTCAAATGATAATGTAGCTAATTTAAACAATTTTATCGGAAGAATTTTCTAAAAATAATATGGAATTGTTGGCTTCTCTCTGCATGGAATTTTGAACAAATCAGTAAAGTTTGATTGGTTCCAGAATTTTATATGGTATTCGCTTAAAAATGATGCAGGCAAAGAAGTTTAATCCTATTAAACTCAAGTTAAACATCACAAAGTTCTACCTAAGATCCTTTGCCGGATCGGGAGACCACTAGCGCTATACAAAAACTCCATCCATACACAAGTGCCACAAACTTACATCTTTCCAATGAGTCTCAACGTTGACATGTCTGACGAAGAACACTGAAAACGCTATCTCCCACGAAATTTAGACTTGCTTCACAAATTTTTCTAAAAATACATAATTTTGCGTAACTGATATTCTGTCTGGTGTTCGAAAAAGATACAAGCACCGCGGCAATGGTGTTTGAGGCCCCTTACTGGGATGCAGTCAAACTTATCATAATACCTAAGTCATTAACTTAACAGCTTCAAAATCTATCAGAGACTAGTGTAGAACATCGCCATGTCAAATGTAAAAAACATCAGCCTTTTAATATGGGTTTCAACGATGATTATTACTAACATGTTAAAGATCTACTAAAGTACAGTTCTTGTTATTGCTCAGAAGACCAACATTTTTGTAAAAGATAATCTATCCATACACAAGCACTAAAAACTTTATATGTTGCAATGGGTCTTAGCGATGAAATGATCCGATATAGTAATACCTGGCGAAGAACGCAAAGAATGCTTAAAAATAAATTAAATAAATTTATTGCCTTTGATAACAGTGACAACACTTCAAATTCGGGACATGGATACATCTCTTTTGCCAGCTGTTCGAAGATAACAGGCACCAACAGTTTATAGCCGAATCCAAAACGATCTTCGGTCCTAGAGGCGACTTGAACCGAAACCCTTCAACTTTTTTAAGCATAAAAAAATATGTTTTATTTTAGCTGATAAGCTTCTTATTACGTCTGGTATTTGTATACAAATTTTTTCTGTGAGTTGTTCGGAAGTGAATCTAGCCAATCTCTCTGCAAAGGTCCACAAAAGGCAACTAGTTACATGTGGAAAACCTTACCAACATATTGGATTAAGACACAATCTTCAAAAACAGTTTACGTTCACGGGATCTTGAGATCGATGTATAATAAGTCCGACCAAGAAACTCCCTTTAATATGTGCGTCTAAGGATTGGCAAGCCTTACGAAAAATGCTTAGACCGCAGGTGAAGCATAACGCAAACCATAATAGATTTGGGAAAATAATTCTATACATTTTAATTTGTGAAAATTGAAATAATTTTTATTTTTATTCGCCACAGATAATCGCAATCATTTATTTTTAATTGATATAGTCGAGCAATTTGGAGCAAATTGAATAATAAATTTATAGATGTTACAAATGTTACCGATATTGTTATAAGTAGACAAATTATACAACTAGAAAAATTATCTCTATTTAGAGTTTTACAAAACAACGCTAAAGGAGCTTTATCTCATCTCTTTGGCAACAGGCATGCATGGACGTTTTGGCATGTCTTATTTTGAAACTTCTGCTCTTCTTTTAGCATCTCTAAGATTAAGGTGTACATGCAGATAAAATAACCAGACGTGAATGCGTTTTGTGTTCTTTTCAAAACTTACCACTCTTGTTTGTTGGAAAAAATAATTTTGGTTGTTGCAGTTCTGACGATTTGTGGCATTTGGTAAAAAAATACATATTAAGAAATAGTCATATTTCTTAAAAGTGCCTATATGTTTGAAGAGCTAAAAATCCTGTGCCATCAGGTAGCTTTTAATGACAATGGGCAGCTGCATCTGTGAAATCGCTTCTTTTGAATATAATTCTCGTATCTTGGTACGGCAGGCATTTTCCAGAGTCGATACACCTTGCGTTTGCACGAGGCGCAAGCTCTTCAAATTGTAGTCAAAACATATGGCATGGTATAAAGTTTCTATGTCCATTGGCCCCACTGATGATTGAAATTCTGAAATGGTTTCCACACCATCTAGAACATAATGCAATGTAGCTTTCGTGGTGTTATTCTTCTGCGGAAAATAGAAGAAACCCAAGCGATGGAAACGACGAACAATTCCCGCATCCGATACACTTGGCAGTAAACTGGATCTCGGTATTAGACCACGTGATGTTTTTAGATAGGCTCCATCGCATACGAAACTGCTTTCTTCTGGGGTGCCAAGGTATTGGTGTGCCATCGATGCTTGAAACACATTATTGTGCCGATTTACACTCGGGTCTTCGCGAGTTAAACCCAACGTCAGACTCAACAGTGAGCTACTAGCCAAATTTTCTTCCAACTCTAGCAATAGTAGCTCTCCAGGTAGTAAAGTTCGCTTTAAAAATAAACGAGCCGAGTTGTTTTCGGATTGCTTAAATATTGCCAAAGTGCTGTCATTCTGCAACTCAACGTTGGGACTATGAAAGGTATGAAATTGTTGCAGGCCAGGTGTATTATCCTGTTGCTGCACTTGATTCTGGTTCCAAATATTATCCATATTTTGAATATTAACTATTGTTGTTACGGAAATAATTTGAATTTTACTGACGCTGAATAAAAAGTCGACTGGGAAAAAGTGAATAGAAAAGCAAAGATTTTAAAAATTTTCTGAAGTTATAAACTTTCTGTCTCAACTCACTTTTGTTGATTTTAGGTATACAGATGTTGACGTTTTGACATATACAGAGAACAGAAAGGGCCTACTGTGGAAAATTTTATTATAATAATAAAAAGAAATAGGCCTCGGTAGCATAGTCGCCTCTATACCGTCAGGTCGGTGTTTCGATTCCACCAAAAAGCACTGGAACATTTGCCTAGCACTAGCATAGCTAGCAAATAAATAGACGCTATTTTGCTAGGTAAATCTTTAATAATAGAAGACACCGCCGTTCGGATTCGGCTATGTCTAAAAAAATAATGATGGAGTTGCTTGCAAAATTGGATTAATTTTTTAAAATCGAGTTACCTTTTTCCATTAAAATAATTTTTTTTTTTTAAATACATATTTCTTTTTCAATTACACAAAAATCTTAATTTAAAAAATTTTTCAGTTTCCTTAAGTTGTTGATAATATATGTAGATATTTTATTGGTAAATAAATCTACATGGCGCTTTGTTCCAGAAGTTGTTGTCATTTTAAAGGTCAAAATCGCCTATTTCAAAGAAGATCTCGTTCCTATTGGCAAAAAATTGTGACAGTGCTCTCTTGAGGCATGGTAATCACTTGTTGCCAGTTCTAGTCTATAAGCATGCATAAGAACCACCCAATCAAGCTTCCGAAGCGTCTGATGGTGCTGATCTTTGTGGCCTGGCATTGTCCGGATGAAACACAATTTCTCTTTTTATGGCCAAAGCTGAACGCTTCAGGTTGATTGCTTACTTCAGTTAATCCAATTGTTGACAGCAAAGTTCTGAGTTAAGATTTTTTCCTTTGGAAGCAGCTCATTGTAGATAAATCCTTGCCAATCCCACCAGATACACAGCAAAACCTTACTAGCCATCAATCAGGGCTTGGCGACCATTTTCGCCGGCTCACCGTGCTTCGGCTACAACCGTTTTCGCTTGACGTTGTCATAAGCGATCCACCTTCCATCGTCAGTGACCAACCACTTCAGAAATGGGTCGATTTTGTTGCAATTCAGCAGTTATGCACAGATGGAAATTCGATCCACTCGTGTGGCACCACTACAATGAGCCTCTTTGCGTATCCAGGTTTATCGAACTGGTCATAGAGCTTTTTTAAACTCAAATCGAACGAGTGTACTGCTCTGACTTTACACGGTGGTGATTCCGGGAGCTTAAGTCAGTACAACAGCAATATAATATACATTTTTGCGGAGTTAGGTAAGCTGCTCCAAATATGAGAGTTGCGGTTTATCGAAATAACAGCAAAATAGTCCTAATCATTCTCGATTTCACTCTACAAAACCACTGTAAAACTTCAATTAAAACCCTACCCGGCTCCAAAGCCGATTCCGATTAAAAACGTGTGTCAACATCTTTTTCAACAAAAGCAAAATCAATATAGGCGACATCTGTAGAAGAACTTCGTGGAACTGCAAGCGGCGCCGCTGTCACTGCGCTGTGGACTGATGAGCAGCTAAAGAAATCCGAAAACTTGGCACTTGGCACTCCAGTAGCTGACAACCCACATAGTAGAGGCCTACGTACTAATGCTTGACAGACATATTAGGCATATCGAATACAAAAACAACATATGACAGACAGCTTGCCACATGTGGCACAGTGTGACCCCGTCTATGATCTTGGTATGATGCTGCTGCTGATGCTACATGCAAATGAATTGCACCCACACAGCAGACAAGAGTTTTGGAAAAACAAAGCTCCAAAAGTTAATTTATGCGTCGGCAATTAAACATGCATCATTTACAGCAGCTCCATGCGACCAACGGTGCAAGCTGCAGCGGCAACATCGACACATGCAACAACGTCCTCCAATATATCTGTCAACGGTTTTATGCCCAGCAGCGGAAACTGTCACAAGATGTCTTGACATTGTTCGAGACTCGAACAATGTTGCCCATCATTTGTCAATATTAAGTTTAATTGGCAAAAATCGTTACGTTTTTATGACAATTGCATTATGTGGCAGGCAGCGCTTTTAATTTGTGGCAAGTAACTCAACTTGTTGTTGTTGATGCTGTTGTTATTTTAATGAGGCACAATTTGTTTTATTGACTCGAACGACTAATTGACAGCGCGCTCGGGCGCTATACACACAACACATGAATTATCACCAAAGCCAATCGAGTGGTTTCAATTTCACTTTCAATTTCGTTAACAATTTCACTTTTCTTTCGACGGACCGCACGATTATAATTCATCTTTATTTTTTTTTTTTTGTAGACAATGCAAGCAAGATAAATGCTTTATTGTTTAAAATATTTACACGTTTTTATGCTTATTGGCTATTTACCTGTGCGCAAATAAATTTTAATGCGTGAATCAAGTTTTCGTTGGTTTTTTAATAAATATGCGAAGAGGTGATTTGACTATCTATCATTAGCCACACCCAGTAAATCAAATGCTTTCTTGTGTCGTTTATTGTCTATTATTTTAATTCAATTAATTGTTTACATAAATTAAGAAAACATTAAAAATGGCGAAGAAATAAATTTCTCTAAAATGTCGGAAAAAATCACTATTTTTGGGTGGTTTTAAAACCTTTAGTGTATTAAATATTTCACCATGATCAACTCCATAAACATAAAAATTCAGCAATATGATTTCAGTTTTGGAAACACAAAGTATCTTTTGTTTAATATTTCAAGCGTAATTGTTTGTAGTCTCCCATAATTTAGGTACAGTATGATAAAGTGGCAGAATGTCATTCCACTCTGTCTTTTGATTGCCTAACCACACGACTTAGCTATTTGCTTTCCAATGTAACACTCGCCCAAGACTTGCTTCTATTGGGACTCTTAAAAATCTCCTAGAGCTATCCAAAGTTTGTTTTGCTTAATATTTCAAGCGTAATTGTTTGTAGTTTCCCAAAATTTAGGTACAGTATGATACGATGACATAATTAATAATTTCACTCATGTAACTTGATTACATAAATCTTAGACTTAGCTATTTGCTTTCCAATGTCACGCTTACGCAACCCTTTTGAGATTCTTAAAAAATCTGAAATTTGTTTTGCTTAATAATTCGCGAGGAAATCATGGTATGATTTAGTAACATGTTATGTCTTGATTCTAAATTACTACAAAATGCTTTTTTCATAAACTAAAATTTATGCCGACAGTAAAGTTTTTCAACTATGCCTTACTTCCCTTTTATTGTTCATAAAAGCTTTTAAATATTACAAAACGTATTTGTAAAAAAAAATAAACAAATATGATGAACAACAAATAGACGCAGCACTGGCAGCGATGACAACCTGTCATTAACCCTTTCAACATTGGAAAAAGTTCACAGAACAAATACAGGTCACAATCAAAAATATCTTTAAGATACATTCGAGTGGCGGCACTTAAGGCAAGTGGCAACAAATAGTTACATTACTTTGGGGGCAAAAGCTCCCCCTGCTAAATGCAATTTTGACACTTTAATGTTTTTTTAATTATTGTTATTAATTTTATTGTGTATTTGTTTTTAACGTCTGGTATTTGTTTTTACGCTTTGGCAAATTAACACATAATTATTTTTTAGCTGCACTTCAAAGGGTTAACAAAAAAGTTGGCAATACGTATAAGTGCGGCATTTGTTGGCGACGGGACTCGCCGCTGCAGATGGTGCAGCATAAATCATCAAAATATAATGCAACAGACGCACGCACACACACGCACAGGCACACTAAGTTGCATGATGCACTCACACATAGATACACACTCTCACATAGATACACACAGCTGCAGTGCAAACATTTTTACTAAAAGATAAATAAAAATTTTTATTTTATTTATATATTTTTTTTTTTTTTCGAAATATGAAATCCAAAAGATAATATTTTGACTGCGATGCCAAGTGGCCAAGTGGGTGGCAGTTGAATTTATTTGCTCTGCGTCTCTCCCGCGCGTCACTCTCTCCGGCGCTTTATTGTGTTTTGTTTTCATTAAAATTTGTTCGGTTTTTATGTTGTTTTTGTTTTATTTTGTTGCTGCTCAAAGCCTCTATGTACGCAAAATAAATAAACTTTAAGTACATCATTTTTTTCTTTTTATTTTTATTATTATTATTATTTTTGCTTTTGTTGGTTTTTGTTGTTTTGTAATCTTAAGTAGCGCGGCGGCATGCACTCAGCCAACAAAAATATATGCAGACGATGATAACGCGTTGCACTACTGCACTTACACGTCGAAGCACTCTCACGCAGTTGCGAGGGCAGTTTGATGGGAATTGTTTGCAGTGTAGCCTAAAAATGTATGACTGACTTTAAGATTTTGCAAAATACTTGCTTTATTTTAGAAACCATTTGCCATTTTATAAAGGTTTTCTTCCAATTGCATAAAGAGTGTAATACCATATATTTTTTTTTATTAAATAAAAAAAAAATTAAAGGCAATTTACACGTTTAGACTGACTTTTTGACTCAATCTACATCATCCTTCTAGAAGTAATCAAAAATAAAAAAAATAGATTTAATATTATTTAAAAAAATATCTCGAATAAAGAAAAGTTAAAATATTTCTTTATTTATTTATGTATTTAATTATTTTATTATTTATTTATTTATTCAATTCTTTTATAAATGTATATTTTTATTTATTTAGTTTTTATTTACTTATAATTTAAAGCTACAACAAAGTCCGGCTGAACTTATAATTCAACAATTTTAAAATAAAGAAAAAATAAATTAGAGTTCGATTTTGATAAACCAAAAGTACATATTTTTTGTATAGAAAACATTTGCATAATCAAAGATATAAAAACTATAATTGAAATATGATAAAGTTTCTACATATAGTAATGCAAATACCATTTAATATAATTTATCAAAAAAAAAAGTTTGTTGCCTTTGAATTGATCAAAAAATTGTAAGGCTTTGTTCAAATTTCTAAAGTTCTATATTCAAAAAGTGTTGTATTGCAACTATTTTGCTTACAATAAATCAACTTTTCGATTTATCATAACGTTGCGCGCATGTTTTAAAATAAATTCCAGGTATTTTTGTGGAATTCGTAGTGAAATTCGCTTTATTGAAATGAATTAACTGGAATAATTATTGGCGATAATCTAGATCGAAATAGTTAAAAAAAAGATATTTTATTTGGGATAAGAAAATAAATAAAATTATGCCTTATAGCAAACCAATAGTTTCTATATAATTCTGAAGACCAAGTGCTATTTCTATTTAATAGAGCAAAAAGTCAAAGTACATAATATTTTGGTTTCTTATATATTTGTTTTTACGCTTTGCGTATAAGCAAAAACTCCGAAATTAAAATTAAAGCTTTTTTAACTCTAAAAAATGTTTCAAAATGTTGCAAAACACAAATTCATAAATTAAATATTCTTTATCAACTCGAAAAAACTTAACTTGAATGAAATAAAATAAAAAAAACGATTCCATACTTTTTTTATAAAGTATATTTTTCAATTTTATTCGAAGTCTGGAATTACTAAAGTTATAGAGTAGGACAAAAAATTTCAACAATCTGTCTAAGCGATTTAAATAAAAATTTTATGCTGTTTATTGAAATATTTGCTAATAAACAGAAATCATTAGAAAAGATGGTAAAGTCTATGACCAAGAACAAACTTTAAATTTCCACGCAGTCGATTATTTGATAATGCTTCAAGTCGATTTTGATTTAGTTGATAACATTTTTTTGCCTTTTATCTCTCCTATACTTTTGAGAAAACAGACAATCCATCATTTTCACAAATTAAACAAAAACAGAAAATGGCATAAAATCAAAAACTTCTCAAGCCGACCTCGCACAAGCTCCTGCTGCATGTTGACATATTAATGCAATTAGTACGCGGCGTGCTAATTTTATAGTTCTCATCTTGCCACATCGACGCAGTTATAAGTGGCATATATATAGAAATATCTATACTTTGTATATATATATCATATTTGTTCAGTACACAATTTGTTGCAAGTTGTTGTTGTTGCTGTTGCTGTTGTATGTTGTCATTACAACATTTCATCATTTGGTTATGCTGCAGTTGTCAAAATCTTAAAAGTGCTTACATAAAATGTCCCAGCGATCGTGAGTGTATCTTAAATTCTTGTCTAGGCACTTAAAATGAGTCATAAATATCTTCCATCTTGCATCTTTGTGGAAATTGAAGGCACTGCGAGCTTCTGTCGTGCATTAAAATTAGAGGATTAGGCAATAGTGGGAGCGGGCGAGTCGATAAAAATACTTGTAAGAACTTTCATGGAATTTTAATGAAACTCTAGTTTTAAGAAGTTCTGACAATTTTGTTTTTCATTGAAAATTTATTGCCGTGATATGTGAGCATACGTAAAAGCACATTGTTATTTTCAAGTAGCATTACGTTAATATTAAGTGCAGTGTAAGCCTTGGAAAATGGATGACATTAGTCGGGACGACTGCATTCCAATTTAAATAAAGTTGTGGTACTTTGAAACATTCTACTATTTTCTGGTCTAACAATTTGTCCAACTGAGTTGTCCGATAAGGAATACAACAACACGATATTGTCTGTCTGGCGTGAATGATCCCTAATAGCGAATAAGTTAGTTGCGGGATAACTTACCATCATTCTAGAACCAAGTGTAAGGTTGATTTTTTTTTTAATATTATATTTTATTTGGATTGCTTGCCAGCAGAGATCTGGAGCTGTTGATCTGCAGGAATTCTCTCTTTGTGCCGCATCTTGGCTTTGACATATTCCATAATATCGAAGGGTTTGACCTGAAGAGAGAAGTACCAGGAGGAGAACAAAGTGCAAGGTTGTTTCTTTTTGTAGTCGAAGAGAGTACGTTCACATATTCCCATTGCTTACCAGCAGAGCTCAGAAGCTATTGATCTGTAGGAATTTCCTCTTTATTAAGAGTCTTGGGTTTAACATTTTCGATAGTAATACCTTAACATTGCACAGATATATTCATCGGTTAGCGGACTTTGAGATCGATGTAAAAGCTTAGTTCATAGCAAAACATCTTCAAAAACAATTCCAAAGAAACCCACTCTTTTATATTGTTCACAGCGAAGACTTGCTGCAGGATCGCCCAGCGAAGATCCCTGAGACGGCATATGCACTCCCCAGTATAAGCATAAAACTATACTAAAGGGTTTGGAAGAATAAAGTCCATCCCTAAGCACAAGTGTCAAGAAACTGACTTTAATATGCGGGTCTCAGGTACGGAAAGCTTTTTGAAGAACGCACAGACCGCATACCCATAACCCAGGAAAAGTATAAAGCAATGCTAAATGGGTTTTCTGAGAATAATACTTCGACTTTAATTTTTGATATTTAGAATAGATTTTTTCGTTACAGAAAATCAAGGTCCGTTTCTTTTTCATTCTACATGATTCACTGTTTTGACAATTTCTTCCTTAAAAATCATCTGAAGTAGCCAATAAATATTAGCTGCTTAAGATCAAATCGATTAGGAACTCTAATGAAACAGTAGACATAGCTTAACAATTTTTAAGTTTATTTTGATAGAGTCCGTTGAGCTCTCTGACAACTCTTTCTGATAGTTGGCAGACAACGATTTGTAAAGTTATTTTGAGGGCTCTGTTGATAGCTCTTGCTGACGATGGACCGACCTATACGATTTCTAAATTTATTTTGTTTAGTTCAGTTGAGTTCTCTGAAGACTCTTTCAGACAGTGGGTGTATCCTAACGATTTCTTAAGTTAGTTCAGTTGAGGTCTCTGGTAACGCTTTCTTTAAACTGCACGCAGCTATACTTCGAAATTGCTTTACTTCTGATACTCTGATTTGTATACCTCACGCGGGATTTATTCCTAGCTCATTCCTAATAAATATTCTTAAAGAAAAATTTCCACATATCCATGCATTGGCGTTATTACTTGTCTATGATAACGTTACTTCTTATGTAGGTTTTGAGTCCCCGCCACAGCACTAGTTCTTCTCATTGCCCAAGACCGACATAGCTGACAAAAATTCGCTATTTGCGTAAGTAAATCTTTATTAAATCCTGTGCCTGTTCTCTCTTCGCAGCACCCTCCTATGATCGAATGTGGACCTGGATCTTTCAAATCTTAATTTTGGGCACTGAAATAGACAAATCATGACGAAAAACAAAAAACTTTTTTATATAATAATCGCATGTGGACCTGAATCTTTTAAATCTTAATTTTGGGCACTGAAATAGGCAAATCATGACGAAAAACAAAAAACTTTTTTATATAATAGATAGATGATCTATAATATTTATAAAAAAGAGGGATTTTATAATTTTTCACAACAAACATTTTAAAATCTGTAAGAATCGTACAGATCACTTCAAGTATGAAAGTTATTCTGAGAAAGTTCATTGCTCCACAACAGCGCTGGCCCATTTTTCTAACATTGGCATATATCTCTCAATTAAGGACGGACAGCTTCTTTCGAACAGGGATATCTCCACGTTCCACCGCATTTGATTTCATTTTTCTTAACTTCCTCTAGACATCAGCTTTTGAAATCCTATCTACATGTATCGCAAAACGTAAATTAATTTTTTTATTTTTCAAAAATGTTTTGTTTGAAAATTGCCTGTAGAATGTTATCTCTACCGATAACACTTAGATTTCCCGCCATATACTACATATAGTTCAGCAATAAAGCGTAATCTACTTCTAATAGCCGTCTTAATATGAAAATAATACTGCATTTTCTCAGCACTTAAGGCAACGATCTAGGGCCAACTCTGCGATAAGACATCAAATAACTACTCGATTTTTAGCGCCTCAGCAGTGTACATTAAATCGAAATCCTTGGCTAACACAACAAAGACACTGCGTGTGGTTGTCCCTTGGGTGATCTGCGCAGCGCACTTAAAAGTAAACCTAACCAAGACAACATATTTCCATTAAGACGTCAATTTATCTTTGGAACTGCCAGAAAAAAACTCAATTCGTAGATCATGAGGCTGCGTGTACATGTTGTAATCATTAGACGTTGATTTTCAATCCTTTTTCGACTTTGCCATCAAAACAAACCACTTAAGAATTCCAAATGCATACCAGCTATACGATCATGTGCGTACAAGTCTGGAATGTGGTGGTAACGTACCCCCTCACGGATAATTCAAAATTCAATTCCATTTCGAATTGCGACAAATGCCATTGGGCATTGTTTTCGTTAAACACAATTTACACAACTCGCTGCAATTATCCTGCGCAGTTTGTTATTTTTTGATTACACAACCCAAAGCAGCGAAAGCCGGGACGAAAAAAAAAATTGGAAACCAAATTACAATAAGATACAACAAAGGCCTACCTAAAGTTTAGTTATAATTTATGGTCTTGCGACATGCGTTACATAAAAAAATACGAAAAAAAACAATGGCTGTACGGGAATAAAAAGGTCTCTACCAACCCATTTCCGGCGTTAGAAACCAGAAACCTTTCCAAACAGCTAATCAACATTTTGTAACCCGCCGCCCCTAACTGCGCTACAGAAACTATTCACCACCCCGTACGTGTGTATCAAGCTGTGCGCAGCATCCGCGTGCACTGCTTGGGTAGTGTGCGACACAGTTTATATGGTTATTATTTTTGTAATCCTTGTTGTAAATTTGGCACTGATCCTGCGCCTAGCATTTGAATATCAAATGGAATTTACTGGATGCCTTTTGGGTGCCGGCTCTTTAGAGGCTGCGTGTCAATAAGCCAGCTTAAGAGCAACACTAGCTTAAGAGCTCAAGCAGTTTGGCCGCGACACCCCAAGCAAGCAGTGCAGCATGATTTGCCCAGAAATAAAAATATACTTTCTTTTATTTTCTCACACGCTTGCAGGGTTGCTCTACTTTTTTAACCCTCGCCGCATTTTGCCGCCCTTGATCGATCATCTATTTTAATTAGCAACAGCTTGTCGATTGCATATACTCCCATTCAAGCGAACTACTATCAATTTCCAAGTGCTATCCATAACGTGCGAGCCACTTTGTTCGGGTTGTTGGTATTTACATAAGCCAAAATCATATGTGACGAATCTGAAGTGTCGATTCCATGCAGCGAAAGGCAGCGCTATCGACTTCTGGAACTTCATCAGCTACATCAACATCATCAACTTCACCATCATTATTATCGCCGTCGTCGTCAATGGTACCAAAGACGCACACGCCGCACTCGATGGAGTGTTTAAGGGGCGTGTCATTCAGCATACTTGGAGACACTGAAAGACACTTTGGTTATGGTTTGTCAGTTGCAGTTTCTAACTTTCGAAGCATGGAAAATTTTCATCGAAGGTACTCTAGGCATGACAGCTGAACTAAACTGAGCTGCATTTGATAAATGTACTACAATACACTGAGAGAAATGCAGGCTGACAAAAGAAGTTTATTTGTTTTGTTGACTATTTTTGGAATCTTTTTACAATTTCTATAATATTGATGAACTTCTTAAGTAGAAATAAATATGCTTACCTTTCGTAGAGTTAGAAGTAATAAAAGTTGCGTCAACTGCAATAAGAAATTAAAAAAAAATAAACAATACATTAAAAAGATTCGTCTAAGTTGTCAAGAGATTTTAGCACTTCCGATCATAATAATATAGAGATAACATGTTTTCACCAGAAATATATTTTCTTCCCATAAATGGGTCCACTCCTTGCCTTAACTCTTCGGTACTCTCTATAAATAATTCAAAGCTGTTTATACAAGAAATATAGGGGGCTTCGCTTCCCTCATTCAATAAGCAAACAAGTGCTACTTTCTATGCTTATACCTATCGCTTATTATATATTTATAAGAATACTTTGAGAGCTTATGTTGAGAGCAAATTCAAATCTGTTTGAAGGCTTAACCTGAAACTATACTTTGTTAGGTTGGAATTCCCAAAGTAGAAATGCCAACGAAAGCTATCGTTTGCGATAATAAGAATTTTGGTACCAATATTTACCATTGAATTTAAAAAAAATTTGCCTAAAGTCAATTCTTTCTCTAACATTATGTAACCCTGAAGTCTACTTCCAAATCAAAATTTCATAAACTAAAGGCAATAAATTCAAAACACTTCATGCAGCTCCCAGATATGATGTCACGTACACTCAAATTAAAGCTTTATTTTCCATTCAGTCACAATTATGTTCAAAAAATACCTTGATTGTTTGGAATGTATGACCACTTTTTCAAATGCAGAATTCTTCGTTAAATAATTGTGCAGCTATCACGCAGAATATGTTTAGTTCATTTCTTGCGCACAAATCTTTATAACAATCTTTATATATATGACACTATCCTGGAAAATTCAGGAAATGATGATAATACTGGCACCATTTCTATGAAACTTAGCTGTTCGCTTGGGATCGTAGCTTACTTTATTTTCCAAATCTTTATAGATATAATAGAATTGAAAAACCTCACAATATCCTAGTGCTGCAAGCCCCTATGTTCAGGTATTAATAATGATATGGGTACTATTTTTATGGAACTACAAGTGCACAGATAGTGGCTTGTGATCATAGTTTGGACAGCGTGCTGGGTGTTGTAGACATCGAAAGACTTGCAACAATCCTTGAGCGGTCGACGCTTACGCGGAAACTGAAAATAAGGTCGAAGTTATGCCTTCACTTCTGAGCTGTAGAACATTGGGATAATAGGTTTTGAAGTCAACGTCAAAGGGAATAAGCTTAATTTTTTATTTAAACATTTTTTAAGCAAGCTTTAATCTATTTGTTTCATTTTCGAAAAATGTTTACTAGTTGTAGATACAGATTTTAATATTGGTAGTCCAAAGGTAGTTATCTATAGTGTAAAGCCCTACTCTCTGCAGATCCTTTTTTGGGTTGAAGCTTTGTTTATTGTCTCTCATATTTTATGTGAAATGGAAGTATTTCCATGAAAGTGAAGCTTATCTAGCATAAGAAAATACGGCTGACGGTTTTACGCATTTAAGCAGATCCACGGTTTCTTACGAAGTTCTCTCTTATATTCTTAATAAAACTTAACTTTTTCCGCTGAAAATGCAGCTTATCTGGAATAATGCAATAGAGATGGTTGGTGGGTTTACGCATTTAAGCAGATCCTCACTTTCTTCCAAAGATTTTTCAGCAGCTGAAGCTACTTATATCTTTTTCGTATTTTTATTTAAATTTAGTTCTGGTGGGTGGCTGGTGGGTTTACGCATTTAAGTAGGTTCTCACTTGCGAAGATTTTTTCGCAGCTATATTCTCTCTTAATAAATTATTATTAAAATTTAACTCTTTCCGCTGAAAGTGCCGTTTATCACTTTCTTGCGAAGATCTTTTCACTATAGCTGAAGCTACATGTTCCATGCTCTGGAACATTTCACATACCAAAATCTTCTACTAAACAGACAAATTCAAACTCATGTTCATGCATTTCTCTCAGTGTACATATCGGCCATAAGTTTTGGGTATTACACAATCGTGCACCACAGGAAGCTGAGCTCTCTCGTTAGGCATTACATAGTTAGGTTTTGTCAGTTCTTGTCAGTTGTTTTTTTTTTCTTGAAAAGCAATACTTGGCCAATGATTCATCATTGCATGGAGTGGAGTGGCGGCATCAATGGTTTTGGTTAGTTGTGTGAGTTCACAATAGGTGCTTAAGGGATTATCCTGCATTTCATCATGTTTTGAGGCATCTTTAGCTGTTTTTCAATGATTATTTTTCCATTTTCATATTCAGTTTCTTTATTTTTAGTTTTATGATGTATGACGACGAGTTTTGTAAAAAGTTTCCAATTTAAAATGTATTGTAAAAATTATTGATTAATTTCGGCTCGTTTTCGGGTTTTTTAATTAATTTGTGCGTTTTGTGGTAAAGCAATTTGTTTGCTTGTATGTTTTGTTGTTACTTAAATAACAAAATGTTATGGATGGGACGGAGAGAACCCAACCTAGGGTTGGCCGGCCGTAGACTCTCTGCAACTGTTGCCAGTATGTGTTGCCTATGTTATTGCATTTTGTAAAGTAAACAGGCCAAGTGCTGCCACCCGTTGCCACCCACAAATTACACACAGATAGAGAGATGCACTCATGCTGGTTACTCATTTAAGTTGACAGTGGCGTAGTTTGTTGCAGCTCAGACGCAGCCTCAGACGTTAATCCCTTCAAGGCGTTGCCACTGTGCTGTGTAGAGCTGGAGCGCGCTCTACTCTATCCAGCTGCACATTGCGCACATTATGCAAATATTTACTTTGCGTTGATGAGGCTGATGAACAGGATGCGCCACGTTGGCAACAACAACAACAACTACGACGGCGACAACTCCGAGGACATTGATGAAGCTACTCACCGTCTGCTATGGGGGCGTCAAAGCACAGAAAGGGCTGCAGTTAAAAGAAAAATGAGCAGAAGTACGTACAAAAAAAAAAAAAAAGTGCTGCACAAATAATGTCATACGGCTGCCTCATTTGCTCTGCACACAACCCTGCTCAAAAAAATAAAAGCAAAGCGACAACCCTCTCCCAGCCAGCCAGCACAATTTTCCCCCTTTCCAATTTTCACTCGCATTTTGCATTTTTCAGTCTCAACCTGATGTTAGCATAAATTTCAAAATTAAAATACGTTTTGGCGACATATGCGCGCGGGCGTGCCAAAGTATCCGCATTGTGTTTTTTTTTTCTTTCGGACAGCAGCAGCGACTCTATTCAAAAAGTAATTATTTTCAAGCAAAGACGTTCGTTCGTGGCCTAGGGGTTGGGAGTGTATTGAGCAGAGTGGCTTTGTTGCAGCTGTCACTTTGACATTAGCTGGAAATACCTTTTGGTAGAGCATTTCAATCAGTGTGAACCTGGCGCTGTTTACATGCGCAATAATTATACAATTTTTACTTTTGTTGTAATTGTTAAATGTTAAATAAATCAATGTCACACAGTTTTTCGATTGCATTGTCTGTGCATCCCATTGTTCGGGATGGATGTTGATGACTTTTGGCTGTGCTCCTTCCTCGCTCTTGGTGTACGCATAAAAAGGGAGTTTCCTGAAGTGGTTTTCATGCGCTTTTTGTTTCGATTTAATTGCTTGTTAAGAGCAAAATGTGCTGAGAATGCTTATTGTAGCACATGCTATTCTATTCTACCTGTTGGTATGTATGTTGCTGCTGGTATACACTGCAGTTTGGGCAACTACAGGGGTCTATATGCAAAAGGGTTTAGTTGGGATTTAACTAAGCAGCAAGCTTGTGTCATAATTGTTGATAAAATGTAGAAAACACAGTCTTCTCGTTGTTTAATTTTCTTGTAAAGTGCAAAAATGTATTCTGTCCTCAATGCCAACACTCCAAAATCATTTTTTAATATTTGTTTAAATTTGAATGCCAACAATCGATTGCCGTAGTATACCCATACCTTGATGGTATTTATCACAAACTTATGTTGACATATACAATATTCTAAATAAAGCTAGAAGGGTTCTTGCATTTATCAAGAGCTGGTCCAAAGAATTTAATGAACTTAAACAACCAAACTCTGTAAGTTTCGCATTTCCATCCAATACCCACACTAACAGCAATTGATTGAGTCTATTCAATAAGAATTTTTAATAATTGCTCTTCGGGGTTTAAATTGGCAGAGCAATATACGTTAGCCGTCCTCTTCTTGCAGACTTCGCTTTATAAAATTACTTGCTCGAAATGATCGTAGAATATGCTATGTCGTGTTATTTCTGCACAACTTCTTACTCGGCCCTATAGACTCTAACACACTTCTTAACAAATTCCTTTCTTCATTCCATTGCTGAGCAACTCGAAATATTCGATCTCTAGCATTAAAATTTGGTATAACCAATTATGCTTTCCGCAATCCTTTTCGCATCTTATGCTCTAACTATAGAATCCTTTACGGTTTCCCATCTTACAATCGGTCTATTCTCTATCTCAACTCAACTTGATTCGCCAAATCGAGCATGAACTATGAAAGACCAACTTGATTAACGCTTATCTTTTAGCTTCTTTGTTAAGAAATGCTTACACTTTCATGTTGCTTCCTGTTTTCATACTATAAATCTGAGTTTCTAGCCTGCTGCAGCTGTGAGACGCTGCATATCTATAAAAAATTCATGGATCAGACTAGGAATACCAATGAGTTTTATGTTATATTTTCTTCGATTTTAGTATTTTATATTTTTTTAAATTTGAAACTGTTCAATTATAGGATCAAGTGGAATTAGTTTTGCCCATAAACTAATAATAAAAATTAGACCGTTTGGTAATCTATTAAAAAAAATGTGTATCTATTGTCTATTTCTCAAAGTTATTAAACAAAATAAAAAAACATCGGAAATAAAAATTTACAAAATTAACACATCTAAAAATGTGTTTTGTCTTATTTTTGCAAAGATTATCAAATTCAATATATTAGCAATATTTTTTGCCTAGCACTGACATAGCTAGCATATACCCAAAGTAAATCTCTATCAACTAAAGATACCGCCGCTCGTACTCGGCTATAAACTGTAGGTCCCTATTCGCTGCACACCTTTTGGAGCGATGACAACATAGTCAGGGGCTTACATTTAATTTAATTTCTTTATAACGGATTATATAATACATGTACTACAAATACTTAAGAATCCGCATAGAAGCGTAACGATCGCTTCATGTATGAATATTATTCTATAGAGAATTGATTCCCCCACAACAGCACTGACCCTAACATTGGCAAAAATACTTTATTTCCCTAAGTTTCTATTCATTAAGTAGCTCGTCGTTCTGATACGGCTATTTACTGTCCCTGTTCTTTTCGAAGATAGAGTTATCCGTATGCTCAGCAGTCTTAACATAGTCAAGCAGATTACATTTTTTTTCTTACTTTCTAAGAGACATCATCTTCTGAAAATCTTTGCAAATGTCTCGCAGAACTTAATTCTATTTTTTGAAAATTACCTGCAGTAATTTAAAATAAGTTGTTAGCTTTACTGTGTGTGTAGATGGATAACTCCTATAGTTTCCAGTTCTTTCATTTTTATGTGTACAGTTCATCAATAAAGAGCAATCTACTTTAATAGTCCGCTTAATATCGCTATATCTCTTTTAAGTATTCGAGAGGGAATAAATGGATTTATAGGCAATATTCCTACATAATTTCTTTTTTCAAAAAAAAACAAAAAGCAAGCCTTTGAAAATTTTCCACCTATAAGATTTGGTTCTATGTATAATATTTTAAAAATTTTTATGTAGAAATTGTTTCCAAACAAACCGTATATTTTACATGTACTAAACGATTATCAGATTTAGAAGTATCAACACATAATTGCCCGATAGCATAGAGCATAGCCTAGTCGTCATATACCAATTCCTTGACTTTTATTTCAAATTGTGCAAGTTAATGATGCAGCTTAGCCATTGGAAGGAACTGCAGACCCTTCCTAGGATACAATTTTTGCCTCGCAGGCAATTTGCATTCAAAGTGTATTGACTTTTGTGAAAATTTGCAATTTTTATATTCAAAACACATATGCAATTTTATAACATATGCATGATATATTTGTCTAGATTTGCAATTTGGCAAGTTACTTTCTTTCTTTCTTTTGTACTTGGAAATATCTCCCTTGGCTGGCAATCAATTAGATGTCAAATTTATTTCGACCACACAACAATGGAGAAGAGGCAGCTTCATTAAATATGAATTTTCTCAGCTAAAAGCTACAGTAAATTGCACTCAGAGTCTAGGACAACATGCTGTTTTTTGCTTACAACTTATGACATGTCCTGGTTGCTCCAATTCCGAGCTTTCTTCGTATTCTATTTGTGACTGCAACTTACTCTTACTCTTACGTCGGCCCTAGCTGCTGCTGCGCTACTCTACTTTTGCTTCACACTTTGCATAGTCAGACATGTTCAGACAATTTTTGTTATTTGCTTGTAAAGGCAAAAAAATTGAAAGGGAATTTAACTTTGGAATAGACAAAGTGCAGATGCTCTAAGCAATTATTTTTATTCAAAATAAAAACAAACAATAATTATGTACGCAAGAACAAAATATTCTATTAAAAATTAATAATAATCTTGCGAAAATCTCTCCTTTTTCTTTCAAGATCTCTAGCAGAACTTTCAAAAAAATACTTTTTTACATATTTTAAGTTTTTGAGAATTTGGGACCAAAAAATGTAATTACCGCATTTACAGAAATTTCAAGGAATTTTTGTGTTTTTTTCCTGATCTAATGTAAGCTCACAATATCTTTTTAAATTTCCATTATGATTTCAAAACCCCTAGCAGAAATTTTGAAAAAAATATTTTTTACATATTTTTAGCTTTGCTTCTGAAAATCTGACCAAAATCCTTAAAGTTTTTTTTAGGAAATTAAAAAGAATTACTATTTATTTATTTTTTTTTCAGAACTTATGTATTTTTTTCCTGTGATAAATACGAAAATTCGAAAAAATCACACAAGGTCCTTTTATAGTTTTCTACAGAACTAAAAAACTGCTCTCAGAGTTTGGGAATTTGTTTCTTATATTTACAGAAATTTCAAGTTATTAATATTTGTTTATTTTTTTTCTCTTACCCATCCTTCTGACCTGTCTTCTAATAAATAAGAAATCTCGCAAATATCTCGCAATATTCTCTTATATTTCCATTATATATTTGAAATCTCTACAAGTATTTCCATATTTTTACTCAACTTTACTTTTGTAAATTTGAGACCAAGGAATTTGATTCCGTTTTTTTTTTAAATTCAAAGAAATTATTAAAATATTTTTTTTTCGTAAAATGAAAGAATATCACATTTCAAAATTAGCGCTTGAAAGTCGTAGAGTTTAAGATTCTCTACATTTCTTCAAAAGAATTTATAATATAACTATAATAAATATAATAATGTCACCAACCGAATGCCCTAACCTATATCGGTCACATAGGTATATAGTGTATATCACTCTGCCAAAGCATTTCGAAATACACAGTAGGCAGTCCTTGCATACATACACTCACTTGAAGTATTAAATAATTTGGTGCCATTGTGTTGACAACCCTGGCGATGTCTCACTTTGGACCCAGAGTAAGCACCCGCTTGCACTTCTCTGCATGATTTCAAATTATTTCTTCATTTTGTGCACAAATATTCCAAAAAAAAAATATAAAATAAAAATAAAAAGAGGACAACTACAACAATAACAACTGGCAACAGACTCAGGAAACTGGCACAAGGCAACGTCTGCTCTACACTGTGCAACAAATTTGGTAATAATTTTGCTCCTGCTGAGGCATTGGTCTGGTTTGGAGGGTGATGATTTCATATAGACACTTTGGAAGGTATTTAATTACATTTGTTTGATGAAATTTTAGACATTTTGTGGGGAAAAGAAATTTCTACAGAATTTTTAGATTGCAAAATTGTAGTTGTGATAGTATGCAATTTATTGTTTAAAATTTGTTGATTTTTTAAATATTGCTTTGTGCTGTACTAAAGAAAGTAAGACGACGATATGCGCAAATCGGTCCAAGCGGTCCTATGCCCACCTATATGAGTTCATATCGCGCTTACTTTGGGAAATACTTATATCTACTTTGTCAACAAACTGAGATCTTAATGAAACTTATCAGCGCTGATTAGGTAAGTTTAGCAAAGACCAGGTCTACACTCGCCTAAAGACCCGGAAAAAGAACCACGAAAACAGATCGACATACATCTTACAATCTTGTAGTCTATTATAAAGCTGCATTTGACAGCTTGTTGTTGGGTATTTCCGTCATATGTGGATTCTGCAGAATTATATTCAAATTATAATTATGTTTCCTACGAGAAGTATTATGCAGAAATAATTGTTGCGGATTGAAGAAACACCCTGAAGTTTCCTAGCTAAATTATTACTTTGCCTAGAATCCTATGTTATAGTGAGAAAATTCTTCGCAGAATCTTCGGGTTACCTGGGATTGGGTACGACTATCTACAAAGACAGAGATGTTATCCAGCGTATTGCAGCACAATGTAAGAAACTCCGATAAGGAATATGTTCCATACGAAAACCGAAGAAGATAGACGATAGGGACGACCTGGACTCAGATGGATTAAGACTACATGATCTATGGTAAGACAGCTTACCTGCGAATAACTAACTGCAGAAAGCCAACGTTACCGCTGGTTTGGCGATGTCGTGTGTAGTGATGCATAAACCCCAATAAAGAATATGTTCCATACGACAACCGAAGAAGATAGACGATACGCATGACCTAGACTCAGATGGACAGACCAAGTGACCTGTGGTAAGCCAGTTTACCAGAGAATAACAAACTGAAGAAAGCCCCAACCATGGTGCAAAACCTAAACTCTTAAATCATTACTATCACATTTGAATTATTTTTTTTTATGGGTCCTCCGCATATTTATAGTTCAAAATTATAAGATATAACTGAGATTTTATTATCGCAGACCTGATTCGGATTCTACGCAGATAGATTTTATATACAAAAAGAACTAGTAGAAACAAACAAAACGTAGAATTAATCACAAAATCTTAAGACTGCCATAAAATCCAACAAAAAAGAGCAGATACAGTAAATAAAAAGCTAAGAATTATCTTGAAAATACTGTAAATTCTGTCTTCAATAACTCATTTTTAAACTCCTAAAAATGAAACCATTTTTTATGACTCAAAAGCATATAAAAACTTCTCCATCGCTTCTTGAAGAGCCGTTCTCCAACCTCATTCAATGGCATATCCCCTAATTTTTTTCAGTGTGTAATTCTTACCATGCCACTTCCTCTCCTCCCCACCATCGCCCACTTCAGCTCTTAAGCCCTTTCCTGTTTGTTGTCATTGCAGCGGTCTGCATGTTTGCATGCCCTGACAAAGGGATAATAATGATGCTGTAGCTGCAACTAACATCAGACTGTATCTAGGATTATCTATCTATATATACACACATACATGCATATACATAGATCCCACATATTTACATACTTATACTTTATATTTTCCATTTGGCACAAAATAAACAACGTAATTGCAAGTTTGTGTGGGCGACAAAATATTTCAAATACTTGTAATCTAAGCAACGAACTACGACCAAATGCATCTTGTTTGCCAGTTGCTGTTGTTGGAATTGGCGCCAAACTGGCAGTACAAGTAGAGACAATCTCTTGAAGAAACAGCTAAAATGCTTGATACTAGCTGGAGACACCATAAATGTCATTGGCTTTATGGTCGTGCCCTTTGACTGACTGCATCAAAGAGCAGATAGCCCAGCCATATATGAAATTTATTGCGTGTGGCACGCGGTGGATTCTTCGAAAGAAAAACACGGGCTGTGCGCAATAAATGGCAGAGCCGGTATAGACCGGAACACATGTTGTATGCATTTGGTATTACCTTCTTGACGCTGCTCTGATGTTTGGTGTTGGTCATATGGTAACCAAGTTGATGTAACTGCATACAAATCTCTTGGGCCGCCCGTTGTCAGTGCGACTGGGATGTCGAATGTCAACGGCGACGGCGACGACGTCCACAACTTGGCTCTGGTGGACTTTATGATGGCTTTTGTTTACCTCTTCATTTCATTTGCAAAGATTTTTCAGTGCTGCTTTTTGATAAGCTCCTCAAGGGGGTATATATATGTTGGCATACATTGGAACGTTGTATTTTTCATGTATTCTAGAAGTTCCGACATATTTATGATTTTGTATACAAAAATCATTATAAAGCTGTTCCTTAGCAATAAAAAAGTAATACGATTATTCTTGTTAAGGAACTCGGATCATAGCAAATCATAAGCTCAAGAAACTTAAAGAGTTCTTCAATAGATATTCTTGGCACATATTCTTGACACATAAGTGAAAAATGGCACTGGAATAATCTGGAGGATCTCAGACACTCAAAAGATTTGTATGCCTTGATGCAGCAAGAGCCAAGGAAGCTCTATCCTTAAATAGAAAACAGCGTAGGTCACTTTGAGGAGCGTTGACAGGCCATTTTCCTTGCTACGACCACTTACGCAAGATGGGCCTTGTAAGCAACAGATTCTGTGAAGGGATGCCGAGTCAATGGACCACCGAATCACTAACTGCCCAGCCCTGGCACGATGGAGAACAAATCTGCTAGGCAACTATATTCTCATGTATATCTCGCAGACTTGTCTGACTCAGTTTCTGAGAACATTAAATCGGAACTAGCAGTAAGGGCGCACAATAGACCCATGGGTGTCGCAGTGCCGAAGGGCGTAAGTCCACCCTCGATCAGCGAAAAACCATACTTGCCAATAGGTAATTCTATGGTCTTAGTAAGCCAATGTGGAACAGTGGCCTCACTCGATCGACAAAAATAACGATCTACGACTCCCGTTCTGACACATTACAACCCATGGGATGTGTCGCGAACAAATGTAGCTGCGCTTGGAGTGATCGAGAGAAAAATACCTCGCAAAAACTTCGGTTTTTTTCGGACTGGGACGCTCAAAACTCAGAAACACCAAGTGGAGGAGGATCCAGGAATGACCAACTGGAGAAGGCGCGCGCAAAACAAGGGCGTCTGGCGAAAGTTAGTGAACATGGCTGTAACCCGATAAAGGTTTGTAATGGCGAATTAAAGTAAATTTGAGTAGAGAATCATGTTCAGGGATGCAAGATATCAAGAAAAAATCATTGAGTACTAAAAACAAAATCCATCGTCATCGAGCTTTTGAGAAATTTTTGCTGAATGAATTGTAGGCGATTTTTCGAATAAATTTAAAATTCTGCTTGAGAACGCTACTGAGATTTTCATTCTCGTAACGTCTCCGGGATGTATCAAGAACCAATACATCGGCCTTTGAAAAAGCTCTAATCGTCATAAAGGAAAATTTAGTTAGATATTGCTGCTTAGCTCTTCTGTATTGAATAGTTTGGCCGATTTAACAAGAACCAATATATTGATAAAGGTTCAATCGTTACAAAGAAAAATTCAGTTCTAATTTGCTGCTAAGCATTTCTATATCGGATCGTCTATTCATTACTAACAGAAAAATTGGCAATGAATAATTCAATATCGCCTCGGTTTTCCTCTTACAAACAAATTCAGGAAAGCCTCTATAAGGTATCGTATACCATAATACATATTAATATTCGCCATATTTACAATATCGGTATCTCGCATCCTTAGATAAAATAATCGGTAGAGCCTATATAAAAAATATCTTATACCATAATATACTTTGGTTTTCTCTATACTTAAAATATCGCATCGAAGAATCAGGAGAGGCTATAAGGTATCGTATACCATGATATAATTTGATTTTCTGCATATCTAGATGAAAGAATCAGGCGGGCCTCTATAAGGTATCTTATACCATTATATAGTTTGATGTTCGCATGTTTACAATATCGCATAGGTATTGCGTATTACTAGATAAAATAAGCAGGATGGCCCCTATAAGATAATATAAACCATAATCTATTTGAATAATCGGATTGATATTCTCCATATCGCATTGCTACCCTGAAAACCTCTAAAATCTCTCATATCACATAATATGCGCTACGCATCTTTAAGCGTACACAAGCTTCGACGCAATCTCATACAAAATTTCCCCAATTTTCAGCTCTTTTATTTGGAGGAAACGCGAGGTCTTAACCTTTTCTTTTCTTACAGCCGCCTTATGACCGCACGGGCGTTTTATAGCGGTTGCCCATTTTTACAACATTTCATATTTTTTTTCTTCTAGTTTTTTTTTTACATTATTCCAAAACTTTTTGTTTTATTTCTACAACATTTAGTTGTTCTTCCGCCGGCATTCACTGTCACTTCTAAGGCGCTTGTTCCACTCATTGTTTTTGTTGGGCAATTAAACTGCAGTTTGTTGTAAGACATTTATGTCCAGATCTTGTTGAGTGATTTGTTGGGCATAACGAACTCAAGCTCTGTGTGGTTCGTACGTTATAGGATTTTCGGTTATGTTTCTTCTATTTGTTTGTCTTGGAGCGTAGGAGTAGGCGGCGTTGCTGATTTATGTTGCAATGCTGTGGCAACTTTGTTGATCAAGTTGTCAAGCTGCAACATGACTCAAGGGTCTATACTCGGCACCCACAATGTATGGCCACAACTAATCGAAATATTTGCCATAGACACTAAATACTCGAAAAGTCAAGGCGCATTTACAAATTCAATTCGAATTGTTTGCAAATGTCATTTGCTACGCAGCAAGGCAGCTGTCGATACAAGCTACCCCCGGACACCTCACCCCAGGCACTACAGCCGGCGTACCAGCGCTACCTAAGGATATACACTTGCAGAAAAACTAAGGAAATAGGCCAGAGAATGTAGGACTAGTTAAGAAATGTTGAATTTGCGGAAAAGTTAAGATCTTGTTAGGAAATCGGGGTAATGCTCGCACAAAGAGTCACTCAGTCAACACAATACTGACAGTCTCTAGGAGTTTCACAAGAAAAGAAAAATATTTTTCTCGAATTGTATGTTGAAGATTAGAAAAGAGAAATAAATTTGTTCCGATCAACATCTAATAAGTGCTTGACACATATGAGCTGAAGTATATAATTCTATGGAAGTAAATTATTTACCGAATATCTACGAATGGAATTTCAGAGCCTGTTTGATTTGAACTATGTTGGATATCATTTTTAAACATGAAAAAGGCTTTCTCATAATTCAAGGTACAAATTTGTAGTACGGATTTTTACAAATAAACCCAACTGTATACTGGGGTACTACAGCAAGATAAAGATCTCCAAATACTTACAGTCGAAGTACCACAGTTGGTGAAATCGAAAGAGTTTACAGTTATTTGATTCATAAAATTCAATTCAAAAAACAAAACTTTCCATAAATTTAACGACGAAAATTCTATAATAAAAACAAGCAGGAATATTACTAAATTCAAACTACCAAGTTTGTTCAGGGAACTTTTTTTATCTTTTGCATTTTGGCATCAATGATGAACGAAATCTTGATGAAATCTATTTCGAAAAAAATCGAATCAAAAGCTGTGTATGAAATTAAAGATTTATAATTAAATAGAAAATATTATAATTTAAAAATAAAATGAAAAGAATGTAACATTTAAGATTAATTAAAAAATTAAACAATGGGGCTAAAGTTATTGTCGTATGCGGATATAAATTAAAAAATTGCAGGTTAAAAAATATACTAGCGATGTTTCTGAATTACATGGTAATTGTTTTTAAAGCTACTATATTTTTAAACAAATTTTAGTTGACATAATTTCTATATTTCTGTATTTACAAAACAGAGTTTCTGCATATAATATCTATAAGTATATTTCCAAATACTGACGATATTATTGAGTTAGCCCGCATAACTCAGTCGATTTGTAAAATTTTTTTAAGTTTCTACATTTTCAAAAAAATTTTGTCTTGATATAATTTCCAAAAAAGTTTTTCCACATATAAGTTTATATGTTTCCAAATACTGACGATGCTTCTGAGTTACAAAGAATAAATCAGCCCGTTTGTGCAATTTTTTTAAGTTTATTTTAAAATAATTTTTCTTGATGAATCTTTCTTGAAACTTTCTGTATTTCCAAAAAATATTTTTTTCATATATTTGTATTATTTATTGTTTAAAATTTATGGTATGCTTCTTTTCATTTTTTTATTAATCTAAAAAAGCAAATTCTAGACTTGTTCAAATAATTTTTATGAAGCGCTACAAGTTAATTGTAAAAATTAAAAATTCTTTTCAGAATACCTTAATTCTGAAGAAACTCTTTATGATAAGCGATTCCTTAAATTTTTTATTTTCTTAAAAAAGCTAATTTTAGCCTTGTTCAAATAATTTCTATGTAGTGCTACAAGCAGGATCTTTTCAGGATTCCTTAATTCTGAAGAAACTCTGCAACTCTAGCAAATTTTAACTCAAAATCATTCCCCTTCTTCATTTTATAAGAATAACGTTGAATAGAATCTCTGCCAAATTTCTTTCGTTGCCGAAACTCAATGACGCACTGCCACATTTCTCTCAGTGTATGCATTTTGCCATGCATCCGTAGCTGATCAGCGAATTGGTCTGGCCATGACGGAAATCCGGGTAATGCGCACGCTCGCCATTTTCGCAGTTTGCCATTACCCTTGGCCATTGTTGTAGTTGTTGTTATCATTGTTGTTGCCATTTAGTTGTTGTACTTAGCATTGTTGTTGTTGTTATTGTAGATGTTATTTTCGCACTTGAGAGCATCTTTTGGGACAAAGTATTTCGAATTAGTTGAATTTTGCGTGTTTTAAGCCCCTATTTCACATGGCTGCATTGCGGATTATGCGAAATAATGACTCAAATGTCCGTGTGCGTCCGTCCATTGGTTTGCCTGCCCTTCAATGGACATTGATTGCGTGATTTCTTACCCACGTGAGTATGGGATTTACTTTTAAGGGTGGCTCAGAATTGCACTAATCATTAGTCTGAGCAACATTATTTAATCGTGCCTGTGAACTTTGCGTTTTTCCAAAACATTTTTCAATTGCAAAAACATTAAAGAAATGTGGAAATAGTTAAAATCCGGAAGTATAACGTGAACGGTTGGATATCGTTAAATTTATTGCAAAGAAAGATTTTTGAAATAATATTAAGTATTTATTTTTGCAGTTATTGAAGTAGAAAGAAATGTATGTACAGAGTTGTGGGCAAGGGAATTATTACTTCAAAAGTGTTTTGAGAAATTTTACCAAAAACTTCCGAAATAATTGGTTTTCGATAGTACAGCTTGAGTTTCGAGAGCGTTGCTCTAAATCTTTAGCCAACTTAATTCGCCAGCTAAAGCATCTTTGTCCAATCACGAACTGTGGGGTTTCCCCCTCTTGCCGACGACTTTCTTTTAGGTGACTTTTATTAAAAAGATATTTGAGCTATTTAGTTACTTTCTGAATTTAAACTTTTACATTGTAAATCCAAGTTCCAAGCTAACCCTAGAATGAATCTATAAAAAATTCACTATTGATCTTTTTATTTTATATTTTCCCCGCTCTAATTGAAAATTTTCTAATTTGAATTTTGTTTAAATATAAGGTAAAAATAATAATAAATTAAGGCCCACATGAGTCTTAAAATTGTTCAGAAAAGGCTATATCTTTCCATATGAGAATATAAAACAAAATTTTGACCGAATTAGTGTCAAGCAATAAATTCTTCTGTTTTATAAAAAATGATAAAAGAAGAACCTTGAAAGAAATGAATGCATGAACATATCTTAGTAGAAAGTAATCATCAGCATGTTAAAATATTTCCATATAAGGTTTACCATGCAATATTCAAATCGTTCCAAGATCGAATCGGGATTCCTTTATAACCTAGAGTAGATAGCTTGAAAATGCTATGCCCAACAATATAAACATAAAACCACACTATATCCTGTCCGCATACCAACTCGCTGGAGTACCCTTTAGGTCTTAAACGCATTCCAAATTTTTATTTGCATCTATATCGGATTTACCCCGATTTTCTTTGCATTTTTCAAGAGACTTTAAATACCCGATGTCAAAATATAAGCAAATTTTATCACTAGCGCAATGTTATTGGGGTTTCTCTCTTATTCGTCTTTGAATACTTTCGATAAAAGCTTGTCTTATGTACACCCATTCTAGATATTATCCAATTTTCGCTGTATTTTTCAACAGACTTTAAATAAAGAAAGTCAAAGTCTAAGCATATTATTACCAAAGGCTGCAACCTAATATTCCCTTTGAGTACTTTCTGTAAAAGGTTGTCTTATGTACATCCATACGAGATCTTATCCAATTTTCGTTGTATTTTTTAGAGAAACCACCCAAACCTAAATATTTTGGTTTCACCGGCTATATATATTGGGGTGCTCCTCAATTCCCTTTAAATACTTTCTGTAAAAGCTTACATTAATGCTATATAGGTTCTTGAAAACACTGAAGTACTTTTCATCTTAGCGCAACACAGCTAGGTCTTTAATTTCTAGGCAAAGAACGCCAACGTTCTTCTATAATCGAGTAGAATATACTAACAAAGACATTGCATAGGCATTTTATATAAACTCAGAAGCAGTATTCTGAATCCTGTCTAAGTAAATCCTGTGTTCTTCGATTACAAGCATAAATTCAACTTCTTACTAAATCCTCCTGAATTGTATTCCAATCTTTGGCTATAAAAATGTAATAAATCCATTTTCTGCACATTTTACAACGATCCAGTCAAGTTTCTTGCAAAGTCCACCTAAAATCGCTCTAAAAGTGGAACATAGAGATATCTCCTACGGTTTATAGCCAATTACGAACTTAGTGTCTTCCCTTAAGACAGATTTACTTAGGCAAATTGCGTCTTTTTGCTAGCAATGTCAGTGCTAGGCAAAGCCACCAATGCTGCTCCGCACAGAACCGAACCTAGAACTTTCTGTTTTAGAGGCAAGTAAGCGACCACTACGCTACCGACAACCACCTCTAAACTACAACATCCCAAATCCCATCCCCAAGACGGGCATTGTATTTTTAAAACCCCCACATCTCTTTGCTTTCGATTATTATTGTGATTGGCGTACGAATCGATTACTTTTTGATTGTAATAAAATATTTTATGCATTTTGTGTAATATTTTCTATTTCAAGAGATGCCAAAAATCATTTGACTAAAAATGTAATCTATCTATTGTGCCAGTTTTGTTGGTTCATTGAAATTGAAATTTGATGCCACATACTGCTTGCTCTTCGACTATTTTTATTCATTTTATGTGTCCACTTATCTTGAAAAACATAACTAGTAAGTTCAAATTTAATCAATTTGGGTGAATATAAGAGAAGCCGAACATTTTATTAATTTTGAATGTGTTAAGTTATAACATTCATAAATTATAAGTAGTTTATAGCAAATATTCGTTTTTTACAAAGTATAACGTCATGAATTTGGTCGGCATCTCTAATAATCCCTTTCCAAGAGTAGGCGTTTAATGTTACGCGGCAGTTGCATCTGTGAAATCGCCTCTTTTGAATATAATTTGCGAATCGTGGAACGGCATGCATTTTCAAGTGTCGATACATGTTCAAGCTGTACAATGCGTAAGCTCTTCAAATTGTAGCTAACGTTTATGCCAAGATACAAAGGTCCAGCGTCCATTATGCCTGTATAAGAATCTGCCAGTATTTCCACACCATTGTGTATGTAATGTAAAGCACCTTTTGAGGGATTGTTTTCCTGCGGATAGTATATTAATCCCAGACGATGGAATTTAGTAGTGCTATCGGCTTCCGACTCAGTTGGCAGCAAGATTGATTTTTCTATAAGACCCTGTGTTGTTTGTAAATATGGTCCATCTCCCAAAATACTGGTTGTGGGCTCTAGGGGCTCACGGAAGTGATTTGTTACAAAAGATCGAAACACATTTCCATGTCTAATATAAGGCGGCATTTTCTTAGCCAAGCGAAAGATAAAAGTACGGCATGAATTATTGGCCACATTCTCCTCCAGTTCCAGCAGCATTAACTCTCCAGCAGCTAGAGGTCGCTTCGAAAAAAGAATACCACCGCTGGTTGAAGTAAATGTTGCCTTTGTATAGTCATTCTGCAGCTCAACGTTGGAACAATGACAGGAATGAAATTGTTGGAGGCCGCAAGGATTTTCCTCTTGTTGCTCTTCAATCTTTTTCCAGGGAATTTCCATATTTTCAAATTGAGCTCTTTCTCGGAAAAAATTTTAATTTGATTGACGCTCAAAGTCGGCTGTCAAAACGTTAATAGAAAAGCCTACTTTTCCAGTTTATGTAGTTGAAAAGTTTTGAAGTTTAAAACTAAGTTGATTTTAAATATATTTTTTGCATTTCTCTGCCTTTTTGTTAGAGTGATTAATATTTTTTCGTAATATAAATTTAGAAGCTATTTAAGTCAATATGCGCAGCACTAGGTAATCTCAGCCTTACATAAGAGGCTTCTAGCATAGCAGATCTCAGATGCAGGCGCTCCAGCGTAAAGATATTTTAAAAATCAATATGGTAACTGGTTCTCTACGCCACCGCCTGTTTCAAAGAACAATTTATAATATAAATAACCGTATCTCGGTTCGGCATTCTTATCGAAGAAAATTAGTAAATAGCACATACCCCAGGAGCAGCATAAGGCCATACAAAAAGCGCTTGAAAGAATAATATTGCACTTCGCCAAATTGGAAATTGATATTAATTCGTAATCGTAGCTACAGAAATTCGAGATGCCTTTTTTTTATTCTATACAATAAAGTCAGTCAATCAATTTTGGCCAAATAAAGGTATTCAGGTGCTTAATACGGTTTCGATATGGCAACAGGCATGTGGAACTTTATGTTGCTTTCGAGGCCCTACATAGCAACTTTATACGATATCTTATATCCCTGTAGAACTTTGAAAATAAGCTGTCATCGCATGACCTATTATCTGGAAGCTTCTGCAGCGAATCTTTCTTAATTTCTAAGAGCAAAATGTTCAGACAGGCAAAAAAACGCAGACATCAACACACAGTCAACGCGTCTTCTGTGTTTCTTTCAAAATTTTGCATAACTGATGGTTGGCTCACGATTTCAGAAATTAAAACAATTGTGGGATATACAATTCAAACCATTTGACTTTAATAAACAATAAGAAATTATAAAAATGAAAATAATAGAAAATATTCATATCTTCAAAGTTCAACGCCAACAATTTGCTCGGTATCCCTAGTAATCCCGTTCCAACAGGTAGCTTTTAATGCTCCTTGGCAGTTGCATCTGTGAAATCGCAACTTTTGAATATAAGTTTCGTATCTTAGAACGGCAGGCATTTTCCAGCGTCGAAACCGCTTGTGTTTGTACTATTCGAATACTTTTGAAATTATAGTGAATGCCTAGTTTCAGATATAGTGGTTCAGTGTCCATTGCAATTACTCCACTTTGTAGATCTGCAGTTCTCTCCACACCATTATAAAAATAATGTAATGCACCTATTGTGGGATTATCCTGTTGCGACAAAAGCATTAATCCGATACGAAAGATACTGCCAGTTTCTTCAGACTCAGCTGGTAGTAATATTGACTTGTGTATTAGACCCCGCGATGTTTTCAAATATGATCCGTCTGTTAATTTGCTGATAACTGGCTGTTGTGGTGCCTGACCTAATTGATTTTGTTCAATTGATCTAAACACGTTTATGCGTTGACTTGCATTTGGGTTTTTCGTAGTCACAATAAATGTGAGCATACGCAGCGAAGTGGTATCCGGTTCCTCAGGTTCAAGTTCCAGCAGCATTAGCTCACCAACAACTAGAGGTTGCTTGGAATATAAATATCTGCACTTGTCGGAGTCTTGTAATACTGCCATTGTACCATCATTTTGCAGCTCTACGTTGATACTGTGAATAGAATGAAATTGCTGGAGGCCAGAGGGATTATGCTGTTGCTGGTGCTCATTCTGCTTCAAAGTGTTATTCATAATGTAAATTATTTTTCGAGTGACAAAACGTTGATAGCAATGCAAAGTTTTTTTTTACAAAAGTTTTGAAGTATAAATCTATGAATGACTTGATTTGAAATTTATTTTGACATGGAATAGTTTGATTGAAATTATTTGAAGTGGTTATACATACTGAAGTACCGAAAAAGTTGACACCTTTCGGCAATGTGAGTAGGATCTTTTGAAGTAGGAAAAATAAATTTTGGCCAGTTTGCAGAACCGTTAAGAGTATATGAGATATTAAATTAAATAACTACAGAATACACTAGGATTGCATTAAATTGTATTGGATAATGCAGAGTTTAACTGCGCTAAAAACTCTTTCGACTTTTGCTTGGGTGCTTTTGGAAATCTGTATCCAATTTAAACCTACTAGTTACAATTATTTGGTTTCCAACCATATAAAATGGACAAGAATTACCAAATCAACTTTAGATCTGCCAAAAAATAGCTTTAATTGAATTTATATTAGTTGCTCAGTATAGAAAAAATTTAAAAATTATAGTAGATGGGCTGAGTTCCCAAAATAACGTTGTGTTATAATAGGAACAACGAAGGTATTGTGTATTTAAAAGAAGATTGCCCACTATTTCAACCAATTTCCCTAATTGACTTGACGGACAAAAATATTTCAAAGAGCTCAGAATTCTGCTGGAGTATTTTAGATGCCATGAAAGCTAGGAGGTGAATATAGCGCGGTAATCTCAAGCTCTACCTAAACATTTTTAGAGTCTTTCACAGATCTGTATAGGCTATTGTTTAGTGGGTCTAAGGCGATGATGCAACGATGTTAAAGAAATATCCATATTAGTGTTTATCTATACAAAAGATGCCAGAAACTAACTAAACTTAAATTGTTCTCAGCGTGGAGCGCAATTGGAATAAGAACCGAAAAACGCTAGAGATCGCATAGCCACAACTCATCAAAAGCAGCGAAGAAAATGTAAAGGAATATATAAAGTTTTTGCTCTGGAAACGTTCTTTACTGAAAGTTTTGAAAAGTAAAAAAAAAAAACGTTACAAAAAAGTGATTTTTGAAATATCTGCAAAATACAAGAAATCAGTTTCACAAAGTTCCCAGTTTCCATAGTTGTGACCCATTCTAAATTCAAATACATGCAATTAGATGTTGAAGTGGTCTGCTTATCGCTGTTGCCTCACAGCCGGGGAGCCAGTATTAAATCGAAATTCACTGATAACCTTCACAAGTTGTGAAAATGAAATGAAATTTCATATTTTATTCCCTTTTTTTTACGATTCAAGTTGCTTCATCAATTTTATTGACTTGCAAGTGTTGTAAAGTCGCCTCTAGTTGTAGTAAAAAAAAGAATAAATTATTGACATAGCCAGCTGCTGTTCCCATCCATGTCTTGCGCTGGAAACTGCTTGTAATTTGCAAAGTGTTGCGCAAATCCGACAGCTTCGAAAGAGTCCCTGTTGAAAACATTAGCTTCAGAAGAGCATGTAAGAGCCAATTGATTGATATTTGAGCTCTGGCAGCGGGGATGGCTGCTGCCCTTGCAACACTTTCATACTATTTACCAAAGTGATAAAATCGTAAGATTATGTTGTGATCGGGTAGCCGGCACACAATGAGTGTGGTACATGTGAATGCGACGGTTGTTGCATCATTTTTCACATCACGTGCCACACGCGCCCCGCTTGCAATGGAAAACGCAACGCGTGCTGCAACCTCGTTCAACACACCAAGGGCAAATTGCCATTTGGGTGACATTCGTGTAAACCCTTAGTTAGTTCGGCGAGGTCTCTGTCCTTTGCCGTACTCCCTCTATTTCTGCTGCAGTGCAGAGTGATACCCTCCATTTTGGCTGACAAATCTAATCACCAACGTGCGGCAAGTACCCCCTCCATACCTTGCCATCAAACGAAAATTCGCCAAATATGTTGCCGGAGTTTGTCACTTGGCCAAATAAGTAGCTGCTGCAGATTGTCCTCAGTGTCTGCGGCAACTGTCTTTCATATTTGCAATACAACTAATGCCATTTTTGGCACTCGAAGTAGAAATTCATCCTTAAGTAATCAACTGGAAAAAATTTCGATATTTTTTTTATGAAACTGTCAGAAACTGCCATGGATGTCAAGCGAAATATGACAACTTGGGCAAAAACGATTATAACAATCAATTCTGCTACCATATCGGCAAGATTTAAAAAATGCGAAGACAAAACTTAATTCTTAAATTACAAGCATTCTTTTTGCATTGGGAATGGAGATTAAGAGCAAATGTGAGGACTCCAACGCAAATAAAAAAATCGTTATTTAAAAAAATTATTATTTCTATAACGAAAATGCAGCAACGCTTGAAAAAAAATAAGAAAAAGTTTTGCAGATGATCTGTTATCGATTAAATTTGGATACGATATTTGGCCGGCAACTACTTGATTTATCGATGTTTTATCGTTTGACCTATCGTTTGTTTTGTGAATGATCTAATTTATTTTGTGGAGCGCTTATTCTGCTCCCGACAACTACTTATAACAAGATCATTTTAATTTTTAGACTGCCAAGTATTCTATTAATAGATAAACCAAGGGACTACTAATCCATTGTTAGCTGAGAAACAATTCGGCAGAAATATTTCTCAGGAACTTATATATTTGGGGTTTTCAAAAGCTTGTTTGTTCGTCTTTCTAGCTACATTATTAAGTATAACTACAATTTTCGAAGAGTTTTGGCTAAAAAAGTTAAATTCATTCAGTTCGTTTTTTGCGTTAAAAAAAAATTAAACAATCTTCAAAGTATCTTCCGCCAAAAGCCAATACTTTCCCGTCTGGTAAGTAATTGCTGTATAGCATCTCTTAAAAATGACGATTCTCTGGCCTCGAAACCATTTTTAGCCCATTTTTGATTCTTTCAAAAGACCCCAACCGGTGACCCCCCATAAATCCCTTTGCATCCATAGCCGTCGAAAAAAGCAGGTTTTGGGCAAGTTGTCGCTTGGTATTAGATCTCCCATTTTAGTATAGGTTTTGTAGCTTAATATAATTTGCTCAAAAAAATCAATTGCCTCCCACTAAGCAGTCAGTAGTCGGAGCAAGCAAAAATGGGAAAAGATGACGTCTGGGATAAGATCGACTATTTTTGTGTTTCTAGATAATTTTTGACCCTTATAATCACATGGTTCCGAGCGTTTTCTTTGATTTCTACACGATTTTTATGCAATATTGGGAGAAAAGGCATAAATTGTAGTTAGTTTTCCTGATTTAGGCAGTCCATACACACTACTGCTCAAACTATAGGCCGACCAGCGCATGATCACTGAGTCGCGGATGTTTTGCTTTGGCGTCGAGGTAGACCAAAGGTTGAGGACTACCAGGCTTATTTCCATTTTTCCCCTGCAGTTACTTTCCAGTATAAAAAACCCCACCTTTGCAGTCCTTTAAAAAGCAGTTCCCCAATCAAAAATCGTCTTACGACATCTCCTGTTTTCAATATATACGAGACTCAATTTTCACGAATTTAAATAAATCCCGATCACTTTAATCAAACCGAAATTATTTGCTGAGTTCTTCCCAATGATTCTTCAAGATTAGCTTGTATGGATCTCGATGCAGTAATGTCCCCAAAACCTTATCTTGCTGCTTTATGGGTTGGCCAGGACGCACTTTGCCTGCGGCACTAAGATCACTACTTTTGAAGCGAAGAAACCATTCGCTGAATGACCTATCTTAGTAGATTCCATTAGTAGAAAATCAAATCATTCCGTTTATTTAATAAAAATGCGGATATTTTTGAGCAGACCAATTTGGTATCGGAAACAGACGCTATTGCGGATCGCTTTCAATATCGGGCATAATTTGCATAGAGCCATTTTCAGTATTTTAAAAAAAGCTCTTTAAATGCCTTAGTCGATCTAAAAATTCTTTTTTTTTAATTGTTGCATGACTATCATTTCTCAACTCTGACACAAAGCACAAGCCAGCCCTGAATATGACAGCAACGCGCAGCAGCTAATCTAAGGGTCGGAAGGTCTGAAGACGCTCTGCTAAAAATGGCTTATCTGTCATTTTTACGACGAATTGCCTGGAACAGAAGCCATGTGAGAAGAAAGTAATTATATGCAACACAGGTCTGCAAAATTGTTTCCTTTAAGAACTACAAGTTTCTAAAATTAATCGTTGGACAGACCATTTTAAGTTTATATGACAAAAGTAATAAATATTCCGCTTGTGATTTATTTTTATTCTTGGAAATAAAAATAAATACAATTTAATTAATAAACAATACTTGAAATAATAGTTGGCTTGAAATACGGTACAAAATAGTTATTCCAAAAGATTTTAAAAAATCTTACAATTTAAAAGTTAAAAAAAATAATTTGGTTAACTCGGCAAGCGTCTATAGGAGCCTCTAACTCGAAATGTACCTCACACATAAGTTTTTCGATAAAATAATATCGTTAGCTCAGCTTTAGTTATATAAAAATAAAAAAAAAACTGAAGCAAACTAAACTTAGTGCTGAACAGTGTCGTCTTATCTCTCTTAAAACAAAATTAATCATTGTTTAAAATAAAAGTTGCGACAATTTGCGGAATTTATTTTGTCTGCTTCGGAAGCTTTATTAAAAATGTTTAAATATTCGCAATGCTTCATCATCTTGACGTTATTTAGTTTTCAATATTGCCTGCCTAATAATAGTAGTCATTTCTTTACTAGACAAGCTCAAATTGAAGAAGTAAGTGCCAAGTTAGAGAGATTTCTAAAAGTCTGTATTATAATCATGAACAGCATTGCAGCGCGAAATTGGACTCTAAATGTGACATCTATTGCTTTCATAGAATTAAGCAGATTTTTGAAAAGCGTCAACAAGCCATTGACCATCTAAAACAACAACTGCAGCAAAAGCAAGATGAAGAAAGAGATGTCGTTGTGAAAAATCAAGACATAACTAATGAAAACAGTAACCTCAAGAATCAACTGCAGGATCTTCGTAATGCAAATAGAGACTGGGCACATAAATACACAGCAAAGGACGAAGCTTTGAACATCTTGAAAACGCAGCTGGAACAACTGCACAATCAGAAAAGACAAGCGGAGCTGCAGACTGCGAATTCAATACGTGAAAACTTGAAGCAGTTGGAGCAGTTTCAATTAGCAAAAACTAATTGTGAGGCTAATAGTAGAGCCAAGGAGGAAGAACTCCAAAACAAACAAAGACGCCTGGAAGAAACTCAATTAGAAAATAAAAACTTACAGTTAAGATGTCAGGAAAAAGATCAGAACTACAGCAACTTACAGCAGCAGTTACAGGATTTACAGGCACAAAACAGAGATAATGATAAAAACTGCAGTAAGCTACAGATAGAACTCGATGCCTTAAAGCTTAAAAGTAACGAGTGGCAGCTTGAAAAGCAGTCCAAGACTCAAGCCTATGATAATCTTAAAAATCAACTAGCAGAACTACTAAATAAGACCAGAGCTAAAGATGAAGTGGCCAATAATCTGCAGACACAACTAAATGCAGCACAGATCAAAAATAAGGAACTGGAGTTTAAAAACGAAGCTTCAGTTAAAACCTACAACCTACTGAAGAAACAACTGGACGAGTTACAACAGAAATTCCGCATCACAAGTGAAGCCCATAATGGTTTAACTTTAAAATTTGAACAGCTGCAGGTAGAGAAGTTAAATTGTGATGCACAATTAAAGGAGATAAATGATGCCAAAAACGCCTGGAAAGAAGGTTCGTAGTTCGTAGTTTATATTTTTGAAAAATACTTATTTTGGTCACTTTACAGCTTTAGGAAAAGGAAGACACTTTCCATGGCACCATCATCGTCATCCTCATCCGCATCCGCATCCGCACCATCATCCCCCTTGGTTTCATTGCAGAAATTTTACTGGCCCACCGCATCCATAAAAGAGCATTAGTTGGCGTTCAGACGGAGAAGATAATACTTCTTACTAATGAAGAATCCATATTATGAATGCTGACGACAAAGATTATATTTTTTGTACAAAGAAGTAATTTTTTAAGGCCTTTTAATTTTGTAGATTATATTATCTATTTATTTGACTAGATCAATCAAGCCTTAATATATTATTTCTGATAGTAAAAATCTAAACACTTAAAGACAAATTTTGCAATACTTTAAGGCAAATATACAAACATTGAGGTATCTGATTTCCTTGCTCATTTTGGCAATCGAAAAATCTTTTTAGATTTTGCTGTTAAAATTAGATACTAAACAGAGGAATTGTAATAGAAAAAGGTATAGATATGCTGATTTTAAGAACACTCATTCATCTAAATAACTTTAAGAAATAAGAACCCTGGTAAAAGTTCTAAACCTATAATCAATACTGTGAAATTGTGAGGAATGAAATGCAAAACAGCAAAATCCAAAGTAAAAAAAATAATACAGTCAATTATGTTGTTCCGGAATCAGAATCTTATACTTACAATTTTGAAAAATCAAAAAATTGAAGCCATTTGTCAATTTTTAATAAGCCCTTAAACTTTTACCTTCAATTTAGAAAGCCACAAATCTAAACAGTCTAGGATACTGTCACTATCTTCAAAAACTACCAGTTCTTGTTCTTGCTGTCTTGAATTTTTTGTAAAAGCAGGACTCGGAGTAGGCTTTCGAGGCCATATGATTAGTTTTTGGAAACTAGAGATTGCATCCATTGCTAATGGTATCGTACTCGTCTCTAAGACCAAAAGACGCTGTTTAGATTTGCCTAGCACTGACATAGCTAGCAAAAGGACTCTATTTACCTAAGTTAATCTTTATTAAGGGAAGACACAAACATTTGGATTGGGACAACCACTTATTGTTCTCTTAACAGAGAGTATATTTGAATTAAATAAAAAAACTGCAGATCGCTTGTGGCAATAAGCTGTAGGTTCCTGTTCTCTTTGATTCGCGGTTAAAAGATGTATCTTCTCTATTTTTGCAACGATGGCAGAATTGAAGATTCCTTTTTTTTTGTAAAAAGTCTTGACTTTATAAGAATGAAAAATTGGACTAGACGAACTAAAAAAATTATAATCTGTTTACTCTGATTTTAACAATACAATCAATTTTATATTATCTGAGATAAACTAGAAAGATAGATAGATGTGAGGCTGGCAAAGGCGAAAAAGACAACGCCTCAGACACTCGGGCTAAATAGCCCATTGTACCATACCGGAAAGGAAAAGGGTTAGATAGTGGTTGGGAAGTAGAGAAAGCGAAAAAGTGAAATGTAGAGAGACCCACTGCACGAACCTTCTCGTCTCTCTGAGTAAGTTGAGAAGTGACTGCTAAAATAAACTAAGTTTAATGATTTAAGAGAATTTTAAGATTTATGAGGCCTCGAAATTCTTTCATTTTTTAAAGGTTGCATAGTATGTTTTTAAAACTACTTTTTTTCGGAACTAAAATCGGAAATAGACTAATAGGCCGTTGCAATCCGCACATTGGTCATAGGAGTTAATGAACAGAAGAATTGTTTAACATAAATTTCCAAGTTTATTGGGAGTGATCAGATATGTGACCAAACCTGAGAAACCTTTCTTGTTCTTTATATTTCTGCACGAATTATCGCTCGTCATTTAGGAAGTTTAGCATATTCCAGAGGGTCTAAGTAGGCTTATCATTGGGTTTCCCCATTTTTCTTTATCGGCATTTTGGGTAATTTGATTAAAATGACATGGTAATCTAGTTAATATAAAAATTCATCAACAAAACGAGTCTACAAAATATTAGAGCTTTAATATGTTCGAAGAAAACGGCTTCGATAATATTGAAGCAATTTAAGTTGATCGCTAAAAGTTTAATGGGGTTTGTTATATTAAAAAAGAGTTAAATTTAAAGGCAAAGAATATAAAAAGATATTACATGGGTTCAATCATATCGAGGGGGTTGCTTAGATGAGCCATAGAGCTTATTGAAACAGAGCTGCTGTTGACTAGTGTTGTCTTATCTCTGACAATTTCAAGATGCCTCTGCTTTGAATAAAAGCGCAGACAATTGGCAAAATTTATTTTATTTAATTTTAAAGACTCTCTAATGATGTTTACAATTCTTCAATATTTCATATTTCTGTCTTTAATTTGTTTTCTAAACTGCCTGGCAAAAAATTTTGATGTTAAGGAAACACAAAACAAAGAAGTTAGTATACAAGTTTTGAAATATATTTTTTCTAAAAGCATATATAAAACCTCAAAAAGTTTTTCAGCGCAGAATTGGACTACTCGAAATGTAGTGTGTATTGCTTTCATGCCATAAAACAGATAGTTGACAAACGTCAGCAAGAGATTGACAATCTTAAAGATCAACTGAAAAAAATACAAGATGAAAAAAGCCAATTGGAGTTGAAAAACAGCAATAAAGATGATCAAATCAAAGGATTAAAGAAAGAACTTAAAAAACATCTGATCAATAAAGACTGCAATACGAAAAATAGAGATAAACACGAAACTGCTGAAGTTAGAGCAAACCAAACGGAAGTAATTGAGAAATTGAAGCTTGAAAAAACTGCTTGTGAAAGTCAAGTAATGAACACACAACTGAAGAACAATAAATTGCAGCAACTTCTGAAAAAAATCCAGATACATAATAATGACTGTGAATTTATAAGCAAGAATCAGGATACCACTCTCAACGAGATTCAAAAAAGTCTGCGAGAATTGCGTATGAAAATAAAATCTGGGCACACTAAAAGCAGCGACAAAGAGAAGTTTCTTAAGAAACTGCAGATACAGCTGCAAAAACTTTTAAGCGAAAAAAGAAACTGTGACTCACAAATGAATAAATTAATACAAGAGAGTGAAAAATTTCAACTTAACAAAATTAAGTTAGAAAATAGAGATAACATAATATCCATGGAAAGGGACTTTGAGCCCTTGAAATACGATCCGCAATTTAAGAAAATGGATGTCGATTTCAACAACTTGGAACACAACTTAGAGGAGAGTTTGAAAGGCATCTTTTCCCATAAGTCAAAAAATTCATTGAAAGAGAAATTGGCAGACGTCTCGGATGACAGTTCGTTAGATAGTTCGGCAAATAGTTCTGCAGATAGTTCGGCGGAAAGTTCTGCAGGTAATTCGGCAATAAGTTCTGCAGATAGTTCGGCAGATAGTTCTGTAGATAATTCGGCAAAAAGTTCTGCAGATCAATCGGCGGATAATTCGGCAAATAGATCGGCGGATAGTTCGGCAGATAGTTCGGCAGAAAGTTCGGCAAATAGTTCGGCAAGCAATGAAGAAAACAGTGGGCAGCAATGGTCGTTTTATATACAAAGCATTTCAAAATAATAAACGCAACTTATTCTGAAAGAAACGCAAATACACTTCGTATAACATTTTCTGTTAATGGTTAAATTTCGAATAAAAAACTGGAATTACTTTAATTATTTCTAAATTGAATAAATAAAAGTAAAAATTTTTTACATATTTTGGCTGTTTTTGGAGTTCTAACTTCAATTGGTTTTATTTGGGGCAAAACAGTCCATAAGAATAGATTTCTTACAACGCATGATGCAGAAAATTCTTATTCCTAAGAGTTACATTTTAATAATCTGTACAACGTACAAGAAAATTTTGATTAGCAGAATAATCTCTGTCTTCCTCTCTTCGTAAATAAAAACTGCTATAGAACTAACAGGCCTCAATAGTAGTTTAGATAAACAAAATCTAGAACCCCTTTATATTTGCACCAACGTTTGAATCCAAAATGGTACAGATACTCTTGAGGTCAAGGTCTACTAAGCTGCTTATCCCCAAATGTAAATTTAAATATTACCTACAAGTTTTTCATAAATCGACTGAAAACGAGTTCGCATTTCCAGTTTTATAAATTTAGTTATCTCGAGACTAAATATTACCTGAAAACAGAAGATATGCCACCATAGGACACAATTATAGTTTCAAGCGTTTTCCCAACGAATAGTTCCCATAACGCTGATATGAAAACAGTTGACCAGCATCCATAAACTGGGCATTGTAGACCATACCCAAGTACACGAAAAAAAAACCGAAAAACCCGCAGTCAAGCTCACCCTCACCCACTGTGCTTCTACCATACATAATATACCCTAATAAAATCAAACAGAAATAAATTCGAGCGCATCTCAATGCAATTACAGTCAGCAAACCCACAAAAAACCAACCGAATCTCTGACGTTTTTTGTATTAGATAAAAAAAGATGATGCGTCCATAAGAGTAACAAACGCATAGAGAAATTTGTTTTCTGGTTTTCTCGATTTTTGTTTTTATGGCTCTCACATTCAGAAACAATAAAAACCACACATGCCGTCATATCTTGGACATTGTCGCGGCATCACTTGACAATGGCGACGTGTGGTCCATGTTTTCCGCATTCGGCGGGGTCTTGGCTCATTAAAACCAAAACAACCCAAAGACAAAAGAGCGAGAAAAATGTGTTTAAGCGACGGAGACAGGGGGGGCCAAGCAGAAAAGTCATGCAATAAATAAAATGCTCGAAAGTGCACTTAAGATAAAAACTTGAAGAGAGAAAAAAAAATTCAAAACCCATCAAAATGTGGGTCAAGTCAGAGTGCTGACAATTGCTGTGACTGTTGGTAATGCTTCCCCATAGATTACACTTATGGAGTGTTTCCCATATTGCTCTCAGACTAAAAAGCCAATAAGTATGCTATAAGGCGTTTTTGCACACATATTGGCGGAATAGAAATAAATAATAGTGTGACCAGATGGCAATGAAAGTTTGCCGCAATTGTTGGGTAGAAAAATGTGTCAAAAATGAGGGGAAAAGCTTTAAAGACTGCGTACTGTTGAACGATAGGAGATGAGTGCTATGATAAAAGGCGATTGCCGCAAAATTCTTCCTCAGATGGCGCTTTGAGAAACACTCTTAACTGTCTGTTTGACTTCAGAAATATTAAACTAAGAATTCCCAGCTAAAGGCTGATAATTACACATTTAAAATCCTACTCCATGCTTAATCGAAACTTATAAAAAAAAAAAATGTATTCACTAATTTTGCAGAATATTTTCATCTCCCAAAAAGGTGCGAACTTCATACACCTAATCCATACATAATCAAAATTTCTTCAAAATTCTCTTTAAGCTCGTTTTAAAATTCAAACCTTTCCAGAATATATTACCTTACTTAGCAGTAGATTTCGATCAGCCAAAAAGGCGCGACATTTAGGCATTTAAAATCCTATTTTGACCTAAATCAGCATTTTTTTTTTAAAATTCTATAACAATTCGCTTAGAATCCAAACCTTTCCACAATATATTCCCTAATTTCTCAGTATATTTTCATCTCCCAAAACAGACATTAACATCTTGTTAATATTTAAGGACTTAAAGTACTACTTTCAACTAAATTAGAGTTCTTTGAAAATGCTCTATCGATAAGCTTTAAAATCCAAAACTTTGCTCGATAAATTCCCTAATTTCATGGCATATATTCATCTTCCAAAAAGGTAAACACGTCTTGACGATATTTTATCATTTAAAGTCCTGCTTCCAATTTAATTCGCATTACTTCATAATTCCCTATCAACTCGCTTTAAAATCCATACCATTCCTCAATTTATACCTCAATTTCGCAGTATATTATTATCTCCCAAAAAGGTAAGAAAATCTTATTGATATTTAAGCTTTTAAAATTCTACCCAGCACGTAACCTGTATTTTTTCAAAACTCTCTATCGGGAACCTAATATTATTGCCTGATTTCGCAATTTATTTTCATCTCCCAAAAAGGAAGACAACATCTTTTTGATATTTAAGATATTTAGAACGCTAATCCGTATATAATCTGAATTTTTTCCAAAATTCTCCATTCAAAACTTATATTTATTCCCTAATTGCGCATTATATTTTTATCTACACAAAAGGTACAAACGTCTTATCGATATTTAAGCATTAAAAGATTGCTTCCAGTTTAATTTGTATTTATTCGTAATTCCCTATCGGCTTGCTTTAAAATCCATACCTTTCAATAATTTTTACCCCAATTATATATTTTCAGTTCCTATAAAGCTACGAAAATCTTGTTGTTCTACTCCGAACGTAATCTAAATTTTTTTCAAAATCCTCTATTCTGAACCTTAATTTATTCCCTAATTTCGCATTATATTTTTATATTTCAAAAAGGGAACCAAATCTTGTTGATATTTAAGCATTTAAAATTTTATTTCGAGCTTAATCTGAATTTCTTCAAAATTCTCTATCCTGAAGTTTAATTTATTCCCTAAATTCTCTACATATTTTTATCGCCCAAAAAGGGAAACAACAGCTTGTTGATATTTAAGCATTTAATACGCTAATCCGTATATGATCAGAATTTCTTAAAAATTCCCCATCAACTTACTTTAAAATCGCAACATTTCCACAATTTATTCTTTAATTTCACCGTATTTTTTCATTTTCCAAAAAATGCACTAATATCTGGTTGATATTTGGGCATTTGAAGTACTACTCCTCAATAAATCAGCACTATTTCCAAATCCCCTATCACTCTATCGCTTTAGAAGCCAAGTCTTTACACAATTCATTCCCAAATTTCGCAGTATATTTGCAACTCCCAAAATACACTTTTGCATATCCTCAACCTCAATAAATCAATGCTGACATTTGCAGAACACCAGAAAATTTCTAACCAAAAAAAAAATCATATCCCTTAAATATATTTCAATGTCAAGTTGGGTTTACTTTTGCCGGCCATACGAAATCAATAAATCGGAAATTTATAAACCCTGCCGCTGCTGTGTCTTGCATAGATATGGATTACTTCCAGGTGATTAGCTGTGTGTCCATGCCTTACACTCGACTGCAAAATTTGGCCAAATTCAATTGGCATAAAGGTAGAGACAGTCAGACCCTTTCTCCCCACACACACATAATCACGGCTGACCTTTGGTTTGGTAGCCATGTGTATGGATTTTTCACGTGAACGCATTTACGCCTGAATGCACATTTCACACGTCGTCCTGGGCCCCGATGAGGCGGCAACTTGTACTATAGATAGCCTCAGCACATCCTTGCCAGAAATCATAAAGCAAATTAGCCAGGTGAAGCATATGTGCTTTGGCCTCATAATCGTCGCCAAAGCCAAAGTTTCTCGGCACGATTTCCGTATAAAATGGCATACATATGCACACAGACAATCGGTACAGTGAGGGAAAAAAGTTGCCGCACAGTGGAATATTTGCAATAAAGTATCTTTTTAGGAAGTATAGTTTTGAAAACTGCAATTTGGCTTTGAGCAACTTATAAGTTTGTGAAAACTCTTGTAGCGAAATTGCTAGTTGGAGTAGTTGGGATTTAGCGATTTTGTGTAGTTCACAAATATTTTTATGCTTTTTTTTCGTAATGAGAAAATGATTGTTGTAATCAAAGATGAGGTCCTGAAATATTAACAAAAACAGTTGGTAAAGTCCCTTGGATTTTCAAAAAACATAAAAATTGTTAAAATAATTCTTCATATTCAATGTGAAAAAGCAACATAATTTTGATATCTTTTGTATAGTTTGCTTAGATGATGCAAAGAGTTAAACATATAAAAAATAATCTCTAATCATCTTGTTGCTCCAAAAATTTGCTCGTTTTCCATTTCCATATTAATTAATATAAATAAATGTTGTCATACCTTTTCGTGAAGTCCTCAAAATTGATTGCTGAATCCAAAAAAATTTTATTTAATTTTAAAATTATTGAAAATATTTTAGGTTTATGCAATAATTCATTTAAAGAAATTTCTTTTTTTTTGTAACCAAATGAGAGCCGTAAAATCGGTTGAAGAATGTATCTACCGAATAGAGAGAGATGTTAATTATTAGCGAAATTGATTTTTTATAAAACTGGATTGTTTATCTTGTATACTTTTTATTATTCAAAGCACATAAATTATGCCGAAAACTTATATCTATTGTGAAGCGAAAGTTTTGTAATTGATCTCAAAATTTTTTAATAAGCAAAAATAAATTAATTTTTAAAAAGAATTGTTAGAATTTTAAACTCTAATTTGTATTCTATGAAAAATAAGTTGTTATTAAAATCGAAAGAAGCAAATTTGAAGACTTGAGCACACAAAAATAGTTTTTGTTTATATAATTTTGAAACTTTTCAGTTATACTGAGAATATTTTTTAGATAAAGATTATAATAATAGTCAATGGTCGAAAGTCTGCAGAGTTCAAATCCATATATGTCTGGATTTACTTGTACGTAAAGATAATTTCCTAAAAATTTTGTTTTTGAAAAAGCGCTTGTGCTTATAATATCTATACTAATTTGAAGTTTATGGCAAATGCACTTATAAAAAATTATACTTTTTTGCTATTCTGGGATTACATTTTTCACTGAATTATTCTTTAGGACACCGTTTTTTATGATAAGTGCGAATTTTGAAAGATAGCTTTCTACCTTATATTATAATTATTATTTTGATTTGTTTTTTCCTAATTTTAAAATGCTAATACCTTTGTTATCTGTAGTATACCAGCAGAGCGACCATCATTCCACAGCTTGAAAATCGATCTTATTAATAGGGAATATATCCAAGAAAACAGCTAGAATGTAAAATACATTTTTAAGTGGCAGATACAATATTTTGGATTCGAAAAAAAAAAATATTCCTTCGCAGCTAAAAAAAATTGCCACCGACAGGGCCACGTTTCGACTTAACAAACAGAAACTCGCTGTAAGCAAATATTTTTGATACACTGTAACATATGGTTTAGGCCCCCCTTGGCAATGTCAACCGGGCAGGTTGGCAGTCAAGGAGCATTTGAGAGGGCCAAATAATTTATAATTCAATGAGTTAAAGTTGAATGCTGCATTTAACCGGGCAGCTTTAAGTGGCTAAGTTGATGAGAGCACGGAAGGGAGTTTGTTCGGAGATGAGTTGGTTTTTGGTATAGCGACGCAAAGAGAGAGTGTGAGCGGGAAGCAGCGGCATAGTGGTGCTGGGCTAGGTCGTGCCGTTGCTGGCCAGACAGACACATGTGCCCTAAGGCGCACGCCACAGAATTCACCTTGAATTCAGCAACTCTCAAGAGCCGAAGATTAATTGCTGCAGCCTTTTGTTGCGCGAGTCGGACGCGTCGTCAGGCGTTGCTGTGTATCTTATGAATAGTATCTTGCATATGTATCTTAACATTTGCGATAAGGAATTTTATTCACTGCTGAGGAGGCCTTAAAGGGTAGGCATACGTAATTGCTTTTTGTTTGGCGTCTCATTTTAGTTACGGTCTGGCAACTGGCGTATGAATGGCCTCTCAGCCCTCGGCTCACTTGGCTCTCAATGCTGGCTGCCTGCTAGTTGCTGTAGTTCCAACTTGTTGTTGTCGTTAATGTTGCCGTTGATGATGCGGATGCTCGCGCCTACGAAAGTAGGTGTCGCCAGGGCGATTAGGCCGCCAAACTCATGTGCGAGAGTGCCCACCATGAATCAAAACTAACTTTACCAAAGTTCCAACAGTCGCTGTCGCTTGGTATGTGTATGTGTATCTCATAGATACACGCACATAGATACATTTTGTATGTGTTTGGAACTTGATTCGACGCGCTACTGAGCCCTGTCACAACGCTTTGAATTATGCCACGCTCATTTGAAATATTGTTGTCGCCGTTTAAACTTTAAAAACATCCCATCAAGGCAATTAGGCTTTCGGCTGTGGTTCTGCATTTTACTTAGAATTCGTATTGGGGTTTTCACAGTTCCACGCATTGGACAATATTTTCGGGCAATTTGTCTTCGAACTGGCGAATGATCTATGTTTGGGCAAGCTTGTCACCGATAGTAACGTTTTGATAAGAAAAACTTGATTTCTTACAACGCCATTAAATAGAAGAACGAAAGTGTTTGAGATTTCGTTGTTAAACAAGCTGAGAGTTTGTGTATATAAAATTTATATTACTAATTTGTGCTTGTTTACAAGATTTGAACAGAATTGGGAGCGGATTTTGCGATAAAGTTGATATACGGCGAGACTGTGAAAAAGCGAAAGTCCGCTGATAAATTAGGGTATGCGCATATTCTAAATAATGTAGCAGTTGTAATACTTAGTTGGGATCTGAACTTAGCTGATTTAAAACAGATACACACCTGTTCCTCGGCTTACGCCGTAGATTCGTTCCTGAACAAACCGCGTAAATCGAATAACACTATTTTGTATGGAAAACCCGCGTAAAGCAAATTCGACTATATATCAGTTTTAAAAAGTATTTACTGAACACATTATATATATATAAAAAAATATACAAGTAGGTAAACCAAAAACTCATTACAAAAATATACATACCTTGTTATATATAAAACCAAATTTGGAAAAAGTACCTATCATTTCGGCTTATTGCTATTTTTAAGCAAATTCAATCGCCCTCAGTTCAACTATAAGTTTTTTTTATGAAATTGTTTAATTCAGATTAGATTCTGCATCTACAACTTGGTTGGTTTGAGTCCAAATTTGAAGAGATCTTTCTCTAGGAAAATATTCTTAGATAAGCTCTTGTTGCTTATTTTTATTACTCATTTGTTTCTGGACTTCTTCATATTCTTTTAAAAGATCATTAAGATTTCATTGAAATTTAAGACCACAATCAAAAGTAATATTTCATTCTTAAAAATTGTTGCCTAGTTTTCTTCCTAATACAATTTCTCACTCTACTTTCTTGAAAGGATTCTCTTACCACGTTGTTCAATTCATAAATAATGAATTCTCAAATATTTCTTTAATGCATATTTTGTTAGGAAAAGTTTACCGATATTATATTCGATTTGGGCTATATCATATAGCTTTACTTTCGGATGTTGTATATATTTACGTCTTAAATAAACTATCCCAGGTACAGGGAACAAAAATATTAAAACCTTATTTTAACTAATAATCAAACTCAAAATCTCAAGAATATTTCAGGTTCTTCAATTTCAAAAGTAAAAGAATAATATTTACTTTACAGCAGATGAAACACAATATATATACATAATAAACCCTTCCCTGATGATAACCTTAACTTGGGGGAAAAAAGCGTAACGCTTGAACTTGGAAAATGAAGGGTAGAACGTATACTAAAAGGATGGAAGAAGCCGTATCAATTTTTTGCGCACATAATCTTAAAACTAGAAAAAGTCTTGGTTTTTCAGCTACATTAACTATCTCAACATTCGAAGCCAATTCACAGCTCGGATTCTTAATATATGCCGTAATTTACTTTGGAAATGACCAAATGAGTTAGAATGAATATTTATTTTTGACTTTATCAAAAGAACTGACATATTAACTGTTTCAGTAAGCAATGCTGGAAGATATAGTTCGAAAAGTGTGTAGGAATAAGTATCCGTAATCGGAATAAGTAATTTTTGTAAAAGAATCGTTGAATCCGTAATCAGAATAACTAATTTTTGGGAATGAATAGTTGAATCCGTTATTGTATAGATAGTTGGTAATTTTTCAGAAGAACTTTTAAAAAGGCTTAATAATTATTTTTTTGCTCTAATAGAAAGCTTCTGCATTAATTGTAAAATTCAACATTCTTTTGTATCGTTTAATTTTGTTACAAGTTGCGAAAATAAAGTTTATAAAATTGTTTAATGTTTCCTACAAATTTTAAAATATTCGTTTTATAAACCTTTTTCTTGTTTCCTGTGAAACTTGGTCTTTAAGTAATTTTTATTTTTTATGTAAAATAATACGACTAATTTTTATAGTCAAAAAATGTTCTCAAAATAAGATATCAGATTAATAATTTTGTTTTGAAGATTAAAATTTTATGATATTGCAGAGTTTTTTCTTAGAAATTTGAATAACTCTTCTTTTAAGAATTACAAAATTAATAAACCTCAATAGATAATAAGTCTTTCATTAAATATAAAGAGTTACGTTACTTATAGTAAAGGTTCAAAAAACCAATGCAAAATATTTAAAAAATTAAATTTAAATATTTAATCGTTATACAATAATTCAACAAATTAAGTTTATTTTATGTAAGCTTATTAATACCTCGTACTACCACGCAAAAGTGTTAAATAAATGGAATGATTATAATCTAAAACCTGTTTTAAATGTTCGCTTTCACACATTATGACTAATTTAAAATAAATAAAATTAATTTTGGATGTAAAAAATATTCAAATTCACTTAAAAAATTTATTGTTTTCAACAAAATTTTCGACTTTTCAAATGTTAATTAATTAATTAATATTATACAGAAAATAAATTTCCCCTAGGGTAAGTTAGGCCTTCAGTTCGCAGTGCAAATCGAGAATGTACAAGTCTCTGTCCATTCCATACTATTGCCACACAAATTTGTACAAGTAAATTTTATATTTAAGAAATTGGGACCACCTTATGTCAGCAAATATTGGGCAATTATGGAGCACATTTTGACGCTCGCATTTGCTTGTTAATCGAAAAACTCGAGCAGGTGCCAAGTTGCTAGTACTTACCCATTAGAGTGTGCCACAGGATAAGATATGAAATGTAAATACCGTGAATGCTGGTAAATAGCCTCGAGTGAAAACAGGAGACAAACACAATGCGGAAGAGCGAACAGCGAACAGCTGCTTTTGACCATAAATCATAAAAAAGCAAAGAAAACATGGAGAAAAAACCACAAAAATTATAAAAGAAATAAAAAAAAATAAAACATTTTTTTAATGTGTTTATTGTGGCGACATTTGTTTCACGTAGTAATTATGTGAAACCTTGCCAGTTACGATTGTAAAATGCATTTTGAAGTATACAGTGAGGCATAAAATTATGCGAACAAAAAAAACTTATAGATTATGTTTGTGTCTTCATAGATGTTTTAACGAATAAATTATTAAAAAAAATTTTTTTAAAGCAACACTGAAAAAATTATTTTTTAAAGTAAGGATTTTTATTTTAAAAGACTTTTTCCAAAAAAGAAGGAAAAATTCATTTTCGGGTAAAAAAATTTGAAAATAATGTATAGTAATGATTATTATTTTTTTTTTTTTTTGAATAAATTATTAATATCATAAAATTGTTTTTTTTGTAAATACACATTTAAAAATAAAAATTTTTAAGAAGGAAAAAACACAAATAAGATAAGAACAACATTCTAAAATTTGTGTCAAAACATTATATGAAAAACACTTATATAATCTTTCAAAGTTTCAAGTAAAATTTCAAATAAACGATGTTCATACTAAACTATTTTATTATATTTTTCGATACTTTTTGACGACCTTGTTAAATTATAAAAAGGTCCCACTATAATAAACATTATTATATATTATAATATTTTTTTTCATAAATTTAAAAATCTTAAAACTTGTACAAATTACACATTGGTTTTAATTTTTTTTTCTATTAAATTAATTTATTACTGCCTACCGTAATTTATAATGAAAATGCAAATTGAAAATTCGCCATTGTTTTTTAGCTGAAAAATTAGTTTTTTTTTTTTAAAAAGCCACAAAGATACACTTTTAATTAAAAATTTATATTAATTTACTTTTTTTATAAAAATACAAATTAAGATATTAATCTGTTTTCATTTCTCAAAAGTTAAACAAAATATTTAACAAAAAGAAAACTATATTTTTAATAATGTAAAAAATACTACATCATTTTTGTTTTTTTAAATTTTTGTTCAAAGTAATGTATTTCTTACCATCAAAATGATTTATTGTTACATTTAATAATTATCTAATTTTATTTTATTACTTTTATGTACAACTGTGATTTGAGAGTTAAGGAAAATATTTATTAAAAAAATATTAAATAAATATTCATTAAAAAAATATTAAATATTTATTTAAAAAATATTAAATATTTATTAAAAAATATGAAGTATTCATTAAAATAAATATTAAGTTTTAATTAATTAAATATGAAATATTCATTAAAAAATATTAAATTTTTTTATAAAAATATATTATATATATAATATATTATATATTATTAAAAAAAATATTAAATATTCATTTAAAAAATATAAATTTTTTTTTTAAATATAAAATATTCAATAAAAAAATATTCAATATTTATTAGAAAAATATTTAATAATTTTTGTTATATTTGTAAAGGTAAAATAATAGTATTTTTTAAGTAGAATAGGAAGATGCCCATAAAATATGTTTTAAAAAAATTATTTCAAATTTGAATTCTACAAGTAAATATAATATATTATTTTAATTATTAACAAGTCTCATTAACTGATTATAAAATACATTAGATTTTTAACTAAACTTTAAAGATTTCTATTTCATTTATAGAAATTCAAAGCAATCAGTGTGCTATTCTGATGTGGTCGTGGAATAACTCTTATCTTTCTACTGATATTATTTTGTCGGAAACGCGTATGCTGAGAATAGTATCTTTCAAAACTAGTCTATATTCTACAAAAATATATTCTCACAATTTGAAATCTACAAAATTTACATTACATTTTTAAAGACGCTCAGACAATGTCTGCCAATAAAAAGCGCACTAAACTTACAAGTGTACGAATAATTTTTCATCCCACTGTACAACTCAAAATACGTTTTAAAGATTTAATAGTTGGGTTTTGTGGCCTGTGATTAGACGGGTGTTAAGGCCTTAATTTATGAGCGCCCCTTACCAAACGAAACGAAACGAACTGAATGGCATTGCATTGACTCGAATTGAATTGTAACGAATTGAATGCAACTTGAGTGGATTTCAACGATTTTGAGTATGCAGACTCGAATCGGGTATCGGGTATTAGCATACGAATATCGAGTGAAAGTAATTTTCGGTATTTTTATGACATTTTCCAACACACACACACTCGCACTCACACCATTTTCATGCCATTAGTGCGACATTCCTATTCTTTAAGTGTATTGATACGACGGCGCTACTCGAGATATAAAGTGTTGAAAGCTCTTTACGTAGCGCACTCTATACTCTATACTAAATTGCTTAATTGTTGGGCTTGCCCTGACTAAAACGATTAAAATAATTGGCTTGCGACGAAAAGTCATCGAGTTTTTTTCTTTTTTTTTTTTTGTATAAAAGACATTTTCCACTGATTTATTGGATTATAAATTGTGAGGCATGCTTAAGTAGCCGAAATGATTTTGAAATTTAGAAAGTTTTCCCCCATTTCTTCGTGAAGAACTTTTACGCATACCAAGTTCAGTTGGCAAACACACATAAATTATGGAAGCCTAATGAGTTGTGTGTGTGTGCGTGTGTAGATGATAACAACATATGGGGGATTTCTGGATTTCGTATATAGATAGATGCGGGATTTTGCATGGGTTGTTACGAGTTAACTAAATAGCGCTTATTGGCAATAAATATTTGTAAAGACAAATCGTTGGGACATCTGTTTTTCACGCTATTTATGCTGCTTTCATCGACTAGCAGGTGTTCTTGTCACCTTAACGTTGCCCACTCATTTGTCAATTCCTAAGACGCACTAATTGCTGATGGGATTGTGAGAGGCGGCAATATGATACTTGAAACAGACATAAAGAATCAGCGGGTTAAAAGCTAAAAGAGTTTATATACAGAATTTAAAGATCAACATGGCATTATGTTGGTAAACTGTTTGTTGTAATAGATGCTACCAAATATGATGGAAACTTCTTATAAAAGAACTATCACTTCTCTAAGCTCATAAGTCCCTGGGAGAGATTATGCTCAGAATTTGGTATAATCATAGTATTTTATTGACAAACTGCTTGTAGTAATCCCTTTTTTGTCATAATATAGGGTTATTTTGAAAATATTACAACAAAGTAAGAGTTGATTTTCTTAAATTTTTAAAATACCAAAATTTTATCCTAGAGTTTTGCGCGATAACACTTGTGTTTGGAGGAGATGGAATTGTGAAAGGCGAAAATATGATCAGACAACAAAAATCAAGATTAGACAACAGAGATTATATACAGAAATTTAAGATCATCATGGCATTGTGTTGATAATCTGTTTCTAGTCATAGAAACCAATTTTAATTAGACTTCTTATAGAAGACGTATTTTCTAAGCTTAAAGTTGTTGGTAATTATACTGATTATATATATTTTATTTTATTTTATTTTTAATAAGTTTGGGGATACAAACTAGACTAAGTTCAATTGACCTTATAAGTAAAGAATTTTAAAATTATAAAATATGATGATTGAATTTTGTATAGATATGCCGCCGTCTCAAATCTGGAACTGGCTGAAATCGTGGATTTGTGGAATACAAAAATGGGAAACAAGAAGTTCAAGTTTAAACAATTAGTAATTTATGATTGGTCATAATTGCTCGATTTGGCGAATATAGATGAGTTTTTATAGATATGCTGCCGTCTCAAATCTGGAATTGGCTGGAATTTGTGTATTTGTGGAATATAAAAATGAGAAACAGGAAGTTCAAGTTTAAACAATTCGTAACAAGCGAACCAGCGTTCAACATAGTTCAGTAATTTATTGGTCATAATTGCTCGATTTGGCGAACATAGATTAGTTAAGATTGAAAAATAGAGTGCTTCCATAGAAAGTTTCTAAGAGAGGAAATCATAAAGTTGCCAAGAATTAGCCCCTAAGACACGAAATGGATTGTATAGAGTATAATTGAACCTACGAAATGGTAGTGCTAGAGTTCGAAAATGACAAGTTAATTTGGTTGGAATGACAAAAAAACTTGTTAAGAAGTCAGAGTCTATAATCACGACTGAGAACTTATGCAGAAATAATATGTCTTGACATGTTCTACGATCAGGCGAAGGCTACAAGAAGAGAACGGCAATCGATTGTTAGGCTGCCAATTTAAACGACGAAGAGAAAATATTGAAAATTGCAACTAGACACTTGAATTTGTAATGTAAAAATTGGAAACAGGAAATCCCACAAAAGTTTAAACAGGAGCCAAAGAAGATTAGCGTTGAGCAAGTTCGGGTTTTTATAGTTTGTATTAGATAAACTCAATCAATTCCAGATAGTGCTGCATAGAATTCTAAATTTGCACAAAAGAGCAATTTGGTAGCATAAGCGCTTATTACATTCTTTCTAACTTTATGTACAAAACACGAATTTTATCAGCAAAAGCACGTCGTCGTTTAGATGGTTTCCAATTTAAATCTCACAATACGAAGAGTAAAAATTGCTTTTATGCAGACCCAAACCTACTCTGATAAAGTCTTCTTTGAGGACTATGTATGTGTTTCAGCATACCGACGGAAATGACTAATTAGTATTCTTCAAATTCGGACGTCTTACACCTTTCTCTACAAGTATTCCTCGAAAAAATGCACTCATTGTATAAAACTGAAAATTAGAAAAGTTTATTTAGAAAGCGCAGCGTCTATCAATGCCTACCTCATACACTTCAAAAGCCGGCAAGCAAGGTACTTGCCACTTACCACCAATTTAAGTAGCTACAACATTTTGACATTAAATCAATCAATGCAGTGGCAGAAGTAGCGCCAGAGTTGCCAACAGCAAATTAGCTCAAAGCAAACAAACATTGAGAAAACATCAAATGAATAAATCAATTTGAAACAAACACTGCAAACCGAGTCACTCACTACTACTACATTCATTACATTCGTTTGGATTTCATTCACTTTGAAATGCAAACCGAAAACGTGGCACGAACGCACGCACTTACTTAATTATTAGGTCCCCCACTCGTACCGCCGCCCACAGCTCAAATGTTGTTTTAATTGTGTGCGTTGGTAAACAATTCTACGAAATGTACCAAATCCCAAAGAATTGGAGTATCTCAGAAAAACGTCGACGAAAAAAAACCAAAACACAAGCAAGCAGCACTCTCTAGCTCACAAATTGGCTGCATAATTTGAAAGTTTAAACCCTTCAGTGCCAAAACAGACAGCCGGGTACGGGTAAGGGTATGGGTACGGCAATACGTTGTCCGTAATATTCATTGCACGACTTTGACTGCTGCTGCTGCTGCTGCTGTTACGCACGTTTACTCTTTGACGCAGTCCGCTGTGGGGCAGCAGAGGGTTTTGTGGCACAGATCAAAGTGTACTCTCTATATATCTGATTTTTTTGTAGTCTACTTTTTACGGAAACAAACATACCCTGCCTGCACTTTATTTACACTGACTTCCGGTTGATTTCGGTTTTATCTTTGCGCTGTTTGGCTTTGGGATTTTATTTGTTGTTTCAACCAAATAAAAAGCGAAAAATATGCTTAGCTTTTTACTCGATATTTACACCAGCTACGAATTATTGTATATCGATTGCGGCGGGGGCTTTCCGGCAAGAGTCTTATATACAATGTGAACGTAAACAATGCCAAGTTCGTGAATGCATTTAAGCAAAATAAAATGAAAAGTAGTTCAGACAATGTGTGTGCAAGGGAACTGCATGAAGAGATCTTTGTTGCATAGCTTCTCTGGGACAGCACTTGGGAGGTATGAGTGTTTATTTTGGATTTTGAATTTACTTTGTAATTATGCCAAGTGATTATCAGAGGATTTAGAAAAAAATAAGCCAAATTATAGTACAAATTTTGAATTACGCTCAGTTGCAGCATTGTATTATGTTAATTAAATTCTTCAGATGAAATTCTTCCAGTATGTGAAAATTTCTAAAATTTAAAGTCTCTGCTTTTATTAAAATATTTGCAAAATATCCCTCTATAAAAATAAAAAAAAAAATTATTTGACTATGGTTGTCGGCGGAATATGGTATAGCTATTTGAAGAGAGCAGGTACCTCCAGTTTACAGACAAATCCGTACGGCAACGTCTTTATTTCTTCTAATCTTTCTAATAAAGTTAGTTTTCGTTTTTTTTTTCCAAAGTATCTCATAATTTTGTTCACTGAGCCGTAAAATTTTCTAGATCTTATTATGCTTTGCACGAAACATTGCGTATCTTATGTGCTTATTACAAAAATCTCTATAATTGTATCTTTTCCGAAAAGTCTATGCAATCCATTACTTCCATATCTTTTAAATCATCTTGACCAGTCTTATGAGCATCATTGTCCAATTCCATAATATTCTCGTCTTTTGGTTGCCCTTTTGCTGCTCTTTTGGTTGCTCCTTTGGTACTCTTTTGATTACCCTTTTTGATTCTTGGCTTATGTTTAATCATTGTAATCTTTCTTTCATCTTACCATCTTGGTTATTGTAAATCTTCAGTTTCTGATCAATCTTTGCTGAGAGTTGCGGTATATCGGTAAAAAGTTCAATCAGCTTGCCAAAGACGCAGATAGGATCGATATTATATATACATATTTTTCCTAGTTGTCTTTTTAATTATTTTTATTGAACATTAATTTATGATGTATCTATTTTAATAACCAATTTAAATATTTCTTTATCCCTTTGACCTGTTGTTGTAGTTGTAGCCCTTCTTGCACATGGGATGTGTGTTGGCTCTTGGCCAGGAGAACGGTTGTTGTTCTTGGGTGCCTCCGGGGCGTAGACCCGGCCAACATAGGGCGCCCTAAGACCTGTTGGGAGCAGCAGTTTGCCCAAAAGTCCAATAACAATAAAAATCTCCTAGTTTTTAAAGGAAGAGTTAAGCATAAAAATTACAAACAGCATGTGCTCCCTATTCGTAAGATAAGCCATGTTAAAACTTCATGGATTTCTCCCTTTTTTCTAATTCTAAGACTCATTACTACGTTCTTCGAAGAGACATCTGTAATTTAGTTTATTTTGCATGTCTACTTTTAAGCTCAATGTCGTACTAGTGGTTCTTCATGCAACAGCAGCAATCCTTAAGTGTTCGTCGGACTGACGTAGGGGTTATGATATATAGAAATATTTTTTATTTTGTTAACGTTTTTGTCTATTTAAATCTATTCTTCCCAAGACATTATGCAAGGTATGCAGATTTCTAATTTTGAGATATGAACCTTGGCGAAGAAGAGTTGCCTTTCGCTCAAGAATTTTGGCATCAAGTGCTGTTCAATGTTCAAAGGCATTATATTTTGCATATTATCTATATCGTTCTAGTGGCAAATATTTCTCTAAAATGACTTACCGAAAAATCTCGGCATCATCGAAAAAAAAAATTTAAAGATAAGTACAAAATGTGTCCCATAATTTTTTGTTCCGTCCAAAAGTCTATCATCATCGTAATAAATTTGAAGATAAGTTCAAAGGGATTTTCGTACTTTTGCGTTCCATCCGCAGGTTTATTCGTAGTGCTTTTTTCTAACTAAAATAGAAGCCTAGTTAGATTTTTACTTTTTGCAGAATCTATCATCTTCTACTTACAACCCAGTCTTCCCACATAAAATCTTCAAAGTTAATCGCTAAACAAAGTAGAGAATGTATTCATGTCCAACTATCCCAACTGTATTCCACCGACTTGCAGTTTTTTTTTTTCGTTGTAGTTCAGCCAACCGGAAGCAACTACTTAGTACATAGCGGGAGTTAGTGGCACATAGAACATGCTGCAGATTGTGCTAAGCTGCTTGCCACTTATCTAGCACCTACAACTTGTGCGGCACTTGGCATTTGCGTATCTGTCAGATGCTTGCGCAGTCCTTAAGCTCTCTCGCACTCTGTGCAAATCCTTTGCTTCCTACATGACACACATACCATATAATATAAGTATTTATGTGCTCACCTCGTCATGGGGGGGCTTTGCGTAACTGCAAATGCAACTGCCATGTCAGCAAACTAATTCCCCCAGCAAGATATGTGCATTAAGTGCGAGGGCAGTTTGATGCGGCATTATTATATCAAAATCGGTTTTTAACTGACAGGAACTGTACGAAATGAATTAGATTTTAGGCAGCCTGAAGGAAGTCGCTGCGGTCTGAAATATTTGTGGTATACATTGGAAATATCTATTGTATATAGTCCAATTTTTCCTGGGCAATCTGCTGGAAATCACTATTTAAGAATGCAGAAAGCTTTAAGAGGTTTAGACAAAGATAGATTTGTTGAAGTTAGTTCATTGAATTTTTAGCTCCTAGGACTATTGGATAATGGATTTTTTTGATTCATGAACAAGCTGCTGAAAATCACGTTGTAGGAATTCAGAATGACATAGGGAGTTTGAAAGAGGATAGACTAATTTGTTGCTTTAGGTCTACATATGTTTTAGTAAATCAAGTGAGTTTTAATATTTAACTACGATTTTTGTATAATGATTTTTTTTTTATTCATAACCATGCTGCTGGAAATCACGATTTAAGTATGCAGAAGGCTCTAAGAGCTATCAATGAGATAGACTCAACTTGTTGCTTACCGTCGTATGTTTGAGTTAATCAGACGAACAAGTACGATTATATTCAGTCGAGCTCCTATTACATCTGCATTGCGAAAGTTATTTCCCCCGAAAATCTTACGCTTCAAGGCTGACTTTTCATTCTCACAAACTTCTCAACCCACCCTCATTTGGTGCGTGTTTCTTTGGCAACCGCAAAATGGCAAAAATTGTGCGGTCCGCACGTTTTGCATTTTATTTGAAGCACACACTCATTTACGTTTAATTGAGTTTATTGATATGCATTTGAATATCGCTTCTCCGGGGTCGTCTAGGCAGGCGCCTCCTCGGGGTCCCAAGTGCTGCTGCTCTAAAGTTTTGAAGGGCCCAGCACTCCAAAGTGCAAAAATGCAATTAATTAAGCCCATTTATTTGCACACTCAATGAGGCAAAATGCAGTTGAGAATGAAGAGTCGAGTGTTTGAGAGAAGTGCCCACACAACGGGGCAGGGGCTCTAAGAGCAGCAAATGTTACACTCACAAGTGCCGGAAAAGTTTATACTTTTGTTATGAAGAAACATCTAAATAAATTGATACAAACTAGTTTTTATTGGAAAACAATGAAATCTTTTAGAGAAAGTTAAATATAAAAACTTTATCTTTCTTAATGAAGTTAAAATTTTTGACAAAAATTGTTAATGATTCGTTTTTTTTATATAATAAATATTTTTCTCGACAAAAATCGGAGTGCGTGCATTGACATCTTTTTTTGCCGGCTCGAAAATATACAGTTTTTTGTAAAATAATGGGCTTTTACCGAAAGTTTTGAGTTTCCGAATTAATGAGAAGAAAAGTACCCATAGAATTCTTGTGAATGTTTATGTTGAATCTGTTCTAACTTCTTAGCCCAAATCAGGAAAAAAAGCGCTGTATTATATATCTTCTTTGGATAGGTTAATTTACTTTATAATTTAATCAGAATCAGGAAACCCCCTTTTTCAAATGAAAATGTAGCCATCATATTCGAACGACTTCAGCAAAATAATATTCAAAATAAACATTCTCACCTACGCATACTCTTGAAAGAAATCATTCCGTGAACGGATATGGAAATAAACATTGAATGGCACACTGTGCACATTGGGCCGATGAGTTCATTAAACGTTCCTAATTAACGCGCAATCGAGTTAATTTCTCAACTAACCGAGGCGGTTAATTAAGAGAGCAGACCCCAGAGTTTGGGGCAGCATGTGGCAAATTATGCGCTAATGTGTCAGCAAATATCAGAGGCATTTATATACAAACCAAATACCATAGAGCTATAAACAGTGAGAGCGGAAATTATTCGGATATGCAAATTTGTATTATTTATATATAATGTGCACTGAGCAGAAGTTAATGGAGTCTATCTATAAAGCTTACTCATTAAGATATCTGCAGTTTTTGTGACTGAATAAAATGCTAAAACTTTTTTAAGATATTGCTCGATTTTTCTATGAAGCTTCAATTAAAAATAAACATATTCCCTCCTGCTTTCAAGGAGCATTCATTCCGAAGCGCAAAAATCGTTTGGACATCTTACGGCTTCGACATCTACGGCTTCCAATTTTTTGGCTTTTGATAATATATAGAAATGTTTAACGCAAATTTTTTATTGAGTTACTTCCACCGATTCTATGAGTTTAGATTGCGGCTAGTACGGATCTTGATTCAGTTAGGCCTTTCGGCATCTTTCGACTTCATCCGAATTTATTATTTAAAGTCTTTAAGCTAACCGAAATTGTTTTCCAAGACACTCCCATCGATTTGTGTGAGTTCAGTTCAGAAATTTGATGCTGTTTCAGCTTGTTGACTTATCTCGATTTCAAAAAGGCACCGAATTTTCATACTTTTATAATAATCCCAGTTAAAATTGTTTCCTTAGTCTCTCTCATGGATACTGTAAGCTCAGTTTGACACGAATTTTGATGCAGTTAAGCTTATTGACATCTCTCAACTTCAACAGTTCACCGAAATTCTCTGCATTTTCAAGAAATCTAATCTTTTTAGCCTTACTGAAATTGTTAGCTGCGTAGTCCAACGATTCTGTGAGTTTAGTTAGCGTCTAGCACAGATCTTGATCATGTTAAGCCTCTCAACATTTCTTGACTTCAACGGGGTGTCGAAATCTACTACATTTGTAACTTAATTCAAATTGTTTGCTAAGTCATTCCCATCACTTTTAATAGTTTTGTTTGTGTTTGACGCGGATCTTGATCCAGTTAAGCTCCAACTCCCTATCTTCATACTATTTGGTTTGCTAAGGACGCTTTTTGTCTTCGATACTGAAGTGATACCCACTTTGTAAGCATCGAATTCATTCGCTACATCACATATCATTCTGTGCGGATTCATCTAAAACTTTCAATAGCATTCTATGTTCTTAAAACAGAAAATCCAGACATTTTCGAAGAGACGATATATATTTTGCCGCCAGAATCAGTCACGAATCAATGGACTCCGTATATTGTTGACTAACACTAAGACTACAATGAAAAAAGTAATCGTAAGATTATTATTATTCTTAGTAAGATTGATTATCTTCGTCGTTCGGATTAGGCTATAAACTGAAGGTCCCTGTTCTCGTCGAACAGAAATAGAAAAATCTCCATTCTCAGCCTTTGTCGCGATAGACATAGTCAAGGGGAATACGTTTATTTAAATTTTGTATCAAACAGCGACAACTTGTAGATAGAAGTATCTCAAGCATCTCTTAAAAACGAATCGAATATATTTTGGTAAAGCGAGTTCAAGGTCATGAGCTTGTAACGCTTTTCATTTGTATTTTCTTTACAAAACTCAAAGCTGTTGGAATTCTTATTGCTCCAACTGTATCTACGTATGGTGGGTGTCTCAGTGAGTCTACAATAATTCATTGGCATTCGATGATGCGGTCAATGGTAATTCAATTAAAAGACATCATCACGCTATTGTAGAGTCTACGAAAAAGCAGGGTCATTGTATGTACGGGATCAGCCAAGTGTTTAGTTTATTGAACTCCCATAGTATGGCTAGCTTAATCCATTAATAAACTGGAAATGGAACTGCATTGAAAGGTGTCAAGAGATGCAACTTGACTGATCCATGTTAATGTACATTGGCATTAACTTTTGATCGCAGGGAAAGCTGCATAGAGTGATAGAGAGAAAGAAAGAGAGCTTAGCCCGCATTAGCAGGCCAGAGATGGCGCTTTAAGACCCGCAGCATCATTCGGATTAAAATGCATAAACAAGTTGACTTTATGGCAGGTGACACACAAAGAGCGCCTGTTGCATGCAACAAGCTGCATTTGCATTTGAATGTAAAGACAAAAGTTGCATTGGATTTGCTGTTTGTTCGGCGACCCACTGTGCAACAGCATTGTGCAGCTTGCCGCTTATCAGTTGTGCATATAAAATAGGTAACTCTATGCATATAGGGTGAGTTTTTTCCGAAACTGACAAGAGTTGGGGAACAACCATGTAACGATGGAAATTTGGTTAATTATGAAAAAATACATTCTTGTTGTATTGACTATATCCTTAAGGATCTGGTTGAGAACGTGAGACAGTTCCTCACGCTTGGACATCTTCAACAATTCGATGGAACGCTTCTCGTAGATAGCATGGCCAACAACCTCGAGTACCAGATCGCTCATGAACTTGGTGTGACGCGTTTGAAGTTTCTTCAAACGGCATGAACGCAGACCCTTGGCTTTTTGTCGCCGGTGAACTTGACATTATTGACTTTGGTATTTAATCTTGTGGCCTCGGTTGAGAAAGATGTACAACTCGTACCACACTGCCATTATTGCTCAACTACTTACAGAAGGTAGAAAATATAGAGAGAATATCGTAAAGATGAGAGTTAGAGTCCAGACACGACAACAATATAATTCTCCTCAATTTGGAAATACGCATATGGGGTGACTTTTTTGAAAACTGAGAAAAGTTGAAGCACATCGCTGATGTAACGAGTTAGAAATTGTGACAATTTCGACAAATATAGAGAAGATTCCGGCGTAAATGAGAGTTAGGCACGAAATCTAAATGTTTTATGTTGGGAATTCATATTATTTCGATGCGCTATTAGGATTTAGCGCAAACGGCATAGCCGATATTGAAAATACCTATTTCAAGTTAAGGAGTATCCACTTTCTGTCATAATGAATGTCATAATAAAGCTGAAGTGCATTCCCTGTTGGCTATAAAGGTCAAGCATATTCTGGGAACAATAAGATTCTACCCCTGACCAGTGCGCTATTAAAAAGTGGCGCTACCGGCATGGCCGATATTACAAGTTGTGAAGTTTTCACTTTCTGTCTTAATAAGAAAATAAGTGCAGATGAAGCTCATCCCATTTTAAGACACAAAAATGATCTGGAAACAATGAAATGGGTGAGCTTAATCCACTGTATTCTCCAGACCAAGCTCCTCCCCTACTACCGACATTTTTGATGCATGTACAACTATTTTTAAAGGTTACTGATGCAGGTTCTTTAAAAAAAATCGAAAAATGACTCAATAATTGATTATAGGCTAAGCAGGACTCATTTTTTTTGAGATGGTTTTCGGAAACTACTTGAGAGATTGGGAAAACTAGGTACAATATCGACATTTTTGACGAATGTAAATAGATTTTTTGAGTTCACTAGGGTCTTTTAAATGAATCCAAAATGTCTGAATAATTAAAGTAAGGACAGCGAGGTCTCATTTAAAAAATGTGGCTCTCTAAAATTATACGAGAGATGGGTATAAGTAGTCTTTTTCGATGAAAAATATTTGGAATTATATATATTGTACTTTATCCAATAAAAATCCATTTTTGAACACACAAATGCACAAATTTGTATACCCTCACCAAAGAGGAACAAACCAAAAACACTGACGAGGAAATGAGAATGTTTGGGGTCCTAAAGCAAAAATTTGGATCTAAGAGAAATGTCGATATAGTAAACGTTTTATTTAGGGACTGCAATTTCAAAGACTATTTAAAAATTTCTGTTGAGAATACTGCTTCCAGCTTTTTTACAGAACCCTTCAAAACTATAACACTCGCCAGTCTTCCAACACAACTTTTTTTATACTTGGTTTCCCAAAGAACCACCCACTTCTTCATGCCACGTAAGACTCCAGTTTTTACACATTTCACGCCTTGGTGTGAAAATTGTAATAGAATAAAGATATGTTATATCTGGTTTGTTGTTGTTGCAACACGCAAGTGTCACGCCCCCACGTCTGATACTGCGCCCTCGCACATATTGGCCTTTTAATTGGAGTTGGCTAATTGCATTGACTACATAAAATGACAAATCTTATGTTTTCAATTAATGGCTTAAAGGTGAAAACGAAAACGAAAACGCTTCGTAATTCGATGCGATTTCAACTGCAATATGGCGTTAAATTACGTTTTTATTCCATTTGCCGTAGACCGGAAATTGCGACATACGCACGGAAATAAAGTCAATAAACGTGAAGCTATGCACGGACGGGTGTTGACGTTTTGGATAAGGACATTCAACGTTGACCCATGCGTGGCAATGTTCGGAAAAACTTTTCAAAGTTACACAAATTGCAGATTCAAGCAAGCAAGAAAAAGTATATCAGAAATTAAATGGAATTTATGAAACTTGAAAAAGTACAAAGAGTGCAAAAAAAGTGCCCTGAAATGATACGGAATTCTGTGAAATGAATTGGTTATGCCAAAAAAAATAAAAATTGAGCAAAGAATTGCACCAAAAAAAAAAACAAGAAAAAATTGTTTTTCAATTAAAAAGTTGTTACAGTTCTGGAGTTATCGTTGTGTTGTTGTCGTTGCTGCTGGTATTTCGGTTACAATTGCGTGCAGACAACTTTTGGAAACTGAACAGGTGTATGTGAGAGCGCAAAAGAGATTTTTTTTTTATAAATTGTTTTCAGTTGCAGATAGTTTTAATATAAATCAGATAGCTTAGCGGAGAGAGTCTATAAGGTTTTAAGGGAAGCTTGTAACGTGCAGCAAATTGAATAGTTCAGATAAATCTATTTTCGTTTTGGCGTGACGTTACGCTTGGCGACAATAAGGAGGGATGTAGATTTCACTGATGCATTTTCTTTAGATTTCGACTCAAAAATACTTCAGAATACTAATTTCATTAAAAATGATTTTTCAGGCATTTCTTTAATTTTTTCAAGTTAAGTTTTAGTATAATTATTTATAAGTATAAGCATAAGCATTTAATCTCTAAACTAGAACAATCAAGTTTAGCTTCTGGCGTTACGTTACTACGACTAAAAATGCTATATAGTTGAAGTTAGGCATGACAAAAATGAGCTTTTTTGTGTAGCCTAGGTGTCTGGCGTAATATTACTATATCTAAAAATTTAGCAGTATTAAGTTTGAAAAACTAAAAAAGAAAAAAACGTTAACAATTCTTTGGCCTTAAATATAACAAAATAATATTTTGCACTTTTAAATTCTTCAATATAAAAAATTGAAACTTTTTTTCAATAATTTTCTTCCTTAATTCTTTAATTGAAAGCAAACTTATATTCACATCCAACAAGCCGAGGGGAGATTGAGATAATTCCACGGGTTTCTAAGGCGCTCTCAAAGCTAAAAACCAAAATCAAGCTGAGGGTTTATAAAACCAGTATAAATTCTATATGGAACTACGAAATCCAAGCCAAAGGGTACTACAGGCTTTTCCAACTGCAGTGTCATACAACGGTTCCCCAAATACGTAATTTTCAGAAACACATCAAATTAATAAGAATATCTATACATTTCCTAAAATAAGTCTCTACAATCCTATTTCAACCGACCGTTCTTAGATTCTTGAGGATTGTCGTTAGGTTTGCTATTCTTTTATAAAACACATTTACACGCTTTTAAAATTAACAAATATTAAATTAGAACGAGCAACATATAAAATAAAACTAATACGTATTACTAGCCTGAAAGGTGAATTTTGTAGAAACTTGGATTTGCTATAGAAACAGGAAGTCCAATAAAAGTTTAAACATTTCTTAACAAAGCAGTCAAAAGATCAGCGTTGACCAAGTTGGATATCCATAGTTCGTGATTGCTCAAAGATGCTCGATTTAGCGAATCAAGATTAGTTAAGAACTTGAGAACAGAAGTAGTCAAAATATTGCATTCTAAACGAAAGTGTTCCTAGCTTGAAGGTTAAGTTTTTTATAGATAAAAGTTGATCAGCGTTGACCAAGTTAGGATATCTATAGTTCGTGATTGCTCAAAGAAGCTCGACTTGGCGAATCAAGATAAATTAGAAACTTGAAAACATAAGTTGTCAAAATATTGCGTTCTAAACGAAAGTTTTAGAATTCATATTGCTGAAGAACATATCAAGTCATAATTGGCGACATATCTACATCTGGAGGCTGGTTACAAACTTGGATTTACTATATAAAATTGGGAAACAGGAAGTCCAATCAAAGTTTAAACATTTCTAAACAAACAGCCAAGAGATACGCGTTGACCGTGTTGGGGTTCAATAGTTCGTGATTGATCAAAGTTATCGTGAGTGAAGACAGACTGATACGATAAATTGAATAGACTGTTCATAAGATTGAAAATCGTAAGAGTTTGCGAATAAGCTTATGAGCGAAGAACCTGATAATAAAAATTGTCATATTAATACGTTCTACACAAAAGTTTCAAAATACATATATAGAATACATATATAAAATCTTAAATCTATATCTTGCCGTAAACACGTTCTTATAATTCAAACCTATTTTTTCTAGAATCTTGCTGATTTTTTTTAAGTTTCCTGAACTTATATATGAAAATTTTTACAGTGAGCTTTTCAGCATATTCGCAATTCGTCGTCTCTTATATAGCTCTACCCTAACCCGCTTACATTGATTTCTTCTCATTTTTCCAACAACTATTTTTCACAGATTTTCATTACAAAAACTCGAAATTCTACCGACCACACACAACGCCGCTGCAAGGTGTTAAATGTTGATTATATTTGTTCATTTCACAGTCATATCGTTAAGAGTTGAACAAAAATTTGTACAATATTTAACAAGTTTTATTTTGGAAAGCATTTCGGAACGGGTATCGTACAACCCAAGCCTATCTGAGGGTATATGTAAAATATGCCATAAATTATGCCAAGTGCGAGCATATTGAATGCCATGCCACTCAAAGTGGCACCTGCGCTACAGGCACAGGGAATTAATGTGTGTGTGTGTGTGTGTGTGTGTGTACCAGGGTTACATTGCACTTCCGTAGCAGAACTACGTCATTAGCAGTCAATGGACAACGTGTAGTGCCGAAAATATTGTAGGTTGTTGTCGTTTTTTTTCCACTTCTTGTATTTCGAGCCTTTCTCGCTTTTTGTTTGCCGATAATGTCGCCCGCATTATAAGAAATATTTTGTACAAAGGGTACGTCAGTCCATATGAGCGCACTTACCTATGCCAGACACGTAGTACAGGCAGCCCAACTCGACTCCAACCCGTAGCCAACTGCCAAACACTCCACTCTCTGCTGTTTTTCAATGGCCTTAAGCGGCTTGGCGTGTTTGCCAAAGATTTGCGGTTGGCCTCTGCTGTGGCCCATTGCTAATCTTAACACAACATTTAACTTACTTTATATGGAGCTATCTGGACGGCAAGCAACCACCCAGCTGGCATACACCGGAACGCGCAGTAGTATCGTTGCAGCCGAACGATGTGGCCTGGACACGTGTGCAACATTAGATTCGTCTCATTGCAGGCGTCGTCCGTCTTGTACATACACATAGCCAGCACGCGTCCTGTGAAACCCTTCTTCCACCTACTGCTGCTGGCGAATTCTAAAGGATGCAATTGACTTGAACTAATCCAAATATTATCGCAGCCGTGCCAAAGACAACAACAATTTGATGCAACACGCGTCAGCATCATTAAAATATTGTATGCCTTTGATTAATAATCCAAGAAAAGTAAAAAGTAAAAAAATGAAAACATTTGGAAAATGTATTTCCCTTTTCTACGTTTCATTTTTTTTTTTTCCACTTTACGGCTTTGCATTGCGGCATTTGGGGTTTTGATCAGCTTTGGGTAAATATTTAATGGCGATAAGAAATTTACACTTCCAAGTCAATGGAGAGAGACAGCCACGTGATTGCAGCTGATGTTTTGCCATGAAACTCTTAAATAACAAATTGTATGGGGCGGGGTAAGGTTCTGGTACAGCTTTATCTACGTCTGCAATTGCAAACCGTATCATCTTTATAATACAAAACAGAAAAACCAGCTCATTTTTAATTTATTGTCTATAAAAGAATTTATATGGCGTAAAGATTTCCAGCGAAAGTGTAGTACTGTTTGCTTTGCTGAAGAAGACAAAAGTGGAACTCTCTTGGGTTTATCTTATGAAAATGGGGTTAACGATGGTAAGAAAAACTTCCGGTTTTAATGTTTAATGTTTTTTAAAAAAAAAAAGGAAGAATGACAACTTAAAACTTTCTTAAACCAACAATTGTTGAGCTAAAAACTTGTTGACTTATTGAGTATTACGGGGATTCTAAAACAAACAACTTCTAGGTCTACTAAGAAGTGCAAAAATTATATGAAAACGCATAAATTTGCAAGAAAATAACTAGGTGTGCGAAGTGGTCTTCAAAACTGAACTTAATATACAATAATGACCATCTTATGTTTTATATATCATATATAGAGCTCCTAATAATTCAAAATTAAAAACTTTGGAATGGCTAAGTTCACATGTATAGGGCTTAAGTGCAAAATAAGAATGTGAGGTAGTTCAGTTTTTATAAAAAAAAATGCAGATGCTAAGTTTTGCACATAAAAATCATCTCATAAGGCTTTTAAAGATTCAACATATAACTCGAAAAATATCCATTCCGATTGTCTGCCCAAAGTTCCAAATTTAATTTATCCCAATAATAAACATATATCCCAAAAATATATTAAATACGTGAAAACAATCAGAGCTATAAAAATATATTTTAAAAGGAAAAAGTTTGAATTAAATATTTAGCTGCCTTCGATGATATAGTCGAAGCGTACCCTCTAAAACCGAAATCCGGTTGGTTCGTTAGTCCGTAAACACACAGCTAGATTCTTCTCGGCTAACATTTAATAGAGATCTGCGTCAAGCTGCATCTATTTATTTTTTAGTTTAAACTATAAGATCCTATTGAGAAGCCCATAGGCATTTCTATCTAATTTCGTATTTTCCCTTCTAGAAAAAAATAGACACAGATTTTCGTTTTGGCACAATTTCAACTCTCTACTTTTTGGTATAAAAGATACATTCCGATTTTTGTTAGCAAAAAAGTCTCTGGACCACAGAAAATACCGATTTAAGATTTTATTCTATAGAGCATACTATTCGAAAACGTTGGTACTTATTTTTTACATTAATAAAATTAGCTTACAGCAAAAATTATTTCCATTAATTCTTGCTTATGGTTCCAAGTCATATGGCTTGCTTAAACCAAAAAATTATTCTTTCAAAATTTTGCTAACATATTTAGAATTAATTCCGAAAATAACTTAAACACGTTTTGAAGTTTTATGTTATACAAAGTTGTTGCTATATTGAATTTACAACAATTTCAAACTTTGGATTTTGCACATACATAAACAATTATTCAGTACTACTCATGAAGATGGAAAACCTTACATTAGCTAGGTTTTCCTTCGTATATATCAAAATCCTGGCTCTCATTCAAAATCTGTAGAACCATATATCTAAAATTCACAAAGTGGTCCAACAACAACGAAAATCTAGATGAGAGTTGGAAAATTGAACTAAATGAATAATGTGGAAAAGACTTGGAAGGCAACTCAGCTAAATGTCTCCCCTATATATCAGCTCTATTTGTTTGTTTCCAAGTTGATGGACGGTTGGTTCATGAAATTATCTCATGTTTATGTAAAATATTATTGAAATCAGTTGTATACAAACAATAGTATTTTCTATTAAGTTACGATAGTTTTTCGTAAAATAATTTTAAAGAAAGATGTCAAAATCTTTAAGTATTCAAGTCAAACATAGTCTACGTGGAATCTGGAAATTGGTTGCCCCAGATCTCCAAAAGCGGCAAGTTTCTATAAGTTCGTCACTCAGGCAAATTTTAAGAATGTGATGGGTTGTCAACATATCTCATAGGGAATTGAGAGCCCATAGCCACCATATCTCGTAGGGAATTGAGAGCCCATAGCCACCATATCTCATGGGGAATTGAGAGCCCATAGCCACCAAACGCCCTTGCGCAGAGAGATCCTGAAGAGTAAGTAGGGCTGTCTCAGCTACTTGTTAAGTAAAGATCCAAACGACATCTGCCGTGTAGCAAACGACTGGAATACTCTAGGCAGGTCCACACTGTGCTGGCGAAAAAACTTGGTTTTGGACTCAAGAAAAACAAACAGAGATTTGCGCAAAAGAGCAAGATAGAGGAACCTTATTGTGCACGCATAGCTCCCGCGAGGAAGCAGAGAACTATTTCTATATCTACATATCATATATTATACATACTTATATTTTTCTTAAAGGAAATAATCTGTAGGTACCTATAAATTTGAACAACTGAGTAAGAATATTAAAACTATATAATGATTATGACTATTTCAGTTCGTTTATGCAACTCAGAGAGTTATTGGTATTAACGCCAGACTGCCAGTTTATTTTAAAATACAACAAAAACTTACAATTTCGACTGATATTGTCGATTTATTTACCATGATTACTTAATAAAAAACTCAAGGGTTTACAAATGAGCCACTTATCAAGTCAATGCCGGAATATTACTTGTAACTTTCAAGGAATTATGATTACCCGCCGCTACAAAGTCGACGACTGAAATCGCTATGAACATGCGTGTCTGGCTACTTAGTTCGTCTAAGTATTTCAGAGTTTTAAAAACTACCAAGTAACGCATATATTGCGTATCTTATGAAAAACCCAGCACACGATGCGTGATCAAGATATAAAATGCTGATTTTGTTTAGAGCACGTTCCCCAGCCCAAACATTTAAAGGCCCACGAACTATGCTATGGTAGTCGTAGGGTCCGCACAAAACACAAAAAAATCTCATACGCATTCTAGACTTTTTAATATGTTGTCTTAATGTTGTCTGTTCCCCGCAATGGCAACGATGCCCCCGTAATGCGTGTCCAAGTTTTGCTGCGTTTTGTTTGTGCTTTTTTTATTTTTTGTCTTTCGAAACACGTAGCACTTTATTCTATATTATCGCATTATCTAAGACGTTTATCGAAAAGTCATAAAGTTTTTGTCATTACGATTTTACCGTTGGCTCTACGTTTAATTACAGTTTTTATATGAAGCTTAACGTGGCCAAAAGCACAAGCTACAAACAGCTGTATCTCAGTCGATTCGTGTTGGATTACGTGCCAAGGGCCAAGTTCTAAATTTCAATTGAATTCAATTTAATTAGCTGGGAGTTTGGTCGGGGAAAGAGAGAGTGGCGGCAAGCGGGCATAAAAAACGCATATACGTTAATTTGTATGCGAAGTGTGTGTGTGTGAGTATCTGTGTATGTTCGAGTGCCTCTGTGTGTATCTGTGTGTGCTAGTTACTTGTATCTGTGTCGTTGCCCATAATGAAACTGACATAATTTGCATTTAATAGTTTCTCCTTTTAAATCCAGTGTATCCAAATTGTGGCACATTCTCCAAATCTCGCCATGTTGCCTCTCATTAACAACATTGGTAGCTGCTCTTTTGTTGGCCCAAACCGACGCACAAAGTCCAACGACCAGTCAGTCGACTGGCAAAAGCCACAATGGCCGCCACATAGCGCCAACCTGGGTCAACTAATTGCACGTCATGTGGGTGAGTGGGGTTGAATGGGGGGAGGGCTTAAGGCCAACACAGTTGTTGGCCTGGCAAACTGATATATAATATTTAATTTCAAACCATAATTTCATTAGCACAACAATACAGTGAGTGGAGCCTATCGGCAAAAAGTTTCCTGCCAATTTTTGTGCTGCAACGAAATTCAATCAAAGCGCATATACACTGAGCGAAACATATGAGTGCAAATAAAAAGTAAGTAGTTCTTTGAAAGCAAATGCCTAAACTTACGAAGTTATCAGTTAATGGAATTAACAAAGTCGAAAAAAGACGGTACAAATAAAATTAGCATACAAAACGTTAAATTTAAAAGTAAAATTAAAAAAATAAAAGTTGGTTTAGTCGAAGGTTTGTTCAAGATGGCTGAAGTCAAGATAGAATAATTACAAAAAGGCCTGAACCAGTTGAATTAGAAGACGTTATATGAAAATAATGCTTTCGTATAAATTTTGTTGAAAATACTATATAGAAAACGTAAATTAGAAATCAGAAGATATCAAAAAACTTGTACTAGATATAAAGAACTCGAAAGCATAAAGTCTGAAAAGCTGCAGACACAAATATCGAACTGGTATTTCTTTTTCTTTTGACATCTTTCATTCTTCAAAAGCCCACATCTAAAATTTCTTTGGCATATAGCAAGTAGTTCGGGGTCTACTCTGGGTTTTTTTTACAATAGAATAAAATGAATTTCGTGTGCTTATCAAGAACTACTATTTGAAAGACAAATCGGCCAAAAAAGCGAAGGAGCGACTTGATTCACATTATGGCAACTCTGCTCCATGCGACTGTCAAAAGGTGGTTTCAAGAATTAAAGTTTCTTCATAGGAGCACCAAAGAAGATGCGCGTTCCGGACGGCCTTACATTGAAACTGCACTCGAAATGGTAGCCCGAATCCAAAATCTCGTGCTTGGATAATAGAAATTTCAATTACGTAAGCTGGCTGAGATTATGGTATACCCTGTACCGTATCATACAAAAAGTATAATAAGTTTGTGCAATTTTCTACGAAATCGTTCGTAACTTACTGAGGAAAAAGTTTGCGACCTCCTAAGGCCGTCTACGATAAGTAAAGAATTAATATACTCTATAAGCGCCTAGATCTTAAGACGGTTAGAACTAGAGCAACCAATTTTTAAGCTTTGCCTCAGTGCATGCAATTTTTCTATATCAGGTATATGTGACAGGGCTCCCTTGGCTGGCACTACTTCAAAAAATAAAAAGTTTTGGGTGAAAAATAGTTTATAAAGATATTCTGACACTATCTCAAAATTAATCAAAATCGGTTGATATAGTTAAGTTACAGCTCGAATAAGTTCGCAAAAAAAAATCTGGTTTTGTTGGTTAAGAAATTAAGTGTTTAATTTTTTTTTTTGCAGAAAAAAGATACACAATACCCCAATATCACACCCGACTTAAACTTAAAATTCTCTTGCTTTTTCGCCATAATATTTTTTCCAAGAAATTGTGAAATTTTTTAAATAGAAATTTTCAGTATAATTAAAATAATTGCAAACGCAACTTTGAGAATGTACCAAAATCCTGTTTTCTTCTTTATAAAAATTTAATAAATGTTTCAAAAATGACTCAAATCCATTTGTTACAAAGATCTAAAGAAATTTTTCACAATTATTCTTTTGCAAAAAGAGGTGCAATATCGTTCGCACCCTACCTTAACTTAAGATTCGCTTGCATTTTCAACTCAATCTATTTTTTTATGGAATTGTGGAGTATTTAAAATATTTTCGGTACAAATAAAATTCTCGCAAAAGCATCTTTTATAAGGATTTGCCAAATTCGAGACTTATCATTTACAAAAATTAGATATAAATTCGAAATATTTTTGAATCCATTTGGTATTAAAATTTTTCTGGGTAAAGTATTATGTTATTTTGGAAATTTCGAAATTCTTCGAAAATACCGTATGCTTAAATTTTATTAGGTAAAATTTATAACCACTTATCGGCGAATCATTTGGCTGATTAAGGCGCTTGGTACGTATAGGAAAAATATGTGTTAATATTTTCTCTCAGTGTAGTTACACACACATATCCCACGTAGACAATGCAAACATTTTGGAGATAGATTTAAACAAAGCCATATAACGGCCACATAAACCAAGTTTATCTTATGGTCTGGTCTGTGTGACCGATATTGATTTTAAGAACCAGTCAACAACAATCGGGCGGCACTCAATTCAAGTCCCCCCTAGCCACACATCGTATAATATCTGTATCCTAGGTTCTAAAATACTGAACACATATCATTGGCATGTTCGCATATTTATTAATTTGTACGAGTCTCGTATTTGTATTTACACGCTGCCTAACATATTCATAGACAATTGGCAAATGTAATTAAATACAAAAGATACAAAGAATGCGAATTTTGGGATTGGGTGGGGGTCTCCGGATTTTGGATTTTGGTAACTGTTTGTCAGAACAAAGGCTGTCAATGTGAAATATGACAAACACTGACAAGTATCCAATAGAATGTTATTTGATATATAATTTAAATGAGTTGGAAAAAGCATTGAAAGTTTTACGTCGGAATGGGTTACTCTGGTTGGTATGTAAATTTCGAAAGAGATCTCTTTCATAGATAATCAGCAAAGAATAACTCAATGAAACATTGACACTTTGAGTTTGTACGAATTCCGTTGACAATGAGGTGTTTATTTTCTGTTTGATTGAAGATAAATATAAATTGTGCTGGATTCAGAGACGCATACATTGACAATATTCAAATGAAATGGAAATTGAAATTAGAAACTTTTTTGCAAAACTTAATTAATGACAACAGCTGTTTATCAGATCTTAATTTGGTAAGAAAAATGAAAACGAAAATTAGAAGACATTTATTTGAGAAAGTTTTTGTTGGAACAGAGTTGTTGAGACAGAATACAATTGTTGAAAAGTCTGAAAGCTATTAGAAGCAATTTGTTTCATGTGCACCCAAAAATTCTAAATTTTTAGTTTCTGCGTAGTTTTTGAGTTAAGGTTATTAAATAAAAAAAATGAAAATTTACAAAATTTGGCCCCGCTCAGCATAGAACACAAGGTCCTATTTACAATTCTGTACTGAAACCAATCTGGAGCTACAGACTCACAACTATGGGGAAATGCCAGCAACAGTAATATTGACATCTTACAGCGAGCGGAATCAAAGATTCTGAGTAGCAACACTGGGGCAATACAATATCGGAACTCAAGGAAACATACCTCAGCAAGCTTTTCTCGCATGCTATCCACCTAGTGAGAGGTCCCGTCTTTGCCGAAAGGACTTATCAACCCAGTTTTAGGGATGCTTAATCGCAGATCAGTTTGACTAAACAAAACTTGGTTATCATTAATATTTGTAAACTTATTGTTAGTTCTTATATGAGAAGTAATAAAAAAAATTTTTTTAGGGAAGACATCTCAAAATGATTTATTTTATTATCGTCATTCTAAGGAGTTAAGCGTAGCTCGGACCATTCTTCGTCTGCTAATTCAAGATGTTTTCGTATAAAATCCAAATGTCATACAAACTAAATCTTGCTGAATATTCAAGGCGTATCAAATATACAAAATGGATCATTGAAATGGCTTAGAACGAACTCAGCTTTTGGGAAAAAAAATCATCATGTCAGATGAAGCACATTTTGCGCAAAATGGAAGTGTAAATAATTAAAATTGTCGTTTCTCTGCCACTCAAAATCCTCAATTAATTGAAGAACAGTCTATATAAGATCAAAAAGTGACCGTTTGGTGTGGTGTTTGTTGGGATATACTCATCGATCCCTATTTTCTCGAGGATTATTATCGTTACAATGAGAACAGATTTTGGGATGCCAATTTTTCGGAAAAATGATGCAATATGCCATACAGCCACCATTGTTGCCCGGACAAGGCATATCGAATAATATTCATTTTGACCAGCGAGATAAACCTAATTAACCGCCACATGGCTTTCTTAGATGGGATATTTTGAAACCAAGACATAAGCTCAACTGAAGGATAACATAGGACTCCAAATTGCAGCCATATCGCGCCATATGTTGGTCACAACAACGGAAAACGCCGAAAAAGAGCACATTTCATGCTCAAGGGCAAATGTGATTATTTCCGCGATATCTAAGCCAAAAAGTAGCTTAAACATTACTTCTTAAAATAACTTCCGACATAAATGATTATCAAAATGAGAACAAAACAATATGTCTTCATCAAATATATTTCTTAGAAACAAAAGCCTGCACTTTAAATGTGCATTCTTTATAAAAACTTGGTTCAATTAAGTCATAAAAGCTTTTCCAATTTAAGGAATATTGATGTTCTAACAAAAGAAAGTTTCCAAATCGCTACAAGAAGCCGATAACTTTTGCGTCGAAAGGAATTTTCATATGGATCTTTTAGTATTATAAGAACTTTTAGTCTGTAATGCATCATATAGGTCTATCATATTTTAAGATCTTTCACATTGTAGTTGCATTTGTATAGAAACCCCTAACACCTTTGCGTATCTTTTTCATCTGCATTTATTTCCCATTTTAACTGCTTCAAATTTTTAGAACTCCTTTACCTCCTAGCATTTCTTGTTAACAGGAAGCAGAATAAATCTTAAATAATGACAACATTGCCTGCCTTACAACATCATCAAAGTTATCAGCTGTCAAAGTTTTTGCCAGAGAAGAACCTTTTACCAGTTCTTAAGATATTCATCACTTAAAAGTATAACAAAAGTTGTCAAAGAGCTACCAAACATGCAAAAAAATTCTTGTATACTCGAATTGCAAATGTATATTTCGCACATTTTCAAGTTAGTTTCAATAACTTCCCAATCATAACTTTCGAGCCGCTTTAATTGTAACACTTCTGTTAACCCCAATTTTTGCATGCTAGCCCTTCAACAACGCTCCTTCTCTCTCGGCTTTGGTCTTGAACTCTTGCACAATCGCAGCTGTGCCAAGTTCACATAGTTGGAAATGGACTACAACAAATTGTCAACTTTTTAGGCGCCTCCTGCCAAATCCGTTGACAAGTTTTATTAGAAAACAAACTTTGTTACACATTTCAATTTCTCCCTTAGCGCACGTCTCTCCACTCTCTGATTTTTTTTTTTTTTTTTGGTCTCAAACAGCTGAGACCAGAGCTGGGTTTCAGATCTACGCCCAAATCAAGTGGCACAAGTTTTATTTGTACATAATACTAGTGTTAGGGGTATGGGGGATTGCGAGGGACTTACAAGATTAGCAAACAAAAGCGGATTGTAAATTTATAAATAGCATCAAATGCTAGCTTTCAAATGTCATTAGAGTTTTCTTTAGCATTCATTTTGGGGAGCAGTTGAGTTTGGGGGCGGGGGCAACACATTAGTCATACAAAGCCTGACAAAAGCTGAGCCCAAAAAGGCAGCAGACTTTGTGTGTGTGTGTGCGTTTTTTTTGTCGTCAATGTATCTGTAAGGGTGTATCTTTGTATCTTTTGGATTTGGGCCTTTTGAAGCTGTGTTTGTATTAGATTTGTCAAGAAATTACGCTTGAATGGATGAATAGCTCTTTGCACAACAATCTGACAAATGTAATACGAACAATTAGTTAATGTCAAATGATAAACAACAACACTTTGATATGTTTTTATCGAATACTAGTCGCAAAGTTCGTCTTATTTCATTGAGCTGTCTTTGGTACAAGAGACATAACTTAATCAGTCAGACGACAGACAGTAAAGGTCAAAACTTGTGCAACTTTTGGCTCGCTGGCAATTAACTAATTTGGTTTAGTTCGTTTTTTTTTTTGCTGCGATGACTCAAAGTATTTGGCTGCTGTCCAAAAGACAGAGTCTACTGCTAATTGCTAGTATTTCTTTGTAAGGGTTCTTCTGCCATGTGAAGAAAAATGACTTAATTTTTAATAATTGATCACTTAAAATACTATTGACAATGAAGTGTTATTGGATATTCCATGTCTTCTAAGTAGCTGCATTAAACGCGATTCTTATGAAATTCTCTCTTGCTATCGCTTTATCATATCCGAAGAACTTTGGCTGTATCTGAAGAAATCATCGGCCAGATAGAATATTAAGCTAAGGCAGAATCATGAAATATTTCGAGAGTAAAAATATAATAAAATAGTTTGTAGTCAGAAATTTATGTTTATGAATGAATTTGAATTGCACATTTTTCAATGGCGGTGTAACTTTAATAATTGAGTTCCTGTTCTCTTTGTACAGCCAATCATAGATAATCTACCAGCTTCACATATTGTCAGTTGTAGAAATATATTTAACTCCAAAAGTTAAACTTAATGCTCAAGTAGTAATAGTTTTTACTAAATGATTCTTATTTTCTTAGTAATTTGCTTTTTTGAATATGAATGCATGTTCAGAACTGATGCTCCAATATTCAAAATTTTAGCTATTTAAGTTATATGTCAGCCTTAGGCTTAATAAGTGGAATATATCAATTAACACCGACAAGTATTCCAACAGCTTTGAAATTGGGTATTGGGCTATGCGCTCTCTCAACCTCTTTTCGGGGGCACAATTTATAGAACGATTTTGAAGAACGCTTCGCAACTCCATAGCAAATAAAATGTTGCCCTTTAGTAAATCGAGTCTTCCACAGCTTAAGTCTCATTTAAAATTTTCTTATTTATCGTAAGATATTGTAAGCCTAACAACGCTAGTATCTAAATACAACTTTGTTAGTACTGATAGGATTTGACAATATTATTCGCTTAAAAAGCATAAACCAAAATTCTGACAACATCTCTCATTCTATTTTTAGAACAAAGATTTTTCCATTCCAAAAATACTACCATTAGAATCTAAGTTAGCTTTAATTTCAACAACTTAAATACAGTTTTTACCTCATATTTTTCTTCAGAAAGCCTATTGCATAAATGCAACTCTGCCTGTACCGGTAGAATCTGTGCAAATTATTCCCATAAAAAACCCTAAAAAACCGAGAGCTTTAAAATGGATTTGGAAGCATACTCTCTCTCTCTCTCTCTAACTGACCAATGCGCGAAATCGCCAAAAGCCAATTAGAGCAACAAAATATTATACAAACCCTATCATATAAGGCAAAAAATATGAGCTCAGGTCTAAGAGCAGCTGCTGTGGCTGCTGCCGCTGCTTTGGCTGCTGCTGCTGCGGTTGCTGCCACATAAAGCGGCAAATTCATAGGGCGGATGCGGCAATTTTTACTGAAATCGATATGGCATCAAAGCACATTATGCCATTATGGACGGAAATGCCAGCGATTTCAGTTCAAAGACGTGAAAAGACGCTTCACATAGCCGATTTACTTTTTTTTCTTTATTATTATTATGCTAAAATAATCGGCATAGACAACAGTAGAGTTGCTTTATATACTACAAATATGTATTATATATAGGTAGATATATATATAGTAATTCCTCGCTGTGGCACGGTACGGCTGCTTTATGCAGCTTATGGCATAGGTACGTAGATATTTGCAACGTACAAACAAATTATCTGAAAGATGCATCTAAATATTACAAACAAAAGATAAACCTAGGCTGGCTGCAACGACAATGAAAGCTTTTGCAGTTGCTCTTGTTGTCGTTGTTGCAGCTGCAGCCCAGCAGCGGTAGTTGGTGGTACATGCCACAGCAGCGGCTGCTGACGCTACTTCTGCTGCTGCCAATGCCTTTCGGATACAGCCAACCAAAAAGGTGATTTATTTGAACATGGTTATCAACTTAGTTGAATAACAGGAGCAGAAAGCGCCGCACGGCAACAACAACAACGGCAACTGCAACGAAGCAACAGCAACAACAACAACAACAACAACAACAACACACACAGAGACAATGAAGAACAAACAATGCAGCGAAACTTGAACTTGTGGCAACAGGCCCCATCGAATGTTGCAGCTAGAAAGTGCACAGCCGTAAGATACGATTACATTTACATGCATCCATATCTGCGCCCCTCATCTGGGCGTGTGTAAAGGCTGCTTGTGTGTGTGTGTATGTGTCCATGTGGCAAGCACCCGCACACACATAGACAAAGGCGTAGACAGGCGGTGGCAGTTGGGGTGCGCGTTGCTTCCATGCATTGCTGAACTTGCAATATTGAAGAGAAATTTGTATTGAAGCTTAAAGGCTGCTTCGATTACGGAATTAAGCCTTTAAACCTTAGGGACAGCCAAGATCCAGGATTTCTAATGACAAGATCAGAAGAAGAAGAAGAAGAAATTTTCTACAGGCGGCCAACAACGATGCTCTCCCACAGCTGACGACGGAACTAAGCTTTCAAAGAAACCTTAGGCACAGCCAAGTACTAGAATTCCTAAGCTGTTAGCTCAACGCTTATAGTTCCAACGAGGCATGACAGGATCAGAACAGCAAGAAGAACTTTTCTGTGAGCCCAACTACGATCCTCTCCACAGCTGCTTCGATTTTTGACTTTATGCTAGCACAGCAGTCAAGCACAACGTTTCTTAAGGAGCTAGCTCAACGTTTAGAGTTCCAACTAGGCATGACAAGATCATAAGAAGAAGAACTGCGTACCCCTTTCCTTCCAGTTGCCAACTACAATCATCTCCCGTAGCAGAGCAGCCAAGCTCAAGGATTCCCAGGCTGCTTGCTCAAGTTCCAACTAGACAACACTAGCTGATAAGAAAAAGAATTACAGCCCCTCTACTACAAGCACCCAACTACGTCCCTGCCCCTGCACAGCTGCTTAACATGACGTGGTGGCATTGCAGCCAGCCAATGTTCCGGCATTGCACTACATTGCGACCTGGTCAGGCCTCCTGCCACTAAACCCTGCCACAGACATTGCCAACAGATCCTACCCATGTCCGTCATGCCAACATAGACATACAATTTGGCCGGCAGCGAAATTTATTTAAAATCAATGCTTCTTGTTGCATTCTTTGCACTGTGCCACAATCCGACTACGTCTGACTGCCTTCTCTCTCCCTTTCCGCAATCTCTATATGATTTGGGCTCTCCAGGAGTTGTCGAAGTGCCTACTACCAATGCGCTACGAAATATAGCTCAAGGTATTTAGACTAGTCGAATTAGATGTTGTGCAACAGGTATTTAAGAATCATTTCGAAAGGAAACGCTGTAGAGTTGCAGAAAAGCGGAAAAGTTATAACTATTGAGAGATAGGTTGTGGTCGCTGTGATCATATATGGTCAACATATAAGGATTGAATTCGTTATGAAGGGTATTTATAAAGTCCATAGTAATATCACTAATATCGCTGCTATTTTTTCTAAATAAGATTTTTCTTAGTAAATACCTATACCACCCATTGATCTGTAAAGATCAAATGAATTAAGTTATTAAGAAATCATCATATTTACTTTATTATAAATTATTTTATTATAAATTATTATATAATTAAATTATTAAGAAATTATCATATTTATTTTATTCCCAATAAGTTATACCCAATAAGTTCCATTACACTTTTCCCTGATCTCTGAATCGATTTACAAAATCCATATCTTAAAAGATAATAGCACTCTATATTCTGTATCCAATCAATATGCTACTTTTCGATTTCGAACAGAACCGATTACCCACAAAAATCGTAAAGAGTGAAGTTCGGATTATACATTTCAGTACTTCTAGCTGATTTTTGAAGCTTTTAGCAATGTGCTTGTTTTTTTTCAATCAAATTCGTTGGGAATAAAATTATAAATTTTTTTACTATAAAAAAGAATTTGAGAATATATAAATACAAAAAAATATTTTTTATGAAGCGCATTACTGAAAACAAAGTATTCAAGGACATGCGAATAAGAATATTTACAAAAAATTTAAATAATATATTTTGTTAAATGAAATAATTAATTTCGCGTCTAGTAACTTAAGTTCCCCTAATCATGGCTCATAAATCGTTAAAATGCCAACAAAAAATATTTTATAAAAAAATGCTTGCAATAACTTATCGTAGGTTAGTTTAAAATTTATAACTTTATAAATTGTACAGCTTTCGAAAGTTAAAAAATTCAATGTTATATTAATAAAAACTTTTAGGTTCAAAAAATATGTATTCACCATATTGGCTTATCTCAAGAAGTATAGGAAAACATAATAAGAATTATAAGTTATTGTATATCTAACCATTTTTAAAAATATAAAAAACGTATATAAAAAAAGCAATACCTTTTTCTTAAATTACAAAATAAAACAAATGGTTATTAAAAAAATAAAAGAAACATCTTTTTTAAGAACGTAATAAGTAGCTGGAAAACATGGATTAGATTTACATTCAGCGATTAGTGTCTTCTTAACTTATAATCTTACCCTAGATGCTTAACTTCAAAACCTATATTTTGTTTTTATTTCTACCGCCGTTTTTTACCCTTAAGCAATATTGACTTATAATTGCACTTTGGTAGAGATGGTTTATACTAAGAAAGCCTATATGTGGTCTTTCAAAAAGATATTAAGCTAAATTTATCGAGTTCTGTTTTTCCGTATTGATGTCTGGGAAATAAACTATCATCAAAGAGAATTCATATATAGAGTAGATATTGCGCTCTGCTATTGAATAACTCAACCATTTCGATTGTTTAACACATTTAAGAAAAAATAAGTATAAATAATTGGTATTCGGGCACATATGCCAAAAAGCTCATCTTATTGAAATAGCTGTCTTAAATCGAAGTACAGCCGGAAGACGCTAAAATCCCACACTAGGATACCATAACACATCATAACAGAACAGACATATTATGAGAATAACTCGTTCCATAATTGTTTCTCTTCCCCAACCAGCTATATTGACCCAAATTTTTCTATAAAAGTATTTTTGCAAATTCTCACTGACTATCTAAAATTAAATTCTACAACTATTCGTAAATAAAAGCAACCAACGTAATCTGAGTAAGTGCACAAAATGATGTTGTAAAGTCATCAACTTTCCAGGGAAAAGTTTTCCATTTTTTTTTTCCTTGAATTGCATGTGAATTAAGTTTATGAGCAGTACAGTACAAAGACGGTCATTAAAACCCATTGCACTTGGCTAGCTGCAGCCTGCTCCTGCTCTCTCCTGATGCCAGATAGCACTGCAGGCAGCTTTACAGCTACAAAACCGATAATAATTGAATATCATATACAATGCAGCGAATGCAACAAATGCAACACTTGCAACACCAACAACAAAATGCACAACACAATTGCTATGAAATATATTTTTTGTGTATTTCTTATATGATGATTTGCAGTTGCAGTTGATTTTATGTGCATGTTTTCGCTACTACGCTCAAATTCGATAGACCAAAAAACGAAAAAAAATTTATATCGAATGAAAGAAACGAAAAAAAAAAAAAAACTTGGTCACGAGTTCGAAGCCGGGGCAACGTTAACACGCCAACGCCACCGCCGCCGTCGCCGTCGCCGCCAACTGCAATATTATTGACCATTAAAACGCTGTATATGGCAAATGATAATGAAGGCCAACGGTAAACACGGCAACAAAACTCCAGCTGGAAGCTGGAAGGAACTCTCAAAAGCCGTTAACGGCTAACAAATGCACAGATACATCAACAAGTTGGCCAAAAGATACATATTAAAAGGAATGACTGAAAGCCTGAAAAGCTGCCAGGCAAACATGCTCGCATAAGAGATAGGAAGTTAGACGTAGGGACGGAAAACTGCACAGAGCTAGAGAGAGAGACAGGCGCTCACATGATGATGGACACTGGGCAGCATGATATTTCTATATGGTCAGGGCTGCAGAGGAGCAACAAATAGCCGAAAGTTTGAATATGTTGAGCTTTGGAAACAATTTGTAAGAAATTTCGATGATTTTCGGAGCTCTGGGAAAAGTAAATTCCCTTGGAGCTGGAAAGCAAGCTCTATTGGAACTGGAAAGTAAGTTGTATTGGAATTGGAAAGCAAGCTCTATTGGCACTGGAAAGCAAGTTCTATTGTAACTAAAAAACATGAAAATTCCACAATGAGCTTAACCAGCATCCAAACTTGCCAATTTGAAGAAAAGATCGATGCCTACATCTGAATTGTTCCGAGATGCTGATAAGCTGCATCTATATGTAGTCAAGCAGAGCAATTATTCAAATTAATATGTCAAAAGCTCAGCGGCTTTTAAATTCAGGCAGAAGAATTTGCATATTTAAGAAATTTGGCTGAGGCATCGAAACAACATGTGCTCTAACTTTCCGGCCATAGTCTTCAATGCATTATATCTTATTCCTTCATTTATACTTTATATTGAAAAAAAAATTTAAAAACATTCTTTTGTTCAGTATGAAAACATAGGTTATTTTAATCCTCACATCAAACTAAACCGGTAGTGATAATTTTAAACTTTTAAAAAACAAAAAAAATATTCTTAACTGAAAAGAATTTGGGCGAAATGGACTTTCAATTATTTTGTAGATTTTTTTCTGAACAGAATAATGACTTTAGAAAAAACCACTTCAAACATAGTTCCTTTTATACTAAAGACTGTCAAAAAAACCAGTTCGCTTTGAAAACGAGTCTATGGTATTGGCTCTTGGCACTTCCATGGAGAAAAATATAGTAGGCTTGTTGCCTTCGAATTGTATAAGAAGATTAAGAAAATGTGTTTACCGCATTTTGCTAACTCTCATTGGAATTAAAAAAGTTAAACCTTGAGAGCCCTTTAGTAGATTTGAAGATTTCAATTACTAAAGTTCTTATATTGCCATTGTGGTGGCAGAAAGATGTCTTCAAAGTTGGAAAATGAAATTACTTTCGATTATATAATTATATATCCGTGAAAACACTGAGCTCGCAGTTTCAGTGAGGGTTTTTTGGGTTTTTTTCAAAGTTTAAGATATTGGAGTCCTGTAATATTGAACGTAAGAGATGTTGAAGGGGTTTATTTTTTTATTTCGGAGCTGCTTTTTGAAAAGCAGGAACAGAATGGATTACTCAAAATGAGGAAAATATAGATGTAGTAAGAGATGTTGAAGGGTGTTTTTTTATTTCGGAGCTGCTTTTTGAGAAGCAGGAACAGAATGGATTACTTAATATGACGAAAATATAGATGTAGTATGATAACCTCAAGAAGAAAAAAAAATACTATGTTAAGTCTGCTGAACCCGTTCGATCATCAACTGCAGCAATACCAACGCAAAATAGCTACGTTGCGAATGTCAAGGTGCAATGCTCTCGGATTCTTTCAATGTTGAAATAGATAGATATTGAAATTCGGAGTTGCTTCGTGAAAAACAGAAAAAGAAGGGATTTTTTCACAGTATACTTCCTGAAGATGTGAATATGCTATGATAATCCCAAGAAAAAGACCTGATGAACCCGTTCAATCATCATCTACTTCAACGCTAAAGACGTTTCGCAGGTAAAAAATACAATAAGCCTTTTAAATTGTTTAACATCGGCCGACAGGCATAATAAGGTGTGGCTATTAGAAAAAATATATATAGAGATATAGAGGGTCTCAAAGCTTTTAAAGAAATCACAAAATAGCTCAATAATTGAATCGCGGCCTAAGAGGACACGATTTTTAGGGACGGTATTTGAAAATTACTAGATATTTAGAAGAAACTTACTTCTGCCGTGTAATATTTTGAGTAATGTAGGATTTACTTTCGTTCCATAAAGCAACACTTTTCTGCAACAGCAAATTTGTATTTCCAATAATTATATATTATTTGCGTGGGAAATTACCGAGACGTGTTGTGTTCAAAAACCGTGATATTGGCCAAGATTCGCTGATTTGAGACCACCACATTTCTTTTGTGGGCATTTTTGAAGAGATGTTTATGCCGTAACCGAAGACCATAGAAAAGCTTAAAGGCAATATACGCGCAGAAGCGATGTAGCTGATATGTGATGGGAAAACGCCAAAAGAAAAATAGTCCACTTTTGGTCAATGTTGTTTTTAGGAATAAGCTCAGGAAATTGTAAAGGTGAGGTTTATAATAAAAAAAAAAATGTTGGAAATATCTTGAAAACTCTTAGTTATTCGACTCTTCTATTGGGCCGATTAAGATGGCGCACCCTGTATTACTTATATTTTGTGACAAAAAAATCTTATTTGTGATAAAACTTTTCGAACATTGAACAATGTTTAATCATTCTAAGTGTATTTCTCTAATATCCTAATTATGTGCTTTAAAAATACACTCATGAAAAATTCTCTTAAATGGCTTCCTTCACAAAAGCTTTCGAACATTGCAACCCTGATTCTTATATCTACTACAACAACTACAACATCTACATCAACATCAACAACTACAACAACTTAAGATACAACATTTAGCTTCAGCTTCAATGCATTCAAAGTTTATTGAGTCTTTCTGCCAAAACAAACAAATAGACTTTGATGATGTGCAGTTAAACGAAAGTTCGGGAGATATTCCGACTGCCCAACTACTTACTGCAACAACTCCAACTATTCCAACAACTAGCATATGAACATGTCAGTAGTTACTTGGCTTGTCGTCAGCGTGCCACTCACTCACTCCACACAGATTCATCATGCCACATCGGTTGGGCTTGTTGGTTGTGGTAACTGTGCATCGGGGGGAGCGTATGAAATATGAGAGACCACCTTGGTTGTTGCATGCTGCAGCCGAGTCCGAGTCAGTCTCTCTGTTAGTCTGTTTGGCTTCCAGGCAAACACAACAATAACATTCGAAGCAAGCATTTTTTTTGCCGTTTTCTCAAATTTTAATTTCAAAAACAAAGTTTACGTTTTAAAAATTGTTAAAATCAATAATACAATGGGTTTTGGTTCGGGGTCTCTCTCTCTCTCTCTCTCTCTCACTTTGGATGGTTATGGGCGCTGACTTTCGGACTCTCAAAGGCTGGTTAACTTGCTGTGCATCGACTGCAGCGGGGACCCGCTTGACTGCATGCCTCTCGGCTGTAAAAGTGTGAAATGTTTGCCTCTTATTTCTTTTTTTTTTAGATATTTCTGTACTCTACAAATTCGATGAGTTAGTCTGCATTTGTTAAGAGGTTCTTGGGGGTCTATCTATCAGAAAGCAGAAGAAGTACTTGAAGAGTCTGTGTATAAAATTGGTGCCAAAAGCGCAATTATTTTTATTCAATTTAGTTTATTTTCTGGAAGTATTTTAAGCCACTGATTTCCTGACATTCCAGAATATTTTTAGTTCATGATTGCATGCAAATTAATAATGGGCCCCAAATTTCGTAGTATTCTCAAATGTTTTCCGATTTTTTGTTGTTATTTTTAATCTGAAGCGCTTTGTGTAAAACTTAATCCTAACATACTAATGTCATTTTATAATAACTGCAACATCTCCACAAAATGATACTATTTATGTAAAATCGACTATTCTCTTAAAATTCTTGAAATTTACAAGCGATTCTGGCTGTTAACTCAACTTAAACGAATAGATTTGAGTCCAACAGAATTCCAGTTTGTATTTGAAAAACCTAAACTGGGCATACAAAAAATATATTATATTTGCTAAACATTGCATTAATTTTATCATTTAAAAGCGAATTGTTAGATCTTAACAATTTTCCGCACCATAAAAACCACTTCAAAAGTAGGTACCATGCTCAAGAATCTCAAAATTGAAGGTTCATATTTTATTTCTGGCTACCCATATGATTTCTACGCCGAATATTATTTCGATAATGACTCAGTAATATTATAACTAGAATAATTAAAACACTTTGACTTACGTAGACTATCCATAACTGATGATGCGCTTTTAATTCTCATAACCTTCTTTGGAAACTTCGAAGATATGATTTTTGCAAAGATTTTTTAGCTGCCGTTCTACTGTGCGACGGTACGAGTGCTGTATAAGTTATGATAACCAAAATCATTCAAATCAAAGAAGACACTGTATGTCTCTTGGTTGCCCCATCATCATGCATGAACCCTCAACTTAAAGGCTTTGCATTCTTCCAGTGACAATTTAATTTGCAATGATTGTTTAGTTTCTGTCCCACTGTGCGATATACTGTTTAAATCATGAGGCATGCGATGTTGGGAAATCAAAAGTCGAAGTTCTTTACAGAAATAAGTTTAAATTTCATTTACTTACGAAACCACGCAATGGATGACCCTGTATTGTAGATTTACACTCGATTCCGGCTTCATTTTATTTCGCAACCACAAAATGTGATTTAGACTAATTTCCCTGAAGCCTTTATAAGGCAGTTTCTACGCTTTCTATGGCTGAAGAGCATCCCCACTTCGTTATGCCCAAACTGCACTCAAGACATTTGATTTTTATTTTTCTATTTTTTTATGATTTTTCGGTATTTCTTTTTTATAGTTTTTGTTTGCGCTTTGCATTTGTTTGCCTCTGCATCTCTTGGCCGGCTGTGCCCGTCTTGGCCGTCTCAAACTTGGTCATTAAAATAGAAAACAAAAAAATATACTACCAAAAAAACACAAACAATTCCATTTGCAGTTGCAGCTTTTTGATTAATGTCAACTTTTCCACCGCACTCAACTCTTCGGTTCACACATTATTCATGTGCATTGTTTAAGCAATTTCCAGTCTGCCCGAAATAAACAAAATCTAAGCTCAAGAATCTGCAACCATTCTTTGGACGCCGCCAAGATCGCTTTTTTTTTGCGCTGTGCAAATTCAATGGCTTTTTGCATACATTTGCGTTTAGTCAGCCATGCGTAGCTAGCGGCAACAAAAGGAGACTTTGAAGGTGGTGGCGACGGTGGCGGTGGTAGCGGTGGTGGTGGTGGTGGCATGCTACTCACAGATACTTTTATGCCCAGATACTCAGATACATTGCTAGAGATATGTATGCAACAGAGCGAGCGAAACAATTGCAGCTAAAGTTAAAACTTGCAACTACTGCCGCCAGCTTGAAAGTGCCGTGCACCATTTGGTGGCGGCGACACACGGACAGCGAACGCGGCCGCTCCAACAACAACAACATCAACAACAACAGCGATCAACAATGGCCATTCAGCTACAGTTTATCCCCAAAAACAAAAGCTAAACAACAAAGCGCAAAAAAACGAGAAATATGTATATCAGATTTAAAATAAATGTAACTGCGCGGCTCATTATGCCGCGCTTACCCAAGTGCCTGGCCTCCGTTTAGCTGCCCACTCCCCACACTCCCCACACTTTGGTGGCAGGCAACCAGGCAGTGCTCCCTAGCTCCCAGTGGCACAAACACTGTGCGCATGCTCAATGCACATGCACCGGCCGTTTAATGGCGCAGGCAATCAGTGGGGCCTGCCTCTGTCGCTCGAAAGGCTTTGCAACACAATGGGGCAACATGTTTTGGGTCTTTAAGTCTGTCTCACAAGCAACTAGGCGCTGCAGAAGCTGGGTGCGCGCGCACGCATTTGCCTAGACCAGACGGACGCATGGACAGGCGTACCAACAGGGACCAACTGCTTTGGTGAGCCAACATGCCATTCTCTTGGCCAAACGCATTTCGCTTATTTAAATAAACATTTTGCTGTCCGCATCTTCTAGATATTGTTGCATGTTGCAAGAATGCGCCAATTTGCGTCCAAGTGCGGGCATTGTGGCCTTTTTTTTTTGTGACTTTCCCGTAACTTTCACTAATAGGCACAATCTTTAAGCTCTTCCAATAGACATGGCCACAAAGAACATGACCAAGTTCAGAGCGCTTAGGACGTGCAACTTGTGCAACAAGCCTGACAAAAGGCCGCGAGACAAGCTAATTGTAGCAACTGAATGCTTAAATACTCTTTCAATAATACTCTTTCTATAGATCGATAATGGCTGGCAGGGATGTTTTTTGCATATAATTTTGGTGGGATTTGTGATGCGGGTTTTACGATCTCGATATATTGGCGTTTCCCAGCTTGAATTGATTTAACTTTAGTGTCTCAGCTTGGAAACGTATAGATATGATATATGATATGATAAAATATATTATAGATGAATACTTAAACTTTCAAAAATATTTCAAAAACTTTATTACTTGAAATGACACTTGGTATTTTTCAAACTGCCTTTAAGATTCTAGAAAAAAACAATACTAAATATACGACGAATGGGATTTCTGTACAAATCTAAAAATTTGATATCCTTAAATAATGTTTCTCATTTCAATTGTTATGAACACAGCTCAACAAGATCTATAAATAAATTTATTTCCCTTGATCGCTCCAAAGGCGGTGCATGGAGATAACTCTATTAATAGCTGCTCGAAGAGAACAGAGAGCTATAGGTTATAGCCGAATCCGAACGCCGGTGTACGAATTAGTTTAATATTATATTTTACTTATAAGACCTAAGCATGAATACTAGTACTTTTTAAGTCGGAACTAATCAAACAAAACTAAAACATTTACGAAAGAATGCATTTACGAAGGCATTTGACAAACCCAAAGTGACAGCTATTTTTCATATAACTAATCCCGAAATTAAAAGTTTTCAAGTATTACATTATAATCAGAAATAAAAATATAAATATTTTTAGGTTCCTAAAGAAATGTTATTAATAATTTAATAATGACTGAGGTATTTTTAAAGAAGAAATTTTAAGGAATATAATAGGTAGAAATATACAATAATTTGGTACTCTCAAAAAAGTCTGAAAAAACCGAACTTTTTTTTTTGAGGACATATAATAATAACTAGATAATGATATTTTCTTAGAGAAGAAACCCTAAAAGCTATTTTTTAAGTTCGTACTCGCTCTCTAAGCTACTTAAACAGAAGAGAATAATTTTTCCGCTCTAGATAATATAGAAAAAAATGTTTGCCTATTACTAAAGACAATTTTTTTGTAATAATATTTCGAATCAGACTCGCATAAAGAATGATCATACCAAAACTTTGGGTTCTACATCAAAGCTGTGGGTTTTTTCACATTGAAGAGAAAGCAACAAAGCTAAATAAAATTATATTTTTGCACTCTTTAAGAAACCGCTAAAAGATTTAGAGGCTCTCCATCAAAGCTGAGGATGTTTTTGAGATTTGAGAGACAAAAATGGTATTTTTGAGATCTCTACAAAACCTATGAAGAGCACAAAAGAGGTACAAAAAAAAATGAAAATAAGATCAAGACAATTGTTTCTCGCTTTGTTTACAACTTAAAATGCAGAGCATTCCTACAAATCAGACTTGGATTTTGAATTATAAACTTAGCAGCATTAATAGAAAGAAACATAATGGACGAGATTCAGATAAAATTAAAAATATGCTTTAAAATTATTTTACGTCTTTCTTTAGGATAAGAAATTAGTAGATAGTAGTAGTAGATATTTTTGGACTCTAAGAAGACTGTTGACTTGAATTCTAAATTTTAAATTTAGCAAAAGCCATAGGAAGATTATTTACAGAATTCAGTTAATATAAAAAAATTTTTGAATTGTGCTACGTCTTTCTTTGCGAAAAATATTTTTTAAATCGAAATCGGTTTGAAATAATCATATTGTAGTTTTAAGTTCACTAACAGAAAAATTTAGAGATACTATGCGAATTTAGCGACACAGAAAGCATATCAAGTCAATTATTCGATAAATGAGTGAAACAAAAATATACAGTTTTTGGATATTCTCTCGAAGTACATAGTTTTATGCCGTTTATTCTAGAAGTGAGCCTCGGTGAAATAAAAATATATGCCTCCGAAATTATATGTTTTTCGAAAAATCCCAATAGCTATTTTTGAATAATTTTTTTGTAATAAGATATTTGTTTATAAGTTCAAATAAGCTGAAAAATTGACTATTTAAGAAATTTATAAAAAGCTAAGGTTTTATGAATCTTTTTTGAAGAAAGAAACCTCAAACGATGTGATTTTTGGTTATCCTGTTGAGTCTCTTGTGCAGGCCGGCAAGGACGGAAAAGGTATTCGAAATAATTTTAGTAAAAAATCACTTGATTTGAGTTTTTGGAAAAAAGGGAATTATTTCTATTTCCAAGCAACGTTCAATTCGAAAAAATTTTATGAATTCAAAATACTTTGAGAAAAACTCAAAATATTGAGAGCTTCTGCTAAGTGAGAAAACTCCATTAATTTACGATGACATTAGAAATCGTAAGAAAGACGTTCCATCTCTGTATCGTCTTTCACCACAAACTCAATATAGTAATATACCCAGAAAGAGTATGGAAACCATACACAGTTATATAGATATACATATATGCATAAGCATCGTGTACCTTTTGCTGCATGCACATTTCATACGACTTGCGATTCTGTTTGCGCCACATGCAACCGCTGGTTGCCAGGGGAGGGACGCGCGCGCCCGCGTTGCGCTGCTTGCCACAGTGGAAGCCACAGTCGGAGCTCAAAAACCAAACAAACAACTTAATCGATTTGCGTTCATTTGCAATTTGTAATCCAATGCCAAGCACGAACTTACCACATGTGCCACATGCAGCAATTTGTTGCAACTTTGCAACGATTAGCAACATTTGGCATATAAAAATGGCACCGTCTTGTTTTATTAATTACCGCTGATAACTTCACCCGAAGTGGCTCATTTTTTCTTACCAACTTCTAACTTTCTGCTAACTGATTAGCTCTGCGAGCCAACTTGTACGGAAATGCTCAGCTGCGACGACTGTCAGGCCCATAGATCATATATTAAATGTCATTATTAAGTTTCAATCATAACAAACTTGTTATTGGATTGCGCTCCTCCTCTGTGGTATCCTATAAGCTACCTGCCGGTCCTCTTTTTCTTTCTTCAATTTTCGCACATTTTTCAATGTCTGTCGCAATTATGATTGAATTTTTTTTCATGATTATTTATTTTTATAGGGTTTTTTTTAAGTTAAGTATACGACACATGTACATGCTGCTTGCAACAAGTTCGGAATGTTTTTTGCCACTCTGGTTATTATTGTTATTATTATTGTGGCGGCATTTTTGTTCACCTTTGGTGTTGAATATTTTGTCTGACATTTGAGCAAAACCAAAAATTCTTTTCATTTTTATGGCAATTAAGCAAAGTTTCTGACTTTGTTGACTTGCTGCTGTGGGATATGGTACGTATAGGGTGATTTTTTGGGCGAATTGAGTGAAAAAGACAGAAATTCAACGCCTTCGAAGAAGAGTTTTTGTTTTAAAATAAGAGATGATGGATTTTCTAAGGACACTTTTAATTTTCAGAAATTGAATGCTTTGGAAGCGGGGTGTTTGTTTTGAAATAAGAGATGATTGTTTTTATAAGGAGACCTTCAATCTGAAGGCTGAGTTCAAAATTCTCTTCTGTGTATGCTCCAAGTAAGTTCTGCTCCAAGCTGCACTTCTGGGTTGTTAATGATGTAACAAAAAATTTTGCCTGGAGAACAATTTAGCAGTCGATCTTAGGTGAAGCATCTTCAAGAGTAACAGATCTAAGAGAAGAGAGAACATCCTGCAGCCGAAACCGTACCAAGGTATTTTAAATTAAAGAAAGTATAATGTTATCTGTTTGCTTGCGATGCCAATTTTAGCAAATAATCTAGTGCCTCCCAAGAAAATATGATAATGAGAGCTGTATTGCAATGAATACAAATAAATTATAATGCTATGAGATGAGATATTTTGGGACTTTAGTCTTTTTGCTGCAATTGTTATTGAATAAGTTTTATGGTTCAATGAGCTCTACCTATTGTTTACTCATAATAAGATTCCTAAAATTTTAAACAAAGACTGCGAAGATAAGTGTTGCTATTGGAAGGACACTATTTGAAATTATGGTAATAATTTCTTGCCGATAACTAAAATAATGCGGGCAATGACTGTGAAGATAAAACTGTCTAAGCTGATGTCAGCGGCAGAGAATTAACGAGAGTGTTGATAAATAAGATCATGAATATGAGAAAGATGATGAAAGAGACAGCACTGACTCGAAAGATGATAAAGAATTCGAAGATGATAAAGACGATGTTGTTAATCTGAAGAAAACCATGATGAAAATAATCATGAAAATAAGAAAGATGATGAAGCTGATAGATACTATTAAAGATGATAAAAGAAAAACCATAGATTCGGAAGATAATGAAGAATTCGAAGATGATGAAAGTTTTAAAAGTGCTGCAGATACATAGGGTGTACCTGAATTTGTTAAAAAAAGAAGCCATGAAGGTCTAAGAGTGGGCCTTGAATATAGCAATGCTTCCCACCTGGCGACAACCTGAGCGGTCTCTCTTTAAAGACTGCAATTTGACGTACAGCCTCCTAGGCAGCTATCTTACCATCCGCTTAATAGTAAGCTAATGTGGGCAATGAGTCATCCGGGTCGTTCGAGCGCAGGGCTTGGAACCCGCGTTGTAAAAGGAAAAATCTTAAAACCAGGCCTCGGAAAACATACCCCAAAGTTGACGACCACCACATATTGAAAATAATAGCTATGATATAAGAATATGCACCAGGAATGTCCGGACTCTTAATGGGAATCTATACAACTAGCGATGCCAAGATGATGAAGTTAAGAAGTCTGATTCAGATAATGAATATGGAGAGGTAAATTAAATTGGTTATATTATAAATGACCATGTCGTTCGTATAGACGAAGACGCTCTAGCGAATTAGGGTTTCGATGCGAAATCCGACGAAAAATGATGAAGGCTACGGCAAAAGCTCAGATGGAAAGACCAATTGGAGGAAGACCTGCTGGAAGAGGCGTGCATAGAAGAGGCGACTGGCAAGAGATAGTGATTACAAGTTATGCTGGCCGATTAAAGAAAGATATTGTAAATTTGAAATGGAGCACAAAAATGTTGACAACGCTGCTAAAAATTAAAATAATGATCTGACATAGTGATGATGACGTAGAGCTGATGAAGAATTTGTAAATGATGGAAAATTAAAAAATATTCACAATTGCTATAAGAAGATGATTTTAAGGAAGTTAATGTAGATTGCAAAGATGATGAAGATATTGAAGAATATGGAAAAAATGAAGAATGCATAAAGGATGAAGAGGCCCAGGTTAATTACGGCAATACATTGTAAGGTCAATAATTAAGACAAGTAAAAATTATACGGATTATAATTCCAATGGAAATAGTGATACTTGAGTTCCCTACAGACATCACATCAATAAATCACTGTTCCTTTAGCAATATTTGCTCGTTAGATTCAGTAATACTCATGCCTCAGCATTCTTCACAATCAGCGTAATCAGTAAGCTTCTTAAAAGTATTTTACGGCAAAAAATTTCTTTCTATTATTGTCACAAGAAGAATTGGGCACAGACTTTCTAATAATAGTGCCTAGTCTACAACAACGCAAATGCATTTTGTTTTTTTTTTTTGCTATTTTACAACGAATAGATGTAAATTATTTTAATGCCTTGGCATTTGAGCAGAGTCTTTGCCCAGTATTTGCATTCAATTAAGCAACCGTGGGCCCATGTCGGGTTGTACACTTTTTTCAGTAGACACATTTTCATGTGGGTTTTTCCGCTTTTCATTACAATTTAAGCTGTCCGATGCATTGAAGCACTTTTCAACTGGTTTTATAGCTTCGCATAATGAAGCAATCACGTGTCATTGCAATAAATAAATAAAAACCTTCGGATAAAGTTTTATATACGTATTTCTGATATATTTATATTGTATTTGTTGAGGATTTGGCAGTTTTTCGCAATAAATTTGCGCCAAATGAGCATTTAGCATTTTTCACGCCTTTTGGCTTAAGCTGCCGATAAGGTTGCCCGCACGCAATGGTGGCTAGGTGGCTCTGTGGTCTGTATCGGGGGTCCCCGCTCAAAATGTTGCATGTAAGGCGGCAGCAACAACTTTTGACACGCCATGTAGCATATAAATCGCAGCTTCACGCAACACAACGTGATAACTTGAGCGCGACCTCTGTCGCATAGCCGACCACCGTACAGTGGGTACAATAATTATATACCAAGTTGACAAATGAAGATATAGTGCGGGAAAGTTTTTGGAAGAATATAATAAATATACTGGAGTCTACTTATTGATTAAACTTTGAAGAAAGCTGAGTAATTCTAACAAATTAGTTACGGATATATTTTCTTACATTTCCCAAAGTATCGTCTACTTCTTGACTCTTATAATAAACTTTGAAGAACGCTAAGAATGGTAAATGATACAATTTCTTGAGTTCTCCAAAGTAACCCCTACTTCTTGACTCTTAAAATAAAACTTTGAAGAAACCATAGAAGGGCAAGAGATACATTTTCTTAAGTTTCCCAAAAGGATCCCCTACTTCTTGACTCTTGGTATAAAACTTTGAAGAAACCCAAGAATGGCAAGAGATACACTTTCCTAAGTTTGCCAATTGGATCGATCCCCTACCGCTTGACAGTCTCCCCAAATAATAATAACAAGTCATCGTTTCGACGAAGCATGACACATACGTCGCAAATTTCAAAAGAACTCTTTATAGAAAAGGAAAAATGGAATATTTTGAAGCACATTGTTCCACTGCGCCATGGATACCACTAAGAACCTAAAGGCTGCATTACAAATCTTCTACAAGACGTCGTTTCGACGAAGAATGACCCTAACGTAACAAAAAAAAATAACTCTCAACATATGAAAAAGTTATCGGTGCCAAAAATTTGACCTTTCGGAGCACATTGTTCCACTGTGCCTTTGGATACCTCTCGAGGCTTTGCAACAACACGCGCAATGACAGTGTCAAAGCGTAGCCTAGTACTAGAACCATTCAGCTGTATTTGAGTTGTTGCCCGGGGCTTAAAGGACCTAGAGTAGTAGGTGTAAGTGTTTTTGGACTTGCTGTTTGCTGTTGTATGCGGTGTCAACAGCACCGAGTCCTATCATTATTCCGCACGCACAGCAAGTGCCAAGTAGCGGCCTGGGCACTGGCTCCGGTTGGGTCTTTGGTCTCTATATGTCATTAGGCGAATCGCACTCGCCTAGGGTTCAAGTGTCCAGTCGCTGCTTGAGCTTGACTGAGTCGCATGACAGTCCTACCATATGGAGGAGCACTTTGCTCTAATGAAGTCAACTAAGTGGATGGATCTGCTGCTACCTGAGTTGTACCGAGTTCATGTTCAATGCAACTGAACTTCGTGACGCTCCGAGACGACTTCAAGCAACTTGTCATACGACTTGTGGAACTTGTTTCAGTTCCAAGTGTTGCAAGCAGCTGTTTCATCTGGTGGATGGTATTTCCTCTGTGTGTGTGCGTGTGTTGTGGCACAACCAGTTCTTTTTGTTGCTTTACTTCTCAAGTCTAGCAACATCTCAGATGCTTGCAACAGGTTCTGCTTGGCAACATTGCCATGAATAAGCGGGTACTGGCACATCTGCTACGGATTTCGATGAGCGCTCTGATAATATTCGGAATAGTTGTACAAATTGTTGTTTGTGAACTACATTTATTTGGGAAGTAGATTTTCCAAATTATAGAGTATAAATATAAATAGAGCAGAAGGTCTAATGTTATTTTTTAATGTAAAAATTATCCGTACTTACTATATATTAAAGTTATAACAAATTATCAATTTTCAAATGAGTTAAGATATTCGATTTTTCAAACAGTCCTTAAGTAATTTCTCTCATAAAGTCAAGCAAATTTTCAAATTGTAGAGCTTTGTAACATTTTCGCTCTTCTTGGGGAATAAATGTAGAACAATTCTCAGAATGCTTCTTATTAGTGGTGGAAAGAGTAGATTTAAGTTAATACTTAGCTATTCTTTGACGTCTTGGTTCAAAAGAACCAAACCGACCGCAAATTACATTAGAACTGGGAACGATTTAATATTGTAATTTCCGTTGCTTAATTTTTCGAAACCATCTAAAACAACAGAAACCCCAAAATGCAACTATCCTTCCGGTAACTCTCTTCGATTTATGACGTAATTTTCAGCTCATTTATATGGATTTCTGGCTCAAATCGATTCTTTTTAAAACTTTTTTAGAACATGACTTTATGCTTGAAAGCTGCAAGCAATTTTGTTCGAAGCGGTCTTTTGTAGCCTAAAACCTTCCAAAAAATCGATTTCAATGATTATCATAATTTCTGCGAAAAAGTAAGCTTAAGTGTGCAGGGAGTCGTCCGGCGATAAACGGGATTGTTTACCCGCCTCGTAAAAAATTCTATTCAAAAAATACCAAAACCAAAGCCTCGAAAAGCATCACTCCCATTGTTGATGACGACCGCATACGAAAAAAGACGTACGTTTTGAGGATATGCAACTGGAGTGGCCGGGTTGGTGCGTCTACCCAATTGACAGATGCCCTCGAAAAAGTTAAGGCTGAAATAAAGTGAGTTGATATTGAAAGCGCCTAAACTTAAATCATGTATAATTCGTGTGGCAAGAACAGTAACCTGATTAGGGGGACCAGAGAAGTTGATATACCAAAAAGAAACTTGTTGCCTTCCTAGCGTATGCAGCACTCCTCCTCATGGAAACTATAAATATTAGCTGTAGCTCTAACCATCTCTGAGATCTAGAATTTTATACAGGCGGACATGAGTATAACACATTGGTAAGGCCCCCTGATTACACTTTTGGCCACCTCGGGGGGAATTCCGACTTTTCCGCCTAGATTTTCTATACATTTTTTACTTGCATTAACTTAGTATTTGAAATTATTCATATTAATTAACTCTTGAGAACCTCGGAGAGAGAAAAAATAAAGTGAATTCAGCCGCAGGAAAAACTTCACTGTTGAATCGATTTGTACTCGATGCATCGATAATATCCAGCTCTAAGCATTTAAAGTGACTTTTGACTAATTCACCGCAATGAACATTAGACTTTAGAAATAAAACAACATCCACTTGTTAGACTTCGAAACAAAGTAGTATTCCCTCATAAAGTCTTAAAAAACATGTTAATTTCAAAATCTTCTAAATAATTCCATCAAAATTTCTTTGAAATTTCAACAACAGCTGCAACTTCTGCCCAGTTGAGCCCACACAGCTGCTGCTCTGTATACATATTTTTTGGCAAGAGGCACTCAAGTGCCTTAACATCCTATATATTAAAAGCTTTCGTGATTACGCGCACAATTTGATTACTTCATTAAGAGAACTTCTGGAAAATAAGAATACAAAAATACAAATATTAATAATTATGGCACTACAGCATTGAAAACATGACGGATTTTTTGTCGAATCATGACAATGCCCACCCACGGCATTGTTTGTATCGCCAAACAACGATATTCTAATTAAAACGTATGCAGGCTCCTCAGTTCATCATTCTACATACAAAAATATTGCTGTAACTCTACTCCAACATCCCCCTACCCAGAAATAAACAAAATACTTGTATGCTTTCGGCACATTGGCATTCAAAAATGAGCCAGAGGAGTGTTGGAACCAAATGAGAGAACCGACATAAATTTGAATTGCTTTCAAAAGCAAACTTCAAAATTCTACAAACACGAATTTACATTGAAGCATGAACTGGCACTTTTTATTTTTTATTTTTTTTTTGCCAGAATGCCAAGTCATGTGGACAAAGCTAATGTACATCCATGGGTAGTGAGACCAAGTTGATTTCCAACATAGTCATATGTGGTCATAGACTTGGCCAGACTCAGTGTTGACTCATAGAGAGTCATGGACGCACGCTTTGTGCCTATCAATAACCCGTAGCAGGAGTTAAAGTCAACCGTATGCATTTGAACAATTTGATGACATGTTCCATTAAAAAAAAAAAAAGTAAGACCGAGACCCACATATCGTATGACTATGGGTAATGGGTACACGCACACACCTAATTTCTAGGGTACCTGTGACGTGACAGCAGCCGGCGTGTCATATCAAAAACGATAAATGGGTTTGGCAGCTTGTGGTGTTCTGAAATAGTTTTAAATTGTTTAGAACGGCTACGCATGCGCACACACAGATACACTAGGAAATGCACTCACACCCTCGCAGATATGAAGTGTCGCGAGACTAGTCCGAATGTAACTAGTTGCGAACTGCGGCAAAGTGGATTAGTTGCGTGGTGAGGCAATCGAAGCAAATTAAATGTTGTTTCCAAAATACAATAATTGTATTGTGTTTGATTTGAAATTAACATGATGGAGAGTACTGCCTACTCCACCTTTGGAGCATTGATAGAATTGGCAAGATATTTTCGATATTGCACATTCTCAAAACTATTTCGGATTTAAACTATTATATTGAAAGTTTCTTTAATTTAATAAATTTCTAGATCTTACATATAAAATATGAAAGAAACTTGTAGCAGCTTTAGCAGCACATTATTGGGAAAGAATGAATCTAATCAAGACATCTCAAGATGGGTCACTGAAATTTTAAGACATACCAATATTCTAGAAACAAACAATAACATAAATTTTTAAAGCTAGATAAAACATACAGAATATTTAGCAAAGTTGTATTAGCTTCAGTAGCATATTATTGGGAAATAATGATCTAGAAGGCATATAAAGATAGACCGCTGCTATCTTAAGAGATACCTAGAGTATCAAAATTCTAAATTATTTATCAACATATAGAAGGTAACAAATATTTTTATAATTTTAATTCCTTAAAATCATAAGCCATCGATCAAATCGGCTTTGTTGCAATGATGAAGAGCATAGATACTCAAAATATCGTAATTCTAACCGACAATATATAAGTTAAAATCATTTTTAAAATTATATTGCAAAAATCCTAAAATTTAACTTACTTTAGCTTTTGATAAAACAGCCTTGGTTTCAAAAAAGATACAAAACACAATGCAGATGGGGAATTATGAGTCTAACCCCATCAAAACAGCTGTTTACTCTATAGATACATCAAAACACAAACTTTCAACAGAATTTTGCACTAATTCCAACCACAGAAGATTCAACAATACTAGGCCCTTTAGAATTTGTACTAGAATACTACTCTCAAGGAATTATCTCAGGTCGACAAGATTCCATACAAAATTTTATGTATATTATATTATGAGCATAACTAAACCCAAGAAAGAGCTTAAAGGAGGGCTAAAGATAAATTCTGACGCGAACGACTTTGGTGTACTATGAATCAGTTTTCTGCTTTGATTTTATTTTTTCTCGATTCCTGGAAAAAATGAATGGTAACTATTTCAAAAGAACAACGTAGTGATAAAAAACTCAATGTTTTTTTTTAAATTTTTCATAAAACTAGAAAGCATATTGAAAGGATAATACCTTTGGAACGATAAAGTCGTATCTCACACTGCTAAAGAATAGAGCAGTGGAAGCGATCAGTTTGTCATACCCACAAACAAGCGACTTTGGTATACCCTTACCACTTTTCTGCAGAAAGTTTTATTTTCTCTCGATTGCTGGAAATAAAAGAAGAAAAGTGAAATCGAAGTAATCAATTTATAGCAATACAAAAGCAACCAGTAATATTCTACACACAAACAAACTAGTCCAAACAACCATTTGGCCAGTAAAGCTTCAAGCGTCACACTAGTTGCCCAACTGGTGCCATTGGCAACCAATTCGTAACTAGTTCTATTCGCTGCATAGCCGGACACATGCTGCTCACATGCGTGCACTGCAATAAACCCAAAAAACCTAGTCCCATAAACTGACATTTAAAAATAGTACCGATCTTTGAGCATGAGTGCGTGCTCAATGCACATGTGTCTGCATATTGTAATAAATACCTATATACCATGTACGTACTTAGGATCGTTTGTATATATGCATGTATTATATAGGGTGAACTGCAGTTACCGCCATAATTCAAGGGCAATGAGCTGCATAATTGCGCTGAGTAATTCTCACTTTATTTTACGTTGCTTTTAATTGAATTACTAAAGGGAATTTATTAGGGCAGCTCTATTGTGCTCAAGGCAACAAAAATAACATATGAAGAACATTTTTTTTCGAAACTAATAGTTTACGATAGTGGGTGGAGGTGTTAAGTTAGGGAAGTTGTGTGTCTAACGCTGAGAAGAAGCCATTGTGTTAGTTTCGACAAATACTTCTTCGAAATTTTAAGAAAGCGAGGAAAAATTTAGAACAATCGTGTAAAAATTAGTTTGGCGAAGATGGAAGTTTTTTAGCTTATCGGTTATAGCTTATACTTTATTGACTAAATCGACTTTATATCGATCATAGAAGCCAATAAATCAATAAACCAGGGCGTATGTTTTTTTTGCAATATGTTCTCTCTTACGTTTTACACTTAACCCAAATCGGGAAGTCCCTGAATTTTCAGAATTCGAAAATGCGCGACTTTAGCTTCCCCAAACATTTGTAGGTATATCTTCTTTATGACCTTTTAGACTTAACCGAAATCTGTAAAAATTAATGGTTTCAGGAGATTATGAATAATTGTTACATTTACCCTTCAGAGAAGAACCATTCGCAACTTAAGAGCAGGATTAACTTCTATTGTATCTGAAACAATGAGTACCAGAAAGTATCTCATTTTTCCAACTACCTTATATGCGTAACTATTTCAAAACTTTGCAGAATTTTCTCAATGTTTGCCTTAATAGAGAAAATTTTTAACTTTCCAAAATTTGGTATATCTAAAAGACATCTCTAAGAGGTTTTTTGAATCCTAAGATCTTCACTTTGCCATAAGTTATGGGACGAACATTCGAAGAACATTCTTGCCTATTTCAAAAAATTTTTAACAAGCTTTAGAAGTTGGCTCGAATATCTACTTCATCTGTAACTAATAAACTGTCAAGAAGTATAGAAAGAAATCTTTTTACCAAAGTAAATCTTGAGCTGTAATATAATATCGAATAATATCTCTAGATCAAATTTGTTATTAACACTTTCGGAATACAATTTAACGAATTACAACTTCCTAATGTAAAACAAGCTTAAATTAAATTGCTTTAATGCATCCATGATGTCAACTGACCCGAGTTAAACTAGCTTCAGGGCCCAGGTATAATTGTATAATTCCAGTCGCCTTAAATTAGCTTAAGCGCACGGATATGGTACTAGACTGGAACCCCAAAGCAAGCAGTCGAACAGAACAACAAGAAGCAACCTCGAGACTCAACGTTCTTCAAGAATAAAATCAGATCAGCTCGTAGTCGGACACCGTTAAGCAGACGGTAAAACAGGGTCCAGTGGAAAGCCTTCGCAGAGGTTCTAAGTTCCCAATAATAAAGTAAAAAAAAGGCCATGGGTATAGATCCTACACATAGTAGTAGGGTATTACACAAATGAATTGAATTTAGTCTGCATTTAGTTTGTATCTTTTATTCCAACTATGTAGAATCCACTTCTTGCTGACAATGTTCATAGCCGATAACTTTTCAGCTCTAAAACGCCTCTGCGGGGCTTAAAATAATAATTAGCTCAATTATTTCCTTAACAAAATTTATAAGTTTGCTTTAGGTTATGTTAGGTCGCCAGAGAAGGGGATCTCACATAGATCAGAGTGATCCTTAGTGGAACCGAAAGAAAGCACAGCAAATCTACAGGCTTTATAATCTTATAATTTTTATGAAGAAAGGTTATAATGATAAAAATGAACTGGGCCTGTGGGTTCCAGCTCACTCTCAAATTTAGCGCTTTAGTTACTCGAAAATTTTGTTGCTATATATTAATGCATTTTCATATCTAGGGCACATTGTTTTAAATGTTGAACCTTGAGCTTTGTACAGATCAAATCTATTTTCATTTTTTTTTGACTTAATACAAATACTAATTGCCTCTTAGTGCCCAAAAGCAACTTTCACATTTCGAAACAATTCTTTAGGCAAAACTGAAATTCCTTATAAAATAAAACAATAAATTACTCAAGCAACTAACATGCCCATTAACAATTCAGGAAAAAGCTAGCACGCTTTTATTAGTAGCTTCAGGTTATCCATTAACTTACAGGATCCTCAAAAAAAAAATGCTCATTAAATTTTATGTCGGACTGCATTTTAATGGCCAACCAAGCGGCAGAGAGAGAGATATTTGTGCAAATTAGAAAAATTGGAAAGTACATACTTGAGTACATAAAAATTATATAGTCTCATGCCCACTTGTTAGCACACTTGTGAGCCTTTGGGCCAAGTCAATGGCAAATACTTTAAGTGTTGACAACCAAGCTGGCGGCTGTAATGCCTCAGCCAAGTTAATGGTCGCCAACTAAAACTGCACTTCGAGGCTATTAAAATCGCAGCCGCACTGCGGGTAGACCCAATTTCGATGAACCAACCAGCCAATTAGTGCATACCACAGTGAGTATGGAATATATATATATATATCGTATACCATCCATATTTACTAGTAGAACGAACCCGGCGCTGACACATATTTTATTTCAATTTATTTGAATAGAAGCGAGCATAAATTACGTTAACATAAATAAGTGGGACACTATCTAGTCAAAACGATCTATATAGAGCGTTAAAAAGCTGTACAACAAAGGGCGACACAGTGCGGCTCGAGAGTCTTGTGTCTCGAGTCTTGAGTCTGCAAACGGAAAAAGGAAGTTAACAAAATAAGCCAGATAGAGCGATAGAGATACCGCCGACACAGACACCACCACAACGAAAAATACAAAAATCCAAAAAACAAAAAACGAAACAAAACCAAACCCAATAAAAGCAGGTAAGAAAAATTAAAGACTGTGAACAAAACTGCCAAGAAACTCAATACCAGCTGTAAGTTTGGTGGAAAAAAGAACAAGATAGAGAGAGAGAGGGTGACAGAGAGAGACAGAGAGAGAGAGGGAGACAGAGAGAGAGAACGCTAAACTGTCGCCGAGATAAAGCAGATGAAGAAGCATTGCCAACAGCTACTACTGTACTCAGCCGATGGGATTACCGAGCGAGGGTTGCCATGACTCTATCGGAGAAAGAAGTAGTCAGAGATTATGCATAATTTTTAATGTATATTTTTACATCTATAAAATATTCTATAATCTAAAATATAATTCTTTATAAAATAACTACAGCAACGAGCTGTAACAAAGGCAATTTAAATTGGGTGTGATATATATTACAGATGCGAGATCTCGAGACATAATTTTTATGCATCGTTTATCCACGGTTCAAGTAACGTATGATCTGCATAATAACTAAGACCAAGGGAATTCTTCTTCCACACAAAAAATTTTTAAACTTTGCTTCTTACGACTATTGACTTTCCCAGCGGTTGCAAATGGACTTGTAAGTTCACCGGTGCGGGTACTTTGATAAAATCGAGCACGGGCTTAATTCGCTGTCGATGTGGTAGTCGAAAACGATCAGAGAATTGATATAAAGTATTTGCTTTCTTTGCAGAATACTTTAAAGCCTGTATTCATTTTGTGTCAATGAAAAAAACTTGTTTTTTGAACAGAAAACTATAACTAAATTTTTTATAAATAAAAAAGATAGTACTAGAATATTAACTATAAATCCTTAACATCAATACTATTTTATGAGAGATTTTGTTGGCGATAGACTAGAAATCGCTGACGCCTAAATGTATAACATTTTATAGTTGCCTTTATTTTCAAAAAATTTAAAGTAATTATTTTTTTTTCAAATTATCATATGAAATTGTTAAATCATCAACATAAAAAAACTATAAACTATCATATCAGATATTTTAAACATTCCATTCTCTTAATTATGAAAATTTCTTTGATCTGATTACGCCTTTAATTAATTTTGTAATAATCAAAGCTATTTTGGTACACTTCAAACTTTTTAAAAAGTTACAGTTTTCTTCCTGTTATAAGAAAGATTGGTTTATCCTCTAAATATTATAACTCATAAAGCAAAAATATACTTTTTACTTTAAGAGTGTATGCTCGTGAATAGAAGTAGAAAAATTGAAAATAATTTTTAGCAGAAATGCATTAGTTTATCAAATAGTTTAATTTTGTTTAAAATTCTCTACTAAACGTTATAGTCTCTGAATTATCGTTATCTAATGAAAAGAGTGGGACTGAATATTTGGAAAAGTTTGGCTATTTACCAATAGCATCACAGATAGATGAGCAGTTTGCTACTATAGTAACGTCCCCGATTATCGTTTATTGCTTAGGAGTCTATTTATTTAATATCCACACAAAAGCCTTTTCCTCGAAAATTAAATATTCTGAGCCTTTTTTGGAAATAAAACAGCAGAAGATAAGAATTAAAATTGTAGTTCTGGAAATGAGTCAAGTTGAATTATAAAATTTTCAGGAAATATTTTTTTTTACGTTATATCATGAAGTTCTTTACTTTTCCTCGGCTTTCAGCCAATACGAAAACCTTGGTATCCACTTTTTGCTACTTCAGAGGTACACGATCTCAGTGCAAACCAGCAGGCATACCGATTCTGGATAATGTAATCGCTGAGGCCCATTTAAAAAATATATGGTTTTTGGGCTCCCTACTTGTGTATGGATATGATTTATATATCGCATTTACTGCTTTTTGGATGTTCGTTAAGCTGTTAAGATGGCGTCTCAGACTTAGTAAGGTTGCTTGTATCTGAAATTTTTTCTTTTAGAAACCCTTTACGGCACTCAAATATAACCATATCTTTGTATTTTAGATTCTTGCTGTGCAAAATTTGAAAACTAACTAATATGAATATAGTTTTTATTCGCAAACCTATTATATACTCTTCTAATGGCCCTTCTGAAAAATAATATTATCCAAAATAATAATTGAAAATACAAGTCGGTTCTAATCAAATGTAGCTATTTCGAAAACTTCAAACCCAACCCTCGTACTGTAATAATTTTTAGCACAGTGCGCCGTCGACGAGTGCTATGGATCGTATCGGATCGCATTTCACCTTCTTCTTTTTCAGGTGTCAACGATAAGCATCTTAATACACTCACACAGACAGACGGAGACACACACACCCGTAGTAGCGCCGACTTTAATACAAAGGCAGCCCTCCAGTTTACGCAGGTTCATTGCAGCAGGTTCGGTCCACACTCAGTGGCAGGATACGGCAAGGAGCGGCAAGGAGCAGAGTGGTCAGCAAATATGTCTGTACAAAATGCTGCGGCGGTGTGGTCTGGCAATTCCCATTAAACGAAAAATTCACATAATCCCGCATTTATTTGATATGCGAGCAGCGATAAGGAGCAGGAAAATTCCAGTTGTTGTTGGTCTTCAACTATAAGTTGCCTTTCTTTTTTTTTTCTTGTTGTTTTGAGGTTTTTCTGCTGCTACGAATATTTAGCCAGAAAATGCAAGAAAATCAGTAAGTACAGCACATGCAGGCAGAACCTGCAACTCAGTCCGATTTTAACTCTGACTGCTGGACTGCATTCATAATTAGCCAAATCAGAAAGTAGTCGGCAACCCTAACGTTTTTGTTACCCTACAAAGTATGCAACATGCCACTAGAAACCGCAACCAAACGTGCTGCGGTATTTTCATTGAAATTTTCCAAAAACTGACGAATTTTAACGAGAAGTCAAGATGTTGCCGTGCCCCAACAACGTTGACAAACAACAGTTGAAGCAAATAACTTAAATTCTACAATAAATATTAACATTTTGTTCAAAAACTTCCGCATTAAGTTTCACACACTGATTATGATGATTGATGATGGATGGATGCTGTGCGACCAGTTTGCCTGGTAACTCTCGGTTTCCCGATTTCTCGTTCTCTCGTTCTCCCGGCCTAAAGCCCTTGTAGTACAAATGTCAAATAGCACTAAGCAGACAGACAGACATGTGCCTGGGATTGACTTACGTTGTAATCCATAAAAGAGTAAAGGTTTTTGCGACAAGTCGTAACGTGTATTGCGGATTATGGTATGGCTACCCAGAAGCTATCGTATTGCATTTTCGACCGGACCTTGTTAGGAATTAATTAAAAATTTTGCACGACTTAAGTTGGAGTACACTACGCACTGCGGGCTACATTCACTATATAATAAGGTTGGCAAACGGTAATCATGATAATAATAATATAATAATAAAATAGTTATGATATGATATTATGTCCCATTCTCGAAAATCGTGAAGTCTACGAAAACGTAGCGATTAGTCGCTGAAGCTGTTAAAGTTAAGTAACTTCAGAAATCGATGAGATGTCCGACATTTTAAGGTATTTTCAAATATACTACTAATAGGTAGAAAATAGTTGAATGTTACGAAAGAAAATGATTAGGGCTGCTGGAGATTTCGAAGCAGTCGGAGGAGCTTTGGAGGTGAGTGAGCAGAGAGCAAGGTTCCCTAGTACAATAAATAATAATAAAAGTATAAATTCCTCTGGATTTTTTTTCTTTTAAAGATTTATCAGGAATTCATTGTGAATCCAATAGAGTTTATGCAATATGGATTTATATAAAGCTCGGATAATAACACTTTTGTCTGAAGTTGGAAATATCAATGATTTGTTATTCGTATTTTCTTTAGAAGTTAAAAAATTACTAAAATTTCAAGCTAATTATCTAGTAGAATCGTTTATAATAAAACTTAGCAAGCTGATGAGATAAATCCCTATGAAACACATTTTGGCCCCTTTCTGATTTTTTAATTAATAGAAATACTCTTGGGAAAACTTAATCTTTCCAAATTTCCAAAATGTACTTTCGATAATATCAAAATTCTTAAGAACATATGTAGAATTTGAATTAAACAAAATATTTATATTACTTTTAACCAAGTTAAACTCCAAACAGTGTATCCACACTTCCTTATTAATTCCTTGCATATACCATCCATTTTTTATATATTTTGTACCTTCCATTCCTTGCATATGAAGCAAGAGTTCACTTCCACTTGTTGTACTTATTGCATTTCATCTTGGATTTCATTTTATGGGCCATGCACGAACTACTAACCGAATATTTGTGGTAAGCTCCAGTTAGCCTTAAGCACTCACTACCCATAAAAAGTATTCCAGGCAGGAATTTCACTTCGGTTTTAGTTTACTTCGCTTCATTAGTTTCCGATTCGACCAAAGCTGCTTAGCAGAGATTTTGCGGAAAAATGTGCTTTGTTTCAGTCGCAGTTTTGGATTCGTGCTGCTTATTTACCAAAAAGATAAAAATCAAACGACAACCGGGAGGAGTATACTACTGCTACTGGTATACCCTTAGATACTTTATATAGGGGTTGCAATTGGCAAGTTTAATTACAACATTTTTAGCGCACGCGACGCAGCTTCAGAATCCATAGGATTGATGCATGGGACTGGGAAAGTGTGTGCCCAGGAAGCCTTACCAGCGGTGACTTTTATGTTTTGCCGACAGAGCACATTTGAAAATCCCAAATTTAATGCGAAATATACTTTTATTCGACGATAGATAGCATATTTTGATGGAAAGGGCTGGGAGCATGCTTTTGGGACAGACGCAATTGATGTAATCAAATATATAGTCTTAATCAGTCATCAAGATGAATAGTGGGATTTGTATTTTATGCAAGAAATTAATTTTTTTCTTGCTGTTTAGATGAAACTTCGATAACTAGAGAGCACAAATATTAGGTTTAATTGAGATTCTATTGAAAGCGCTTAGTATTATAAGGGACTTAGTAACCATAGTAACGAATACCTTAGGTCTATGTATCTCTAATTAGTTGCGCATTCAGACTTTGTCTTTGGATTTTTTGGGATTCCTATCAATGCATAGCTCGTTCCATTTTTTGGTAAGAAAAATTAAAATTCTCTCAAAATATGGGAGCAAGAAAATATTTCTTAGTCCGATTATGATATTATACTTGTCTATAAAATCTTATTATTCTGGGTGAAATAAATTAGTTTTTATTTCATTTTAAAACTTACCGATTTGCAATCAACGCAGAAGATCTCCCGTTCTGAAAAAAGGTAATAGCGAGCTTAATAGATAATTCGGTAAAAAAAATAATATAATGATAAGATTATCTACATTTGATTAAGTTCAATAAAGTAAAGGTACTATTTTTAGACTTAATTTGAATATAAAATAATTTTTCGAGTGAAGGGTTGGCGTTCCAAACGACCAAAGGACTTCCCCCAAGTTAAATATATTTTATTCATGTAATATTTATTAAATATGTAAATCTGTTACAAATCAATTTATTGATAAACGCGAGATTATCTGTATCACAATTTATGTTTTAATTCTTTAGAATAGTGTCTGATGCATTCTTTTCATAAGTAGAGAGCTAAGTCTAAGAATATGAAGAAATAGCTGTGCTAAATTACTTGATTTCCTTTGGTATAGGCAACAAATTTATTTCAGAAGACCCATGATTCTGTCGCTTGGAAAAGCTCAGTTTGTAAGAATCTTCTAAACAAACAAAAAGAGTTTACAAATTTTCCTAGCATTATGCCAATTCTAGAATCAGATCTTGTGCCTTTTGTGATTCAGAATGAAAGCTCTACTAAGGCTGCACTGGTCAAAGTACCAATAAGTTGTTTTGTGGGGTAAATTCGACTTCCGAAAATTTGTCAAAATCGATACTGCTAAAACAAGCTCTAATTTTTGTCATTTTGAAGATGAAAAAAAAAGAGTTCGACTTCCAAAAGCAGTCGACTTCGTAGTTCGACACTTATTTTACGATTAATGCTAATATATATATTTTGGGTTACATTATTCGTTCAGTGTTGATTTTTAAAGAAAGATTATTTGAGTAATATTAATTTCAAGAAACCAAAAGATAAGCGTTGACCAAGTTGGGTTTTCATAGTTCGCGATTGGTCAAAGATACTGGATTTGGCGAAACAAGATGAGTTAAGATAGAGAAATATTGTAGATAAATTGAATAGACCATTCATAATATAGGAAATCGTAATGGTTTTTAGAGTTTGCACATAAGATCCGAAAAGCAGCGTGCAATACATAATAAAAGAATGACATCTAGCTTAACCAAAACTGGATTGTATATGGAATGCTACTCATCGGGAGAGATTTGCCCCACTCTTCTACAACAAAATTTTTTCTGTGATTAAATAAGCGATTCTTATATGAAACTATAACATAGATAGATTTGATATACCTCACATACCCACAATATGCGCTTCCTAATGTTCACATAAGCATTCTAAAGCCAAAAGGAATTATAGGTCGCATTTGCCCCAACAACTAGCCAAAAACTAGTTTTTCGTCATAACCAATTACCGCTGCATACTTGCCCCACCTTGACCTAACTAAGCGATTCAAAAAAAAAAAAACAGCACTTCAATCAAAATTTAATTCAATTAAAGATGTTCTCCCCTTCCACCACATGCATCCCAAAATGCGTCTAAATTAGAAAGCGTTCAGAACTCTTTGCAACTACAAAAACTAGAGCCCTTATAATTTTCCAGGTGCAGCGTGATGGCCATTGTTTTCACACAGTTGTTCCGCAACAAAGGCAACCGTACTGGCTGGCCATCAATCTGGACGCAAATCAAAAGCGTTTTGAGCAGTCGGGGGAAGTACAATCCAGATAGAGAGAGAGAGAGAGAGAGAGAGAGAGAGAGTGAGGGTATAGAACGCACAAAACCTTTAGAAGTCAACTATGATTTACATGCAAGCGCGTGTCTTTTGTTAAATTGTTGTGTGTTCCAGGGGGCACCGTCAGCACCCACACTCCGTCGTAGATACCAATATCTGCATATTGTTGCTTCATGGAGCTCCTCTTGCTGCTCTACTTGACGAGATAATTGATTAATGCACACACACACGGGTCTGGACCCTAAACGTTTCGGTATTTTTGCTTTTTGGCTTTAATTATGCATTAGTTGCCAAGCCATCAACGGCATTGGTATTGGTCATCAATAGCCAACCAATGCAGCCAATAAATCATAATCCATCAAAGATTTCAGTCCTTACCCCCGACGCAGCTCGTTAAATGGAACATTGGGACTACACCGTTGCCGCCGCCGCAACGTTTAATTAGTTGCCATCAAGGCAACGAACCGCATAATTGTGGTATGCGGCAAATGGAGCGCAATCTTTGGTTTTAATCCGCGGAACCAGCGGAAGTAAATACTTGCAAATATGCCAGGTACGTCTTTGGCCTGGTACTTAATGTCAAAACAATAAGCTACCCGCTGAGTTGTTAGTCGAGTGTGTTGAAAGATTTCTGGCTTTTTATTTTCATAATTAATCGTACGGCATGATGTGGAGGAAGGGACTTGGCAGTAAATATGGTTGGGCTGACGCTGCCTGGTGCCTGCCGAGAGTTGCTAACCCCTGATTTCTGGACGAACCGCAGAACTACCCCACTGACATACAAAAGTCAAAAAGTACAACGCGCCGTCAGAGTCGTCATATTTGATGTGAATAAAGGGAAGAAAAAAAAAAAAGCTGATTGCCCGGGGTTGGGAGTGGGCGTGGGTTAAACTCCCCCGCCCCCCTGGCCGCTGCAGCCGCTGACTGTTGTTTTGCTGCCCCAGTGTTGCACTGTGTTCCTTCTACGCCGATTGATTATAATCACTTGAAGGTTGTAAGGCAGAGTTTGCTTTTGCAATTGCAAGCAATTCTTGCAACATTAACCCTTAGCTGGTGCAATGGGTTCTGAAGCGGGAATACACTTGGAATCAATTTTATACAGAAAATGGCTGGGAAAGTAGAACTTCGTCTAGATTTTTTATTTTCAGTTGAAATTATTCTCCACATTTTTATAATGCAAAAAAAGTAAACAAAGATGATAAAAACCTTACGAAGTTTCGGGGTAATCTTGGAAAAATCTATTCAAGATATAAATTCGACCAAACAACAAAAAATCGCAAAAATGCGATAATAAGGTCTAATACAGCACCAAAAGCTTAAAAACAAGACAAATGCCGGGAATGACATTCCTAGCAAAGAGACTTAAACTTGAAATACCATGAGGACTAGCTGGAGTTTGGTGTTTACTTTGAACTGCTATTAATCCGAATATCTACATGCTACAACTTCGGAGTGATGATAGATAGCATAGTCAAGAAAAGCGAATTTGGTTTATTTAAAATTTGTTTAAATAATTTCTGACTTTAAATTAAAACAAAAAATTTAGAGAAGGGACATTGTAAGTCCCAGACCTCAACCTAATCTACACAGATAAAGGAAAATTTGGTTAAAAAACCAAAAACATAATTATAGGAACTTCTTCCAGTTTTTTCCTGTCTTGTAATATTATTTTTTATCGGCAAAACTTAGGTAGTTCTTCCCTTTTTTTCTGTCTTGCTATCTAATTTTTAAATCGGCAAAACATAGGAACTTCTTCCAGTTTTTTTCCTGTATTGTAATCTTATTTTTATAGGTAAAACATAGGAACTTGTTCCCGTTTTTTTCTTGTCCTGTAATCTTAATATTTATCGGCAAAACATACGAACTTCTTCCAGTTTTATTCCTGTCTTGTAATCTTAATTTATTATCGGCAAAACTTAGGAATTTTTTTTCCTGTCCAGTAATCTTCATTTATATCGGCCAAACATACGAACTTCTTCCAGTTTTTTTCCTGTCTTGTAATCTTATTTTCTTTAGGTGAAACATAGGAAGTTCTTCCCGTTTTTTTCCTGTCTTGTAATCTTAATTTTTTATCGGCAAAATATAGGAAGTTATCGAAATCTAATTAGCTGCTCATTTTAGTTGCAGCTTCTCAAATTAAGCAATAATTTAAGTTAAAAAAATGCTATTTTCGACAAGGTTGCAAAACTTCACCTTTTTGGGCTTACTTAGAAATAAAAAAAACTATAATCGTCTTTAGATGTTGTTCTGAAACACAATTTATTTATAAAGATTTGAAGCTTCAGCTTCTCAAACTCACATTGGATTTAGGAAAATTTGATTTATTTCAATGTTTCGCTTTATCATACAAAATGTCTTTTAAATTCTTCATATTATTTTCTGTTTTTTTTGTATTTATACAAAAACTCTGCTCTATGCAAATAACTTTCAGTTCTCATTTGAATGACCTTGAAACTTGGAAAAAAATTTAATTTGTATGCCGTCATTCATGCAATGACAGCCGTTTTTTTATGCAAATAATTTAGACAAAACAAAAAAAATTGTATTTTAAATGAAGTTCGTGAAAATAAGTCATTGTTATGAAAAAGTTTTTGAGGCAAATTAATTTTAAAGCAAAAATAAGCTTTATTGTTAAAAAAAATACTATATCCTGTGGTCGGAAATCATTTGCTGAAAAACAAAAAATTAACGTTATTGCTATTAATATTGTTAAGCCAACAAGCTTTTTTGTTAGCTGTTATTAAAACGCAAGTTTGGTTTTAATAATAATATTATAAATAATGTTTATTTCTATAATTAGTTATGTTGAATTGACTCATGCAATGCGCAGCGAGAACTTGAGCGTTGACTCAACTGGACGCATTGGGTGTGCAATGAGAATTAATTATGCTTTGGGCAACAAAGAGCGCCGATAGTGGCGGCGCTTAGCTTAAGATGCAGCGACAACTCCAAAGCGACAAAGAGCGTAAGCCGTGCAAGAGGGAGTTGTGATAACAACTTCTCTTGGCATGTCATATGCTCTTATTATTGTTTTGACATGGGCGCGCTGTTGTTGTTGCGCTACATTCAGTTCATCACTGAACAAATATTATTATTAATATTGTATTCTATTCTATTATATTCTACAAATTTTCATAGCTGGTAAATATTATTTTTTAGACCCATGAGCGGTTATTTATAAAAATTTTTATTTTCATACTAAATCAGGGAAATAAGTCGATATGACTGTCATTAATGCCCAAAGGCAAATGTTTTGGAATAAGGAAATTGGTTTATAAAAAATATGTTATATGGATGTTGTACCTTACCCTATGCTGGATAGTGTTCATATTTAAAAAAAGATATCTCGAAAAAGGTACGGCTTGAATGTGTATCTTTGGTGCATTGCATCTCTGACTTTCACAAACAAACACATGAACCATTTCCAAGAAACTCATCATCAGAATATCACATAAGTTGAAGTCGAGCACGCATAACTCTGGCAGGGAATCCCAACCACTACTTTTCTGCAAATTGATCAATTATATTGCTTAAGCACTCCTAAATCAACAAAAACTACTTTCTTGTCCGGCATTTTCCAATTTAATATAGTCAGCTGATTTAGACCAAGAGTACCGGGAGATAGTGCCTCAGTGTAGGGAATAATAAATTTTGAAGCAAATGCGAGATAACAAAGGTTGTATACAAGTCGGTACGAAATTTAACCGATTTGTTTTGCTAAAAGTACATGACATAGTCAAGCAACTGCGAATACTTTTACAAACTAAATGTGGCAGGAATACATGGAAAAGTTACATGTTAATTTCAACAATTTTCATTCAAAATTCGACATAGCGGAATACTTTCGGGTGCCAAATTGATTATTATTCCTTTATAAAAAACTCAACTATTCGTACAAGACTTTGACATATTCAATTCTTTGAAGATGGTGCAAAACACACCTATTCCCGGTATTAAAAAATTTAAAATTAACTTATATACCCTGGAAAAAACAAGTATATTTTCGAAAAGTTTGCTGTTGTAATACAGACGGACAGACGGAACTGAGTGCACCAACCCGCAGCATTCTTTAAGTGACTTTGGAAGGTGTCCGATTTTTTTGCTTTTAGGTATTACAGTTTTGGCCATCATAAACTTAATAAATCTTTAATTCAGGCTATATATGTAAATAATAGTTCAGGTAAAAGAGTTTTATTAGAGAAAATCTTACTTCAAAAGATTTGAAAGATATAAATTGTGTATATATACATATAAATAAATTATTTTAAATGTATAATTTTTGAAATATATTATTAAAAAAAATAAATTTTTTCACTCTTACCGGAAATTAGAAAACATATACAAAGATATACATTTTTGACATTTAGGAACTAGAAACCTTGGGATTATGCAATATTTGAGAGATTAAAAATAAATTACGACTAATTGATAATTTGAGGTTTAGCTTATTATTTCTTACTTTTATTTAGTAGTAAAAACTTTTTTTTAAAAATTATTTTATTTCCAACACTACTCATTCAAACTAACATAACTTCCCTCTAAAGATGTTCCTCTTTCAACTTCTAGAGTCAGGCATGCTTTCAAATATCCTGAGCACAACCTACGGGTTAATAGACTTAATTTACTCTGCGGCATGTTTACCATTTTTATTGCCTACCGTTCGTTTGTTGCACGTTCTACAGCAAAAGGGCCGCACCACCGTTAATTTGATTCGATTTTCGAAAATGGCGCAACAAAACAAATCTTGAAAATTGTTGGAAATTGAAAATGATTTTCAACATTTTCATAGGAATAATGTTTGCGCAAAGTGCCGGCGTCGCCATGTTAAGCAAATTTGTCAAAGCAATTGCTTTGAGTATTCAATCCACCCACTTTTCCCCCATGTTGCAAGTTCGATAATTTGCTTTTTTGTTGCAATGTCTCTGGGTTTTTCGTTTCTCTCCCGCCGCCCGCTTTTTGCTGTTGCAAGACATTTGTCTTATTTAACGACTTGCAAGCCATCAAAAGTCGACTTTGGACAACTTGGACTCTGGGATGCGGCAATGTAATCAGCATTAGAGTCACTAAAGCAGCATCGATTTCTGCGTTATCGACAGCACTGCAAATCGCATTAGGAGGACTCTTAATGAAAGCTGCGGCATCCTGCATGCAGGCATGTACGACGAGTGCGTTCCATGTGCCATGTATGTTGCGCGCGTGCATGCGATGATTGATTTCACGCCAAAACGATTTCAATCAGCATTTCCGTTCCGATTTTTTTTTTTAACTCGATTTTCGTTTTCGTCTTTTTTTTCATTCATTTTCTTTGTATTCATTTATTGCATTACGTTTGCTGGCGTCATCTACTTACAGTTACAGACATATATGGGGGTTGTGCCCAGCTGGAAGTCAAGATTCTTAAGTACGGAACAGTGGGAGTAAAAAGTATTTGTACAGTTTTGTGGTCTGAACGAAAACTTGCTGCAAAGATGACTTTAAGGAATATATGCAGAGATTCTTTTGAAAATAGAGAGAATTTGAAAATAAAACACTTTGGGCCTTCCGAGAGTTTGTAATCAGAATGTTTAGAATAACTTTCATATTTTTTTTATTTTGAGTCCTAATAGAGGAATAGGCCAAGCGGTGCAACCTTAACTCCTTAAAGATTTGGCAAATAATAGATTTTCCAAAATAAAACTTAGACATATTTGTCATAGTCAGTTTTAACGCTTGTTAATCCGTGACTTCATAGAATTATTCAAACTGTTAGAAAGCGGATAACAAGTTAGGAAGTTCAGCGAAATAGTCAGCTTTTTCGGTATCAACAAACTCTTGAGAACTTAAAACTTTGAAACATTTGCAATACTTTCATCGATTACGTTTCTTAACCAAAGTCTCGCATAATTCTAAGGATTGCGAAAATATCTATAAGTTCCTAACATCTCATAACAATTAATCAAAACACTTTTATCTTTAACTTTTTCTCGATTTTCAATTATCTATAAGTTCTTGAGAACTTGTAACTTTTCACATCGTTGTAAAATCAGTGAGAATTCGACAATCTCAAAAACGTCGAAGTAAATACACGTTTTCCCATAATCACGCCACAAAAATACCTACCCCAAACCGATTCTATTGATCACAGCGTACACATACAATTTACGCCCACTGTGCGTCATCATCTTGATGGCATATTTTATATGGCAATCTGTTCATTTCCGTTGCAAATATTGAAAGCAGCTGGGTTAAGCTGCCATTACCCCGTGCATGAGAAGGAGTTGCCTCTATGAAATATGGGTCATGGTTGGCACTTGGCTTTAATTGTCGATGAGATTTCATTTTTTCCACTTGATTTCGCCGAATACGGCGTGAAATGTGCGGGTGACAAGCTGTCAATGTTGATGTGTGAATAATTTTGAGTGGCGCGTCAAATTCTTTTGGTTCCCAAACGAGGAGTGGCAACAATTTCAATTGATTGTTCAATCAAAGCACAAAACATGACATCAATTGTGCAGTCTGGCAACTCTATGTGGCATGTTTTAAGTTTTTTAACTTTGTTGACTTTTGGTCATGTTGCAGCCAACGCAAATGTAGCCACAACTTGCCTCATATGTCTAAAGTCTAGACAGGCTACTACGATGATGACAACAACGTCCACGACGACGACGACGACGACGACGACGACGACGACGGCGACGACTCCAGGCTGTTTGTCACTGGAACGAGCCCAACCCGCCCCTTGCAGTGCCCACTGTTGTGACAGCAATGGGCGTTTACAGGAAATCAGAGTCAACAGTACCACTGTACGGAATTTATACACATTTACATGTTACAAAGCTGTCATGGCCGGGCATATCCTTAGTCCAGACAACGAGAACAACAATTTATTACCTATTTAGCCTTAATAGCTCGGCCATGTTTTTATGATGACGCTTGTTGACGTATTTTGGGGGTCGCCAGCTTAATTTGTGATTAATTGACGTTAAAAGGGTTTTATAACATGACTGGCTCTGACCAAGTGGTGCTCCTGCACCAACAGCCGCCACTTGGCCACATCACTTTCCATGTCAAAGCGGTTTTGTTTTGGATATGGCTGGGATTAAACGCAAATAGGTTGGAATTTAAAGCAATTTACATAGATTGAACGGAAATTGTTTTATGGCGGATGTTGTTGATAATTTATTTAAAATTATTAATAGAAATTTTGCTAAAGATTAACGCAAGTGATGAATTTTTAATCTAAAAAACACAAGAAGTGGGGAGGAGTATGGATTTGGAGAGCGTTTTTCAAAAATAGTTTGTGGCAAAGTTGTCAAATTATTTATAGAAAAGTTTGGAATATTTAGAATTTAATGAAAGACCAGAGATACTTTTTGGGCAAGAGAGCTAATATATATGGAGTTGGCGAAAATTTGCAGTCTTTAAGAGATGAGAGAAGCGTATCTAAGCGCTGACTAGCTTTTTTGAAGAAAGCCATTTCCGTTGCTTCAGTTATTTTAATTAAATCGCTTAAGAAGAGTCGTTGAACGATTAAGATCTAATTATAGATAATATGAGAAAAATTCCAGTAGATAATGTTTTATATCTGTATCTCGCGTTGTACAAGTCAGATTGGCTTCTGAAAAACGACATTAGAAAGATAACATTTCGTACTATACAAACGTTTCCGACAGTTTTGTGATTGGTTGATTCAGTTTTGGTTTATTCTGTTGTGTTTGAGCTGTGCCAAAGAAAGACACTAGCAAGAAGCATATGCGCTATATTTTACAGGTTTTTTTCGTTAAGGGCGAAAACGCAAGTCAGGGGGCTTAAAATGTAAACAGCGATTATGATCCTGAAACTGTAACAGCCAATCACGCGCAATTTTGGTTCCATCGAATCCGCTCTGGTAATTTCGATGTCAAAGATGCACTACGCACTGGAAGGCCTTTTGTCGAAAATGTCATAAAATCATGGACATTGTCGAGTCCGATCGTCAGCAATATAAGCACTGTAAGCACTGCTTCCAAGAGCTAAAGATTGCACAAAAATCCCTTTGGAACTATTGGAATTATGCTGGATACGAAAAGAAGCTCGAGTGAACCCAAAAAACCTCATGAGTCGAATTTTCATTTGCGAATCTTTGTTGAATCGCAACAAAATCGACCAATTTCTGAAGCGGTTGATGACTGGCGCTGGAAAGTGGATCACTTATGACTACGACCTGTTGATGTCGAAACGCGGCGCGCACGCGGAAACGACGGCCAAGCCAGCATTGATATCCAGGAGGGTTTCGATCTCTGTTTGGTGATATTAGCAGGGAATTGTCTATTAAGAGCTGTTTCCATGCAAAACTCTTAATTCAAAAGTGAACTGTCAACAATTGGAACGTCAGGAGCAAGCAGGAAGGAAGAAAGGACTACAAGCGGCAAGCTTTGGCCAATAGCAAAGGAAATGTGTCCCATCAGGACAACGCCAGGCCTCACACATCGATAGTGACTCGCCTGAAGCTCCGGGAGCTTGGTTGGGAGGTACTTAGTTCGGACCTGGAAACAAACGATTAACATCCGATTTATAGTTTGGACCTAGCACCACGTGGTTATCCTCTGTTCCTGCGTCCATGACGAACAATTTTGCTATTGAAAAATTCGCTTCAAGAGAGGCTTGTGAAAATCTACTTTTCCAATAGGAACAAGAGTTTCTTCTATGAGAGAGGCGTTATGAAATGACCTTTAAACTGGCAACAAGTTATCGAACAAAACGGCGCATATTTGAACCTAATATATGGTAATTAAATCCTTCAATTTCAAGCAAGAATAATGGATTTCTTTTTTCATCTCTCGGCATAGATGAATGGAGAAGTATTGTTGAGAAAGCCAAAACCCACTTCGGGTTGTAGAGCTGAATGATGATGACTATAAATATTATCCTAATGTTTCGCCTATTACAGCTACAAAATCGGTATAGACAGTCTTAAATTAGGTTCTCGACAAATGCGCTCTACCAATTATCCTTCTGATTCTGCTACTTCGTTACGGGGATTATAACTTCATATTCCCTTAAGCAACATTTATGCATATTAGGAGCAGTTTTCCCTCTGCCTAAAACGCCGGAACTTTAGTATCCCATTCCAGCCAAGCAATTACACAGCTCTAAGTATAACTTAGGCCGACAATGTCTTGTCTTTCATTTCCTTTATTACCGCAAGTAAAACCCGAAAAACAACAACGTCACCTGGAGACCCCTGCCTGCCAACTACTGTAAGCCACAAAACTTCCGTTTTGGCAGCTTTAAGTTATAACAATACCAACAACGCCAACAAAAGGCAGGAGAAGAGTGCAAGAAACAGGCATTTTGGCCAAGTTAACATTAAAAGTCAAGAGGCGTGCGACACGTTGTTATTATTGTTGTTGTTGCCGTTGTTGCTGTTGATGTTTTCGTGTAAACTTCAACTCCCAACAACAACAACAATAACAAGCAGACCAAATAAAGAAAATCTCCCACGCCTTTGGTCGCAAAGCCTACAGCTAAACGAGCTGACCGCTTGATTAACATTTTCCCCCGACATTTTTGCCTGAGACCGTCTTCCATGGACACATATTAATATGCCCGAGTAGCTGTAGGCAATATGTCAACGAATTCTTAAGCGGAACACGTATCCCGTACCACTCCAGTCTAACGCAGACTACCGCAATGCAGGAATGTGGGTACCCAAGGATTGTGATCCCAAAAAAAAACGAGGAATTTTGGCCACGCATAGGCGAGTTTGGGATTAATCATGCCCAAGTGTATGCAAGGGTGTCATTACAACCCAGCCGGGTGAGTAAATAAGCCCTCTCTGAATGCACTTAAAATTTGATTTAAATTATTACGAATTATATTTGCTTTCCGCAAAAAAAAAAACAAAAAACAATAAAAAATACACGAGAGTTAAGAGAGTTACGAGAGTTAATGTAATTTTTGCTTGCTGCAACATTTGCCAACGCCATCAGCGGGATCTGCTGCCGTTTGGCAAATTTATTCCCAAAATCCCCAAAGCGTTCGTTGCACAAAAACAAAACAAAACCCAAACAAAAACAGAGAAAAAATCCCATGAAAAACGAAAAAAAAAATATGAGAAATTGGAAAATCACTTTCACAAAGTGCAGAGCAGGTCTCGTGAGCGCGCGTTTTCCAGACACAGAGCGATGGCTAGACAACCTGTTACCAGGCAAAGGTAACTATATATGGTTTCATATGCGAGGATAATACGAGGTGTGCTCTACAAGTTTTCTAAAAGAAGGAATTAAGCTTTATAAGAAGTATGTTATGAGCTAGAAGCTACCATAAAATAGTTTTATAAAGTTTTAAGACCTATAAGAGGGAATCCAGAAAGTAAATAAAAAAAAAGCTTAAGAACTGAAAGATAAACATTCCTTCAAAAAAAAAATTGAATTCGAAAGGTTCGAACATTAAAAAAACTTGTCTAATCTTTCAGCATTATTATTTAGAAACAATAACTAAATGGACTGTGGAGGTCCTTGTGTACGTAGCGTTTACAAAAGCCTCTCCACACAACTGTCAACCTCTGATGCTCTGGTTTACTATTGCGTCTGAAAAACTCTACGATTCGTGTATTCGGAAGATTGGCAAACGAAATAGGATAACTTACGAAAATACTGAAACTTCTTCTATTATATGTCAGCACATTGATCTAAATCTTCAAAATCGTTTATTTCAAAGAAATATAAAATCGATTTTCGAAAAATCTAGAGTAAAAGTGGTGCTGCGCAACATTCCTAAAGTTATTCGGCTTTTCTATCTATCCTTTATTAAAAGTTCCTATGCTTACTTGGGTATAAGTATAAAAATAGTATTTTTAAAATTATAATGCATTATTAGGATAACCGAAGAAAAGTCTGTTAATCACTTTATCTACGAGGCCCGTAGTATCGAAAATAATAATATAGATTTTAATGTGATAAAACATCATCATGATTGGAATAAAAAAGTAAAGTAAAAAAAGCAACTTTGAAAACTTTCAAACGAACTCAAACTCAACTCTAGAATAAAAATTACGACGTTTAAAGTCCTTATGCCATACTCAGCTATGCAGGAACTCCAAGACCAATAAAATTTCATTCAACTTCTCTATATACTTCGACCTTGCCAACTGATACCACCACCACCCCACTCAATTCAATAATGCCATGAACTTTTCAATCTCCCCTCGCCTATGCACACTATACATCACTGAATTTCGTCTGCATTCCACAGTTATCCTTTGTGTATTTACATAGAGCGTTGCAGATGTAGCAGGAGGCAAGTTTATCCAGAGCGGAGACATGACTGGCAGAAGCAGGAGCAGCAACCCATTACTCGACGCTGTCGACAATAGAGATTTCACTTTTGTTGCTCCCAAAGCGTCTGCAAGTTTTCCTAGCCATGGCCAAAACCTTTCACTGACGGCTTTTCCTATTTTTTTAACTCCTTTTTATTATGTTTTGTTGTAATTTGAGTTTTAAACTTGCATTTTGAGAGTTAAATGCATTAAATTCTGCACTCTCCACATAGGTACAGTTTGTGACAAAAACAACAAGAGGAAATGGGCCGAAAATAACAAATTTTGGTAGTAGTATCCTTGTATACAGTGTGCCAAAGGACGACGTGTTGACACAAACAACAGTGTCAGTGCTACAACACTGTCATGCTGTATTCATTGGTGACTATCCAATTGCCGAAATTCGTGTTTATGCATTGGGAGACATTGCGATAGAGAGTTATGGGTTTTAAGGGTAATATCTATAAGTAATTAAATTTTAGAGAAAATGCTGCGAATTATAAACCTTACGATTATTAAGATTTTTAGAGGCGATTGTGAAATAATGTAAAATGCTTTCGATTTCTGGATATATAGATCGTATGCTCACATTTTTTTGCCCAAGACTTTGTTTCTTATCTTATATTTCATGTTACCCATAATTATATTAAATCCCTTTTTATTTTCTTAAATTATTCCACAATCTGACTTCTCTTTCAGGAACTACAATGCGAAACATGGGAATATCTGGTCAAAGAGCCAAAAAAAAAATTGAACAGAAATTTAAGCAGACAAACGAGAATCGCCAAAATCAATTTTTTTATATATCGGAGAAATTGAAATTTAATTCCAAAACTTAACTTAAAAATAACTAGATCTTTCAAAATTAAAACAAAAATGTTTTTTTTTTCATATATCGAGCCAAAAAAATTTGAATTGAAAAAATTCATTTCAGATCTAGTTTCAATGAAAATTTCAAATAACGTTTTTTTTTTTCAATTTAAAAAGAGTATTATATTTGCATAATCCACTGATATGTCACTCATTCAGAGTACAACAAGCTTGCAGTTCTCTAGAAGTTCTAGAATTGGAATGCAGAATATTGCTAGACAAACAACATATGTTGCTTATTTGCTGCGACGACAGACTCTCTCTCTTGAAGGCAGATGAACCCAGTCAACTCACAGTGAAGACGACAACAATTTGCATATAAGCGATCAACCAATAATTTTTGTACTAATTATAAAGCTTAATGTGAACCAATTGAATTTCAATTTAAAAAACATATTTTCTTTTAAAGATTTGAAAATATTTTGCATTTATTATTAACTTAAAAAACTTCTTTTTCGTAGATTTTTCAGAAAATTATATTAGGAGACAATTCGGATAAAACCAAAAGTATTTTATTTTATTGTATTGAAAATTATAAATTTTGAAATAGAAATTTTATTTGCCAAGCAGAATTTCTACAAAAATTTCTTTTCAAAAAGAATATTTAAATGCTTTGGCCGGTATAATTTTCACAATTTTTATTTTCTTATAATTTTTTGGGTATAAAGCCTAGATATTCTTGATAATAAACTTGAATATTATCGCAAATTCCAAGGTAATATTTGAAGAAACAAACGGCTGCAGTGCTAAAATTATTTAATTAAACAATTTTAAAAAATAAAAATCATTGTCGAATCACAGATTACTTTGGTAAACCTCTTCCAATATTTCTTGCTCTTGTATGGAGTTTCCTGATTGTTTTTTCGGTTTCTGCCGCCACTGTCCTGCGTCAGATCAGTTTTGACCTGCCTTTACTTTTGAAGCCTTCAGGATTCCAATACAGTAATGTGGAGGGGAATTCCTCGGAACTGTCTCATAGGGTATGACCCAACCATCCGTATTTGCTCTTTGCGATTAATTTTTTAACGGGCTTTTGCCTGCAAACTTCCCACAGTCGTCGGTTCGATGTAGTTCTGGGCCAGTAGATGCGTAATATGTTACGCAAACAACGATTAATTTAACAATTATCTTTTCCTAAAAAATTTTCGGGTAGTATCATCAATACAATATATATATACAAGGAAGTCTCCGAAATCTTAGCGTGTCAAACAAAAAAAAAATCTGTACAACTACAATTTTGAAAGCATCCTTCCTAAAGAACAAACTATCCTTAACATTCATTTTTACGACTTAAACAATCAGCATCTCAGCACAGAAAATTAACAAAAGTTATAAATAGAGCATTCTGAATTCGGTTGTAAAAACGCGAAACCTTTGCACATATGAAAACACCTCAAAGAATCACTCAATTTCGCTGTTTTGTTGAAAGATCTTGAAAGAATTTTGAAATCGTCAATGGGTTCGGCCAATGGGTTGCGTACTGAGCAATCTAAGAATTGTGGAATTCATGGTAACCCCCAAAATCCCAAAAATCACCAAAGTACTCATCGAAATCTTCTGCGATACGAAAATAATTTATGCAAAACTCTAATTACGCATAAACTAAAAATATAAAGCTCGATAGATGCTTTGGTATGTGTGATATGGGAAGGGAAACGGGCGCAAGCGAGACAATTTGTCTGGATACCATAGATGTGTGCATCCTTTGTAGCGCTCGACTGAATGATTTTGCATTCATATGTACTCATGTGCACATATCAGTGTCTGGCAGCCCGTCTGCGGCCTTGAATATACTCAAAGTCAAAGCCACAACTTAATCGCCTTGTGGAGCAGCAGCAGCAGCTACAGCCTCGAATGCCGACAATGTGTTATTCCAGGGATGCCAGGCATGGCTGGTGCTGGTGTTGGCTGACACCATGATGAGTATACCAAGTATCATTATCACTGTTGGCGCTTTTAATTTGCTTTTGGAAATGATTTATGTGTGCACTCATTAGGAGGAGGAGCAGCAACAAAAAGCAGTTCAAGTTTTTGGCTTATGAGTTGGATTAAACTCGTTGCATTATATTAGATTCGTAGATTATTGATGGCCAAGTAATTGCTAGCTGGGGCCCGGTCAAAGTTTTATCAAAAAGACATTACATTCGGTGACACATGTGACAACAACTTTTCTTCTGCTGCACATTGAAACTTCCAAGTAATCGGTTTTTTTTTTAGTTTTCCAACACTGTCTAATGCATTTTGAGTGTTCTATTTTTTCGGCAAGTTTCTCAAGCGTAACATTTGAACTTAATAGAGAAATTTGTGCTGCACCACGGGTTGCTCCCGATAAGTCGTTCGTCCGTGCTGGCCGCGACCATCAAACGCCATTTGGAGCTCGCGCACGCTCTGGCACTTCCTTGCGCCTGCTTAGCCGCAGAAGTGGAACAAATGGTCCCAGGACGTGTTTACTTTGTCTGCTTTGCATAAAATTCTACTTTGGGTTAACATATTTTTCGGTTCTACTTGGTGTTGCTTTTCATTCCGCCTTTATTTTTGTCAGCATTTTCAATTTCATGGTTAATTGTTTTTCACGCGGCATTTGGTTTGACTCAAAAACTCAGCAAATGAACAGCCCCCAGCACCATGAGACGCGCCTTCATTTCGAAAGATATTCTCTGTGGGTAGTTTGCAGGCGTCGGCAATGCCACATTAAGCTTCATAATTAGCACAAAAATTATTGGTTGATCGCTTATATGCAAATTGTTGTCGTCTTTACTGTGAGTTGACTGGGTTCATCTGCCTTGAAGAGAGAGAGTCTGTCGTCGCAGCAAATAAGCAACATGTGTTGTTTGTCTAGCAATATTCTGCATTCCAATTCTAGAACTTCTAGAGAACTGCGAGTTTGTTGTACTCTGGATGAGTGACATGCCAGTGGATTGTGCAAAAAAATACTCCACATAAAAGAATATTTCAATAATTTAAGTAATATGAATAGAAGCGGAATCTAGAAACAAATCTAAAAAAAAAGTTTTTTAGAAGAAACCTAGATACTACACTCATTAGAGCTTAATTGCTTAAGTCAAACCCGTTTTCAAAAAATTGCGTAGAAAAGCGATTTTATCTAAAATATGATTCTCTGAGTATACCAACATTAGCATTGTTAAACGGAAACCACTTCTTTTGCCAATCTTTCTGGTAATTTTCAAATAACTTCTCTAATTGAATTGGTTGAGTCTGTTCAAAAACAATTTCTAATATTTGCTTATTTGGGCTTTATATTTGGGATAACAACATTCGATTGCTGTCCTATATTTATAGATTTCGTCTCATAAAAATTACCTACTCTACATGGTCGTAGAACAAGCTATAGGGTGTTATTTTTGCAGAAGATTATGCACTTGTCCTTCCGTCCAGAGTAACTTCGATAATTTCGACCTCCAGTATTACCATTTTGTAGGTACAATTTTGCATTGCACGATCCTTTTCTCGTCTTATGCGAAATCTATAAAAACTTTTACGATTTCCTATTCTACCAACTTTCAACACAATTCATCTGTTTCTCTATCTTAACTCAGCTTGATTAGCCAAATCGAGCAACTTTGACCAATCACAAGCTGTGAAAGCCCAACTTGGTCAAGGCTTATCTTTTGGTTTCTTGAAATGTTTAAACTTTTATGTTACTTCCTACTTTCATCCTTTACATCGTAAATCCAAGTTTCTAGTCAGCCTAAGGTGGTTGATGTTGCGTATCTATTAAAAATTCACCCATCAGCCTAGGGATACCGATAAGTTTTAGATTTTATTTTTCAGGTTATTATTTAATACTTCTTGCCATTAGAATCGATTAATTACATGGTCATCTGGTTGTACTCCTAAATTAAAAATATAAATAAATAAATGAATAAAAACTGAGTTGATCCCCTTTATTAAGTCAATTTTCGGTTTTTCATAGAACCCGAATTGTTGAAAACCAAATTCACTTGCATCTATTTTAGAATTTAGTAATCGGAAGGAACAAGGTCCAAAAACTAAGTAAGGCTTACCATTTCACTGTTTCGAAAATAACACGGACTTTTCCTAATGAAAAAGGTCCCAAAATAATAATAGCATTTCGGTAAAGCACAGATTTCATATGAACGACACGCAATTTATATAATCCTGAATAAATCAAAATTATTTTAAACGATTTGAGCCCACGATTCTGCAAGTTCAGTTTCCATTTGCAATGGAACTTGAGACAGCAAAGCTTCCTGTTTTTCATGTTCAAACTATTTAGGTTATCCAGGGTGATCTTTGTGTTAAACTCTAAAATCGTTACTTTGAAAGCTTCAAAAACTTTCTCTTCATTTATAATCGGCTGAAACAGATTCAACAAAAACTTCGACAGACATTCTTGAAGCTTCAGCTGCTAATATCTTCTTATTCAAACGGACAGAAATTTTAATAAAAAAAAGGGATTTACTTAACACAAATCTAGACATTTTTGACAGAACAAAACTAGTTTTGCTGTCAGAAATCGATGCTCCCTCCATTTATTATCGTCAGATAGAAATAATGCTCAATAAAAATGAAGTTTCAGACGTTTCTCCTTTTACTTTTCAAAGCTTTTAAAAAACTATATTCGTTTCCCATTATTGCATTCGCTATCGAAATTTATTTCGTATAATCTTTGTTTCAAATTGTCTACGAATATTTTACTAATGCAAGATATTAACCGTGAATATCTAGCTCAAAATAGTTTCCAATGAGAAAATATGTAAAATTATCTTTTAGAATAGAATTTTAAAACTAGTTAAGGCTTCTGTTTCGTTTTTACAAAATTTTTGGAAATATTTGGGCTTATTTTTTGCTCGATTACGAAAATTTTATTTTTCGCGAATTCATTTTTCTGCCAATTTTGACAGTCTACTCATTTCATTTGAGTCTTTGTCAATTATGAGAAAAATAATTCGGAAAAATTACAGTTTAAAGCGCCCTCTAGCGGTAGTCGAAATAAACAAACTGTCAAAATGACATTCCTTTACAAATAAAAACCCTTGAATACACATTCGGTTGAGGAAAAATTCAAGTTATTGCAACCAGCATATGCAGCAAAAATCCGAATAACGATTACTTTTGAAACAATCAAATTCGAAAGATTTACAATTTTTCGGGTAATAGACAATTTTTGTGCCTATAGATTTATGTAGAACGCGAAAAATAGGCATGGTATTACTTTAAATAACTGCAAGAAAATTAGGATAGCCTTAATTCATATAAAAATGTTTTATATTTAAAAATCGCTAAATATATGAATATTATATTTTTTGAGCGTTTAGTTTGACGTTCATGATATTTAGAACGTTTTTTATGCACAAGAATAAGGTGTTTGTAATACCTAGAATACTGCAGTCGAATATAGGTTCTACTATGTGGGAGAACCACTTTTGAACTCTGTTTATATGAACTCGAATAACTTCATAGAGCAATCGTACGCTAGGGAATACCTTAAAAATTGTTCCCTACCATATAGTATTTTGATGCATTTTTACAGTCCAGGCTCAACTATTGAACCGCTTTTTAGCTCTACTCCAAAAAATCGAAGCACTTTAGTATTATACCATGCCAAAGATACCGATCTTGTGCCATTTTTACAGTCCAATATAGCTACACTTTTTGCCGAACTAACTCCTTGTCTCGTCCTTTATAACATCCAAGAACTGTACAGATCAATCATCACGAATTGCTTAAATATGATACTCTTTTTACAGTCTAGACGTAAACCACTTTAGCTCTGATTATATTAAATCGAAGATCTTTCCAGAGCATACCTTTAATATTATACCACGCCATATGTTATCTTGATGCATTTTTACAGTGCAAACTCCACTATTTGCGTGAACCACTTTTTAGCTTTGCTTGTATAAAATCAAAGACCTTCACAAAGCAACCGTGTAACAGCAATACCTTTCATATTATACCACGCCATATGGTATCTTGATGCATTGTTGTTTTCTGGCAGCTGCACATTGCACTTGCCTCTTGGGGTCTGCTCCTCCAACTCCCTTCCGTTTATTTGTGGCATACAACTTGCAGTACTTTTATCTTTGACATTTACTAATGACAAATTTATTCACACTGTCACTTAGTCCGTTGGTTGCTCCGGTTCTCTGGGTTCCTTATACTGCCCTTGTTTTCTCGCTGTCTCCGCACTGTCTCTCTCTCTCTCTGGATTCGTACGGCTTGACAGTTTTGCGCTATTTATCAGCGTTGGAACATTGGCGCCTTGCCTTTACGTCAAATGCAGTAAAAATTCTCGAGAATTTCGACATATTGGTCAACAACTAAAGCTGAAACACTTTGATCCCATAAAAGAAAATGGGAAAAATATAAAAGGAACCAAACCCCCAAAGCCAAACAGTAGCTCATTAGCACAGTTGTTGGCATCAGTTTAATTACGGTTTCCATTTCCATTGAAGTTCATAGAGCACACAAGTAACTTAAGTCAGTCAGACTTTGATCTTTCGAAGAGTCCATAGATGATTGATTGTTGTACGAAACTCAAAGACTCGCTAAGTAATTAATCAATTTTCTTTAGTTTAAGTACGAAAAAATAAATGACATTTATGTGTGTGCAGGCGGCATCATTAATTGTTTCGACGCAGAAGAAGGAACTGCATGCAGCAAAGGGCACAGACCCTAAACAAACAAACATATAAAAGCCACAGAAAATAAACATAAAAACAAAGCAATGCATATTATTAAGTACATTTTATGCATATCGTATATAGATACACCCGTGTTCAGTTGAATAGAGACAAAGTGTTTGTATTGAAAGACTGCGTTGTCTGAAAAGCATTTCCGTAAATAAGAATTTTTGCTTTTTCAAAGAAACAAAGAAAGTTTAGATTGAAGCCTGTATCGCTTAATATATCCTTTGATATATTAAGCACGAAATGCCAAGCTGTAGAGGTCGTATGGACTCATAGTTACCTAAAGTCAGATTTGGCTGACTAGAAAATTCCATATGTTCATACTGCATGCTTTTTTCCCCTTGGATACTTTAGGCATGAATTGCTTAGAATACTCAGTTGAAGAAGTCTCATACTCCCAAAGCTAGCTAAAGGTTGACCTGGTTGATTAGAGCCCATGTCCGATTTCAAACTATAGTAACCCACTTTATTAAGAAGATGCCTCTATTTTTACATTATGATATCGGAAATATTATATGTAATAGCTACCATAGTGGTGTTTCAGCTCAATAATAATCATCGTTTTTTACTAAAATATTTTTTACTAAGAAACTAGTATATCCCAATTAAATGCGGCTCTACTAAATTTTTTGGAGTTCCCAAAAACTATGACAATTTTGATGTATCGCTTGACTATACTTTGTTGTTGAAAATATCGTTAACAAACCCGGTTCTCAGAAGTCTATTAATAGTTCCAAACACTGCAACAAATACGATATAAATACATTGAGAATAGCTAAAGATATAGTAACTATGATAACGTCGTCCGTTTCAGACTACTCTTGCCCATCTCTCTGTTCATATTCGAATAACATTTATAAAAAGTGAGTTCCCAGTTTTCTAAATCCAATTATTGAGCCAATTTTCGGTTTCTTCTTAAGACCCGCATCGATGAACCTTAAATTCATTTGTATTCATCCTAAAATTCAATAGTCGGAAGAGGCTAAAGTCTATAGACTGCGTAAGACCTGTCTAGTTTCTCTACTTAATGCAAATTTTTTCAAGCAGTTCCGAACTGAACAATCGAATTTTGACAATTCTCATATTTATTATGTACAACAGGCAAATTACCATGATTGAAAGTCGTACATGCTCGACTTTAAGGTTTGAGACTTTTCTAGCTTCCATTCAAAACCCTCATTGCCTCAAACAAAATTCGGAAACAATTATCTTTGAAGAATTTCAAACTTAAATTGTCTTAGAAAGTTATTAAAAAATTTAATATATTTGAGCAATTCGGCTCTACCTCTCCTCCTTAAATGTAGTATAGTATCCTTTGTACACTTTATATAAGGATCGAAAAAATGTTTTTTGTTTGGATATATAGCTGACTTCAAAACTTTTAATTTTGTTCTGATTTTGTTTTGTTTTGAATCAAGTGAATATCGTGAATAGAAATCTGGTTATATGTGTGTTTATTTATCAAAGAATTGAAGCTTTTTCATTTATCAAATTCTACTTGAGTAGACACTTGAAGTTCCTATACAAAGAAATGTATGATATTTTTAAGAAAACTTTTTAGCAATAAACTAATTTGAAATACAACAGGTTGCTTAACTGTTGGTTGTTTAAAGCTTTTTTTTGTGGGAGTTCTAGCTTTCTGCACAAAAATGGAATTTTTGGAAAACCATAGATTGTGGATATTATTTAAAAGTAGTGGAAAACGTTTCGTTGGAACTTGCATACCAGAATTTGTCAAACATTACATAATTATCATCTATTATTTATGGATATTTGTAAAAACTGTTTTATATTATATTCTATTAAATATAATATATTATTGTATGATATCGGATACATGCGCTATACGGTTGAATTTTTAGCAAGAATAAAATATACACGAATTTTGTAACTAGCTGTGGTTAAAGTAATATTTTAAACAAATTAAAAAAAAAATATTAAAAATGAAATCATATCATATCATCATAAAAAATCAAAAGAAGTCTCTAGAGAATACATTTTTCTATAAAAAGGAAGTTCTTAAATAATGACACATATGCCCAAATCAAGAACTGTAGTCCACATGGAGAGCAATTTACCCATGATGTAAGAATTTTGAACATCAAATCACTCCGAAGTCATGAATTGCAGTAACTTTGCTTAGAAGAAACTCACCTCCCATTTTTTAGCATAAAAAGCGCTTTAAATTCTTACTGTTTTCTCTGCAAACCAGCAGCCTAGTAACAAAATATTACGATTTCATATGCTATACAATAAAATATTATATAAACTTTATAAAAAAATACTTACTATACCAAATCAAGTGTTTGTTAAAAATGCACAGCATGCAACTAGATGGAATGGGTATTTCCAAGCCCTTTGTACCTATTCAAGTGCACAACATTGTTTCATAGCTTGCTCAAAGAAGTATAAGTTTTGCAGGCGCCCGAGGTGGTCGCTGCCGCTGCCGCCGCCGCCGCGTGTTTATCTCTTCCGAAAAATCATCAGCAACTAAAGCGTTGATCCCTCCCCAAAAATACAGAAAAAATCGGGCAGGCAGCAGACGTTGAAACGATCATTAAATTGCACACTCAACGAAAGCGAAACGATCTTGATGGGATGCGGTAACACTGCAATAACATGGGGCCTTACATTGGGAGCCTAATTTGCGGCTGGACAGGCATTTAATTATAACAAATTTTATAGGAGTCTGACACGCAAAAGTCGAGCCATTGGAGCAGGCATACAGCATATTGCGCAGAATGTGATACCGAAATTTGTACAAACTTCCGAAATGTATAACGCAGTAAATCTAAAATAAAATAAAAGTAAATTTTAAACAATGCGCAGTGCGCGCATTATTGCCGCCTCAATGGGTTTTTTCACTTGGGCACGCCCCGGGCTAATCCTGGAAAAAAAAAGGGTACACAATGAAGCCAATAAACTGTACAAGTGCTTCCGCGCAATTTCATTCAAAGCGTTTTCACATACAACGAACGCTCCTTTTTGGTATTTCAATAACAATGCCAAAATGAAAGGAATCTCAAAAACCCCCAGTCCACGTACCGGGAGCACACTGCAACTGGCTGGCCTGAGAGCTGGCTGATTAAGGCATTTCTGTGGCTGCCAATTCGAGGCATTCGCTTTGTTTTCAATATCAATAGCAAAACGTTGTAAAAGACGCTGCTGTCGATTATACCTACTTTGTATAAAGATATTTTCTAAAAACCTTTTAGGCATTGTTTGTGAGCAACTGATGTACCCAACAGCCATGTCTCATTACCAACAACAAATATATAATTGGCCACGTATGGCCAAGTCGAGTGGCCCAAAACATTGAACTTGAGCGCTACTCCACCTCTTTGGTTCTTTCTTTTATATGAATGAAGCCATTAATTATGCAAAAAGCAATTTTACAGCAAAGTCAAAGGGAAATTCCTTGAGCATGTCGTTCTTATGCAAAGGAGCACTTAAGATTTCCAGACTAACACAAACAACGTTTTACTTTTAATCAAGGTGAGACCAAACACCTTCGTTTTCATTCTGGTTGATACGGGCACAGGACTATTAGTAGCAGCTTGTCCTGTCATTAGATGCTGCTATTAACTCTGCAAATATTTGCATAATGCCAGACGATTTTAGTAGGAGGCACTTACCAATGCCCTTGCCCAGGGTTATATGCAATCTGCGGCAGCAGTGGAAAACATTTTCTGGGCAACATTGAACTAATTGAGCTTGGGAGCGGCAGAAATCAAGTTTTCTACGACTGCCAATGGGGGTACTCATAAAAACTAAGAATAATCGTTTATGTTGCAAAGATTGAATATTTGTGTGGCATTTCGTTATTACTACTGTTTTTTTTCGTCAATTAACATAAGGCGTCATATTTTAAATATAATGCACAAGAAAGATATATGCATATTTTAATAAACTGTCCAAGCAAGTATATTGACTGGAATGCTCTAAAATTGTAAGCATCTGGGCTCTTTGTACAGTCATCTCAAGCCCCTTAAAGCTGGGCTACGTGCAGCAGTAAACTGGTTCATCATCTGAAAGAAATACGCTAAATCTGGGATATGAGGCACAGAATTAGAGTTTGTCATATTGAAAATTCGTTTTTTTGCGCAAGAAATAGGCTAAAAATTGAAGCACTCCCCTAAAATCTGGGCTGAGTGTAACACAAAAACGTTCTTTATATTGAAGATTCGCTATTTTCAAACAAAGTAAGTCTGAAATAAGTACAGCCCCCTCAAATCTGAACTTCTTGTAATAGAAATAGGGTTTGTCATCTTGAAAATTTATTATTTTCGAAATTATTTTTAGTCCACACCAAATCGGCCTTAAGAATGGTCGAAACTATTTACAGAACCAACTTTTATGTCTTTCCAAGACTTTTGAGTAAAAAAAAGGAGGCATACCAAAAGTGCTTCTTCAGTGCTTTGCTAGAATGTATTCGATAGTCTTCCGAACATGCATTCAAAAGAAACTCCATCGTACTTCGAAACTTTAAAGATCAATATAACGGCACTCAATCTGAAGTTAACTAAATACCTTAAACTCAACTCCAACTTTGTAACTGAAAAGATCGTCATAAGCACTCAATCTGAACCAACATAACTATAACTACCTGAAACTCCATTCTATTTCAAAACTCAAAAGATAAATATAAGCATACAAAGCATTTAATCTAAAATAAATCAAATACCTTGTAGATCATTGTACTTTGTACTCAAAAGTTCGATACAACAGCACAAAACTGAAATAACGCCCCATTGTACTTTGGAACTCAAAAGATCATTATGGGAACCCAATGTGCATTCAACAAGATCGAAATGAGCACCCAAAGTAGCACTCAATCTGAACTAACTGAAGTAGCGTAAAGTCCACACTACTTCAGAACTTAAAAGATCAATATAACCGCACTAAAACTAAAATAACTGAAGTATCTTGAGCTCCATGGTACTTTGGAACTCAAAAGATCATTATCGGAACCCGATACGGCACCCAAAAAGAGCTACTACAACTAATAGTTAGTCAGACAACTATTAAAGACAGTTCTAGTTTTATTTAAAATAAACTTAAAAATATTTCCTTAAATATTAATAAGTAAGCTACAAGGGTGAGGTCACATTTTGGGTGTTAGGCTTTTGAAATAATTCGTAAAACATAAAGCAAGTTCAAATCTTTTAAGTAGAGTTCTCGTTTTATTTTAATTAAGAAAATACTTCCAAAAATATAAAAAAATCAGATGTGAGAGTTAAGCCACATATTTGGTTTTCGGCTTTTGAAATAATCCGTAAAACATAAAGCAAGTTTAATTTGAGAATATTTTATAAAATATCAAAAAATGAGATGAAATCCATTTAAAAAGGTCAACTCCCAAGGCCGAAATAGCGTAGCTGGTATAACATTAGATAGTAAATGTAAGATCCAAAGGATTTTTTCCCCGTTTTTAGTCTTGACTTTAGATTGCTTTACCTTTTTGAAATAAATTTTATGACATCTTTTGATTTTGTAAGAATGACCACAAAAATACCGAAATCGAAAAATCAAGATCAATTCCCAAGCCCCAAATAGTCTAGCTGGTATAGAATTAGACAGCAAAAGAAAGATCCTGGGTAATTTTTTTCCAGAACAGGACCGCTTTGGTCTAGACTATTGATAGCTTTACCTCTTTTTTTGTAGTGTAAGAGTGCACCAAAAAATACCGAATACGAAAGAGTAAGATCAATTCCCAAGCCCCAAAGAGCTTAGTTGGTATAGCAATATAGCGCAAAAGTAAGATTCAAGTTAAATTTTTTCCAGATCAAAGCCGACATACCAGCTCTAAATATTTCTTCCTTTATTTTTGTGTTTTTCAGTTAGAAACCCACCAAAAAAAATCAGAAAACTATTCATTAAATTTTGAAACTCGTTTTTCTGAACTTCTTCTTCATCTAGAGCATTACAACTTCGTTGTGCCACAATTCCCAAATCATTTTACCTGATTTTTCTATGCGCTCCCATTAGGCACAGCTGTGCCGGCTTAGCTCTTCACTAACTGTCACAGCAGGCCAGGCCTGTCTTGCAGCCATAATTCAGACAACTTACATACCATACTGTAGCACACTAATACCTACTTGTTCCAACCACACAACCTTCGCATTTGAACAAAAGTGAAAACCACGTAAAGCCACGCTTAGACAACCCAACAATTCTTTAAAAATTGAGATAGAAATATTCTTAGTCACCCACTATGCTAATAATAATAGTAATTCGAGCCAAAATATGTGACAGTTGTCGAGTTAATCCGTAAATAGCCCGGAGCAGTGGCTGTGACAAAGTCCGGAACAAATGTCATGAATTGGTAGCATGCAATGGGTCCGTCGGTCGGTTGGTCGATCGGGCCTGCTCTGCGCAGTTGTTCGGGGTAGTGCAAAGGTGTCAGCAAGCCAAATGTAATAATTTTAATGATTTTTCATAAATGCAAAGTCTATGCACAGGCCACTTGGCGGGGGGTTAACAACAAAGAGCGGAACATGCAACATGAACTAGATATGGATTGGGTTGGGCCAGCGGCACGCGGCGCTTTTAAAATCACTTAAGGGTAAGGCCAAGGGTAGCTGCTGCTGTTGCATTTGTGCCTCTTGTGCCTCTAGTGCCTCATGTTATGACAGCACAACGGCGCTGCACCCTTTTTTTCTGGACTTATTAAACAATGACTACACACCACTTCTAAGCAACCCAAACACATCCACATCATCCACAACGTCATCGTCATCGTCCTCCTCATCATCATCATCGTTGTTGTCGTTTTTTATATAATTGCGCATATTTTAAAATACAAATTAGCAACACTGTCGCTGAATTTCAATTCAATTTTTTCTACACAGAGTTGCCTGCTTTCCTCTTGTTTCTTACGTTTTTGTCCAGAGTTGCCTTTTCAGCAATTTACTTCGAGTTGAATGCGTTATCGAAGCGTGTTGAAATGCGTTTTAAATGCCCGCAGGCGAATATTTTATTTTTAAATTTTAAATAGGGAATATGCCTAGAACATAGTGTACTTTGATATGAAAATAAGTGGCGGGGGGGACTTAAAGTTCCCCTTGACTTTTGCAGGCTTAACCATTTTTTATGCTTGTAACAAGCGGAGTGATCACTAGAGAGCCACAGTTGCTCATAACTTTGCAAGTTCTTAAGCGAAATGAGATGGATAGCAGAAGAACTGAGTTGACGACGGCGCAATGCACTACAAAAATTGCAGAAAAAATTGAACTTCAGCTGTCCTATAGGTATTTTGTTAGTTTTGAAAAAAGCTGACCCCTAAAAAGGCCATGCAGCTTTCTTTCCGAAATTAACTTTAGAGATATAATAATGTATCTCTTGGTTGGCTTTTTTAATGAAAATATAAAAAAATATTTATAAAAGGATTCCCATTGAAAAAACAATATCTTATTTAACTGCTGAAGCCATCTTATCTATGTTACATAGATTTCAAAAACTTATGCCAAGATGAGTCCCCCATAATTTGATAAATTATGCTCAAAGGAACTAGATAGCTGTCTGTATGAAAGTGATTTGAGATGGTTAGATTAGACCCTTGTTTTTATCATATGAAAGTGGGTTCAAGTGCGAAGGTAATTAGAACTTGTAGACGAAACATATTTTTATGAAAATGTTCTGTAATTATCAGTGTGGGCCTCGATAGCATACTTCCACAATGCATACGTACTCTACCAAAGGCATTGCTTAACAATAGACGCTATTTAACTAGGAACATCTCCAACCATTAGGATTTGGCTATAAATTATTATTGGTGCGTCTCTGTTCTCTTCGTATATTTATAGAGATATCTCTAAGCTCTGTTTTTAGAGCGTTGACCATGGTCAAGGGGATTTAATTTAATTACATTTATTTATCAGATTTATCATTATAAAAGAAATATTTTTCGTAGTGCAATTTTATAGTGCTTGTTCCCTAAATGCGATTTACGATCTCTATGAGCTCTCATAGTGCAAGTCAGTAAAAAATTACAGTTTTACAAGAAAAAATTTATTGCATTTTGATGATTCTGAAGAAATAATAACTAGACTCCGTAGGTACGACAATAGCATTTCCAAGTACTGCACAAAATATGATATGAATATCGCTCATTTATATCAAATAGTTTTATAGGGTAAACCAGGAAAAAAATATCGCATTTTTCTTTTATTTTTTATGATATTGTCACTGAAACTGGCTTTCTCAAGTTTTTAGATGGAATTTTCTCAATTTTTTATTTGTGTTTCGATTGTTGTTTTGAAATCTCGTCTACCAAGCAAAATAAGAAAAAATAACCCAATAAATTGCAGTGAGGTATAAAGTTGCTGTCAGTGTAAAATATACTTATATCAAAGATTCTCCAAAAACTGCCTTGAAAATAATTTTTTATAATTTTTAAGTTTCATAAAATAAGCAAAGTTCGAAGTATACCTATTAATTTTTCAACACAATTCTGGTACTTTTGCCGCAAGCAAATTTGCAAATTCTTTATCAAAAATGTAAAACTATCTTTAAAACAAAATTTTATACTTATAGCTTTTTGTGTAATATTATGAAATTTTTTTCTTTCTCTAAGTCTGCAAATTTTAATAATAACAGAATGAACCCAATAAAAGCGGAAAATGCTAATATTTTAAAGTCCAAAATTGTACATATACAAATCCACTTTTTTCTCGCCTGAATATTTGGAAATACTTTATCAACATTGAACGAAAAAGTGCGACAATTTTTTAGGACAAAAAGATTAACTTCATTTCCAAGAATTTATCATAATTTTTCAAATCTTTTAAAAAATCAAACAGTTGCTTCGAGTAAGAAAAACATTTTTCAAGTTTTTCATCAAAAATAAACATTGTAAAATTCAAAAATATATTCACGATAAAAGCATTTTAATTATACTAATTATACTAAGATCTAACCTACCAAGTAGACCAACACACCCCTCTACTCTTCCATAGAGTATGCCAGACCTTTTTTTTGTGCAGTTGCCTAAACGCCACAAACAGCCAGACATCATACATCAAGTCTCAGCCAGTCATTTCAGTCGCTTTCGTTTTGTCATTTCATACATAAAACAGCCAAGAGCAGCTTCCCGTGGCATATCCCAAGTCACAGTCGTCCCCAGTGCTGCCCTCTCCTACCAGTCCCAAGTCACTGACTCACAATCGCAATCAAAAAATCACCTACACGCATAGTTTGTCAAGTTCAGTTCAGTTGTTCTACTTTATCCGGGAATTGACTGAGTGTGGGTACTACTGTGTGAGGTATTCTTTTTGTGTTGTACACACAACACACATACCCTATACCTGTGCATAAATAGCAAACACTTTTTAGACTTTTCAGCTCGAAACATTCGAAGCTGTCCCAGACTCTGGCTTTGGCGCTTTACATTTATCAATGCCAATTCGGACAAGCGTCATCGTAGCCATGGTTGCGTTGTTATTGTTTGGGTGTCACCCACGTCACCCGAATGCTGAGGGAACAATGGAAACCGAGTGCTTTGGTTGACTACGAAGCTTGGAGTGTAAATGGAATTCTTTCAAATTGAAATTGCTAAATCCCAAAAAACTGTTTGAGAAAAAGATGGAAAAAAAATATAGAATTGTAAGTAAAATGCAGCCACCAAATATTGGTTGCAATTTCTTACTCGTTTTCGAAGTGTTGGGGGTTCATATGGAATTTTGCGAGACACAATGCACGAACTAATGGAGATTTTGTCAGAATAGTGTGGAAGTAGGTACAAATTCCGTCCCATTTTGTGGGGAAAAGAAATAGGCTTTTCCTTAATGAAGATAAGTTCAAAATGCAGAGTTCCAAGTATTCTTTGTCGAGCACATTGTTTTCTGCACCTCTCCACTAATTTTGCAATAACATTTCGAAAAAAAGTGTCTTCTGGACTCGTCCACATTTTTTTTTTTAATATCTTCATATCATACGAACCGGTCACTCCAAAATTCATTTGCATTTTGCATCGAGATAAGCAGCTGTTTGAAGAAGCAAGTTCTGGAGATTATAGCGGGCCTGCACTTCAATGTTTGTTTCCAAGTAATTTTTACCTTTAGTAGTATTTTTACATTATAGTCGTGGGTTTCTAGTTGGAGCCAAAAATGTTCTTAAATCAGATTGTGAATTTAGTTACGTAAATTTTAAACCGCACAGCCATATGCGGTCAAGCGGTATCTTGAAAAATTAAGTTGTCACGAAAGCCGGCAGCTTCTCGACATTCTTAACACAATACACGGATGAAACGCATTAGTTGTTATCGATAAGGTTTCCGATCAATGGTTTTGGCTTGTTTTGCCAGCCACTGCCCTCTAAAAATCAGAAGAAGAAAAGTCTGCAGAATACAGCAGTTAGACTAAGATCATTTCAGTATTAATTTTGAACCTAACAGCAATATGGGATCCAGTGTTATGATCTTGTAAAATCTTCCCTTCACGAAATCTGACAGTTTCACTACTCCAATGTATTCAATAATGTTTCTGATTATCTGATTTGGCTGCTATTTCAAGCTCATAATAGACCACACCTACCAAGAAGATATATACGCTGATAGTTCACAATGCTAAGCCTAGAATTCTACTAATTCTGGGTTATTCTGTCTACTGCTTTTATTTCCTGTAACAATCTGCTACAAAATCCCCCTACTTTCACATCATCTAAGAAACAGTTCCTAAGTCAAAAACGCATTTCGACAGCAGTCGGCTTTGTATCAGATCGCTTTTTGTCTTTGACTCTTTTTGGTAGTACTTGCAATCCGGTGCAAAATCCCTTCCTTTTATGGCTTTCAAGATACAACTTCGAAATGAAAAATACACTTTCCACATTTCTCGGATTCATCATTTTGCCAAATATGCTTGCTTTTGAATAAGTCCCCTTAATTTTTACAGTGGGAAACTTGCTTTCTGAGTCACAGCCAACAATTCTGCGAGTTCAGTATGCGTAAATCTTGCTATTGTATCAAACATTTTAAGTTCTCTCTTTGTTTTCGAAATCGACTCTTAAGCAGCATCGAAAACAATTTTTTTTATGACTAATCAGATTTTATATAAACTTCTATAAGATTCGCGAGGCTAACTTTCAAACTAGACAGACATTACCGCCAATACCGAGATTACTCTGAACACAAGTACAGACTATTTAGAAGCAACAAGAGTCAATTTTCTTTTCAGAAAACGACATTCTCCTTTCATTCAAACATAAAATCATTGCCTTTCGAATATTTTCGTAGAGATCACAATCACTTTAGCCTAAAAAAAAGTATACATGTTGAACTTCTTATTGTAAATATTGTTTCTATTTGAAATATTTTTAAGTTTTGGACAAACCAAATTCAGAACCAGTTCTCTGCTCGCTTTTTCCAGCTACCAAGACCCCAATTATAAAGAATGATAGAGAATATTATAGTTTATAGTAGAGAGAGAGAGTATGTACATCTCTCAACAAGTTTCATCTTTTTTATAACAAAATTTCAACTTGTAGCTTCTGCAGCTTTTCCAACACTACTTGGTCCAACTACAAACAAACCTAAACTTCACCACATTTTTCCCGTAAAACTTATCCCCCAAAACACAACCATATAATTGTTACGAGTAGACCACAAAAAAGTTTTCAATTGTAACAAAATGCAATTTGTGCCTCCTCAGACAATGTCCCATAAATGTACTTACATAAATCCGTTTTGCAACACTTAAAGCTGCCAACACTATTATCGTATTATGCCTAACTAAACGGCAGACAACAAAGAAAACTTTTGTAAAGCTTTGCCATGAACTTTGACTACCAACTGGAAGCCCCTGTACCTCTCCGTCACGAGTCTAAAACAAAATTTTGTGTGCCCCGTGTGTGCACTTTGGGTGCTGATAAGTTATCTCAATGTTCCCCCTGTTTGTCTGTTACAAATGTTGCAATATTTATGCTCACACACACACACTCTCCCGGAGAGCTCCATGTATTTATTATTTGCACATTATGCAAATTTTATTATCGTAAATACTTTTTCAAACAAAAAACAAAACGACTCAAAGCGAACGCCGCCGTGTGCAGATGATATATGATAAGCAATATATGGGAAATAACAAAAGCTACAAAAGGCAACAAATCATCTAAATCTGCAGAAAGCAAAGAAGATTTATTTTTTTATATTAATAAAAATGTAACTTGCATGTAAATATGATGATGCTCTCTCTCTAGTCGAGAAATATTAAAAGTACTTCAGGCTGTATGTAAGCTACTTTTCTAACTGAAATGAATGTTCTGCAATTTATTGCGACAATCGTGGGATTTGCATAACTTGTATTATTTCGAACCCAATACTGCCACTTAAGGACGTCATAAAACTACAAGTATATCTGGCTTTTTGGTTTCAGTTACCCCGAAATGAGCAACATATCGTCATTGCAGTAAATTGGGGCAAAACCGACCTACAACAGTTGCTCAAACATTCAGAACACAACAACTATTAAACGAGCTAGGGGCAAACCTGACCTCCCATAAAATTATAAACAAAAGCAGTCTTCTATGCGTTTCTCTTTGTTTCAGTCATCTCGAAATAAGCAATATTACGTCTTTAATGTAAATTGGGGCAAAACCGACTTACAGTACTTTCTCAAGCATCTAGAATGCATCAACTATTGAAGAAGTTACGGCCAAACGTGACCTTCCAATATTTCACAAAAGAGATAATCCTTAGTGTGCTTAAAACAATGTTATTTCAATTATTAAATCAATAAAGATCAGTTGAAGAATTTCAAATGGTTTTGAAATACCTAGAAAATGATTACGAATAAAAAATAAGTAAGACTTCTATATATTTTTCTTCGATTGAAATAGATGTAATCCCATTTTAAACATTTATATTCAAATCAATTGTAACGACAATATCAAATTTGGTGATTGGGTCAAAAAACCATCATTGTTGGTTTCGTTATAAATATTTCCGGTTAAAAAAGAATTTTCTACCATATAAAGTTCCTTCCTTAAGCTTCTTAGTGTTTACTGCTACTTTTGGATTAAAAACAGATGACTATATCGAATTGGGAAAACCGGAAAAAATAGTCGCTTAATGTTTTAAACGGACTTAAGCTGCTGATAATATTGCTTTATTTTTCCAATGCGCTCCGAGCACATTTATTTCTATGCAAAAACTTTGAAAACCAGCAGCTTTCGACATTTATTGGGACTACATGAATTATAACAATGTAAGGTATATCACGATTAAGTAATTTCTAAAAAGTTTATTCAGCAACTACAATTAACAGAAAAATTTGCCAAAAACCTTTCCTTTCCGAAAATCTGTTTCATATATCAGGCCATGGGCTATATTAAAGAAGATGAAGTATAATATAATAGTTTGCATCGGCAAGAAATGGCTCTAAGTTCATTCGTCTGTTCATGAAAGTCATTCTTAGCGTCAGAAGACTAAACGGTAAACACAATAGCCTTTTGGGAGATAGCTTACAAAGAGAAAGGACTCTTATGTGAATCAGCGATATTCAACTTAATTTAAAAAAACAGGTTTACGAATTTTGAGATGAACTTGTGAATACTTATATGAAGTTTGATACATAGTTGTTTTTCTACTAGGGAGTTTGTACTTTAGAACTTTAATTAAATATTCAAAGATTGTATTATCTTCAGTTTTGAAGCGACTGATAGAGTATTTTAGGTGAGTAAATAGATTTTTTTTACTAAAGAGAGCTCCAACTTTTCAAGCTTATGGGCTTAAACCTAACAAGGAGCTCATTCTTCACAATTTATATAAAATATTTAAAATTTGTATCATCTGCAGTTTTGACAGATTATTTGAGGAGACTAGATTTGATTTATTTGACTATTGGGGGCTCTACGTATTTATAGTTTCAGGCTGAAGTTAAAGTCCTTATATTTAGTAAAAATATAAAACTGATTAGTAATGGATTGTAACCTGGAAGTACTATGATTTTCCAAGATGGTTCTATCATTTTTTAAATTCCAACTTTTTTGTTTCGTGTAGTTTTAGGTGTACACTTAGGATTATATCTTTGAGGGTATTTTATTTGTATGAAGGGTATACACTTATTAATTCTTAGTTGTACCTCTAAGATTATCTGTGTCTTTGCAAATGACGAACCATACGCTTTAGGTAAATTTTGTGCACATGATTTTTGCTTAAACATTTAAAGTTTAGAATAGAGAGTATTTTATATATGATAAACATTAAAGACTTGTAAATAATTATTACAAAAAAATTAGATATATAATAATAGAATAAAAATAACTCTGCGCTTCATTTAATGGGCTCAGCTGCTGTGCCAATGAGAGCCACCCGAGTTTCGACTAAAAACCTGAATAAATCATCAACTCATGTTCTGCTATTTTGAAATTGTTCACTTTTAAATTGCTTTTAATTACCCTTGAAAAAATCTTCCCTTTTTTCTCTATATCTTTTCCATATTTATTCATATGCAAATATATGGCGACTGCATATATGTGATGACACTCACAACTAGGTGAGCACAAGTGCTACTTCTGTAGGGGACGTACGTACGTACCTCTTAATATTCTTGCTGCATTTTGTGGAATACTTCAAGATGCCCGTTTGCCTAGTTCGGCCCATACAGATGCAAATGAGTAGACCGAAAATAAAGAGAAATCAGCCACAGACGATGATGTTGTTCGTCGCTTCGACGGCTATATGCGAAAAGTGTCGTGTCAAACTGACAGACAGAAGTAAAAATATGATTCATTGTAAACACTCAGGAATACTTCCGTTACGCTGAACAGCCCATGAAATATTTATAAATACATAAATGCAAAACGGTGAAAGACGCACAAACACACACACACACGGACACTTGGCTGCCCAGTGCAGCTGCAGCAAGTGGCATGCAACAGAAGCCACTGGTAGTGTGATGATGAAGATGCTGAAGATGATGATGAGGACAACTCGTCATCGAAAGCGCAGCAAACTTCAAACGAAAACGAAACGTGTTGCCACTTTAACTGCCATTTAAATACATTTCGCAGCGTGGCAGCATTCTGAGCCTCAGACAAAGGCCAAAGAAAGACATGAAAGCCGGGGTCTTAATGTGAGTACTACTACTCCAAGATGCAGCCCGAGACTCGCGCGGTATGACATTTATTGGCCGCATTATTTCAGCACCACAGCCTGCTGAAGACCGCAGTCCGCACATACAGAAGAAAACAAGTGGCAAGTGTTGGCACTCGAACAACCACATACCAGTGGCGTAGTTGGTAGAAGGTAAGAAGCTGATACGCTGGGTAACTTTGCCAGGCCAACCTAAGGAAGGAAATGCCTCTGGGTTTCATACCATACCAGATATATGACGACTTTTTCCTCGTACAAAACTTTCTAAAAATCTTTTTAAGAATACTTTTCACAAATACTATCAGCTTCTCCTTTTAAACCCCATCCAGCCCGCCACTGCCGCACAATACGATTCACATGATGATGATGTTTTCAATAATGACAACAGCGTCGACATCGACCAACACCCCGACAACGTTGATGATGGCAATGACGACGTCTGGGATTTGGCTGCTGCCCGGCATTTCATCAACAGCCAACAACGTCTCGTTTCTTTCATTTTTAAAGTGATTTTTGCATAAAATATGACAAGGCGTCTCAGTTAAAGCCACAACTCAAGTTGAGGAAAATCACCGGCAATTGCATGTCAAACCCAATCCCGATCCCACAGCACTGAGTATGATGCAATTGTGCACCGACAATTTATCAGCGCCTGCCTGGCAGCGCCTACTTAGTTAAAACTTTTGCCATGACCACGTAGCTGTAAAAGTTTCGCAGCTTCTGTTGCCAGCGGCAAAACATCCCAGCACTATCATCCAGCATTGTCCACCTCTCGCTTTTGCCATGCAAATGTCAGACCATGGAACATGACGCGGCGCTAACGAGGACAAGCGTTTATGTCAAAATCCGATACGTGATGCATTTAGCGAGTTAACTTGGCTAGCTTGGCTGGCTTGGCTGTGTTACTTTGCGCCAAAAGGCAGTGTCTCCGTAGCAGCGGGTGCCCGCACATTGTTTTTGGCCATTTGTCGTGTCCAATGGTGCTTGCACCACGGTGCAGCCGGCCTGCTGCCTGAATGCAGCTTATCTTGTTCGAGGCGCTATTTTAAATGCATTTCGTTGCAGGCACAGGATTTACATGATACGCCATTCTTGGCCTAATTGGATGCTCGCGAAAACCTTTTGCTAAATGCAAAAAGCTATCAAATGCTCAAGTTTAGCTGTGGCAATAGAATGAAAATGTTGGGCTGTGAGATGGATGTTGTCTTTAAGGTGCAATTAGATGTAGCTACAGTGACAATATTAAAGCCAATAAGCGGGAGATTTTAAAGATGAGAGCGATGCCCAGAGGACAAGCTTAAAGGGCAGCGTGGCTATAGGGGGCTCTGCCACTGCGTGGTTCTAAAAGCAACGGTAGTTTTCTCGAAGTGCTCAGAAAACGCTTTGAATGTCAAGCAGCAGAATTGTTTGGGTTTCGCTGACTCTAATTTGATGTTACTTGGGAACACCCATATAGAAGCAAAATTAAAGTAAATAGATGAGCGGAAGATTTTAAAGATGTGAGATGATTGTATTTTGGGCATGTTTATTGGGCAGCCTGCGCGATTCTCACAGTAACCCTAGAATGAAATTTGCACTGTATCAGTCTACGATATATTTTCTTATTTCTGCTGCAATACCCTTTATGCACTGTTCTGGCCAGATGTCATTAAGAAGAATAGCTTGTATTTCGAGGAACAAGATTGAATGCTAGACAATGCTGGCAAGTACCAACGAACCGAATACAGTTGAAATACTATGCGAAAATGTAATTAAAACTTTAAGTCCTTGCAAGCATTTGATTTCCTCTTCGAAAAGAAAATAACTGTTGGGTTACCCTAATCGTTTCGATTCTGGGTATTGTAGATTCACTTGAATCTGCATTTCTTAAACCTTAAAATCTTAATAGTTTCCAAAAGATCAGCGTTGACCAAGTTGGGTTTTCATAGCTCGTGATTGATCAAAGTTGCTGGAGTTGACGAAACAATACTGCAAGAGATAACCGTTGATAACATAGGAAATCGTAAAGGTTATTTTGGTTTGAATAATGCATTATGGAATCTACAAAATGGTAGTGCTGGTGGTCGAAAATTACGAGTTACTCTGGGCGAAATGCGAAAAAAATTTTGTTAGAATATGATAAGCCAATCTAGTATGGGTTATACCTGACCATCTGAACATCTGTAGATCGGTAAGTACGTCTAGATTTCAGAGATAGTGAAGAGATAGAGCAACCAACATGTCAGAAAAAAGCTTTTTGTTATCCGAGAGTATAGAATTTGAATATATGTTTCGTAGGATTGTTTTGCACCAACTCAAAGAATGGATGAAAAATTTGGTTGTAGTAACCAATAACCCAGGCAATATGTTGTATTTGATCATAATCGGTAGAGCAAATCGATCTAAAAGTGCATTTTTTGGTAGAAAGTTTCTTACATTTGCTTTGATTTTTCATATATTACGACACAATTCGGTAGTAGGTACAGTTGAGAGGCTTTCCACGCGTTGACTCAAATTTGTTTGACTATATAATATAGTTGTCACAGAGAATATCGAGAAAGAGACTATCGCGAGAAAACAACTTTTTTTAAGTTCTTTATTTCTACAAAAGTCATACAGGTATTACTTTTGCGTACACAGAAGAATAGAGTATACCCAAATCGTCAACTTTAAAGTACGTCATCTCAAAAGAAGACATAATTATTCCACAGCTGCACTTTTCTAGTTTCATTTAATAACAAATGGTGTTGTTATGGGTTGAGTAACTTATTCCCAAAGTAACTTAAAATCCATTAAAATTCCATAACTTTAAAATATCCACTCGCCGCTCTCATCTCACTGCAAAGCCATCACGTTATTTTCTATGTAGACAGTTCTTTTAAAAATAATTCAGGAATTTGCATTCTCTTTCCGTTTACTTTATGTTAATCAACTTATTCATATATGAGTTGTCAGTTTAGCAGCCTCGATACCCCGTAAGGCTTTGAATTTGATTAGCAGAATTTGCAAAAAACCAGCAAGTCGCAGACTGTCTTCCAGTTTCCCCCCACCTGATTCTGGTTGGCATTCGGTTAGCTCCTCTCCACCCAGGTTAAGGCAATCACATGTTCTATAGCCATTTATCTTGATTTGTACAAACCTAACGACGTTTAAAATGCTTGTTTCAAGCATTTTACTCCATTCGGACCATCACGTTCCTTTTGCCACTTGGCTCGTCAACGTTGTTGTTGCTGTTTTCCTGGTGTTGCCAGTGTTGTTGCACGGCCATGTTTATGCTTGAATAATGTTGACAAAATCGTTTGCAGCCGCGCGGCAACAACAGTAGGAGGGACAGACTAAAGTGAAAAGAAAAAAAAAAAAACATTGAAGAAAAATAGAAAAAACTGAAACAGGCGACAGAAGAAGTGCAAAGATACAACCAGTTACATGCCACAGACAACATGCAACACTGCAAAGTATTCTGAGGCAACTCTAGCTCCAACTCCAACTGTTATTTCAGCAACAATACGAACAACATCAATGCACAGTGGTCATGGCACAATATTTTCATTTTAAATTGTCACAAAACAGCATTTTTTTTGGGAATCACCTCTGCCCAAATTGGGGATGTATTATCCGATGTACATTTATTTTGTTTAGACAGTTCTGCAACGTTGTTAGAATCCCAAAGGATGTACCAGTTTCTGAACTTCAATTTTATATATATCATAGTTTTGGTGATCTCGAGTAGGAATTCTTTTTATTTATTAACACTCAACAACACCTTCAATATACGTTGCAACCCATAAATCCAGAAACGAAAGAATAAATTAATCACACAAGAAACACAACAAAATCACACAAACTTAGTGATCTTGAATTAAGTTAAAAAAATCATCAAAGTTCTTGATTTAAAAAAGTGTTTTCATCAAAACTTTGACTTATTTTACGATTTCCTTAAAAATTCTTGACCAAAGATTTTCTTAGAAATATTAGCTGTACAACTTTGCTTCCGCCGTTTACCCATAGACGTCTTAGGTCTCAACGAGTAAGTGCTGATCGATATGAATCGTTTGCAAATGATATACAACAAGACATCTGACTTCAATAGAATCAGACACTTTATGGATACCTGTTTTGGCCCACAAATTGCTCTTGATACGTAAGGCGTGGTGGCTCCTAGTGAAAGCACGTCCTGCGAGCGGTGAAAGGTAAAGATTTTCGAAGACCCAGAATTGGAAGCATTACACGAGCAAGCTAAGGAGCACTTTCGTACATATGAAGAACTCAAAAATTGGTTTTGATATATGGATCACTTCGAATGATGAGCAGTACTTCCATCGCGAAATACGCTTGTTGCCAGAAAGATGGACGAAGGAGTAGCCAACAATGGCTAGTGTTTTGATGAGCCTACATGGAACCAACCAAACCCTCAATTTAAACAAAAAAAAAAGTAGCGGCCACCGCACACCTAATATTTTCAAAGCAATTTCCACCACTGTGTGCTTGGGTAAATCCCCCCAACTTCGAGCCACGAGTATTTGCAGACAAATTGTCGCTGCTTGGGTGCGAAAATGTTGGCAAAGTGGCAATGACAATGACGTCAAGTGTTGTAGTTGTTTTTGTTGTTGGTTGTAGTGTTGTTGCCTTGCCTATGCCACTTTTTGCGGCAAGCAGCAAAAAGCGTTTACTAACGGTAACTCGCCGCTGTTATGACAAGTGGCCGCGCTCCCGCTAAAACTGCTTAGCCCTGGCCAAGTGAGCCGTAGGGAGTGAGTGTGTGGGTCCACACAGTCGAAGAGCAACAACCATAAAGCAAATTGATGATAAAAAGTTGCCGCCATGGTGGCCAACCTTTCGTGTCGTTGCCAGTTAAATGTTGGTAATAAAAGTGAAAATTCCTGTCATCTTGTGGCTTAGTGCACTACCATCAACTGTGTAGGTGGCAACTCTGGCTGGAGAGTGTCAAGTGCAGCGCAATTGCTTTTGTTCTTCACTGCCCCACGGTGAAATGTTCAAGAAGAAGTGTTGATGAATTGCTTAAATATGTGCTTTAAGATAAGTTTCACGGAATGAAATCATATTGTGGAGATAAAGTTGTTTAAGAATGTTTTTGGAAAGTTAACAGGCAGGAAAGGGAAACCAAGTAAATGTTTGACAGAGTTGACAAAGTATTAAGTATTAGTATTCCGGCGCTGCTATTTTTGCTCTAAGGTTATATTTAAAACTTACTTACGCCATCTAGCGACCATATTTAAATACTGCCAGGGTAAAAGTTAATTGTCAAATATGACGATAAATAAGTAAATTTATTGTCCTCGACTCTGCTGTCAGCGCTCCAAAAACAGAGACCTACAGTTTACAGCCAAATCCGATTGGATTATGCTATTTTGTAAATAAATTCCCATTGACAATGGTCGTCGCTCCAAAGGTGGAGCATAGGGAGATTTTCCTGGGTAAATAGTAAATATGCTAACCATACCCCTGCTACACATAATGCACCAGCGCAGCAAGGTGGAATCGAGCCGTCAAATTTTCAATTTAAAAGCGAATACATAACCATTACGCTACCGAGGCATATAGTGAATTTCTGCTAGCTATGCCAGTGCTAGGCTATTCTTTCATTGCTGCTGTGAGAAATCGCATTAACGAAATATGATTTTAAAGGTACACCAACTACGGCCACAGGATTTGTATTCCTAAAAAAAATTGTAATAAACAAATAATATGAAAGACCACAAATATTCGAAGTCAGTTTTTGGTCCCCGAAAAGAGGTTGTTGTCATAAAATCTGAGATACTTCTGTTTTTATTTGTTTTAACTACTCAACTGTGAAAACTAATCGTGCGTTTCGTGCAAAAAAATGAAAGTGTAACTAATCAGAATTGTCTATGCCATTGAAAATCCTCAATTAATTGAAGAACAGCCGTATCAAAAAGTGACTGTTCTTTGTGCGGATATAATCATCAGTTCCTATTTATTCCTATGACAACCGTCAATGGCCAGCGTTATCGAGCAGTGATAACAGTTTTTGTGATGTCTTATGTTTTAGAAAATAGTTTCAATAGTTGTTGGTTTCAAGGACCATGCCATACTGTACGTCAAACTATGCATTTATTGCGACCATTGACTGGCCTCAGAGATCATCCGATCTAACGACACGAGACTTTTAATTGTGGGGATATTGTAATCCCAAGCCATACGCAGATCAGCCAAGGATCATGGTTTAAGTAAAAGACAATATAGGACGCAAAATTACAGCCAAATCGACCGATAGATGGGTAAAAAATAATGAAAATCGCCGCAAAAAGAGCATATTTTGTGCTCAAGGCCAAAGCTAATCATTTAAGCGAAATCATATTCGAAAAGTATCAACATAACTCTTTCAATCGAAGTAAATTCTTATTATAATACAAATGAAAAAAATAGTCTTCATTTATTTTTTTTTAAGCAAAATCTTCAACTTTAAATGTCCCACCCTGTATTTAGACTTCTTTGTGATAGTAAAGAGTGTTTTTTTTTCGAGGTACAGAACTTTAAGTTGGCAGCTTTCAAGTGAATTATTCTCAGTTTCATTTGGTAATTGAAGAATTAAAGCCAACCGATCATTAAGAAAGGCGTAAATACGTGGATTGGGCCCAAAACGAGATTGCCGTTTTTTCCGATTTTTACATAAATTCATAATTACTAACTTTGTCATTCCTGAATTGAACAACCATGATGTCCGGAAGCTGTGGTTCTGAAAAGACGGCGTAACATGTCACATAGCTCGTGCCGCAAACGATTTATAGAAGCACACGTTTGGTGACCGCCTAATTTCACCTGTTTTGCACCTGTGAATTGGCCTCCAAGATCTTGTGATTTAACACCACTAGTCTACTTTCTATTGGGCTATGTAGAGTCATTGGTCTCTGCGGATAAACCACAAACGCTTAACTATTTAGAAGATAACACTCGTCGTATTATTGCTGATATACGGCTACAAATGTTTGAAAGAGTCATCGCAAATTGCACGTCCGGATTTGACTACATCCGAGCCAGCCGTGGCAGTCATATGCCAGAAATCATATTTAAAATGTAATGAAACGAGATTATCTTTCGTATACATAAAATTCATGTCAACCCAATGATGCATCGTTGTTTTATTGCAACTTAAAGTTCAGTACCTTTAGAAAAAAAAACACCCTTTAGATCCATACATCATCTCCTGCAACAAACATCCCGCTGCAAAAATCCCAATCTTTCATGTCCTACAAGAAGTTATGAATTGAAAAAAACTACAACACTTATCGATCAGAACCGATTCACCATTAATTTCCACAAGCATACGATGAGCTTCAGCTGCACTTTTCCTTCCATTAAACATGAAAATCAATATCTTCCGCAAATGCAAGTCCCGACGGTTTCGAAAACATAAAAATCCATATTCTTGTCAGAAACAGACGCTATTGCATATACAGATGTCAAACTATATTAATGAAATAGATAATCTCTTCCAAAACTTTCCGAAAATATCGCATACTTAACTCAAGTCCAGACAATTTCGAAGATGCAAAGAACAATTTTGCTGCCAGAAATTGACTATGAGACGCTCAGATTGTTGCCAAAAGATGTCAAACCTTTTCAATGAAATAGCTGAGTACTTTCAATATCGACCAGAACTTGCAGATGAAGTCAAGCCGAACTTGAACGCTCAATCCCTTTTGTTTTATTCTGATAACGAGAAATATCAAATCTCAATACATAAAATTTAAATATCCCAAACCAAGTAAGCCGCCACTCAACTCTTGCACGAAGTAAACGCAATTCACATATAATTTTGTTACCAAAGTCACAGGCCTTGGCCAACTGAATCGTTCGATAACGATATTGCTTTGTATTAGTTGCACCTGTGACATAGTCATAACCATTACCGATGTTTCGATTTATGTGCAATTTTTATTATTATCTTTATACCCGAAATCATGGCCTGAAACTTCAAATGGAATTAAAGAAAATGCTGTAAAAAGTGGGCAAGAGCATACGGCCAACCAAGTAGCTCCAAAAGCTGATGATAATAAATTACCTCGACAACACTTGAGAGTGTGTCCAAAGTTCAAGTATTTGGATTGCAAAAGGGGATGGGAAGACCTTTCAGCAGGCAAATAATAAAATCAACCGCAAAGCCACGCGTTTTGAGCATTAAACGAATTGTGCGCTTGATTGAAAAAAGTTGTAAATTTTTTTTGCGTTTTCCACAAGAATCCTTGCCACAAAGTGAGTGAGTGAGCAAGCAGCCTTTGGTGGCGCAACACTCTGCAATGGTTCATTGTCGCCTCACGGGGCGACACTGAAGCAATTGATAAATTTAATGGCGTTACGCATGTCAAACTCGCAAAATCCTTAAAAATGTCAAATTGGCAGCGCAGCCAAAATGAAATAAATAAATAAAAACAACCAAGGCAAAAAAAGGACAACAAAACATAAACAAGCTAAAGTAGCAAAAAAGAAAAAGAATCAAGGAGAACCCAAGAAAAATGAGCAAAAGTTTGCACTTAGTAATGAAGCACAAAAAAAAAATTCAGAGAAAAACAAGAACTAATGGAAATGCTTTCTTATATGCAAAGTGTAAGTTGTCAGGTGACGTAAATAAATTGTGGAAAAATAAGAGGACTATGATAGATGTGTCCTTAAGCAATACAAAGTGTTTGGCTTATTTGGTGCAAAGTTTGATCGCTACACTGAGCGAAATGAGCAGATAAGTTGTGTGATTATATACACAACAGTATTTTACTGGGAAAGCAGTCTAATTTCCATCTCATATAAGGTCCTACGCGCATTCTCTGTGAAAGACTTAAGAAGTATGCCAACACACTATTATCAGTGTGGCTTCACACCTGGTAAATTAACCATAGACCAGGTCTTCAACTTGCGCCTAATCCTGGAGACGACCCATGATAAACGAATCGACACACATTTCTTTGTCACTTCATTCGATCCCTTTTCGAGCTACGACTGTACACAACACTGTCTGACTTTGGTATTCCTACGAAGTTGAATTGACTTTGCAGTATGACCTTGATCACTATCATTAACTTTGTCAAGGAAGGAAATGAACTCTCCGAACCTATTAATACCGTGAGAGGTTTCACATAAGGCGACCGACCCTCTATCATGCTACCTATTTAACTTCATAATGGAACGGTGTTGCGGATGGCTGGTGTATCTAGCTCCTTGGATACGCCGATGATATTGACTTCATTTATCGTTGAAAACGAGATGTCATCGCTGCATTTTCCGCAATCGAAAAGGAGTGAACGAAAGTGGGTCTTGCGGTTAACGAGCGCAAGACAAAGTATATGCTGTCTACAAATACGGATGCACAGTGCCCAGGTTCCCGGGTTACAGCACGTGTCCATTGTTGAGGAGTTTAAGTACCTTGACATCGCCGTTCATACAGAAATCAACATCAGCCTGTAGATAAGGCGAAGAATCACCCTTGTCAATAGATGTAACTATCGTTTTAGTAAGCAAATGTGTAGCAGAGATCTCTCTCCAATGAAAAAATTAACACAACAAAGGCTCATCCTGTCCGTGCTGTTATATGGCGCAGAACCGATGTGTCGCCGATAGATGCCGCTGTGCTTTGAGTGTCCGAGAGAACAATTCTTTGCAAAATCTTCTCTCCGTTTCGGATTGGGGACGACAATCGCAATCGAACGAACCATGAACTATATGAGCTCTGCAAGCATATAGATGTCGTCCAGCGTGTTACGGCACAACGTATGCATCGGCTCGGCCATGTCATTCGACGCAAAAGCCGACGAAGAATGACAAAGGGGACGACCTGAGCTCCGATAGAAAAGACAAAGTGCAGGAGTACCTATCTTCAATTGGAGTCACTCACTGACTCGTGAAGGCGTGCGCAAGCAGGGACGACTGCGTGAACAAGTGCGGTTAAAAAAAGCAAGTATTTTAGTTTGTGCCTGAAGCCATTTTGAAGGAGCATTCAAAACGAATTCCTTGTCAAACAAAGATACTTCTTTCCCTACACAATTGTTGAACTATTTTTTGATTCGTCTAAACTTGCTTTGAGAAATTGCAGATCGCAGCGTTTTGTGCAAGCGTTTCGATTCAAGATAGCTGAGATCCATAAGCCAAAATAGAGTTTCTTGGAACTTATGCATGGTTTACAATAGACATATCTTTTACACCGACGTTTCGACCTCAGAGATCTCAGATCTATTATCTAAAATAGAGTTTTTTGTCAATTGTACATGGATATGTTTTACCCTAGACTTTTCTTTTACACCGACGTAGGTCTCTAGAATCGCATCGACTAAAAAGTTAAAGTTCCTCTGAAAGGTCTGCAATCTCAGCGTTTTTGCAAGCGTTTCGACCTTAGATATGTTTTACCACAGACTTTACTTTTTCACCGTCGTAGGTCTCTACACTGAAATTTGAAAGATCTCTCAGACGATAAGTATGTGCTAACTATATATGACAGTTTTCCTGTAAGGAATGCTCCTCCTCCTCCTCCTGTGATTAAAAGATCTTTGCGTTCTACGGCTGGTATTCCGTATTATAAATACTAAGACCCATTTGAAAAGGTTGTTTTGGAATTGGAATTTGCTTTTATATCCATGATGGTCGTCAGACGCTGTAATCAGATAACGCATACAATGACCGCTTTGGTAGTACTTATACGTCTTAAGATAGTGCTCACTATATAGGAAAAGTTACCCTTTTTCTGTCCTATTCTCTTGAAAGAGCCTCTTATGTCAGACTGAGATAACTTTGATGTTACCAGACCGTCGGATATAGAATTGTTAAATGGAACTGCCTATAACAATTTATTTTTCTTACTTCAGAGATCTTTTCTTAAGAGATCTTAGTAGCAGTGCAAAAACTGTCAACTTTTTAAGGACCACAAATATATTTCAAATCATTTCATTCTTAGACTTAAGCTTCCAAATTATTAAACTACACAATTTTCTAAAACTCTCTCGTATCAACATTTTTCTACTACATTTTATACTGAGTTCAATAAAAAAATCTTTTCCAATAAAAAAGATGGATCACGCTTTGGACAAAAATCAAAAGCAGCAACAGAATAATGGCACTGGCCTGCAACAATTTCATTCAATGCATTATCGAGACGAACTGCAACTCAAGGATGATCGAACCGTGGCACTTGAAAATGCAACAAAAGACATCTTATATTTGCAACAACCCATAGCTGTCGGAGAATTAGTGGTGCTGGAAATGTTAGAATGTGTGGGTGATACAATGTGGCCAGCTCTTACGTTTCATTTAGCCAAACGCCATCCTATTGCAATTCAGCAGGACCATGATTATAATTTAACTGTGCCAAGTCCATCCTGTCTTCTGATGGAGAATTCAATATGCGATGACTTAGATGTTAATGGGTTTATACAAACATCGCGGGGTCCAATACCAAGATCGATTTTACAGCCAACCAAATCAGCCGATAGTTCTGTGGAATATCAACGTTTCGGAGTAATGCTTTTGCCGCTAAGTGATAATCCTTCAAAAGCTATATTGCATTATATGGTCAATGGTTATGAAAACATTCTAGCTTTTCAATATGACGAATTTCCACTGGACAATGAACCCATATATCTTGGCATAGACGTCCACCATTATATAATCAGCTTGCGTATAATTCAAAGTCAAGGTGTATCGCGACTTGAAAATGCATGTCGTTCCATGATACGAAAATTATATTCAAAAGATGCGATTTCAAAGATGCAGCTGCCAAAGGGTATTAAAAACTTTCTAATGGAATGGAATTATTAGTGAAAGTCTTAACGACTTTCTTGAAATCGTTTAAAATGTTATTCGAACAGTATGATATAGATTACCCAAATTTACCGGTTCCACCATTGAAAATGTTTTTAGCAAGATTTAAACATAATGTTCTCCATTGGTTTGGCATTTTTACGTGATTTCAGTGAAGGTTGATGCAGCAATTTTGTTAAAATTCGTTTTCTTGGCGAAAGATCTGATATATATTGAGAAGAGTATTGAACGTCTACACTTTGAAGTCTATAAAACGCTGCATCATTTTTGAAATGTGTTTGCTAACTTTATGAAAATTTTCAGTAAATTAAATTTTAAGAAAGTTAAAAATTCACTTTTCGTGTTCACTACAAAGAGGCCTTTTTTCGTCATTCTGTTATTAATAAATTTATAAAAAAAAAGGCATGTATTGGTAACCAAAATAATACTGTGTATGATTTAGTTAAATGCAATACAAAGAAATAATAAGAGCGCGAAGTGCTCTAGGTACTAGATTATAAATAAATTGAAGCCCAAAGAAACGAAAGAAAAGAAAGTTCATTTAATTTTTAAGGCAATGCAGCTCATTTATTCTTTTTGCGACAATCGAAATTGTTCTACTTACTAGATAAGATTCTAGAATCTAGTGCTGATACACATTTTTTTCAGTGTACCAAAATAAATATACATTTTTTTTTTGTCAAAACAACCAACAGCCACCAAATTTCGACCAAGTTTACAAAACTTTTAATGCGACAATCATTAATTCTGCCAAAGAGACAGTAGAAGATTGATAAAAATAAAATTAATTGATTTGATGCGAAATTGTGAAGTTGTTTCGGACTAAGAAATGGTTGAAATGGTCGAGAAATTTTTTGTGCGGAGTATTTTTGGCTGGCAAAATTGCACAAATTTTAAAAGAACTGCAATGAATCGTAGTAGCAATATAAGTATAGAATTTTTTTACCTAGGAATAGGCAAACATAACAATTAAGCGGTCATAAGGCTGCAAAAGATCGTCTACAATTTTTTTGTAATAAAACTTCTGGAGGTGGAAGCCATTGTGAATTGGCAACCAACCACGATTGTTGAGAGTTTAAAATCTTAATAATATACCCTTTTTTCTTTAAGGACAATAAATGGCTTACCTCCATATTGTTTAGTGATTGGTTCCAAAACATTTTCTTGCCAGATGTGAAAAAATATTTAATCGAAAAAGGGCTACCATCTAAAGACCTTATAGTTCTTAATAATGCTGCAGAGCATACCCAAGACTTGCAGCATGAAAATTTTAAAGTTGTAATTTTAACTCCAAATAATAATTTCGACTTTCAAGACCCTGCATATAAAAAGTCATTCAGATATATTTAAGATCATATCAAAAAAGAAGGAGTTCTCTATTCCTGATGGCTTGAAAAAATCTGGCTAGCAGATCGTAACACGCTAATTGAATGTAAGTAGAGCAAATAGTACAGATTCTTGCGTTCTATTCTCTATACAATACCTACCCCATTAATATTTAAGTATTAAAGACTAATTCAGTTAAATCTTTGTATCTAAAAAATAATAGCATTTATTACAACTGGCGCCGTCTATTGTGCATACGCAGGTGACATCTAATAAGAAAGAAGCGAAATCATCTTTCTACCCATAATCGATATAGGTTATGTTAAGCCGGCAGGCCCACAGAGAAGGGGTGACCTGACATACATCAGTCTGATCCTTAGTGGAATAATCTATATAATATTCTATAGATATCTGTAACCCGTGGCACATGCACGTACGATACATAGGGCAAACACGACTATGCCTGCGTACTAACTCTCACCTTACACACAACTCCTTTCCTACACACCCGTGGGTTCTACCGTCAAGTATTATTTCGCGAGTGAAGGTTGCCTATTTCAGGCACAGCAGCTCTCTTTTGCATCATCTCAGTTGCCTCGAAAAACTGGTGGGCATCACTCTATGGCTTCGACGCGTTTACTGCGTTTTGAGTCGAACATCGCAATCCCTCTCTTTAGATCTGCTTGAACGACAATGACGAAATGTCTTATCCATGAGATTAACTTTTCTGTTATAGGCTTCACGGGGTGCTATAGTAGATACCTGATCTACTGTACCTCAAGCAACTTAATAGAAACGCGAGATGACATCACTGCACTACGTATTGCCATGGTAGAATACGTAAAGGTAATGACAAAAAGAAGACAGAATCTCATGCCTCTCAAAAATAATTGGTTTTCGCTTGCTCTAATATGCGCTACCATTATCATATGCAACATAGTGTTCTGCGCCACCTATTGTCGATACCTTTAATAAATATATCGTGGGTATATCGTTTTCTATAGTTTTTGTGAGTAAAAAATGCAGTCAGTAAGAGCGCAGCCTGCTATAAAGATGGCAACGCTTTCAACGGACTTGTCGCACTGTACTAGTTATTCTTAAAAAGTCATCTTTTCCTTTAAGGAAACATAATTCTCTATAACATTATTTAGCCAAATCAATATCAGCCAAACTGTCATATACAAAACGAAAGTTTTGTGCTTCCAGTTTCAAATTGTTGTTGGATTACGCTTGAAACCGAAAGATTCTTGCTTCCATTTTCACCAATCCGCATGATTTATGGGTTTCAATTGCAACTGCATGGAAATCAACTTTCAATTCTCAATTTAGCCAGAAAAAAAGATACAAATTAAAAATTATTTGGAAATATAACTTATTTATATAAGTTCCATAAGCAATAAACTCTTAAAAACTTTAAATAAAACCAAATTCTTCAATTAGCTCAAATTTTGAAAGATTTTTTCACAAAGCTTTGCTTTATGACTGCCATTATTCTATTTCTCTGCACTAAAAATACAAGAAAATACTGTCTCTCTGTGACAACATTTTCCAAACTTTTCTAGTTTAAACTTAAAGTTCAACTACCACAAGATTTCGCATCAAATTGTACATATCCTCTGCAAGGAAGAAAAAAATTTTCCAAGTCAGAGTAAAAAAGCGGAAACGCTTAAAGCCTTAAAGGATGTGAAGCAACAAGCTTAATGTTTGTCAGCGAGGGTTTCCCCCTTCACATACATGTGGGGGTAAAACTTCGATGTGGGTCGTATCCTGATGCAGAAAAGTGGCTTTTTAAGGAAAAGCCAAAGTGTGTTTATTCAGCTGTGACTTAATTTCATTTTACATTTCCTCAAACAGGCAACAAGCTGCTTGCAACTACAACTTCATCTGGTAGCCCCGGCAGATGATGAGCTGCAAATATGTAGATACTTATGTTAGGATACTACGCACATGAAGAGATTAATGCCACTGACGTCTGCCGTCTGTCTGTCAGAGCAGCAGCAGCAGCAGCAAACTTCAGTTTTTGCGGTTGCCATAATGATGTTTACCAATGCAGATGATGATGGCAATGATGCTGATGATGAAGATGACTCTGTTGATGCTGTAGATGATGATAATGTGTTTTGACTTGCGCCAATGCAAAACTTTTGTAGCATCCCAAAATTTTTGCTGCATGCCGTCAAAATAAGCTTAGGCCAAAAACTTTTATGACTAGACACGCAGTCAGAGTCTTTCGAAGTCCCAGCACAAGCCGTCAATATGCTAATGTAAATGCATTGGGCGGAAATTGTTTAGCTCGAAACTTATTTATGTGTATTTGGCAAGTTATAAATTATGTAAAGCAGCGCCAGGTACCAGAGTTTGTTATCGAAAGCTGGCTTTAAGCATAATTTTACTTTTTTGGAACAAATGTTCTCTGCTACTGAAAATTTTGTTTACTTTAAGTTGAAGTTTGTTGGTAACTATGTAGCAACATGGGGAGCAAATATAGTTTATAATATAATAATAAAGTTAAACTTATAAGATATAACTGGGCAAAAAGATATAACTAGAGCGCAACTTGGCTTAGATACTCTTCAATGAAATCTTTTCTTGTTTTGTTGAATAAAAGACAAAACTCAGATTTCTCGTTTTTCAGTTTCATCTACCTTATCTCTTGTATTTCATCTTTTGCACACCTAAGATTCTTATGCCTTCTGTGCTCTTTTGTGGCTCCGACTTTTTGCTTAATTATTGTCTGTACTGATTAATTTAGTTTGGTCCAACTCCGACATTGGTAGTCATTACCTTTTCATTGGGAAGGTTTAATAATCATAATCAGCATGCATCAGCGATTATTTCCGACCAAAATATTACTTTTGGCCAATTCGAAAATATTCGGAAAAGTGAGGAATGTTTCGATTGTCTTAACGGATGTAGATTTTGAAAAAAAAAACTTGACTACGGCAAAGAACAACCAGACCAACTCAAAAACTCGGAAAATGATGATTGGTAGGCTTTATTAGGTATCGAACGCGAAGTGAACTCTCATAATCTTTGGGAGTAAAACCAGTAAAGAATTCTTTCAGTTAAAATATTTGAGATTTTTTATTTTAAAAAAAATGGATGTTGTTCCTATATTGATATCGAAAAGCATCTTTGGGAGTGAGCCAACAAAATATTCTTTCAGTTAAGATATTTGAGATTTATTCATAGAAAAGGCAATTGTTTGTTTTACATATAGATCTCGAAAGGCGGTTTTTTACTTGAAAGACATGAGGACAGGAATTTTAGCGCTGAATCCGTTTGGAGCTGAATTATGGATATACTACAATAATCCCAAAAGGAAAAATACTCTACTGAGCCTGGTGCTCCCAATCCATCATCTTATGCAACTGCGAGAAAGCAAAACATTAACGACTCTATGAGACCAGTAGAGACTCTGCCCGGTGATCCCTCTCCATCATCTTCTACAACCACAACAAAGCACAACATCCAGGTTTTTATGGAACCCGTAGCATTCCATGCAGTTTTGTAGCTATAAATTTATCTTGCATGTTCAGAAAAGAGCAGCTGTAGAATAAGGATGTCATCGAAGAAAGTAGTTTTGATGCTTTCAAAGTGGTGATTGCAGTTTCGAAGATAACGAGCGACCCTTCGCGATATTAGGAGTTAACTGGATCAACATTCATGTCAAACGCAAAGAATCATTGGAAGTGACTGAAAAGCAAAGGAATTGAGTATCGTAGATATACAAGTCGAGCTGTGGCGAAATGCGAATTTTCGCTTCGAAGCTGCTTCTTGTAAGGCAAGAAAGAAAGGAAGTTTGTACTGAATAATGACTGTATTAGGGAAGATATTCAACGATACCATCAATTAAAAAAAGTAATCTGCCTAACCTGGTGAATCCTTTGCATCATCATCTACAACGACGCCAAAGCGAAACATTCACGGTTCAACGGCCTTGCCCTGTATATGGTCGGAGCAGGAAGGCAAGAAAGTTAAGGATTTCTTGCACTACATGGTGAACGCAGATGAAAAATATATATTGGCAAATATGGTAAACCCAATCCATCAGCCTCGTCAAAATAAGAAAAGTACTAAATTCATACTCTATAATATTTGTACTGAGACCAGGAGGGTTTTGCCGACTTTTAGCCGGTGAAACAAGGTGGAATCAATAATGTGGAAAGCTATTGAACACAACTAATGCATTTTAGGCAAGGAACTGCCGAAAAGTAGTTTTGCCGCATAATAACATGGGGTCGAATGAGGCTCTATGGTTTATAAATTATCCGCTAACACTGAAGTGGGAGAAGCTCTTATCTCCCCGGCTGTATACTGCAGAACTCGGTTCTTCCAACTACTGTTTTTTTTATATAAAAGCAAAATCAATTTTCGGGCCCTCCGTTTTCAGTCTTTTGAAGTCATCGCACGAAAGGCTCCATAATTGAAACAAGGATAGAGAGAATGCAAAACGATGTGTGACAATTTTGGGTTTCGATGAGCAGTACTTCGAAAGATATATTTTTTACTAATAAAGAAAAACGTGTTTGAACAGAAAAATTAAATAAAATAATACCTCCAAAACAATGTAAGATTTCACGTAAAAATCCAAAAAAATTTTAGGCCTAGTCCTAAGCTTAGTTTGGGGCGAATGCAAAAAAGACGCAATAAATCAATATCTGAGTGCATTTCGCTAACTGTGGGGCTCTAAGGCAAAAGTGTCCAACGATTTTTGTGCATCAACAATTTGCTTCTATTCAGGAAACTCTTTTGTGAATAAACTAAAATTTATAAGAAAAAATATATATTTTTCGTCATATTCGACTGATCTTTGCACATGTGCTCCATTTGCCTATCACACATAGGAAATACTTTGAAAGACTCCAAAATCCCATATATATCTCATATTAATCGCCAAATATCAAAGTAATTTATGTCTTTGCAAGACATCACACTTCATTTAACGCATAAAACGCACAATTTAAGCGGCTTGATTTGAGTTCTGGCAATTATATAAACTTTCAAATGCAATGAGCCAAATGCCATTGACTCATCAGCGGCATCAACTACATCATTATATGTTTCCAAGTACCAATCTATGTATCCACACATACATAGTACTCGTAAAGCTAGCAATCCACTTGAGGCAAAGGCAAACAAACAAATCCGCAACTGACAGACTGCAATTCTTCCATCATCCATCTGGTCATGCATCAAAGCCAGAGCAATTAATATTTATATGTATTTATTTATGCATTTTCATCATCTCTTTTTCTTCTATCTAATTTTTTCTCGTTTTTGTTTTTTGTTTTTTGCTAATCTACAAATCAAATGCGGAAGAGCAGGGAAGACTTAATGCAAACATAATCAGTCAGAACGTTGCCAGATACTTGAAAGTTCAAATGCATTCGCAGCGAAAGCAAACATTTTATCCCTTGTTGACTGTTGGCAATGTTAAGAGCTGTGGATACATCTCAAATAGAGAGATACGAATGCAATTATGGCAATCATATGCATAATTTTTTCTTCTTATTATTGTTTATAGAGATTAGATAAAAAGCTAAACGATCAAATATGGAAACTGAATTGACTTTGCGAGCTTATTGGCATTAGAGAAACAATGCTTTTTTAGTTCTTTTATGCTCTTTAAGTGCTTAAACAACAATCTTTAAAAGATGAAAATATTTTAATAAATTTATTTCAATAACTTGTTGTAGGGCATTATCTCTTATTAAGTTATCATCTCTTTAGTCTTCCTGTTATCTCATCTCAAGACCAGCAAAGCATAGTAGAAGTTTCATCATCTTTATTTTATATAATTATCTTTATTTTATATTTTCGAGCTTCTCAAGTAATCTGTTCCGATTCGGTGGGTAGACTATAGGTAACTGTGACAGCCTCCAGGCAGCTATTCATAGAGTCAGTTTTGCTGCACTTTGGAGCGACAATCAATGTATTGCATGTTTCCTCAGCCTTTAAACTTAAGTTTATAAGTTTTCCTGTTTTCTTCATTTGTTTCGTTCCTACAATATTAAGACCATTTATCAACTTGGCTTAAAGAAGCAATACATCTTCGTTTTCCTGACTAAAGCTGATTTTATCTCATTTTATTTCATCTCTCTTCTTTCTTCAATTCCCAAGAACTATTTTATGTTTTATCTTTATTTCAATTTTTTATATATCTAAGCTCCCTTTTCATACTTACGTCCGCATTTCTGCTTTCGTTTGTCATATTTTATCTTTCAACTATTTATTGAAATACATCATCTCTTTTTTTAACTCCCATCCTTCACTTTATCCAATCTTGCATCATATTCTATCTCTTGTCTTACATTTCCCAGAGTTGATTTCTGATTGAAAAAAATTTAATTCACTTTCTCATCTCCTTCAATAATTTTCATCTCATCTACAAAATAAAGCCACCAATTAAAATAATGTCACTATTCACATTCAACTGGGTGTTCCATAGGATCAAGAAGTAATAAGAAAATTCGGCGCTAGATACACCGAACAACTGCCAAAAAAAAGTTACTGGCAATCAGCCTGCAGGATTCAAGTTAAACCACAAGCTGATTCAGAAAAACATAATAATATATGATATAATATATGATAACCACTTGAAATTTTGGCTGCGAAATCTTTTTTTAAACAAATCTAATAATGAAAATGTACAGTTCCTAAGTAGGAGAAACAATTAAGATTTGTCTTATCATCTCTTAAATTTTGCCAAATTAACTATGACTCTTAACGTAAAAGCAATGATATATGATATCATTTCAAATTTGAAATAAAAAATCATTTTTCAACAAAAGAAATTCAAGAAAGACAGATCTTAAGAAAAAAGAAACAATACAAAATTTGTTACTACTCATTATCTGTCATCTCTTCAGATCACATCAGCACTCTTCAAGATATTACGTCTAAAGACTGTAATCTTTTGGCTTTAACAACTCAATATAAATTTCGCAACACTTACTTGGCTTACCGCTCATATCTAATCTTTCATTTGTCAGGTTTCATTTGTAAACTCCCAATTTTCTTCTGTTTTCATCAATCTATCTTTTATCTCTGTTCTACTTTGTATTTCTATTTTATATGAACTCTCATGGTTTTTTCAATAAATGATCTATCTTCTATCTCTTATCTACAGTCTGTCATCTTTTAACTTTAATCGCTCACTTCAAATTTCCCAACACTTGTCTTATATCTCATATCTAATATCTCATTTGTCAATCTCTCTTTTATTTTTGTTTTCATTTATATTGTGTTCTATTTTATTTGAACTCTCATAGATTTTCGCTGTTTCAATAGATTATCTACCTTCTATCTTTTATTTACAGTCTCACTCCAAATTTTCCAACACTTGTCTTATATCTCATATCTAATATCTCATTTGTCGTCTTTCATTTCTAAAGTCCCAAACTTCTTCTGTTTCCATCAATCTCTCTTTTATTTTTGTTTTAATTTATATTGTCTTCTATTTCATATGAACTCTCATAGATTTTCGCTGTTTCAATAGATTATCTACCTTCTATCTCTTATCTATAGTCTGTCATCTTTTAACTTTAATCGCTCACTTCAAATTTCCCAACACTTGTCTTATCTCTCACATCTAATATCTCTTTGTCATCTTTTATTTCTAAGCTCTCAAAATTCATACCTCGTCTCGTTTTACCCACCTGATCACATTTCATCTGGCATATCACCTTTGATTCATGAACTATTGTAGAACCATAGGTAACAATTAAAATATAAATTGATTTATTATTGTTTCTTTCACCGTATCAAACCAAACTTTGCTGTAGAAACAGCAAGCCTTTTTTGTTAAAATCAAAGTCAAAATCCTTTTAAAGCAAATTTAAATATTTTTCTGGTCACAGCCAGTCATAGCGACCCAATTTCCATACAATATGCATGTAGACACATGCCAGTCTGTATTATTATACCACTCCTTGTATCTTTTTATATATATTTATTCCTATATATAGTTTGCCATAGTAGAAGCACGCCTGTCTCTGTCCCTGCCTCTTTTCGATGGGCAAACAATATGGATAAAAAACATCTTGACACACACAACAAAGGAAGAAGCATATCTTATAAAGTATTTCTATGTATTGTCAGACAAAAGCTTAAGCAAAGCAACGAACTCACTTTGAGACTGAATAGAGTTTTTATTAAAGATATCTGAAGGGAAGGGGAAAATATTATAGAAAGAAAAGTAAGGCAAAAATGTCAACTGATAAAGTATTGTTTGTGCATAATAAATGCATTGTTAGTAAAGTTTAAAGTTCTTAAAGTGAGCTGAAATCTTTGGAAATATTAAGTATGCGACGTGTTGTGCAAGGTAAACGTACTAGTGTGATTATTTTAGAACTAATTAGAAACGTGAACGACCTGACGTACCTCGCCAAAGCAGGACTCTGCTAAAGTAAGAGAAAATCGAAAGTATTATTGAAATGTATTTAGGGGACTAAAAACTCAATCAAAAAAGTTTCTCATGGATGCAAATACCGAATTTGTTGACGTTTGCAGAATTGCTGAGATTTTAATACTCTCTAAGTACGAGTCGTGGCCCCATAGGGAGTAAATAAGTCAAAAGTTTATGTATACCTAGTCTCGCGGTACGTTTCAATAATTCTGATACATCTTCTTTCAAACCAAGAACTCCTTCCTATACATGCAGATAAGGCAACCTAATCGCTTTAAAATAGCCATCCCATTTTATCAACTATTTTGATCAGCAATTTACAAGAATAGCAAAATCTTCATTAATAACTTCCTGCTCCCAACCTCCAACAAATATTAATATTTTGCGATCCAACAGTGTGCAGGCCTACAAATCCTTGCCAGCCTGTGTAGTTATAGATAAGGCACACTCGGAACAATTGGCACTGCGCAAAGTTAGAACAAAAGCAATAAGATGCTTAAATTATAATCGATGGCAAATTAATTAATTTAATCTCATTTGTCGCATCGTGAACTCTGGCATAGACTGAAATAATACTCTATGGAGTGCTGCCTGGCTTAGTTTGCATTAATTTTGCATTTCATGCTGGCTGGACACACAATGAATGCATGCACTCATCGAAGCATTATGCATTGATGGAGCATTAAAAACGATTGCAAGTTTTAGGAGAGACTGAGGCATATTTCAGCAGACAATGGCAAGAGTTAATAAGTCAAAAGTTTATGTATACCTAGCCGCTCGGTACGTCGCTCTTTGCATGCCAGAAACTAATTTTAATCTAATTGAAATTTATTTTCTTTAAGAATTGCGCAGCAATTATTTGATAACAAGTTACTACAGGTGCGGATTGACGCTTGGGCCGACGCACTATGGGCCTGGTGTGTCAAAACGAGTAGAAAATTAAATGTGACTTGGAAAAACCGTTTATTTTTAATTGTTTTCCGTGTCGAGTTCAAAACAGAAGCTAGCAGCATGCTAATCTCTATCTGGCGTCAAAGGCCCCTAAAAAGACTTAATTCCCCAAAAATCTAGACGAATTCCCAAAGATCAGTGTGTGCGAATGATTATCGACTTTGAAGACCAACGTCGATATTAAAGAAAAGTGCATAATGAAACATGTCATACATATCAAACATATTTTTGCATATATAGGTCCAAGTAGCAGAGTACCTGCCGAAAAGCTCAAAGATTTCATACCAACCCCCCTGAAGAAGCTTAAGGGAAGTAAATCTAAATAACGTTTTAAAGCATAATATTTTTTTCAAAAGTCCCATAGACTTTTGTTTGCCAAAATTGAAGTACATGTTTTTATAAGACTAAGAAAAAAATCGATGTAGCACCAAGAAATTCCACTTAAAAGTGGAACTCGACGTTATATTATCCGGAATCTAAATAACGTTTGGGAGATGGCGCATTTAAAAAACAATGAGAAAAAAGCGTTAATATATCAAAGCACAAGTACCAAGAAATTCGCCATTATAAATGGATATCGACAATGACATGATCTACGATCAGAATGCCTGCCGAAAAACGCTAAGATCGCATATCACACATCAAAAGCAGGGATGCTTGAATAAATTATAATTCATAAACAAATTTGAGTGCCGATGAAATCTCGATTAAATCGTAATTTGTTAAAGTTAACCAAACTGACTTACTTGTGTTCTCGGTAGAAACATCTTTTAATCTTAGCTTTTTCTCACAATTTTATGTTTTTCTCCTTAGAATAATAAAAATAATAAACCTTTAAAATGAGTTAAAAACTTTAGCTTAATTAAAGTTATCAACTTTATTAAAATTTCATTAGAGAAATTGAGCAACTCGAAACAAAGTTTTTTTTATGTACTAGACTAAGTTTTTTAGCTGTCTAAATATTCCCACGATGGTCAGAATACGAAATATTAAAAAACGAGAGATAAATCATGTCAATTGAGAAAAAGAAGAAGATAAAAGCAAATTTAGGAAAAGTTCAACTCATATTAAGGAGATATGGAGAAAGCGCTCTAACTTTCGAAAATGAAATATCGCTATCAAAACAATCCTGTTGTCTTAAAGGAATAATGGTTCTGCCATCCCAAGGGGTATTAAAAAAAATTAATGAAAATAAATAAATTAATAAACAATTTAGGGAAAATATTCGAGTTTATAATAATGGGCTTGCTTTTGCCGCTTTCAATGCGCATAATGTAGATTTGAATGCATCAGGGCCTCGATGAGGATTGTAGGTGAAGCTCATGTGAAAGCAACATCTCTCTAATCTCAATTTGAACAAATTTTGATTTATGACAATGTTCAAGAGAGCCAAACAAGTAAAAATACGAAAAAGATATTGCAAAGTGATCATAGAGGAAGTGCGGGTTGGCGAGCGAAAACAAAAATAACTTTAGCTCTCACTTTACAAACGGAAACTAAGTTGCTTCAGTTTTGTGCCGCCTTAAATTCTCAGAAGACCTAACTTGCTATCATTTTTCTCAGTATTGCTTCAAGTTTACTTCTCACAAAATTCTAATTTTTTCTACCTTCAAAACGCTTTTCGTACCACTGTGCAGCGTTCAATCTGCCGTAATTCGAAATGCATTTAAAACAGTATTCCTTTGCTCATTTCTTCCCTACCCTTTCTGTGCCTTTGACAAACGTTTACTGGGATAATTACCTTGTTCAAGTTTAAAGTCATGCAAGTCAATTGCGGGCTTAACCTTGGCTGATTGGCTTAAAGGATTCGTGATTTATGCAGGCGGCCGGCTATAATTGGAGCTCTTAAGCTACACGCAACTACCCGCGTGACTGTACCCCGCCGTTGGCAGTCAACTCTGAAGAATGCTAATGCACTTTTGAGTGTTGTAAAATGCCAAACACGCACGACGCATAGAGCGATATATATATATACACACACTCCGCTTTGAAAGCCCATTTAAACCAAGTCAAAGCCCCAAATAATTTCACATGGCTTATGCATAAAATAAACATTTCATATTACTGGACTCGCACATAAATTACAATTTAACAAAAAGTACAGACTTACGATTTCCTTTTTATAACAAAGCCAATTGCCGACTAGACTTGCACACGACCCCGAGACACCAATGTAAACCAACCAACCAACCAACCAGCATGAGCTGCCACATGTTGCAAGCTACTAAAGAGCAATTGTGCCGCTCCTTAGAGGTGACGAAATGCGACTTGAAATTTTTCACTACGTGATATGCCTGACAAATCCACAACAATACAAAAACCCAACGAGATTTTCATTGGAACTTACCCCCAAAACGGCAGACTATGTTACTCACGCCATGGCCATTAGATTTGGAGTATCTATGGAGTAAATGCAATCAATACGCATAGACAGCAGGTAGCAGTATCGTTATGGAATCGATGTATATCGCATGTACATATATTATGTGCGATGTTTGGGGCACAGAGAAAAAACAAAAAAAGAAAGGAAGAATCTCAACGCAGCGCATAATCTATTAAATTATCCTAATTTCATCACGAACCAAATCCCTTTAGTCGTCAGTTGCCAAACATCTCCGCCTGGATTTAGCTCTTGGGGTGGTGCGCTGTCTGGCCGCTTTCCACGTAAAACAATAAAAATTTGCATAATATCGGTATAATATTTTAGCATTATGTGCATGACAAAGGTGCAGAAGTGTCGGCATTACAAGGTACCATTGGTACGTACCATTTCCCCCAAACCCATAATTCTGTCATTTTTTTGGCTCCGACGATAATGTGGCATAAATGTGGCAACATATGTTGCAAGCAGCATTCGCAGAGACTTAACATTAGGAATTTGATGTGCTGCTGGGCAGGATGTGGGGAATTCTGTTCATAGAGCTTAACAGCATTTTACATATATTTGGCGTTTAAGAGATTCCTTGACATATGACGTTCTGGCATTGGCTTTAGACGATGTTAAATATTTTGCGGCATAACTTACACTCTATTAAGCTTGAGATTCCCATATGAAGTTCTTGTAACTCTGCAGTACGTTGGGCTAGTACGAGACCTTAAGGTTTCTTAGTTTATTCACAAATCCTCTCAAAATTCTCATCTACAAAGACTCAACTATGTCTGCCTTTTCCACGGATCGTTTCTTAGTTTTGTGGTCACTCTATTGGGTTCCAAAATACATACTAAGCAATACAAGCTCATAAAACTCTGCAGTACGATGGGCTAGTTCGTGGCTTTTAATTCATTCAGTTGAAAATATTTCCTTTAAAATTGTTATCCAAAAATTCTAGGCGGTATCTGCATTTTTCAATGGTTTACTCTTTAGTTTTGCGGCCACTCAATTAAGCTCGAGAATCCATCCTAACCTACACTCTTCAAACTCTGCAGTACGATGGGCTAGTACGAGACCTTTAGATTTCTAAGTTTATCCACAAATCCTTTCAAAATTCTCATACACAAAACCTCAGCTATATCTGCATTTTCGATGGATCGTCTTGTAGTTTTGCTGTGTAACTTACTTTCTCATAAGTTCGAGAATTCATACTGGGCTGGTTCGTGATTCTTTCATTTCAGTTTCAGTTTCAGAAAATATAATATACCTTTCCAAATGCTCATCCACAAATTCAAGCGCGTATCTGCATTTATATATATCTGCATTAATAGATCGTTCTTATGTTCATTTTTATAATTTGGTGAAACAGAAACTCTTTTATTGCAACTCTCGAGAATCCTTAGACACAATTTGAGATAAATATAGGATTCCAATTTGCTGCAAAAAACCTCTAAAGTACTTCATTATCTTATTTTTAAGTAGAGTTGTAAATACAATACTTAGAAAATATAATTTTAAAAAATAATGTTTCGATTTTACGATGTCGACATTCTTACGAAAAACGTGTAAAAATTTTCCTTAGACCCCGGTAGACCCTATGTAAGTGATTTATCGAAAGATATATAAAAAAATAAAACAGAGATAAAGAGATATGACTTATAGACAGGTCAAAGGTTGAAAATTGAACTTTAAAATCAAGTTACTTTATATAACCTCTCTCTTCTTATATCTCAATATAATATCACGTCAGTATATAAATTCTGAGTAATAAAATCAAAATGGAATAGATTTCATGTATTCAGTCGATGTGCTAGGTTAGAACTTAAAGGAACTGAGACACTACTTCAATAAATATTTTTTAAAACTCGACTTATTTTGTAGTTTGTGCTATTCAGAGCAGAAAGTATTGAATGGGTAAATCGAACGCCTTCAAATCGACAGGTATGCATTTCTAAAACAATTGGCTTTCTTAATCTTACACAATTCCAAAAAAAAAAAAACAAATAAAAAATTAGGATTCAAAACTTAAAACTGAAATTTAAATATATTTTTTTTTCTATAAAAATCTCTGAAAGTAGTTTATAGTAACTTATGAAGATAGGTAGATCCTTATTTGAGTTTGGACGGAATTAATATGGTTTTCGCTTTTTTTCGGGATCTAAACTCTGAGCCATATTATTTCTGAATAGGCAGAATAGTTTCAAATTTAAACGCAAAATAAAGCATGTAAGTAATTCAGGTAGAACGAATGTCTCGTGCCTTTTTTGACTTAATCAATGAGGAGGTCAATTGCCACCAACATTATCTAACTGAACAAAAACATAATCCGCAAATGCTGAGAGAAATATATAATTTCAATACAAAACAGATTCAACTGGAGAGTTGAGCATACTAGAGAAGGAACTCTCAGTTCATATGATGGAACACCACAAAACTTGGCAACACATACCAGGGAAGCAAAGCCCTGCAGTTATCGCTTCGACTGATATGGATTTATCTATGGGTTATTCAGCAATCCTCAACTACATTGCTTTGGGCAGATGAGCGACTCTGCAGATGATGGCACATGGCAAATCATGGCAACACAATACCAAGGAAGGAAAACCCTGCGTTATCATACATTCTAAAATCAAATTTTAGGTGGTATACAAACAATGTCTAGAAAACAATCCCAAAACGTATTCAGGATATCATTTTATAGTCTTGAAAGAGCTACAAATGCGTATTTAAAGTTATTTGTTCAGCTTTGTTGGGATTTGGAGTGCTTGCAACTGGGGTCAATCGACAGCAGTGTTCATCTTAAAATAGATGGAAAATCGTATGCGGCAGCACTTTTCTCTCTCACTTTTTTCTCTCATTCAACTTCAAACAGACTCTCAAAATTCCATAAACAATACTCACTCCTCTACCTCTCACTCTTTGACCATACTACGGTACTGAAGGGCTGTCAATCGCCACCAGCACGAAACTTACTGGGGCTTCAGTTTCTGCTCTCAGTCTTTCCCTTTCAGCCAGTGTTGCCACCGCATAATAAAATATTTCGCTCCATTGCCGCTGTGCACTTCATCTCTCTTCACGCAATTTAAATTGCCCTGCGCTAGTTTCAAATCCTAACTAATTACTTGTCTAATTACAGGGATTTTTCTCCCAGTTTTGTTAAGATTTTTTTTTCGTTTTTCTCTCCAAGTAGCTGCAATTTGTTTGAAAATCTCATTTTAAGCAGACTCGTCAGGCGGTGTAGGGTGTACAAGCAGCTACTGCACCAGCTGAGTGTTACAAATTGCAATCATTTCGCGATTTCCTTTCAACTTGGCTAAGAGTAAAGTCGGCATAGACCATGTGAGTGGCACAGTCAGCCGATACAGTAGCCAAATCCCACAGAGCTGCAGCAATTCGGTGCTTTTTTTTCTATTTTTCTAGAAACTTAATGTCATTTGTTTATTTGGACTTAGTTCTTGCATAAATCAAATGTGTATATTTTGCCATTTGGCGAGTTGTCTTGTCTGGCAAGTCTCTCTCTCTCTCTCTCTGTCATAATTTATATGCCAGTTTCGACTGCCAAAATGGAGGCGTTAAAACAATTTCGTTGTAATATATGCAAGTTTATTAAGTTATAGGCAAACAGCCAATGAAGCGTACAATGAACCGCAAAAAAAATCAATTCCGGGTAGTACAGTTTGCCAGAACTATGCTCGCAGTGCTGCATGGAACTCCGTTCAATGCCAGTCAATGCGGCAAGTTCCTTGTCCTGCCCCATAACTATCTAAGCAAGTGTACTTTGCGTACGAACTTTGATGATTGTATTGAATCAATATGGCAGCCGCAGGACATTCGATGCGTAAGAGAGCGTAAAATGAAAGGAAATTGGCAAATTGAATTTTGCGTTAACTGCTGCTGCTGGAGCTGCTGGAGCTCCTTTTGGATACATGCCCCTTGGCGTGCCCAATGCTCCATGTGCTTCGTTTAACTGAAACAAATCTCTGAATGCAACCAACTTTCACTCATTGTACAATCAAATATTCAAAGACATTTCTGCGGCAAGTCACCCCGCTACACTTAACTCCTCAGCTGCTCTTATCTTTCTTGGCCATAATTTTTTTTTGGGGGGAGGGGAGCGGGTGTTCAATGCATAATTAAAATCCATTAAGGCAAATTTTCCAATTGCTTGCGTTACTTCGTGCATTCAAGCCAAGTTCAAAGTTTCATTAATGAAAATGAAAAAAGTTTCTTGGCCAAAAATACAAAAGTTTTTGCATTTTTTCTACGTCATTTGGTCAAAACGTTCGCCAGTTCTGGGACAGCAGCATACAATTCTCTGCCAAATCAAAAGCCATTTTTGGTTTAAACAATTAATTTTTCGGTTTTCAAGTACTTTTCATTCTGGCTTTTGACATTTACACAATCATTATACGGCTGCTGTCATGCTTCATAAATTTTCCAGCATGCATAGTTCGGTTTGGATTCTGCTCGGTGCCTCCAATGGAATATGCCAAAGTGCAAAATTCAATCAATTTGAGCCATTTGTGGTATATATGATGGTTTGACTGTCAGTGGCATAGTGGAATGGGCATGAAGGGTTTCCGATTTAAAGTTAACTTAAGGAAATCTAATTTTTGTACATCTAGTATTTCTAGTTTCCTTTTCTTTAGTAACAAGTCTATTATAAAAATATATAATCATAAAAATATATTATACAGTTTCCTATAGTTGCTTTGAAAATAATGATCTCCATCAAAGATTATATATTTAGCGATTTATCTGCACTAAATACGATCTTTACTTTCTGAGTTATACAAAGTTATTTTTAAATATTACTAACAAGCGTATCTTTTATTTATCTCTTAGAATGTCTTTTCTTAAAAATAAAGCGGTATTGGTGACAACAATTCAAGTTGCAGATTTTTGTTAAGATCCAAAGCGGCAAGATCTTCACACTTGAGGTCGAGCCCACGGAAATGCCAAGGCCAAAATTCAGCATAAAGACGGAATTCCTACAGTTCAACAGCATCTGATGTTTTCTGCAAAGCAATAGGAAAATAATCGCACACTAAATCTTGCGAATCTTAATATTCAAAAACTTCAGAAGAAATGAGTATTCTTAATAACGAGTTACAAATTCAAGAAAATAGATAAAAATACAAGGCGATCTCCATAATTTACTCGATACAAGTTCTTAAACCGTTTTTTCAATGAAGGTAACTCCAGAATTTGAACTTTTTCTAAAGAGTTTTAGTGGTTGAAAGGTTCTGCATATCTGAAATTTCTTTGGTATAAAATTCAAAGTGAACCCGACTATCTAAAGGACGATTTCTTAACATCGAATCATTTCACATAAAAGAACCATTAGAACTATCCAAGAATATAATAAGTGCTCAAATTGTGTTAACGACGCCACAATTTTCCACAAGAGTTACCAGATAAAAGTGCGCCTAGCAACGAGTTACAATTTCAGAAAGAATAAATATGAAATCATGCAATTTCCCTAAAGGAGTTCTGAAATTATTCCGTATAATGTCATGCCAGCCTATTATGTTTTCTTGGTACAAAATTTGAAGTGATCGGAAATTTTAAAAAGACGCTTACTAAAGAACGAGTTTCAATTCTAGCAATATGAATCTTGAGATCTCTATATATGCAAAATTTGCCAAAATTTAAAATTTTCTCAGAGTCCCATAGTCGGCAAAAATAAGTGTACCTAGCAACTAGTTACAAATTCAGAAAAATTAATTATAAAATCACTTGATATATCCATAAATAGAATAAGTTACAAATTGTGCCATGAAATATAGCATAACGCTAGAATTTAAAATTTTCTTTAAGCGAAATGAGCTACAACTTCAGAAAAATACGAACTCTCTACATATCAAAAATACAATAATTACTCAATTTGTGTTACCGACGCCATTAACTGAAATAAGATTTTCGAAAATATTTTGAAAAAAAAAAAATATGTTTACAATCTGCTTCAAGAAACAATTTTGAAAATTCCTAATCGACGCTTCCGTACAAGGTTGTGAAATTTTAGACTTTTAAAGTTCGAAAGCTGATTCACTTTTGCTTATACGAATTAACTTACTGAGCATGTTTGGGGAAACGAGATTAAGAATATTTTACGAGAATATTAAATTTCAGAAATGTTTCCTTAACTTGCTCAGTCTTTCATCAGTAATCTACTAACTGGGACAACGAACTAGTCAAGATTTTCGTCTTTTTTTTCATACGATATCGGCTACCATAGTTACCATACCATACCTCTCATCCAACCCAACTACGTCACTGGCACGTACGATTATTGAGAGACTATCCGTCCGACTCTTCAATCAGATGAGCCAGTGAGTGTTTTTGACATAACCCGTAGCCTTAACTTCAATAGTTCAATGGGTTTTTCAATTAATCGTGCATTCGATTTGATTTCCATAGCTGCACTTCATTCATTTATAACTCAAAAAATACTAGTTTTATGCTCATAAGGATATACTTACCACTCATAGCAGCCGCTCAAGGCTCAACTCTCTGTATAAAACTACAAACATTTAATTGAATATTTCATGTAAACTTTATTTTATTTTTTTGTAGTTGTTGTTTGTTTATTACAAGGCTCATGGCCATAAAATATGAGGAATTTTGTTTATTAATATTTGCAATGTTGGGCCTTTTGTTGTTGTGACATGGTAGAAAAGTCAATTTATGCCATAATGAACTGTAAACCGGTAAACATATAAACATTTCTGCATAAATATATATCGCATATTGTGGGTCGATGTCTGTCTGTACACATAGAGCGGGGAATATGTATTGAACGCTTATTGATTTAATATCTGCCTTGCCTGAGGCCAATTTAATCATCATTTGTAGCAAATAATTAAAATTTACAATACCAACGAGAGGAGACAAAAAGCGGAGAACCAGACGAGGACGCGACGGTGTATGCCAGACGATGGATCCGTTGTGTATATATACGCAGGCCTTATGGAATGAACAGCTATATGCAATGTTATTTTAATTGCAAGCGGTTTACTCTTACAGCAAGTATATCGGAATATATGACTAACTTGTCTAGACTTATTTGCTGCGTTTTTTGAGGAAAGTAAAAATATCAAAAAGGAATTATTTTCTTTCGGAAGCAGCGACTTTTTCCAACTCTCTGAAAATTTTCATATTGCATATCGAAAGAAGAAATCGCCTCTGTCCTCGTTGCAATATCTGTGCCATTTTTGCATTTCTTCAAAAGGCCCACACCTCTGACTCCAATGCCTGTTTTTTTGGTCAAAAGAAGTTACTTTAATTGAACAAAAGTAAGACATACATTATACCAACTTTTGCTCCTCGGAAGCGACTACTTTTACCCAACTTCCTGGGAATTTTTACTATACCAACTCGAAAAAAGACAATTACTAAACCATTTTACCAATTCTTGCATGTTTTTGTGGTCAAGAGGGGTCAGTTTGATTGAACAAAATACGGCGCCCCGTAAGTGACTACTAATTCCTAACTCTCTAGAAATTTTCATATACCATCTCGAAAGATCATGTCCTCTTTGGCCTCAAAACAAATACTGAGCCGCTTTTCCACTTCTTCAAAAGACCCGAACCGGTAACCCAGCTGCATTTTATTTTTGTCAAAAGGAGTTAGTTTTTTTGAACGAAAGTAAGACATACTTTATTCCAACTTTTACTCCTCGGAAGCGACTACTTTTTCCCAAATTCTTGAGAATTTTTCCTGTACTCGAAATAATGAGCGTTCTCTGGCTTCGATACAATTACTGAGGCATTGTTTCGCTTCTTCAAAAGACCCGAACCGCTGACACCGATACATGTTTTGCTGTTTCTTGGAACGACATACATTATTCAACGTATTGCCATTCGGAACCGACTACTTTTTCCCAATTCTCGGAAATGATTCAGATTTTTTATATACCATATTGAAAGAATCAGCTCATTCTGGCCTCGTTCCAATAACTGTGCCATTTTTGCATTTCTTTAAAAGTCCCAAACCTCCGACACCGATGCATGTTTTTTGGTAAAATGGAGTTAGATTTTTAAGTAAGTTATACATTATTCACAGTATTACCCATCAGAAGCGATTACTTTACGCAATGAATGCTCTTCGGCCTCGAACCAATTACTGAGCCTTTTTTCTACTTCTTCAAAAGACTCAGATGCATATTTTTTTGGTCAAAGAAAGTTAGTTTTTCTGAGCAAAAGTTAGGCATACTTTATTTAAAATATTATTGCGAATATTTTTTTCCAAATCTATGGATCTATTTTCTAATCTTTTTTCAAAACAATGAGCTCTCTTCGGCCACGATATAATTGCTGAGCAATTTTTTATTTCTGGAAAAGACTACAAGCGGTGACCTTTAAATTCCTTTAATTCTGTTGCAAAACCTTCTAGGACAAGGGGAACGCTTGCAGATACTTTCAAAATCGATCATAACTATTAAATGAATATTTCATACCAAAATGGGTATGGTTCTTCTATAAAGAAGGTTTGACAGATTTTTGTTACTTTTCTTAGTCCTAGTAGTGAGAATCTTTTAATTCTGTTTCAGAAATTCCCCGGTATCAAAATAAACAGTTGTTCTAAATAGTGTCCTTGGAAAGAAAATGTTGCAAAACTTAATTAAAAAATGGTATGACTTCTTGGATCTATGCAATTAAGGGTAGACCTGCCAAACCGTTAACCGTTCTTAACTTTTGCAAGCGCTGCTAAGAAAATTTTGTAATATTATACATAAAATTGGAAGTCTTTATGACAAGCTGCATACTAAACTTGATACGAAAAGTACTTTTTTGAAAATTTTGGCAAACTTTCCAGTTTTTACCAATAAACCAGTCTCTGCGCGGTAGGCCTTAACGCTCGAAAGGGTATACCAATGTCGTGCATCTACTTAACTAGTTCAACTCTCCTTTTTTTTTGGTTTTTTGTCGTTTTCGCATAAAATGTTTCAATAACCTGCAACTGGTTGCAGCTTTCGGACTTTATTGTTGCTGCTGCAACCTCTCTCATATCATGTCGCTTGTCTCTTTGTCGGGTTAATAGTTGTAAGTTGCAAGTTGCAAGTGGCAGACAACTCAATGGAACTTTTGCATCGATTGCCATGGATTTTAAAGTAATCTTCACAACAAAAACAACTCAAAAACCCTCGAGCTGTATGAATTTTATTTGATTTCATTTAGTTTCATTTCCATTCAGTGAAGTCAAACAGCTTGAGGCGAATTTTGTTTGGCATTTTGCCCGGGAAACTTTTGCTGCAACAGGAATTAGTTTTATATGCGAATATGAGCAGGCCAGTGGTGGAATGCAGAGGGATGACCAGCAGGTCGTAGCTCCTGCTTAGACGTCTGAGGAGCTATGATGCATTTGGTAACGTAAGCCAGCTAGGTTTTCTTCTAAATTTCGACTCTTTCAGAAGCATACTTCTAATACAAACTAAATCGTAACTAAACTGCTTTCCCAAACTTCTTGTTCTCATTCTTAAATAAATTGCAAACAGGCTCAAGATTCTAGCAGGAGTATAATGGTACGAATGCCAAACAATCACTTTTATATTTAAAAAAATAAAAACATATATAATATTCTGACTGAATTCTATACTTTTACGTTGATATTTTGACTATCTAGTTTTTTCGAATTGGGCTAAAACAAAAATATATTCAAAATTTGTTCGTTACATCGGAATGAAGATAAGAGGCAACCTCAAAAAATATAATCCAACAGTCTAAGTTGAGTAAAATATTATAGATGAGAATGCTTATAAAACAACTTGAAGAATCAGAAAAAACTTGAAACGCAACCCAGCATGCATCAAATGCTTGCAAATTGATGGATGGTCATGAAACTAACTAAGGTTTACTAAAAAAATTATTTAAATCAGTTTGATCCTAATATATTTTAATAGTATCTGTACTTTTTCTTGAAATGCTTTTTTCCAAAGATATCGCATATGATCTCAATTGCAGAAGTATCTGTGGTATCATCAATCATTGTCGAAGTTAAACTTTTAGAATTTTCTGACCTGTCACCATTTGTAATAGAAAATAACCACCTCGCAAAGAGATCTTGAAGTACAAATGGGGCTGACTTGTACACGAATGGCAATTGACTAGAATGCGCAAGGCAGCAGGATTGCACTGTGTGCTCCAAGCACCGACTTGGATCAGAACAAAAGAAAAACAAACAATATCTAAAGTTCCACCAAGAGATTTGCGCAAGACAAACCTTGTTTCGAGTAGTAGGCTCTAGCGGAAAGTGCTGATCAAACCGAATGCTGACAAAACCAATTGAAAACAGAATACAGACGACAAAGACATCCACGTACATTATTGCAACGGAAGATAAATTCCTTTTTATTTGAAAATTTCAGTTTTTGAGCCAAGTTCGTGTCATTTGCGGGAAGTGTGCTGCGGCTGAAGCTCAGCGATTGCTCTTGAATACATATGACGAGGTGGCTGCACATGAATGAACCGCAGGAAATCGGCATGGCAGGCAAAAGGTTTTCGAAGCTGCACATTTGGAAGTATTACCATTTTATATGGATTATATATTAATTGGATCGAAAATATGGAAAAAATAGAGCCTGAATCGCCTTGAAAGAAAGGCTTCATAGGTGAAAGGATAGCGCAGTGGTTAGAGTGTTTGGCTCTTAATTTAAATATTGCCGTTGGATCAAGGGTTCGAATGCCGAACTGTGCGGTTTTTTAAATTTTATTTTTTTTTTTTATATATTTTAAGAATGCTAAAAAATAAATATTTTTCTCAACATAATTTTGAAATTGTTTAAAAAATATGAAATTTTTTAATAAAAAAAGAAATTTTGAATATAAATATACTACGTGAAATGATAGCCGAGTGGCTAGAGTGTTGGACTTTTGAGCCTAAAGCTGTGGTTGAGTCAAGGGTTCGAGTACCAATTGAGGCAGTTTGATTTTTTATTTTTAATTTTTTTTTATTTTTTTTTTTCGATTTAATTCTTACAAAGTAAATGCTATTGTTTAACTTAACTATTGATTTGTTCAAAATAAAAATAATAAAATTAAAAACAACAAACAAGGTGAAATGATAGCCGAGTGGCTAGAGTGTTGGACTTTTGAACTGAAAGCTGTCGTTGAGTCAAGGGTTCGAGTGACAATTGGGGTAGTTTTAATAAATATTAATTTTTTATCATTTTTTGTTTTATTTTAATTACTACAAAATAAATGCTATTGTTTAATTCAACCATTAATTTGTGCAGAATAAAAATAATAAAATTGCATAAAAACAACAATGCAATGAGCCGCAGAAAAAACAAACGCTTTACATAAAATAATAATGTTTATAATAAAATTGCAGGCAGCTCTACTTTAACTTTCTTTTCAAAATCAAATTTAAGCGGTTGCTTTAGGCAGCAGTAAAAAGTTAAAATAATTAAAACAAATTTAGTTACTTACTTGCACTTGCACAATTGGCGGCTTTGCGCAACGCGCGCAAAATCAAATAAAACATTTAAATATTTTTGCATTTATTGCGAAAATTAAAATAAAAACGACGTTGCGTATTTTAAATTAAAAAACTAATTAAATTTCTGTTAATTTTTGGCTTTGCTTTCAAATTTTCACACAAAAAAAAAAAATCCAAAAAAAAAACTTTCACTTTTGAGCCCTAGGGCTCCGCTGGACACAGCAATTAATTGAAGCCAACTTTTAAGCCTTTTGCACTTTAACTACAAACTTGCACTTTGGACCTTAACTACACAAATAACTTTTAATTTATTTATTTAACTCTTCTTACACATTTCTCATTTGTTTTAACGCGAAAATTTAATAATTTATGCATTTTTCGCGCCTAAAACCCTAATTTTCCGCGTTTTTTTTTCCTATTTGCTTTAATGGCGTTGCCAGACATAGGCACTGCCTTATAGAACATGCAGCCAAACCAGTGCTCTTATAGGCAGTGCGGCAGGTGGTAACGCGTTCATAACGGATAGCTTAGAAAAAGAAGCAAAAGTCTTGACTCATAGCATGGGAACTGTTGGCCAAGCATACCGAATGTCTTATACTCTGCTGCCTGTATATGAAAAATTTTAATGTTTGCTTGTTGAAACAATTATTATTTGTATTTAAATTATAAAATAATACTTTTTTATATCTTTTTCTATTTCCAAAGGCGCTTTAAAATCAATTTTGAGAAAAACACTCAATTATTTATATTCGGAAAATCAATTGTAAAATAATAATATTTAAATCAATATTTCTACCACATAGTTATATGGCTCTGTATATTTGAGTGTATGTGCGTAGAACCAAGTGTTTAAAATGATTTAAACCCTTCAATTTTTACTTTCCATATACACAAAAAAGCAGATATTTATATGTTTTGAAAAACAAAAATCAGTGAAACTACTAAAATAGTAACAATACTATTTTAGTTAACTATTTTAAGTCGTAGACGATTCGTCAACAACTTTTATGGCAACTTTAACAAAAAAAGCGCTTTAGGTAAATTATTTTAAATAAAAGTTAAAAAGCAATGAAGTAATACTATTTTAGTTAACTATTTTAAGTCGTAGACGATTCGTCAACAACTTTTATGGCAACTTTAACAAAAAAAGCGCTTTAGGTTAAATTATTTTAAATAAAATTTAAAAAGCAAGTATACATGGAAAAATCATCAAAAATAATATTTTGCCGGCTCTTCTTCAGTAAACGACCAAATGTCTATAGAAAATTTGCATAATTGTAAAATACACAAACTACAATATGCTATGTTTAAAATTCTTATTTTTATATATCTTTTATTATTTTTAATTAACATGGAAATCAATTTACTTAATATTCTTACGATGTGTAGGGAACGTGAGAATAGCAAGAAACCTATACAGAGCGACAAACAAGCGTGACCACATTACTGAATCGGCAAATTGAAGTTTATTCCCCACCCCAACTGTAGGATGGAAATAAAACCATAATCAATTAAGACAAAGCCTGCATGTAAGTAAAGTCTTGATTGTTTTTAATATAAATGTCAAATATATTAAAAATGTAAATATATTTAGGCATTTTTTGTAGCATAATAACAAATTTTGAATAAGGCGTGTGGCTAAAATTGACTTTATTTAATTTATTTATTATATATGCGTCTCCTAATACCATTTACCAAGCTCTGATTTATTGTATTTATTTATTTTATTTACTTGTTTTGGTTATTTAATTTATTTTAATAACTTATTTTTTTATTTCTCGTATATATTTTATTTATTACTTTATGAAATTTCTCTTATTTATTTTACTTATAATTTTTATTTATTAAGTTTAAATTAATTTTCTGAGCAAATCAGTGAAATAGTAGATTTTTTATTATTGTAAATAACTTAATTTTTGGCCAGTGAAAGGTATTCTAGCGAAAATATGTCGAATCTTAATATTAGGTTAGGTGAGGTTATTCCGGCTGGCCCCCGAAGGGGCCTCACGAATCTTAATATTATATGACATAAAACAATTAAAACAAATATACAAATTCATTACATTTGGCTATACTTTTCACGGATAAAGATGGATCTTGGAGATATTTCTATTAAAATAAGAAATACAATTCATTACGAAAATTATGCTTTGAATTAATAAAGATTTGTGAAAGCTACTATTAATTTGGCAACGACCACAACATACAATTGGTATAATAAGACAAAAAGTAAAACAAATTTTAAATTTATAAGCCTTGTATATTCTTGTCACTTGTAAATATCTGCTCAAAAGAAAAAAGACCTATAATTCATAACCGAGATAATGCTTTTGGTTGATAAATATACAAGCTAGTACGTTACTAATGCAACACATACAATTGGTATAATCGAATAAAATTAAATTTGTTCCCAAAATTTACACAAAATAAAGCAAGACTTACAAGCCATGAATAAAAAAATGCGTTTCAAAATCTGATATAATCAAGTTAGCATACTATAAATAGAAACTGTCTTACAAAAAAGCTGGTAATAATACGCGAAAAATATGAAATTTTAAAAGAAAATATGTTGAACCACTATTTCAATCGATTTTCTTTTTATTAAAGAAAATTTTTGTTACATATTTTGCGTTTTTATCCATTTCTATTAAAAAAAAGCATTAAAAATAAATTTTTAAAAAACTTTCGGATTTTATTGAAAAAAATACAATTTTGAATATTTTATAAAATACAACCTTTTAAATATTAACACTTTTAACAAAAGTGTCTTGCAATATTTGTAATCTATTATTTAAAATATTACTAGAATCTTTAACTTGTTCATTAATTAAAATTACGCAAATAAAAATAAGTTCTTTCGTTTAAAATAAAAATTAATAAGCGCAAAAACCTTAAAATATTGTAGAAATAATTTATATTAGAATTAAATGCTGTACGTTGTATCCTATAAGTATGCAAATAAAATTAGTCTATTAAAGCTTTTTAAATTCAATGGACTCTATTTTTCACTGTTTTTTTTAATTAAATTTTAGAATTTAGAAAATTATTGGTATTATTGCAAAATATATTTAATGTTTTATTTTTGTTTTAATTTTTATATATTTAATATCAGCCAAAAATTTTTAGTGCTATCAAAGCAGAAAAATTGTTAAAATTTACAAGAAATCGAATAAGTTGTTAAATGTCAAAGTGGCACAGCTTCTCGACTCTTGCGCAAATTTGAAAAGTTGTTAATATGCCCTATGAACTTTTGAAAAGTAGTGTATTTTTTTTCAGTTCTAGAAAACGTTGACACGGTTCGGATGCGCTGCGCACTTAAATAGTTTAAATGTCGCGAAAATATATTTAAATATGTAAAAAGCGTTAAATATATTATTTATTATAATTAAAGTAAAGTAAATGAAAGTTTAAATCGATTTTTTTAATAAATTAAATAAATTACGCATTAAATTCGTCAGTGAAAAATGTGGGAAAAGGAAGGCAAATCAAAAGTGCTTATATAGTGCGTGGGTGTGAGCAGATGCGCAGCATTTAAAAATTTTTTTTCAATTTTTTTAAGTGAAAAGAGTGCAAGTGTTTGTGAGTGTGTGTGTGAGTGCCATGAAAGCGAGAGCAGCAAGTGTAAAAAGTGCAAGTGCGTGTGTGTGTTTGTGAAGATCGCGCTCTTTGGTTTCCGTTTTGTGCCAATTTCCTAAAGTTCATTTAGAGCAATAAGTGCAAGCAGCACAGCTGCTGAGCTGCGTTTTAAGCTTTTGCAGTAAAGCCTTCTGTCCCACTCGCGTGTGCTAAGTGACGCGTGTTTTTACATAAGTGCGAGCGGTGCGTTTTGCGTTAAGTGACATTAAGCGAAATAATAATATTAAAGATTTCAAATATTCATACTTTTGGTAAGCTATAATTTGTTGTTAGCTAAATATTAGTTTTATTTATTTATTTTAAGTGTATTTGTATATTTTTTAAGAATTTTTAAAATATTTAACACAACAGGCTGCATTGCCTAAAAACCAGCGCAATGCACTTCGCTCTGCTTCTTAAGGGATTTTTAGCCGGCTACATCTAACCAAATATCCCTTGTACCTTTCTAGGGTAATTTTCGAAAATTTTTTAAAAGGGTATTAATTTTTATGCAAGACGCAAACCATAAAGGTCAATTTTGAACCTTTGAATTATGCAAGACACCAACCATTTAGGAATTATTTTTAACGTTTTTCATGCATTTTGTGGGTTAAGTTAGAAAAATATATAACTTAAAATATTTATTCAAGAAAATACAACTTGTAGTTCACAAAAATAAATTCTTAGCATAATGTAGAATATTCAAAAAATGTTTCTCGTATTAAATTCTTGCTTTTTAATGATTTTTTAGGACTGCTTTCTTTAGCTATCAAACATTGGAAAATAAATAATTAGTTTTTTATTTAAGAAATCACAAATTATAACTTTTAAAAATAAATTCTTAGAATATTAAAGTATATGCAAAAAATGATTATTATATAATATTCTTGCTTTTCAATCATTATTCTACCAGCTACCAAACATTAAAAAAAGAAATTAAAACTTGAAGTTGGCAAAAAAAAAAAAATTCTAAAGATATTAAAAAGTTTTTTAAAATATGAATGCCTGTGTTTTAATATATTTTTTTAGGAATAAACATTCGCTTTAGAAATGCGAATATCAAAATTTCAAACTTTTTTGAGTAGTTTTGCTCCAAGAAGCTTCTTCGCCTGAAAAATAAGTTAGTCTTAGTTCACATTCCAATACTATAAGTGGTTGGGAGACGACTTTGGTATACCCTGTAAGATTTTCCTGTTTAAAAAATCAGCCAATTTGCTTAAGTAATTGTTGTTTGATTGGTGTTTCTTAAAATTATAGAACTTTTTTCATGAAAAGTGATTTTCGTCGATAGTTCCTCAGGCAACTATATAATACAGTCAAACGATTTTAAGACAACATTGGGAAAGCTTTAGAATCCTTGCCTTACCGAATCGGATCACAATGACAGAAAACGAACAGGGTCCAGCACACGAATTAAAAAGGCCGAAAATTCGGTTTGGAATTAACTTTCAAACGAAACTCGAAAAAATACAAAATTCCAAAACAATGCAGTTTCGCTTGATATGAACAAATTTTGTCCCTACTTTGAACTTGAGACGGTCCAAAAAGGTATTCCAAGCTGCTGGACTGACTTTCAGGTATTTTGGCCCACTCGAGGACTCATTTAGTTTGAACCTAGCTCTCTAAAGTGGCTCAAACTCGTGTCTGTGGACGTTATAAAGTTTTGTGCAAACTTTTTCAGCCATTCTTCGTTCACTCGTGCTTTATAAGACGTCGCCGACGTCGAAATGTCCATAGTTTGTCACTGAAATGATTGTGGGCCCACTACTTTAAGGTAACCTTCAAATTACTTCCCTAATAATATTGCGCATTTACTTTTACTCCAGTTTCGATGAAAATGATTGAAGATTCATTATCTGTGGTGGTGTTGCTTTCCGGTGGGAAATCGATTATTCAAACGGTCCGTCAAGTAAGACTTCCTCCAAAATACTACGCACGGAAATTAACCAAACGTAAGCATTTCCTTCGATTTTTCAAGTCTGACTTGGAAGGGATCATGTGCCTTTTGGACATTCTAAGGCTTGAACTTGAAAGCATTTTTAGTTATGCGGTGAATGCAACGTTCAGATATTTTCAGATCTTCCGGCATTTCATTGGCACTACGTCGGTGATTTTGCTCAAGTGGCTGCTTCACTTATTGAAATGTCTCACGTGACGTAATCTTTTGATAACAACCTGCAACTTAAATATAGTCAGCTCCCAAATCTTGGAAAAACTAATAAAAATTGTTCCCCATGATCTTATCAAGGGGAACTGCTGAAACGAATGCGGCCTGGAAAATATTACGATTATTGCCCAAAGTGTTTCATACGGATCAAAATATAGAACAGCTTTAGGGTTAAGGATATACTATGATTCTTAGTATCTGTTATTTCCACAAATGGAAGTAAAGTGAAAAGTTTTCAGTACTCATTTGTTGTAGAAAATTTGGAAGTATTGAGGTTTGAATGCTGCTAAAAAATAGACAATTTTTGACACTTGAGAAACGATTTGGAAATCCGATACAAGCAGTACCGATTTTTTAATGTTTATCGGCCCAAGAATTCAGCGCAGCTTCCTTCTCTGCTTTTCGCAATAATATTATGCAGGCTTGAGGAAAACAATTGTAGAGCGCTCATCTGCGTTCACAACGATCCAATTTGTGGCGTGTGATGACTCCAGCTCTTGCATGAACGCTGCGTCAAGTAAATCCTATTATTTTGCGAGTTTACATACGAATTGCTAAATTGTTGCTAATCAGGAAATACCATATTCGCCAATTAGCGATTTCCAACCAGGCAAAGAGACTCCTTCAAACGAAAAGTTGGTTGTTTTAGCGCTTAACAACTCTGAGTTCTAAGCGTTGGTACTGTTGGGCATGGTAGATCAAGCTTTGATTATACCAAAGCTCATAGAGTTCTCCAACTGTGAAGCTTAAATATATAAATCCCAGTCAAATGTACTTTATCCCCAACTTATCAGTGCCGCTGCTGCATCGCTCAACTTAGTTCCTGAACTCTAGCATTTCTCACCTCAAAAAAAACCGAAACCCCCTTCTGGAGGCGCCCCTCATATGTGCTGCACCTTGTGCATTTCGCAAAACTTGCGCAGTTATAACTTTTGCCATTTTATTGCGCTCATAAAATGTGCTAATTTCTTTGACATTTTGCAGACAATTTGAGTTTGTTTGCAGTTTTTCCTGGATCTTGCAGCTTGGATCTAGTTCTTCTAGTTTTTATGATGATGCCAAATATTTAATCACTTTCGCGCAACAAATATTTTATATGCTCTTTAATTTAACTATTTGCACAAGCCATAAATTGTCTCCTCTCCTGGCAGATTACACAAGTTTTTCCTTTTCTTTTTTTTTTAAATTTTATGTATTTGTTTTTAAAAAGCTATTTATGTATGGAAAATATATATTTTTTATATTTGGTTTGCGTAAATACCATTTCGAGCTCATTAGTAGCAATAATTAGCCAGCAGCGCACTTTATGACCAAACAGACAACAGTCACGCTACTTTTGGCACTCGGCACTGAGGCGGCGTTTCGAAGGTATGTGGGCTATGTGGAATGCTGAATGCCCTTAAAAAAACAGCAATTTGAAGTTGTTGTAGTGTTTACAGTTTGATTTCGTTTAGATTTCTTTAAGATAATTAGAGTTTAAAAATTTTCTGTCATCTAGTTTCGTCACATATGAAAAAAATAGCTATTCTTTCCAAAAAAGTATTCTTTAAAATCGGAAACCCTTATTTCGGCGATAATGTTTTCAAGCTTTTGAAGTATTTCGTTATTACCAGGAACAAATTATTACGACGATAACATAATTGATCGGGAGCTTATACGCTTAAAAAACACTGATTGATTGATAAATATTAGATATGTGAAAAACTTCGAAATATATTATTGGATTTTTTTTTAATTTCTTAAAAATATCTTTATTTTCTGCTAGTTCTTTACCCTTACCTGTCATGAAGCTCGTACTTCACCAGTTTTTTTATTAAATGCAGAAATAAGCCTTTGTTCGATTAAAGAAATCTTCCAAACAAAGTATTGGATTGACTTGGAATAAACCAGAAAATGCATTCCCAGAAAGAGTTTTGCTATTATATCTAGATGTTTGGGTTATTATCAAGCTCCTGGGCCATATTTAACTGCAGTCATTGATGCCCGATTTGTGAGAATTCTATATATATGATTTTCTTCTTTTGGATTTAAAAAACTGTATAATAATTTCAAGCTCTCTAAGCTAAGCCAAGGTATTTTTGATGGGAGCGTGATTCGGGCAACATTTGTAACGTTTTTTGAATGTTATATCATCGTTAGGTTTCTTTTGTATTTTTTGAGCCTAAATAGTCATTTATGTCTGATTTGTTATGTATTTGTAATCTTCAAAGAAGAGAAGTCCCGCGATAGCTGCATATATGAACCGTCAATTACACCTAAGCCGGACTTAAAGTGTATTCTGAATTATTGACAATTAAGTTTTATTTTTGCTTTCTAGAAAATCAATAACGCTTTTAGAAAGAAGTGTTTTTTGAATCGTCAATCGGACGATCAGTAATTCTTAATTTGGACAGAGAAGTCCTACAGATGCTGACTGTATGCTACTACACTTAATTCGGTAGCTTCAGAGTAGAGCAATGCCAAATATTCAACATGTTTTTTATGTTCTTTGGATCGTCAATCGGAACAGATTTTTAATATATTCTCAGTTTCGAAACATGATTTTTTTTTCCTTCAAAGAAATGTATTATTTCTAGTCCTTCTCTCTATTATTATTCTTGTTGGCGAAGATTTGCGCTGAGACCTGTAGGGATTTTATGATCCTTTGTCCCTAAAGTACCACGCCCTTTTTTTGCGCATTTATACAAAAGCATTTTTTGTATCAACAAATTCGGCGAAAGAAACCATCCAAATAAATGATTTTTTTGCAGAAAGCAAGAAATTAGTTTGTCTTCAATTAAGTTGTCACCCGGGCACTTCTGTCTCATTATGATATTGTCGTTGGGAGAGATTTGCACCGAGAGGGACTGTTGGGAGAGTTTTAGTTACCGTTTTTTTATCTTAGGCATAATCTTTGAGTTCAATAAACCTTCGTAGTATATGCTTATCTTTAAATAGACGACAATTTATGATACTCCTTTTTTCTTGCATCCTCGCTAATCAGGATTCCTATATATGTATTATATTTGAACTTGTCTTCTGGGACTGAAGTTAAATGAACTTATACCAAGTTAAAGATCATATTTTCTACCCTTAGCTGTCTTACTCTTAATATATTATCTTTATAATGTCCCTCCCCACCACTACTAACATAAGGATCATCTTGCTCCTGCAATAATTAAGCCGTCAAAGAAGTTATATTCATCTCGTTATCGTTCACTTTGATTCTACAACCAGCCCATCCACTCTATAAAGACGATCCAATATAAAACGGGTAACAGAAACTCTCAAACCCTGACAATACAAGCGATTCCGGCATGGAACCAAGTTGCTCCACTGGCTACCATTTAAGAGAAGCAGCTACCAATATATGGCTTGCAATTGGCAGCGTCTGCAAGTTTTGTTTGAGAATTTTTCACACTTTAGTGAGTTAACTCTACAGTGACCTGTTGTGATTTCTGTAACAATTCCTAGTCTGTTCTAAGTAATGTTAGTTTCAGACATTCTTCAAATCGCCATAGATTATGAGTTCCTATAAGCAGCCCTAATATCCTATACCTATTTGGACATTGTTGGGTTGGTGGTATCACCCACTAGTCGCGTACCAAACTGCCTCAAGATTTCGATGCTGCCGACGTGATTTCACACTATAGAGCATTTGCCATAACGCACTTAGTGCAAATCCAAAAAAGAAACTACTTTTTCGGAGGCCACCCCATTGTGTTCTTTGCACCATTTGAAAATTTTAATGCATTTTTGCCCGCGTGTCGCAGGCAGCCCAAGGAGCCAGTTCCTACGTTTTACGGCCTCGCATTACAAACTTAAACATGTGTTTATTGTCTGACTCCATATTCGCGAACTAAATGCCTGGATGCGTCTGTTGCTTGTGTGTTGGCTTCCTCCGGCTCCCAGTCGAAAGTTGCCTCTTGGCTTTTGGATAGTGCTGTGAAAATTTTTATTTTTGTTGTCAGCGAATAGGAATCTGCAACACTTCAAGTGACACTACAGACACGAACATATGAATGCAACTAGTCCAATGTACGCGGTACCCTGTACCCTGTTCCCTTAATCCTCGCTAGAGACCAGCTGGCTATAAAATGTGACACGTTGCTTGTGTTGCAACTCATTTGTTTGCATTTACTGTGCGTATCTTTGGCACTTTAGTTAGTGATGGCAGCGTGAGGTGCGTGAGTATTGCAAGATAATGGGAATTTTGGAAAACGCAGGGAAAGGAGGAATGAGAAGGAAAGCAAGGGTTGGAAGGATAGAAAAGGCAAGAAATATAGATGTTTGGAATGGAAAGAAAAGTGAAGTAAAGGCTTCGGCAGAATAGGAGCAGAAAGTACTTGAGGCAAATTCTAAGAAAGATTCTTTATTAGAACGTAAGTCCTTCAAAAAATGGCGATTCCATAAAGATGGCGCTCAGTTTTAGGATACTTAGGATAATTGCTCGGTGTATTGTTGGGAATTTCGACCGAACGGCTTCAATGTATTCTGAGCTGTCAAATAGATACGATTTGCACTGGACCAAATTAGGCGCAACAAGCAATCAATACATATTCTGTAGACCCCATTTGAAGAACATATAACGATATCTCTAAACTTTAATACAATTTGCTTCCCGTTTTCATATAAGGGCATCCAAATTTTTGTTTGCCTTTTTTTTAATGAAGAAATCTTGCAAAAATCACAGAATTGCATATAATTTATTCTATTTTGATAAAACTTTAGTGTAGCCCCGCTACATCTGCGAAAATTCTAGTTTTTTTCTGCAATAAGTTTCAGTAGGATCTCCGTACTCAATTGGTAGCAAAAGCGATCTCCAGAAGAGCAGCCAGCGATTCGTGAGTTGATTCGAGTGTAACTTATCCCTAAACACCTCACGCACGAGTTGACAGACGATTTGCATATCCGTGCACATTGCCGCTTATCGTGATGTCACGATTTAATGTAGATGCTCTCAGGGATTGGAGTGTCCATGGCCCCGTCTGTATGTGTGCCTGTGTTTGGAATGTGTTGGTAACCACGTCAATTTTTATGTGTCGCCAAAGCGGTCGCCTTCACCAACGACGCCGCCGCTGCCGCTGTCATTAACAAATTGCAAATTAAATTGTGCTTAAATTTGGCTCAGTGTCTGCCTTGCCTCAGCGCTCTCAAGTTACCTCCAATGCCTGCACCCCGTGCAGAGGATACATATAAGCAGATTAATAGCTCACACACAACCAAAATCTGTCTTTAATAGTGAAGAGCACAGGTGTAGCGGCTGTGCGGAGGCAGTAGAGAGGTATGGGGCAAAGGTAGTGTAGCTATTGGCTGCACTGAGCGAAAAAGTCGGGTACATTGTTGTTAAGTTTGTAAAAAATTTGTTGTGTAGAAATGAGATACAAAGGAAGATTAGTGCTAGAAATATGCTAATTATTTAAATTAAGGAAATGTAATTTCATAAAATTTTTCAACTAAAATAAACAGAATTATTTCGTATCTATTATTTTTAAAAACTAAAATTGAAAAACTTAAAAATAAGATTTTTTTAAATAATATTTATCGAAGTGGGATATATGTCACTATCTGTGATCTCTTCATATTTCTCGAATATTTGCAATAAAAAACAGCAACATAGAAACAGATTTTTAAGATAGTCTCGAAAACGATTAATAAGTTAAGAAATTATTTGCTGTTTCTACGCCAAAATAAACCGAAATACAACTTTTTATAAATATATTCACTTGATTTGAACTCGCAAAAATTTAACTATTTCTAAAAAAGTCAGGCGCGAACGACTTTGGAATACCCTGTAACACTTTTCGAAAACATTTAATAAAACCCTACTTTCTTCATCAAGTTGCCCAGTTTGATAAAGTCTGTCAATATTAATCCAACTTGGTACAGTACCAGGAAAGTTTTATAAATATGAGAAAACTTAATAGTTTAATAATAATAGTTTGTAAAATGGATTAATAAATAAACTAATTTCGATAAATCTTTGAAAAATCAATAATTATGTATTTGCAAGTTAAAAGAGTCGCAAATTTCTGGAAATTTCTGTATCCAACGTATTTGTATTTATAAACTGATATCATCTCACTTTCTTCGTTTCAATTAAAAGAAAACGCTTTGCTTAAATTCAATTTTGTTTTCTTTCGAACACATTGATGCTCCAAAATTCTTGTACTCCATTCTTGGTGAACTTTTTCTCTAAGTGTAATGTCAGAGGCATGCAATCGGCTTAACGGCCACGCAGTGCCGGCTAAACTTTTGCGTATCGTTATCAATGGGAAACACAAAGCCAAGGTAAAGGCAATGGCCAGGTCCCTGGACACCATGGCCAGACAAACTGCCAGGCAACTTTTCCAAACTGCACAGTCAGTATCCCTGGTAACCCCTCTCTCTAAGCGTCTCTGACTCTCACACTCTCGCTGGCCGGCTTCATTTTCAGCTTCATTGCGTGCAGCAAATGCAGCAAATGTTGCAAGCAATCGAACAGTGCCGGACTAAGCATAATTCAGTTAGTTTATAAGGTTTTATTTTATAAGAAGTTAAGCTGCCAGGATTTGTAGTTATGCAATATGAGACGAAATGTGCGTTTCCTGACAATAGTTTCTTCGATCTTGAGTTTATTGAACTTTTTTCTTTGGAAAATCGCAGCCTTATTGATAAGCAGTGAGCCCCAAAATTTGACTAATATTTTTCGCAGTTTAAGTTTCTTAATTTTACTTATATTTATACAATTTTTTATCTAAAATTATTAAACTTTTCTTTTGGAATTTCTCAGCCTAATTGATAAGAACTGAATCCTAAAAATAAATTCTTTTCGAAATTTGCATTTTCTTTCAATATTTTCTACTCTTTATAAATTACAACTTTTTTGCCCAAAAATTATCAGTTTTCCTCTGGAATTTCGCAACCTTATTGTTAAGGAATGCACGCTAGAAGATATATCGATATCTTACATTATTGTCTTCCACAAATCAGAAAATTCTAAATTTTACCTAAAAATTCATGATTTTTTTTTTCGAAATTTACGATTTTTAAGAATACTTTCTTCTTTTTTAAGAATTATAAAAGTTTTTTAATACATTAAATTCGCAGCCTTATTGATAGTCAGTAAACCCCAAAAATTCAGTAATATTTAAGTAATATTCCTAAGTTTACTTCTATTTATAAAATTTTTTTATCTAGAAATCATTACAATTTTTTAATGAAATTTCGTGGCTTTATTGATAAGAAGTGAGACCTGAAAGCTACGCAAATCTTTTCGAAATGTGGGGTTCCTAACAATATTTTTTTCTATTTATCAAATCACATTTTTTTACACAAAAATGATTAGTCTTAGTAGCACTAGAAGATACGCAATGCTTGTCGAAATTTGCCTTTTCTATCAATATTTTCTTCTATTTCTATAATTTTTTATGTAAAAATGATTAAACATTATTTTTGGTATTTCGTAGCCTTATTGATAAGTAGTCAGTCCTAAAAGTTATGCAAAATTTTTCGAAATGTTGGTCTCCTAATAATATTTTCTTATATTTATCAAATCAAAATTTTTTATCTAAAAATTACTAATTTTTCTCTGGAATGCTTTTCGAAATGTGCGTTTTCTATGAATATTTTCTTCTATTTATGCAATTTTTTACCTAAATATTATTAAACGTTTCTTTTGGAATTACGCCAAAGCCCTCAAAATTTCGCAATTCTGTTTGAAATTTGCGTTTTTGTAAAATATTTGCTTCTCTTTATAAATCCTTCTAAATTCTTTTACTCAAAAGTTAATAATCCTTTTTCGAAGTTCGCCACTCCTCCAATAATTCACATAACAATAAGCACCTTACCCTCCTACGCTTAAATCCGCACCTGCTGCTCACATTAACAGGCTTCCACTGCAGCATCTCTTTTCCCCTCTTGCAAGCCATTTGCCTCTCTCTTCAGCATAAATTCAATTTAATTAAACAAAGTTTAAGTTCTCGTATAGGCCAAGTTAATGCCTTTGATGCTCGTTAATCCATGCAAATCATTGGATCGCTCTATGACTTTCTATGTGGGCCACAATTTCTTCTAGATTGGCTCAATTTCGTTTTGGCCATTGTCTTTGGTTTGATTTTTGGCCGGCCAGCTCATGTGTGTGAGAGTGAGTGGGTCTGTCTGCCTCTGTACCCTCATCAAAAAATCTGACAAGACGAAAACTTTGTGCTTAAAAATAAATCAAAACTTTTCATTCGTGCATTTTCCCCAGATAAATGCTCTGATAATTTGTATGTGTTTTTCCCCGTCTGTCTTTCATTTTAATCCATCTCTGCCCCCAAAAAAATATATATATTTTTTTTTGCATATGTCAACTTTTTGTCAATGGGCCAAAAGTTGTCAAAGTTGTGCGTTGCAGACGCTGCAAACTTCTCCTCCTGCTTTGCTCTCTTTGTACTTCTATTTTTGCGCTTCTACTCCATATATACGAGCATTATATTTTATATTTTTTTTAACATTTCATAAGTTTGTTTTTCATGTGGAATGAAAATGTCAAAAAGTGTACGAACAAAAAGATTCTGCTTCTGCTTGCATGTGAGAATATACATCAGTTGTGAGGGTTCAAAGGTGTTTTTTTACTTGGTAAAGCAACTGTTTGGCAGATATATCCACAAAGTGCAAAGGAATTTCTAAAGAATATTGAAATGATATAATGAAAAAATATTAATCAATGCAATGTAATTTATAATGTTTTAAAGTTTCAAGTAGCTGTTTGTTTTAAAGTTGCGAATCCAAAGACTATTTTAGTTTTATTTTGAATTTTAAGAAATTTTTATGAATATGAAAACATGCTAGTTTTGGAGGCATTGGTTTCTGAAAGAGATGAATGAAGAAGAAATGTTTCTTGTTCATTTCGATAATCGTTTATTTCGTTTGGATACTTTCAACCTACTTGACTTCGAAGTCATATTGCTGCAATGATCACCGTTTTCCATTGTTTTGAGCAACGTTTCGCTCAGTAATGGTTCAGAAGCAAGGACACTGGATACCGTATGACTTGAAACCGAGAGCGGTTTTTGCTTGCGAAGGGATATCTGCAACGCATCGTATGGGGCTACTAAAAGTTTTGGGGAAAGCCTGGACATAACTCCATATCTACAGCTAAACCCAAATTTCATGGCACCAAGGTCATGCTCTGCATTGGCAACGAAGTCCCTGTTTTTTCATTTCGATAATTATTGGGTTATTTTGGTTCAAGAAGACACGATAAAGCTGCTTTTTGACTTAGATATCACGAAAATGACCACTTTTGGCCTTGAGCACAAAATGTGCACTCTTCACGACGATTTCCATTGTTTAGACTAATGTATCGCTCGATATAGCTGCAATTTTAAATCGTTTGTTGTCTTGAAGTTAAGCTATGATACTTTGCTTTTCAGCGTTTATCTGTGATTTGAAATATTTCCACAAATGAAAGTCTGGTGGCTTAGGTTCGGGTGATCTTGCTGGCCAGCCAAAACCACTATTTTTCGATGTGGTTCTTCCGGGGAACAATGATCGCAATAAATCTATAGTTTGACGTGCAGTATGCCATATTGAGCCATCTTGTTGGAAACAGAAGACATTCACACCATTTTCAGAAATAATTCACAACTCAAAATCTGTTCTCCTTGCCCGATAACGCTCACCATTGACGTTTGCGGTTGCTCCAACATCATCTTAAAAAAAATAGGGAGCCATGATCACATCCGCACAAACACCACTATAAATCGTCACTTTTTGGTGTTCTTCAATTAATTGAGGATTTTGAGTGGCAGAGAAACGATAATTTTGATTATTTACACTTTCACTTAAGGTGAAATGTGCTTCATCTATCATGATGATTTTTTTCCAAGAGTCGAGTTCGTTCTCAGCCATTTCAATGGTCCATTTGGTATAATTGATACAAAGCTGATAGTCAGTTGGGCTCAGTTTTTGTGACTTTTGGATTTTGTGCAAAAACATCTTCAAATCGTCACGATTTATGTGATGAAGAATGGTCCGAGCGATGCCCAATTCCGGAGAACGACTGGTTCGTTGTCTGATTGCATGGCTGGCATTCTGGACATTACCAGAATTCACAAATTTTGCGTAGAAACGTTGTATTGGATCTATATATGCATCCCTAGTTGTTGTTGTTATCGCTGCTTCGGTGCACCAGGTATAGTTTGGGCTTCCGAAACGGAGCGGGTAAGGCAGTCATTGGGTCCGGGGCCTGCGTCGATTCCGGTATGAAGCACCGACTGCGGTGGGAATCGTTGCATCCGTAGTTGTCACTGCTGCTGTTTTACTTGGCGTAAGTGTGGGTCTAAGCCTTACGGATCACAGTTCCTTTTGGTATGGATGTATGCATCTAAAACTTCAAAGCGCTCTTATGCTTGAACACTTTCAAGAATTCCATGGTACGCTGACGAAAACGAAAAATGTCTCCCAGAGAGTACGTATTGCTTAGAGATTGTATTGGAAAGTTTTCAGAGTTATGTGAGTAGGTCTAGTCTTTTGAAAACGAATACTTTGAATAATGTTTGTGAATATTAATTCCAAAAATAAAAATAGAATTTGTACGCCCTAAGGTGGAATCAACGGGCAATGCTGTAACTTTTGATATGAGTTACAGAACGATTTATGTCACACCTCGTTGGAAGCGTTACTTCAAGAAGATTTATACCGTAGAACAGTTCATACAGTTAGTTGGAAGTGTCATTCTAGACAACTACAACCATGGAATAGTTGTTACCTTAAGAGCACGCTAGAATTTATCAGCTTTATATTCAAAATAACTTCTCAATTGTGAGAAGTAAAAGTGTGTTTTGTGCAAAAAATGAAGTTATAGTGATAACACTCAAAGTCAAAGTCAAGAACGTCCCGTACATCGGCGAGAAGAAAGACAAGGGCCTATGTACATTTCGCTTGAAGAAGTCGAACCACTAAGTTCATGAGCGACCTGGTACGCGAGATTGTGGTTTTCGCCTTCTTTTTTTCGCAAAGTACCAATAACGTTGCTTGGTTTTAGCAGCTTATAGTAGGTAGGATGTGACCCACTGAACCCACAAAATGTATAGAGTACGATCGAAGATATTTTTTCCGCCCCTTGCTTTCACTTTAAAGGGCCTACTCTGCTTTAAACATATTTTATTATAAAGTTTAAGGCTGCTTAAATCAAAAATATATTTAATAAAAAATCTGAATAAACACTAAAATTTTGGTAAATTTTTTAAAAATATGCTACATATATTTTACAAGTTTTAACTTTATAAATTTCTCTTTGAAAATTCAAAGCTGTCTATATTGCCACAACTAATGACAGTTTTCTGCCCGTGCTTTCCGTTATATATATAGACATCTCTACTATAATTCGCTTAGCCTTACCCACTGCTGATCTCTATCCCAAACCAATGAAATCAATCAAAGTCTAATCCCTACTAGATGTGTTTACAAGTGTCGCAAAATTGATAAAGTATACGCCAAGTTGTACGCATAAAAAAAAGACCTTTCAAACTTAAGGCAAGGCAAACCAAAGCAAACAATGCCAAACTTTATTTTTGCAATACCAACTCCCCCACCATCCGGACTTTCCACCACTACCAATACCCCTAAACTTTGTCAACTTCGAACCCTCTCGTATCGAGTATTTTTTCAGTGTAAACAATTCAATTGCGTAAATATGCAAAAGTTTCAACACACAAAAATGCTTCCCCAAAGGCAACTTGGCGATACTTTTTTTAGACGAAAATGTTTAAGAAATAATTTCACAATTTTATTCAATCAAAAAGTGCCAGAGTCAAAACTGATTTTACATTTTCCCCCCCAATTTTTTACACAAACAAAGCAAAGCGTTGTAAGAATTGCTGAAAGTAAGTATTTTCGTTTATTGTCACCTTAGTGGGGGGAAGAAGAAATCAACTTTTCCAAGTTATTTAAAGCTTTTTAAACGGCGACAACTTTTTTTCGTTAACAAGAAAAATGCGTTTTTCATGCTAATGTCAAAACCTTAATAGATTCACGTTAAGCAGCGGGCGCCCCAGAACAACCCTCCCCCAACATATGTACGAAAATTTCGTGTGGCATTCAATTGGAGCAGCATTGCTCTTGAATTTTGGGGGCGTTTTCGCGTTTGGCAGAGTTATTTCACTCCAGAGATTTGGGGCTTAGGTATTTTCACGTTGAATGGCAAGCATTTGTGCAATAATTTGGAGGGTGTTGCAGTTTGGAATTGCAGCCAATATATGGCTATTAAGTGTTGACTGGAAGCATGGAACAACAGTGGAAGGCAGCCGGAGTAAAGCTAACTTAAGGTCAGGTAATTTGTCATAAGGCTGACAGTAACTTGCTCTCTATTCTGGCAACTGGCTCTTTTGGGGCAACACATTAAGCCCCCACCCCCACTAAAGTTGGCAGTAAAAAGGCTTAGGGCTAAGCAGCAGCAGGTTGACCTAAAATGTATCCACGTTGCAAGCGCTGCCATTATGCTCAAGGTAAATGGGTTAACACGCTGCTAGTCCAAGCACTACGAAAACTTTCTAAAGCCTGACCGCACCTACATGCAATCCATAGAGGCTCGACTACAGTGAGAAAAATGGGGGCAACCTAATGCCTCAACAATGAAAACTGTTAGCCAGATGGCGCTAGTAGTAAAAAAATGTATTGTCAGCGCTTCAGCTGATTTTCAAGCAATTGGTAAGTAGTAGTTGGTAAGGCGCTAGTAGTCACAACACTCTTTTGGCTATATTACTGAAAGGAAGAACTTCAACTTATTAGAAGCAATTCATAGCTAGATGGCGCTAGCGAAAATATAAATGTGAAACAGAACTATAGCGAACCAACGACTGTGGGAAGTTTGCGGGAAAAAACCCGTTGAAAAAGAAATCGGGAAGCGTAAATACGGATAGTTGGGTCATACTCCAGGAAAAAATTCCAAAGAAATTTCCCACGTAGTACTGGAGTGGAATCCTCAAGGCTCTCCAGTGATAGATGCAGACCACATATGAACTGGCGCAGGACAGTGGCGGAAGAAACCCAAAAATCAATGAACAAACTTCATGCAATAGCAAGAAATGGGGACAATTGGAAGACGTTTACCAAAGTTATTTGTGATTAGAAAAATAATACACACCCTTTAAGTAAATTACTTAAAAAATTTAAATTCTTACCCAAATTTTTCTGCTAGGGCATGGCTATTGCCACAGCCTAGCCACAAAAAGTGCATAGCACCGGAAAATCCTTGCTAACATTTCACACGAGTGCAGAGGAAGAGAGAGAAAATGTGGAGGAAAACGGAAACCGGAGACAGGAAGTGTTAGTACACTGACTTACGTGACTTTAAGAGTCTGAATAGAAAGAAGTTGAGATGAAAATGTTTTAGTTTCTGAATGCCTAATTGCATCCAAATTGTAAAGCATTGCAGGATTCTAGGTGCTACATTTCCTTTTCTTTTTGTGAAGAACATTAACAAAATTTATAATGAGCTGCAGTGGTTCTCTTAAAAAATATGAAAATATGTGCCCAAGCCAAGCAGAACAAAAATGAACGTTTTTCAAAAGCAGAGAATTAGAATTTAGAGCTGTTAAACCTTGCGAAAAAGTATGTGCGGATTTGCCAAGGGTTTACATTAGAAGGTAAAGCGTAAATTATAGATAAGTAGTGGATCTATTTGAATGAAGAGCTCTTCTATTTTCAGGACTATTTCTATTGATTTCTAACAAATTTTTAAAACTTTATAAAATGCAGCGAGAGTACAATACAAATAAAACTAAACTAAAGACAAATTCAAGAATATAACTCGGGTAATCCTGTTCTCTTCGAACAGCATATAAGACAGATATCTCCATGGTTGCTCCGCTATTGGAGCGATAACAGAATAATCAAGGGGAATATATTGATTTATTTTGAAATCTTCAACAACTGAAGAAAGTCAAAATTTCTGTAACCTTCTGTTCTTATTCGTCCAAATGGTTTTATTTGCTTTAAAAATATGTATAATTATCAATGCGATCAAGTCTTTCTAAAATAATCCTAAGTTCGGCAATATTTCTAACCCCGAACTAGAGGAAATCTTTAATAACTCACGCTCACTGCACTTAAGTTTTACTTATTTATAATAAAATAAATAAAGCAAATTGAAGATTAACTAAAAATAATTAAATATGTAATATAAAATGCGTACATTCAAGTCGAAAGAAGCGGGTAATACTCTACCAAGAGCTTAATTCCTGATTTTTGAATTTTTTCCAAGACTGTCAAGATATATCACTAGACATAAAATACTTGCTACGTGATTAAATGTTGGGACACCAATTATAGCTTAAAAACTCATAATCGAAAAAGAATATCATTATTTATCAGATAAAACGTAACTATATTAGCTAAAATTGATAATGTTTAAGCCAGATTTATCCCTTAAACTAAAATACCTTTCCGTTGTGAGTTCTCAAAACGCCATCTCTAAGAAAATCAAATATTACATGTATCTTCGCTTTGAATGTCATACCCAAATTTCTTGGTATTTCAGAAAATTTAAAAGAGTCTTGCTAACTAATTCTTCTTCTATGCTGCAGACTCTTAAGGCTTGTTGAAGCGATTTTTCAGCAAATTAATTCTTATGAATTGAATTCTTATGAATTGAATTCTTATGAATTGAATTAATTAGTCAAATTATTAATGTAGGTAGAGTCTCTTGATGCAAGCTCTCTTTAAGACAGATTTTTAGGCATAATCCAAGTACGTTATTACCACGAGCTCTCTATAATTTCAGCTCTAAAAATTTCAAAAGTCTTTAATCAGATGACTTACCCTGGCTTTTTTGTACATACTTTAAAATTTTAAATCACTTTAGATTTAAACATTCATTCTTCGCGATTCTCAAGGCGCTTAAAAGCGATTTCACAGCACAAGACTCATATAAGCGCCCAAAACTCAACCACACTTATTTTTTGGGACTCCAAAACCAAACTACATCACAAATTTCTACTCCCTTACATGGCTTTGCATTAAATTCAATTGAAGTCAACTGTTTCCACCATTGTTTAATAAAATATATAATAAAAATAAAAATTTGATTAATGAAATATATGAAGAGCCTTTTTTTCCGAGGTAAAGCACTATAAGTTTGGTTTGGCAATTCATCATGAAGAACGCTTTGTAGATTCGTCGAATGGACCCAAAACGAGATTGCCGTTGTTCCCGGTTTTCATAAGTGAATTATGTTCAGCAATGAAGCGCCTCTAAGAAAAACCACCCTTTAAATATTGTTTATATTTCTTTTAAAAAACGATTTATGCGATTATATATATGCGATTGTAGTTATGAGCTAAGTTGACAGATTTTTAGGAAAAGGCACAAGTTGGCAAGGTTTTTATTTCACTTCTAAGACAAACTTAAAACAAACAGATATTTCTTGGGAATACTTAATGCTCGTTTTTGATTAGCCAAATCCCTGAATTCAACTACTTAACTCATCGAACTACATTCCTAAATTTTCAAAGTTCTTTGTCTGCTGTTACCTTACACTAAGCTACATTTCCTCGAACTTACCCACAATTAACGTTCCGCTGATTAAGTGCTAAATAATTTATATACCAATTTTGAGTCATACGACGATGGATTAAGCCCGACGCAAAGTTAAACCAACTACTTGGTATACAAAATGTCAATGTCTATTGAAGCATTGGATGGGGCATTGGTAGCCATTAGGGTTATTTATGTGAATTTGGAGTAGTTGTTGTTGTAGTTATTGTTCTCGGTGTTGCTGGCTGGCTGGCTTAGTTGTGGCATTACCTGGTGCAGTCTAATTTGGTTAGTGCACAGCAGTTCGGTCGGGTACAAGGGCGCTTACTATTTACACAAACATTCATAGTCACACACATAAATTTTGGAAACCCGCAGCTCATTTAGGCTCATGGCAGGCTGCAAATCCACACGAAGCAGCCACAAAATCCCAACCACAATGCATGCTACACACGAATGTTGGCCACACTGGCAACAAGCGAGCGCCGCGCATACACGCGTTAGTGTGACCAGACTTTATTGAAATATGCAGTTGTAGAGTGAGCGAGCATGATGGAACGAACCGTGTTGCTGTGTGGGGACTGGAAATGTAGATTTTTTCTACATTATGTAAATTAATTTGTATGTTTCTTTGCTTGGAAGTCCGAAAGCAGAGACCCACGTCACTCTCTCTCTCTCTGCTTACTCATCTTCGCCCCAGAAATGAAGAGCAGCAAAAATGTTAGTCCTGCCGCCTAATCAAATCTAAAAGCAATATTACTGTGATTTATCAATATGTCAACATATTTAATGAGCAAAGTTAAAGATATTTGTCTTGGTTCTTCTTGGCTACTGCTAATGCCTTGTTTGAGTAGTCGTTGGGGTCTGAGTGTACGGGGAGGACTGTCAACTCCATAATGGGACTATAATACGTATACGTAGCTGAATTTGTTTGCAGTAAGCGGAAATAGTTGTAGGAATTTTGTGTATGTTGTTGAAGTTTATATGCGTATAAACTGTCCGACCAACTGACGTATGCTGTTTGAGCAGGACCTGGCACACACTCAGACACACACTCACACAGCACATAAAAGCAAATAGCTGTCTTGCCATATTCCATGTACTACAATAACAATAAACAGGACTCCACTGTCAGTTAGAGAGTCCAGACAGACGAAATAGTTGTCTTTATAAACAAGCGGTCGCTGTGCTTGTTTGTCAGTCAATTGTTCTGCTCGTCTCTGCCCGTCATTGAACTCAAATGCATATCGTATCCAGAGTACTCTGTGTAACTTAATCCTAAATCCTTTTGGCTTCCATGTCCAATGAGGCCGGCTATTGATGATGCCTTTTGTTGTGGCTTTGTTAAGTCAACTTTTATGGTCAGTTAATAAATGTGGAATAAATAGCAACAGAGACGAGAGCATAGCAACAGCCTGTTGTTCATATAGGGTGCTACTTTTTGGTCGTTAAGAACAGTATAGGCTACTATTTTTTTCTTATTAACTCTGCTTTTATTAAGTCGAGAATCTTTTTCCAGAACCTTGCGTTCAGAAAAACCTTAAAAAGGTATCATTCTGAAGAAACGGCAGAAATACGTTTGTTTGGGCGTTGTTGCCAAATTTCACTGTAGAATTATATTTTTGCATAAGGGTGATTTTCCAGCCGTTAGTTAAGTTAATTAGTGATTTTTTTGAATTGCCAGCACTGTAAGTTCTTGTTTCTTCAAAAATCAGTCCACTGCAACCACAACGAGTGTCTGTCTAATGTGGACTTACGTCTGTTTGAATCTAAAGTTTGCCCAAATGAGGTGAAAAACTTATTTTTTGATTGACACAAATTGCAGAGGCAGACCTTAACTTTATATATTGCCAAGCGTATGAAATATAGTGTGGGCCTCCGCACAGTCGGACTGACTGGGCTAGCAAATAGCCGCTATTTACCTAAGTAAGTCTCGAATAATTAAAGACACAGCCATTGGGATACGGCTCTGAATTGTAGTTCTCCGTTCTCTACGTGGTGCTTGCTGCGTTTTTGTACAGTTGGCAGTTTAGGTCAAGGGCAATACATTTGTTTCAATTAATTGGTACAGTTCTAGGTATTACAGAAAATCTGAAAATTTATATATATTTTTTAAGAATCATTTTTCTTACCGATTTTCCCTATAAGGGAGCATCTTGGTATAATTTTTTTTATTGTAGAATTTGCTTTTATGTCGACGATGGTCTTCAGATCCTGTAATCCGATAACGCATACAATTCGCTTATGCTGCTGCACAGTTGTGAGTATGGGATCTCGGCGTTTTTGTGCTGGCATTCCTAAATATGTTCTTGGAAGACCCATTTGAAAAGGAAGGGTTTTTTGGTATGATTTTGTTTTATTATGAAATTTGCTTTTATATCCACGATGGTCCCCAGAGCCTGTAATCCGATAACGCATACAATGTTGCCTTTGGAAGCTCTGCAGGTCAGCGTTCGAATGCGCTTAAGTTCTTGCTGCGTTTTGGTTATGTGATCTTAGCGCTTTTTGGTTGGTATTCCAAAGCTAGTTCTTGGGAGACTCATTTGAAAAGGATGAGGTTTTGGGTGCTGATAAGCTTTACTACCGAATTCGCTTTTAATATATATATAATGTTTCATTCGAAAGCTATTTAAGGTCTTACGATTCTATATACGTCAGGCTATATGATGGAAAGATTGCTTTCAACGGACTCATAAGGTTTAAGAAGACGCTTAAGACAGATTGCGATAATCTATATACTTTCCTTGGCGTAACATTGAAAGAGGTTTTAGGAAAATTCTTGTATTTTAGAATTTTTTGAGATTAAGGTTTTTTTTCCTGTTTCATTCACTTTAGTTCTCATATACTCTATGCAACAGACTGGGGCGAAATCGTTTTCCTACTTTATAAAACAAAAAAGAAAAAACAAAAAAATTTTAAATCCTAGTCACATTGCAGCTAAGTGACAAACTTTTTCAGTACGTGTTTCATTATAAACAACGACACAACGTAGTGTTGATCTCTAAAAACTATTACAAGTACAAAATATATATTACAATCAATATTAAATTTAAACTTCAAAACTTTGAAATTATCGTCTTCTTCAAAACTCTGCGTTACTTTTAATATTTTTTTTATTAAATTTTGTATTCGGCGTCAATAAAAAATTTTACATTCCTTAATATGGAGAATGCTGGGGACCAGCAAGAGCTGCAGCAGCAGCAGCAACAGGATAATACCCCGGGCCCAATACAACTTTATGCCATTAACAATTCCAGTCTGCAATTGAAAAATGATTGCACCATGGCAGTATTTAATAACAGCAAATGTCTCGTGTTTTTGAAGCGACCCTTAGTTGCTGGAGAGCTAATGCTGCTGGAAACGGAGGAAGAAGTGGACACCCATTCGCTGCGTATGCTCACATTTGTTTTTACTAAGCAAAACCCATATGGAAGTCAAGATATTACTGCATTTCGTTTGACTGTGAGAAACCAGTTTGGTCGCGTCCATCAGCAGCCAGTGAGCAGTATCTTGGGTCAGGGGCCCTATTTAAAAACATCGCGGGGCCCAATACAAAAATCTCTTTTATTACCGAATAAGACAGCGGCTGGTGGCGCTGTTAAGTTCCATCGTTTGGGATTAATGCTTTTGCCGCAGCAGGATAATCCCACAAAAGGTATTATGCACTATATTCAGGATGGTGTTGAGAACATTGCAGTTTTACATCATGGAGATATTCCGATGGACAGTGGACCCCTATATCTTGGAATTCATATTCACTACAATATGTGCAGTCTACGCATAATAAACATCCAAGCTGTATCGTCGCTTGAGAATATATGCCGCAATGTTATACGCGAATTATATACAAAAGATGAGATATCAAAGATGCAGCTGCCAAAGCTCATTAAAAGCTACCTAATGGCACGAGACTATTAGATACTTCGTCCAAAATCATGCCGTATATATTTATACCTTCGTACTTAAAAAAAAAAAAAAAAATGGTATCTCTTTTAAAGTTGTAACAATTTACAATTATTTATTAAATATCAGATATCATCAGAATTGTATCTCTTAAAAGAGTTTTAATTTTGTCAAATGCTGACAGCGTACAAGGCACAAGTTTGTCCGCATCTGACTGGTTCTGCTTTTAGCGATCTCTTACGTCTCAGACTGAGATGACCGTGTCGCAAGTTACTTTCGCAGTATGTTTTCTGCCATTCCGGAAATTATTGACGTATTTCTATCAGACATTTTCTAATCGTGACGAAAGGGCAGAGTTTTATTTCAAATCGCTGTCAGACCCTAGCCTATTGGATAGTTTATATAGTCTGATCGAACTGGAATACATCTCAATCTAATCTACTAGATATTTTTAGTTAAAAAAAACCGCAGCTCATTCGCAAACGATGATCTAAAAATAGTTATATTTGTTTTTAATTTCCATATGCGTAAAATATTTCCTAAAGAATCTCAAAAAACGGCTAGTGACTAATTTCGATTTAATTTAATATTTTTAACAAGTATTTGATAATCTAGAAGAAATACAACAAATCTAGTTACTACTTTTCGTACTTCAATGGCGTCAATATAAGAGCGAACTCATCTCTAAAGCCGAAGGAAAGTCGTTGGTATGTTCTTCGCAGCAGCAAAGTCGCATTTGCCTAGAACTGACATAGCTACCAACTAAATTGACTATTTGCCTAGGAAAATCTTCCTTAATTTAAGACATCGTCGTTCGATTTCGCTTACAAACCGTTGGTTATTGTTCTCTTCGAACAGCTTTTAATAGGAATATTTCCAAACTCCGGCATTGGGCGGATGCACAAATATGATGCCATAATATGATGTTCTGCGAAAGATTTGAATATTTTGGTTTGTAGCTTTTGTAATAATGTAGAATAGACGGGTCTACGCCTTTTGAAGTCTTCGTCTACTAGATATTATGTGGAATAAACGGGGAAACGTTTTCCAAGTTGTGTACCCTAAAGTTATAAAGTTTGGATCATACGATGTATGTGGATGTGTTTCTGATGGCATACCCGGGCGGGTATATGTGAAAAATCCTTCACGAAACTCATGAAAATCAACTTATATGGTATCATCATGTGTGGTCAAAAAACCAAACCATTTAAAAGCCAGTGCTTTGGTTTTAAAGTTAAAATAAAATACCTTTGAAAATATCCTATATATAGCCTTCCTTGTATACAGCCTTTGCCACAAAATTTGATAATTTTGGTTGGTATCTTTCGTATTAATGAAGTCGAGAGATTACAGAGGTCGGTCTCTTCTCTTGTGCCGGAGACTGAACTTGAAAAGTTTACTAAGTTATTTTATGTGAAGTTATAGGGATAGATCTGCGTATTAACGAAATCGAAAGTATAGTCACATCTGTCTCTTTAGTTCTTTTTGTCTTCTTGAGATAAAATTGTCGGAAAATGAAAAGTCTTCGAAGTTATTTAACGTAAAGCCATAACCATGGGAGCAGACAGTATATGACTATTTTTGTTTCTTTCATAATCAATCGTGATAGAAATGCTCTTGGTCAAAATTTTGGTTGGTATCTTCCATATTAATAAAGTCGAAAAATACGGTAGATGACAGACAAGAGACATCGTTAGTAGGCATCATCTTTTAGAGATAAAATGCACCAAAGACGAAAAGTTTTCTAAGTTATTCAGAAGGACGAATAATAATAATTTCATAATAATGAAATTGATAGAACAGAGCGCTCTACACTTTTAGTTGTATTCGTCTTCTGTCATACGAGGGATTTTAAGCACTGAATACGAAAATTTTTATTTTTTTTAAAGTTATAAGCATGGAATCAGAAGACTATTTCTTTTTTTTTTTTGATAAACAATTTGGAAAATCTGCTCTTGGCCAAATTTCGCATAACAGGCTCTATGTGGGATATCTTGCACCAAACTCATGAAAATCAACTTGTGGTATATGGTATCATCAGCAAGTCGAACATTTGAAGGCGTAACCAGTTAGGATTGCTTTAAATTTTCGCTTAAAAAAGTTTTCCTAAAAAAATCCCACCCTGTATCTAATATGCTGTTATATATTTTGGTTTGTATCTTTGGTATGAATAAAGTCGAGAAAAATGCGCTGCACACCCAATATTTCAAGAAGTAGCCAGTGGGTTTTGGTGTTCTTAAAAAAAAATCACCCTATATCTAATATGCAGTTTATGCTTTACTATTGAATTTCTATAAATAAAAAAGATTAGCAAAACATTGTTAAAAATGTTTGGAATGCCTTTAGAGCCTTGTTTTTAGTTATTTAATTTTTATTAGCTTTTCTGAAAATATTTATTATTTATGGTATTTTCTCTGTTGCACAATTTTCGATTTAATAAAGTTTCGATAAACAATCAACGGTGAGTTGTAAATATTTGGGTGCAATTTCTATTAACTTTTAAATTGAGTAAAAAGTGTTTTTGAATGCTTTATTAAATTTTGTTGTTCTACCTCTGTTCCAACAACCCAACACCATCTAGGCTTTCCGAGCTATGCAGTGATAACATTTGCCTGGAAATTTTTGTTACAATTTCTTGTTCGAAGTCTGAAGTTACACCTTCAAGCAAAAAAAAGGGCTCAAAATGACGCATAACATTCAAAAACCTTCTATAACCAGGACCAAAATGGGTCTCAGCTGTCGTATTCAATTTTAATATTTGATGTTGCACGACGCAACAAAGAAACAGCTGCGTCGTCATCCCTTTTTTTCCTCCCGGAATTCGACTTTTTTCCAAGCACAATCCTTTTACGGTTGACCCACAAAAACGGACTTCAAGCAGTTTGTCACTCGCCGAAGCGGGCAATAATTTTATTAACTAGCAAACATTATCAATTTAATGCACTGAAATTTATTTAATACTCTTTATTTGTTGCATTATCTTGGGAGATATAATGCCAAATGTTAAATTGACTTTGTCTAAGCAGCAAGGGCCGACGACTGTGTTGGGTCTTGCATAACAAAGTAGGCCCCCCAAAAAGGATGTTGGACGCGTCGTCATTGTTGTTCTCGAAATTCGAATACGTTTTGGCGTAAATTGTCATCAAAATGAATATAAATGAATGAGCTGCGTGTGCGCACGATTGGTTTTACTCATCATTATATGTATAAATTATAAATGAAGTGATTTTGCGAGGGAGCCATTTTTAAGGCGAACAAATAAGCCGGAACGTGGCAGAGGCATGGGGTTGGGTTGGGTGAAAGATGCTGTACATGCGCTTTTGGGAAATGTATTTTAAGCAGTTCATTTGGTGCATCAAATTTCATTTATTGGTGGCTTACTTTATGTTTTGCGTTTTTATTTCGTATTTTTCGACTTTAGTGGATTCTTCGATTTTATTGGATTTTTGCGATTTTATTTCAGTTTTGTGATTTTAATTTTTATGCAGTGATTTTTTGAGTAGCCATTTTTAGGCATATAATAAATAGGACCAGAAAGTGGTAGGCATGGAGTTGGATCAGTTCGACTGGGTATACTCTATAGATTTTGAGAAATATTTTTCAAGCAGTGAATTTTCAGCATAAAATTTCACTTGGATTCTTAATTGATACGTTTTAATTTCAATTTCTGCGATTTTATTTTTAATTTTCGATTTTACTTCAATTTTTACGATTTTATATCTGATCTTCTATTTTACTTTAATTTTGCGATTTCATTTCACTTCTGCTTTTTTAGTTGATTTTTGGAATTTCGTTTTGCTATTGCATTTTTATTTTTGCGATTTAATTTCGAGTTTTACGTTTTTATTTTCAATATTACGATTATATTTGATTTTCGCGATTTTATTACTTTTTTCCGATTTCATTTAATTTTAGCTTTTTTCTTTGATTTTTGCGATTTTATTTGTTATACGTTCTTCTTTTAATTTCGCATTTTTGTTTAATTTTTTTGGTTTTATTTCGAGTTTTGCGTTTTATTTGAGTTTGTGACTTTATTTCGAGTTTTGCGTTTTTATTTTCATTATTACGATTTTATTTGATTTTGCCATTCTATTTGCTTTGATCTATGCGATTTTATTTTGAGTTTTGCGTTTATTTGAATTTGCAATTTTATTTCTGTTTTGCGATTTAATTTCAGATTTGCGTTTGTATTTAAATTTTTTACGCTTTTACTTCAGTGTTTGCGATTTCATTTCACTTCTGCTTTTTTATTTGATTTTTGGTATTTCATTTCATTATTGCATTTTTATTTATGCGATTTTATTTCGAGTTTGGCGTACTTATTTTCATTATTGCGATTTTTTTTAATTTTTCCTAATTTATTTCTGTTTTACGAATTCATCTCAGACGTTTTTATAAATGTAAATGATCGATTTATTTATAAAGTTCTATGCTTTGGATCAAATATTTGACTTCATTTACGATTTTTCTTTTGGTTTGTTTTTAATTCCAGTTTTTGCGATTTTGGTTTGGTTTTCTTTTTTAAATTTTGTGAATTTACGTTTTTTGCGTTTTTTTTCAATCCATGCGATTTTTTTTTTGGTTAAAGTTTTTATGCAATGTTATGCGATTTTCTTTTATTTTTGCGATTTAAACTCAGACTTGCGTTTTTAATTCAGATATTTCTTCTGTTTTGATTTATTTTTATTTCAGTTTTACGTTTTTATTTAAATTTTTGTGACTTTATTTCACTTTTGCATATTTATTTCTATTTTAGCGATTTTATTTCACTTCTTTTTTTTTTTTTTTAATTTTTTGCGATTTCATTTCAGCTTTTGTATTTATATGTGATTTAAGCGTTTCAATTTGGTTTTTGCGTTTTAATTGAATTCGTGTTGCAATATGATTTTGGCGAATTCGTTTCATTTCTGCGGTTTCACAACTTTTGCGATTTTATTGTGGATTTGCGTTTTTATTTCAATTGATGTGATTTTTTTTGTTGGAGTTTTTATTTAATTTTATTTCCTGTTTAATTTTTTTTTGATTTATAGCGATTTTACTATATTTTTTTCGATTTTATTTCACTTTACAATTTATAGCTTTTCGCCGATACATTTTTGTCATTTTATTTCATTAATTGCACTCATTTGCGATTAAGATCTATACTTCATTTCTGGCAACTATTTCCGCTCATTCTTCAAAATCGATAGCACTAGCGATCCCTTGAGTTGAAGGCCCCAAAAAAAAGAAATTTTTTTTCTTAAGCTTACAGCCGCTTTCCGTGTCGCAGCGAAATCGCTAAACTCAAACTCTAAAACGCCAAAACAATTTAATGCTTCATTGATAACCACATGTCGCTGGCAATTGACAAGCAATAAGGAGCTCCAGAGAGATAATAACGTGGAGCACAAAGCCAACAACACAGAGAATCTTCAATGTCTAAAAAGCCAAAAGACCGTGTGTCTGTCTATGGCCAGAACAAGTTGAGCAACAACAATGGCGATAACGAAAAAAAAGTCCTTGCCAGACAAAATAACTCTCCGCACTCTGCGCCTTGTCACTTTCCCTGCCCAGCGAATAGTCAAAAACAGCCTCCAGAACAGAACGCAGAGCCCACAGCCAAAACAAACAAGCAAACAAACCGACCAAGAAAATAAATATATTGAACTGCTTGCGATAAACATATGAAAAATTCACATGCGGCGCGCCATGGGTCTTTGGCTCCAGGCCTCTGCGCCGTAAAACCCCCCCTAGGCCAAAAGTTTACGCCACTTAATAGAACTTAGCGCAAATTCAATTACAACGTTGGCCAAACAGACGTACAAAAAAGAAATAAAAATAAAGGACATGCTCGAGAAGCAGGCAGGAGCAAAGCGAATAAAACTTGAAAAGAAATTTGTGGAAAAACGTTACGAAATTGTGCGGCAGGCAGAAAACTTTTGTGCATTGAACTCGTTCGTTTTCGATTTTACTACAGCTTCAGTTGTACAGACTGTACCGAAAGTATTTTGACGTGACTGTACCGAGCGAGCTGCTTTGAAAAATTCGTGAGACCCGAACTATTTACGAAGGCTACGCTCGAAAATATCATTCATTTCGAATTTGTCAGTTTTCAGTATTGGTATTTTGACCTTAGTAGATGCACAGTTTGTAACGAAATTATTTTGACGTGATTGTACCAAAAATTAAAATGTCTAGGAAATAAAAAATGGAAGAACGAAAATGACACATTTGGTTTCAGACTTTTAGAATACTCATGTCAGAAGTAATTTTTGTTCATTAATTAAATGCTTCAAATGAAATAGGATTTCTTACAATCTTTTTATATGAATGAAGTGAAATATTCGATCCGAAGTATAGCATTTTATTAATAAATCGATCATTTGAATTTAATTTTCTTTTGTTTATAAACAAGAAAGATTTGTAAGAATCGATTGCGAATTCATGCACAGCAATGTTTGTTCTCTACCAAAATGAATTGAGATTTTCTTGTACATACAATTTGTTTTATATAAAAAAAACATTCCCGCTATAGTTTAAATATTCAAATCGAAATAGAGAGTTTGTAATATAACACCAAAAACGCCTTTAGATATCAAAATCGTGCTTTTCTGTTGAATTTTTGATTGGAATCGAATACGAATTCACACGCAGCAATAAAAACTTCGATGTTATATATTTAATCCTCCTAACGATTTTAAGGTCCAACTAGACATATTTCGCTTAAAATTGTAAATAAAATATATTTATAATTGACCTAAGGAATTCAATTTTCCAAAACATTCCTAAAACTTCATTAGCTATCTGGAATGCCGGAAAAGTTGCCGAAAACTCCTTGAATAGGATGCTGTAATATGTTGAAATCTCTTACACGCAGCGACACATGGACCTGCCTGGATCCTACACATTTTGTATGGAAATGTGGGAAATATAAATATTAAATATAAATAAATAAAATATATTTTTTTTATAAAACTACCGACATCAACGAAGTTGTTTCCTAAAATGTCATTGGCTGTCGCATGATGTAGGAAAAAATCAGAAAAGCCTTTGTTGAAATCTCTTGGCAGCACTGACACATGGACGAGGCTAGTTTTTCGTACATTTTGTATGGAAATTTATGAAATATGAAATATATTGCTTTCCTAGACCCAGTCTGTCAATCAAAGAAAATTGCATTTTTTTTGTTCAAAATCTGACCATAGATATTGAAATGATAAACGAAACACAACAAAAAACTTTTTTCACTTTTTTTACACAAACAAAGCGAATAGGTCAAAAATATTCATCTAATTTTCATAAAAAAAAACATTGAAATACATACGGGTCCAGCCAGGCACCATGTGTCGGTTGAAAGATATGCGGAACATATTTCCATAGTAGGTTTAAGTTATTTTCTGTTACCTTTCTTGCTGTCAACATACTTATCGCGCCCAATGTAACCACCCAATGTACAACGCTGCACATATCCCACATATGTATTTGTTTTCTTCGTATCGGGATTTCTGCCAAATGTTGTCAAAGTCCATGCCTTAGTTGGCGGCGTTTGTGAGTGAGTGAGTGTGACCACAGTGCCACAGACACAAGTGAAAAATGGAAGTTTTGTCCTTGCGGCTTCACGCAATTTCATTGCAATTAGCAAATAAAACTTGGAATATTTTTAGGCGTAAATGAGGCGAGGAGCGGCGGCAGGCAACATCGAAAATGGCCAGAAGAAAACTTTTGCAATCACTTTCATTTCGTTTCATTATTGGCTCGCTCGGGTGCTCGGCGGGTAATGTCTTGCACCAAAGGTGCGTTAAGTTCAATTGCAAAGCCAAAAAGGGTTCTTTAGTTGGAAGATATTTGAAGCGCCCAAAAAGTTTTCTTGGCGGGAACTTAACGCATTTCGTGGCAAACATTGAAGTTTACGCGCAGCTGCCACCGCCACGAACTCGAGTTTGTGTTGCCAAATTGTTTGAATGCCGGCATATGGTAATTACTTGTTTCGGGCTTTAATGCGGATTGAAAATAGAAATGTTTAAGAGAAACACAAAGTTTTGGATGTTATCTAAAATGCTCAGGCTTTGAGAAAATATGCTGAAGCTTTGATTTCGATAAAACAGTTTATGGCAATTATGAAGCCTAAAGCTAGTGGGAGTTTGAAGATGCAGAAGCAAATTGTTCGAAATGTATCAAATATGTTGAGTTCTTCGACTTCTTCAGCAAAATATTACTCAGAAGAAAAAGAAATCAAACGCTGGGCAATAATTTGTATGCCTTAAAAAAAGAATTCAGAACTACAAAAGAGTCTTAGATTAGATGTGATAGGGGCAGAGGCGACAAGCACCTCCTCGGACACTCAGGCTAAGTAGCCATTCCCAGGAAATGGAAGGGGTTATATAGTGTTTGAGGAAGGAAAGAAAGGGAAAGAGCGAGAGAAACCCCCACCACGAACCACCTCGACTCTCGGAGAAAGTTGAGAAGGGATTGCGGTGATAATGTGTGTGCTCCAACCAACTGGAGCACAACGCTGCTTAGGCTACGTAGCCGTATGAGCCAGCGAGATGGCTGCTCAATAGCTTAGGAAGTGCTCGGTATTGTCGAGACAAGCGGTACATGTAGGGTCAGTTCTTAATGCCAGGTTAAGCATATGTGGGCCATAGGGGTGGTTTGCCGAGATGAGCACCACCAAAGCTTTCAGGTCCCTTCTTCCGAGCTGGAGTAGGAAGGAAGTCTGCAGGTTTGTTCACGAAGTATTTTCGTGAGTATTTTCGTATAGGTTTTCGGCCAAATCCCATCATATACTATAGCTTCTTGGCCAAACCGAAAGCACTTTTTATTTGTTTACAAAATTAGTTGTAATATTTATGACCAGCAAGCAGCTTGACTACCACAAATGCAGAGTTCCTTTCGAATTACGAATTTTGAGAAAAATATACAATATACAAATATACAATATACAATTTTTACTTGAGACTTTTACTTTAAGATAAACGATGAACTTTTGGCGCCTATGTCAAGCAGCAATTGTGTTACTTACTGATTTCTGCTTTTACTTAGTATATCCCAGTTCCTAGCCAGGAACAGCTGTGGTACGCTCGTATCTATAAAAATGGTATTCATGAGGCTAGGTATGCGAATTAGTTATATATTATAATATATAATTATAATTTCTTCCTTCTAATTAATTATTATTATTGGCATGCTCTCTTAATAATAATAAATTTTTAAGAATAGTTTACAGCTTTCCTTATTGTTGGCTAAAAACCTTAACTCGTTAAACGATTTGGACGTTTCGTTGAGCGCTGTCTGCCTCTGAGTAGTCTTCAACCGCCCAATGCGACGATTGCCAATGGTGTTCTATTTAAGAGATGCACGTGCTATATTTCTGTTGTCTCTCCTGAGGTTATGTCGCTTTCGATCTCCCGTTGCTTGGTAATCTCCCATAACCTAGCATTGAATATAGTTCTAGGCCAGAACACTCCAACAAGCGCCTCAGGCATCGGTTGACAAAACTATGGAGTTCTTAAGTTTAAAATTGTGTCAACTGTACTTAGTTGTACTTCTAAATAATCAAGTTCGGTCAACTTTTGCCACAAGAAAGCGTATCACAGTGATCACTTCCGAAGAATTCAATCGGTAGTAGCGACGAACAGAGATAATATCAATGCGTCTTAATGATTCAAGACTTATTAGGAATTCCAAATTCATGAAAATATTTCAGTTCAGAATTCCAAGCTTGAAAGTGGTTTTGCGCTTAAGAAGTGCTTCTCGGTCTAGGAAATACACTTTGATAACTTCTTGTCGCGCGCGTGCAGTTCAGCACAGCTAAAGGCAATACAGCGATCAGCATTGTCATCATTATTACTACATGCAATCTTTAAGAAGTTAGTATCCCTATAATGGGATAAACCGGGAACGACTCCATTTATGTAAAAACTTGGCAGTACAAGAAACAAGTCAGTTAGCTTCAAACACCTTGAAGCTGTCTATGCAATATATTTACGTCTCACGTTATTTGCATTAAGCAGACAAATCATTTCAGGAATGAAATTCTGCCAAGCGTATGTACTTCCCTTTGGCTTTGGTTTCCCCGTGCAACAACTGAGGGAGCCATAAAAGTCGCTAGACTTTTAAGAACTACGACGGTATCTGCACGCCTTTCTTTTCTGTCTAATTAACGAAAACATCTGAGACCAATGCTTTCACTGAAATCATGACGAAAAATTTTTACTTTAATGAGATTTTTTCAAAAAATGCCTATCGATTATTCGTTATTATCGTTTGCGGTTGTATAATCGAAGTTGTACTGTACTTTACGCATTTTTAATGCCATCTGGCGGTAAAATGTGGAAACTCGAGTAACTTACCACAAAAAGTGGTGACTTCTGAAGCCATCTGGCGGCACAATGCTGTAACTTGAGTAAGTTACCACAAAATGTGGAAGCTAGCTTTATGCTTACCTGCACAACTGCTAGATGGCGCCAGCTGCTGAACGCAAGTGATAGCTTGTGGAAGCTAATAATTTGCATTTGAAATTTTCAGTATTTTATTAATTAAACATTTTATTAAATATTATTTAACTGCCCGCGCAACTTTACGGCTAATTTTCAACTCTGAATAAGTTCATATTCAGCACCAACTTACCATAGATATCGATATTTTTCACAATCGTTGCGATATCAATCGATCTTTGCATGCTTCACAACACTGGCAACCGACGCTCAGCGAAGCTATCAATAACTTTTACTAAATAAAACCTTTTCGTTTCCGGTGCAACCAAGTGAAGGTAGGCTTGTGGCTTTGTCTGGAAATTTCCTCAAATAAAATTCGATATAAACTTCAGAAAATGAATGCCGCTTACAATCAAACTCACGTGCAACCCGATGCAAGTGAACCGCTGCAGTTTTATGACCGCATGTGCCCAAACGTGGAGTTTCGCGAAAACATGACCAAGGCAGTATTTAAGAATCCGAAAGACGTGTATGGCTATCTGTACACAAATCGCCCCTTGGCTATTGGAGAGCTGCTTGTGTATGAAATAGAATACACCGCTGATCCGCGTTATTTGAAAATAATTCACAATGGAATAACCAGTCGTTTACCAGACGCATACATGGCAAATAATGGTAACGATTCGTTTATGACAGTTGTGCGGTATCCCGATTATGCGAACCTACCAACTTTGAGCAATTTTGAGGGCAACTCGGATGACAAGTATTTGAAAACCACACAAGGTTTAATACCAAAAACCATTTTATTACCGGAAAACTCGAGCAAATTCATGCGTTTTGGTTGCATCTTGTTGGCCGTCGAAAATGAAACAACACGCGGTGTGTTGCGCACCTATATCGACGGCAAGATCTCAAGTGATGATATGTTTGTACGGCTGGACTATGGACCACTATATGCAATGATATCGGCACCATTCATAAAGAAGTCGATACGTATTGTGCAAACGCAGGCTGTCTCGAGCCTGCAAAATATTTGCCGCAGCAAAATACGCGAAACCTTCACGCCCGATGCCATTATGAAGATGGAGCTGCCGATTAGCATTAAGCGTTTTCTGACAACCAAGAACTATTAAATGCACAGTTTTGCGACTATATAGCAGAACACTTGCTTCAGATTGTACTACTATTTCCTAAGTAACTTTAAAATTGTATTTGAAATGAAAAACTTGCTGTAACATAAATAAAGTTAAAGACATGTTTTAGATTTCGATTCCGACAAACACGCTGCAACGCCAAGCAACATTAATGGCGATTTGGCAAGTTTTTTGTCCGCATCCAAATCTAGAACATGCCAGATACAATTTTATAAGAAAGTCTTGTCAAAAATACGAATATACTCGCATGAACTATGGGGCTATGAGTGTGCGATGTGGCTGCAGTGCGCTGCGTAACTTTTGATAGCTTAGTGAAAGGGAATTTTCTTATAATTCTCAACTTAAATTAGAACTGTTTGGGAATTGTGGCAAAGCCACAAAGGGAATTTTCTTATAATTCTCAACTTAAATTAGAAGTGTTTGGGAATTTTGGCAAAGCAGCTACGGCGGCACGGATTTCGAACACCTATTGGTTACGTCTGCCTGCATTTTAGCAGCTAACTTGATTATGCTGTCATTGGAGCAAAGGCGATGCATGGAGAATTGTTCATGGATTGCTGCTCGGGAAAACAGCGCATCTACAGCTTATAGTCGAATCCGAACGGCGGTCTCACAAATTAATAGAGAAATACTTAGGGCAAATAGCGTCCATTACAGTGGAAACGCAGCAGTGCTGCAGTATGGAATCGAACCAGTGACCTACGCTATCGAGGCACACAAACAGCTGAAAACATTATTAAAAGTCCTGAGAAACCACTCCGCGAACGGTCTAAGTAGATATTCGCTTTGATGGGTCTTCTACGACTTTTAGAGCATCCTTATAATTACTTGAAACCTACTGAGGTTTTAGAAATCATTTTAACATTGTACAACAGCCAAATGGGAACAAACTACTCAATACGCATCTGCCACAAGTATCTATCTTCTGGGCGGCTGCTGCTGCCGCCAAACTCTCATTGTCAAGCAACTCGGCGGGCTTATATCCATATCCAAAATATTTATAGTTTGCTATTTTTTGCTGTCTAATTTTGTTCAGATCCCGTACTTTAGCTGGAAATACCACATAATGAAGCTCAGAGAGATTGCTCTTTAGTAGTTCCCCTTTATCCCTTCTATCACAAAAAGTCTTTTCCTATTTAAGTGTTTTGATTTTAGGAATTTATTGGAATTCAAAGCTTAACAAAATCTTAAATTAAAATTTCATTAAATTAAATTCCAGGTTTGCTTCCAGTTGTCGTAAATTGGCGCCAAATCAGCTAAAAAACAAAAATATTAAGAAAAAACAACAAATTGCATTCTGCCAACTTACTCCATCAGCGGATGTGGACCATATTTTTGGCGTAGTTCCGATACGGTCAAAGTCTGTTCAACTTGCCAAGCCTCCACTATAAGACATTTTTTTCCCACATTCCAATCGACGTTATTGAAATAAAAATATTCCCCGAATTCCTTCTGACCCATACACTCATAGTTTGGATAGTCCTCGTTACGAGTTATCCAAATTAACTTGCCAATATGATAACGCCAGCCGCGTGACGCCAGCTCCGCAGCGGCCAACATTTGCAACATATCACCAGGATGTTTATAAAAAAACATAAAGAGGGTATCCAGTTTTAGCTCACTGAGCTTAGGTTTAGGCAATCTAATATAATTGGAGATTCTGTATTCCGGTGGGACCTCACACAAATCCTCATGCATTAGAGTTGGAGCACCTTCCAGTACACTGCTGTAACAGTCCCTCAAATTACGATTGCCGCGTAGAGCCGGTTCCACAAAACTCTGTAAGTCGTAGCCAAACAGATTTGGCAACTGACTTGGTGAACGTTGAACGTTTCGCAGCTGCTGTGCCAGACCCAGCATACCAAAGTTATCCTGCAGCAGATTGTTGTTGTTAATGGTAGAACCATGTTCTTGCCGCCAGTTGGCGATGTAGGACGGACTTTCCGGTTCGAAAGTTACGCCGCCTAAAACTTCACCATGCTCATTGGTGCGCAAGCGTGCATAGTAGTTGAGGTTGTTAAATCCAGGAGGTGGTGCCACATTCTCCGATGGGGCGCCACCTATGGACAGCTGTGAGAGCTGCGGTAGTTTCTTAGCACGCTCCTGCACATTAGCGGTTGTCATTTGGGGCAACGTGATGGCAACTGGATGGGTGGATGCGGCACTGCTTGCTACAGCTGCATTGTTTGTGGCCGTAGCGCCCTGCTGCGAGACCTGCCTTAACTTCTTGGATCGCTCCTGCACACCAGCAGCCAGAAAAGCATCACAAAATATGGCCGATTGCTTAGGCGGTTTGGAACTGGTTGGCATTTGGGGCGATATAATAGCAACTGGATTGGTGGATGCAGCACTGCTTACGATGGATGCATAACTTGTGGCCGCAGCGCCCTGTTGTGACTGCACGGTCCCAAAATGTGCAGCAGTTTCGTTAAGCTGCTCAGCATGATTGCTAATTTCGGCATCGCTGACTTCTGGATTGGAGGATTCGTTTAGAGACTCGCTATCGATAGCTATACCCGAGTGCAAGCTGGCATTAGAGTCGTCCCCATTGGTCAACCCTATGTTGTCTGCGATGACGTCGTCTTCAGAGTTAACACCAATGTTGTCGTTGTCAGCGACAACGTCAGGTTCATCATCGCTATTGATATATACATCATTACTGCTCTCACCATCGCTATCTTCATCACCATCATCGTCATTATCATCATCATCATCGTCGTCGTCGTCGTCGTCGTCGTACTCAGGGTCAGTGGCGTCCTCGGCGTCATCATCATCCGCTTGAATATTGTCGTCGTCGCTATCGCTGTGTGTAGCATTTTTTGAAAACTGCTCAACATCATCATCGACAACATTATCGTCATCATCGCTGATCATGGTAGTCCAATCATCCGGCACAACGTCGTTCTGGCTCTCAGTTGTACCCGGCAATGCCGGAAAATCCTCACGGAAAATAGAAAACTCTTCCGGTTCCTCTGGTGGCGGCTGCGCTGGCGCACAAATATTTTTTACCACATCAACGTAGAGCACACCTGCCGCAGGTGTTTCAGCAGCTGCCGGACTCTTTACGTTCGTATTTTTCATTACCAATTGACGCTTCATCTTGCAATCTTTACACAATTAATTTGCAACAATGAAAAAATGTGGAAAAAAAAGCTACGTGCGACTATGATTACCAGCAAAAATTTGACAACTGCAGAGGGTTACCGTACTTGTGTCAGTAATAGTGGTGCCCAGCGTCTGTAAATAATTTCGTAAATGGGCAACGCGGTTTAGCCGTACGACGCAAATTGGTGCGCCGTATGCCACATCAAAAGTGCTACCCGTCAATTGTATTTAGTAGTGAATGCATGGGCAGCACTTTTCGCTACCTAACAGCTGTAATTATTTCAAAGTGCCGCCAATAAGCTAATAAATTGGATTTGCACAAAAAATAGTTTTATTTTAGGTTTTTCGCATTTCGAAATACAATGGGTTTCTTAATAAACTAATACTACTTTGAAAGTACATAATTTTTCAGAGTTTGTGGCATCTCCCATTCTTGTATAACTTCTCGCTGAAAGTTTTTGCGTACAAATTTACGGCAAATATATTTTAGTGAGGGCACCAATATGTTGTTAATAATGCGAACTTGCTTGATAGAGTCGGGCAATTGTAGCGCCACCCAGAATTGACCTGCACCAATGGGGAAGCCTAAATTAAATGTGGCTTGTTCCTCGCCGTTTATAATATAATGCAGAACACCACGATTGACATCATTTTCATCCCGTTTGTAATGAACCCCTAAGGTGGCCACTCTCCGATTCGGGGCATTAGCAGGTGTATTGGGTATTACCAAGCCATTGCAATATGCAAGTCGCAGATGTTGTTGAAAGATGAATTGCGTTATTTGAATGCAATGCCTAAATTGCCTAAAACTTGCTGGTACGTTAGGATCGTTTTCCTCAACAAATATTACTTGTTCCCTTGTCAAGCCCAATTTCATAACGGAATGATTGGCGTTAACTTCGTCCTCAATTTCAAACGTAAATACTTCGCCAAGTGCCAGCGGTTGCTTGGAGTACAACACACTTGAGCGAAAGTTGATGTCAGCTGGCTGTACACGTGCCACAGTTGCATCATTATTGAGCTGCATATTGGTGCTATGATTGGCATTGAATTGATGGAATCGGCCGACTGCGCCATCATGCTCCGGTTGACTTTTTGGTCCAGCTGCGTTCATAGTTAAGGATTTTCAATTTTTATTTGTTTTACAAGCAAATTAGACACGGTAAAAACTTATTGAGAGTGCAACTATAAGCGCTGGGAGGCTATCGCTATCGATATGATTTTGTATACATCGATAGGGCAGCTATCAACTCTGATATCGTATCGATAGTTGTCATGACCAAAAAAGAAATAATTCCCCAGCGTTATATAAGTTTCAGAATTTCGAAAGTTAGGAGAATATTTGGACTTAGAGCCATCTTTATATGTTGATTTTAGACCTCTGTGCTGCATTTGGATCACTTTGTGGCTAGGTAGAAGTTAACGTATATTTTGACTTTGAGGATTTAGGAGAATATGGCCATTAAAATTAACCTATCGAATATTTCTTTCAGACTGAAATCTTGAAAACCACAAATCATTCGCTGCAAATGACTTAATATTATCAAAGCCTTAACTTTAGAGGACGTGATGTAGAATATTTAAAAATATACCACGGCTTAATAACAAAAACCATACTACTTTCATCCGTAAACTCTTGTTAATTATTTGCATCTTGTTGGCCGTTGAAAATGAGGTAGCACGAGGTGTGCTGCGCACCTATTTCAGTGGCAAAATCTCAAGTGATCGCAATATACTGCTGGATGTAGGTCCACTAAATGCTTTTATTTGATGCTCCTTCAAAAAGAAGTCGATAAGGATTCGACACCTATTCGACCTATGCAATTATGAAGATAAAGCTGCTCAGCATTAAACGTTTTCTATCAACAAAGAACTATTAAATTATTATAGTATATTGAACTATATGGCTGTTTCCAAGTATTGTACTACTTCATTATAATCTTTAAAAATGTATTTGAAATAAAGGAGCTTGACATATTCTTAAATTCTTCTCAGCATCTTATTTTGCTGCCTCCCTTCTGGGCTGCCAAAGTTCAGCATTCTGCAACATTTAATCTGACTCATAGTTTGCTAGCCAATCTGCTGCCAAGGGCAACGAGCTGGTAAACGACATCCTTGTCAGTTAATCATGTGTTCCCTGCTTCCAAAATCTGAGCTGCTTAATTTTGTCCAGACTCCGTACTTTAGCTTGACAAAAAAAAAGAAGATTGCATAAAGATTGCCTTAATCTATTCTATCGCAAAATTACTTTCCCTATTTAAGTGTTTCGAATTTAGGAATTTATTGGAATTCAAAGTTTAAAAAAATCTTAAATTAAAATTTCATTAAAATCAATTCCATGTTTGCTTCCAGTTGTCGTAAATTGGCGCCAAATCAGCTAAAAAATAAGAATATTAAAAAAAAGCAACAAATTGCATTCTATCAACTTACTCCATCATCGGATGTGGACCATATTTTTGGCGTAGTTCCGATACGGTCATAGTCTGCTCAACTTGTCTAGCCTCCACTATTAGAAATTGTTTTCCCACATTCCAATCGACGTTATTGAAATAAAAATATTCGCCAATTTCCTTCTGACCCATACACTCATAGTTTGGATACTCCTCGTTACGAGTTATCCAAATTAGTTTTCCAATATGATAACGCCAGCCGCGTGACACCAGCTCCGCAGCGGCCAACATTTGCAACATATCACCAGGATGTTTATAAAAAAACATAAAGAGGGTATCCAGTTTTAGCTTACTGAGCTTAGGTTTAGGCAAGCTAATATAATTGGAGACTCTGTATTCCGGTGGGACCTCACACAAATCCTCATGCATTAGAGTTGGAGCACCTTCCAGTACACTGCTGTAACAGTCCCTCAAATTACGATTGCCGCGTAGAGCCGGTTCCACAAAGCTCTGTAAGTCGTAGCCGAAAAGATTTGGCAACTGACTCGGTGAACGTTGAACGTTTCGCAGCTGCTGTGCCAAGCCCAGCATACCAAAGTTATCCTGCAGCAGATTGTTGTTGTTAATGGTAGAACCATGTTCTTGCCACCAGTTGGCGATGTAGGACGGATTTTCCGGTTCGAAAGTTACTCCGCCTATAACTTCACCATGCTCATTGGTGCGCAAGCGTGCGTAGTAGCTGAGGTTGTTAAATCCTGGAGGTGGCGCAGTATTCTCCGATGAGGCGGCACCTCTGGACAGCTGCGGTACTTCCTTAGCACGCTCCTGCACACCAGCGTTTATGAATGCATTGGTAAATATGACCGATTGCTTAAGCGGTATGGAGCTGGTCGGCATTTGGGGCAATATAATAGCAACTGGATTGGTGGATGCTGCACTGCTTGCTAAGGTTGCGTGGTTTGTGGACGCAGCACACTGCTGTGACTGCACGGTCCCATTACGTGCAGCAGTTGCATTAAGCTGCTCAGCATGGTTGTTGATTTCAGCAACGCTGACTTCTGCATTGGAGAATGACTCGCGGTCGCTGGCATTAGCCGAACGCAAGCTGGCCTTAGTAGCGTCCTCGTTGGTCGACCCATTGTCGCCTGCATCATTGCCAGCGTCAACATCAATATCTTCGTCGTCGTTAACAACGACATCGTCGCCGTCAGCGTCAGCACCAACGTCGTCATCCTGGATGATGTCGTCGTCATCTTCATCATCGCTCTTGCTGTATATAGTAATGCGGTCTGATGACAACTGCTCCTGTTCAGTATTATCGGAGGCATCATCATCACCATCATTATCATCGTCATCGTCAGTATCGACCTCGTCATCGTCATCATCCTCATTGCCAGGGTCGGCATGGTCGTCCTCGTCGTCATCGCTATTGCTGTACATAGCATTGCCGTTCGCAACTTCGCGGTTTGGTGACGACTGCTCATCATCGTCGGCAACATCATCATCAACAACATTATCGTCATCATCGCTGATCATGGTAGTCCAATCATCCGGCACATCGTCATGCTGACTGCCAGTTGTGCCCGGTAGTGCTGGAAAGTCCTCGCGAAAAATGCAAAACTCGGCCGGCTCCTCTGGTGGCGGCTGCGCTGGCGCACAAATATTTTTTACCACATCCACGTAAAGCACACCAGCAGCGGGTGTTTCAGCATTTGCTGCACTCTTTGCGTTCGTATTTTTCATTACCAATTGACGCTTCATCTTGCTTTAGAATTAATTTGAAATTATGTGAAAAAAAAATGTGAGAAATGCCGACCAAGCGTCTGTGACTAGCAGAAAAAATTTGACAACTAGAAAGGTTTGACGTACGTGTGACAGTTGAAGTGCTGCCCAGCGACTGAAAATATTTGAATAGATGGGCAGCACTTTTCAGTCAACAGACTGTTCTAGTAGTTTCTATTGTCGACTTGACTTTTAAATGGGATATGTCCGTAGACTTCTTGTGCTTGTTGGGTGGTTATGCAGTTTCTTGCTGGAACAAATGCTGGCTTTTCTTATTATTGCTTCTAACAAGACTATGCTCAGTTCGTTGTGTGAAGTCTTATTGGAATTTTTCAAGCGAGTTTGATTTTGAGCAGCTGCCTATTAGCCTTTGAATGCCAAAATATCTCTGCGGCTGGTTTACTTTTGCGCGCGATGTGGATACGCCACATAAGTCGTGTGTTGAGCATCAGATATTTGCGGCATTTTGTGGATTTTCCTTGGTCGCAGTAATGTTGCATCTGCGCAGGTGAGACTCAATGGCAATAAGCTGTCTCTGTAGGGTAACTGTGGCCTCATGTTGAGGAGTAGACGTAGTTGGCGGCAGTTAGACACTCTGCTGGCAAGCTTGGGAGGTCGGCGGTTAGCATGGAATTGCCTCACCTGAAAATCCTAACTTCAAGATACGATTGCAGTAGGGATCGCAGTGGGGATAGGCCAAGCAATTAATGCGCCTTTGCCTCAATGCGGAGTGCCAGTGTTGCTTCTCTACAAAGACGTTATGGTTCCGGTATTAGACCAACTTTGATCAACATGGGGAAACATTATCCGGGCGAGTATCGACAATAAGCTAATTGAGATCAGGCTTTACTTCTAAACTGTTGCACCAACTACCTCAGTCTACAAGATGCGGCTTTTCCTATAATCTACTAATCAATTATGACAATAATACAAACATTAGAGGGCAGAAATTTATTCGCGTAAAAAATACATTTTCGAATATCGAATACGAATTATTGATTTTAACTCTTTATGTGTAAATACAATGGGTTTCTTAATAAACTAGTAGTCTTCGGTTAGCATATAAGTTTTCAGAGTTGCTGGCATCTCCCACTGTTGTATGATATCGCGACTGAAACGTTCGCGTATAAAAGTGCGGCAAACATTTTTTAATGAGGGCACTGCCTTGTTATTCAAAATGCGCACTTGCTTGGCGGTGTTGTGCAACTTCATCGCCATCCAGAATGGTCCTGCATCCATGGAGATTGTTGTAGCATATGGGCCCATATCCTGACCATCCACAATATAGTGCAGCATCACGCGATTGGCATCATCTTCCAGTGTTTCATAATAAATGCCTATATTCGACAATTGACGGTTCGAGGGATCAACTCGCAATTTTACAAAGTAGCAATGTGAAGTTTGTACAAACTGCCAAACCTCACAAAAACTAGTATAAACTGCTTCCTCTGTATAATTGCCGTCAAAGCGTATTGAGTGAGGTAGCTCCGTTGTTAGGCCTAATATAAATTTTATTTGATTGGCTTGATTGGAAGTCTCAATTTCCATGGTAAATTTTTCGCCAAGTGCCAGCGGTTTTTTCGAGTACAACAAGCCGGTGTTCATCAAATGGTCTCCATGTTGCACATAAGCGATGGTTGCATCATTTTTAAGGAATATATTGGCGCTATGTTGGGCACAGAATTGTTGATATTGGCCGCCAACAACATTCTCCGCTTGATTTACTGCAGCAGCTGCCTCCATATTGTAGAAAATTTTTATAATTTTTTTTGCTTAATTTCACTAGAAGCTCCCACACCAAGCACAAATTTCGCAAAGAGAAATTATCGATAGCGCAGCTAGTAGCGTCGATTGGCTAGCGATAAATTGGTAATCAAAATAAGCATTTTATAAACAAGTTTTGGCAGGTCGCTCTGCCTCGCAACATGAATTCTGGTGAAAAACATTTTGTTCATCTGCTTAATCGGAATAAGAATAAGTAAAAGTGTTTCCTGACATCATGCAACAGCTGCTTAAGGTTGCATCACAGATAAATAAATTTGTTCTACCTAACTTACCCTGTCCCATTAACTATAATTAAAATAAATAAATAAATCGAAAGATAAATATAGAGCCCAAGACCAACAAATCTGCATATTTGAGCGAATTTACTTTTTGCACTTTGTGTTGATTTAAAACTAAAAAAAGAACTGGTAATACCAAAAATTTTTAAAAGATAAAAATAAATATTTTTATAAAATTATCAACATACAAAAAATTATGTATCGATAAGCTAATTGAAAGTAACAGAATGACAAAAGTACAATATCATCATTATGTGTCAGTGGAAAAAGATTAATAATAAAATGGAAATCAGTAAAGTGCGGTAACCGATGGTGAAATACACTGCTTTCAAAAAAAAAAAACCAATTTCGTTAAATAAAGGGAATGCAAAGTTTTTCTGCTTAAACTCGACTTGAACAAGTTTATTTTATTTAATAATTTTAGTAGTTTTTATAAAATAGACTGAATGTAATTCTAGTTGGCCACAAAATGTCAAAAAGTCATCGAAAGTTTGCCTGCGTCTAACATCATGCCTTTGTCGCATTGCCATCCACTATATATTCACAATCTTTGATCAGTGCTTGAGCCAAACAATTACCCATCAATCGTTTTGAAGTTTTTCGATTTCGACCCAAAAAACTTTGATTTTTTCATGCGTCTATTTTTAGTGCTATAGATTAGAGCTTCGCTCTCTCTCCCAGCTGCAAGATTGTGACGTAGTTGTGACCATCAGCCGACTCGAAAAAAATCGTGCCTTTGCAATGATAATCCAAAACACAATAAGTTCACAATAAAACCAATCGCAACTAACAATAAGATTATGTCAATCAAAATCTGCGGGCCTTTGACTATAAAATGCATGACAATCATGGCCAGAAATGTTATTGCCATCGAAACAGTGGCAATTTAAGGTAAATTGCTGGCGTTAAGTTTATAAAATTTTTAAAACTAAAAAAAAAAGAGTAATTATTCTTGTTGTCTGCAGCATGTTCAAGTTTGTTGCCGTACTCGCTCTTGTAGCTTTGGCCAGCGCCGAGCTGGCACGCGTGCCCATCAGGGCGCGTGAGAACTTTCAGAAAAAGGTGTCGGACATACGTGGTGAGAAGGCGCTGCTGCGCACCAAATACAATTTGCCACAAGCACGTGTCACCGAGCAGCTGGAGAACTCCATTAATATGTACTACTATGGTGAGATAACCATTGGTACACCTCCACAATCTTTTGAGGTGCTCTTCGATTCTGGTTCCTCCAATTTGTGGGTGCCATCAAGTCACTGCTGGATTTGGGATACTGCTTGCCAAAACCATAAGAAATACAATCATGATGCATCAAGCACTTATGTGGCGAATGGTAAGGCCATTAGCATTTCGTATGGCTCTGGTAGCATGGATGGTTTCCTCTCACAGGATACCGTAAATGTCGCTGGCTTGAACATACTCAATCAGGTCTTTGCTGAAGCTCAAAGCGAGGCTAGCAGCTTTATTAACTCCAATTTTGATGGTCTCTTGGGCATGGCTTATCAGTCACTTGCCAACGATGATGTTGTGCCGCCATTCTACAACATTGTCTCGCAGAAACTTGTCTCTGATCCCGTCTTCTCATTCTATCTGACGCGTGCTGGCACCAATGCCGATGGTGGTGAGCTTATCTTGGGTGGCGTTGATGAGAGTCTTTATACTGGTGAGATTACCTACACACCCGTGACCAGCGAATCTTACTGGGAGTTTGAGATGGACTCTGCTGAGGTCAGCGGTCAAACGTTATCTGTTGGTGTTTCGGCTATTGCCGATACTGGCACTTCTCTCATTGTCTGCACCTATGATGCCTATCTTACCATAAACTCTGAAATTGGTGCTGTAGAGAATGAGGATGATGGCAACTACTATGTCGATTGTGATAATGTTGATAAGTTGCCCACAGTTACCATCAACATTGCTGGCCGTGCATTCCCCTTGGAGCCTTCTGCATATATTGTCAATACCAATGGTGGCTGCATGTCCAGTTTTACCTATATGGGTACCGACTTCTGGATTTTGGGTGATGTCTTCATTGGCCGCTACTATACCGTCTTTGATTTTGGCAATAATCGCGTGGGCTTTGCCAACGTTGCTTAGATTCTCGTACAAGAAATTGAAATAAAGTTGTATTTTTGTATACTTGAAGCAAGTCGGATGACGTAGATTTACAAAGACAGTTGCTGGGTCTAGGAAGCATTTTAGATATTCAATATATATGCTTCCCTTTATTGGCAAAATTTTAAAAATACAAATCAGACCTAAGACTCGAAAATTTGAATTGCCTTTTCCACCAGTTGCTGCGCTTGTTCTTTACAATTACATCCCAGCTCGATGGGATCATAGAGCCACTCAAGTTCTTCATGATGATTGCTTACTGCTTGAAACAGAACTGCCCAGCAATATGTATAATTGGGATTATCAAGCTTATCGCGGCTTTTTAAAAACAAATTCTCTATTTCCTGAGTGAAAAATGTGCGTGCAGCATCATCCTTAAGCGTATCCAGCAAAGCCACAAATAGAGCCTGGGGCAAAAGCTCAAACAGACATGGTTGCATTTCTTGAATGTTTTGGAACAGATAACGCGCATCGATCATGTCAGCATAGAAACAAATCAATTTCATCAAATTGCCAACAAACAGCGGAGTGGTCTTTAAAGTTAATTTCTGCAGAAGCATTTCATAAATTTCGGGCATGCTGGTTTGTAGGCCTTCCAGGGAATAGTAGTGGAACAGATGTTTCAACAATTGAAAAGCATATTTCTCATGTTGCGAGATCTTTAGCAAGACGCGCACGATAATTAAAATATCATCCTGTAGGGATGACAAAATTCTTTATGAAAACACTAGTTGTTGGGTTCGGCCGGCAACTTACCAATTTACCCAGCACAGGCAATTCAGCAGAGCCACGTTTTATGAACAGTGCCAGAGTATTGGCCAGCGCTGGCACCCAGCTGGGGAAACGCCAAAGTGCCGGTATAAGCACTATGCCAAACACTGGCGCATACGGACCCGGAAATATTTCCTGCTTTTCCAGCTTCAAAAAAGTGGCCTCCATGTGATTGAGCACAAAATCGTAAAGCTCATTATCGGTCAAGTTTTCTCTAATGTTTGTACACAAAGTCTTAAATATAAAATAAATTAAGAGTCCTATTTGGCCTTGTGACTGTATGAAAGATGCAAAGTTTTTCGATTAGATGTTATTGTATTGCAACAAAAACGAAATCGAAAACTAAAACAACATACCAAATATTGATCCTTGTGCTTCAGCTGCTTGTAGACTTTGACAACGAAACGCAGCTTGAATGGTAAAAAGTTCTCATCAAACTTGGTTTGACATATCCAAATATTCTCATAGGTTATGTGTTGCAAATGCTTGGAGAGCTCAGCATGTTCACCGCCATGATTGAATGACAATTGCTTAATGAACGCATTTATCCAGACTTTCATTTCTTTCTCAAAGTACTTGGAAAGTACGCTGCTGACGTAGGTAAACATTTTGTTTATCCATAAGAGTGTCATATAGAATTCTGTCAATAGTTCATGGGAATGATGCCAACGCATTACCAATAGAATAGTTTTTAAATGAAGTGTCATTGGTGGTACCAAGCGATAGAATACGAATTCATTATTAATGCAACCGCTGCCAATGCCAGTGGGCATATTCTGAAATAATTCATTTGCCAAACTCAAGACCTTGCGTATATTAACCAAATTGTATGAGCGTAACTTTTTGACCATCTCCTCAAGTAATTCCGGCCATTTCTGTGGAAAATCATATTTTCCAATGACAATAATCGAGTTGACAAGCGCTTTTATCAGCTCATATGGCATTTTATATGTATTATTCAGCAGCCAAGATTTAATTTCTACTCTTGTATTATTATCTAAGCGTTTTACGGCTTCATCGTTCGGCTGTCCTGCCCAATAGCGTTGTAGAAATAACTCCAAAATTCTAGCGCATTCCAAGCGAAAATCGATGTCATCCTCAAAATTTTCAATCACTTGCATTAAGAATTGCGCTTGAAAGTTTCCGGGAAAATTTCCATTCTCTGCATTTAAAAAAAAAAATTTGAAAAGTTTTCTTTTTTTTTGAGCAAAAGCCTTGGCACACACTCACCAGCAACGAGCGGTACCGTATCCGAAGTAAGCAATTCGTTAAAATAACGTATTGTTGCAATTTTGCTTTCCTCGGTTTTTTGATTTTCATTCATTTTAATCTCTTACGTTTCAAGAACTTGAAAAATTGCGCATTTTTTTTCACTAAAGTTGCTGCTGTTACAAGCAATGCGACAACAATGACAAGCAGATTGTTTTATATTTGTGACATTTGTGCGGTAGCGATAGGTTTGCAACGATAGGCAGCAGGTTAATCGATAGAACTAAGCAAGTGTCAGCACTGATGTAAAGTTGAGAGGCACAGCTGTTTCAAAATGCTACTTTTTGCATCTTTGAGTTTTTTCGAGAGGCATGCTTAAGAGGATTGGGTCTTGGGATTGTTGCGAGTGTTTTGGCAGTAACTGCTACGTCGGCTGGTTGGTTAGCTCATTGGGTAAGCGTTTATGCTGCGCAGATCTCTTTGCTGTTTGGTCTATAAGAATATTTACATTTTAGAGCTGTTGCTAACTCGAGAGATGCACCTGCGATTGAATCTTATGTAGTTTTTCGACTTGAAGTTGCGCATGCTTTCGAGGAACTTCTTGGGAGCGATTTAGCCGTAACTAGAACGTCGGTGGGTTGGTTAGCCCGTTGAGTAAGTGTTCGCTCTGCGCAGATCTCTAAAGCTGCTGGTCTATAAGAGTAACTACATTTTAGCTAAACGCAATGCTGTTGACGGATGATACTTCCAGGAGTTGAGCCTACGATTGGATCTTCCGACAACATCTGTGACCAAACGCATAAATTTGCCTCGTTTACTTTAAGTGGCCGCGGCAATCTATTATCGCGTTACAAGCGTCTTCATAAGAAAAGGTGCCGTTGCTTTGCGCGGCACTTCTGCAATTGCCTACACCAAGAGAAGTTGGGATACATTTCGTCTATACATCAGAGTCTTGGTCGTTCATTTCGTCACCAATCGCATTGAACAAAACTTGAAGTAAGTCTGAGCTGTTTGTGAAGAGAATCATGGATGACCCTACTGCAGTGCTGTACTTCCCATGCTTTTGAAGAAACTCCAATACTTTGGTTTGTAGATTCAAGATTTGAAAGCTGGCAGTGGAGATCTACTTTTTCTGAAGAAAAACTTACCATATCAGTAGAAAAGTTACCATAAACAACAGCGTGTCGAGTTTCAAGTACATAAAAGGGCCGCCAAATTTGTTAGCTTTCTGTGCTAAGAGCGTACCCAGAAGCACCTCCAAGGAGTTGGAATAGCAATTATGTATGATATGAGTATGATGATGCTGAGCTATGCCGTATGCCATTTATGCGATTAGCCGAGTAAAGAACGGGCTCTTTTCTTTTCTCTTTGGAAGTTTGAGTGAACGGCGTTCCAGAAAGGACTTTAAGGGTATGAGAGAACGAACTGAAGCGCTAAAAAATTAACATAAGAGTATTACCAAAACACTGACTTGGCGCTGGAATTGTATAACCTTAAAGTACTGCCACGAAAGAACCTGAGCAGTTTCTTGTATCATGGCAACGATGAAGCACTAAAAATCACTGACCTTGATGTAGCTGCACATGAAGCGTGCACTCTACATTGTTTATAAAAAAAAAAACTTTTTCGTTTCATCAGTTAAGTGCCTAACTGATATGTTATCCCACAATCTTCCAAGTTAATAGTCCATATGTATTACTTTAAAACTCCCAACTAAAATTAGCTAATTAGATTAAATAGCGAAGAGGCGCACACACGTCAAGTCCTAGTAAGCAGCAAAGCCAAATCCCAATTCTCAATTCCAAACAAAAGATATGGCCAGCGCCAATCAAAACAAGCACTGCGATAATGTCAATCAAAATCATGCGTAGGGTTGCTATAAATTGGCGTCAACCTTAGAAGCAAATTATTGCCATTGAAACAGTGGCAGCTTAAGGTAGGCCCATATACAATAGCTTCCACTTTTGAGCAAGTATTTACACCGAACACCCGCTCTATTTTCCAGCATGTTCAAATTTGTTGTAGTAATTGCACTAGCGGCTTTGGCCAGCGGCGAGCTGGCACGTTTGCCCATCAGGGCGCGTGAGAACTTCCAGAAAAAGGTGTCGGACATACGTGGTGAGAAGGCGCTGCTGCGCACCAAATACAATTTGCCACAACCACGTGTCACCGAGGAGCTGGAGAACTCCATTAATATGTACTACTATGGTGAGATAACCATTGGTACACCACCACAATCTTTTGAGGTGCTCTTCGATTCTGGTTCCTCCAATTTGTGGGTGCCATCAAGTCACTGCTGGATTTGGGATTTGGCCTGTCGTAAGCATAAGAGATATAACCACGATAAGTCTAGCACTTATGTGGCCAATGGCAAGCCCATTAGCATTTCGTATGGCTCTGGCAGCATGAATGGTTTCCTCTCTCAGGATACCGTAAATGTCGCTGGCTTGAACATACTCGATCAGGTCTTTGCTGAAGCTCAAAGCGAGGCTAGCAGCTTTATTAACTCCAATTTTGATGGTCTTTTGGGCATGGCTTATCAGTCACTTGCCAACGATGATGTTGTGCCGCCATTCTACAACATTGTCTCGCAGAAACTTGTCTCTGATCCCGTCTTCTCATTCTATCTGACGCGTGCGGGCACCAATACCGATGGTGGTGAGCTTATCTTGGGTGGCGTTGATGATAGTCTTTATACTGGTGAGATTACCTACACACCTGTGACCAGCGAATCTTACTGGGAGTTTGAGTTGGACTTTGCTGAGGTCAGCGGTGAGAAAGTTTCTGTGGGTATGCCTGCTATTGCCGATACTGGCACCTCACTGATTGTCTGCACCTATGATGCCTTCTATGTGATTAACAATGAGATTGGCGGCACACAAATTGAGGAAGGCGGTGACTTTTATGTCAACTGTGAGGATATTGACAAGTTGCCAACGGTTAATATTAACATTGGCGGCCGTGCTTTTCCCTTGGAACCCGCCCAATATATTGTCAAAAATGATGAAGGTTGCATGTCTAGCTTTACCTACATGGGCACCGATTTCTGGATCTTGGGTGATGTCTTCATTGGCCAATACTATACCGTCTTTGATTTTGGCAACAATCGTGTGGGCTTTGCTACCGTCGCTTAAGTTTGCAATAAAGCAGCGCTAGAAATTTATCTATATATGAGTCAAGCGATCTTTAGATATGGTGGGGACTGTCTAGGCAGCTAAGGGCTTAGTTTTGTTTTGTTTGGCGCTCGCCACCAACAAAAGTAGGCAGCTGCAATCAGGTAAACAAAGACCCAAAATGCTATCGATCATGTTGTATATCTATTTCCGATAAAAGGTGATCAATCCTGCAGAGCTTTGGTCATTTAGCGAATTCGTATAAATAGCACTGCTGGCTGTGGGTGGGCCAAGTGTGTGCCCAAGCATTGGTCACCACAAGTTCTAACGCGTTGCGAACAAGTTCCATATACCCAAACTTTGCAGTATGTTTAAGTGGCTGCTGTTGCTGGTGCTGGTCGCCCTGGTGGCCGCCGAAGTGCATCGTGTGCCCATACACAAGCACACACATAAGCGTCAACGCAAGACCATCAAGTCGGAGGTGCGCTGGCTGCGTCAGAAGTACAGTCAGCGTTTGAACACCGTTGTGTACTACGATTATGGTAATCTGCTGCCGGATTATGGTGATACTAGCTATGACAATGGGAATTCGGCTAGCACTAATACCGACTACACAGCCGAGGAGTTGACCAATTCCATGAATACCGCGTATTACGGACTTGTGGGCATTGGTACACCGCCGCAGTATTTCAAGGTTATCTTCGATACTGGCTCCGCTAATCTATGGATTCCTTCGGTACAATGCAGCGCTGGAGATGTGGCTTGCCAGCAGCATAGTCAATATAATTCCAGCGCCTCGAGCACTTATGCAGCCAATGGTGCTTCATTCTCCATACAATACGGCACTGGTAGCGTCTCGGGTTTTCTTTCCTCCGATACGGTTACCATGGAGGGTCTGGCTATTACCAATCAAGTTTTCGGTGAAGCTACACAAGAGCCGGGCAACAGTTTTAATGATGTCAACTTTGATGGCATACTTGGCATGGGCTATCAGTCACTGGCCGAGGACAATGTTGTGCCACCGTTTTACAATCTCTACAGTCAGGGACTCATTGACTCGCCCACATTTGGATTTTATCTAGCACGCTCGGGCAGCTCCGTGGATGGTGGCACCATGGTTTTGGGTGGTATAGATGAGCAGCTGTTTAGCGGCAATCTGACCTATGTACCCGTTTCGCAGCAGGGCTATTGGCAATTTGGTGTCAACGAAATCAGCTTGAATGGCGTTGTTATCTGTGACAACTGTCAGGCCATAGCCGATACGGGCACCTCCCTCATAGCCTGCCCGCCTCAAGCTTATGCACAACTCAACAAGTTGATTGGAGCTGTCTCTGTTGATGGCGATTTCTATGTGAATTGCAGTACGGTGCAAAATCTACCCAATCTGGTCTTTAATATTGCGGGCAATCAATTTTTGCTAGAACCCTCGGACTATATAATTCAGTTCAACGAAGGTTACGACAGCTACTGCATGTCTAGCTTTACGTATATTGGTTCCGACTTTTGGATACTGGGTGATGTATTCATTGGTGCATTCTACACTCAGTTCGATCTGGGCAACAATCAAGTTGGTTTTGCTCCAGCTAATTAAATAAAACGATTTAGTGCTTTTTTGAGTCATTGAAAGAGAACGATTTAGTTAAGAAACTTTTTGGGATTGGGATTGAGTGAGATTTAATTTTAATAGAGTTTCGAGAACTTAGACAAATACTCTCAAAAAATGCCAGAGATAAAGCTTTTGACTTGCGAATTGGATTCCGATATCTTGGAAAGGCAAAACACTCCCAAAAAAGCGGACCTTGTGTTTCGAGATTATGACATATTTACTATTTTGAAGGTTGCCAGAACTGCCATTGTCTTGCAAATTGGATTTCGATAATTTGGATAGATAAAACACTCCCAAAAATCCCAGATTAGATCATATTTACTATTTTTAAAGTCCAAAAAATTGCTTTTGACTTGCAAATTGGATTCCGATAATATGGGACACTCGCAGAAAATCGAAACTTGTGTTCAAAGACTAATGTCACTAAAATTCCAGTTCTGAAGATTTATGAAATTCAGCCTAATTCCAATAAATCAAGAAAATATTTGAAAAGAGGAATCACGCTTGTGTCCTTTGATACTACAGTTCGAATTCAGCTTGAGTTTCCAGTTACCTTCGAAAAGCTACTAATAGAGAGTTAAATTCAAACAAACGAGAAAAATGTTCTAGAAAAAGAATCAGGTGTGTGTTTCGCAGCTATAAGCTGTAGGTTCTTGGTATCTTCCAATAGCTGTTAATAGAGATTTCCCTTCGCTCCGCTTTTGCAGAGATAGTTAAGGGAAAATATATTTATTAATTTATATATGATTTTGATTACAATTATTATATAGATAAGAACAATATCCGAAGTTTCAAAATATTTAATACTAAACCAATTTTAACCCTTGAGTTGTTCCATAACGCTTAACTTCAATGTCTGGAAATAGCATCCTTGCTCTTACCATAAGAAATAAAACATTTTATTCCTGTAAATTAGCATCTCCCGGCGACGATAAGAAAACTTTTTTTTGTTTTTTTACAAAATAGGGGACAGTCTCTCCAGGTTGTCTCACACGTCAATCCGCTGTTTGTCTTTGATGCTGAAATCAATAGTTTGGAAATATCGAAAATACTCTCTGTCTGATTTATCGTTCTTAACGTACAAGTTTCCACAAGCATGCGATGGGGGATAAAAATGAATGTTGAACTTTCTTCCCACTTATCATGAGAATTGAAATAACTTTCTGAAATTAAACTAGCAAAGACTTGAATCATACTAGCCAGTAATACAGTATTTCCTGGGTTTTGAATAAATTCCGATCTTAAAATATTGTTATTATTTTTTAAAAGTAGAGGCCCGCCTGCTGGTCCTCTTGATAGTCAAACCACAGCTTGTCTTAGACGCGCAAACACTCTCCGCCTGATTTATGGGTTCGAGCAGAGAATCACAAGCATTCGATGGGAAATAAAAATATATGTCGAACTTTCTTCGCTCTTACCAAGAGGTTTTAAACGTTTTTCCCAAATTTAAATTAGAGAAGACTCTGATCTTAAATCATACTAGCCAGTAAATTCTGATAAGACTTTTTTGGCTAGAGGTCGTGTCTTTTGTCAATTCGCTGTTTTTCTTAGAAGCTGCAATCAGAACTCAACATTCTCTGTCGTAGCAGACCAGCTTCCTAGTGCATTCCAAGGGTTTTAGTTCCGCTCTTCTTTTAATTTTAAGAAATTAAAAATATATGCTGAATCTTTCCGCTGAATTTGCTTATCAACGTCTATGAGCTGGAATTGATTTCAAAAAACTTGCCGAATTAGTTTGTACTACCAAAAAGGTATTTCGAGGAACTTTCCGCAATAGACCATAGACCCTATTTATATAATAGTAAACAATAAATAAGAACATATTGTGGAAACTTTTGTTTTCACTTTATTTCGGTAGCATTATATCTACAAGTGCTTATTTAAAATAATCGCTTTATTTAATAGTAAAATAACAAAAATACACCAATATCTATATCAGGCACTTGAGGACAGCAAACTAAGTAATGACGAACGCATAGGAATTTCAAGAGCCTTGACTGAATAGATTAGTATCTCTTAGTTACAACAAAAAAAAAAAAAAAAATCGGACAATGGTCACTTTGTATTTACCAAAAAAAATATTTTCAAAATTAAACGATATTAGGGGAGTTATGGAATGGGCGCTTATCTGTGAAGCAGCCTATGATTGACTGTCTTCGACAGATAAGGTATTGCTATAAATTTGGCGGACTATTCCATTAGCATTTAGTTAGTTTCTAATTATCAAATAGGTAAGCTTAACACAAAGAGTTTGAAATCCTTCAATATGGCTAACGCACTGCATCCTTATCGTACAATAGCAACAGCATGTTCAAGGTTGTCTTCGTTTTGGGTCTGGTGCTGGCGCTATCCAGCGCTGCGCTACATCGCATGCCCATACACAAGCATGCGAACTTTGTCAAGACGCGTGAGAATGTGCTGGCCGAGAAGAGTCATCTGCGCGCCAAGTATGGACTGCCCATGCCACGTGACAATATGGAGCAGCTGTCCAACTCCATGAATATGGCCTACTACGGCAGCATCAGCATAGGCACACCGGCACAACAATTTTTGGTGCTTTTCGATTCGGGTTCGTCCAATCTGTGGGTGCCTTCCACTAGCTGCCAGAGCGTAGGCTGCCAGAATCATCAACAATATGATGCCAGCGCCTCCAGCAGTTATGTGCAAAATGGACAAAGCTTTAACATTGCCTACGGCTCGGGCAGTCTGTCGGGTTATTTGTCCACAGACACTGTTGATGTCAATGGTCTGGCCGTACAAAGTCAAACGTTTGCTGAGGCAACCGTCGAGCCCGGCACCAACTTTAACAACGCCAACTTTGATGGCATCTTGGGCATGGCCTATGAACAGCTGGCTGTGGATGGTGTTACTCCAGTATTTTACAATATGGTGCAGCAGGGTCTGGTCAACAATGCTGTCTTTTCCTTTTATCTGGCACGCGCTGGTACGGCACAGGATGGTGGCGAACTTATATTTGGTGGCTCCGATGATAGCTTGTACCAAGGTGCTTTGACCTATGTGCCCATAACTGAGCAGGGCTATTGTGCAGCAGTTGTCAGGCCATTGCCGATACTGGCACTTCACTCATTGTGGTACCAGAGCAGGCTTACGAATTGCTCAACGAAATCCTGGGCGTTAATACCAATGATGGTAATAGCGTCGACTGCTCCAGCGACTTGCCCGATTTGAGCCTTACCATTGGTGGCACACAGTTTACACTCACTGCCTCGGACTATATCATACAAAATACGGATGAATTTGGTTTTACCAGCTGCATGTCCGCCTTTGAGTACATGGGCACTGATTTCTGGATCTTGGGCGATGTCTTCATTGGCCGTTATTACACAGAATTCGATTTGGGCAACAATCGCATTGGTTTTGCCCCAGTAGCCTAAAGAGTTACTTGGATTTCCTAACCAAATATTAGTATTAATTTTGGATAATCACAAACAAAGCGAATTAAGTTACCAAGGCGATCAATATTTATATAAAGTTTTTTAGCCGGAACATATCAGAAAACATTTGAGAGTCTTTAACATTTATAATGGGTTGCCTATTTGTTTACCCAAAGATAAGCCCAGCTGCGTGGTATAGCATTACCAGAGACGACTCAGCCGACAGACATATTGACAGTGATTACTGGCGATGAATTATATATTTGCACTGACTAACAAGATGTTATTTATATTATTGCACTGGCTACAGCAGATTGGAAATGTACAACTTTTAACTTGAAAATCGGAAGACTTGAAATAATTAACTTGGCGGAATTTTAACGAAATCAATTTTAAGCAAATTAAACCAAGATAAAGAGACATATCAAGTTGTGAACTTGACGGCAGTTAAGAAATTCATTTTAAAAAGTAATTTAGTTTAAATTTGTAGTATTGCGATCGTTTGTTCGTTTTTAGACAAACACTTTACATAGTTTTAACGCAAACAAGTTTTATTTTCAAAGATTACCTCATGTTAACTCTTGATCTATAATAAAGAACATAATTTTTTAACAAATTAATTATATTTAATAGCTTACGCTATCTTGAAAAGTTAACGAAAGATTATTACAAATAACCTTTTGCTTTGACAGATTTGCTATTTTGGGAGTGTGATATATATATCGTCTGTGCGCGATTGATAAAAATACTCAAGAATATTTTTCACATTCATTATTAATTTAAATAATTCTCCCATGTTCTTAATAAATATTTTTCACTTTATTTATGTCTTAATTAATATTATTTCCATTTTTGCTCTTTTTAGCCTTTTTTGGACTGTTTGGCATGTCTAAGTTAAGGCACAATTTTTATAAAACTTGTAAATTCGCATTAATACGAATTATCTTTTATTTTATATAATTTTTATTCTTGTAAAAGTGTTCTTCATATAACATAGCGTATATTTTTGTTTCATGTTTTAACAGTTTTATAATCAAAGCTTCGTATAAGGACAGAATGTTTAATGGAAAAATGATTAAATGATCATCATATATTTTATGATATATACTCTATTGTATATTACTTTTTCTTGGAAAAATATGCTTCATATACGTTTTTTCCAGTTCAATCTGGAATAAATTTCATTTGATTTCTTTGTTGACTTAAAGAATAATTTTTCGTTTTCCTTTGTTTACTTAAAATATAAATTTTCTTTCTTCATTTTTTTGTTTACTTGAAACATTTTCTTTATAGAAAAATATATTAATTGGAATAATACGTTTTTTCCAGTTCAATCTGGAATGAATTTCCAGATTTCTTTTTTTACTTAGATTATAATTTTTATTTTTCTTTTTTTTACTTGAAATATAATTTTTCTTTCTTTTATTTTGTTAGCTTGAAACATTTCCTTTATAGAAAAATATATTCATTGGAATAATACGTTTTTTCCAGTTCAATCTGGAATGAATTTCATTTGATTTCTTTGTTGACTTAAAGAATAATTTTTCGTTTTCTTTTTTTTACTTAAAATATAATTTTTCTTTCTTCATTTTTTTGTTTACTTGAAACATTTTCTTTATAGAAAAATATATTAATTGAAATAATACGTTTTTTCCAGTTCAATCTGGAATGAATTTCATTTGATTTCTTTGTTTACTTAGAATATATTTTTTATTTTTTCTTTTTTTATTCAAAAAATAATTTTTCTTTCTTCTAATTTTTTGTTTGCTTGAAACCTTTTCATTATAGAAAAATATATTAATTGGAATAATACGTTTTTTCCAGTTTTCATTTGATTTTTTTGTTTACTTAAAAAATAATTTTTATTTTTTTCCTTAAATTATTTTTCTTTCTTTCAAACAGTAAGAGTTTGTTTACTTTATAGAAAAATATATTTATTTTAAGGAATCTTAATGGGGAAATCTTGTTTCTACAAAAAATTCCCTATGTTTTACATTATTTCCGAAATAGAAAATTTAAATCGTTAAGTTGGTTTTAAAGGATGCCAAATATAGTAATTTTTGTGGGAAAATTATGTTTTATAAAAGTTTTTTCCCGTTCATTTCATTTGCTTTCTTTGCTTACTTGAAGCAATCTCTTTTCTTTCTTTTCTTTGCTTGAAGCAATTTCTTGTTAGAAAAATGTTTACATTTTATGTATGATAAGGAACTAATATTATATTTTCTCTTCGTTTTTCACTTGAAACATTCTTTTTAAAAAAATATATGCATTAATTTTACGCTTAATAAGCAACTTAAGCGCGAAAATATGATTTCTATAGGAAATTCCCAAAGTTTTAAATTATTCCCGAAATCAGAATCGTTTTGTTAGTTCTATAAGACTCCAAATATACGTATTTTTTGGGAGAAATATCAATACGATTTTCCAGTTCAATACATATTTTTTTTTTCTTTTGTTGCTCGAAGCAATATTTTTCAAAAAATATATTCATTTTCCGTATATTAAGAAACTTAAACGGGAAATTTAGATTTCTATATGAAATTCCCTATTTCTTATATTATTCCCGAAATTGGAATTTAAAATCGTTTAGTTTCATAAAATTTGGAATCTTATATATATATATATCTTATAGACCTATTTTTTGGCGAAAAATATGCTTCACATACGATTTTTTCAGTACAATGCATATGTATGGTTTTTCTTTTTGTTTACATTCTACTTCAAAAAATATAAAAATAACTTAAATGATAAAATACGATTTCTTTATAGAATAAACTGTTTTACATTTTTCCCGAAGTTGAAATCGTTCGTTAGTTTGACGATATTTCAAAAATACGTATTTCTCTGGGAACAGTATGCTTGGGAATATTGTTCCCTTTATATGAGATTTATATAAGATTTTCCAGTTCAATACATATGTTTTTGGTTTTTTTTTACTTGAAAATTCTTTTTCTAAAAATATATTCCTTTTATGTATAAAAGGAACTTAGACGGGAAAATATGATTTGTATATGAAATTTCCTGTCTTACATTATTACCGAAATTGAAATTTCAAATCGTTTAGTTTGTTTCATATTCCAAATATACCTATTTTTTTTGTCAAAAATATGCTGAATATAAGATTTTTCCAGTACAATACATCTATATATGGATTTTCTTTCTTTTTTTACATTCTTCAAAAAATATTCTAATATTACGTATAAAAAGGAACTTAAGCGAAAAAATATAATTTCTACATAGCATATTCTGTTTTACATTATTCCCGAAGTTGAAATCTTTCGATAGTCGCATGGGATTCGAAAGAAACGTATTTTTTTGGGAAAATATGTTTTATATACGATTTTTGCAGTTCAATATATATGGTTTTTTTTTCCTTTTTAACATTCTTCTTCGAAAAATATATTCATTTTACTTATAACACTGAACTTAAAACAAATAATATGATTTCTATAAAGAATACTCTGTTTTACATTATTCCCGAAGTTGAAATCGTTCGTTTGTCTCATGAGATGCCAAATATGCGTATTTTTTTGGAATAAATATGCTTTATAGATTTCCCTGTGCTTTAAATTGTTTTGGAAATCGAAACCGCTTAATTTTATAAGATTACATTTATACGTTTTTTGGGAAAATGTGTTTTATAAATATTTTATATATATACTTCATTCATTTTTTTTTACTTGAAACATTTTTTTTAGAAAAAGAAACTTAAATGGAAAAGTGCGATTTGAAGTGTGAGTCCAAAAATATACTTCTTACTTTGGGAAAAATAAATTATTCTCGAAATGTAAATCGTTGCGTTTCTTAAGATTTCAAATTATTGGCATTTTTTAGATTAATATATATATTTTTTTTTACATTTATTTTATATATATTTTTTTTTTTTGCGCGCGCGTAGTAAGCAGAGCTGCTAGCATGAGGCATGATTGCATAACAATTATTTTTTATAGAGTATTGTGTTCTTGGTAACACTTTAGTTTATGCAGATGTTTTGCATTGTAAAAATATAATTTAAATACATTTTGTTTTTTGAATTGAAGATGTACTATACGATGATTGACATTGTTGTGTGTGCAGATGCGATTATTGTGAAAACTTTCAAAATAATTTTTTAAAAATAATTGCCTTTCAATTTGTTTAAATTACAATATGAGACCAGTTTGTGGCATATATTGTAATTTAACAAAAAAATACTTAAAATCAAAAGTATTTTAAATCTGTTATTGAAAGTTTTAGAAAAAAGTCTACGTTGATTAACATTGTATATATTGTGAAAGTTTTTTGATAAAATAATGACGTTGGTAGTGTCAGTCTGTCTGTCTGTCTGTCTGTATGCCTATCTTCATGTTATCTTTCGATAATCTGCTTAAAAGTTTACATAGTAAAAAGTGTTTATGCTTTGAACCGAACTTTTACGAAAATTTACGCATTCCCCAGAAATCAACGGGTGCTGCTGACGGGTACCCCAATTCTAGGCTTGAAATTTTACATAATGCACAATTATTTGTTGTTTGATGTTACGAGTTTTGTTGGTATAAATCTCGTAGGATTTACTTGTTCGGTTTTGCAGATTTTTTGTTATCCTGCTTGGGTGCCGGATTGCGTGCACGATTTGCTGCCTGATTCGTTTGATTTGTGTTTGGCATATTGGCGGCATGAGTTGGTGTTGGATATTGTATGGGAAAGGTTGTGCCATAGTTGGGACGGTAACCGTAGATGGCGCGCATGGGCGGACGCACCTGTGCCTGTTGTATCTGATGCAGCTGATGTTGTATTTGATTGTAGGCCAACCAATATTGCTGCTCGCCGAAATTCTGATTCTGCAGGCGTGCCTGTGCCTGCTGCAGCTTCAAGCGACGCAAATACATCTGCAAGCAATGTAGCTGCTGTGGATTCAGTAGACGTCCGGAGGCCTCGAAGAGTGCGCACAAAGCAGCGCCACAGTGCTCATGACTATTCGGCGATGAGAGCAACTCAATCATATCGTTGTAGATTAGCATGAAATCATAGCGAGCGGCAGCCAAGGCGACCGGATTGGCGGCAGCTGCCTGATTCAAAACAGGCATATACTCCAAATTGGCATAGTTGGCAGCCGTGGTGCTGACTTGAGCTGGTGGATATGGTGTGCCGGGTCTTAAGTGGGTGGAGGTAGCTGGTGTAAATGCTGCTGCTGGTTGGCGATTGTTCGGCAAGCTACCGTTGGAGTTGTTGTTATTGGTCAAATCTGGTAAATTCTGTAAAGGAAAATAAGTATTTGATAGATGAGTTAGTGTTGACGACTTACTGGAGTGGGCACATTTATAGAGGTAGTGGTAAAGACAACATCAGGTACATTGGTGATTGGGGCTACGGTACGCTTTTCTACCAAGACCTATAAAATGAGAAATCAATTTTTAGCATCCGCAGCGAGAACTCCGTAGCTGCCCAAGTGTTGTTCTTTCTCACTCAGGGTATAGTATTCCCAACCTAGCTCACTCACAACTGTGGTTGAGACCACAAACTACGTCAAATTTGCTTACTGACTCATTCAAGTTGGGTTTTAAGGTTTCTAAGTGGTTTTTGTCTAGATTGACTTGGCTTTTAAAGCTGGATTATTTCCTAATGGAACCAAGATTAGACATTATAGTAAACGAATTAAATTCTAATTGGAAATCTCAAGCCAAATTATAGATTCTTCTTATTCGTCTTGCACAGAAGGACGTAGAGGGAAACAGTGCTTGCGACGTTTTTGCAAAAACATCTTTGAGGGAATGCATCTACCCAATTACGACTAACACTGCAGTTATGGATAATTGAAGAGCTTGCAGTATGTATGTACAAGGGTGGGCCTACGCACTTCAGCACGGCGAACCCCATGTGTCTATTGCGTCCCTAGCTGGCAGTATACAAAATCTGTGTGCTTATCGGAAATGAGAGATTATAATTCTTGCTCAGATTAACCACCAAGACTTAACTTTAGTTTCTTCTTTAGTTTAGGATTTTTTGCCTATTTTATCAATAGTTTTTAAAATAAAAATGCATCGAAAGCTGTTATCTTTGGAATAAATAGAGATTACGTCGTTACGGACATGAAGCAGTTAACATTTTTGCGCAAATGAAATTGAAGCGTACATGCACTACTGAGAGACCTAAGCGACAATGTTCTATGAATCGTTGATTGATACTCGACAAGAGATTCCCGGAAATGGCTTCCCTGTACACAGTTGCAGTTACTTCGCTTTGGCATAAAAAGCAGTGGATCGCATTCAAAATATAAATCGAATTGTATTTGAAATTATTATTATCAGACAATACACATTTTGTGCGAAATCCAACGATTCTGAAAAACGAGATCGTTTACGGGTTATACATTCCCTTAACGGTTTGTCCCATCTACTATTGCTGAAGCTTTGCTTTATTTTTGCATAAAAACGTAATACTTGGAAGAAAAGGTATTATAGCCAAATTCAAGCACTCGGTATTAGGTGTTAGGCAAACACTTGGTGGAAACGCACTAGACAGTCACCAGAGAGAACGCTTCTTGGAGACGGGAAGTCTCAGATGAAAAAGCAAATATATAGGAAATACCTACGCCAGAAGAATGCTCAAAATGCTGCGGCAGTTAAATACAACAGATCAGCTTGTTCAAGGTGAGTTCTGGCATAACTGCGGAAAAGAATCGGCGTATTTTGAATGAAAGCTTATTACGGGTAAGAACTTTTAAAAGATCTAGACAATCTGATAAAAGTGGCTGAACCTTAGTACCTCTAACAACTGTTTGAGCTTAATCAATCTTAACTATGCGATTTTAACTGTAAGTGTACAGCTAAAGAGAAACATATGTGTATAGATCGTTTTCCACTCATTTAGGCTTTTTGAGGGCATACAAACTTTTATAGAAACTGTTTTTTGCCCTATTGTTTGTTTTATACTTTTAGCTTACTTTGCTTTTTTTAAGAACCTGCTAGACATTATAAAGAAACTCAGGGTCGCTGTTTCTTAATCTAATCTAAATTAAGCTTCCCTCTATGCTCTATCAACTCTTAAAATGTGTTGGCTTACATCCAGCTATGTATCCTCTAAACTAGCAGTTATGCAGACAAAACTGAAACTTTTCATTTGCTACATCTCACATAGAAGCTCTGCTTTTTGTAAACTCGACTCCGACTTTGTACCCTAAGATGCAGGCCTTAGAGCCTAATGCACTTACAACTCCATTGGCCTCAGCTAGGCTAGCGCCCGAAACCGGCTCCGGTGGTTGCGACTCAGCATCGCGATTGCTCAGTTCACGAATTATGGCGCCGACATCTTCAACCGAGGTGGGCTGTAAAAATACAAAATATAAGTACACAGCATAACGCTCCAATTTCCGATACCGATTTAACAAGAAATTATAGAAAAATTTAGAATATTGTGTTTTTTTTACCTCCGGTTTATGCGAATTGAAGGGACGCACTAGGCAAGTCGATTTAAAACTCACTTGACTGGTGTCCGTATAACGCCGTGGCTTCAGTCCCAAATCAGCCGTAGGCAAGGACTGTGAACGCAGGAATGTTTAAAGCAAAGCACATGTACGCGTCACTACTCTCACAAACTTACCTGTAAAAATGATGGTGTTTGGTACAAAGGCACTGGACAAGAGTTTTTCTGATCCACATTGACCTCGCGCATGGGAAATCCAGGCGGTGCGTTTAGACGTGCCGCACTGGCTATTATATCATTCACCATTTCAGTGTTTTGTGCCAGATCAGTCCAGCATTTGGATAAATTATGCTGCAAATCCATTAGATTTTTGCCATGTAGCGCAAAGTTCTCGGCAGCTTGAAAGTATTCACGTGTATCCTTGGGTGGATGTCCCACACGATTGCCATAGAGGCTGCGACGCACAATGTCCTGGTAGGGACGTGGACAGACACTATTGCGCTTGCGAAAAGCAGCAGCTGAGGTGGCTGCACTTGGTGTCGCCACATTTTCAGCGGTATGATCCTCTATATCCAGTTCAGCATCGGCTGGACCAGGACGCCAAACATTGGCCAGCAACTTCTCCCAGTTTCGCGCTAAAAGTCGAAAAATTCAAGTTAATTGCAAGTAAAAGTGAAGTGGCCTGCTAAGTGCACGCACTATCGGCAAAACGCGAGACGGCGTCTGGTGACCAAATGGATACTTCTTTCAATTTCAACATGCTTATATAAGGAAGGTGTGGTAGTACGCTTATATGCCAAGTGCGTTGCGATTTTATTGCGTTTAGCAGCACAGACGAACAATTACTGACACTTGCGGGTCTAAATGGAAATTTGCAGGCCCAGCTTTGACGCGCTGCATGTACATATGTCGGTAATACGAACCGAAACGTTTAGAATTTGTTTACATAAAAATTGCAACGTAACTGGAGTCTATCAAAAATTGAGTCAAACTCAGAGTTGGCTGTTTATTTTATGTATCTGAGCGCAAAGACAATAAAATAAACAACTGAGCAAAACTATGGGCCGCACTGCGCGTGATGGGCAGCACCGGTGCGCGTATAGCTGTAAATAAGGAACGCCGGTCGTAGTGCGCGTTTTATATACACAAATTATGTATATAGCAGCGTATATAACTGCGTTTGCCGCTGGCGCTGCTGTATACATAAGCAAAGATCTCCATTTATAAATATATATATATACATATTGTGTGTGTGTGTCTAGTTATATACATTTCATGATCAGGTCAGCGCCTGCAAGTTTTGTTGTCCCTTCCATAGTTTTCCCACCAAATATGCGCAATTTTTACCACACATACGCGCAATTTTTACTACACATTCGCACAATTTTCAATCGACGCAAATGAGTTTCTTTTTTTTTTTTTAATTTTGCCAAAAAAAAAGAACACGTGCATGAGCCAAAAAAAAAACTCCTTAATTTTGTACAATTTCAATTTTTGTGTTTGCTGCCATTACTTACTAGTTGGAAGTATATAATATGCCATTATGATAACAATCAATATGTTTTTATTCTGTTCACAGTAAATAAAAATTTTTTAACAATGCACAAAGTCACAATGTATTTGTAAGGAAATAATATTTCGTTTATGACTAGACGTTTTCCGTTTCACAAATAGCATAGCAAAATCCGGCGCCGGTGCCAGCCAACTTGCAGGCGGGCAACTTGATTTGTGTAGGGCTGCACCTGTAAGACAATCGATAAGTATAAAATGGAATATACGATGATTCAACAACACTGGCGATGAGTTTTGGCTTGGGACAGCTGACAAGTGCTTTGTCAATCGAATCGTTTTTGTTTGAAAATTGAAACAAAGTTGCTTTGAAATCATTGTTTTGGGGAATAGTAAGACGGATCACGGCGAGCTTGAGTTGCAATTGTAAAGAATGGCAGTTGGTTTTTTTTGGAATCACTTAAGTTGGCAACGCTTTTCGCTGCAGTGGTCCAGCCACTACCCGTGCTTCTACTATGCAGATGCAACAGCTGTTTAAGCGGTAAATTCACGGCATATGTTTACGTATTAAAGAAATTTTGGATTGATTTGGATAAATTGCCGAAAAAGTCAAGACAGTTCATGCAGTTTTCTGCTGGAAATACCGAAAGTATTGTCTGGGACTACTTCGTTTGCTGACAAATGACAATTTTAGCCTTGTGCCACCTTTTACCAAGTTATACGAGCACGGTTTTTAGGGATAATGAAGAAATTCGTTAGGATACAGCATAAGCTGCGCTCAAGTTATTCGAGCAGGCTTCTAAGCTATAAAGGGAGAATTTCCATCGGATTCCGGCTTTTGACGGATAAAGAAGAAATTCGTTAGAATTCAGCCAGCATAAGCTGCGCTTTAGGGCGCTCAAGTTTATCGAGCGGGCTTTTTAGCTATAAAGGGAGAATTTCGCTCGGATTCAGCCTAGGACGGGAGCCTAGAGCGCAAGAAGTTAAGAATAATTGTACTGTAAATTTTCTTTAAAAGTAAAAGCGTTGCGAACAAAGTCATGTTCTGAGTTATTTATGAAGGTTGTTCGCAGGCCACGCCGACCCCCGGCAGCACCAATTTTACGGAACCTATGAAGCGCCTCTTTTGTAACGAATCATCATAAAAACGAAGGTGGCAGTGGCGGCGCGGTGCCCCTATTGTCTTGCCGCACACTTCGCACACAGGGGCCGCGCGACCCTGGTTGTTCGATATTTTAAGCGGTACGGGACTAAAATTGGTCTGGATTAATATTCCAAAATAATCAGCTGGTTTCAGTAATTGGCCAAGAATGTTATTATGAAGATATTCGTGAAATGTAAATTAGTTTGACACTTCCAGGTTCGCCATTTCTTTTTCTGAAGGTATTCGCGAAATTAAATAGAAACCAGCAGGATTCCAGGTTCTCTTATTCTAATTTGAAGTTGTTCGTGCATTAGGTAAAAATTCAATAGTAACCAGCTTGGGTTCAGGTAGTAGCCTAGGCTCTGATTAACTGATTATGTAAAATTGAATTGGGTAAAATATCAATAGTAAACCTGCTGGATGCAGTAATCGTCCCAGAGTCTCCTTTTCTTATTATGAAGTTTTTCGTAAAATTGAATTGGCTAAAAATTCAATAGTAACCAGCTTGGGTTTAGGTAGCAGCCTAGGCTCTGATTAGCTTATTATGAAGGTATTCGTGGAATTGAACCGGAAAAAATATAATATACAGCAGCTGGATGCTGGATACAGAGTATTCTTCTCGTATTATAAAGGTATTCGTGAACTTAAATTGGGTGAAAATTCAATAGACACAAGCTGGATTCGGAAATCGGCCCAGTCTTCCTTTTTGTTATTTAGAGGGTGTTGGTTAAATTGAACTGGGGAAAAAATATGATATAAACCAGCTGGATGCAGCAAACGTTCCAGGGTCTCCTTTCGAATTGCGATAAAAGTCAATAGAAATCAGCTGGATTCAGGAATCCTCCCAGGTTCTCTTTTTCTTATTATGAAGTTGGTTGTTATTGGCTAAAAATGCGATAGAAACCAGCTGGATTCGGGAATCCTCCCAGGATACCTTTTTCTTATTATGAAGTTGGTTGTTATTGGCTAAAAAGTCGATAGAAACCAGCTGGATTCGGGAATCCTCCCAGGTTACCTTTTTCTTATTATGAAGTTGGTTGTTATTGGCTAAAAATTCGATAGAAACCAGCTGGATTCGGGAATCGGTCAAGGCTGCATTTGTCTTATTATGTTAGTATTTGTGAAACTGAATTGGGTTAAAGTTCAATAGAAACCAGCTGGATGCAGGTAGCAGCCTAGGATCTGATTTGCTGCTTATGAAGATATTCGTGATATCGAGTAAGGTAAAAACTCTTTAGTATGCACTCGCGGCTTATAAATTTGGTTACAAGTAAGAAACAATTAAGTCTGAATCTGGATGAACAACATTTCGGGGTTACAGTTTTTGTTGAGAAATAAAACTCATGGGCGTGTAAGTTAAAATTCGGCCAACTTTCTTAGATTCTTCTTTCCAAGATCGAGGCAAAACCAAGCCTGATTCGTTTTGGTATAACATAGTTTGCTTTAAATTTAAGTGCATTACTTCAAAAAACCAAAACTTAAGATATTGAAGCTGTGCTTTTGACAGCATGAAAGAAGACTAGACAAGATCCAGCAGCTCTCAGGTTTCTCAGCTAAGGGTTTAAGCCGAAACTTGACAACATTCGTACAGTGTTATTTGTTAATTGCTTAAGAACTATAGCGACTTTTTCAAAATCTGCAAGTTAAGGTGGTCAAACAATCTGCCATGGGCTATGCCACTGGAACTTGGTTCGATGTTTAACAATTTTATATATAAAAAGCATTGCTTTTCTTAGGATTAATATTAATTTCTTCAAAACTTAAGCATGGGTTAGAAATTAACTAAAGGTACTCAGGATCTTGCATGGATTTACATTAAAATTGAAGCTATTGCAACATTGGGAGGTTTAGGTACACAAAGGTCAAGCTTCAATCTGGCTTTTGGCTAAACACTGAAACCAGGGGCTTCAAATTATTACATAGAAGGTGGCCGTTGAGGAAACTGAACAGGATTCAATTAATACGCTATTGATAGGCTTTTGAAGCATCTGGACGTAGTCCAATACTAATGCTTAAGGTGGCCTTTGAAGAAACTGCTCATGCTGACGTAATCCGTTTGAAGAAGTGTCTAGACGAGGTCGTATTCTTACGCTGCAGCTGGTCTTTGAAAAAACTGGGCAGGATCCAACTATATCGAATGAGTCGTATTGAAGCATCTGAACAGGAACGACGGACGGTGTCCAATTATTACACTGGCAGCTGGCCTTTTGAAGAAACTAGACAATATGTCACAAAAGTGCACATAAAAGTGAACCATTGCTTTTGAAGCCACTCAAACGAGTTTAAACTCGAAAGATTAGGTTACAATTCAGCAGCACTTGGTACGGAGTTGTATTTATGATCCAAAAATATATACAAAAATCGTATACATTGCTTTTGTTAATCTTAGCGGCAGCTGTTCAAGCCGACTTTGGAAGGATTGAGCGGAAACTTGTCAAGATTATGTAAAGGTTTACAATATTGGCTTAAAAATTAAAAGTATAGCTTTGATATGCGATATTTGTTAGCGATTGTAACATTGTCAAGCTCTCTACCATAAGTTACAAAGGAATCCGCATTTGATCTTTGAACGATTTGATATACTGTATCGTAAATCCTATACAGCAAGTATTTTAACATGCTGAAGGATTGTGTTTCAACACAATAGCGTTTGGAACGCACTGACAGTCTTGTACATCAGTTGCACAACAGAATTGGTGCTTCATCTGTTTACATAAAGATCACACAAGAATCATTGATAAAGTTTACACTTTTCCTATATCTGCCTGCACTGCAGCACTTGGCCAGCGCTCATAAGGATTCGATAGCTTTCAGCTCATCTTCCAACACATCCCATTTTTCAACTCATCGCTAGTTGAGAACATAATAGCCGCAGCTGCTGGCCAGCTGCTTCATATCAAACGTACAAATTCTCTGTAGCATTATTGCCGCAATTGCCATGCTCGTTCCAGCCCCAAGTGTAGATCTCGCCCTTGGTTGTGCGCAGCAAACCATGTTCTGCGCCCAAATGCACATGCGCCGGTTTTCTATCCTCCTGCTCCTGCAAGTGCAAAGGTTTCGGTATTGCCTGCTGCTCACTTAGGCTACCAATACCCAATTGTCCATAACAATTACGTCCCCAGAGCAAGATGCTATTGTTCTTAAGCACAGCGGCATTGTGTGTCCAGCCCGCGGCCAGTTGCCGCACATCATGCTCGAACAGAAAAGCATTGGCTTGTCCAAACTTATTGTCACCCAAGGCCACAACGCGTTTGGTGCCATTATTGTAGGCCAAATCCAAGCACTTGAGCAGCATGTGATGCTGTCCGCTGACCAGTGTTAGTATGCGCAACTCATTGGGATTATTGGCCATGATTTTCATGACATTAGCGCGATGCAGCGTTGTATTGGTAATGGCCAGCTCAATGGGTGGCGGATCCATAATGCGTAAACGTCCAAAGACATAGATCTTTTGGTCCTCGGTGAGCACGGCGCAGTGACGCAGACCAAAGCTTATGCGCACTGCACACTCATCGCGTGGCAGACACACAGGCATGGGACGACGCACTGCCATAAAGCCGCGTTGACAGATGCCCAGCTGCTGAAAGGCATTCGAGCCCCAGACATATAGGCGTTTGGTGTGCGTAATGGCACCCGATATATCCCAGCCGCAGCTTATGTGCTCTATGGGCACTTCCTGTGAAAACCAAAGCTTGTGTAAGCAGTTTTTGAGCCAATACCAAGCATACCTCAAAATATTCCGAGGGCACCATTTGAAACTCATTGTGGCATTCCTCGCTTGAGTTAAGACCCAGCTGACCGCGATTATTCCAACCGCAGGCGTGTATATGTCCATTGTTATCTAGCACCAAAACATGTCCGCCTCCGCCACGTATGCAGCGCACTAGCTGCGGCAAAAAGCTGCACTTGCTCAAACGTTGCGGTGTCATGCACAGCTCCGATTCGTAGCCAAGGCCAAGCTGGCCATGAGAATTGGCGCCCTGTGGCAGTTAGAGGAAATCGGTCATTAATTTGCATTGCAAATGCAAAAGTCAACGCTCCACTAAGCGCGCACACACACACACACACTCACCCAGGCATACACATCCATGTTAGACATATGGCCACCAGTTGCTTCTTGTTCGTCACCGTCTGAATTGGGCGCTGCACTGCACTTCCGGCTTGAATTTCACACTTTGATTTAATGCGCTGCAGTCACGCCAAGTCGCTTTGTAAGTGGTTTCTATTGCGCTCCTGGGCACGCTGCTCCTTTGTGCGCTGCTCATGTAAAACTGAGGTTTGGCGTGCTTGGTCAAAGTCCTTTTATATTAGTTTTGTTGCGGCGGCTGGCCCACACACAACAATTTGCGCATTTGACGCTGTCGTGGCGGGGTGTGACTCTCTTGGGGTTTTGGCTATTATGATGGCGCCTTTGATTGTGCACAAGCCGGCGTGTGCTGTGCTTGAAATGTTTTAAATTTCAGTAAAAATGCAATTTAATTAATAAATAAATGTAAAGACAACGCGGTATGTTATTTGACACTGCCCAACTTGTTTAAAATTCTTTTTGTTTACAATTTGTATGGAGCTGTTGCGGTTCATTTGCCGGTTCGACGAGTTGGCAGCGCTGCAATGTAAATGAGTTGGTGGCGTGGAACGAACTAGTTCCGGTGGCTTGGCGCAAACAGAAATTTGAAAATGAGACTGATGACATGTTTTTTGAATGAAATTAATTAATAAGTTTTATTAATTACATGAATATTTGATAAATTAAAGAAATTAATCAAATTGTTATAATAAAAATAATTTTGTTTTTAACTTGGGGAAAATTTTTAAACGCGCCTAAAAGTATGCTATTTTTTTCGATAAAATTTAAACAAATTATTACCAAAGAGAGCTCTGTAACGAAACAACTTAATTTCTTTCTTGTTCTTTTCAAAACAAACCTTCGATATCTATATACATATCTGATATTCTTTAACTTCAAGAATTTGTAGACATAAAACTTCCGCTGATTTTGTGTTTTATTAAAACGCATACTCTCTTGTTCTATATAGAGTGTACAGAGTTTGTGCAAGCCGAAAATGTGTGTAAACCCAATAGAAATAATCGAAGATACTACAAAGTTACCGAAAATATGATCAAAGTGACCAAAAGTTGATATATAATCTATATGATTTTTGTACGTCTGTATGAACATAATCATCTTATAGTATAACAGATTTTTTTTCGAAGAAAAAATGGTATGCAAGTTTATTTCAGTTTTTTGATTTGCAATATACAGCTTGTTGATATATCTATCTGACTGCCCATCCGTCTCTATAATAGCTATTATCCTACGGGATGCAAGTTTGTTTTAGTTTTTTAGGTTCGCAATATCCAACTTATTGATATACCACTATCTGTCAGACCGCTGTGTGATAAACGGCTGTATGAACGCCTAAATCTCGGAGATACTAAGAACTTAGCGAATAGGCAAATAGGTCCCAGAAAAAACGAAAAGATTTTTACACAAAAAACGTATTTCGATTGTTTTTAATATAATGTGATAAAATTCTTTAAAAGTTTTAGTGGTTTCTGCGCTACTAAAATTTCTGCGCCGAATTAATAAAAATTGGTAGGCTATCTCGTGGGAAAATAATTTTACACCAAATTCGTTGTATTTCGAGTGTTTTGATATCTTACATGATAAAATTCTATACATCAACTTGTAAGTTGTTCCCAGTAAGTTGGTTTAAAATCGGTTGACTATATCAAGTTGGGCAAATAAACGTAGTAACTCACTCAAATATATACTTGCCTTTGTTAGGAACTTCGGCTTGAGCAAAACATTTTCTGGGTAACCCTTAACATGACAAATTTAAATCTAAAAAAAATGAAAATGTTTTGGAAGAATAATATGATGATGATTCAGACGGGTTTCGCTCCCCAATTGATTTTGGTGATACCAATTTCTGCGTCGAGCTGATCAGTAAATCGGTGCTTTATATTTTCTAGCCCCCAATTCGTAACCAATTTCAATATATAAGAGAGTATTTTAGTTTTGTCAATCAAATCGGTTGACTGTATTATATATATGGGTAAGTCGTTCAAGAAATTAGAAGAAGAAATTTTGTAAACATTTTTTGCATTTGGTTTCTTTTCGAGAATATATGGCTCTTATAGGGTAAATCGTATGAAAAATACAATTTTTGGAAGAAATTTGTTGTATTTCGTTTGTTTTTCAAGCAAGCAGTTTTTAAAAGTAATTTAGTGTTCCCAAATTTTAGGAAGCTTTCGATCATAGCTTCGATAAGGTAAAGAGTTAAGAAAAAAATTCTTGCAATTTGTTTGGTTTTGCAGATATTTTGATCCAATTCGTAACTTAAAAGTTTTTGGAGCTTTTCAAGTACTGTGTCACAATAGTTTGACTCTAACGTTTAGTTTCCATAAGAAAAATGTGCAAAACGAACAAATTGTATTAATTTGGGAATAGAATTTTCTGTGAGTCTTTCTTAGAACTTGTTTTATAATTGTCATGTTTTCTTTCTTGAATCAGCATAAAGCTCATTGAGAATCTTGCAGATTAGCTCTTTTTTAAAAGTATCTTGAGTTCCCTATTTGTCAACAACTTATATAAGCAATTTCTTACTAGTTCATATTGTTGGTCCCAACTTAAGAATTCCTTAAATTCTTGCCTATTCGAGAGTTCCAAAAATGCTTAAAACCTCAAGCCAAAGTCTTCTTTTGTTATAGAAAACCGCTTCTTAGTTTCAAGTATGCAGCTAAATACTCCTCAAATTACTTACCCCTCGAAAATTCCAAAAATGCTTAAAATTAAAATTTCGACAGCAAATTTTGCAATTATTGTCTCATTTATCAACGGTTTCCGAGTGAAAGTTCTGATACCGAAGTTTCTTGCTTAATTTTAATACAATAACTAATTGCTCGCTGTCAAGTGACATTGGACTTGGCAACCAAGCGGGAATAGTGACTCAATATATTCGTAATATTTTAATTATGACAACTTGCAACTTGAGATAATACCTGTGCGTATATTAATCTGTGCCTCGTGCGGCAGCTACTGGCTGCATGTGGCTTGCTTAATTGGCGATGCTTAAATGTTGATAAAAATGCAAGTCCCAATGCTTTTTTGGGATTTTATTTTGTTTTTATTATTATAGCCGGTTCCTGCTGATAAGCAAATTACCAAAAATTTACAACAAAATTGTGAATTTAATTTGTAAATAAATTCTGCTTGCCCAGTTGAAAAGTTTGCTCCTTTATTGTTGTGCCCCTGATGAGGTTGCCCCATGCGTGTAAATTATGCGCACTTTCACCGCGTTGGTGTTGCACCTCGTCGACGGCGTCGTCATCGTCGTCGTTGGTTACGGTTGCCTTTTGTGGAGTGCCACGAAATGCCATAGGATGCCATTTGCAAGCCTTGATTTGTTGTAGGGGCTTCAATGAAATTAATTAGTCTCGCTTCGGTGTGGCCATTGCGTGGGTGAGCTAAATGGTGGCGACGCACAGAGGTCAGGTAACTTATAGTTATTAGAGCGGCGGGGAACTCCAGAAATCAAAAAACTTATTTGTGGTATTTAACTTGTGCAGTGGAGTGCAGGATTGTGTGGTTTTGGATATGTATAACCATATATATATATATAGCATTTTTATAATTTGGGAGTTGATATCATACGAAGAAAATGAAACTCGAGGTAACTAAAAACTTACACAAACTAGATTGTTCGTCGTTTTGACAACTTTTATTTGATTTGTGAGAAAGTAAAAAAAAACTTACATAAACTGCATTGATCGTCGTAATAAGCTCGTAGAAGCAACAGTATTGTTCGAATAAAATACCTCTTGACATTTTAGGATTTTTCAATCCGAGCCAGACGGCTGCTCGCACTGCCTGTCAAAAACCGCCCAAATCTGTCAAAAACAACTTTTTAAAAAATAAAGAATTTCGAATTAGTTTTTTTAGAAATCTTTTGGAACGTGCTCATTGTGTACTTCATCAAGTGGGGTTTTCTATATAGATATATGCCACATAGAGCCTGAGATATAAATGCCATTTTTGGGTAAAAGAAACACCACCCCAAGAATCTATTTTTAAAGAATCCTGTTTCTTTGGCAATAAGTCGACCAAGTGCGATGAATTGCATCTTTGGAAGTCTTTATTTTCACTTTTATGCAATGCAATGATGGTTTCTGCTTATTTTATATAATCTTTCCATAGTTTTTAAATGTTACTCTTCATCATCAGTGTTCCAGGAGTTCTTATATACTTACTTTACCTAAGATCATTATTACAACCCGCTATCGGGTTATATCTGAATTCACTAGCTTTCGTCAGGCGCTCCAGGGTAGAACAAGTCCTCCTTCACTCAATCTGTCCGAGTCTAAGTCATCGCCTTTGTCTTCCCCCGTCTTCTCCTTCACTTAATTTTTTCATCTAAGTCAAAGTAGTCGCCTTTGTCTTCCTTCGTTGGCCTTCGAACACCTTCTTTGCTCGAACTACTTTTTCCATATGCAGCGAAAAACCGAGCCAGTGCAGAGATTTGATTGCTATAAACGTTCTAAAACCGGAAGGGTGCTAAGATTTCGCGAGGAATTAGTCTCTCAAACACCCTAAGTGCGGCTGCATCCGTACGCGGAACACCCCATACCTCTGCGTCATAGACAAGCAGAGGCAGGATGAGCGTGTTGTAGGCCATTAGTTCTGTCATACGAGATCTGTGTTACTTATCTGCTTACTAAGACCATAGTAACAACGATTGGCATATTTGATTCTTCGCTTAATTTTCAGGTTGATGTGCTGTTCATTATTCTATCTTCTAATTCCCTCTGATTTTTTAAAGTTTATATGATCAACTCTTTGTATCTCAGAAAAAATGAGTAAGACCAAAATATTACCTATTAGCAAGTGTGAATTTTCTCATAATCTCAGGTCTTGCTGTTCGCGGCGGTACGTGTATTCCTTGACATATTTCGAATGGAATATGGTAGCCTAGGCGCCTTGCATCCATGTTTATAGACAGCATATGGTATACTTTCTTTTGCTCTCGCTATTCGGTACAACCAATTTGGTACTTCTCGATTACAAAAAATGCCTTGGTAACATCTTGAACGCCCTAGAACGCCCAATTATCTTAATAAAACGGCCTATGCAAGGAAATACGCACTTTTCTATAAAATAGTTTCGCAGCAGCTCTTCTAAAACAAAGTTGAAGAGTTGGTGATAGTAAGTGAACCAGCTCTGAAACGTCGAACAGTATTGTAGGGTTCGAGGAGGTCTTCTCCTACGTAGGCAGAGCAAACGGTAGTGATCAATGCCACTCTGCAAAGTCGGTTCAACTTTGCAGGAATAAACAGTTCAAAAGGATTACTCTCGAAAAGAGATTGGAGAAAAGGGTTTGAGGAGTCCGCTTCCCGCCTTGACTTAGCTGGTGCTGGTGCTCAATGGCATACTGCTAAATCAAGTCAACTTCACAGGAATACCAAAGTCAGACAGATTGGCATAGAGGTTTTCCCCTATCGGGTTCTCGAAGGCTAATCTCTAAGGATAATTTGGCGCAGAGTGAAGACGTGGACTGTGGTAAATCCCCCAAGGGCGTAGGCCCACCTTCTTTATTACATACATGGTGAACTACTGAAGCTGCACGGTATATTGTAATGTGTTGTCATATAGTTTCAGTCTTTCCTAGGGTAAACGATTGATAGGACATCATATGAGATGACAACTAGATTGTTTCTCTGGTAGCTAGCGCATATCGACGGAACTTAGGGCAATGGATAATGAGATTCCAATCGTTGGACCTTCCTACTGATGGCCATATTTTGCAGAGGGGTTGATGAATGCACCCTATCAGCTCGATCCGCCAGTCCTAAGCAAGCCTTCAGGTAGTCCAGCGGCACAGGTTGCTTTGTTGCTTTTGAATCGCATTATTGTAAATGGGACTTCTTCAGATACTTTTTCAATTGTCATGAATTTTGCTATCCATCTTAAGCTTAGGTTACTCTTTATTCAAAAATAACTTTTCGAAGACTGGCCAGAAAGTGAGGATTACAGAGCAGTGACTTCATTTTTTGTGGTCTGGTTTGCATTTCCACGAAGTATCGCTAAAGAATGTAGCTTTCTAACGCATTTACGCATCAATAGGTGGCGCTAACAGAAGCAGTAATTTCGAGGGTTATTCAATTCTAAGAATAAATTTGACCAAAAGCGTTTGGAATCATCTACAGAACTTTGAAAACAAAGGCTTAACTTTGCTTCATGGCATTTCCTTTTCTTGGCTTTAATGTTATTATTTCGAATTATCCTTCACTTTTGCTTTAACGATTTTTTCGGCAAACCCACCCAAGGCATACAGGGCCTCTCTCTCCCTCTCTCTCTCTCTCTCTCTCTAATCTGTATTTATTACAAATTATATAAAAGCATATGTAATATTTGCTTAGCTTATAAAGATTACGTCTTCGAAATTAATTACACGCAATGCAGACTCAATATGAATGTTGCACGCTGCGGGTGTGAATGTTGCACACAGTTGTTGCCTTATTTATTATGGTTGTTGTTGTAGCTGCTGCTGCTGCTGCTGTTGTGATTTTGTGGCTGCTACAAACAAGCGATAATCGTGAGCTTTTGCGCCATCATCAACAGCCATTCATATTCACACTAGGCAACCGAAGCAACAACAACACTAACAACTGCAACAAGGATAATAAATCATAGTCCAGGAAAAAAAAAGTGCAGACAAATTTACAAAATTTAAATTGAAAATAAAAAAATGCAGTTGCGCAGCGGCAGCGACAATGGGATACACTTTACTTTTGAGAAATAAGTGAAAATCTTACCTTACAAGATATTAGAACATTAAGAGAAAACTGCTTGCAAGCAGTCTGCCAAGCAGTTTGCTTACAAGCAGTCTTAAAATCCACACTAGTGTTGAACCATTTTTTTTACCTGAAATATTATAAGTTTTTTTTCTTTATTATTCCACTTGGGAACTTGTGGCCTCAACGAAGGCTTTTCAGTTTTGTGCCGTCTGCTTAGCGGTGTCCTGCGACGAGCTGATCTGAGCTAGTTCTTGAAGAACGGTTCGTCTTCAAGTTGCTTTTGATCGTCCTGTTCGTCTGCTTCCTTGAGGGTTTCAGTCTAGTGCCAGTCGGACAATGCTGCTTGGATTCTTTCGGATAGGATGTTCATTTTCGTTTCTTGATTTGATGGTGAATACGGGACTCACCTGTGGCGCTGCATTTGATATTCGTTTGGTCAGAATATCCTGCCGAAAACCTGCCGTTTTGGCGCTATTTTCCTTGTGGTGAGCCATGTCTTACTACCATATAGCAGTATGGATTTAACACTCGCAATGAAGATACGAAGTTTTGTCTTCCGACTTCTTCTTCTCTACTCCACCATTGTTGGAGATAATTCGATTTTGTTCCCAGTTATGGTGATGTTTCCTTGGCTGGAGTGATGGAAGCGCATATTAAGATTAGTCGCAAATAAATTTCGGAACTGTGAAGTCGACTGCTTTTGGAATAAAACTTCAATTGGTTATTTCAGGTCAAACAACAATATTTGGAATAAAATGTTCTTTTTTTAAATCTTAAAATGTGAAAAGAATGTCTTTTGCTTCGTTCTGAAATATGAAATCAATTGAAGAACGCTAATTTTATAAGTGCGAGATCTTGAAAGAAAATAAATGTGGTTCTCTTCAGAATCTTAAATTACAATTTTGTATTTCCTAAACTGCGAGATCTTGAAGTTTATACATCCGAACTATACTTCAACATCTGCCAGTTTGCATCATATCAAGCTTCCTACATACCCTACACTATGTAGGGTATAATAAGTGACTAAATAAATGCAAACAAAACGAATCGTATGCAAAGTCGAGCGCCAACTATAAAAGGCATTGCCTAAAAGGCTGCCGCATCAATATGGAGCATGCAACAGCAACAACAGCAGCAACAACAATAACAACTGTGTCTGCAACAACTACAACTGCAACTGCAACTTGGCGGCATTATGAATAACTTTTAAATTTGAATGTGAAATAAACGCTTTGTCTACAGTTGGGCTAGACCCACGTTATATGCTGGGTTCACACTGCGCTGGAAGGGATAGCTTGTCAATAAAGGATTTTCTGCAACTCAAAATGTCTAACAACTTCGGAAAATATTACAAAAAAACATTTTTATAGCGATTTTAAAATAAATATATGGAATAATTATTTTTGTTTCTAAACCTTCAGATTTAGATGATGCAGTAACTTTATATGTACTTCAGAACAGGAACAAATTTGCATATTGTATTATTTTTATTAGTATTTTTATTTTTAAAAGTATTAAAAAAAAATTATGGATAAATTATTTTTGTTTCTAAACAAATGAAGCGAACGGTAGTGGCTTTAATTAATAAACATTTACTTAGGCTTATAGAGTGTTTTTGCTAGACACAGCCGAACCTTGGACCCTCGGATTTAGAAGTTAGTACGCTCCCAATATGCTGCCGACTACCATAATGCTCTAGGTCATACCATCTCGGATATCTAGATATAAAGACAGTCGGACACAGGCTTACCTTGGCAAATCAATATCTATTGTCACCCTGATCATACTTAAGGTGACTTTGGGGGGCTGCAACTCTCCTGCTTATATACATCTTAGGTTTGTAAAAGCTTAACTTATGCTTTCTACCATATAGTAAGGGGTGCTGTTTTCGTTGAAAAGAATCGATGTCGTTTGTTAGCCAACCAACAGCCATATTTGATAAGAAATTCGAAAATGAAGAAATTGATGCGCTTTCTACAGATTTCGAGTAGCCGGTAGTGTTTTTTTCTTCATCTTTTCTAAACATTTCGCTAGCTTTACGTACAAATCTAATTGACATAGAAAGATGGATAGATAGATAATATATTTAGATTTGTTTTCAAGCGTACAGTTCTTGAAGATTTTGTGTAAAAGATCTTGGTAGATGATGTGGTATACTTATACTTATACTGCCGCACAGGAATGAATTTTCTTATTTTAATGATGTTTCTCATTCTACGCCTCTTAAAGATTTTGTGCTGTGAAGAGATATGCACAGCTTCGTCCAAAGTCTGCTTCGAAATGAATACAATCTCTTTCTTCTCAGTAATCTTCTTTCTACTTGCTGCCATTCTTCTTAGACACTTTTCTTCAAATTCATACCCGAGCACGACACTTTCACATTTCTCCCTAATGTGCCGCAGTGTAAACCTAGCATCAGAGTAGCTATCTTCTGAAGACTCCAGACCCCGTTGGGGTATCTGTTTTGGGTTGCAATTGGGCGCCGCTTGGCTACCGTTAGCAACATGCTGCTGCAGTTTGGCGAATGTTGCCAATGATTTATGCCCCAACATTTGATGAAATATAATACAAAAGGCTCACGGACGAACGACAGCACCAGCAGCAGCGCCACCAACTTGCAGCAACTTGCAACAAAGATAAATTGCCGCACGCCAAAATTGTAAACTATATAAGGTTTAAATGCAAAGTAAACGTAAAGTAATTTTACATAACCTCACATTAACGCCACACACACACACACACACTAAAACAATGCACAAAAAATCCATTTATTTGCAACTGTGGCAAGTGCCAACTTGCAACTGTACACAAGCGTGCAACAAATCATTGAACTTTCGACGTGCACAACTTGGCCAAGTTGCAACCTGTCGTTAAGATAACCCAAACACTCACGTGTTGCCATCATAGTTCATATCGGATCGAAAAATTGCAGTCTTTGATTTGGTCAATTGTGGGGCACGGCTGGCTGTACCAAATGGCGCCTTGGAAGAAATCTATTTTTGAAGAAACAACGTTTTCATACACTTATTTTTTAGCAATTCTTCTGAGCGCTTAGGCTGTCTTCTGAGTCGAAAGTTAAGTTCTAAGTGCTTGAAAATTGTTATTTTTAGATATTGTTTCGCTTAGAATTGGTTCTGCTGAGCAAAGGTTATAGAACAAAAGAAAATTAAGCATTATTTGAAGAAAACTAGAACTTGATTTTGATGTTCTGGCTTATTTTTGCTCGTCTACAGATTTGTTTTGTAAACCGCATTGAAGCAATTTTTAAAGATAATAAAGTTATCATTTCTTCTTTAGATAAGCCCATGTTTTATTGCTAAAACCGTGTTCTTCAGGTAAACTGATATTTTAATGATTTTTAGATTTTCAAATTTTTTATTTTTCTTAAGATTTACAGGAATAAATCTTTTGTTTTATCATACACAGAGATTATGATAAAATTATGAGTGAATTCAGAAAAGACGATATGACTTTGTTACGATAATATTTAGATATTCAGAGATGATATGGGTTGTTAAGTTAATATTCAATATTCAGAGGAGATGATAAAGCTTGTTAAGTTAATATTCAGAGATGGCTTGTTAAAATGACGATTATTCAGATAATATTCCGATATTCTAGAAAGATGATGTGGCTTGTTTAAATAACAAGTATATTCAGAGAAGATGATATGGCTTGTTAAAAAGATACATATATCCAGAGAAGATGATATGGCTTGTTAAGTAAATATTCGGATATACAGGGAAGATAATGTGGCTTGTTGTAAAGACGAATACAGAGAAGATGATATGGCTTGTTAAGATAATATTCAGATATTCAGAGAAGATGATATAGGTTGTTTAAATAAAGAATATAAAATTATAATTAATTACTGAGTATTTATATCTAGCTTTTTTTCAACCTGCATCTTTCTGCTAGAATATCTTATATCTTGTATCATTTTTAGCATATATTTGTATATTCTGCTTTTGAATCTTACTTATCTTACTTTTAAAAAATTCTCAAACGTCTTCTTAAACCAAACATAGCCCCCTTGCAAAAAAACCCCATAAATAATAGCAATTTCAGTGGTATATGATATTATTATTATATTATTGGCATCGACCTTTGTCGTGAGCTATTTGCAGATAAGTTCAACATGGTAAACATAGAATTATAGTAGCTCATAATTTGTTCATCGTTATTTGGCATACGGATTGCTATTGCACAGTCTCGGTGTGCACAGGTCCGGTCAGTGCAATACATTCGATTTCTACCAAGGCATCCATGGGTAGCTTGGCCACTTGGAAACAGCTGCGCGCTGGAAAATCTTTGAAAAACACTGCAGGGAAAAAAGTAAAATTATATGAAAAATATCAGATAAGCGAGAGCAAATCATAAAAATAAGCAAATAAACAATAATAAATGTTGCTTATGTGAGTTGTTGTTGATAAGACGCGTCGATAGCTCGGATCGCGGCTTATCGGCGGCCAAGTCAAAGGCACTGCTGCAATCCACCTCAAAAAAATAATAAGTGGAAAAAAAACTCACCTTTCTTATACACCTCGTTGACCGCACCAAAGTCATTTAGATCTTTAAGAAAAACTGTATTCTTGATGACCTTATCAATGCCAGAGTCAGCGGCCTTGAGCACAGCCTCCAAGTTCTGCAAAGCAACCTCGGCCTGCTCTTTGGCACCGCCCGGCACCAGTTTCATGGTGTTCTTGTCCAGACCCAGGCAACCGGAGACATAGACAGTGCGATCTGCTACTACAGCTTGACTGGAAGTTGTTTATGTTATTATTAGAAGTGCTCCATAAGGGTTTGGTGCGGCAACTTACTTGTAGGGCGCAACCGGCTTGGCGGCATTTGCGGTGCTTATTAATTTTCGGATTATGGTAGACATGACGCACTTGGGGCACTTTGTAGAACTACAGCTGACACTTGTTAAAAGCTGACTGAGTGGAACTCTCTAGCTGTACTAACAGCTGAGTTCATCCAGCACGCTTTTTATCGTGGTGAGTTTATTTTTGCGCTGGGATTAGTTCCAGAGAGCGTGCTCTATATACGCTGAACGTTGAGAGTGTGCTCTTTGTTCTGTGCTCTCTCTGTACTAATTAAATAAATTTATAAAACTTGATGTGTATTTTGAGAACCGCCGCAAAATATGCTTTATTTTTGGAAAAACTTTTCGAAAGCCCAAGAATTTAATAATTTTACAATACGCTATAGCGTTTGGTATAAGAGTAGCAGTATGGATGAAGTGGAATTGGCAAAGCAATAATCTGAGGTGCTATAGAAATCTTGAACTTATGAGTTGGCGACCCTCATCGAATTAAATGGAAAGTGAGCTTAAAAAAATTGGGTTTCCAGCTTTCTTATAATATTTAATATTTGAATCTACAAAGAGAGAAAACTTGGAAAAATCTGATTCCTTCTGGAGTAAGCACATGGGGCCTTAAAGGCTATATTAACACAACCAACGGAAACAATATTCATAAAGATTAATGGATTAATCCAAAATAAAGTGCTTTGTATGTTGAAAAGTACCCAATTCTTCTGGGTTCATTGAAGATTAAAACTAGTTGACTAATTTTATAAGTCTACAAAGGAATGGTCATGTAAATTGCAGTTCTAACTTACATTGATATCACAGTAGAGACTTGGGCTGTTCTACTTTAGCTCTGAATCCAATGCTGGGTAATATTAAATTTAAAGGGAAAGCTGTCCATAAGAGACATTGTAAAAAGATACATCTTTTGCTATATTTTTTCTCTGACTTTAAGAAACAAAAACATGACTTATTTCCAAAAGAACTCAATAAAAAAATTGCCAAAGTTAAACTCAGACGACTTTGGAATAATACCTCGTAACATTTTTCTGTGTTTATATTAGGGAGTTCAAAAACAGCAAAGTCCAACTTATTTGATCTTTTTGCGCTCTCTGATGTAGTTAATCTATTTAAATAAAATCTAGAACAGTACTACGAAACATTTAAAATTTTCAGATTAGGGAATTTGGTCATGATATATTCAATAATTATTGAAAAACAAGATGTTTTGTATTACCGATATGTCCTATGGGAACAGTTTGATATAGACAACCCATTTTGTTTGAGTTCGACGCAATTTTTGGGATAACTAAATATTTCAATTAACTGATTTTAGCGAGGATAAGTTGGAAACCAGGAAAAATACAATAATTTCGTTAAAAATTTGAAATTCTGACCGATTTTCCCCCATGAGCGCTATATGACAGAAACAAACGATAAAAGTCGACGTAGCATTAAGATTTTGAATTCTACGCAGTATTTGGGAAACTTTATATATTGTATAAACCGAATTTACTAAGTATAAGTTGGAAACCAGGAGAAATACAATTATTTCGTTAAAAATTGGAATTTCTGACCGATTTTCCTTCATGAGAGCTATATGACAAGCAAGCGATAAAATTCGACGCAGTATTAAGATAATAATTTCGACGCAGTATTTGGTAAAAGTAAATATTTTGTATATATGGATAAGATGAAAATTGGAAAAATGGATTTTGAATTTTTAACCGATTTTCCCCCATAAGCGCTATATGACAGAGTCAACCGATAAAAGTCGACGCAGTATTTCGAAAAACTTCGCTAATTTAAATGATTTTCGTAAGGATAAGTTGGAAAACAAAGGAAATGCATTGAATTTAGTACCAAAAAGAGTTTTTACCGAGTTGCTCCATTGAAATTATATGATTTAGGCAACCGATTTAAATCAAATTTAACTTAGTGCTGGGGAATATGAAAAACTATTGACTGCCGAATTGGGGTATATTTTTATAAACAAAGGAATTATTTTTGTTCGTCCTAAACTTATTTGTTTATTTGAGGTGCCCCTGTGGGAGCTGTGTGAAATATTCCCAATATCAAATAACTGAAATAATTTTACATCCCCTTCGGATATAGTTTCTTTTCGGAAAGTTAGTCACTCTATCTCTTACCACTTCAAGGATGAACAAGGCTGTATTAACTTCTTTAGTTATTCTCAACATACTTAAGTTGACTTTGGGGTGTCTTCAACTTTTCTTTTGGATGTTTCTTACATTTTCGGCTTGCTCAAACTTAATGTACTCTTTGTAGCATATATTGCAGGGTATAATTTTTTCCGCGCAGTTTCCATTGAAAAGAATCTATTATATGTTTTTTCTTAGCAATTTAGAGACAATCGCATCAGATATTGATGCGTTCTCTGCAGACTACGAGTAAATATTTGTGTCTTGTGAAACCCAGAGAGTTCCTTTTCTTAACCTTTTCCAAACGCCTTTTGCCAGTACATAACTAGTGAGCAATGTGTAGCTGTACGATTTACATAGATAAAAACCTGTAAAAAGGTTTCTCATATTTCCCGACTAATCATAGAAGTTTTGAATTACAAAAAATTTCAAATAAATCCAGATTAACTGCTTTGAAGAAATTATTACGTTTTCGCGTCAGCCATAATACTCATGATCAGGAATTCTTCTAAAAAGACTTAGATTTTTCCAATTCCCAAACAAGACTGTTTTTCAGAACATCCAGTCTTAAGTAGAGCCATACGACGTTGGCTCCCCTCAACCAACTTACAGCTGCCAATCCGCTGATTAAATACTCCACCAAGTCAAGTTCCATGCCAACGCCCTGTTTATTTTCATTAAATGCTCTTCCTTTGTGGTTTATGCTCCTGTAAACCGAATTTCAATCTTAAACTCAAGCTCAAGATTTATACACATTAAGCCTGATGTGCCAACACCCACGAAGCCAACTTTGTTTGCTGATGAGTATTGTGCTGCTGCTCATCATCATGCTCAACTTTGAGTTTATGATGATGATGATGACGATGATAATGATGATGATGATGATGCGGCTGATGATGTGACTGCCGCTTGAAACGTACTGCAGGGCACTGCCACTGCTGATGATCCCATTCATTCAAGTTCGCTCGCCTGTCTGGAACTTGAAATGATTACGCGCTGATTTTTTATTTATTTTTGTGCTCTCTTAAATTTCCAAGGGAATTGGTTTTGGTTGCTGTTGCTGTTCCTGCTCCCGTTGTTGTTGGCATATTTTATGCACATAAAGTGGATCATAAAGTAATTAATACGCTAAAATGCGACATAAAAAAGCCCGAGGGCAATTTCTTTCCAGGCACAGCGAGTAGTGCAACAACGTGGGTTGCCCGGAATAATGCAATCAATCTTTGGAACTCTCTTACACCGGCAAAGGGCGTGTTTTTTTTTTTTGCTCTTCTGGATGCGCTCTGTTGTGCCTGAGCAGGCGTAGGTGCAGCACAAATCTGTCTGCACAAAAATTGATTTTTGTTGCCATGGCCAAAAGCTTACCAAACAGATTAAGACCCTAACCACATTTCAGGCATATAATTACCAAGGCTCTGAGTTTTTGGCATGCGTAAAAATTCTGCTGGACTCCAATGGCAATGGAGGTAGGCTTTCTTTTCGTAGCTCTCCATAAGGATTGACAGCGACTGACAGACACAATTGCCAAATAATAAATAATTAGTGCGTTTACGCTTTTTCACTGCTTGCCCTCCTACAGATTTGTCTTGGTACCGAAAGAGCAAAAAAAAAACAAAAAAAAAAAACAAAAAAAAATCACCCTAAGGGGCGTGGAAACTTTTGACATGGCATGGCTGTAAATCAAATATTTGCTTGGCATCTTTGGCACAGGCGCAACTTAATACTAGAGAAAGTGTCAGTGACCCAGTTCCACAAAAGCTTAATATGCAGCAGGCGTTCTTTACGGAAGATATTGTATTTACCTGCCAAATTGTTTCCGAAAAAGACAAAAAGTTGTAAAAATTTGCAAATTAAGTTATTAAAATGCGTGGAGAATGCTACGTGGGGAAATTCTGCTAAAGAATTTCAGGTGAAGTGGAGTAGAAAACGAGAGATACAGAGATTTATAAGGATTAGCAATGGCACTGGTGTTATGGGTCTAACAGCTTCCAACCAAGCTGGAGTACGAACTTTACAAATACTTAAGTTATCTGACTTCGTTTCAGCGTTGGATTTTGAAAGCTCTATGGAAAATATGCTTTAGTAATAAATAGTGATTATTCAAGACATTGGAAATGTAAAATAGCTTTTCTTGTAGATCCTGAATTATTCCCAGTTAACTTGGTTATGCTTTTCTCCTAATCAAATGGTGAAGAGCTTAAGTCAGCAGCACTGAAATGTCTTCTAAACTTATAAGCAAAGAGCTTAAATTTTGTTGTAGACTGATTTTTGAAACCAAACTAGGTAGCTGTGGAGCTTAATATGCCAGTAGGGTGCGACTAGCAACATTGGGAATTTTTGTCAAGTCTTTTCCGTTTGAAGCTCGTTTAGTGACCCAATTTACTTCAAATTTCTTAGAAAAAACAATATTTCATTTATTACTGTGAAAGAAAAGCTTTAAACTTAGAGAATACCTAAAACTGCAGATGCTATAGTACTATGTCTAGAATGTATCCTAGACAACTAATTGGCTCTTTGGCAAATTATTGACAACCCAGTTTTGTTGGTGTTCTACGAACCTCGAAATTATATTTGATAAACCGTGAAAGAATCGTTTAATTTAAAGCGAAATGAATTTTATGTTTTTGATGAATTTGATGAATTTGATGAATTTGATGAATTTGATGAATTTGTTGAAATTTATGAATTTGATGAATTTGATGAATTTGATGAATTTGATGAATTTGATGAATTTGATGAATTTGATGAATTTGATGAATTTGATGAATTTGATGAATTTGATGAATTTGATGAATTTGATGAATTTGATGAATTTGATGAATTTGATGAATTTGATGAATTTGATGAATTTGATGAATTTGATGAATTTGATGAATTTGATGAATTTGATGAATTTGATGAATTTGATGAATTTGATGAATTTGATGAATTTGATGAATTTGATGAATTTGATGAATTTGATGAATTTGATGAATTTGATGAATTTGATGAATTTGATGAATTTGATGAATTTGATGAATTTGATGAATTTGATGAATTTGATGAATTTGATGAATTTGATGAATTTGATGAATTTGATGAATTTGATGAATTTGATAAATTTGATGAATTTGATGAATTTGATGAATTTGATGAATTTGATGAATTTGATGAATTTGATGAATTTGATGAATTTGATGAATTTGATGAATTTGATGAATTTGATGAATTTGATGAATTTGATGAATTTGATGAATTTGATGAATTTGATGAATTTGATGAATTTGATGAATTTGATGAATTTGATGAATTTGTTGAATTTGATGAATTTGTTTAATTTACAGAATTTGATGCATTTGATGAATTTGATGAATTTGTTGAATGCGATGAATTTACAGAATTTGATGAATTTGTTGCATTTTATGAATTTGATGAATTTGTTTAATTTACAGAATTGGATGCATTTTATGATTTTGATGAATTTGTTGAATGCGATGAATTTGATGAATTTACTGAATTTGATGAATTCGCCCTCCACAACCGTGTCGCGGGGCTCCTTAAGACACAATTGTGGCGCATACATGGAGTAAATATTTTTTCAAGACTAAATTCAAGTATTTATAGCACGCCAGACCTATTTAATAGAACAAACCAGAAAAATAAAAGTCTAGGGGTTTATAACTCTATCTAAAAAAACTCATAGATATTGATACCATTCCTGCAACTTTTATTTTTTTGCTTATGAAATATTATATTGTGGATTCCAAGAGAGGTTTTTGCGAGAGCACAACCGTCTTAGTTCAAGCTTACGATCAGGACCAATGTATTTCAAAGACAAGCAATCTTGAGAATATACTCTTAAAAAACTGATTTGGAAAAATGTATATTTTTAGCGTTTTTTCCTTTTATTGCGCTTAATGACAAAACTGCTTAAAATTGGCAGTTCACTTTGATTCAAACTTCGTAAAATTAACGTTCTTTAAGAACTTTGTAATAATATGTGTAGAAATAAATAGATCTACAAGCACATAACTTCACGGGAAATTTACGATTTATCAGTTTTAGGGTATTCCGGCTGAAATAGAGTGAGAAGAGGAGATTTTATTTCAAAAGACAGACAGTTTTTATAGTGAGACGCGATGTATCGTACCTCTAAATTCTCAGCGTTTAGTAAACGCTTGGGAGTTAGAACTTTTAATAAGCAGTTTGATAGATTATTTTTAAATATCATTTACCATTGTCTCAAAGTGGTTTTGTTGTCGCTCGTGACTCATACACCTGTGCTTAATTTCCTTTAGAGTTGCGAATAAATTGCATTTCCACAGTCCAATGTCATTTGAACATATCCACGCTCTCTGCAACCGCCCAACTATAACTCCAGACCACTTATACCAAGCAGCACATAGGTAGGTATCGTATGTACCAGAAGTACAACTTAATGATGGCCCTTAGTCCTTAACAAACAATTTACATTAAACGCTTTCATAAATAAAGCTTTAAATAAGCCACATTTTCTCAAACGATATATGATAGGCGCTGGCAAAGCCCTTATGCATATATATATAATTACGAGTTCAATAAAAAATTGCCCAACTTGAAGGTGTGCATTAAAAGGGGAACCCAAAAAAAATGCAATAAAAATCGAGTAAGAAAGTTAAGTTCGGTCTCTGCATACACTGCATTCTGTTTAAGGAATAAATAGGTGGTCGGTGGTAAGTAGGTTAGTTTGGAATAGGTTAGCTTAGGAGAAGGCATCGAGCAGCTGATGGTATATAAGTCGAAGTATAGATTTTGCGGTGTTTTGTTCTTTTTTGTGAGTAGATTTTGAAAAGTAAGCTGGGTGTTGCGAGGACTTTAAATTGAGTTAAGGAATGTGGCGGGAAGGAGTCTAGGTTGAAACTCTTTCCAAAGAGTAGGGATTTTATTTTAATAGTTATATACGGATTTTGTGAATTGTGTTTTTCTAGCCGGTTTTGAAAAGTAAGCAGGGCGTTCAGAGCACTTTGAACTCTATGAAAGGTGTGTCGGGAGGGAGTCTAGGGCGCACCTAAGTGTCTAGTCTAGGGATTTTATTATAATATGTTAGTTATATTTGGATTTTGTGAACTTTTTGTACCATCCGGTTTTGAAAAGTAAGTCGATTATTGGCAGAATTGAGTTAAAGGATGGAGGGAGCCTAGGTTGAAACTCTTTGCAAAGAGTAGGGATTTTATTATAATAGTTATATATGGATTTTGTGAATTGTGTTTTCAGCAGGTTTTAGGGCGTTCGGAGCACTTTGAATTCTGTGAAGGATGTATCGGAAGGGAAACTAGGACGCACCTCCTCTAGGGGTTTTTTTTATAATATGTTAGTTATATTTGGATTTTGTGAACTTTTTGTACCATTTAGTTTTGAAAGAAAGCCGGATATTGACAGGACATCGAATTGAATGGAAGGATGTGGCTGGAGGGAGTCTAGGTCGCAATTCCTGCCTGGACTAGGGACTCTATTACAAGAGTTATATTAGGATTTTGTGAACTATTAGTTATTCCAACAGTTTCTGAAAAGTAAGCTGGATAATGACAGAACTTTGAATAAAGTTAATGGATGAAGTTTCAGAGAGTCTAGATCGCAACTATCTGCACAAATTAGAGATTTTGAGAGTTAGGTGTAACCAACTCACACAAAACTGCTTGATGAAGAATTTCTTAAACTTCTCTTAATATTATTACCTTTAGACTTTTCGACAGGTTCAATAGATCTAATATTCCGATAGAAGAATTTTCTCTGACGTTCAGGTCATAAAAGGTTATGGCCAACACCAAACCCAATAAACTCTTCCAACCCAAAGTACAGAGTATAGCCAACACGCAGGTAGAACCAGAACGTAAACACAAACAGAACAAGTTGCAGTTGCAACTACAGTGGCAGATCGACCGACCGGCCGAACGACAGTGGTGCCACCGCCACGACCAATGCCAAACTAAGGCGAATATTTATGGCACTTGTTGGGTGCAGCCAACTTATGATTACACAGCCAGAGGATGCACTTTGGTGGTTAATAATAGCTACAACATATAAGCCAAACGAAATGGAAAAAAACGGCTAAATATTTTATTATTGCAAGAACATTTTCCTCTTGGCCAAATCAAATTGTAGCAAACTTTCCCTTTTTTAGTAGGGCAGGCAACAGGCAACGCATTTGACATGCAGCTCGTCAATTTTGGCCATAATTTCTTTCCTCATTTTATTGACTAAATTACTTCATTTGTTTGAAAAAGCTTCAGTGGCCCCTCAAGCGCCAGCAGCCAGCAATAACAACAACAACAACATTTATTACAACAATAAAAGCAACAACAGCGTAACCCACTTGCTTTGGGGGCCTTTTGGCTGGCGTAAATTGCAACCATTTCTCAACGAAACTACCTTGAAGTCCCTCCCGGCATAACCATCACCAACGTCATCATCATCATCGTCGTCGTCGTCATCGTCATCGTCGCCATCGTCAGCATTTGTAGCGCCAGTTATAGAGCTCGAGTCCGCTGCGCCCTACTGAAACTGAAAACTGGCGTGCAAGAGGATACCTATAATTTGCATGTGATTTTTATGGCCAACGATTTTCATGCTAAATTATTTGATTTTAATTTGCTGCGTAATTGTCGGTTACATCGAGCAGCTAAAAGCGAAAAGTGATCTCCTGCTTGCAAAGAGGCGAATTGGCAGGCGATTTGTCTTAGCAGCTGGCAACATGGTTGGGAAGGCGAGACTAGCAGCCGTAACTAGGAGCTGTCAATTGGCTTATTGTTATTGGGCTGATTGGTAGGGAGGTGGCTTTATTGACGCTTGTGTAATTTCGGTTGGAATTAACAAATGTATTGTAAATAATATGGCAATTGGTTGGAATCGTAATGTGGGCTGGATTTTGTAGAAATTCATGGGCGGGGGGACGAGATGGAAAAGCATATTGTTGTTTGGGTAGTACGATTTTCTTATGTTTCTGATTTGCTGGGAACTTGCAACTTAGTACGTTGGTAAAGGCAATTGATCTGTGATTATTGTCCGATAGTGTGAGCTCATTCATAAAAAGCTGTTGGCAGCTTGGGATTTTAAGACAACAGACGCGGAAGAAAGTGCACCAAGGTAGAAGCAAAGGTGGACATATATTGGGGGTAGACATGGAAAAATCTTTTTTTCCAAGTGTCAACGGGAACAAAACTATCTTAGAAAGAGACGCATGCCACAGTTGCGATGGCGATAGATACATAAGAAGACTTGGGGAAATTTGAAAAAGAATTAATGCCAGTACATGAAATCGATTCGATAAATAATCATATTGTCTTCGTGAACAATAGTGAAATAGGAACGATATAGTCTCTCTCCATTTTAAAGCCACAAAGAAAAGCCAGAAACTGTCGTAAGAGAGCGTGGGGTAGTTTGTATTGTGTTGTTTTTTTTTTTTTTTTTTTTTATTCCTTGTCAAATTATGCTGCAAAATAATACCACAAAGTAATACAATTGATGCAGTTAGATTAGACGCTCCTATGTGGAGCAGAGGGCGAACACAAACTCCTTCCAACGACTTCTATCTTGGGCGACACTACGCAATTCATTCCACGACGCTTTCTCCTGACTTTCTGCAAGCACAGTTCTTACCCAGGTCTGTCGAGGGCGTCCTCGGCGCCGGGTACCCTGCGGATTCCATTGGAAAGATCTCTTGGCGATGTCTTCATCTGACTTCCTGAGAGTGTGGCCAATCCAGGTCCATTTCCTCTTTTAATTTCGTTGTTGATCGGAGCACTTCTAGAGAGTATCAGCCAGTTCTCGTTTGTGATAGTATTTGGCCAGAAAATGCGGCAAACGATCCGTAGACATTTGTTTGCAAAAGTTTGCAGTCGTCTGCAGATTAAATAAGTCGTAAGCCACTTCTCAGACCCATACAGAAGCACTGGTTTGACGCTGCTGTTAAAGATGCGTAGTCTTGTTTAAAGCGAGAATTCACTTGATGCACACACATTGGACAATTTGTGAAAAGCTACTCTCGCTTTGTTAATTCGAGACGCCATATCTGCTGAAGCGCCTCCATCCCTATTGATCTGGCTGCCAAGATAACAAAATTAATCAACATCCTCTACAACTACGGCGTCCGTACCTTCTCCGATAGTTAGAGGGAGTTGATTTGACGTTTGTTATGTATTTATATTCAAATCTCCATTCAACTGTCTACGTGAACAAAAGGATATCAGAGAGCAAGCTACGAAGGAAGAAATGAGGATATTGGCTGAAGGTAACATAGCAGAACTCATAAAGTATATCGACACCTGGCCATAGCTTAGGTACGTAAAGCTTGGTACACGCTTCCTACCGAAACTTTAAAAGTGTCCAAGGAACGAGCGGCGGGTATATAAGTGATGCAGAAACTGACATACGAACTAAATTTGTTATTATAAACTATATATGCTTTTAATCACTGTAAGAAATCGATTGGATGCAGTAATATATCTCTATCCAACTGTTCACGTGGAAAGAATGCAAAGAATGGGCTCCTAGCAAGCTAGCAGCAGTCTCCTAGTCTCCTAGAACTACCTAGCTGTAAAGGGTATTTGCGCAACTTTCTTTTTAAAGCTGGGGGATTAAATATACTCTTAATCAGCATTTTTATATACATCGATAGAGTCATATACCTCAGGGTATGTATATTTGCGATGAGCATTTTGACATATTCGTCGGTCCACGTGAACAAACGCATATTAGAACATGTGACACCAAAGCTACACAGGTAAAAAATTGGCTGGAAGCTATTGTATATAGGAGACCCCATAAAGTATACTGACTCCCATATCTAAGAAATACTATACTTTCATTCCAAAAGTATCCGAGGAGTGAGCAGAGGATACAGAAACGGTATAGAAGCAGTCCCAATAGTAAAACTAGTTAAAAAAGGTTCAAAAATAATATGAGAGATGAGTAAAAACAACCGCGAAGTCCCACATATTGCAATGACAACCTACTGGCGGTAACTAAAGTTTCTCGGAAGTGATGTATAGAGCAAGGATACTTTTTATAAAAAATGTTAATCAGCAGGCAAATCAAATACAGATATAGCATTAGGAATTCCAGGAGTGATCTCCCTTTGTAAGCGTACTACTTTGCGTCAGCCGGTAGTAAGTAATAATAAACTTACTTGAATTAGCTATTACGACATTCGTTTGAGTAAGGAGCAAGGGGACTTATTTTGATATCTGTTTGAAGAACTGTTTTGCCCAATCCGAATTCTTAATTAAATGAGATTTACCTAACAAAGCCTTCACGTCTAGAGGCGATTATTCTATCAAATTATGACCGTCAGCCTCTGATCGTTTGTAGTTTGTTACTCTCTTATTGAAAAACTTGCAGTTCCTTCGTTTGTGATTTGAACTTTTTTGGAAGGTATATCTATTAGAGATGGTACCTTCTTTCGCTTCTTATCCGCAGGAAGGGATTGACTAACTGGGTTAAATACTTTTTAGTAGTTCAGTTAGTCAACCTTTTGAAGGTATTCTTTAAAAATAACACTATTAAGATAGAGTCTTTGCTTTAACTCCATTTCATATATATTTTGCCATCCGGTTAATGTGCTGCCTTTGATACTCTTCCTAAGTTGCCTTGCACAGGCAGTTCTCTATAAAGATAAATAGCTTTGCTTATCTGGCCAAGTCCCGATTTACTAATTTCTTTGCCTTTCGTCAATCCAAGTGTTTCCATTTAATGGTCTAAATTTGGTTTCCAAGTTTCCAACTTCCTATCTTTACTGTTGCTTATAGCTCTTTCAGGTTAATGTGCAGCCTAATATTGATCGGCATCAAAAAGGGGGTCCGGTTTATTATTCTTGTTGAAATGTTGTTGTTGATTTCCTATCAGCCACTTGGCGCCTTATCCCGGTAACAGGTCTGGGTGTTCGGTCTTCTGGTATACCGATCGACTTCGGGATGTTGCCATAGTCATTTTCTAGCACGATCTGGTGTTAATACGCTTATTTCGCCGCTAATTCGGTAGCCATTTCCTCACCAGTGTAAATAGCAAGCAGCACGGGAAGGTTAGAGGTTGGCATTTGGCTCGCAGAGGCGTGTAGACCCCTTACATCCCAATACAGTCTAATAAACTTTTCCCGATTTGAGGCTTTCTTAAAATCGCACTATCTTCTCGATCAGCTTTAATGACCCAAGGCATATAACACAATTCCCTGCTCACTCCCCACTTAGCTATACAACTCCCAATCCCATTGTAACTTATTTCTAATTCCAACTTTATTCCCACTTCGCACACACATATCTCATATCTCACCTGGCAAGATCAGACTCCACACAAACGAAAAAAAACCCGTTGCCATTAAACACTAGGCCAATTGTGGCTGCCACCATCTCAACGTAGCCAGCTCTGCATATAAGGTCAGTAGTGCATTTGCTTTTATTTTATTTTCATATATCGTACTTGAGTCGTAAAGTGGTTAAGATTCTTATCGACATTGTTTCACCTGAGCCGCCTTAAAGCAAACAACAATTAATAAGGTAGTTTTTAAGAGCTGCAGCTCCAGCTACGGCTCCACCCGGTGCTGCATATGAATGTGTGTCTGCCACAAAATTGCTGCTGCCAATAATTCAATTAAGGCTCGGAATGGGACAGCAATATAGATTGCGTGAGGGATTGTGTTCAGCGCGGGAGAGAGAGAGAGCCAGAGCGGGGTCTAGTGCAACACTCTGTAAGGCGCACGACATGGATACAACATAAGCAACACATTTATTTCACAATTGGCGCACATTAATCAGCAGCACCAGGAATACTCCTGTATTTGGCGGCCAGAAGGCTTACCGAGTCCAAGCTTGGGCCACAACAAGTACCTAGAGTTGGACGTACCCGTAATTAAATGCAGATTAATAAGCTGCCTAGTTGGCAAGTCAGTGGATTGGCCACAACTGGTAGCAGCTTCAGGTGCAGTGTTGCCAACATCATTGCCACCGTTGTTATTCTCACCCCCCCCTCTACCCCTACAATGTTGTTGTTGTCGTTGCTGTTGTCATCCTTGTTGCAGCGCGTGCAGTCTCGAATTACCAACCCACTTTAATTGCACTTTTCATAGTTGTTAATTTTTCAATTTTCCTGCCCAACGACAACGACACGGCGACACGAGGCAGGCAGGAAAGCAACCAACCAGCCAACAACCAACCAGCCAGCCAACAACTAGGGAACTCTAGCCAAGAGTTGCCAAATGTCGAACATTCGTTCGTTTGTCAGAGAGACCACACAGACGCTGTGGAGAGTGCCAATGCCACTGCAATTGCAACTGCAACTGGGATCAGTTTTGCTGCAGTTTGCACCATTCATTGGCTAAACCAATCGATATACAGGTGGACATGCGAGGCTGACCCACCTCGTTGCACAGCGGGTTGGCAGTTTTGCCTCTGACTCTACAATTGACTGCGCAGCAGCTGCGTTTTGTGGGGGCGCCACAAACTGAGCACGCTTTTCACTGCATTTTGGCAAAATTAATTGTAAGCGATTAAATTTCAAATTTTCCATGCGGCAACAACTAGTAATAATGCCGAGGGTTGATTGAAGTGTTTTAGAAGGGCGGAGTGGAAGTAAGCGATGTCGGTGGAAGTTTGACTTTGGTTCGTGAAGCTGTTTGTAAAGGTCAGAATAGTCTGGAAGATCTATGATTTTTTCGGGATTTACATTCCAATTGTTGATCAACGTTTTTTTGAGTCTTCTGTGAATGGGTCACAGATGAGACGTCTGCTAGTTAATCGTTCGTTAAATCACGAACGGTGCGAACAAGAGACCATGCATTCTTCCAGAAGATTTTACTTCTTCAAAGCGAGTATCGGCTACAAAAGGTGGTTCCCGGCTAAGAATTCTTTTCAATATTGGAGATATTGGCATATTGTAGAGATCTCTGCAAAACATAAACTTTATAGTGAAACACTTTAATAGCGACAGAATTAAAGACATATTCCCGTCAATGACAGTTATCGCGCTTTATCTCCGAAAACCAAGCTCTCAAGTATATTTCAAATCAATATATCAGCAGAATTGGGCATACGAGCCGACAGCCGGAACTTGTCTTTTCCTTCTTTCTTACTTTTTGCAGCTCTCATGCAGTCAACAATATTTTGACTCCAGAAATATGCTATAAGATTTTTGCAGTTCTAAGCGAAATTAATAATGATAAGAAGCACACTCCAAGTAATTTTCGTGGCAACCCTCTTCCATTGCAAGAAACAAAAACAATGTTGCCGTTTTGCTTCGTGTTGCGTGTTGCGACATTTTCCTGAAGCTTACGTTATAAAGCGAAAATCATTAGTTTTCATTTGTGGCGTTTAGGGCGTGTGCCCGTTGTTGCCACACCCCGTTGCCTGCTGCAACAATTGCAACCGAATTTGCATTGCAAATTAAACTCATAGTGCAATTTTCACTTGGCCAGCGTCGTCAACATTGTGTGTGTGGCGGCAACTGCTTGTTGCATGTTCTCCATGCATTTCATTTCTAATGTCCTGCTGTTTTAGCTTTGGTTGCGCTTTAATTTTGATTTTACAATAATTAAAACAAAAAAAAAAAAAAACGGTTCCCTACTCCGTAGGGCGTTTTAACTGTGTCACTTGGGTGTGGTCCTAAGTTAAGGGGATTAGTCTGAATAAGATATTGCCCGGGAAAGACTTAATAACTGTGAGGCAGCTTTGAAAGTTTTGTGGGGTTTGTTGAATTTGTTTTTAAAATTTTGATTGATTTGATTTTTCTTTGGTAATAAGAAGGTCTGTAAACTTCGGAATTCAGAATTCTTTAATGGCTTCAGTTTTAGGAACTTCCAAAAATCACAAAGCGGGCGCTTGGACTGACAGGCTGATTACTGTTTGGAAAGCAGATTTTTCACAAAGAACTTAGGGTCCATAGTGTTATTTTTTGCTGGTACAGTTTTGAATGAAAGACTGCCGAAAACTATGGAGCAGTTCTCATATTTTGCGAAAGAAAAAATGCTGGAAACCATGGATAAGGTCTCCCATTTAAAACTAACTTTAAAAAACTATTTTATATTCCCATCTCAGAGATATTCCTAGAGGAACGCTTGTGGATATATAATTAAAACTTTTTAGCACATAAATTTCCTCGGAGACCTATGGGTCTATAGAATTGATTGATTAAAGGTAAAGGTACAGAAAGAGAGAATATGAAAAGGGCTGTGGGCAGAACTAGAGAACTTAGTATCTATAGTGTTCTTTTTTTTTGAAAGAATGCTGGAAACCATGGAGCAGTTCACAATTTTCGTAACTTAAAATATTTTGAGCTTAATATAATCTGGAGTCAAGTTTTGTGACATTTGCTTTATAATAAATTTGCTTCAAATATCATAGATAACCCAAGAAGAGAGCTTGGCTTCGCAGCTGGTTAAATGACTTAAATATTTTGAGAAAGCGGTCCAGTTTTTTCGTATACCTTAGAGTCTATAGAATTGAGATATGGTGAAGACAAACCAAAAAACGTAAATGAAGAGACCATAGCTAGAGAGTTATGAGCCACCATCTGAAAATCTTTTTCGTCTTAATCTATAGAAGACAATTGATCTTACAACAATTACATTCAAGACTCTAAAATGCTGCAAATATTTTGGAAGAATTCACTATAAATCGCATAGATATCTTAAGAAGAATGAAGGTTGGCTTAAAGAATTGAGTAGCATAAGTTGCAACTATCCGAGTTAAGCTAGATTAGGTGTAAAGACTGAGCGAAAGGCAATTAGAAGGCATATTATGCTGCCTTGTTGTGAGAGAGTCAAGGAAAATAATATATGGAGTAAACTTAATAAATTTGAAGGTCTCAGATGGCAGGTAATTACAAATCACTTGAGTATTTCTCAGAATTTGGAAGTATTTAATGACAGAAATACGTCACACATATAGTACTGCTCTGAACGTCAAAGACTGGTTCACCTAGAAACTAAAAGCATTTTCATACAATATACAGGGCTATCCATTTTGAGTTTCCGAAAGAGAACATAAGTACAAATAATTTCCCAAATGTAGTTTCTTACGCATATTTTATTTTAAGATGAATAATAGGAGAACCGATTTAGGGGCCAAAATTCAAGAATTCAACTGGTTTTTCTGTACAGTTCAAGACTTTTGCCATAACTTATTAAAATGTAATATACTTTCTATCTAGCTCATCAAGAGTTCATTCAGGCCGAACTTTCCTGCACTTGACGTCTTAAGCTCATGTCCTTATATAAGCATACAATCCCCTCAATTAAGTCATAATTAAAATTGCATGCCCTACAGTATAACCTTCGCCCTGAACTCTATTATTACCACCCAAGTTGTAAGTTACATGGCATTTTAGAAAATCGATAAAGTGTTTTAGTGTACTTAAGAGCTTTTGTAAGAAATGTGTCATAATTAGCTATTGGGTAATAAAGATTAGGTTTGAGCGTAATGGATTAATGGATTAGTATTGTTTACTTTATGGTAATTTTTACTTTCGCGTGAAAATGAAAAAGTTAATGCAAATTTTTAAGGTTAATTCACTTTGTAGCAGCAATTTTTAATTAAGGGTAAAATTTGCAAAGGAAATCAGAATTGCAATATCAATCAAAATGTGCTACAAAATCATAAACTGATAAAATCTAAAATATTAGAAATTCGCTCTTGAAATTTGTTCGTCTTCATTTCTTCATTCATATAGGTAGAAAATATTAATATTCTACAAACTGCTTTCTATAATCGATTTGTTGGGTTTATATTAACTTATCCCCAGAGATATAGAAGCAAAGACCGAAATTCTCAAATCATAGCAATATATCTTTTGAGATATTCGTTGCAAAAGTAAATATTAAAGGACTTAATATTAGAACTAACCAGTTGCAGACAACCTTACCATCAGAGGCTGAGGCACTACCTAAACTGCTCGAAGATCTTTCAAATATCAGTATATTCAATTGGTTACCAGGTATGGAAACCACCGTCAATGTAAAAGATATATTTTGCCGAAAACTTAAGTTTTTTTAAGTGGATTCCAGCGATAACATAATTTAGAATCGGAGTGCCAGCTGGAACACGCTAGGATCTAATACCAGCACCTTAGGAGACAAACAGGGCATTGGGAGAAGAAGAGGACATAATACAGTTGGATAACGTAAGAATCTTATACCAACGACGTGGACGTAATACAGCTTGTGAACGCTAGCATCTTATAACAACAACTTGATAGGATAAGCAAGGGATTGGGAGAAGAAGAACACATAATAGAGTTGGAGAATGCTAGGATCTTATACCAACATCTCTGGAGGCTAAACAATGGATTGAGAGAAGTAGTCGCAGTAGCAGCTTGAGAAAGCTAAGAACTTATAGATCAGAAGATAAACAAGGAGTTAATTTTATTGCTTCCCTGGCTGTGAGTCAGTTAGTAGGTTCTACCCAGACAACCTATTGTTTTAAGAACACAATATTCGAAATATTAGGGAAACATGAAAAATTTGATCAACTGTTAAATTTTTTTGCTATATTTTTTTTTTTCAAAAAAAAAATCGATATCTTCTTTGGTTTGCTAAAACTTTATATTTTCTTTGTAGAATTAGTTTACTAAGTTTTCGATTTTCTCCCATTTGTTATTTATTTTGGGCCCACATGACTTTTTTCTTACAAGCCTACAATCGCTTGAATATTATTTGATCGAAAAGGATCTCGAACTACTCAACTATTTCAATCCCTTTCTTTAACTCATGGGATGCGATAAGTCAGCATATGAAAACCTCAGTTAATCGAACTATTTCGTTTAACTAAAAAAATGCTAAAATCTAAAATCCAAATATCTTATGGCACTAACTATCTTCCCAAGATATTTTAAGCCCCTCTAGATGCATATAGGCCAGTCCTTTACCATGCTCTGCTCCAAACTACCACTGACCTGAATTCGATTCGTAACACTTGTAGAATTCTCACACATTCTGCCGCCACATTTTTCACCATAAATTGCGCTGCTACAATTTTCAAGTTCAAGATTGCATCACATGACCTCGATTCGTTGGAAAATATTGACTTATGTGTATTTACCTTGGCTCTGGCAGTGGCAAATGCTGCAACCAAATGTGGCACACACTTAGAATCGCAATTGCGTTCATTGCGGTTCCAATTGCAGCAAATTGGCCATAAAGAAGGTAACAAGACAACTTAACGAGGTCATTCTAGGGCGATGTACTTGTACGACTTGCGCCTTTTGCCATGTTTTAATGTCAACTCATAACTTGTAACATTCGCGTAGTTGGGTTGAGGGGGGCTGGGCGTGGATCTAATGTTGGCATGGAGGAGCTGTAGCGGACGATTTCTTTGTGCGCCGCTAGGAACCACAACACTTTGGCCTATAAAAAGTCAACAATGTCGTTGTTGTGGTTCTTGTTTTCGATTCGTGCCTGATACGATACACTATAGCGACGGTGGGGTAATATGGAGTATTGTAGCATTTGGTGTATTGTTGGAAGAGAATGTCGTGTACTATAAGTTCTTTTCACTAAATAATCTCATCGTCATCCCAGATCATCTGGCCTTTATGGAGTTATCTTCGATATCTGTAGTGGGAGTAGTGCACTTCTAGAACCATACAGAAGAACGCCGCATGTCTTGACTTCCTAATAGTGATACTTAATATTCCTAGTTGCGTTCTTCATATTTTTGATAGAATTACAGCAAATATTGAAAGTAATTTATCGAAATACGCTTGAAAACTGCTTGGAACCATGCAATAAGCAGTTCAGCAAGCAGTTTCTTCTTAAGGAACCTTCTGTTTGCAGAGCATTCTATTGCCGTTGGCGCCAAAGACCTTGTCTTGCACACATTTTAGGCATATTGCCAACAATTGTGGTTCTGCTTTGTTTTTTTTTTTGGGCCATTTGCAGCCAAGTTGAAGGTGGCCATAACAGTTTAAGTCAATAGACGCGCGCGACACTAATGAGGCGTTCTATATGCATTGGCCAAGAGCTATCAAGTTGTTAGTCACTTGACATGGTAGTAACATTTTACATAATAAATTAATTTATAATACTTAAGGTCTGGCAAAAGTTTGGTTTGCACATTTTGGAAATATTTTGGGCACAAGTCAAGCACTTGCGGTCATGTTGCACGTCTGTAACTGTCAATGCAACAACCACAACAAATACAAATCATTCCCGACGAAGCGAAAAAAAATCATTAAATTGAAAAAAAAGGGTACCAAGTGCAAAAGGTTACAGGTACAGCGCACAAACTAAGAAACAGTTGGACAGGCCCTACACCGAGAGAAAGAAGTGATTGTTGTCGATTTTCTTAATGAGAAGGATTATTTCTTCAAGAGGAAAGAAAGGAGGTATTCATTGCCAGAGGAACTGCTTCTTTAGTTTTTTTAGAAGCAATTGACAATTAGTAGTAGTTCTATAATGTGATTGAAAGAATACGCCTGTTGAAAAAGTCTCTTGATTTTAATCAAACTTCTAATAGATATCTGTGATTTTCATATGCATACTCCCATTTGCCATACATAAAGCCAGTTTTTCGTAGAACTATCAAGGAGTTAGAAACCAAACCTTTCCCTAGAATAATAAAAGAATAAATATTATTAAATTAATCATTAATTTAGTTATTGTATTTGTAGCGTGCTTCGCCCTCATCAGCCTTACTGGTTCACTCCTCCGATTGCTATGTGGTTATAGATTGTTTTACCAAAAATTTTGGGCTTTTTATAAAGGAATTGAAACCAGTGTATCTTTAAAAATATAATAAATTTTTAAATGTTGGAGACGTCAAAAAACTTATTTATAAAAGAGAAACTCATTTTATATTGTCATAAAATATACTTTTTTTGTAAGACGGATTTCCCAAACGTATCTCCAAGTCTTGGGGGACTTCTCTGCTTTTTTACTTAAAATTCGTTAGTGGTTTTGGTTTCGAATTTATTTTAAACCAATTAGGTTACATTTGTTCTATAATATAAAAACAGGAAGCATTGTCGCTGGGAAAATAGAAACAGCAAATATTTTCGCTGGAAAAAATAGAAACAGGTAATATTTTCGCTGGAATAAAATAAAATTTAGATAGAATTTCGAAAAAGTCATTGCATCGAAGAAATCTGTTGTTGATTTCTGAATATATTATTTCGATTCTGTTGCTGTTTAAACTATCATTTTTTTCGTTTGTTTTTCGATTTTGTGGAAGAAAATATGTTGCTTAAAGATTCTTTAGCATGACATACAAATGCAATATGAAACCTTTGAAAAAATCTATACTTCATACGATTTGTAAAGCTCAGGGAACTATTTTTATTATATTTCTATATACATATTTTTTATATCATTGTAAACTTTTTGCTAAATACACTTTTGGAGATGTTACGATAGAAGAAAATCCATTCGAGTTTTTTGAAGATGCTTTTCGGAATGTATGAAAGTACAATTGTATGCTGCGAAGAAGACTGGAATTCGAAGAAGCCAGACGATTTGAAAAGTTTGAAGAAATGCATATACTTTTATATATTTTATTTCGATTTCATTGTAAATTTTTTTTCAAAATTTGTTTTAATATTTCGTTGATTTCTTCAACGATTCTTTTTCAGTTCTAAAGTACGATTGTCAGCTGCGTATAAAACCAGACTTCCAAAAAACCATATGCATGTGAAGTTCCGAGAAGTTCTATATGATTAATTATATTTATTTAATTTGGATTTCAACTTTTTGCTTATTTCTCTTATACTTTATCGTCTATATAACGATTCTTCAGCAGCATAACTATTTAAGTACTTAACACATTCCCCTCCGTCTCCCACAAAGCAGCGAGCCTCTTTTTCTCTCAGTGTATAAGCCGCTTGCTTGTAGCAGTTCAAGCCAAATAAATGCCCAAAGCCGCCACAACAAAACAAATAAATCTGACAAGAAAGAGCCTGGCCCAAAAGCTGCTTGCTGCACTTTGGGGGCCATTGCCGCTGGCTTTAGAATTTCACTGGCTCCAACTTCAGCTTCAGCTCCAACTCCAACTGCAGCAGCTCGTTGCGCGGCTCCAATGATGAAGTGATTTTTTTTTTTTTGCACCCAACCAACATGCGACTTGTAAAATCGTATCAAAGCCCATGGAGTGCGCTTTCAAAGCGCACGCGCTCCCTGCCACTTAACGAATGCCCCCAAAGGAAAGCTACAGCCAGAGCCTTTGAGAGGGCGTTGTTGCCCCAAAGTTCCCCAAAAGAAGTGACTTCACAGTTGCAACAAAACAAAAAGAAAAAAAAAAGAGGTGACAAAGTCACGAAATTCTTGTCAATTTTCAACTACAGACCAATTTGTTTGTATTTCTTTTGCGCCACAAAACCAACAGAAAACCCAGCGAAAAAAAAGATTCGTGACAAATCAAGCTACCAAAATTGGACAAAAATCGAAGCGCAACTTGGCTTAGACTTTGGTGTAGTAACACTGCCCGGGTTAAGTCTTTGATAGCAGGGTCTCACTGATAATATTTGTTCCGCCAAACAACAGGTAATATCCCAACACCTTCGATTCAGACTCGAGTAAAGTATGTGAAACCGAAGCAAACCATGTGTGAGAAGTTGGGCTTCCAAAGTCTTGGCCAAGTATATAAAAGGCTAAAAATGAAATTGTTGGCTACTAAGTGTTGCTGTTAGAGTTGCCATATACGTCTAGTCGATTGATTGCTCTACATAAATTGCAGCAAACAACAAATGCAATCAACTGTGCAACACTTGAGAGATCAGAAGACTGCGTCAAAGATGTTACGAAACTTGGGAATGCCCTTAAGGAATATTTTAAACTTTGTTTTTTCGACTTTTTGATATTGATTTTTATTATTACTATTTTCTTTTTGAACCAAATCCATAAATTTAGTTTTTTAATCCCCAAAAAGCAATAAAAATAAAAATAGAATATTTGTAAAATTGAGTACAAAAATTTGTATAGATTTAAGAGTTAGACTGGTTATTCATAGATCTCTAGTGTTATTTTTTTGGGTTAATTATGTTTTTTAAAGAAAAAACTAATAATGGCATTTATGATTGTTAAACAATGAATTCTTGAACACATTCTTCTTTTGGCAAAGAATTGAGAAGCTTTAGAGAAGCTACTTGTTTTTTTTTACAAAAATCGAGAATAATTATTGTCTTAACTCTAAAACTGTCAGAGGTTCAGTGAAGCAATTGTTTCGATCGCAGTAGGGACATTAACGCTGTTTCGGCGTTATATTTGACATATTGTATTTTATCGTGACAAAGAAATCGCGAGTCTCATACGAAAACCATATCTTATCAACTCTCTATCTAAGCTAAGGCATTCCAAAAGCTGCAGCCAAATTGAAAAGAACCTATCGACGGCATGAAAATTCCAGAATCGTCATAATTCTACAATGATTTTCACGTACGAATATCTGGGCAACGACCCTCTAGAATTTCTTTAAAACCGACCGAAGCATGATCAAATTTGACCGAAAAATAAACTTGCTGGCTATTTTGCTTAATTGATAAGAAATATATAATCTATCATTTGTGTAAAATGGTATTTTCCACTATTTAGAAGCTGTCTTTCTTTTAGGGTTAAGATCTATCAATAATTATTTGTTTGAAGCTATACTGCCATTTGTCAAGTTAGCTTTTTTGGTACTTTTAGAACTTTTGTTCTAAGAGTTAAAATTTTGTATTGAAAAAATAGGAAATGATTTTTTTGAAACTACTAACTCTTAGCAATTTTTTAATTTATATTATATTGTGATCGCCCAAATTCTTTTAGATTCATCGACAAAGGTGGGTAGTCGCAAGATGCAAGACAGCATCATTATGTCGGATGGGATAAGATATCATCATTGCAGCGTTTGCTCATAATTTGTCTTAAAATTCTAATACGAGTCTGTATTCATTTCATGTATTGCCATTAAATTGTATTATATTTTGTTTATGGTTTTTAGAAAGTCTTGTCGAAAAAAATGTAAATAAAATAAATAAATTTATTTATTATAATATAATCTATCATTATTATTTATTATAATAAATTTATTATGACCATAGTTAAGGCGTTATATTCCTAATAAATGTTTTAAGTTTAAATTGAATTAAGATTACATTGTATTTTTTTCGAGCGTGTTTTTCGAATAATAGTTCCAATTGTCAGAAACTCTTGTCGTAAAACTACGAGCAAGTTTAAAGACTACCTTGTCTAAAAACTGAAAATGAATTTTAGATTTGAATTTAAAAGTTTTAATCGGGTCATAGAAAAATCAAATAAATTTCGGAATTTGAATATATTTTGAAATTTTTTTTGATTGTCTTCTATCTACCATTATTTTTGAGTTAATACCCAAAAACAACATCGACCTTATGAGCCTCTTTATTACGTGAGCTCTTTTTTGGCATTTTCCAACACATTCATCTCGGGCGATATAGCTGCCATTTCAGCTCGAATGTTGTCTTCCAGCTCTTCTATGATCTACGGCTTGTTGGCATAAACTTTGCTCTTCAAATATTTCCACAAAAAGAATCCAAATCTGAGGATTTGGACGGCCAATCAGTATCAACGTTTCTGGACACAACTCGTCCCGGGAATTTCTAACGAAAATAGCCGATTGTTGCAGTTGCTGGTTAGATTTTAGCGCCATCTTGTTGGAACTAAAATATTCCCAATAACACGAAGTGCATCAACACGATCTATACCGATTTCCGTTGACAGTCTCAGCAGGTATGAGGATGAAGAACGGCCCAATGATGGTTTACGTGCATAAACCAGCCCAATCAGTTACCTTCTGGTCGTACACAGGTGTTTCATGGATAATATGAGGACCAATAAGCGTTTGTTGACGGCGCCAGAGTGTGAAGTGAACCTTATCTGTCTAAGGCGATATGCACGCTGGGTTGGCACAGTTATTTTCAATCTAAAGCGACTCTATTTCGGTGCGTGCTTGAGGTGAATACCGCAACATGGTCAAAACCCGTAATAATAAAACCGATCGGTTGAAAATTATCAAAGTTATTCGACTTTTCTATTGACCCAATGCAGCTGGTGCACTCTGTGCTTTTCCTCAAATCCGCTCAAATTCACTTTCCTTTTGCCAACACTGGCTCACTATCGATTTTGTCAAAGTGATTTTAATAGTTAACTGACTCTTTTCGAGTGCTTTTTAACAACACAATAAATTTCAATTACATTTTATAGCACTTTTACTGCTTTTAGAATTTTTGCGGCAAGTTTATTGTTGTTGTTGCTGTTGATGTGTTGTTGTTCGCTTTACAACACTGTTCAATCTTCGCATCAAGTGATTTATCAATGTGTGTGTGTGTGCGTGTGTGGGAGAGTGTTAAAAAATGCCTCAAGCGAGGTGACCCCCTAAAGAAAGTTAAAGCACGACACAGCTGGTGTTGCCACATGGCGCATATATTGCAGCTTGACCCGATGTCTGCAAGAATTTCACGCATTTCTCACAGTGTAGGCCGCCATAGAGTAGGAACCTGGTCAACTTTTGAGTGAAATATTTTAGAAAGTCATGAGCAACATGAAAAATCAATCATGTCAATTTGGGGGAATAAGATGTTGACAAGCTTTTATGCAGCGCAGCAGATCAAAGTTGTTGCAACATGCACACACACACACACGCACAGTTGCTGCACACACACACACACACACACACACACATACAGAGGCAGCATTGACGTCACACATTATGATGCAGCATTGTTGTGCCAGCCGCATGCGTAACGAATTTATGTGGCAGCTACGGGATGACAAATCTATAATCATGCCACAAGGAACATGACGCCAACAGCGACGTTAACAGTGACTGCGACGACGACAGCGACAGCGGCAACATGTTGCAAAAGGCACTGCAAGCATTAAATTTATATGCCTTGACGCCATATCAAATTCTAGACCACCGCCAAGAAATAGAAACTGCAGAAAAACACTATGAAACTGTAACATGTGATATAGGTCGGACTGGGCGCTGAGCGAAGGTGGAATGCTCTGTAGACTGCTTGCGAGCTCTTATAGAGAATATTTCGGAAATTCAAGATGGTATGTTGAGCTACCTGCAGTTGTTAGTTTTTAATTGCAGTTATGATTATGTAAAGGAAATGTTTTTAAAGAAAACTGGCAACATTTCCCAATCAATTTGAGACATTTTCTTCATATCAACTAAGTTAAATTTTGTCTTTCTTTTTCGTATTTTTTTGTTCTAAAATTGTTGTCAATATTTGTGCTTTCTTTTTGAACAAATCTTTATTGTTGCTTAGAATTTGGAAATAGTGTTCTTAGAATTATTTTAATATTTTGGTTTTTTGTAACAAGTATTTTTTGATTCTTCTCTTTTGATTCCATTAAGATCTATCTACTTCATGTGTTCTTCGGAGTCTGCTTGTGGTCTGATTGTTGTCCAGCAGGCTGACGTTCAGTAGATTTGGGTTGTCTTCTCTTTTTTAAATAAATTATTCTTCTATTTCACTCGGTTTTGGATTAATAAATCGATTATTTCTAAATCGATTCAAATTTGACGCTCAATAGTTTATTGGTATTTTCTAGGGTTCGGGAAAACTTTTATAAAAATCGTTTGAGTATATATTGTGGCTCCCATATGGAAAATCGGAAGAAACAGCTTTCTTGCAATTTGTTTGTTTTTGAGATTTCACAGTAACGAAAATAATCTTTGTAAAATTTAAGTTCATAATCATTTTTCTAGCAAAAAAAACCGTATATATAGATATGGGTATTTTCGAGAAGCAAATTTTAAATTGAATTATAATTTTTTTTAAAACCTAAGTTTGAAACATCGAAATGTATTTTATATTTTGGTAAAAAAATGTTAATATTATGAAATTAAGAGGGCCAAGCTCTCAAGCTTTTTCGGAGTCACTTTTCGGATACAAACCCGAAATATAAGCTACTACTGCACTTTACCATGAATGCGTGGATTTCAAAAGAAACCTGATACGTTGTTGGTGACTCTTAAAAATGGAACAGATTAAGATATATTTTGGATGCCTAGGATCTTGTCTAGTTTGATTTTGGGAATTAGTTTGCTACAAACCAAATGCTTCATATTGCACAAACGTTTGAACCGAATCTCTCCTATTATTTTATTGGTAGCAATCCCCTTTCCATTCGATCTGTCACACCAAACTATAATACCCTTTTTGCAGAGTATTTTGGAGAAAAAGAGCCCCAACAGCAACATCAACGCCCGCGACCACACCCAGCGCACTCACACACTCATACATACCGGCCATGTTGCACACACACCTGGTCAATTGGCGGCGGCCCACTTGATCCTGGCGCTAAAATCAAACTCAATGTGCACCACATGTTCCCCCAGTTTTTTTTTTATATTTTTTATATTTGCGTTGTTGTTGTCATTCATTTTTTCATGCTTGTTGTTTTGATTTACTTTTGCGTAGACTTTATTTATAGACAACGTCTGGCACAGCGGCAGGCACCCTGTTGCGTCATCATCCTCTTCCGCCTCACTGCTGCAGACCAGCATATTCTCTATAGTTCCAGCTTTGGTCCCGATTGCCAGTGCAGTGGGTGGTGCACCGGTGGTTTCAGCCATTTCTTATTGAGTTTAGTGAGTGCAAATTTGCAATAGCTGGGGGTATTCACGCAACAAGTTCTATGCTCTGACGGTATATATTGTAAATTTGGTAATCATGAAGTAGATATATATGGAAAAATTCCATTATTGGTAACCACCACATAGATAATAGTGTCGAAACTGAAGGTTCCTCAGAGACAATTTGGAGACGTACAGAATACGTTGACACACCAGACGAAAAATGATGCGATATGTTTTGAATGTTTCAACTAAAAATCAAAAAAATTCACTTTTTTAGTTGATTTAAGTTTGAAGATAAACCTATAATAAATATGGCAATTATTTCGAGGGAAAGTTTATTATAAAAAAGTGGATACTGTTTTTATTCGCATTTATTCTCTCTTTAGTATATTTTCCATAATTAATGCTTTGTCTAAAAAACTATTCTTGTATTAGACGGACCATTTTGCTGCAGCTCCGTACATTTTCGAAAAATTATGACTCCTACTGAAAGTTATTACCGATCTTTGAGCTGACGACTAAGTTCATTGTAATGATATGATATTTATCGAAATGCATCAGCGTCTGATCCGAATTTGTGTTTAACAGAGCGTCATTTGAGAGATGTTTTGATGATCTGGCTTAATAGGAAGAAAAGCTGAAGCCCATCTCGAATGCGTACTAAGAAAGAGCGTCTTGACCTATTCGAAAAGTTTGGAGATGGGGAAATGGAACTGGTTATCGGATCAATATCCATGCCAAGCGCAGACTGCACTCACAGAAACTTCAAAAGTGACGCGTCAAAAATTTCCGTCAAAGCTATTGGGATTATTTTTCCATATTTAAGTAAACCGAGTGCCATGAATGTTGAAGCCGAGAGACGTCATTATTTTTAACTGTATAAGTCCGATCGGGTGCCAAAAGATGGCGTTAGAAAGCTTTTCTGAGTTTTGTGAAAAGAGAAAACCGATCAGGTTCCAAAAGAGTTTTGTGAAAAGGGAAAATACATTATAATTTACAGTTTTTCTTCGATAAGGGCGAAAACGTAAGCTAGACGGCTAAAAGATTAGATAGTACTGGATCATATTAGCCGAACAATCACGCGAAATTTTGGTTTCGTCAATTCCCTTACAGTAGTTTCGATGATAAAAATGATCTACGCACTGAATTGTCGAAAATATGGATAAAATCATAGATACTGTCGATTCCGACCATCACGTTTTCGATTGCCCAAATGCTAAAGATTTGGACACATTTAAATAAGGCTGGATACGAGACGAAGCTGCATGTAAGGGCACCACATGAGTTACCGCAAAAAAAAAACCTCATGGAACGAAATTCCATCTTCAAATCGCTGCTGAATCGCAACAAAATCGACACTGCAAAGTGAATCGTCAAGCGAAAAGTCTCGTTGTCGAAACGCGGTCAGCCGGCGGAAATGGTGGCCAAGCCAGGTTTGGCGGTCAGAAAGGTTTTGCTTTGTGTTTGGTGGGATTGGTAGGGAGTTATCTGCAATGAGGAACTGGGAACTGTACTGTCTACAATTGGTAGTCGTTTTTCTTACGTAAAATTGAAAACATTGCAAGATTGAAGTTTAGCTTTGAAACAAATTTTTATCGAAATACAAGAAATGAAAGATTTGATCTCCCGAAAGTAAGATTTTTTGCGCTCAAAAAAGTCAATTTAGTATAGTAGTCTTATATTCAAACTTTCCTCTTGCAAAACTTAACGAACCAACCTCGTTCAGTGTGGCTTGACTTGGCTTCTATTGCAACAATTCATGATGTTGACTGCTGTCGTTTTTTAATTTGGCAAATTTATACACACAACGTTGCACAGTAGTCCAATTGTGGCAATTGTTGTTGTTGGTGTTGTTGTTGTTGTTGGTGTTTTGAATTGGTTTATTATATAAAGTTGATTCATAGAAACGGTTTCATTTACCCCTGCCATGTCGGAAAGTGTTGCTTTATTTTTGTTCCCCCTGTTCTTCTTACTTGGCTGCTGCAATTTAGTTTAGCTTCAGTTTGGATGGAGTGGAGTCTGCATCAATGCGGGCCAAGGGACCACCCACTGTCTTAAATTTCAACAAATTTACACACAAGCATATTATATACTCCATATACTTGGGGTATTTACCAACACAGACGCGGCCATAAAGTAAGCGCAACAAATTGGTAAAAAAGCGTTGTAATTTTTCAAATGCAAAATCCAAGTCAAAACGCGACGGCACAGCCAACAACAACAACGAGAGCAACAACAATAATGTTGGTAATGTTGTCGGCATCATCGTCTCAAGTCAACTTAATTAATAGATTTATCATTATGCTTTATATTACAGCAAATTGTTAACGAATTAATCCTTTCAGCTGTGTAAATCGTGCCAAGCAAGTCAAGCAAGCAAGCAACCTGCATATTACTCATACGCCCCGCTGAACTAAGCTTAATGAGCCATTTTGGCCAAAACTTGCAGCGAAAACGAGGCCACAAAAAAAAAGAGTATTACCAGCACAGGCACACACAAGAGACACATGTGACACATCAGTGTAAGGGCAAGCCAGTGTGTGTCTGTCTGATGCACATTGGTCAAGCTGGTCACACTGCCTCAATGGGCTCAATGTTATCCATTGCCCATATAAGGATTGTACTCCGGCTATTGTGAAAACGCTTTTTGGCTCGTATTTGGGCGCATCTCTGGCACAGTTGCGATCTTTTCAAAATTTATGTGCGCTACCTTGGTCTTAATATTTTTTTCTATAAGCAATTTTTTGCTTGCAAAGTTTCTAGGAAAAAAAACTATGGCTGCTGGGTTTAGAAGCGACAGCAACACATGTTGCATGGCGTTTTAGGAGGACCTTGTGGCAGATGCTGCTAGCGAGTAACTTAGCTATGTCACGAGCTTTGTTAGTTTGCTGCGAATGTCAGGGAATTCGTATGAAATTTGTCGGTTTCTAGTGTACTAAGAGTATGTGTTTGATTCTGAGATTATATTTCTTCACTGCGAATTTTAAAATCTTTGCGAATTAACGCAAAATTGATCACTGGAACTTGCAACTTAGACGATCTGTAAGATACATTTTGAGTATTTCAAATGGATTTCGTATAGAATTATTCGGTTTCGAGTATTTGGAGAAAAAATGCGCTGGGAATGAGCCGAATAATCGAGGTTTTTGAGGAAATATTTCCTCACTGCGAACTAAATTCTTTGCAAATAAGTGCAAATTGATCGCTAGAACTTGTAACTGAGACGATCTGTAAAATGCTTCCAGAGGTTTCGAAAGAGATTTCGAGTATTTAGAGAATAAATCTGAAACGAATGAGCTGAATTGCAAGTAGGTATTGGATTTTAAGGCATTTGAGGGTATAATATTTGCGAATGCTTCATTAGGATTCCAAAGAAATTTCGAATGGAATTATTCTGTTTCGAGTATTTGGAGAATAATTCTGCTGGATATAAGCTGAATTGGAAGAAGGTATTGGATTTTGAGGCTTTTGAGGTTATAATATTTGCTCACTGCGAATGCTTCATTAGGATTCCAAAGAGATTTCGAATGGAATTATTCGGTTTCGAGTATTTTGAGAATTAATCTGCTGGGAATGAGCCAAAAGAGGGATACATGTTTGATTTTAAGGTTCTTGAGGTAATATTTCCTCACTGCGAATTGTAAAATCTTAGAACTTGCATCTTGGACGATCTGTTGATACTTTTTAAGTATTCCAAAGAGATTTCGTGTGGAATCGCTTCATGAGGATTAACTGAGAAGACAAACCACAACAATTTTTTGCATCCATAAGAAGAAAACAACGCCGAAACTCTGTCGGAATTGTGAATCCGGATTCGTATTTTGCGTAACCTATGTCTGCTTTACAGCCAAAATCCATACAAATAATCGAATTGCTATGTCTCACATAACCACTAACTTGGAGCAACCTTTACAGTGTATGTCATCTTCTCAGCACCCAGAACAGCCAAGTGCTCATTCTGGTTTTCTTATTTTTTTATCATGGCTATCCATATGCTGGGCAGCTACTGTAATCCCAAGTTGCTGCTACTGTGCACAAAACTGTCCAAGCTGTATACAGCTGATACAGCTTGATGCTGGCAATGCTCCAATGAAGTCCGAATCCAAAGAGACAGGCTCTGGGAGTCTGCTTTAGGTTCATGTGGGCATGATTTACTATATAGCATTGCAACTTGATGAGGCTAACTGAATTATGACTTGAACTTCCCAACTGACTTGGTTATCTCAAAAAGCGACTTGAACTTAAGTTTTGTATACCTTGTGGGGTGCTTCGCTACTCAAGAGCCGCTACTACTTGTAAAAGTTGAGAGCACATTACAGCATTACGACTTATCAGCTTTTAATTGAATTAGCTTATCTTTGCGCCTGGAAAGTAAAGTCGCAATTTTTAGCGGGTTGCGCAGTCACCTTAAGAATGAATATCTTATCCGTAGCACTTGAGTTGAAGCACTATTGAGCAGCTATATAAATCATTTTGAGGCAGCAACTCGACACAAATCAAGTTCAGTTGTGCAACATGTTGTTAACAAAGAAATGGCTGTTACTGGCGGGTATCTGCGCACTGGGCTGTGGCACTAGTCTGGCCAAACATCCTGGCTCCAGTTTTGAGGCACAGCAGGATGCTGCTGCTTTTATGAGTCTAATGCGTGGTCAGGTCTTGCAGGGTAGAGCTAATCCTATACTGGGCAATGCCATGGCACGCATAGACTATGGCAACCATGGCTATAAGGGCTTTCGTGGTGTCTTCCAATGGATGGCCGGAGTGGATGAGGTGAATGAAGGCATTTTCAATTTCTTGCAGTACTTCACCGATGAAGCTGGTGGCTATATAGGACTACAGAACTATGATAGCAGCTCTACGTTCAAGCTGATATTTAGTGTTTGGGATGCGCTAGATGCCTATCCGGATGATGATGTGGTTTGTTCCACATTTGGCGGTGAAGGCGTTGGTTGGAAGTGTTACATTGAGCACTTCGAGCTCGAAAGGAATGGCATTTACTTTGTGGATGTGGAAATAAATGGTAACAATATAACCGGCTATATATCAGAGCCACAAAAGGATCTCAGCAGTTTCAGTGATGCCAATGTGCGGCGTCAACGTATAGGCACTATTATATTGCCTGAGACACAAAATAATCTTATACCCTATGCCTACTACAATGAGAACTTTAAGGATCAACCCAGCTGCAAGTTGGCCTATGAATTGGTGACCGTGAATTGTGCGCCACAGCAATATGTGCACTCCAATGGCTTGAGAGAAAGCAGTACCCTGAAAGAGGCACACATCTATAATAGTAAGTGCTCCGTGGAGAATATATTAGTTTCGCTTACCTCGGATAAACAATGCACGATCTATTTTACACGACCCACAGCCTAATAAAGCCTATTTACCAAGTAATATAATATGATAATGATCTGGCAAAAAGGGCAAGCAACTTTCATAAAAAGCAAGGGGGTTCAACGAGTTCATTACCATTATGAGAAGTACAAGCAGTCAATGCTAATCGAAAATCTGTTCACCATATATCTAATCACAATAATTGCAAGCGGCGTTGAAATCGAAGAGAGTCAGTCCAAGCATATGGGTGAAAATATGTAAAACGAAAAAGTTTTTTGGAAACTTTCAAACTTGCAGGCTTCTAAAAGTTTGTCGAAAAAGTTGAGTTCAAGAGAACTAACAGTTTGTGGAAAAGGCTCCATTTAATTTTTAAGCCGTATAAAGGAAAGAAAAAGCAATTTAAAGGAAAAAATAAAAGAGATAATATTTTATTTGATGGAAAGAATTTGGAAAGAATTTTAGTAAATTTTAAGTAGACTATGGTCATCGCTTCCAAGGCGTGAAGATGTCTGAATTAATAGCAGTTTCAAGAGAATAGTGACCTATAGTACATAGCCGAATACCATTGGCGGTGTCTTCAACTGATAAGGATTTACTTAGGCAAGTAGCGCAGACTGGCCAGACGAATTTAGTAACTATTAGAGTCGGACAACATCTTAATCTTTCTACCCAAGCGATCTACCGTAATTTTGCAAAAATCCTACAGAGTATCTGCGCCAAAATAAATTTACAGTGACAACCGGACTTTCCAGGCGAACTATTACCCAAATATCATTGTAATAGCCCCAAGCAAACCTGCCAAATTTTGCAAGATTCACGAAAGTTGAACTGAAGAAATTGCTCATATGGGAAACTGTTTCCGAAAATTGCATTTACCGAATTCTGTGAAGTCACAATGGGACGCAGAGTTGCCCGAAGCCGGTTTGCTCTTGGCCAAGGCTGAGACTTTTAAGAAAACATATGCAGTAACTGAGAAGTACCTTTTTTTTAAATAGTTAATGAAAGATCCAGTACCAGTCTCTTTAACATAAATAAATAAATAGATCTCCCTTGACTATGGTCATCGCTACAAATGTGGAGCCTGGGCATGTCTCTATTAATAGATGTTCGAAGAGAACAGGGATCTAAAGCTTATAGCCGAATCCGAATGGCGGGGTCTTGAATTCAAAGAGTTTTTCGTTGGTAAATAATATCTATTTACTGGCTAAGCCACTGCTAGACAAATGCACAAAAGTGCTCCACCATATGTCCTCTCTCTTCTCTTAAATGTACATCTGTTTAGCTATAACTTCTTAATCGCTTATCCGATTTTGATAGCTAAGTTATTGTTGAATATATATTGAGTGTCTGCTGGTTATAGGCTCTGTGAGGTTACCAATTATATTGAGTGTCTGCTGGTTATAGGCTCTGTGAGGTTACCAAGTGTGTTCTGTGTTCGAACCACCATACGTTCTCTAACCTTTCGAAAATGTGCATCTGTTCAGCTAAAACTTCTCAATCGCTTATACGATTTTGGTAAATGAGGTATTGTTCAAAGCGTATTGAGGGACTGCTGGCTCTGGGCTTAACTTTAACCCAATATATTGCTGCGCCATCAAATTTTTCAGATAGAATTTATTCAAAATACCTTTTCCAAAAACAATACTGCAAAAAAGAGTTTATCATATCCAAACGCACTCTATTTTTGAACAGAGACTATGTGCAAATAACTTCAAACCCCAAGTCACACGTTTTTAGTGTGACCAGCTTCACTTAAACTCGCCCATATGCAGACACTGTCAAAAACTATTCAAGCGCCCAAGTTGTGCCTAAATTAGAGACGATCTTAGGCACGGAAAGCAATATGGCAGACATTTGCAGATCAGACGTTTAAGATGGCACCGCTGTGCCCGTATATATATATATATATATATATATATATATGTATGCATGCATCCAGCAGTATGTATTACATAGTTGTACATATGTCAACACCATGAACTTGAAACCCAAGTCGTACTTGTGCTGCGCTAAAAGCATTTTGTATTCTAATTAGATTGTCAACGGCACGACAACAACCTCATTTTGCTCAAAATGTGTTTTCACATTAGCGCCAACAACAACAACAACGATGATGATGTTGATGATGATGCAGGCGCAGTGTCTTAGCCTCAAAGATCTGGCCAAAAAATCTGCATAAGCCTGCATTAGTGGCAAGGCGCTGCAACTTGGCAACATCTGCAACTTAGTTGGTAACTTTAGTTTGAAGTTCATTAACATGCACAGGTTAATTACCGTTTTTGGCTGCATTTTGTTTTGTTTTTTGGGTGCATTTTGCTTTACCAACACTGGCTGCGGCACTAGGAAATGAGCCATTAGAGAAGCACACAATGCTAGCCGCAAACTTTGCGGTAGCAATGACTTTAAGACGATAAAATGGCTAAAAGCAACTACTAAAAAAAAAGAAACACATGTAAAGTTGCTTCAAGTGTGTGTGGGACTGTGACAAATGCCCATGCGCCCATTTGCAATGTGTTTTAGCACACTGCCGGACCGTGAAGAGCCTTTTAAGTGCGTTGAGCAACTTTGCAACACTTTAGCAGGAGAGAATTGATTTGGTTCAGAATTGGTTTGCTTTTAGAGTTAAGCTAGCGATGTTTTGAGAAAATAAGGTATCTAAATGTTTGTTGAGTTGAGGCTTTCAGCAGTTTCGAACTTGGCAAGTAAACAATGGAGAAATAAAAATGTATTGGAATTACTAGGCGGTAGATGTCTTACAGCAGTTTTAAGTGGGAATTATTAAGAGCTATCTCTCAAAAATCGTTTCGATTTGATGATGGCACAAAATCAGAACTGTTTTTTCTAAACTCTTAATTTTTCTTTTCAAAACTCAATCATTTTTTTTCCTTTCATAGTTCATGCGACTTCTTGAAATCTGAATTACAACGCTAAAGTCAAACACTTTTCAAAGAGTATTTAAGCTTCGACGCTGTAACTCAAATTTTCCGAAATACTTGCCGACTTTTTTTATATTTTATTTTAATTTCGTTGCTGTTGTTTATTTGTGCGCCTGCAACATGCAAAATGTTGCACTGATAAGCCTGCAACGGTGGCAAAGTCGCCAAAAACTCCCGCTCCAGAGCATTAAGCCGCCTGCTGTTGTACCCGCTTTATCACCAAACCAAATGAGTAACTTCTTTCGGCAGCGGCACGATCATTAAAACAAAAGCGACAATGCCAACAACCACAACAACAAAGTAAAGGTAGCAAAGGAGCCAACATGTGACAAGCCATGACCAAAAACCAAGACCAGCAGCCGCAGAAGCTACTCACTCCACTACCACAGACTCATCTGGGTGTTGCAGTGTTGCAGTGTTGCTGTATTGCCTTAAACGATCCGCGTGAATAACTAATTTCAATGGATGTGCTGCTGTGCCCAGTGTGTTCCTAAAGACTACTACTCCGACTGCCTGCCTGCACACGCGCGCTCTCGTCGCTGGCCAAAAGCATTTATCACCCACCATCGCTCTGGAAGAGCACCAGCACAGACTCAACAGACAGACCATTGTCTTGGTCATGGCAACAGAGTGGGGCACGTTTTTTTTATGCCACAATTTCTGCCATGGTTGTTGTAGTTGTTGCAGTTTGGGGCTGTTGCATGTAACCCGCTAGACACATGACAATAAAAAAGTTGGGTTTTTCAGAAAAACTACAAAATATCTGGAATAAAAAAAAAACCGAAAGAGATAAGACATTGCGTAGGGCAGTTTCGCTATAACGCATGTGTTCCAGCTCTCAGCTGTTTGCAGTTTAAGACAATTACCAGTTGGATTAGTTTTTGTGCAAGCAATGCATATGCTGGATACTTGGTGGAGTCGGCTACGAATTGGTTTCAAAAATGGGAACACTGACAAGAAGTAAGCTATTTTCCATAAGCGAAGGAATTATGTTTTCTTGGTAAAATAAAATTGCATATTGTTTGGAAGGTAACGAAAGAAGTCTCAACGTGATGATAATTTGTAAACTCTGTATTATTTACTCGAGGAACGTGGAAGCGAAAGCTCCCAGTTTAAGCTTAGCGTTTCAAAACAACTAGTCTCGACGTCTACAATTCCTGGCATAGTTGAGAGAGACAAGATTCACGTCACATTTGCAAAAGGTTAGAAAAATGGTTAAATGTTGAAATTCTGCCAAGAATATGCTATGGCGATCTGATAGGATGAATGCAATCGCGGACCAAATTTAACGTCTATTACAGAAAATGTACCGGTATTTAGAAATATAATGTTGAAGGATCTAGCAATTGCACTTGATCAATTGTATATGGATGCGCGGTGCTGAAAAGCGAAAGTTTAGATATTATCACTTTTTCATTTTCATTTTGCAGCTTTGAGGCAAGTTCATGTTTTAAAGGATATTTTATCTTAATATATTTTTTTGTATAGTTTTTTATTAGTCAAATATATCTCATATAATTTGGTTTGATTTGTGCGTTAACATAATCGAAGGCTATTGATGATGAAGAATGATCCGAGTATTACACTCGTGGTATTGTAGAACTTTTAGTTTTAAGTTCGTTAAAATATAAAAAAACTTATATATATGTGGAAATTGCTTAAATCGCAAATATTTTTATGAAGAATGTCTCGGAAGAGTCTCGGACTAAACAAACAATATTTCGTCAAAATAATCAATAAGTTATTGAAACTACAAATTCAGTTAGTTTTTTTGTCTTCCAGTAAGATGTCATTTTATTCAAAAAAGTGAAAAATATATCATTCAAAGCATTATACGTCTCCATCTCTCTAGTAATTCTTGAATACCCAACTCCAAACATAGAGTTTTCGCTGGGCTCGACGCAATCATTGAGCCGATTATAGATTTCCTCCTTTATCATCATACTGGTGGCACTCAAATTCTTTTAAATTCGTCGAAACAGCTGGTAGTCGAAAAAAGCATTATCTGTAATATACGCTATAAGACCTACCATTTCAGATTTTCAAGATAAATATTGAAATTTTTACCCACATGGAACCTAGCGTTATCCTGTTGCAATATCATCTTGTGTGTCACCTTGCCGTTTCTGGCCATTTTTCATGCAGAACATCTTAGTTATAGTCGATAACGTTTCCCACGAATGGTTCCTCTAAGTTTTAGCAGCTAATAGAAGACCACAACCTACTGCTGGTACACACAGCATGACCTTTGAACTGTGGAACGTTGACGAATATGAAAAAAGTTGACTAGGCTACACAAATTTTTGTTTCTTCTCGGAGTTATCAACTTCTGCAACGGAGCAAATGTCCTTACTTATACCTTACTTGTCTTTTAAGAAGTAGTTCCGAAGTAAAAAATCCGTTCACAGCTCTCGTTTTCAATCTGTTCGGCACTCAAATATTTTGCTCTTGAAAACAACTCAAATATTAAGCCCAAATGTAAATTATACGCTAAGCTTCTGCCAATAATTCTGGAAGTTCAGTTTGCGTTTGGCACGCGGATCTTTCAAGTCAAGCTGTGCATCCAATAAAGATTGCAATTCGTTGTAAACTAATCGCGAGACTTAGGGGTTTTTAATACCTTTTCGTAAATCTTCGTACGGTTCTTTGCCGTATGGTAACTGAAGACTGAGATCTTAAGATGATAAATGATAAGAGTGGGTAGAGCAGTCATGTTCGCATCGGACTATCTGCGACTAAGATTGCATATAGGCCAATTCGGACAAATGGTTAGTTATTGGTTAAATCCATTTTTTTCCGCGCATCATTTAAAAGCTGCAGCTTGGGTTTTGCAAGCAATACGGGAAGACAACTGGCAACTATGTATTAATTACTTAACTTAAGCTTTTCCGTTTAAGTAGATTTGTCGGGAATTGTAGAATGTATTTGCCGAATTGTAGCATTTAGTTGCATTGAGAGATTCTGCGAGGGATTATATAAAAATAAATGAGTTTAAGCGAACAACAATTAACAGCTTCAATCTTCATTGGTTTCAGTTACTTCAGAATGTGTTCGCATCCAACTCCGCTTCCACTGTGATAACCTTTAACTATTGAGCCCACTTTCGAAGCTACAACGCCTCAAGTGTCTACAAGTTTACAGCTCTCTGTACTTAGAACAACAAACGCCAAAATTTGTGCTGGTTGGTATTTCTGAGACGCCCCCCGAAAAATTTCTTTTTTAACTTGTAGATATTTTGAAGATTTCTCTTTCTGTTTATAAGCTCATTGCAACTACATGACTACATAGCCCACACATCTCCTCCTCCACCTCCTCCGCGTCATCCCGACTCGGGTAACTCCAACTCATAGCCATGCATGTACTACATCGCAGCACGTGCATAAGCCCTATCAAGAGCCTAATTAAGCAGCTCCAATAAACCAACAAAAGAGCGACCCGTAGCTAACGTGGGCAACATGGCACCCACAGAGATCTAACTGGATGGATGGATGGATGGATGGTTGCTTGGATTGGAATATATGTATGTATGTAGCCAGGCCCGCTAGGGAGCAAAGCGTGGCACGCGATAATCAATCAAAAGCCATTAAAGAAAACTGATTTTTTGTTGTAGTCAATGCTCTTGTTGATCTTTATAAGACAATGCAGTGGGTAGGCAGTGATGTGGCAATGGGGGGGAGGTTTAACTATGAAAGTTGGATTGGTTTTTAGGTGGGTTATATAGAGAAAATTTCTACCATCTCGTAGATTATTTTAAGAAATCTATCTTTAGGAAACCCTGCTCTAAGTGAGCTAAGAAATCGTAACATCTAAGATCTTGGCAATCTTAACTTCTAATAATGATTAAATAAAACTTGCATCCACAAGACTTAACCTCCTAATCATCTTTAGATTTCTCATAACTTAAGCTTTCGAGTAAACGTGCTCATGCAAGAGTATTATTTGGGGGGATCCCCGTAACTACGTCACTGCCCTGAAATCGAAAAGCATTTCACCGGTAATGGCTAACAAGCCAAGTTTGTATGAAGTTGAAGCTGGTCTAGCTTTTGGTCTGCATATAACAATTGCTCTTGAGGAGTGGCAAAAATCATACGCACACGTCAAGACAAGTTAAAGATCAATATCAAGAAATTCAAACAAAATCAAGATGAACAACAACGACAAACAGCAGGCAGTAGCCCCCCACAACAACAACTTGATAGTTGCATGCGGCAGTGGCAATATTTTGCTCGAACGATTTGATTGACGGAATTAGAATATGAAATCTTTTGCGGGTCTCTCTCTTATTATGATTACGATTATTATTAAATGACCCAGTTAGAGATCTTAACGGGCTCCATAGACACAACTTGTTGGTAGTTGTTGGTGAAAAGTGAAGGCGGTTGAGAGAGACAAGAATGTCGCCTAGGCGGCCCCAGCAGCAGACGTTGACTGCCCTGACATTGGCTGACTGCGTCTCTCCGTGTGTCCAGCGTGTTCCCCCCCAACAAATGCAAATTAAACTCAGCTGTGCCATGGGTTTTTTTTTTGTACAACTTTCTAAATGAAATTCCAATCGTAGTCGTGGTTGTTGTATGTTGCATGCAGCTTGTTGCATGTGTGTGTGTGTGTGTGCAGCTCTGTGCCTCGAAAGAAATATTTTTTAAGGAAATAATTTCAAGTTAAAATATACAAATTGATTGTCACCTGGCAGGAGAGCGCAATGCCAAAGCAAAACTTTGCCTAAATCAAAGCGCTGACATAAAACTCCTTTCTCTGTGCAACTTCAAGTGCAGTTCCCCATAAAATAAATTTGTCTCACTTTTTGGACTGCACGTGTCAGCCGTAGTTGTAGTTACAATTAGATTTGCCCAAGACCTCGCTTGGCTCAAGGTGCTGCCATGCCGAGGCCCCCAAGTTGCTGCAGGCGGTAAATCGCATCTCATGTTGATCAGCGTGGCATTTTGTCGCGACGCCTTCAATGTCTGTCACATCATCACAGCAATGGACGCTCAAATATGTCAGCAAAGCGGATAATTGTGTTTGACAATCTTGTTGACAGGTCGCCAAAGTCGCCTGGACATCCTTCACTGGCACTGTCGTCTGTCGTCAGTCAAGTTGCTTGCCTGGTATTATTTTGATTATCTTTAAGTGCATAGTTTTCAGGCTGTAAGTAATTTTAGTGACTGCGTTTAACATTTTTACGTAAGTGCAGCAATGCAGGTGTGCTGAGGGTAGGCAGCTAGAGGGGAGCCGCTATGAAGAGTTAAGATTGCCACCACCCCCCGCCAACTGAAAAAGAGGCCTATGGAATAGAGAGGATCATGTCAACGACCCTGACTGCGACGCATGGGTGGCCTTGTGGGTCAGAGTACAGAGTAGAGCGTCCAAATGAAATGGTAATGGGCAGCTACTGGTACCATTTCGATGAGGTCATATAAGTTTATGATTAAGAACAATTTATCGTTTAAATACATTTACAATCTATAGGCTGTATTTCAGCCACTTGTAATGTAAACTATGAACAAGGGTGGGCTTACGCCCTTCGGCACTGCGGGCCCCATGGGTCTACTGTGTTTAATGTCCCCAAAAACGAAGTCAGACCAGTCTGCGAGATATATGTTACATCAGGTCCTTGTTACGGAGAATACAGTTGGCTAGCAGCTTTGCTTTTCTTCGAGCCAGTGTTGGGTAGTTAGTGATTAGTTGCTCCATTGACTCCGCATCCTTCTCACAGAATCTGCTTATTTTGTACGTGGTCGTTGCAGGGAAAATGGCCTGTCAACGCTTCACAAAGTGGCCTAAGCTGTGTTCTATTTTAGGCTAGAGCTTCCTTGGCTCGTGCTGCATCATGGCGCACAAATCTTTTTGAGAATCTGAGACCGTCTAGATTGTTCCAGTGCCTAGCTTTGCTGTCTCCCAGTGCCCAGCTTTCCACCTAATCGCGACAATGATTATTTTTAATAAATCATAAAGATATTGAATTGATCAGGAATTGGAACATTTTTAAGAATTTAATTTCGAGCAGAACTACAATAGAACATCCAGTGACATGATGTCTCACATCAAATACAAAGTGCAAGCTAGTATTTGGTATCGCTTGGAAAGACTTTGCAAAGTCTGCAAAAAATATAATCAGCTTTTAGTAAGTTCCGTGAAAATCTTAGCACATTACCAGTTATCGAAAGTTATTTTTGTTATATGGGGATAACCGGTTCCGATCTTTTCAAAAAATCGAAAGAGACTCAATGACTTATACGCGTCCAGAAGGGACTAAAGAGTTGGAAAAAGTAGCCCTTTCGATCGCACAAACATCATTGAACCCAAAAATCTGACGAAACATTCCAAAGTCCTGCACTCAATCAAAACAAAAACTGAGTACATTTTCAAGATTCTTTCAAATCTAAAAGAATCTGAACCCGTTAAACTTCGAAGTACACGTTTAAAATCGATCAGTCTAAAATCTCTAAAATCTTTTGTAAGCCAACGTACGCTAGCTGTGGAAAATTCGAGACATTATAAAGCTTCAAAGGAGAATCCAACTCCAACTTCTCAAAGAATCTTTGATGACACGAATGATACTTGCCATAAACAACAAATAGTGATTAGCAACCATGGTGATTAGAAATCGCAAAAGTTTTAGATTAAATATTAGCTTCTTCAAGTTTATTTTAATTTCAAACTTATCTTTCTACGCGTTGAGCAATTCGAGCAATGTCCATCAACTAATTATGAAAATGCTGCATAGCAGTTGCCTGCTTATTTTCCATTTCTGCTCAATTGCATTTTCCAAAGGAAACCCCACCATAGAGTCCAAGGTAATCATGCAACAATTGCCATTAGCTTACAAATGTCCCTTTAAAAATCAAATAAGGTCTTTGGATACCAAAGTCGGTAACATAACAACAAAGCAAAGCTGGCCAAAACGAAACCCACTATAGTCCACAATGACTTTTACCCATTGGACTGCCCGCTTCAGCCACTTCAGGCATTTGACAACAATTTCACTGTTGTTGCATGTCGATCAAGTAGACACCGTGAATCTGTGTGTGTGTGTGTGTGGCACCGCCAGAGGCACTGCCTCCACTGCAAGGTGGACATAATGCTGACATTGCTCGATGCCATTGATGATTGCTCGTTTTGGCCGTATTTTGCCAATTTAAGTTTGGTAAATTATTTTATTGTCATCAGAAAGTCAATGTAGTCTCTTTGGGTAAACTAACTTGGGCCAGGTAGACGTAGACAGTCACTACGTCATTTCTTTCAGTGGATGCATACCAAGTTGGCGTTTGCATTTTCCACCAATATTAGCACGTTAATCGATACATTTTTGTATACTCTATAATAATTGAGTGGAGAGTATGCAGCTCGATCTCGTAGTTGATTGGTAAATCTTTTTTTTGAAGAGTGGTATTCCGTGCGTTTTACCTACCATTCTAATTATAAGTCAGGTGCAGAAATAACGATCTAGATCCGTACCAAAAGCAAAAGAAATGCGAGGAATCGTTGGAAGTGACCCTTTAAATAAATTCCATTTGGTTAAGTGAGATTTCATCAAACTTAAGCAAACCAGTAGATGACGAAAGCCAACAACTTCTTGAAAGAGATCACAGGAAGGCATTTTTGCAGCGGATTGTTACGGTAGATTAAAACGAAAAATAGCACAGGTAACTTTTAGGAGAAAGAAATACGCTGCTAACTCTGATGTACCCATACGATCATAGTCCACATTGAGGTCAATGCAAAACAGTCACGGCTCAGAGGTCGTGCTCTAAAAATGGTGGGATCAGTAGGGTGTGAGCTGCTCAAAACCTAGCAAAACATTACGTCATCGACTACAACTAATGAGTGTCAGACGTGCAGCAAAATCGGCAGGTTCGGCCTAAAGGCATGACAAGACGATTTTTATGGCAATAAGGAAGGTTGTCAGGCTCAAAAATTAGCTCAAAATTCACAAATAGAAAGCCTAACAGCACACACTCTACTCTACAGACCCAGCTTTTTTTCGGTAAATTTTTTCAATAAATGCCAAATGATTTTTGGGGATTCTCGATGTTTCGAAGACAACAAAAAATGTCTTAATTTTTGGAACATTTTCAGAGTGGACACATATTTCAGAAAATATTCGAAAGCACTAAAGAAATGGGGACCTCAGTAGCGTAGTAGTAGCAGACTCGCCTCTAAACCGAAAGGTCGATGGTACATTTTTGATGTCACTGGTACATTTGTCTATCAAAAGAGTAGCTAGCAAATAGACACTATTTACCTAGGAAATTCTCTAATAATTAAATACACCGGCGTTCGAACTCGTCTATAAACTGTAGATCCCTGTTCTCTTCGAACAGCTATTAAAAGTGTTATCTACATGTTCTGCCTTTGGAGCGACGAACATAGTCAAGGGGAATTTAAATTTGTTAATTTATTAGAGAGTTGGGGCAAAGTATTCGCTTTCAATGGGAAAGGATTATATAAAGCGTGTACTTTTTTTTTGTTTTTTAAGAATAACCCTATTAATTGAAGACAAAAGCAATGGGTCGCATAGTTATTTTTCTATGTAAAGTTCTGACTGTTTGAAGTGGATATTCCCCATTGACTATTAATCTGAGAGACTGCCAATCGGCTGTTAATTGTAGATCCGCATAATTTGTTTTAAAATTATGACAGTCAGCACTTTGTAGTAGATATACCCATTGACTATTTGCTTAAAGAGAGTTCCATTAATCTGAAAGACTGCCATACGGCTGTTAATTGTAGATCCTTGTATTTTCTCACCATAAGCTCCATTAGAAGAAAGCCTCATTTTGAAGTCGCAAAAAATGATTATGTGATCACCCAATGCATTTATGTGCTGTATATCACTTTTTCTATAAACTCTTTCAACTAGAGAACACAATTAAATTTGTTTCTACACTCTTCTAGGTTTCTCTTCTGACATCTTAGAGTATTCCAAGGTCGTACACCCACTGTGCTTATATCAAACTTTTCTTATATACCCCGCTCATTCATACAGCCGAACGTAAATTTTTACGGTTTGCCATTGAGTCTCGAATTGGCAAGTTATGTGCTTTTCATGACTCTCTGGATCTTTTTGTAACTCCATTTGGGGCAGCAGCAAATCGACTGCACTTTTTCGCTTTCACCTGTTGGCTTGACTTATGTAAATCCAAAGTCCAAAATGTCAAATTAATAATGATTTATGTTTCAATAGTTTTGTGTGAATTTTAGTTTGCTTAAGCAAAGGTGACATATGCGGGCGGTACGTCTGTGTGTCGTGAATAAACTGCAACTTGGTACACCCACACGAGAAGACATATGAACAAATTCCTTGCAGCAAATTAATGGGAAATCAAAAAAAAAAGTAAATAAATAAAAAACTTCGCTACGAACACAACTTTTATTTTAGATACACGAAAAAAATTTCTATTTAAAAGCATTTCTTCATGTTGACACATGAACGACTGTCAAGACGAACAACTCATGCACGGTGCAATGGCAAAAGTATGCAGAGGTCGGGCGATAAGCTGCATACTTCCTAGCACGGGCCCATTTGTTTTTTTCCCTCGCTCTCCCTTGCTCTCCCTCAACTGCGTAATTAGCCAATTAATCAGTTCTATAAAATTAAAAAAAAAAAAAAGCTAAGCTTTCACTTAGGTTTCATCAAATACTTGGCCGCCTCATGGTCTCTTCGAAGATCAAGCTCAGTGGGTTTGTAGCAGACATTGCTGCACTTGAGCGGATGACAATTGGTAGCGTTGCGTTGTAGATTTAAATTCATGGATGTTTCGGACATATCCCAGGCTATGAGTTTAAGCTGACGCAGTTTAAGCGCTGGATTGGGCAGCCAATGTGCGTCTTGCAACTTTTGCTGTAAATTGTTAACAGCAACTTTGTTGGCTTGCTCCAAGACTGCTGCCTTTTGCTGCATCTGCTCATTAAAAAGATAATTGCATCTTTTTTTTGCGATAGCATCGATTTCGTTTTGCACTTTTTCAGCATCGATTTGCTTTTGATATTGCAGCATTGGTGCCAATTCCAAGAGATTTGTACGCAAAGATTTACGAAATCTTATAAGCAATTCTATGTTTTCATCTACGTTTGTCAAAATGCGTTCATCTTTGCTCGAAGTTACTACTAAATGCTTTGGTTGCACTGCTGGCTTTGGCAAATTTTTATCGATTTGTTGCAAAAAATTTGCACGACTTAAAATTTTTGGTGTGCCCAAGGGCGAGTTGCCATTGTTGGCTTTGTTTGCGCGATAAGCCAGCAACGGTTTGGAGTAACGCTTTAATCTCAGATTTGTGGGCAATTTGAAATGTGCCTGACTTGATAATGATTTAAAACTATGCGTTTTGTTTGAGATATTTGCCACAACTGCAGCGCTAAAAGGTCGTTTTGTAGCGTATTTCTTGCTAGAAATTCGGCGCAGATATTCATCCACTGCCTGATCAGCTCTTAAGCTAAGTTGTACCCTAGAATTATTGACATATGCATCGCCAACAGCATCTGGATTTTGTGCACCAATCAGTGGATTTAGAAAAGTCAAATGCTGTCTGGGATTTTCACTATGCGATAAGCCTGTGACTTGCAAAGCTCGAAGAGGCTGCTCAGTTTTGCATAAATGCTCTGTGGAATTTTTAGCAAACATTTTTTTTTTTGGTAAATTTTGAGTGTTGCTCGAAATATTTTAGACTTGATACGTATGTGTTTTATTTTGAAATGACAAAAAAAAATGTTTGCAAACAACAAAAGCAAAGCTTGTATGGCATATTTTGGCTTTGTTTAGAAATTTCTTTACTTTTTTTTTTGACAGACACTTAGGGGGAAAAAAAAACTGAATTAAATTTTTTATTATAATACTGCGCTCTGTGCAACTTATGCAGCAGCAGAGCTAAGCTATACTCTAACTCTGCTAAATAGCAAAACTGTTGTTTTTTGTTCTCAAAAAAAAAACACAACATATTTATTAAAATTTACTCAACTCTGCTGCTACTGTCAGAGTATAAAAATCTCAATTTGAAAGCATGCGTTTTTGTACAAAATGCTGTTTCTGTCTACCGCTACGTACTGGCTGCATTTTACTGGGCTACTTCATGGCCCTAGGTGGCATTGCATTGTGTTGTATTGGCAAATTGTTTCCGCAGTATTTTTTAGAAAATCAAAAAGATCTTTGGTATGCCAGTGCCGGCATAAATAGTATTGCAGGCTTTTTACTTGTAATAGCCACATATGCGGTAAGTTTTTTAAACATTATTCTTCGCAGCCCCCCCCAAATGCAACTTTTGATATTAGCGCCGTATCGTTTGTGTGCCAATGCTAATTGTTATGGCTTTGATTGCATTCATATGTGAATATATATATTATATGCATGTAGTTTCGCATCCATTTGAGAATTATACTTTAATCATATATTATTCCATATTCTCTCTGGCAAGTAAGTTTGTAAAGTTAAACAGAAAATATTGTTCAAACACTACAAGCACTTGTATCTATTTGCAGGAACTTTCTATTCTTTTCTTATGATGCTGGCCTACTATCAATACGAAACCTCACCATAATTATGAGAAAAAAAAATCCAGTGTTGCCTACTGCACATTTAAGTGTCTTATGTAAGGCGGCAACCCTGCTTATCAGCCGTGTCTGTGCATTACGAAGCTGCTGCTGCTGCTGCTCACTTACACGCTGCAAAGATAAACACAGCCGGCAAATTAATCACAGCATGTTGCCCCAAGCGGCTGATTAAACTTAAAATTTATTAGAAAATCGTTGCACAATAAACAAGTAACAAATAAAACTTTTTTTTATAAATAAACGAAATAAAAGTAACTGTGGCACATAAATTTTGGAAGCCTGCAGTCGGCGCAATTGTCAACGTCTTTTGCTTAATTATCGCCACTTGGAGTGCGCTACATGCGTGCTAATTGAGTGCGGCGCGTGTTGCTTTAGATAACTACAACTGAAAGGGGTATATGTGGTTTGTGCAGTGGTATGTAACATGCAGAAGAAGGGGCGCTAGCAAATAGTTATCGAAATGGTTTCATTCGTCGGCAATCTGCAGCAGTCTGATTTGAGTCTTTTTCAGCCAAAATAGAGTTAAGCTCGCATTCGATTTGTTTCATTGTCTAAAGAATATTACATTTTCTCTGCTATTTGATGGAATTCGGAAACTGCAAAATTAAATTACTTGAGATCGTAACTCCTCCAACCAGATGCAGCAGGAACATGAATATTTCAATTATAAATCTAATGCAATGAATATACAGCAAAAGACGCCAAAGAAACTCGACAGACTACAGAAGAATTGGAGATCTTGAAGGTTATAAAGGTTGGGAACCGAACTCACATTAGATTTGCGTGTTCCTTAAAATTCACAAGACACATAGGCATACAAGCTGTATCTTGTGGGTTATGTAAGTTGGGATAAAGCTTTCAGCAGATTTGGCAGATTCTGATTATTTATATACGCTGTTCCTTGAAATATGACACAGGCAGAGAATAAAAGATGTATTATATATTAAGCTACGGTAAGCTAACCTAAGATTCAGACATCTTACAAGTTGATCATGGATAATTGTATAAATAGGTAAAGATACCTGCAAGAAGCCTCTTGATAACCTGAATATTAGAAAACTTGGGAATAGAACTCCAACCATAGGCCGAATGATCATAATAATTTCAATTTCTTGTGGGTTAATGTACCCAATGCAGAGAAACGTCGAAAAGATGCCACGTCTGCAGAAGAAAGGATAATAATATTGAAGGTTATAAGAGTTTGGGATATGATCTCACATTAGATTTGATAGATTATGATTATGAGCATGCGCTGTTCCTTAAAATATGAAAGACACATAGGCATACAGCAGATTTGGCGGATTATGATAATTTCTATGTGCGGTTTTTTGAAATATGTAACAAGGTAGATAATCTAGAACTTGAGGATTATGAAAGTTGTGATAAACCTTACAGCAGATTTGTTACTAATTATTATTACATAAGGTCGACCAATTTTCTCTTCTATTTGATGTATTATCTGAAACTTGAAAATTGGATTACTTGATATTGTAACTCCAATCAGACAAAAAGGCGTCGGAAAACGCCACAGGCGGCTACAGAAAAAAAATTGAGATCTTGAAGCTTATAAAAGATTTGATATTCTTACATCAGATTTGACATATTTTGATTATTTGTATACGCTGTTCCTTGAAATATACAGCACTCAGAAGCAGATAATCTAGATCTTGAAGGCTATAAAAGTTGTGATAAACCTTAGTTACGGTTTGGTGGACTATGATAACTTGTCAAGACACAGATGTTGACAGAAGAAGTTAAGTAATTGGCATATCTCGCTGCTTACAAAAGCTGCGATAAATTTAAGATTCAGACATCTAATACTAAATTGATCGAGGTTATAGTGCAGACGAAAAGGTAAGCAGTAAGTCAAGACAACATTCCTATTGCGTATCTTACATGGTTGTACAACTTAGCCTTTTATTTTTCTTTTTCTTTTTTTTGGATTAATTTGAGGATTTATTATAAATAATGCTTCAATACATGATATTCAAATTACTGGCTCTTGTTATCTACTACTTTCGCCCATCTTTTGGTCAATATACGGATCCTGTGACGGATCATTATCGTTCATACGTCTTTAAAAATTCGTCCATCAGACTTAAGAAGCTGGAAAATTATTAATTTTAATTCGAACTTCTTATATACTTTGAAGTCTTATAATAATTTGTCGGCGCTATGATAGAAGATAGATCATTATGGGAGGTTCTTCGACTCTAACGCACTTCTTAATTAAATGTCTTTTGACATTCCATCTAGAGAAATTCGTAAGCTTCGACAGCTATTACTAGGCCTATGCATTAGACGATCATTTTCGCGATATTCCGATTTCCTATCTTATCAACTGTCTATTCAAATCTCTTCTTCTCTTTCGCTATCTTTACTCATCTTGATTCTCGGAATCTCCTGCGATAAAACAGCAAGTTCTCGACAATTATTTAAGATAAGATAATCTTATTTAAGGTTTTACCGTTTCGATAGTTGGAAAATTCTGTATATAAAGTCAGCACAGAAGACGTTCCACTTGGCTGGTACAGTGTATCCCATAGTCAGTAGACCTTGTTACAAATATTAAACACTTTTTTTTCCTGTAACTGCTGACTTACTAACCGACTTCGATAGCGTCTGAATCTGAATCCCAGTCTGGAGACTGTGCGACACTCTGTTGTCGACGCCACGTCACGAGTTCATGTCTTGAGTCCTGCTGCTGCTGCCGCCGCTGCAGTGATAACAACAACGCGACGAAAACGCATGCTGCGCGCTCTTAAATATATTGCAATGTGCACAGTGGCGGTGGCAGTGGCGCCCGGAATGGGATTAGGGGTTTTGATGCTCGGGAGCCTATGTTTTGGTTGCATGCTGTTTGGCAGTTCAAATAGATGGTACAAGATATCAATAGTTTGGAGTTGTTCCTTTTTATAAGCGATAAAAGTACAAAGAGTACGACTAGAGGAAATTGCTGCCCATGTCCGTTTGTATGAACGACTAGATCTCAGAAATGGCTTGAGCTAGGGCAACCAATCAGAAAATAAAATTGTACTCTTAAGAGAAGCAATTTATGTTAGTTTTATGATATCGGATATATATGATATAGCTCCCTTAAGAGGATATATGATATAATATAACGTCCCTCAAAAAAATAAACAAATTTTAGAAGAATATTTAAGTTGATAAGTCCAAGTACTTTTTTCAAACTATTTCATAAAACTGCCATAGGGCAAATGGGTCAAAAACTTTGCTTAATTGCTCAAAATTCGTTGAAATACGTTTCTTTCCCAACTTATTCATAAAAAAGTATTGTAGACTTCGCAATAAATTATCCTAAGGCCATTAAGTTTACAAAAGTATTTCAGACTTCCTAATCACTGCGTTGAATTTAATCCGAAATAAGTTGACTATATCATTTAGCACTCACAAAAAATTAATTTTTTTCCTAAAATTGATGGAATGCTTTACTTCGATGGATTTAAGTCTCGCTTAAGTACTGTATCAAGTTTAATTCAAATCGGTTGATTATATTAATTTAAAAAACTTGGTTTTTATTGTTTAGGAACTAATAACTGATTCGTTGCAAAAAAAGGATGCAGTGAGTTTACTCCCGATTTTAAACTCGCCATACTTTTAAAATACGATTATTGGAAATATCAGTAGTTCTCTTTATGTATGTAGATGCATCATTATTTTTTACATGACTTAAGAATAATAAAGTTTTATATTCGTCAAAATCAATTTTCGAAAATAAATACTTGCTATTTTGTGGATCTTGATATCTCGAAATGAATCAAACTACTTTTTAGGCAATCTTGTAAAATGTTAATTAAAAGACATTTTTATTTTAAAGCATTTGTATTGGATTCAACATATATAAGTTAACGCCACATTAACTTATAACTTGTATTCATGGTTTTAAAATTTTTGAAGTCAGTATACCCAGTTTTTAATCGCAGATACTGTTGATTTAAGATCCTTTCAACGTACCCTACCATAAAGAATTGGCGATACTGACTTCAAAAATACTAAAATCCATGAAATCAATATAATAATACTTAAAAAAATCTTGTATAGAAGAAAGACAGAAGAATTTTTAGACCCAAAACTGAATTAGGCCTCTCCAATATAGCTTAGGAACATAGAGAATTAAAACTTATCTTTTATGCGCTTCCCTAATCTTTCAAGTACCATATATTTTTCATACCGATTCATTAAAAAAAAAGATAACTGTGGCATCTACGTGTGGTGATTAGAATACTGAGAATTTTGGTGGGAATCTTTTTCAGATAACAAAAATGATGAATGCTATAGAGCTTTTAGCCTTTGCCCGATTCGTATGGTTTCAGGAAATAACTTTAAACTCTTTAAAAGTCTCGATTGTCTTTAGAACTAAAAACTTTTCAATATCCACAAAAAAATATCGCAAATAAGAGCATAAAGAATTATATCGCAAAATTTATTGATGCAATCTTGTAGATCGTTACCATATCCCTTGCATCGGAAATCTCTCCACGTCTCTGTTCTGTACAACACACACGCACTCACATGCACTTGCAGGCCTTAATTAATTTCGTTGATTAATTGAAAGTGAGTTTTTGGTTTTTCGTTTTGCCCAAAAAAAAATTGCAGTTAAAGTAAGAAAAATTATTTGTTGTCTTTTATGGGCTCCAAAAACTGCACTGAGTTTCGGTAGTATGTAGTGGGCGTTATCGCAACCAACCCTTGGTCATAATTCAAGGTATATTGATATTCAATTATTATTGTTTGGGAGGGCTTCAAAAAATACAGTGCGATGGGGCCTGCCGGATTTTGTAGCCAAGTTGTAATCGTTTCAAAGGAAGTAATTTTTTCGATAAGTTCGGTAGGAGTATTACTTAAATGTAGGAACTTTATTAATTTTTCAAATACTACATAAGAGTGCGCTTTGATTAGAGAAGTAAATTTTTTAGTTTAGGGAAAAGAAATATATTTTTACTAATTGTAGCAAGTCGCTTGATATAAAATGTTGTAAGAGCAAAAGTGTTTTATGAATTTTTATATAATAATCTTTATAAAAAATAACAGGGGGATCTGCACCCTGTTCGCTGTATCAGCTATAGAGAAATATCATTAAAATGCGTAAAAGTTGCATGAAAAATATCATTTCAATAAAAATATTATTATTATTTCTAAAAAAAAATATTCTTTATTAATTTCAAGCAACCCAGTCCAGAACTGTGAAGAATTTAGCTTAAAGGATGTAACGGTAGCTATGAGTATTTTCGGCTAGAAAATGGTATTGTATTGGAAATTAGCATCTAAAGCTTTCTTAGAACATTTTTACTTTGCATAACTTGGTTCTTTCTCATCATTCTCAAATGGCTCTTCAAATCACCCATGTGATAAGCGATTAAAACTAAAAAGGGTATAAGGGTCTCAGGATACTCAACAAACGGCCTACGAATAAAAAATTAATGGAATTTTGTAACAAAAAGTAAAGCCCATCAAATTTAGTTAAAGAACTTTTCCAGATAACTAAAAAGGCCGCATCAGTTTTGAAGAGACTGTAGCTGCGCATGCTGTTCCACAAAACCAACCAAACTCTTTGTAGAGTATTCTATAAATTACTTGCAATAAAATTTTACAACTTAGTACATTGTATTATATATTGAATTTCAAGTTGTGGCTGTTATTATTATTATTATTGTTGACTTGCCCGCTCACCGAATATTCACTGATTTAATAAAATATTACGATAAATGTCTTTTTCGTCTTCGCTTCATCTTCGTCGTCTTCGTCTTCTTCTTGCTCTTTAGCATTTATCCTGAAGATTTTCATATTTTATTGCTTATAACTGCAAAACGACATTAAATACCCGATGCTTGAAACAACAAAATACATAATCTTAGCCAGAGAGATACCATATCGACGATATAGCCATGGCAAAGGAAAAAAAAGAATGAATTGTCTTCATTTTGTAATTTAATGGTATTTTATTGAATTTTTGATGGGCAAAGACAAGTCCGCATCCTTGGCTGCCGTCTACGGTTTGGGTCAACTTGTAGCTTGGAGATCTTGGCATCTTTTTTTGCTGGGCCCCTCTGCCTGTTGACATTTAAAATATGGCCGCGTGTCAATGTGCTGGCCCTACGCCCATTTTTATATGCGCACAAAGATTGGAGGAATTGAGACTGGGCAACTGGGCAACTGGGCGACTGTGCTCAGGAGAGACAGTTTCAAGTCAGGTAAGTCCGTTAAGTCAGATTTTCAATGCTGAGGCGGAACTTTTCGATTTCGATTTTAATCCCAATTTGAAGGTCTGTGTAAAAAGGCAAAAAAATGTGCTTTCACTTGACCTGTAATGCTGCGTATATAAATTTTATGGCTCTGTTGACACGTGCGCGTAATATTTCATTAAAATTTAAATGCAAAAAATATCGAAATAATTTTCAAAATGTATATATATTTTTTTGTTTAATCAAATGGCAGAGAGGCCAGACACTGTGCGAAAATAATATGGGCGAAGCATTTTCTGCATAGAAAGAGAAGCAGACTTGTTGAAGACTTTTAGTTTATTTTTTTGCAAAATTAAATTTTTCCAAGAGTTCATAATGATAGAATTGTTTTTAAGGACATAAAATTTGTTGTATATTTTTTTATATTTGTTTTAATTTTATGCTTTTAAATAAAAAGAAAAAAATACATATGTTATTATATTATTATAACAAGTAAATTATAAATAACTAAAAGCAAGCTAGACTTAAATTAAAATTATTTTTTTTAAATATTGCAAAATAATTAAAAGCAAAAAAAAGTATTAAAAACATGTCTTAAATTTGTCAATTAAAATTAAATATTTTAAATATTAAACACAATATTAATTTACTTAAAATTAAAAAAAAATCGACATTTAGTTTTATATAAAAAAATAAAAAACTAAATTATAGATAATTGCCAAATTTTAGAAAAAAAATTTAATTTTTCAAAAATTAAAAAAAAATTTAATTATATTTTTAATGTTATATTATTATTATTTTGATTTATTAAAGTATTAAAAATTGTTATTAAAAATTAAAATTCCATTCCATCTAACAAATTATTCAAAGTTTTTTTTTTTAATTTTCTATTAAATTGATTAACATTTAATTTTATATTTTAATTTTATAAATAAAATATGAAACAAATAATTTTTGAAAAAATTAATTTAAGAAAATAAATTTTAATTTAAAATGTAGAATAAAAATTGTTGTACCTATAAATAAAGCAAATATATTAAAAATAATACAATAGTAATTAAATAAGTTAGCCAATATTAAAGTATTAAAAATGGTATTCAATCTGAGAATTAAAATTTAAATATAATTCACTAAATTTTGTTTTGCATTCAATATTATTTTATACATTTTATAAATTAAAAAAAAATTATAGATAATTGCAAAATATAAAAAAATCTATTAAATTTTGAAAATTAAAAAGATACATTTGATTTTTAATTAAATATAATTATTCTATTAATTTGTTTAAGTATTAAACAAATTATTAAAAATTAATACAAAAATTAAATATTTAAAATATCTTACACAGAATTTTATTTTACTTTATTTCAAATCAAATAATTACTTAAAATAAAAAAAGAATTAGTTTTTATTATAAAAAAAAATTAATTAAGAATTAGTTTTTATTATAAAAAAAATTTAATATTTTATTACTAAAAAAAATAAATAAAAATAAAAATTAATTTTTTTTATTTAAAAAAAAATTTAATTTTGTTTACTTCGCATAAAATTAGGAAAAATGCATTTAACTTTGTAGCTACTAAAACTAATTGAAATAATATTAATATCATTAAATTTAAATATTTAAAATATTATTCGCAAAATTTTGTTTTGCATTCTTTATTATTTTACTTAAAACTAAAAGAAAAGATTTAATTTTATAAATAAAAATATAAAAAATAAATTATAGAAAATTGAAAAATATTAAAAAACTAAATGGATGTCAAAAGTTACAAAGAAATGTGTTTTCTAATTTCATATTATTATTATTTTGATTTTATTTTGTATTATATTTATTAAATATTATTTATTAAATATTATTCACAGAGATTTTTAATTACATGTTGGCTGCTTTTGGATTTTGTAAAAATATTTTAATGTTATATTATATTATATTTTAAATTTTACAGAAATTAAGAAATTAATTTTTTGCTTTTTAAATACTAGAGTGCTTCAGCCCCTGCTCACTTCGTCCGCCAACCCACATCCCTTCGACTATCCAGCGTACGCTTCCTCTTTTTGTCAATATGTTCTGCCCTCAAGTGTCTAACTCTATAATTTTTTGAGTTTTTCCAGTTGATTTTCATCTAAATAAAAATTCTCTCGATTTTTCATTTTTCGTTTCTATCCTGTTAGCGAATTCGAACTTTTGGTTCTTCCGAAAAATTCAACTTTTTGCTACCCATTATATTGCAAGTATATCTTTTATATAAAACGCGATCAAAGTTAAAAAACTTTTTATAAAAATTACAGCTTGCGCGTAATTTCTCACAGTGTATGCAAGCGTGTAAAAATATGTCTGGCAACATCATAACTTCGTTTTCAATTTACCAATTTGGACAACTAGCGCCCAGGCTAGTTAAGCCTTGGCTGGCGAACTGTCGAAATGTCCAACTGCCCATTGAACCAAGCATATATCCAGACGCAGCCACCTACATTGCACGTCATATCCGAGTAGTATATGGTTATTATATAGTATATTATGTAGTATATTACTACCTGTTCACCACCATTCACTTGCCACCATTTGTGGCTGCTGTGCGTGCGCCTGACTTGGCTTTGATTGCCGAACTGCCAAATGCAAATAAAAATTTGTCAGTTTTGGTGAATGGTTGGTTGGATGGATGAATGGATATGGGCCAAAAGTTGGCAAATAGTCAACATTATATACTGGACAGATTTGTTGCACGGTTAGTAAAACTTTGAGCACCATTAAGGCCAACACAAATTTGTTGAAGGTGCAAGTTTAATATTAGCTAATTAGTCATCATGTAATGTGGCCAAGAGCGATGCAGAAAACAAACGCATAATCCACTCGAGCCAACTTTGAGCAGGCAGTAGCGCAACTGGCGATGAATTGTAAGGGGGATGCGGGTTTTTTTGTGCGCTATAAGGAACTACTGGAAATTTTTGAGAAGTTTCATCATTTTGGGTTAACAATCGGGCTTTTAACCAATACTGTATTCCAAAGAAATCTAATTGTAGTATGTGTGCCTCTCATACAAATTGCTTGCGCCACCTTTTTTTTCTTATTATTCCGCTTGGGAACTTAGTCCTCTACTAGAACCTTCCATCGAGCACTGTTTTGCGATGCCTATTTAGCGCCACCATGTTGTGTTCCCCTGAGCCAGTTCTTGAAGGATGGATCTTCTCCAGATCGCCTTAGGTCCTCCAAGGATTCTAACGTTCAATTGTCCAATTCGTCATCGAGTTTGGCTTTCTGTAACCCATTGAGTTTTCGATCGAAATGGTGATTGACCAGAGGTGTGGGTGCCAGCTGACGTCTTCTGGGAGTGGGAGTGTCTTGTGCAATGACACGTAGATTTGATAATTGTGAAAAGCTTGGGCGATACAGTCTTAATTTTTGGCATCATTCATAGCTTCTGTACGCAGAAGAGCGATGAATGGCGCTTGGTTCTATGTTGAGCCCTACATTTAGCGTGGAAGTGGCTGGTATGGGGCAAGAAGGATTTCCGAAAATATTGAATGGCATTGGACAATGAAAAAATGCTTTCTATTAAGTGGAAAAGCATTTTTGACGCTCATCATGCCTCTTACCATGGGTAGAATTCGAACCCACGAACTCATGTTTAGTAGGCAAGTGCATTACCCACTAGGCTACGAGGCCCCATCTTGCGCCATCTATCGAGTAACAAATGCGCCATCTACTGGTCAAAAGTAAGAGTCATGCTTTTTGTGGGAAAGCTTAAGTTTATGAGGCAGAAGTTGTAACCAAATTGTTGTAAGCTCTCATCTTTACGAGATCCTGAGAAATTTATCGGTGCCCAAAGAGCCAAGCGATTGAAAGAAGCCCTCAATACTTTCAAATATTCAGTTTCTTCTTATAAGAAGAAATTTATATAATTTTAAGTCATTTTTCCCCAAAGAATATATTTTTAAAAATAACATATATTAATTTTTAAGACGTTTGGGGTGTGTTTAATAGTTCTGTATCCCTGCTGCGAACCACTGGCTACGTATGAGTTTCTTTTTTTAAGTGCTTACATAAAGCTAAGGCAATTACCAGACAACACACTAATGGCTACAAGGCAGTTCCAGTCAGCTTCCAAGCCATACTAAGTCTTGGCTAGAACAAGACCTACAGATTACCAAAACAACAATTCGCATAAAATCTGTACAAGGAATTGACTAACAACTACTGTGCCTTCAAGTGTTTTGATGTGACTTGTGTTCTTGCTGATGATGATGCTGCTGCTGCTGCTGCTGCTCCTGATCCTGGTCATTAGGCGTAGTCCGCTTTATATGAACGTGTTTCGGACACCACACGTTGTTGACTAATGAGCGTTGGGTCATTTGTGTCAGATTTTTATGAAATAGGCGTGCATCTCATAAGCTGGAGTTGTAGGAGCATAAAAAAAAGATTATATTTTGCTAGTTCTGTGCGAGATGCTTAATCATGCCACACATAACACCTGCCAAAGACACTTGTCTTTAAGTAGACTAAGCCAGAAATTGTTTATTTTATTTTTCTAAATTGATACCCCGGCCTAGAATGGTTACATGATTTTGGCAGAGAAGATTAAAGAGCTTGTGGAAGTACCCCAAAGCAATGGGTTAACTCCAATAGGAAAATTTAGTTTTTTTTTTTGAATATTAGGTAAACGACATTTGATTATCGATAATTTCGTATATTTTATTTATTCTATTTATACGAAGTTTGCCATATAACCTCAACTTTTTTTAACGCGATTTCGTGATATCCTTTTTGGTGATTTGCAGATTTCAATCTAAAAGAAAAGAAATGTTCAAAATGCTTGCCAAACACGCGATTCATTTTAATTCTAAAAACATCGATACGATATCAGAGCTAATAGCTGCTCTATCGATGTATACAAAATCATATCGATACCGATAGCCTCCCAGCGCTTATAGTTGCACTCTCAATAAGTTTTTACCGTGTCTAATTTGCTTGTAAAACAAATAAAAATTGAAAATTCTTAACTATGAACGCAGCTGGACCAAAAAGTCAACCGGAGCATGATGGCGCAGTCGGCCAATTCCATCAATTCAATGCCAATCATAGCACCAACATGCAGCTTAATAATGATGCAACTGTGGCACGTGTACAGCCAGCTGAAATCAACTATAGCTCAAGTGTGTTGTATTCCAAGCAACCGCTGGCACTTGGGGAAGTATTTACCTTTGAAATTGAGGACGAAGTTGACGATAATCATTCCGTTATTTTATTGGGCTTAACAAAGGAACAAGTATTATTTGATGCGGAAAACGATCCAGATGTACCAGCAAGATTTAGGCAATTCAGGCATTACCTTCAAGTAACTAAATTCATCTTACAACATTCTGCGCAAGTTGCATATTGCAATGGCTTCGTAATACCCAATACACCTGCTAATACCCCGAATCGGAGAGTGGCCACCTTAGGGGTTTATTACAAACGGGATGAAAATGATGTCAATCGTGGTGTTCTGCATTATATTATAAACGGCGAGGAACAAGCCGCATTTAATTTAGGCTTCCCCATTGATGCAGGTCAATTCTGGGTGGCGCTACAATTTCCAGGCTCTATCAAGCAAGTTCGCATTATTAACAACATATTGGTGCCCTCACTAAAATATATTTGCCGTAAATTTGTACGCGAAAACTTTCAGCGAGATGTTATACAAGAATGGGAGATGCCACAAACTCTGAAAAATTATGTACTTTCAAAGGAGTATTAGTTTATTAAGAAACCCATTGTATTTCGAAATGCGAAAAGCCTAAAATAAAACTATTTTTTGTGCAAATCCAATTTATTAGCTTATTGGCGGCACTTTGAAATAATTACAGCTGTTAGGTAGCGAAAAGTGCTACCCATGCATACGCCACTAAATACAATTGATGGGTAGCACTTTTGATGTGGCATACAGCGCAACCAATTTGCGTCGTACGGCTAAACCGCGTTGCCCATTTACGAAATTATTTACAGTCGCTGGGCACCACTATTACTGACACAAGTACGGCAACCCTCTGCAGTTGTCAAATTTTTGCTGGTAATCATAGACGCACGTCGCTTTTTTTTCCACATTTTTTCATTGTTGCAAATTAATTGTGTAAAGATTGCAAGATGAAGCGTCAATTGGTAATGAAAAATACGAACGTAAAGAGTCCGGCAGCTGCTGAAACACCTGCGGCAGGTGTGCTCTACGTTGATGTGGTAAAAAATATTTGTGCGCCAGCGCAGCCGCCACCAGAGGAGCCGGAAGAGTTTTCTATTTTCCGTGAGGATTTTCCGGCATTGCCGGGTACAACTGAGAGCCAGAACGACGTTGTGCCGGATGATTGGACTACCATGATCAGCGATGATGACGATAATGTTGTCGATGATGATGTTGAGCAGTTTTCAAAAAATGCTACACATAGCGATAGCGATGACGACAATATTCAAGCGGATGATGATGACGCCGAGGACGCCACTGACCCTGAGTACGACGACGGCGACGACGACGATGATGATGATGATGATGATGATGATAATGACGATGATGGTGATGAAGATAGCGATGGTGAGAGCAGCAATGATATATATATCAATAGCGATGATGAACCTGACGTTGTCGCTGACAACGACAACATTGGTGTTAACTCTGAAGACGACGTCATCGCAGACAACATAGGGTTGACCAATGGGGACGACTCTAATGCCAGCTTGCACTCGGGTATAGCTATCGATAGCGAGTCTCTAAACGAATCCTCCAATCCAGAAGTCAGCGATGCCGAAATTAGCAATCATGCTGAGCAGCTTAACGAAACTGCTGCACATTATGGGACCGTGCAGTCACAACAGGGCGCTGCGGCTACAAGTTATGCATCCATCGTAAGCAGTGCTGCATCCAGCAATCCAGTTGCCGTTATATCGCCACAAATGCCGAGCAGCGCCATACCGCCTACGCAATCGGCCATATTTTGCGAAGCTTTTCTAACCGCTGGTGTGCAGGAGCGTGCCAAGAAATTAAGGCAGCTCTCGCAGCAGGGCGCTACGGCCACAAATGAGGCAGCTGTAGCAAGCAATGCTGCATCCACCAATCCAGTTGCCGTTATATCGCCACAAATGCCGAGCAGCTCCATACCGCCTACGCAATCGGCCATATTTTGCGAAGCTTTTCTAACCGCTGGTGTGCAGGAGCGTGCCAAGAAATTAAGGCAACTCACGCAGCAGGGCGCTACGGCCACAAATGAGGCAGCTGTAGCAAGCAGTGCCGCATCCACCCATCCAGTTGCCATTACGTTGCCCCAAATGCCGACCAGTTCCATTCCGCCTAAGCAATCGGCCATATTTTGCGATGCTTTTATAACCGCTGGTGTGCAGGAGCGTGCTAAGAAACTACCGCAGCTCTCACAGCTGTCCATAGGTGGCACCCCATCGGAGAATGTGGCACCACCTCCTGGATTTAACAACCTCAACTACTATGCACGCTTGCGCACCAATGAGCATGGTGAAGTTTTAGGCGGCGTAACTTTCGAACCGGAAAGTCCGTCCTACATCGCCAACTGGCGGCAAGAACATGGTTCTACTATTAACAACAACAATCTGCTGCAGGATAACTTTGGTATGCTGGGTCTGGCACAGCAGCTGCGAAACGTTCAACGTTCACCGAGTCAGTTGCCAAATCTGTTTGGCTACGACTTACAGAGCTTTGTGGAACCGGCTCTACGCGGCAATCGTAATTTGAGGGACTGCTACAGCAGTGTACTTGAAGGTACTCCAACTCTAATGCATGAGGATTTGTGTGAGGTCCCACCGGAATACAGAATCTCCAATTATATTAGATTGCCGAAACCTAAGCTCAGTGAGCTAAAACTGGATACCCTCTTTATGTTTTTTTATAAACATCCTGGTGATATGTTGCAAATGTTGGCCGCTGCGGAGCTGGCGTCACGCGGCTGGCGTTATCATATTGGAAAACTAATTTGGATAACTCGAACCGAGGACTATCCAAACTATGAGTGTATGGGTCAGAAGGAATTTGGGGAATATTTTTATTTCAATAACGTCGATTGGAATGTGGGAAAAAAATGTCTTATAGTGGAGGCTTGGCAAGTTGAGCAGACTTTGACAGTATCCGAACTACGCCAAAAATATGGTCCACATCCGCTGATGGAGTAAGTTGGCAGAATGCATTTCGTTGTTTTTTTTTTTTTAATATTTTTGTTTTTTAGCTGATTTGGCGCCAATTTACGACCACTGGAAGCAAACCTGGAATTAAATTTAATGAAATTTTAATTTAAGATTTTGTTAAACTTTGAATTCCAATAAATTCCTAAAATCGAAACACTTAAATAAGAACAGTAATTTTGTGATAGAATAGATAAAGGGGAACTACTAAAGAGCAATCTCTCTGGGTTTTCAAGCTAAAGTACGGAGTCTGCACAAAAGTAGCCAGCTACGATTTTCGAGATTCCCTTGCCAGCAAAATAAGTTGCTGGCTAAATGATGGCTATGTAGGTTATTGCTATCAAACACAGTTGAGGGTTTAAAGTAAGTAGAAGATTTATCAACACCCATAACAATGTGGCACGTTGAGCCACATGCAGAGTAGATTCTTGGGAAGAGATTATTTTGATTGCTCCTTTGGAGTTATTTCAGAGGACCGTGAAGTTGTCTGTTTCAAATAATTGTTGATTTGTTTAAATTTTTTTGGATGGACTCCTATTATATAGAGCGGCCGAGAGACCAATTTTGTAGCATTGTCTATCTATTATGCCTCAAAAATAAAGCACAAGCATATTCTATTGTATTTTGTTTAAATTAAATATCAAAACAATTTTGGCTTTCGAAGATACGAGCTAAACAGTCACAGGTTCATACAACCCATCCATTAGGCAAAGTCTTTTTTTTTTGACAAAATTCGGGATATATCAATAGCTTGTAGAATTATTCCTTAATCCCGACTTTTATTTGCTAAGTCAATATATGTAAAATACAAAATCGTAACGTAACATGATAATTTCTCAGGGTCTGCATTGGAATATTCGAATCGTCGTATAAAATGAACCAGCTCAAGACTCAGAACCAGTGGTGTTGCAAAGAACAACAACTAGTTCAATCGTTGCGCGAATTTACCAACACTATGTGCTTGGTTATCGATAATTTGCATACCAATCGCGACAAGTTCAGCTGTAAAAGTAAAAATCAAAATTAAAAGCTACTAAACATGAACGCATCAAGACAAGAAAATAAATCTTTGGACTGGGCCAACAATGGGTTATTACAATTTAGTGCAATTCATAGCGATAATATGCAGCTTCAAAAGGACTCCACCCTGGCCGTACGTCTGGATAAAAAAGTTGGCGTATTATATTCAAAGCAAGCCCTGGCACCCGGCGAATTTTTCATCCTGGAATGTAAGACAAAGCCTTTGAAAGGTGAGGAGCATACATTTTTACCGCTTCCTATATTTGTGGGATTGGTGAAGGACAACACCTGTGAGAGCACTTTATTGTCTGAGTACGAGTATAGATCAATTGGACCAGCATTTTACGTTGAAACACATAGTAATATATTGGGTAAATCCGAATATATACGCACACCGGGAGGGGTAATATCTAAGCAAATGCTGTTACCCACTGGAAAACCTGGACCTATGGAGGCATTTGTACGCGTGGGCATGGTTTATTTACCGACGGAGCATGATGCGAATAACGCCAGTTTACATTTGATTGTCAATGGCTTCGATACAGGTCCCAAGGCAGAAGCATTTAGCCTATGCGAAGAACCTTTGTATCCTGCCATATGCCTTTTCGGCATCATCAGCGAAATACGCATCGTACAGACGCAAGGAGTTACTACATTGAAAAATGCTTGCCGCAGTGTTATACGTGAACAATGTGATATCGATGAAATCAAACAAATGGAGTTACCAAGGTGCTTCAAGCATTTCTTGACCACCGAAGATTACTAGCTGGACGAAAGCATAGGAAAATTTATGCCATCCACGGATTCTAATGCTTAAGAAAAACATTTATAAGTAATGCTGCAAATCTCACATTTTGTCACGAAAACCATAAAATAAAATATGCGTGTATTCAAAAAAGGTTTTCCACGAGTTTTTCTGTTTAGGTAGATTGCATTTTGGGTTATTAAGTTTCAAGGTGTCTGTGTACGCAGGTAACTGGCTGAAGTCTTGTACGGATGTAGCGAGTGAATATTGCAACTATAATTTGGAAATGTTGAATTTTAAAATGAAATCCATTAAAATGAGCGAAGTACAATGGATTTGCATTTGAACACGATGAGTTAAGTAGGGTTGGCGCCGTCAACACCAAAAATAATATTATACGGTTGATTAAGAGAAGAACTGCACTGTATAGCAGGCACCTATCTCGACCGACAAAATGAACATTTGCTCATACTACTCGTACTTTGCTATGGCACAGAAGCAGATGCAGTGGCTTTCGAGGTGTACGACAGGAAAATTCTTTGCAAAATCTCTATCATGCGATGTTACGTATGTCTGCAGAAGCTCCAAACGTGTTCGTTGCGAAAGCCAACGAAGTGAATAAAATAAACGCCAAATGGAAGCACCTAATAAATGAGGATTTATCTAATCTTGAAGTTACCAACAACAGAAGACAACTAAAGTAAAGCCAATTGATCAAAACAATGAAATTACTATTTATTCGTTAGTTGTTGAGGGATGCAACTAAATGCAGTTGGGGTTAATCCCTTTTAAAATTAAGAAATATTAAATTAGAACGGGAAAAATGTGATGTACAAGTAATTCTTTTCCCCGTGGGCCTCGTTTGCGTAGTGTTGGCCTTGAGCATCTAAATCGTAAGGTTAGAGCTACGATTCCACCCTGCAGCATTCGTCTATCAGCGGCATATGTAGCAAAGAAATAGACTATTTTTATCATACAAAATCTGTATTAATTAAAGAAATCTTCGTAATTGGCTATAAATTGTAGGTTGCTGTGCTCTTCAAATAAAATATATATTCCCATGCTCAGCCTTTGCAGCGATGATCATAGTCGAGGGAAATACAATCTAATCTAATCTAACTCGTATATGCATTTTTTATAGCTATGCAGCTGATGACATCTGGGGCTGGCTAGGAACTTGGATTTTCAATATAAAAGCTGAAAACAGAAGTTTAAGCATTTTTTAACAAAGAAACCAAAAGATCTTCAAGAGTAGCATGGTATTCGAAGGTTTGGATTCCAATTGAAATTCCGAAAATCAAATAACAAGTTGAGGGTTCATAGTTCGCGATGGCTGAAAGATGCGCGATTTGGTGAATTAAGTGGAGTTAAGTTAGTGATGATGATAGAGCTGAATTGTGTAGACCGTCTGTAAGATAGGAAATCTTAAAATTGATTATAGGTCGCACATAAGATACGAAAAGCAACATGTCTTGTATAATTGGATGTACGAAATGGTAGTTCTAGACGTCTAATATTATGAGTTACTCTGGATGGCATAGAACTACAAAAGAAATTTTTGTAAGAAGTGCTTCAGAGTCAATGAAGTAGGAGTTCATGCAGAAATAACACGCCATGGTATGTGCTACGATCATTTAGAGAAGGTAATTTTATAAGGCGAGGTCTTCAAGTATGTGATGACAGTTGAATGTTTGGATCTCAATTGAAATCCCGAAAAGCAAATAACAAGAATTATTGTTGAACAGACTGAATCGATTGCAGATAGTGTTGTTATTAAGGGCTCCACCATCTAATTATCTACAAAAAGGGTAGTGCTAGAGGTCTGCATGGAATTTCAAAAGAAATTTTGTTAAGAAGTACTTCAGGGTCAATGAACACATGGCATGTGCTACAATCATTTGGAGAAGGTGATTTTACCTGAATGTTGGCATGCCAATTGAAACTTCGCAGAACAAATATTATAAAAATTATTGTTGAACGTAGTCAATCGATTGCTGATAGTGTTGGTATTGAGGGCTCCAAAATGGTAGAGGTCTGAATGTAATTTCAAAGGAAATTTTTGTAAGAAGTGCGTTAGAGTGAATGGACACAAGTAGGAGTTTTTTAGAAATAAGACGCCCTGGCATGTGCTACGATTAATTGGAAGAGGTAATTTTATAAGGCAAAGTCTTCAAAAATAGCATCCCAATTGAAATCCCGAAAAGCAAATAACAAGAATTATTGTTGAACAGACTGAATCGATTGCAGATAGTGTTGGTATTGAGGCTACAAGATCTAATTGACTACGAAAAGGGTAGTGCTAGAGGTCTGCATGGAATTTCAAAAGAAACTTTGTTAACTTAGAGATTTTGTAGAATTATGACACCAAGGCATCTACTACCAACATTTATAGGTAATTTTAGAAGGAATTGGATGGCAGGCGCATGTAAGGAGCCCAATTGACACGCCGAAGCGTGATTTCTTTATGACGAAACAGGCTGCTAAGTGTGTTGAACTTTTGTGTGGCAATAAACTTTGTCATAATCATGCAAATTTCACCTGTACGGCAACTGCATATTTTGTCATATCTGCGAACTATAAAATATGTGCATGTCGGTAGCCAAAATGCAAAATAATGCATTTTTATATCAAATACTAAGAAGCATTTTTGTTTTGTTTTGTTTTTTGTGTGTGATTCAGTGTGGAACGAACTGTAGTGTTTGCCCATAGTCGTTGTCATATAATAACTCGCAACAATGTGCACATACATATGTATGGCGGCATTAGATATTTTTTGGGGTAACTTGGCAGCCGCGGCGAGGCGAGTATTGTTCATATTTCCAAAGACTGTGTCGTTCATAACACTGTAGAGACTTGCAACTTACAACTTGCATATTGCATTTTTTTGCATTGCATTGATTTTGCATTAAAATCAATAAAAATCAAATAATAGCGACGAAGAAAACGAGAAGAAAAAAAAATGCCATACAGTGGGATCAATCACATTTATGCTAATGCACTTACATAATATGACGCTGTAAGCCGAAGGCAGTGAAGAGATGTTGACTTTGGGGAGTGTGGGTACTGGGCGTTTTGAACATTTGGCATGACAAATTCAATTCAAATTTTGTTTTGACAAATTTGGTGGCAGTTGCGAGAAATTGAAACACTTAGATAAGAGTTTTGCTTTTGCATTGAATAAGTGCATTGAAAACGAAATGCAAAATGCCAAAGGAAATGCACAGCTTCGAATTATTAAGCAGTTTTTGTGACTTTTTGATTGATTGATTGAGCACAATGAACGCGCGCATATCGCGTCACATTTGTCCATTTTTTTTTTTTTTTTGGTTTGTCACATTTTCGGAGACTGTGGTTGGGGGTATTTGTTTTTTGCAGCTCTATTGTTGATGCTTCTCACTTTCACCGCGTTTTAAAAAATGCGCGTCACCTACATTTATTATGTGCCTTCCCCCCCGCCGCCCCCATGGCAGAAGCATTACTAATTCTAGAGTTTGTGCCGTTAAGCACTCTATGCATAAGTCAGCAAATTGTTACGGAGCAGATGTTGTTGTTCTGTGCCCGTTGTCCAGCGAACCAAGCATTGTTCTTCTGTACGTTGAATTGCAAATCGATCGAGCACGCCTCATAGTTCACATAAAACATGGCTGCAATTTGCCGTTTGTTGGGGCAGGCAGTGGCATCTCGGCAGAGAGACCCCAGCCGTCCATAGCAACCCGAAAAAGCCGGCAGTTTCAGTTCAATCAACCCAATAGCAGCAGCAGCAGCAGGCATTGACTTGGCCCACACGTGGACATACGTGGGCGTTGTATCTATAGTAAATGGTAGGTAGGGCTTCACCACTGCTATGGCCTTGTCGTTCCATCAAGTTGAATGTACCGTTGTGTCTTTGAACTCCCTCTCTCTATGGCATAACGTTCCAACGATTCCAAGCCATGCCAGACACTCAGACGTCTCCCATGAATGAGACAACGAACTCTTGGCCAAACACACTCACACACAAACAAACACTGGCGTTTTGCTGAAAACCTGATGAAGAACCCATGCAAATTATTGGGATCTATTAAACTTTTAAATTATCCAACGCAAGCACAAAAAAATAAAACAAGAAAAGGAAGAAGCTATCGTTTAGCATGGCTATAGGAAGAAGACAATATGCATATGAAGAGAGCGAGTGATAAGACGGACCAAGGTAGCTGAGCAGACGCAGAGATAGAGCGTCTCGCAGAACAACCAATAAATGAATGAGACATGCTAAAATCCTTGATACAACGTTCATTGATCTGTACGCAAAGTACATATTCAGTAATTGTTGTCAAGTGATGTGCAGTAAATATTTGAGTACTTAAAAACTTGAACAATTTTTGCTTAGATGGAGGGTACTACGTAAGTGTAGGCGTACTTTACCTGAAGGAAGTTGTGCTAAAGATAAACGTTCTCTATATCGACAAATTTCGTTTAATATTCCATCATAATTTAATAATAATTAAATTGTAGATAGTTATTTTTGTATGAGTTATTTTGGTTTCGTTGTGTGGGATAAGATTATTGTGAATCATTAAACTAAAAAAATTTGCATTTGTGCGTTAAGATTACTACTGATCGGCGATAACAGAGATAAAGAGTTCGACAAAGTCAATCTCCGATGCGTCTCTTGAAGATGACATCCTAATATCTGAAGACTTTTTGACATTTCACTCATCAATTTCAGCACAAAAGTCTGCCAAATTTTCTTCTGTTTAAGTGCTAAAAAGGCTATCCTTATCATCGGCGATACTTATTACAGCGTTGAAACTTATCTAATGCCTTATTTTGAAAAAATACATAAATTGGAAGTATTGACCGCCAAAAGCGACTACATTTCTGTATCTCTTTGGCAATTTTCGAATCATCCATGAAAAATCACCAACCTTGGTATAATCATGGTACCATTTATTGTTATTTTTTAAATACCGAAATACCGGTCTTCCAAAAAATGTTTATGCATTTGTTAAAAGAGACAGTGGTTTCAAGGAGCAAGTTGTTTACTACACCAAAACGTGCTGGCTTCATCATCTACACATACATGTAGACAACGATGACACCTGTTCAGACTGGTTAATACATTCTTCCAGGAGTTACCGTAGAATATCCCCTTTTTGTCTTTAGTTACGAGTTGGTAAAAATATTCAATTTTTTTAAACTTGCAAGAAGACATCTGTCTCTACGGGAATTCGCTTGTGTTTTTTAAAAAGTCACGGAAATTGTTAATCGTTGGAATTGTTGAAAAAGTGTAATAGTATTCCTTGATCGTAGAAATTTTACCTTGACGTAGATATCGACGATGATGGGTTGGGTTTACCAGGTTTAGGTATTTTTTCTTTTTGGGGCTTTCGCTGTAACGATTTGGTGCATATTTCGGAAAATAGTTACAAAGTAGAATTGTGTCCTTTGATGACGACGGAAAGAGTTCACACTGGTTAATGGTATAGTTTCATTTGCTTCTTGAGGTTATTGTAGTGGCGATTCGGTGCAAATGTCCCTAACTTTCATGTCTCTTTTAAGAACCAGTTGCAAAAGGGTAAAATCGCCACAATATAATTGTTTTTGAAAAGATCTCAAATATTTTAACCGAATGATTCTCTAAGACAGTACCACTCATTCTGCAAGTTCGGTTTGAGTTTGGCATGAATCAGAACATCGAAACTTTCCTCAGTTGCCGTTTATTTAGTAGAAATCCGGATATCTTCGAAAGGGGAAAAAACAATTTCGCTGCCAGAATCGAACGCTTCTACACTGCGATTATTGTCGACAGATATCAAAACTTTTCTATAAAATAGGTAATCAGCTCCAATATAGGGAACAACTTGCGGGTGGAGATTTGTATAAAAATTGTATTTTATTCATAAGTGCGGTATTCATAGAGCGCTCTACTGCAGCTACAAGAAAAGTTCCCTGAATGCAACGAAAACCCGCAACTAAAATCATAAATAATAAGTTCTTAACAGTCAACTCTACTCTAACCTATTCTTCGAAGCAAATTCTATTGCCAGAACCTATTTAAACTTCCCATAAGGTAAATTCTTTTTTTTTACATTCCCGTCGAAGTTCTACTATTCCTTTTGCTAATTTGATATTTATTAATATGAGCGCTGATTTTTGCAATTGAACTGGCTACCAAGTGGAGTAGTAGTGCAGTGTCTTCCCGCTGATCTAGCCATAATGAGCAGCACAAGTATTGTATGGATGGATATACCATTTCCCACTTTGCCGGAGATCTTGTTGTTAGCTTTTGTTGGTTGCACACACGCCAAGGTGATAAATAAATTCTGGTATTAACTTGCCATATATTTTCATTATGTGCGACACAGAAAGTCGTGTTTTATTTCAACACAAGTGGATTTTTAATAATAAAATGTGTCTAATTTGCCTGGGTGTCTCTTGCATTGTGTGTGTGTGTTTGTGTGTCTGTGACTGTGTCTCTGGCTGAGTAAGTGCATCTGTGTGGGGGTCGTTGTTGAGTTGAGTTGAGCTGAGCTGAGGTAAACCTGATTGCAACAGGTCCAGTAATGCCACAGCAACACCTCCTGGGTTTACTTTTCTGCCCACTGTTGGTGACTTTCGTTAGCGGCTAGAATGCACTGAGAGAAATGGGTACTATAGCGATTGAAAGCCGGAAGAGTTTTTAGATTTAGGATGGCTAGTATGTTTATATTGGAAGGCCCTACCTGTTGATCATGTTTCCGGGCACTTGGTGCGTTTAGCAAGAGTTATGCTGCAGTTCTTTTATTATTTAAGTTGTAAGTAGCCCAGTTTGGGCTCGTGTACTGGTTGCGTACTCGCTTTTAAAGCGAAAAGTAGATTCGCTCGATTTCGCGCTGAAACAGATATCTTGTATCTGTCGAACGTACGTAACGTGTGACATTGCTTTCCTCAACAACAATGATCCCATATGCAAGCAGATATTACAATGAATCGGAAATAATGCGCCCAGCAGAGTTAGTTGAGAGAAAAACCGTCATATTCTACCGTTTCAAGATGATGAGACATTTCTGTTTGTTCGTGTTCCTCAGCCTCAGTAACAGTCGAGATCTAGCTTAAATCTCTGTTGATTCCGAGGGTCACAATGCCCGGTTGATTAGACATAACTCTTCACGCCAAGCTCGTAAGCTCCCAGCAGATTAAGTTGGGAGAAAAAACCGTCATATAGTTTCAAGATGAAAAGATGTTTCTGTTTGATCGCGTTCTTCAGTCTTGTTAACAGAAAAGAGCTATGTCTTAATCTTTTGTTGATCCCGAGGGTCTCACGGCCTGGTTGGCTAGATGTGAGATACTACTGTTTGGTCGTTTCTTCAGCTTTGTTAAAAGTCGAGATCTATCTTAAACCTCTATAGATCCCGAGGGTCAAAACGCCGGGTTGGTTGGACACAACTCCTAGCCAAAACTGTAAGATCCCACCACAATATGTTGGTATAAGGCGGCATATTCTACCGTTTCAAGATGATGGGATACTTCTGTTTGGTCGTATTCTTCAGCTTTGTTAAGAGTCGAGATATATCTTAAACCTCTATTGATCCCGAGGGTCAAAACGCCGGGTTGGTTGGACACAACTCCTAGCCAAACTCGTAAGATCCAACCACAATATGTTGGTATAAGGCGGCATATTCTACCGTTTCAAGATGATGGGATACTTCTGTTTGGTCGTATTCTTCAGCTTTGTTAAGAGTCGAGATCTATCTTAAACCTCTATCTGAAACCTATTGACCTACATCTATTGATCCCGAGGGTCAAATCGCCGGGTTGGTTGGACCCAACTCCTAGCCAGGCTCGTAAGCTCTACCCGTATTTGGGTAGTCAAGCATAACACGATTCTGCCCGACGGGCGTAAGCCCAGCCTAGTCAGCACAGAGATAACTCTGTGGGCTACCTGGTCACTTTCTGTTTAAACTTCAAAACAGTTAGGGATAGGTTAATACCCGTATGTTTTCGTAGAGTCATATTACATGGCACACCAGCAAATAGTTCCTATGGCTCGTGTAATATTCTCCAATGCAAACTTTATTACAGGTCAAACACTTCCTAAGACAGTGAAAAGTAAACAAAGCAAATACCAAGTTAGCCATTCTCCTCTACTACACGCCTCTTACGACATGCTGGAGCAGCAGTGATGATATGCTTCTCCACAACCGACACCCTGCCACCGCACGGATATCCACCCGGAAGCACTGATGTATTTGCTCAAGAAATTGGTCTCTATTGGTTCCTGTTCGGATTTGATTATAAACTTAAGCTTTCTGTGCTCTTCGAACAGCTATTAATAGAGATATCTCCATGCTCCGCATTTGGAGATCAAAGGGGTCAACCTTTCCTATCGACTGGTGAGACAGAAATAACTCTGCTGCCCTTCTACAAGTTAAGCATGTAAAGAAATTGAGAGATTTCCGGTCCATACCATAAATCCATCGTGCTCCCAATGAATCCCAACAAGAAGATTTGTCAGCATACTCTTTCTCGCAGTGTAGTTTAGTTACGTGTAAGTATATGTGGTACGTGCGGTGCGTCAATGCTTCATTTCCACTGTCATCTTAACTTGATTGCAAGTTACGATCGTGTTGACAACAACAAAAACAACAACGACCGTATCCGACATGTGCAGTCATGCCACCATTGTAACGGTAATTGCCGGCTCCGTAAAATCTTGACTCCCTTCCGTCCCCTTTTTTGCATGCGTAACTCCCGTAAAGGTTAAAGGGGTTAATGCCGGCAAAGTTTAAGCCACTGACAGCCACAAATATAAATATTAGCCAAGCAGCAGTTGCCGCACCAGGCTGGCTGGCTTATTAATCAGTGGAAGCCATTGACCAGCCTGCCGCCGCTGCTGCATTGCGTAAACTATTTTGGCTCTGGCATGATTCATGTTTAATTGGCTAAATGGGAGCAGCACCAGCAGCAGCAGCAGCAGGCAACAGGATCGCCAATCTCACCCAGTTGTCAATTTCAAAGACAACACATTTCAATCAAACTTTGCTGTGTCATAAATAAACCCGACCAAGTGGTCGTCAGCTGACTGTGTGTGACTCCGTGTTCGCCTGCCAGCTGGTGGGCAGCTCTAGGCCTAGTCTCAAGTCTAGTCTAACTTTAAGTTGTCCGCTTAAATTACATATTGTTGTTGTGCTTGTGGGACTCAACGTTCACATTTTTCCACATGAAATTATGAAGTTTTCATGGCAATTAATACGCATGAGCCGCGCTAGACTTGGTTTTTGGCGGGTGTTGTCGCTCCTTAGCTTGATATCCAGGCAGACAGATCAGCGTTACACCTTCCACCCGTCGCCATTTGGCATGTCAATTTGATGGCAATTAAATGGCCGAGCTTAGCTTTTCTTAATGGTTAATTTAATGAGCTGCCAAAAACGGTTGCAAATTTACGGGCAATTAGTGTGCGTGGCGGCGGGTTGGCTTTGGCCCGAAACACTTGGCCAACTTATGTAGCTGAATTATGTGGCAGGCATTGTCTCTATGCAGCCAAAGTGGATGACGATGACGACAACGACACTTTTTGTTCTATTTTTTTTGTGGCTAATGAGCTTGACGCTTTTTGTGCGCCAGCATTTTTAAGCAGCTGCCACAGCGCGTGGCATGCAGGATGGGTGCGGCAAGGCCTGCATGGTGCTTTGGATTTTAGGAGTTGGTTGACAAATGCCACGAAATGTGTCGACGTACGCAGTGCAAGAGATCTAGTTTGGGTCGCAAAAAAAATGGCATATTTTTGTGCTTTTTATTTAGCCTTCACAATTTGTCAAAATTTGAAGGTTTTATTTATATTTTTTATCGAGCTCTTTGATTTGAGAATATTTCAGCATCTTGAATAGTCAGATCTTTGCATTTTCAAAATTATTGCGGAAAATTACACTTAGTTTTTATTCGCAATTATGATATTATTTTTGAAAAATTATGGTATCAATGGAACATTAACAAAGATTATGATAAGCTTAGGTGATAAGTGGTTTTATTCTTGGTATCATTATTTTTATTATGTAAAACTAGGAATATAGCCATAGTATCACATCGAGACATTTTAAAGGTAACATCCATATTTTTTAAGCAATTCTTGAGTAGACTTTCTCTTATATAAAAATGACATTGAATATAAATAAGCTTTCACATAAAAGTTCAAATAAATAAAATCCAGAGGTAGTAGACTTTCATTATATAAAAAAATTAAAACTTTAAACAAGTTCGAAAAGTTTTTGAATGATTAAAAAATTATTGTATATTATTTTCATTTTTAAAACTAAAATAGAGTAATTTTTTTGAAATTAGTATTAATTTAATGGATAAACTTTTTATCTGTGAATATTTATTTAAAATAAATAATTATAATAAATATTTATTTAAAATAAATAATAATAAAAATGTATTTAAATATGAATATTTAATTAAAAATAAATATAAAAATGTTAATTTATAAAACAATGATTCGTATTTTTACAAAATATATGTTCTTTATAGTTTACTAATTTTATAAAATACAAATGTGTGGTTTTTCATTTAAAAAAACCAATTCCTAAAAATTTGCGACTATAAATTATTTTTTGCATTAAAAACTTAAGTTTTAACTATTTGTTGTCTCGTTGAAAACTAATTTCTTCAGCTCCAAAATGCAACAAAAATTGGTTGATTTGGCTCAGAAGTAAAAATTAACGTTCAATTATTTTTATTTTCAATTTTATATTTCATGTTTTACACTTTCTATTATTTAATTTTTTAATTTTTAATTATTGTTCTTTTATTTATTTATTTTTAATTTTATGTTTTATTATATTTTACATTATTTTTTTTTTTTAATTTTTATTTCTTATTTTTATCTAAGAAATATATAGACATATCGCGTGCCATACCTTTCTGTGCCCATTTTCGTATTCGCTTAGCTCTTCCAGAGTTGTCGTTATTCGATCTCAGCGTTGTGCGACAGGTATTACCATACTGGAATATTTCATCCTGAAACTTGTTTGAAAATTGTGGGGGTTTTTTACCAACTGTGTGTAGATATATTTTATGGACTTTCTTTTTATGATTTTGCTTTTCTTTAGATCTGTACATCAGTTGCATACACTGATCTATATAATATCTTCGAGATATTAAAATTTTGTCTCAGGCCCGTTGTAATATTCCAGTTGCCTTACCCAACGCAGAGTTTACAGAAAAAATAGTGATTCATATAAACTATTTGAAATTTTTTATAAGAATTTTTACAAAAAAAAATATATCTGCTAGATAACAAAAGAAATTTTGACCAAGGGACTACATGGGGTTTTCACGTTAGCTGGAAGTCTGGTATTCATTAAGTTTGCTTATATAATCGTTTTAAAACAGCTTTAACGATTTCGAAGAAACTTGTTGAAACGTGTAATCATCATATTAAAATTCTTTTTGAGCGATAATAATCTTCCAGATTATTCAGGAAGCATAATGTATGGAAATCTGTGTAGACATTAGCGGTATACTGCATAACTAGAAATCTTCTAAAGATTTCTTTTTCAATAGACTTGAAATTGGTAGGCTGAAACTTGCCAGAAATCGTCACGGATGCACCGAAAGATTATATAGAAATTTTTTGTAAACTGTTTGTAGAAAACGTTGAACAAGGCAAGGGTATTCGGCCGTATATCTCAGTTAATAATTTCTCCCAATATATTTGAATCTGAATGTTATAACATCCATATACAAAGCTCGCAATTCGATTCTAAGAGGAGTATAGGGCAGTCACAAAATCTGTCCATCTGTTTCTAATTTGTTTCTTTAATAATTATAGACTGTTTCCTTGGAAAGTTTCCTTAACAAATTGAAGGTGCGATTATTAAAATTTTTTCTGTAATTCATATGAGAGCAATTCGCAGTCTGACTTATTCTCTTTCTTCCTTAATAAATTCAAGAAATGAATAGTGATCTTAATCTGAAAACCAAATCGCAGCACTTTGCAGTCTCTACTTTTTTTCTCTCTTAACAACTACAAGTAGCAAATATTGATCATTTTCTAAAATTCATATCAGAACAATGCTAATAATAATCTTAAATAATTATTTCTCTTTTTTAGCTTAATTTCGCAGCTTTTTGAAAAATTACAACTAGCACGCATGTCTGCTTTATCGAACTGCTTAGGCCTATAACACATAACTACTTCGATCTTGTTTACAAAATCCGTTCTAAATGCAATTCTATTTCCCAGGCAATTACAAGCATTTTATCCAAACAAAGCTAATCTGTAATCTCTGCGAAACCAACTCCTCCACTTTAACCAACTTTGGAAGCTAATATAAAAATCAATCGTATTCGTCATCTGCTAAAACCCCAAGAAACCTAAATCGAAACGTTTTACGCACGCTCTCCCCAGGCGATAACAACTGCAACAACCAAGACAACTAAGCGCCAGTTAAGTTCTCCCCTCTCGTTGTCTCCCTCTGCCTGCTGCAACAATCGATAACACTCCTCGCTCGTCTCACTATTCGATTCTATATTCGTGTGCGCTGCTCATTGATCGAAATTGAATTGGACATAAATAAAACAAGATCAATCAATTGATTTATTTTGACATGTTGCAACAGCGCGCCAACGTCGACGTCAACGTTGTCGTCCTCGTCTTCCGTCTACGTCTTTGGCTGCGTCAGCAGCATGTTGCATGCTCTTGCGCCTTGGTCTTGGACTGTGGCCGGTTTGGGTTGCAAGTCAACTTGGCCGGCGGCGTGCAGTGGGTCTCATTTGCTTTGTCGCAAGGGAGACTTACGTTTTTTTATGTTCATTTGCTGTTGTTGTTGTTTTTTTTCCTCTGAAGCAATGTATTGCTTGCAACTTGTGCCTATTGTTGCATGCCGCATAAAGTGCGCCTGTTGTGCGGGATTTTTGTTGAATACCCTTAGGAATTGGGTAAAAGGGTTTAGTGAAGGAGTGCAAGATATTTATGTGATATTGACAAGAAAGCGGGTGGGATTCAGAAATCGTTGCGAGTCAATCAGAGGTTTGGGAGGGCACATCAAATTGGACCAGGGCTAGCTTAAGTGCCAAGCAGTTGGAACTGTACTGCTTATATTTCTTCTTAATATTTCAATAGTAATCAACAGAATATTGATAGTGCCCGCCTAGAAAGTATGTCTGCGAAAGCAATATCTAGTCAAATCTAAAGAGATATAAAATTTTATGACAACAAAACGTATAGATTTCTACATCCAAAATTCTTCGAAATTTGTTACATTTTAAGGAAACTGCTTATATACTAAAATGAAGTCCCTGGAATAAAAATACACAGTATTTGTTGACTATTTTGTGCTTGGTTTTTTAATCGAACCATTGTTATCGTTCTCCGAAATCAACATCCAGTCAAATCTGGATCGCTTTAAAATCTTACTTTAAATTAAAGCAAAGATTTCTACATCAAAATCCAAAACTCTTCGAAACTCCTTATAATTAAAGACACACTGCTTGTATACTAAAATCAATATAGAGTTCTCAGAATAATGATAGTCCCCGACCACAACAGCATTTTAACGCCCTATATTTGACTTGACTTTTCATCGAACGATTACATAAGCCTCCAATACTAACATCTAGAATCTGAAGCGCTTTGAAATCAAACTAAAAGATGAATCATAAATTTCTACTGTGATTCTACGAAATTCTACGAAACTTTTTATAAGTTAAGAAAAACTGCTTATATACCAAAATAAATATCGAGTACCCAGAGCAATGATAGTTCCCGATATGGCTATGCCGAACTTCCTTCTTAATCGAAATAGAACAAAAAGCATAAGTCTCCGATCCCAAATCCCGATCTTGTCAAATCTGCACTTTGAAAACTAACAAAAATACAAAGCTAAGATCTCTACAACGAAAACCCAAATTCTGCGAAGCCCATTCTAATCTCACGAAAACTTTTCATACATTGCAATGAGTATAGAGCATATTTAAGTCGTGGATTTCGCCGAACTCCCACCTTCTGTTAGCTCATACTGCTGCCGTTTTTGGGCTACATCTGTTTGGCTCGTTTGGTTAATTTGTCGCTATGAGACTACGCTTGGACATGTCTCCGAGGGGGCAGTGTAGCCACATGTTTGTCTGATTAATATTATTTGCGCTTTGTTGTCAAAACCACAATATACATATTCTAATTTGGTCGCGTAGAGAGAGAGCGAGTGAGAGAGAGGTCATAATGGAGACTTTGTGCCAAAGCGCACAATTGACAGGTACATGAAGTTTAGGTGCAGCAGGTTCTTCAACCAAGATTGGATGACAAGGTGAACTGATAAGACTAACATATATAGTGATTGTCATATAAATTGTATGCATTTCAAGACCAGTTTGTGGTTACAATGAGTTTATGAGCAAAGCTAGAATTGAGATAAGGGAGTTGTGTTTGACGACGAAGCTTTGACGAATTATAGAGTTGGAAATAATTGGATATTTGTTATTTTTGGGTCAGTGCTTAGAGAATCGAGCAACAAATATGAAACCAAAAAGAAGACCTTCCCCAGTTATGTAAAATTAAACTTAACGAAATGTTCGAAATGTATAATAATTTCAAACTTTAAAAAGAAGCACCCCTCTGAAAGAAAATTCTGGCAAAAATTATTTACATTATAAACCTAAGATTCTTTAAGAAGTCTTGCTTGTCATCATCTGCAATTTTGTGTTATCTTCTAAAAGGAGTTCTCGTCTGAAAGAAAGTTCTGACTTTGTCACTGTCTTCTAGTTAATCATAATAATCTTAAGATTCTTCCAAACACTATGCTGTTCATCACCTGCATTTGCCTCTAACATGCAACAATTTCGAGTTTTCTTCCAAAAGAAACTTTCCTCTGAAAGACAATTCTGACTTTGTTGCTGTCTTCTAGTTTAAGCAGTATATTCCTAAGATCCTTTAAGATTCTAAGATTCTTCCAAACACTCTACTTTTCATCATTTGGTATATCCTCTAATATGCAAGAATTTCGGGTTTCCTTCCAAAAGAAGCATTCCACTGAAACAAAATTCTGACTCAGCCTTAGACTTGTATAATAGCATTATAATCCTAAGATTCTACAAATCCTTCTGCCTTTCATCATCTTTAATTACCAGCAATATGCAACAATTTCGAGTTCTCTTGGCGCTATTCCTCCCATGCAGACCAACCCAATTACAAACTGCTGTCATTGGGTTTCACTTCAATATTCATAAATATCTGGCCATATATAGAGCATATAAATATATGTACCTGCAATTTGTAACCATTTCAACTAAAGCAGTCAACATTTAGCCAACTAATTAGACCAACAAGTTAACAACATTTGCACAAATTACAGTAGCTGGCTATTAACTTGACTCACAGCAACTGACTGAAGTTTATGCGTTTAGTTGGCATCAATCACAGGCCCCCTTCACCAGATCTGAAAGACAGCCAAAAAAAAAAAAAAAATAGCTCCATAGTGCAGCAAATGCGTTAAATATGAATGTGGTGGCAGTGTTGTGTAAGTGTGTGTAAGTTGTGTGGCATGAGTTGGCAGTTTCGTTAAAGCCAAATTGACAAACATGCATCACAGCTGGGAGGCTGAAAGACAACCCCCAAAAAAAAGAATTGAATGAAAACATCAATGGAAAAAAAATACCGAAACTTGTCATATCATAATATAGTATTATGTTTATAGAGTATTGAGAGAGTCGTGCGTGAGCGCATGCGTTAGACCTGTTAAGCTGCTGAAAGAGGCTATAAGAGTTATTTCATGTTAGATACATGAGCTTATGGACTGCTATAGCTGCAAAAGCTCTACAATTAAATCTGTAGAATTGAAAACAAGTGAAGCTGTTCCCTTTCCAAGTAAAAAGAAATTCGTCTAGAAAGTTAACTCAAGATATACTGAACTTAACTGTAACTTACGACATCTCTCAGAAGAGCATTCACTTATAGCTTATGGACTCTTTAGACTTAGAAGCATCTTCCTCTCTCTATTATAAACGACTGCATCATCTAGCTAGTGTAGACTTAACTCCAATATCACTCATGATATTTTTTAGAAAAGCATTCTTCTCCAGCTGATGGGCTTACTCGGTTCAGACTGAAATCCAATATGACTTATGACACCTCTTGGAAAAGCAATTTTCTCTAGCTGATGGACTCCTAAGACTTATCAGCATTTTCCTCTATCTCTATTTCAAACGGCTGTATCATCTAGCTAGCTCACTCAGACTGAACTGCAATAGCATCTTCTTAGCATCATCTTCTTTATTCTATTTCAAACGACTGTATCATCTAGGAAGCGAACTCAGTTCGAACTGTATCGTCTAGAAAGCCCACTCAGTTGAAACTATACTCTAATGTCACTCGCAAAAATTTAAGTAAAGCATTGCCTTCCAGCTGATGAACCCCTCACTCTATAACAAACAACAACTACAACCATCTAGGCAGCTCATTCAGCACAAACTGTACCATCTAGGAAGTTAACTCAATTCAGAGTTAACCTAACCGTCACCCACGTCATCTCATAGAAAAGCAGTCTTCTCCAGCTAATAGGGTCTTTAAAATTAGCAGCATTTTCTTCTCTATAACACATGACGGTATCATCTAGAAAACTTACTCGGTTCAGACTGAAATCCAATATCACCTCTTGACATCTCCTGGAAAAACATTCTTCTCTAGCTGATGGACTCCTAAGACTTATCAGCATTTTCCTCTATCTCTATTACAAACGAAATATCATCTACCTAGCTCACTCATGGAAGACTAAACTCCAAAATCACCTCTTGACATCTCTCGGAAAAGCATTCTTCTTTTGCTGATGGACTTCTTAGACTTATCAGCATTTTCCTCTCTCTCTATTACAAACGACTGTATTATCTAAAAAGCTAACTCATTTGTGACTGAACTTAACCATTACTCACAACTCTTTCGGACTCTTTCGACTTAGCAACATTTTCCTCTCTGTATCATCTAGGAAGCTCACTCATTGCGAACTAAAAAACATTACCAGCACTTACGACATTTTATAGAAATCCATTTCCTTCCAGCTTATGGACTCCTAAGCATTTTGCTCTCTCTTGTATAAATCATCTAGGAAGCTCACTCAATTCAGGCCGAACTCTTATGTTACTCATGACGTAGAAGAGTATTCTTCTCCAGCTTATGGACTTTTTAGACTTAGCAGCATTTTCCTCTCCCTCTCTTTGTACCAACTTCACATGCACCTTTACTCTACGAAAAACTTGTCCAAAAAAAGTGCGTTTCGTGAGTCAGAGCCCCCTCCAGAAAAAAAAGAGAAACAGTGTTGGAAAATTTTGTGTGTTTTTGTGGATACCACAACGTCAGACACATTGGCACATTGAAAATTGCGTGACATTTCAATTAAAATGCAAATTTAATTTTTTTTCCGCCAAGTTGTTGGCTTGTTAGAGGTTTCTACTGCTAAATAAACTATTTAGTCAAGTAAATTACTTTATTAGAGAGACAGTTACAGTTAACCGTGGGCTGTATTCGGGGCGTGTCCCCCATCCATTGAGATGCAAGTGCATTAATCAAGCGCCCCCCACACACACACACGCACACACTTACTTCGAGTACAGCAGAAACAACTTCTACTCAATTTGTGGATAGATCATAAGGTAACCCACTCCATGCACATATAGATACCATATACCAGAGACCTAAGTATAGGTAGTACTCGCACAGACACTGACACTCGTGACTCTTTCCAAGTTAATTTATCATTTTTAAATAGAAAATGCATGCATTGAAAATTGATGCACTTTCTCTCAATGCATTCTGTAAATCAGTTTAAAGTTTTTATAATATTTTTCAATACTCTGAAAATGGGTTGTGTGGAATTGCAAATGGGATTTGTTACTTCTAGGCGGTATTTTGTGGTTTCCATAGATGGTAGTTGTGACAGAGTTTAGTTGCGATTCTGCATTTTAATTGAACTACTTATGAATTGCCTAAGTTTAAGGGGTACAGCTACCTGCTTGCATTGGTCGTGTATAAATGCTCAGCTATCCTTGCTCTAAACTTTTATTAGTAGATATCCTGATGCAGAAACTACTTGTACTAGTTTTTCTTTTATTTTTTACTAAATTTGCTGCATTTTCCGTAGATAAAAATAAAACCTTAACCGATTTAGCAAAATAATTAAGAATATGGCAATTCCAAAGTGAACAGCTTAAAATTAGCAAATTGGGGTTTGGAAAATGCGAGAAAAAAACTGTCTAAATTGAGAAATATCTAAGATATGCAAATATTTAAGAAAAAAAAATTTGTTAAGAAATAATTTGTTACTGGTACATATGTAGTGATCCTAACCAAGTTCGAATAAAATACTCAAAAGATGACGAACTCATTTCAAAACCCTAAACACTTAGTTCCGGAATAAACTCAAAAGGTGGCGAACTCATTCCATAATAAATTTTTTTTTTATTTATAGAATCTTCTCATATAAGAACTAACAATAAGTGCAAAAATCTTAATGATAACTAAGTTTTGTTCAGTTTTTCTTTTCAAACTGATCTGCGATTAAGCGTCCCGAAAACCGGATTCGCTGGATTGGTTAGTCCTTTCGATGAAGCCGGGATCGACTGTTGAGCTGCGTTAGATCTCTCGCTAGGTGGTTAGGATGCGAGGAAAGCTTGCTGCGATATTTTTTCTTGAGTTCCGTAATTGTACATCTCTTTAGATGTTTTCCTTCCGAACATACCATGATGCTCCAGTGATGGTGCTCAGAATCTTTGATTGTGCTCGCTGAACGATGTCAATATTGCTGTTGCTGGCATTTCGCTATAGTTGTGGGCCGTAGGTCGAGCTTGGTTTTAATATCGAATTGCAGAGTAGGACCTTGTGGCGCAGGCTGAGCGAGTAGTAGAAAAATTGTTCCAATATTTTTATATAAATTCAGCAAATACCCAAGGTTCCCATGACTGCTATAAATTTGGAGGTAAAACATAAAAAAATAATAATTTTTTTTACTTTCCTATAAACTAACTTTCTTATTGCAAGGATTCACGTAATAATTCTTAAAGTAGCAAGTTTTAGTATATAAAGTAATAAAATAATGTATAGAATTGTAATAAAAATATATATATACCCTAAGGGACTTTCTTATAAAGAACTTTTTCGTTGTAATTTTTCTTCGAAGAAACGAAAAGAAGCTTACTTTTTATACAAGAATCAAAATAGAGAATATATAATAAGCCCGACTAAATGAGGGCTTGTAGTTTAACACATGAAATCGAAAAAATCATTAATCGTAATATGTATATTGTTTTTTATTTCAGATTCTGGCGTATGAAGCTAACATAGTGAGAGCCAGGTAAGTCTTCAAATAATTATTAACTTAAAAGCTTGCTGTCTTAAGAGAACAAAAGGAACAATTGTACTGTTTGTCCAGACAGCTGTTGGAAAATATTTGCAAATATCATAAAATTTTTGCACTTTTCTTGAATATCATATATATATAATCGCTTTGAGTGCAATTTTGTGCGTAGAATTGAAATCCATCGTTACAATTAGGGTATCACAACAGTTTGTTGAAATATTTTGGGGCACTCAATATATGGCGATTTAAGGCGGCAAAAAATTGAACTGCCAGCCAAGGCGCACCATTTAGAAGCAATTTTTCGCTTTAATTTGCAATTTCTGGCAATCAATTACGATTTTGTACCCAAAATTATGGTTATTCAGAGTGGGACATTTTTTCCCATTAAAATGATGATAATGTCAATTATGATTTTGTTCTCAAAATTATGGATATTCAGGGTTGAAGATTGCTGTCCGTTGCTCCAAAAATGCAAGATTTTGAAATAGTTCTGACCAGGGGCTGCATGCTTCTAATAAACCATAGCACTCTTGAGATAGTAATCATATCAAGCTTGAAAGAGCGCATAGGATAGTCACCGCATAATATTTCAAGTGTTCCTAAGCATAACTTGCAGCCAAGCTAACATCTGCGGTAAGAGTATCTAAAAGTTGTCACGCAACAGCAAAAGTTTATCTTTCTACTTGTTATTTATTTTCGATTTTTGTTGTCTTTGTTTTTGGAGGTGTATCTTTTGTCTTTTAAGCAACGGAAGTTTAAAAATAAAAACCGCTGTAGTATTCCAGGATTAGGCGACAGCCCTTTCCCCTTGCCCAAGAAGACACAACACACAACGTATCTATATCTTTTAATTGTGACACGTGATGCAGTTGCTGGGTAAGAGTTGTAATAGAAAGCTGACAATTAATCTCCCAGTGCCATGTGTGCGCACTTTCGAAGCCTTCCCTGGTATAACTCATAGTAGGTAGATAGTCTTGAATTTCGAATTAGAGAAACTCTATGCACTTGGTTATGTTGTGAGTGGGTGGCAAAAAGTAGAAGAAGTAGCGGAGAGCAGATAATGCATTTCGCGGCAAGTTGCAAACAAACAAATAAACAATTCTACAACCATGCCCTGGGGACTCATTAAAACATATGTTTTGGTATGCATTTCAATGGCTAAATGTTAATCGATATCATTTGGAGATGCTAAATAAATAATTTATGCATAAATTGTGAAAATTTATTAACCCAAAAAAGTGTAGAAGTCTGTCATAACTCAATGTAGGGCTTGACACAGAAGATTTAGTCGCAACACGTGAGCGAAGTTCATATTTATAAATAATAATAATTATGTGGCCAAGGAGGGGGCGCGCAACAGTTGTCTGCCACATGTCGCTGTGGGAAGCTGGGCAGGAACTAGTTGCCTCGCGTGTAACGCTGCCAGTAGCTGCTTAGAGCGCGTCTGTTTGTGCGCTTCTCCCAAATTTGTTTCTCAGTATTGTCACCTTTCGCCAAAGTTGTTGATAATAATGATTTCCCTACAGAGTGCTCAACGTCTGTTTTCACTTTGATTTTTCTGTAGTATTTTGAGTTTTTCCCAATTTCCAATTGGTTTTGTTTTCGGAATTGATGGGAACATTTTCGTGTGGGCTGCAGGTTTGTGTCTCCGCTAGCGGCAGCGCTAATTGGATGCCCTAACTTCTGATTGGAGCCGCAAGGCATGTTGTGTGTGTGTGTGTGTGTGTGGCAGCTGCAACATTGACGATTCCTAAGGACTTGCAGGCTGCACATAAATCTTATATAACTGCCACACGGCTGAGTTATATATCTTACTTATTTACTTCATCTTTACAAACAAATCGATTATTTGCGCCCAACAACAATTGCTTGAAATCAATAAAAATGACTTATGTTGCTACTCTAGTCTCGTTGATATCTATCGCATATCTCTTGGGCTATGCCTGGTTATCTCTGTTGTCACGCGTGTGTGTGTGTATGTGTGCGTGTGTGGTATGTGGCACATTGTCCGAAAATGAAAATGTATTGAAAATGTGGCACCAACACATTGCCTAAATGGGTAGCCAAGTGACTTGTGTATTTCAGATTCATTTATATGAAAATGATGACAATTATTTACACTTCACTTGAGTTGGGGGCCTATTGTGGAGCAGAGGTACATAATAAGATAACTTAGGTAATCAACGTACAAGCGCATCTTGAAAGCTGTAATATATTTATTATATGATTATAGAAAGAAATTCTTTTATGTTTAAGGAAATCTTTAAGAAACAATGGCAATAAACTTCTCTTTGGTGACCTTAAGTTGTTTTTCAGACAAAATTTGATTTCTGCTTTTATGAGATTAATATTATGTGTGGCTATCGACGATCTTTGCAATTTGAGCACACAGTTTTTGTAGAGAATAATCGAAAATCAAAGCGCATTTTGTTTTTTTGAATATTTTTAAAACTGAAATTGGGCTCTCTTAAATAAAATAATATATATTTGCCAGCCTAAAATTTTAAAACAAATAATAAAACATACTTAAAATCTCAAATTAAACAAATTTATTATGTGTTAGAGATATTATTGTAGAAGTCGAATGTGCATCTGTAGGACAAATGTAAAGTTTCACACTTTGGGTTCCATTTTATGGAAATAGTTTCGGAATTTAATGCTTCTGGAAAAAGAATAAGTGTGAATTTTTCGTTACTTTCAAAAAATGCTTTACTTTTTTTTACTAAAGTTTCTAAAATAAAATGAATTGTTCTGTTACACAAGTTTTTGCCACCTTTGTCGGATTAGTGTTCTTTGATAGACTTTTAAAACTTTAAACTATTGCACTTCGCTTGGCAGGGTGTTCGGGTTTGTCGTTACATTACATAAGTCCGCCAGTTTGCTTTTGATTTTTTTTATATTTTTAATGATATATCTATTATTGTCAAAAATAAAAAACATTGTTTAGTCACAGATTACCTTGGTAAACGTCTTCTAATTGTCCCTTTTTCTTGCTATTGCACGGAGTTCGCTCATTCTGCCTCCACTGTTCTGCGCCAGGTCATTTTTGGTCTGTCCCTAACTCTGGAACCTTGAAGATTCCACTCCAGTACAGCGTGAGGAATTTCTTTGGAGTTTTTGCGTAAATACCATCCGTATTTGCGCTTCAACGGGTTTTTGTTTTTTTTGTCCACAGTCGTTGGTTCAATATAGTTCTAATCCAAAAGAATCGTAATTTGTTACGCAAACAGAGATTAATAAATGTTTATAGTGTCTTAGTTGTTGAAGCCCCAAAATTGCTTTAGCATCGTAAAAGATTTTGTTTCAACAAATCAATATTTTTATTATTTTTTTTTTGGTGGAACACGCATCCTAAAATAAATATATAAAAAAATACTTTGACAAACAAAATTCAATTAGAGCAGAACAAAAATTATCCAAGATCTTGAAACTGAATAACTTCACAAGTTACCCCAAAATGTATATACAAAAGCGGAGAGATAATGTTTAAAATATTTTTTGCATGAATAATATGAATAACCATAATCGATGTTTTTATTTTGAAGCGTGATACATGACTAAATATTTGAAAATTGGTGAGAAATGCCAGCAGTAGTGAGAAACCCCCTGTTCTAATTAAAATAGTTTTTATTGGTAGGGTTTTTGTTTAATAGTTTCAATATTTTATTTAGAATTTTTGAGTTTCGATGACAATCCCTATATAAGCTTTTTCGGCAGAACTTCTTCTCCGTAGCTAGCTTCTTCGAAATTCATCAAATCGAACTAATAATTTATGAAGTGATTTGTTATAAGATAATATTTTTTGGAACCAGAAAATATGATTAATATTTTTTATAAAAACCCAGAAGTAGGCGTTTGTAATGCATAATTTGAGTAATATTTAAGCTCTTAAAGGTTTCAATATTATTGGAAGTATTCAATGCATATTTTTCAGAAAACAAAAGACAAAAATTCAAATTTAAAGGAATACTTAAATCTTGAAGCACTTAAATTGTGAAAAAATTAATTATTTCTAAAAATAAACAACTCTTACAATAACAATTCCACAAATTCCACTTTTTTTTCAAAACTTGAAAACCTCTCCAACAATATACACACAATAAATAAGAAAGTCAAATTATTCTTTAATGTATCTAATTCCCGTCAAGCTACAGGTGAGCTCTTGAAACCACAATACACATAAAGTAACTATTATTTTGAGATGAATATCTATGGATTGTACTTACCACAAACAGTAGGAGCTATAATAATAGAAATGATATGATATAAGAAATTGTATCTTGTGTGGGTGAAAGTCAAAGCCGCTTAGCTTCAATTTAACTTCAGCTTTAAATTCACCTACAATCGGGCATTTTTGTAATTAATAACTCATTTTGGCCAATTGAAAAGTGAAATTCCCGTAAATTGTGTTAATTGCAAGAAAAAAATTAAAATAAATAACCGAGCCCAAACAAATACAACAAAAAATAAAAACAATTGTTAAATTACATCACTACGAATGAACGAACATTGGCAATTTGAATGCAAATGCGAAAAATACCAAATAAACCAAAAAAAAAAACAGAAATACAACAAAAGTCAAAACTAACGATTTGGCCAACAACTTCCGCCATTATGGCCAAAATTGCATTGTAATACAAAAAAGAGCTTAGCCTATATGTAAAAATGTAACAGTAAGTCGCCTTTAAGTGCGTTTTAGTGCAACTTTATTTCTAGCTTTTCAGCAATTTCGAAATTTCCAAGCAGCAGTGGTGGTGGGCGCTAAGGGGGCGACAAGTGCAGACGACCATGAAATTGTTGTCCTGGAAAAACCTATAGTTAAGTTCTTCGGGTTCTACATAATGCTTTCAAGACACTGCGTATCATTATGTGAAGTGTGCTCTGCAGTTCTTGGAAGTCCCAGGCCATTCTTATTTCAAGCGTCTTGGGATATCCAAAATCGTGCGATTCCGTAAGAAACTTAATATCCTCAACTAGTGCAGCGTCTGCGGTCCTACGACACAATTTGCTTGTATGATCCCGACTAGTGCTAAAGATTCCTGACGAATTAAACTCTGGTAAGAGATAAAAGCGCCTTCGATTGTGAATTTAATCCTTTACTGATGCCAGAAATATTATTTTATGGTTGTGACCCGTACTAAGCCTGAAGACATTTAACTTTTTTTCCTTGTTATTCCGCTTGGGAACTTAGGGCCCATTTAACTTTATTCCTTGTTATTTCGCTTGGAAACTTAGGGCCTCTACTAGAGCCTTCCAACGATGCGTGTTTTCCGCCGTGTTTAGCTCTGTGCCATGTTGTGTTCGCCTGAGTCAGTTCTTAAACGATGACTCCTCTCCAGCTTGCCTTTGATCATCCGATTCGTCTGCTACCTTGGGGATTCCAGTCCAGTGCCATTCTGACACTACTGTGAGCATGCCCAATCCACGTCCAATTTTTCTTCCTTATACACCATTGGGGGCTCGCCCTTATATGCTCACCCCGCATATAATCTTCAAGCATTTTTAGTAACTCGGGAAATTCTTAACAATTTCAACCCTAAGATCCTTAATTATTGACTACTGTTCTTTAATATTCCTAGACATACTTCACTAGATTTCAGGTTACTTCCGATTACTACTTTTGCAGTTAATTGCACTACGCTGCTATCAATGCCCTCAGGCAATTCTTGCCTCGTCACGATATGTTATGTTCTCGCTTAGATTAAACAAATGAAAGAGCTTATAGAACGGCCTTGAACCAGTTGAAGAAACCTAGTGCTCCCGTAATTAAACCACAAATTTCGAATAGACAATTTCTTCCCACCTATGGGATCACTTAAAAAAATAAATAAATTTTTTCCTAAAAATTCAGTTCTCGCTTTCTCACGAACTAGCTCAAGATCCCAATATGTCCACATTAATCTTTTTCTTCTATATACATATGTCTGTAATTTCTTATAAATAATTTTGAAATTTTTATGGAAATTTTTCCATATAACCACATTTCCTGATATTGCAAATCTCAGATTTGGGAATAGGAAGCGTATACGAGAAAATACGATCTTTGCCAACAAGTAAGATCCACAAAATTTGTTTTTCCCAAAGTTTTCTGTGAGAAAAATCTATAAATATGCCTTCACAAGCTTTCGTTATACAGATTATCTACATAGTACGACATAAATTTCTCACCACTATTGATTCTACAAAAATAAGAACAAAAAATTTAAGGATGCAGTACATAATTCCTTTAAAACGCATTGTACATGTGTTGATCTTAAAAGATATCGGGGATGGTATTATATAGAGTAAGCAAACCAAAGAAAATTCACAAAAGCTGTCTCAGATCTACAGAGTGCCTTAAGCAATAAGATCTTAGAACTTATACCAGAAAGTCTTCTATTTAAAATAAGGTGAGGATTGCAGAGGCGACAAAAGCACCGCCTCAGGCACTTAGGCTAATAGGCCCATTGTGCCAATGATATAAGATATTGCAGGAATTCAAATTTTCATTCCCAACTAATCTCGTTGCCCAGATTTTCTATATAGAAGGCTGCCAGTTTTTAACTTTTTTTTATCGTAATATCTTTAGATTCAGAAAAAAACCATATATTCTTACCCCGTTTTTTCGATATTTTGGCCACGCCACCACTGCCAACAATTGCCTGCGAAACACCACCAACAACAACCACAACATGGCTTACAACCATATTTGCAATATGTGTAACGCATGGCCAATTCCAATTCCAATTCCGATTTGGTATTTATAGCCTGACATTTGTGGCAACAAATGGCAAGCAGTAGGCAGCCAAAACTCTAGCCAGGAGTTAACATGTGCTACCCCTCTCTACCTCTAAAAAAAAAACAATTCATGTTGTCAAAACCTCCTCGCCGATGTTGTTGTTGCCGTCGTTGTTGTGGGTTGCTCTGCACCTGCGATCAACCGAAAATTTACAATTGTAACCATTTTTGGATTTCCACTTGGCTTCAATGAAGATGTTGTTGCTCCTGTTGGAGATGTTGTTGCCACAGATGATGATGATGTTCTTGTTGTTGTTGCTGCTGTTGTTATGGGCATTTGTTTTGTTGTGCAACAAATGTTGCACTGAAAGTGAAACGATAACAACGAGATGTCGCTTCCAGTTTTATCGAATTAACAGCATTTGTAGCTTACAACTGTTATTTTGTGTTTTACCTTACTTATAGAGGTCATTGCGGCGTGTGTTTGCACTAAAACTCAATTCTGGGAAGACACAAACGAGGCCATAAAGCACCAAAGACAAGTTCAACAGCTACGAAAGCAACAACCTGAAAGTCAACCTGAAAGTAAAGCTCAGTGAAAAGAGTTGGCGAAGTTGTCATACACTAGTTGTACGTGAAAGCTCTATAATGAGGGCGACTAGACGTAGGCAGACTTCACTGATTGTATTATGATCTTAAAACGGACTGATATGCTCTCTATGTTGAGAGACATTATAGAAGAATTCTACTTGATTTTAACTTGGGAAAATAGGATTCAAATTCTAGCTATGTAGGAGGAAATCCAATCTTCCTTCATCGTTTTTAGAGACGAATACGCTGCCATACAATAATATCCATAGATAAACCAATTTTGCTTAGAAACAGAAAACAAATCATTAAAGATAAAAAATATATTCGTCTACTATATGTCGTCTACCGAACTTTAAGCGGATAAGCCTTCTTGAAAACTAATGTACAATGGAAATAGGTAGATCTAAATTTAAAAACCCCCAAAGTTAAGAAATCTTTAATCTTTTAGAAGCTATATTCGCATTGAAGTACGGTTTGCCTTAATTTAAAGTAAACTACTATATAAGATGCGTATATTTTCCAAAAAGTAAGTTTAATTTAATGTTACCAGAAACACTTACACCAAGAACTATTGTATCTAGAACTTACACGTCAACTTTTCTTTTCAAAAGTATTTTTGTTTAACTGCAACTAAGCCAAAGGCCTAGGCTTGCCAATATCTAATGGCTTACCGAATATTTCAAGCACGTAATGCTATAGAAACGGAAATTCATCTTTGATGAATCTTTATCTTTATTTTCTACTATGACTATTTCTGCCGATTTTCGAAAATATATAGTAAGTTTATACGCTTCTTATAGTCTTCGGCTGTACCTACGACAAGACAACAAAAACCAAAATTTCGAATTTTTGCAGATTTTTTTTGAAACGTAATTTTCGAATGATTTATTCGAAATCTTTGAATCTTTCGCTTGTTCTACAACAAATTAACAAAGTAATACAAATTCGTTTTCATATTTGGGCCTGCCACTTCTTCTACTACAAATCAACAAAAGCATAGTTCCCGAATTTGCAATTTCTGCAGTTTTCAGAAAACGTTAATTCTTTGTATTATTCTAAAAGTTTTTGATCATCTTCTTCTAAAGATTAAAAAGTGCCTTCTAAACGTTTTTCATCATCATCTTTAGGTCTGCCGCTTCCTCCACGCAACAATAAAAACACACTAAGAAATTCTGCACATTTCATAAATCGATAGTAATCTTGCAAGAAAATTTTACAAATCTTCTTAATAATTTTCCAATAATCTTACAGTCTTCCGTTGCATTTATGGTAAATTAACTAAACTGTACGAGTTTAGAATTCCTGCAGATGACAATTATTTTGTAGTTTCCACAATAATTTCGCTCATCATCTTTGGGTCTGCTATTTCTTCTACTACAAATCAACAAAAGCATAGTTATTCAGTTAAAATTTCTGCAAGTTTTTGAAAACGTTAGTTATTTTGTAGTCGTCTACTAGCAATTTTTGGTCTTCCGTCTCTTGTCTGACAAATCAATTGAAAAATAGTAACTCGAGTTAAGAATTTCTAAAGCTTTCATAAAACTTGTCTTTCCAACGTTTCTCTTAACAAAAATATAGTTACCCATAGTTCTACCACAACTCAGCAAAAATAAAGCTAACCGAATTTAGAATTTCTACAGACTTTAGAAACCGAAGTTATTTTGCCATCTTTTAATTGTTTTCTCCATCAACTTTGGGCTTTCTTCCAACGCAAATCATCTGAAAACATTGCTACCCTTCGTAAGAGCATAAGACTAAGCAACAAGCAGAGCGACACGCACCATTTCAAAGTTCAAAAGGAAACAAGCTGCACGAATTCGAGACTCTGTTTCAAGAGTCAAGTCAACGTCTTGGCCAGAAGAGACCAAAGTGGAAGAAAACCAAAAAAAAAAAAGTTAATTTTATTTTACAAGCGTACAAATTAAAAATGCCCAAGTCTGCGCTTTAATTAGTCAAACTCGCGCCAAAGACGTCTACAACAAAAGCAACAAAAACCACAACAAAATGCTGGCGACGCACGAACCAAATAACCAAAACCAAACCGAAAAAACACCAGAAACGTTGAAGCCATGGTTACGGCCACGGCGACAACTTTGTCTGATTGCCGGCAACTTCTTGGTATTCAATGAGATTGTCGGAGTGTCTTGACTTCCGTTGCAGTGGCAACACACGCACACCACGGCACACACACACTTGTCACCGTTTTTAGTCTAATTTTTTTGTTGTACATTTCAAAATGAAATAAAATCTGGCCATTTCGGATTTATGCGTCAAGTTTTGGTCAAGACAACTTTGTTGCCACTTGCCCCTGCCACACTTAGGGCCAGCCACTTTGCTGCTCGTTTTACAACTAAATTTTCTTGTAAAATAATTTCGTTAAATTTTTACGATTTCTACCAGCAACAACAACAACCACATAACAGAGTCATCCAAGCGATCTCAATCATAATTCTGATGAACTTGTAAATGGAGTAACAAGTGGAAATATCAAACGTGTCCAGCTACCGCAAGAGCTTCGCTTTGATTTTTATGGAGCACTAACTTCATGGAGTAGCATCATGGCATTTATTTTTTTTATACTTTTTTTTGGATTCTATGAATTGAATATTTTGGTTTTAAACGAAACGAAGCAGTACAAAAAATGAGATATTACAGCACAGGTTAAGATTAATTGCAGATGATGCGGGGTTAGATAAATCTTTGAACGTGACCAGCGTGATGATTTACATAATTCATGTAACCAACGCAGTCAGCAGATGAATGGAAAGAAACTGCAAAGATGTTGAGCACAACAAACGTTGATAGTTCACTTGTTGGCGTATTAATTTTGAAAATAAAGTTCATGGGGATTGTCTGGGCAGCAAGATATAGTTATAGATAAAGCAAGGGCTGAAGTTGTGAGAAGGGGAGTGAGGAGTGGAAAATAATTAATAGTAAAGAAATTTCTTGAAATCGCAAAATTTGATCGAAGTGGTGGTCATGGAACAAGATATTATCGAATTAGGCTTTTATAGCAGATTAGCTGAATCTGAGATACAAAATGTGCATCACTAGGTTTTGGAATAAAATTAAAAAAAGCCAGTATTTTGAACTAAATATGAAAATATATTTGGGACTGTACAAGATCTTAAGAAGCTTGAAGCAAATTATTTCTCTTATAATGGGTGATTTTTTAAGAGCTGGCTACTCTGTCAGCTTGTACGCTTACAGCTTTGAAGGACATTTGCACTGCAAAGTCAACTAAATAGAACTCAAGGAGCAGATGTTACGGACCTGATTCAGATTGTAGTAAGAGGTCACCAAGAAGATATGCCTTGATAACTGGTATGATAATTGCAAAATTTGTTGGTCTATTTTATAGCCGACAGCCATTTCTTAAAGCAATTTATTTCTCTTATAAAGGGTGATTTTTTAAGAGCTGGCTACTCTGTCAGCTCGGACGCTTGCAGCTTTGAAGGACATTTGCACTGCAAAGTCAACTCAATGGAACTCAAGGAGCAGATGTTACAGACCTGATTCCGATTGTAGTAAGAGGTCACTAAGAAGATATGCCTTGATAACTGGTATGATAATTGCAAAATTTGTTGGTCTATTTTAGAGCCGAGAGCGATTTCTTTGAAGAATTTTAATCCAATAAAGATTATAACTGCAAGCAAATATACAACTTTCTTTATCGAAATAAGTATGATTTCTGAAATCTAGAAGTGCCTCTTATCGTGTAGGACTCATTTAAGCTTAATCCAACACAATCTGACGTATTAGTTAAAAAGCCAATTTGAGAGTATATTCCAACCCAAACTAGGGGTCTCTCTAAACTAGCTTGACTGTTCCATTGTGTTGTCAATTGACACCATCTTTCAAGATGATGGAAAAAAAAGAATCATTTTTTTTTAATATCAAAAGTATAAATAGCTTTATATATAGAACGTAATTTCGTAATTTTTTGCCATTTTGATTTAAAAAACAACAAACGCATAAAATTCGGACAAACTTGTGTAGTTTCTTTGGTTTTTTCTTTTCAATCGTTAGAACTATATAATTTAATATTTAAATGAATTCCAGCGATGATATGTTGCAAAATCGTAATACTTGACAATATAAGCTGAGTTCGCTTTTAAACTAAGCATAAGCGAAAAAGGGTTCACAACAGATTCAGCAAATATTAATTCATAATATAACAATTTTTCATAAATTAATTTGTTAAATTTTTGGAAAGTTCCATCCAATGATTTTTTAAGAGCTTGCCAGATTAAATTAAAGAAGAAAAAAACAAATCTTAGAATATACTTTTTATTTCTTGGCGAATAAATTATTGTTCTTTTGGATTTCGAAGTAATTAGTTTTTTTTAAAAGACAGCATTGAGTTTTAAATGCATACTATTTATAATTGCTTCACGCCAGGCCTTAGGGTATTACACATTAGGTGTTATCTGCGTATTCCTTAGCAAGATCAAGGGATCCAGAGACTTCATGTGGTCCAGCAGTTGAGTAGCAAGTGCTACGTTTTGGTAGTCCCAAACCATTTTTAAGGCTATATTTTAGAAACATTTTCTAGAGAACGATTCCGAATATTTTTGGGGTTTAAAAAATTAACGTAATTTAGAAAAATATTGTGTCGGAATCAATACAATTTATGGTTTAAAAATTTGTTCATGCGGATGTTGGCTGAAAGAAGTTCATGAGCTGCGCACAATTGGCATTCCCTCTGCGGCATAACGGTGGCACTCTCACCGTTTATTCTCACTAATTCTTCAAAAAATAGTCTTCCGGTCTAGAATCACATGATATAGCCGGCCAATTAATCGGTCCTACTGACCACCGAATTCGCCATGCGTCGCTTACTGTGTGGCATGTGGCACTATGTTGTTGTAAGCACATCTTAGCCAAGTCAAGTTCCTACCATTTTGACCACAAAAAAAGGTTCTAAAAATCGTATGTAGCGCTTCCCATTCACTAAAACAAAGCGGCTTTCGCTGTCTATAGAAAAATATGGCCTAATAAATCTGATCGGCTTCTGCTTGCTCTTCAGTGCAAATGCGCCTATTTTATTTATTCAACAAGAAGTGAGAAACGATACTTGTCTCAGGGATACAGAATTTTGAATATAATTTACTAATTTGTAAGATGGTTTGTTAGTTAATAGATGTTTCTTTCTAGATCAAACTGAACGTATTTCACAGTCACACAAAGCAAGCAATTTGCTTTTGTAGTTAAAAACAGTTTTGCCAAAAAATAAGCTGCTAAAAAATCACCCTTTACTAACAAGTTTTCAAAGATTCAAAGGATTTTTAGATTAAGTAGTAAAACAAGACTGAATATTCAATTATCATATTTTTTTTATTCCTGTAGAATACACAAGTTCATGATCTCAACTTTTCGTTACCAACTCAAGCACATCGAACACCTCATGATTGGCACTCACAAAATGTCAACTCCAGACTTTATGCTCAATTTCATAATCAATTGAAATCTACATAAAAATCAATTTTCCATGTACAACATACACCATAGTCTAACCTCACATTACTCTCTCGCTGTCTCTTAAGTTTCCCATGTAGATCTTACGATAATTTTTCCCCCGAAACGTCTGTCTCAATGACCAAACAAGTTGACAAAATTGTCAATTTAAAAGAAATATGTAAATGATAAAATTGCTTAAATCGCCAGCTCATAAATCAAGCAAGACAAAACCAAAAACGATACGAAAACAATGCTCGATTTCACTGCCAAAAGCTTCACCTGCCCCAAAGACAATGTCCGTTAAATGGCGTTGACAATGGACATTTCGACGGACAGCTACAGAGCATATGAGGGGGGTCCCAGACATCAGACAAGTAAGTACAGCAACTCAATTGTCGGCACTTGTCGCCTGACACTTGAAACGATTCGGAGACACACAGAGCGGGTAAGGGAGAGATTCAGATTCCGAAAGAGTTGAATCGGTTGACTACGGCGGGGGTGCATGTTCGTCCAATAATAATGAAAAAAAAAGCTAAAGAGGCAAAGTGAATATATCATGACAGCATGACATGACAGAAAATATTGTGATTTTCACATTTCGTTGTATTTACTCAACATATATATTTTTTTTTAAATAAAAATTATATATTTATATTTAAGATTTTTTTATTATTTTTCATATACGATTTAATTTACAGCGCGAAAGCCGACAGGCGCGCTGACAGAATTTTGTTTAAGCCTAAACGAGCCGACATAACGTGATGATGATGATGTTGGATTTCGTGATCATCTTGATGGTTTTGGATGATGCCAACTGGACAGAAGAATTGCAAAAAATAAAAAAAAAGCAGTCCAGACGTGCAGACACAATAACTGCTAAATGACATGTCTGCATCATAAAACTGTTTTAAGATGAATTTGCAGTTTCTTTTAAGTTTTGTTATTATTATTTATAATACATTTAAGGTGAAGGAAGATAGGGAGTATATAGATCAATGTAGGTGTTTGTAACAAGTAGGCAGAACGGGGTTAGTTGTAGATTAGACTTGAAGAAAATTACAAAGTTTTTTTTTATTAAAATTAAGCGAGCTCAGCTAATGCTGGAATGATGCAAGCATTGGTGCAAAAACTACGGAAATCGTTGGTGAAACAATATAGGTACATCGAACTTTTATTCTGAAAAGTTATTAAGTTACAACTAATTTTCTAAAAAAATTTCATGTAGCTTTCATCTAGAATTCGAGATAAATAAGCCTAAAGTGTAAATAATCGAAGAACCAACTACAGTTGGGAATTGCCATTTTTGGATGATTCTCCAAACATAAATTTAGAAGAAAAATAGGGTGCGCTCTAAAGGCCAATATAGCAACTGCAGGCTATAATTTTGAATACGTTTGTCTTAAAACTTTTCTGTAGGAAATCTTGAAAACGAGTTATATGGGCAAAAATAAACATCTAAATAGTAGAGGGCCCTATGGTTAGCGAAAATCTTCTTTCTTATGATTCTGAAAACGGAAGTAGGACCTAACTTCACTTGGCGTGACCAACTGGAGAAGGCGCGCGCAAAGCAGGGGCGCCTGGCGAGAGTTGGTAAGGTCGGCTGTAACTCGATAACGAGTTGTGAAGACCAAACAAAGTAAAGAAAGTAAGTAAAAGCGGAAGATTGGAAGAAAACTGCAGAAAACTTTGATATAGTTAAATTGGCGCACTCCATAGGAATGTATGGGGTAAATTTTGAGCATTTTTTGCCTTAAAACTTTTTTGTAGGTCATTCAGAATTTGAGAATCAAGATTCTTCATAATGCAAATTCCCTTGTAGCTGAAAATTACACTTTTGGACTTAAAATCCTTGCATGAATCTCTAAAAATAAAAAGAAGAACACTAGGTAAAAATTTGGCGACAGTAAATTGGCGTGTTTGCCAGATCAAACTTATAGTTATTATAGATATATAGATATTATAGATACGAAGCAATCTTCGTCTTACAACGAAGCTCAGTAGACCTAGGCAGCACTGCTTTTTCGCGCGACTTCTCAAGTGAGTAATTTCCATATGAACCCAGAGAAATGGGGGTTCCATAAACATTGTAACAGGCCTGGAAGTAGGTTTATATAGTAAATATATCAAAAGCTTTCTAAGCCTATTAATTCATATTTAGAAATTTTTAAGAATTCGAATTCACAAAACGTTACTCCGAAAATGACTCAAATGCTTTCTTGGCCTATTAATTCATATTTAGAAATTTTTTAGAATTCGAATTCAGAAAACGGTGTTAGAATTCGAACGTTTTTCTGAAAATGACACAAATGTTTCAGTTCGTAATCTTTATTCAAAACTAGCACAATAATTGTGAAGTTGACAATATATCAGAGTTAAACAGTGTATACCCTAGTCGACTAACTTCTATAACTTCTTTACATTTTCTTAAAACCTTCTTTTTTTATTCTGCACGCTTTCCGCGCTTGTCCATGCATATTTTTTGATTTAATCAGTGCGACGTCTCCTCTAAACGAGATGAGTTCCCCCGAATGCAACTTATACGCTTAATTGTTGCTTTTACCAACATTTTGTTCCAAAACAAATCGAAAGACTTAAGCCACAAACTTGTGCCGCACACACTTGACCCACAGCACAATGAGCAGCATTAATTTTGAACGCTTTCCCAAAAAGAAACTTCAAACTCTGAAAAAAAAACGAGCACAAATTAAGCCGAAAAATAATTTGCACAGTGCCACACACATGGCCAAAACAAAAAAGAAACAAACAAACAAATACAACATAATCGCCGCTTGCTTTCTTCATTCGCTCTGACATCTTAAATCAATAGATTCCAGCTAGCAAGACAATGTCCATTGAAAGTAGACGATGTAACTCTCAGATAACCCACAATTTTCACTTGTTTTGTTGGAATTCGATGTGTTTTATTTTTCGTCTTCTATAATTGCAAGTGTCTGTTGCTTCTACTTGCTACCTGTTGGGTGTTCCGTAGTTTTCTAAAGATTTTGCAATGAAGCCGTAACAATTATACGCTTCCAAACAAAAGCAAACATTGTTCAACGAAGTTGTACGTTGACTTGCTGCACTGCGTGAGAATTTGTTGGATTTGAGCCACAGTAGCCACAGTAGACTGCTAATGGCTAATTTATTTGGAAAGATTGAACCCACGCCTCACAACAAGGCGGCTAACTGTGTCTGCTCTCAAAGAGGCGTTTGTCTTGGAATTAAGTGGAAATTTTGTGGTTCAGGTAGCGCAGCTTAAGGTGATGAGGGAACAACAGTTTGTTTTTTTTTTTGGGTTTCTTAATAAATTTATTAGCGGAAGACTGTTGCAAAAAATGTTTTGAAGATAAGCAAGAAAAAAAAATGCTGTATGACATAAGCTAAACAGTTAAGACAGCACTTGAATTGAAACGAAACTAAGTTATGCTAAGGATGCACATTTGCACATGGTTATGATGGCGTGATTCTCTTCTAGAATCGCTGTATTCATGGGGTATCTTCTCGATTTTACTTATTTTAGATATAACATTTGAACATATAATACTGTTAGGCATTTTCGGACAGAGATAGTCGACAGAAATGAGCAGTATTTGAAACTCTAGGGTGCCAAAATTCAAAGCTGGCTCTGCCTCTGCTTTTCTTCAAACTACTTTTTGCTGCGTAGAAACTTGATCTCTAGTGTGTAGGATATTTGAAGTTTATTGAGAAATACTAAGTTCTTTTTTAATTTTTTTTTTCCTTTTTTCCGCGTAGAATCTCAATCCAAGGTCAGAAATGCTGGTTCCAACACTGCAGGAATATTAGATATTTGATTAAATTTGTATGGATCTTTGAGGCATTTAAAAGTTATAACATGTATGACATTATAAATTCATACATAATATATTAAATTTCCTTGAGGTAACCGTCCAAAATGAGCAGGCCTTACAGACAATTCAACCAAGGTTACAAAATTTAGACTCTCTGTCAACCGGTCAGATCCAAAGAATCCAAGTGGATTCCATTTTACGAGTTCAAAATTAATGTGCACATTACTACACAATTGTCTGATATTTCAGGTTGTGTAGCAAAATTTTCACTATTTTATTTATAAATGAGCATTTACTTTTTTCGCCCATCAATATTCGAGGTTACAAAATATATACTATATTTTAAATATCATACTAAGCTTATCTCAAAATACTGAATCTATGGAGCAGTTCTCTGCAGTCTCAGCGTTCTACCGCAACTATTCGTATGTCGTCGCTGAGATCGATTTAAATAAAATGATCTTTTGGCATATTTTTTTGTATATTTTTTAGTTTTAAAAATGCTTTTACTCCGGGTGAAGGCTCCAGATCCAATAATTCCTTTGCATACGCTGCTGACTGTAAGATCTTTAAGGTGTTTATGTTGTGCCCTTAGGATTTATATAGATTTCCATAGTCCTTTTACGACGTTAAGAGGAATTTGCCCTGGAAAATGGGGTACCGCTCGTATTCCAATTATTCATATACGGAAGCTAAGAAACAGTTCTTGGTAAACTTATATCAAACAGTTTTGATTTTAAGTTCCAATTAAGAAACGCTAGTTTGAGAAGGCTTGAAGGCCTAAGAAGGTGATAAAGTATGCTGAAATGTTCGAAACTATTTGGCCTTCGAATAATTCTTAGGACAGCATTATTTGGAACAACTTTAGATTCCCACGGCAGTCGGTCCTACACACCGGAATTGATGCAGGTCCCGGCCTGCCCTTTGTTTCGGAAGCCCAAACAAACCCAGCAACATCTTTAGATATGGAAGCAGCAATGTCTATATAGATAGCTGTCACTTTGGTACAATATTTGTTTCGCTATGGAAACTTGCTGAGAAATACTCCCAACCCGATGACACAATTCAAATGATTTAGACTTTCGCTCTCTGTTTTCCTAAAAACCTCGCTTAAATTTCGCTTCAAATCATTTGGAGTATTTCACACCATCGTCTTCCTTGACAACCTTGTAATCCACTTAAAATTACTACAACAAATTTCTTTATACAATTGCCAAGAAAAAAAATAAAACTACAACTCTTCAAGAACAATAAAAACTATCTATAAATTTAATTGTAATCGAAATCACGATCTTAAAATGCGTGGGAATAAATTTTTGCGTGCGACTTAATTTTACATTTATAACAACAACAACAAATACAACAAAATAAAAGATTTTACGAAAATTAAAGTCAAGAAAAGCTGAAAAACTAATCGCAATATAAATATGAGACTATGACAATAAAAAAGTTTTATTTTAGTTTTTTGGCAAAATGACCCACAAAAAAAAAAGAAACACAAAATAAAATTGGGCAACTGTAATAAATTATCGAAAAACACGAAATGCTCCACTACAACAGCAACAACAACAAAAAAGATAATATATTATAATAAAAAATTTGAAGAAACAACCGAAAGCAAAAATAAACGGACGATTTGTGCAAAAATTCAAAGCACAAGATTAGCATCGCGCGCAAAAAAAAATAACTTGACTTTGGGTTGGAAGATGCCGACTAAGGAATATACTCTTGTCGCTAAGGCAAGGGCTGGACTATGCTGGAAGAGAAGAGAATTCCCGATAGCCAAAGCCGAATGATAGTATCTTTTATTACAAAGGATTTACTGAGACAAAAAATTCGAAACACCGACTTTCGGCTTTAGAGGCAAGTATCCAACTACTACGCCAACGATGCCTACAATACTCCTCGAATTCTCTTGCTAGTTCCAGGCAATTGTTTCGGGGAAGCAAGCCATCAATTAGTTTCTAAACAATCCCATTTTTATTCTAGAAAAAGTAAACCACGAAGCGTTGCCAAAACAAAATTAAAAAATGATTTAAGAGAATTTTGATAGGTTCTGTCATACATTTTTATGATCCTTGGCGTAAAATTGCCATAGACCAAAGATATTTCAGCGTAGTTGTAGAGAACCGGATCGAATCGGAAGCCAGAACAAGTACGCTACCACTAAGCTACCAACTTCCTAATATTTTGTAAAACTAAAAGTTTTTTCTCCCCAAATCTTTGAAACTTCGCCACTGCGCTCTGGCAGCTGTCGCATAGTTCAGCATAGACGCAACAAACTCTGCTGCTCTATAAATAACGGACATAACTATATAAAATGCAAAAAAAAATGAGTCTGCGAAGAGCGGGTACCAGCGAGCGGAGTGCAGGAATCGGTAGAATCGAAACTAGCGCAAAACTTTGGAACAGGTTCACACGCTCCCAAAGAACCAAAAAAAAAAAAAAAAGAATCCCAAAGAAATGTGTGCCGATTATTGACGTCGTTGTTGTTGGTGTGGTTGTTCTTGTATGCTGCATGTTGGTGTGGCAACTTCGAAACGAGGACCACCGCACAGTGGGATCGAGTTGAAGCTACGACAACAACAACAACTACAACAACATCACAGGAAGTGTAACAAAAATTGCCGCCGCAGCCGCTTAGCCCTTTTTTGCACCATCCTCAAACTACCTGGGAACAGTGTGCAGCGGCGTTGACGTCGACTGCGCTGCCTGGTCTTTGGACTGCGCGATTTCGCGGCTTGCTCGCCTTGAGATACATTTCGTTTAAAATTTTTTACGCTGTGCAACAAGTGAATGACAGGATAATCGTCGTCCTGTTGTACCTGTGCTGCTGCCTGCTTTTGTTTGTTTCTTGTTTGGCTCTTAAGAGGGTTCTCGCTGTTGTTGTTGTTGTTGTTGCCCTTTTTTGTGGCATGAGAATTCGCATAAAATCTCTTAATGCGAGGTTGTTCCTCTCGTGCGTCATTGTTGCCGTTGTTGTTGGCTGTCGTCGTTTGATGCGTGATTCGTGTTGATTATGCCGTAGTACCTGCTGCTCGCAGGCCATGGTTGTTGCTCTTATTTCACATGGCAGGTTCATTCAGTTCAGTGGCATTCAACAATTTTTCGTTGCAACAAGAATTTCTTATTGTATTTCGTAGTGTGAAATTTTTGCTTCATGGAAATTGCCTGACTAAATGTTCGGCCAGGCATCTTGTGGGAACAAGTGCAACCAAAATCACTTGCAGACGGAGAGCTACAGCCATATTACGTGCCGTGCCGGTCAATAACATGCCGCCGCCTGTGGCAAGATCGTGTGAATTTTTGGTAACAGCAAAAAAATAGCAGTTTGTTTGGCCATTTGCGGATAGTTAGACGTTGGCAAAGTGAATGAACGATATGTAAATTTCATATATGCACAAAATGTGTACAGATTGCTTAAGGATACGTGACGGTGGCACTGGGTCAGTTGACAATAATACGAAATGGAATTTGGTGCGAGGACAAGTAAGTACAAGCTTCGTTGTGGTTCTAAGAATTTGACTTGAACGTGGTCAAAGCAGCGCTAGGAATGAATGACTTACGCGATTTGAGTAGGGTAGCAGTTGATATTATGTTTGGAAGCTTCTATATCCCAACATTGACCACTGATGCAGAAGAAGGCGGCTAGCTACACTAATCTCATTAATTTATTTCAGCGAAATCCAAAGAATTTAGTCAACGATTCCTCTAAAGCGTGGTACAATAATTGCTTAGAATTAGAACTATGGATATGACTTCGATAAGTTAAAGATTATTTAGAATATGGCAGGTTTTATGTCAAAGAATGGACATCTTGCAAATATTGCTATTCTGTTATGGAATTTAGTGAACAATTCCTTAAAAGCGTGTTATAATTGCTTAGAATTGGATCAATTATCAATGGTAAAACTTAGAAAAGTCGAATATTATTCAGAATACGGCACGTATTATGTCAAAGCCTTGACATCTTGAAAATTTTGATATTCGCTTATACAATGTAAGTAACGATTCCCATTAAGCGTGGTATAATTGCATAGAATTAGAACTATCGATAAGACTTAGATTATAATTAATTATGATTAATATTATTCAGAATGTGGCCAAAGCTATTCGCTTATGGAAATTTGGGATACATTGAGAACAACCATCGTCGCATATACTAAATTTATTCGAAAAATGATCAATTCCCCCAAAGCTTATCCCTATCTCGGTGCTTATGCTTATAAACAGAACTGTCATATCTGAGCACAGAGAGAAGATAAATTATCGAGTGACTCTAAGGGTCTAGTACCATCAACGTTCTTTGAAGACTCCGCCATAACCGTCAACAATGAGCATTATTTTGCAATGTTTTTTTTTATCTTCGAATGAATTTTGACGAGGAGCTTGCGATATTCATCGGAATGGAAAACTACAAGATTTCTTAAAATATTATTATTCTGCAATGATTTATTTTATCTTCGAATGAATTTGACAATTTACAAGATTTCTAAAAATGAAATAATGGAAGCATTATTTTGCAAGATCATCGAATTTTATGTTCGAATGAATTTAGTATGAGAAGCTTGCAATATATAAGTTACATATACAAGGAAATATTTTATTTATGATTTATTTTAATCAATGGCAAAACTTACAATAAAAAAAATGTATTTTCCTTGACTGATTGATGACAAAGTCGATATCTATTATTAGCTGTTCGTTTATAATCAAATACGAATAGCGTTGTCTTTAATTGCTAAACATTTTACTCAGGCAAATAACGATTATTTGCTAGCCATGCCAGTGCTAGACAAATGCATCAGTGCTATGTGGTGAAATCGAACCATAGAGGTGAATATGCTACCACTACGCTTAGACTTTCAAAATGCACGTCTCCTAATCTCCTACTAGTTTGCTTCTATTACAAAGGCTAGAAAATTAAGCATTCCACAACCTTCTTCAATTTAAGCGATTTTATTGTTTATTAAAAAATTTCATGTTCATTTTTAACAAATGAATTGTGTTGAAATCTTTTAAACAATAAAAACAAAAATTTCCCCTAATTTTCACGATGTTGATTGAAGACATGTAGTTCGGGGATATTATTGCTGAAACGAATTTGAAATATCACAAGCCGTGTAGTCGTTGAGATGTTGCTTTTTGTACAATTTGTAGCTGATCTATAAAAAAAAGATAATATTGGTAAATCTATATTATTTTGTGGATGTTTTGGAAAAATACTTGCATTTCACAATTCGCTTCTTAAGTATTGCTTCGTGTGCTTCATCCAATTACAAGTTGTGCGTTGGTTGGTTTTGAAAAATCTATAAAAGAAATTGCTATTTTATTTAAATTAAAAAAATATATATATAATATATAATCAAATTATTTAGGGGGATAAACTAAAAAGGTTTTAAAATAAAAAATAAACTATATAAATAGCGAGCTCATATTATCAAGAACATAGGTATGGAAAGTTTCAATATTTCATAGTTTTGTCCGTGTATCATTAACTAACTCAGCTGGAGCAAATTATTATTAATTGGAAAAACTCATTTTCGTTCAAAATTATAAACGCAATCGAAGAGGAGCAGAGGAACATATAACAAATTTAGGAAAAACTATAATGGGTTTTTTGTTCTATTTTCAAAATTTTATACGCAATTTTTATGTGAAGGCTGAAACAGAAAGATTTTTAATAAATTTTTAGTATTAAGTGACGTTTATGTAAGCTTCAAAATTTAAATGCTTGAAAAATCAGTCTTAGAATTCTGACTGCCAATGCTGCCTTACGACTTCATTACGAATGGTTTTCTGATTCATCCTTATTTTCGAAACACTTTATTTTTAAATATAATATTTTTAAATAATCCCTATTTTCCGTTCTATACTTTAGTTCCTTTTGAAGCTCAAGTCATACAGAGCGTAGTTAGGGGGATTTTTGTTCATCATCATCATTCAGCTCTACAACCCGAGGCTTTCTCAACCATTCTTCTCCATTCGTCTCGGTTGTTAGCAAGGGCGCGCCAGTTCCTCAGTCGGTCGCCCTCGGTTTCTTGTGGAGAGTGTTGTGTATGATAAGCTTTTGTGCTCTGTTCTGGTTCATCCGTAGGACATGACCTTAGCGTTTGGGATTTAATGAACTACATCTTTCCCAAGGTTAACGTTCAAAAATTCGTCATTGTTTTTAGGAATGTAGTCATCTTGATCATTTATCTTTGGCCCAAACGTTTTTCGCAAACATCTTGTTTCAAAGATTCTTAGAATTTTTTCGTCTAGATCTTTTGATACAGGTATTATTATTTTTTCCCATTGGATATTTTTAAGAAATCTCTGAAACACAAAATTATTAACTCTATTTTCCGCTTAATGCTTCAATTGATTTTGAAGTTCCAAGTATTACAAAGCATGCTTCAGCTATGTCACATGCTTTTCGCATTTTCGAAAACAGCTTAATTTTAGTATATTTTTAAGAATTCTCACAAATACATCATCCCCCATCTATATTTTCCGAATATATATTTTCATAAATTTATACTAAGCTTTTTAGACTTCGTTCTTCAAAAGATATTTTTAAATTATTTTGAGATAATATTTGGAGCTCACGAAATGAAGAGCTTCAGCAGATTTCAAAATCTTGTTTATCTTCCGTCTTTCCGAAATGAATACTTCAAATATACTTTTAAAAATTAATTTAATTGGAAGTAGCTGATATAATTGGAAACCCAAAAATCGGGATCTTTTATAATGTTAAGGTAATGTACGAAGCTTAAGCAATTTTCATGAACTGAACTTGCCCACTTACAAGTTGAAAAATACATACAAAAATAGTGACATATGCTTTCTTTGTTCCATAAGAAACTTTTGAAAAAACTTGAAAAAATTAATGCAAAAGCCTGAAAATATTTTTGTAACTGTTTGTAAAATTTTGAATAGCTGTGTATTTATTTAGCTGTATGTAATTTTTCCGAACTTTTTTCCCAAATTTTTCGATTTTTCCAAGTCTATAAACCTCTCCCACTCCTTTCATATTTATCGACTTTATACCTCTCCCAGCTTTTGCTATCACTGCTGTTATGAATACCGCTCTTCCAATTTCAGCTTCCACTAAGAATCCGAGCTGTATGTAGCCCCAATGGAGCCGTTCCATTTAATTAAAATTCCAGCAACCTGCTCAACTTAGCGCAAAGGCGGCTCGCTGCCTTCAAAGCTCGCTTTATGTGTGTTTATGTGCCCTAAAGTGCTGTCACCTTAAGTTGCACGCATCATGATTTATATGTAATATACTTGCAACACATAAAAATAAAAAAAAAATCGAAAGAAATTAAATAATAAAAAATTAAAAAAAAAAATAAATCTGTAACACACAGAAAAAATGCTCGACTCGCTGCGCGCATGCGCAATAAATTTGGTTTTTATGACACCTGACAAAATACGCAGCAGCAGCCGAGGGGACAGGCCGGGCAGCAGTGGCAGGCAGCAACTTGTGGCAACATTGAAGGCTTAAGCCTCAGACAGTGCATCCCATGCATGGGATGCGGCAGCTTCATTGGAAAATTGTTTAATGACTAATGGCAGCCGGGGAGTGGACGACGCCTTCTGCTTTGGCCTCTTAATGTTGCACCTTGCCGCATGCTACAAAGCACCCCCCTGGCGTAGCTGTTACCGCTCTTTTAGATTTTTTTTTTGTTTTTTGTGTTTATTGCCCCTGTGTCTATGAAAGATTAATTTCATTTACACAGCTTCATCGCCTTGGTTTGGCTTTAACACTTTTGTTGCCGCTGCCGTTTTGAAGTTAATAAAGTCATAAATTGTCTAAGGAGTGCAGTCCGTCCGGATTGTACGTGCGTCCGTTTTGTCTTTATGGATTTGATACAGTTTCGATTGCAGGCCGTAATACGCAACAGTTGCAGAGTGTTACGAAGATGTCTCGGGGTTGCCAAGTTAATGGCCACACGACATATGCTACGGATTAGTTGTGAAGGTGTGAAGCAGTTGGTACTGGGCTATTAAAGAGAGTCAGTCCACTGGAGGTGTCTAAGTGCCATCGTAAATGCATTGCCATACGTGGGTTTATAGGGAGTAACTATGTTTTATGGAATGTTTGCTGGAATATGCGTTTAGTGCAATAATGGAGTTCCCGGAAGTCTAGGTAGTTGTTTTAGTTGCTTGATTGCAATAAAACGAAGATGCCGAATTGCTTCTAAATGGTCTGGAATAAGTATTATTGCATAGATTGAGTAAGAGTAAGATTTATGGGTGTCTAGATGAGTTATGTTCGTCTTAGAAAGAGAGTTTCATCCATACTTAGTTTATTACAAAATTTTGTCTCTATTGGCAAAAGTTGCTGAAAAAGAAGGACTTATCCCACACGACATTATCTGCAGTACTTGCTTCTATCGACTACTTGCATCGGATAGAATTGGATTTAGGGGCTGACAATCAATCTAAGAGATGACTAATTTTTAAGAAATGAAGGATTTAGAAACTTCGAACGGACAATACTGTTTGATGATGTATGTTCAACTTTTGTTCAATAAACCAAACTTGTACTCCCAAAAGTCTCAAATTTTTTAATCACTTTTTCTGCTATCGATAATAGTCAGTGCAATGCTAGATCAGATCCCACACGATATATTCTCCAGAACTAGTTCTTACCGACTACTTTCTTTTTCGACTATTACAAATGGAGGTAGGTAGGTAGTTCCATCTGCAAGTAATGGCCGATGTTGGAAGCTGATACTAATTTTATTGGAAAGACTTGCTTCTATCGACAATAGTCAGTGAAATGATAGATCAGATCCCACACGATAGATTCTCAAGAACTAGCTTCTACCAACTACTTCCTTCTGCGACCATTACAAATGAATTTAAGGTTGTATAAATTAGTTCTGTATAAATTAGTTCCATATGCAAGTAATGGCCTATGGTTGAAGCGATTACATATTATATTGAAAAGTTTTTCAATTATTGATAAAAGTCCGTGAAATGGTAAGTCTGATACCATCAGAGTTATTCTTCAGAACTTGCTCTTACAAACTTTTTTTTCTTTTTCGACGAATACAAAGGAATTTAGGGGTTCAACATCGATCCCAGAGTGTACTTATTTTTTGAAGTTGGTATTCAAACATTATAAGAGAGATTTCGAGATGAAATCACTTCGGACAGACAGCACTGTATAATGATGTTTGGTATGTTGTACTTTGTTCAATAAAACAAACTTTTTTTGGAACATGAAATATCGGACTTGTAGTCCCAATAGTTTATTTTCCACTATTTCGGCTATTTAACTTGTTAGGGAGTAATTTTTTTTTTAATTCATATAATTGCTTGAGATATCTTTATACGAAGTCGATTCGAAAGTTTTGAATAAATGTCACTATATGGAAAAAGTTTAATGACAAATATTACCATATTTTAGCTCTGAAAAGATCTCTAAAAAGCAGTTTTTCACCTTACTTTCGAGTAACAGTTCAAAAACTTCATTTTCAACTTTTAAAGAGTATTTGATGCAGCTTTTGGACTGTTTTCTGCGAAACCTAGCAATAGGTTTGCAGTGGAGGTACAACCATTTGGATAAGAAAATTACAGTTCTATAAGATAACGACAACGTCATAGGAGTTAATTTTACGTTTATCGTTTGACAATCAATTTGCTTATCTGTCCGGAAATGAGTTTCCGTATTTACACATGGGAAACCCCCTTAAAAATTTGAAATCAATTTAATTCTAAGAATTTTAGCTAACTTAAGACGAGAGTAGAAGGAGGAGTTACATAGGCAGAATTAAATACGGAAATTCCTTGAAAATATAATCGAATATCGCAAATTCATTGCGTCTTATTTAAACTACGGTACAAGTCAGACTAGAGTAGAATGTTATACGGAAATTCTTTTAAAATATAAACAAATATCTCAAGTTCATAGCAAAGTTGTTGTGCCGAATGTTGAACTATGTTGGGCCTTAACGCTATTAGAATAGTCATTAAAATAATCGGAAAATATAAAGAATTAATAATGAAATAAATCAACTGGAGAGCAACCACCGGACTTAACCGGACTAACATAATACGACAACATTTTTTAACCGGCATACCTTGAAGTATAATTTTCAGATAAACTTTTTAAGCGGGGAATATTGTTTCGGTTTTTTAAAATCATTTGCTTATAAGTTTTTAATTTCGATAACAATTTTACTCAAAAAAAATTCGATTTTAGCTTTGCATAAGTCTCAAGCTGTATTGTATAATAGCTGAATTTAATTTCAAAGTATTGTTTTCGAGTCCACTAAAAAATTTGACTCGATTTGGCTAATTTTTTGATTATTTTACGATTATTATTGATTATTCGCTGGCGAACATAATCGTGATTTCTTGGCGTATCTCTAATGCGTTTAAAAATTACCCTTTTCTCATAGTCTACTTCTGAAAACGATTTTTTTATTTAAATTTTTTGGTTCGATACTTTTGCGTTTTTTCTTTCTCAATTCATACCAGAGTTGCTAACTTTTCTAATTTTATTTTTCCAACGAACAATGCCCATAACTCATTCGAATACTTTTAGTCGATACTTAAGCGTTTTTCTCTCAATTCATACCAGAGTTGCCATACATTAAAAATTATAGCAACATTTTCCAACACTATCCAACTGTCAAATCTAGAGCCTAACACTAGAAAATATATATATTTTAAGTAATGTAAAATCGGAAAAGAAGTATTGCAAAAGTTCAAAAAAGGCGCTTTGAAATTTTCGTTCAAAACTTTAAAGCAAAGCCAAGTTGATTTATCACTTCAAATTCCAGTCAACAAATTGGTTTCTTAATCTACCAAATGTTCAATTAGTTTATGCAAATAAACCTAAAATCAATCCCTTCAAGATGTTTTATGTGGGTGAGTCCCTTATTATTTTTTGTTTTTTTTTACTTCGTTGCTGTCTTATCAGCTCTGAACAAATAGCAACAGATAAAGCAACCCTGCACATAATTTATATGAAACTCATGTGCAGCCGATTAAAGGAATATGCCATCAAAGATCAAAGCAAACAAACTGGGTATACATCATATATATGTGTTTTATGCTAAAGGTGCTTCGGTCTTCTGTAAACTATTGGCACAGCTGCTAACCCAAGACAACGTTCCAAACGACGTAACGCCTTTAAAAATAATAACGACGACAGGCCATAGCGTACCGTCGTACCACCTTGATGGCAACGGCGAGGACGGTCTCTCGAAATATTATGCAAAAAAGGTGCAACATTTTCCAAACAAAAGCAACTCTTTGTCATATTAATGGGGTGCTCTATAACGGCGCTGAGGCTTCCATGTGTGTCGGTATTTGTTGTATCGCGAAGGAGTCCTACGTCTGCGCTTGTACAAATACACCTTGCATATATTTTTTGTGAGTTACCTTTGCGCAGTGTTCATGCATCGGTAATATCTTCCTTCCGGCTGGAAAAGTGATATACTCATGGATTCAAGTGTGTTGCAAACTTGGGGTAGTTTATAGGTTAGGTTTTGTTGTTGGTGGTGGCGGTGATGGTGATGGGCTTTATCGTGTTTTTGTTAGGGGGGCGCTTGAGTGGAACTTTTTCTATTCTCTTACCTGTAGTATGTAGGGTATAGGGTATATAGCACTTAGGAGCGCTATGGCTATCAAATTGAAAAGTTTCTGCCTGAGGGCACAAAAAACAAACTGGGCAAGTGCGAGCAGCTGTTTTGAGGTCCTTGAAAAAAAGGAATTTGTATGTGTGTGTTTGCATAGAGTTCAATAGCTTAGGGGTAACTTTATGGTTTGTGCCCAAGTGGGACAGGTGTGCGTGTGTGCCGCTATAAGGTGCACTATCCATTTAGAGATAACTATAGTTGGCCGATCTTTGTAATGTTTTCAATTACATCAAAATTTGGGAAAATAAAATAATAAGTCTCTTGTAATCCGTATAGCGGTAGGTAGCTGATGCAGAAGTTCGTCGAGGTAAGAGTTAACAATGGTATTCACATCGCCAATATGGCAAATTGTGCAAGAAACTGTGGACTAGTTCATCGATCTTCAGTAAGAGATCAGCACACGATTTCTTTCATCCTGTGGAAACGCCACAGTTTCGATCTATGTAATGTTTTCAATTATACTAGACGTAGACCCCTCTGTCATTGCTACAAAGACAGAACAGACAGAAAAGTTAATGAAGAGAACAGTTTATAGCCAAATTCTAGCGGCTATTTTAATTATGAATAGATATTTCCTTAAGTAAAAAGTATCTTTTGCTAGCCATCACAATGCACGACAACTGCACCAGTGCTCACAGCCTTTGGTTTAAGAAACGAATAAGTTAACACTGCATTACCAACGTCCACATTGTATTATTATTAAACGAATTAGTTTACGACAGAGAGGTAGTCTCCCAGCCATATCTGACAATGTGTTACCACCTTTAACCAATTCTTCTCAAAAATAATGATGGGTTACCCTTCAACCAATTCTTATTAAAAATAAGAAAATCTTAACCGCATACCGGTAAGAAGCGGATGCAGGACATTGAAGCAACTAAATTTAGCATACCCCAAGAAAAGAAATAGTAAATATAAATGGAAAAAAACTGTAAATCTAACCCTTTGTGAAACTTGGTTTCTCTAGCTATAATGTTTCCCAAAATCTAGACGTTTTTTCAGATGCTTTCGATATTCGAAAAAGATATTATGGATAATTAAGATCGCTTTGATTGATTTTTGTGAGAGTAAGACATGAAGTACTGTAAACCGCAATATGATAATAAGATATGATATCGTCAAGATTTCCGCCTAAAACTTTGGTATTGATTGAAAGCGTGAAACTGTACCAAGATGGGCAGAGATTTCTCTCTGCAGAGGCCCACATGGCAGATATCGACAGAGCTCTGCTAACGCACAACGGATACTTCACATTTTGCTAAACTTGGTTTCTCTATCTTTCATAATCAAATATATCTGTATGTTCATATATTTGAAGAAATAGATCTCCAAAACCTGGATGCAATTGTACAAATCGGGCAAAATGTTTAAAGGTTGATATCGATCGAAATTTTAGTTTGCCTCGAAATTCTATGACATAGATAAGAAATCAACTTGCACAAAATGGACCAACATCGATTCGAAAATTCAACGTATGAGAAAACATCAAACTAAAGGCTACTGAGATCCAACGGCTCGCAAATCCACTTTAGTTAGCATGAAAGATATCGTTGAAAATCATAAGCATCGCCATTTTTTGTGAAACACTTTCGTTTCTCTAACCTTAACAATCTTCAAGATAAAAAGATAGTTTACTGTTGCTTTAATCACTGGCAGAGGTAAAGATCTTGTGGTTCTGCTGCATTCACAAATGATATTTCCTTAGAAAAATGCCACCATATTGTAGTGAATTTCGAGATATCGAACCAAAAGCAGGAATAATAGGGGGAAGTATGGAAATCTTACTATGAGAGATGTTAGTGGAAGTCGAACTTAATTGATAAGAACCTTTTAAAGAATTTATGTCTTTAGCTGTAATATTTGCCAAGTTCTAGATGTGCATTTAGAAGTACGAACATTGGTAAGGAGCAACTACAGATAAGAAAAAATGTCATTTCCCGATTATACCAAAAATTGACAAAGTATCTCAAGCAATAAGCTAAACCAAAAGGTTGGGCCCAGCTAACTTTAGAATTACAATGCGACAATATATAAGCATCCCAAAAAGCTTGACCATATCTGTAATTTCGGGAACTTCTTAGGTCTTTAGAATAGAGGTGCTTATGCAGCTGCACGGGAATAGATTAGAGGTTATTCTTGATTATAATGTGACTATAATATGTAAAGATCCCATAAAGTTTGACCATGACTGTCTGTTCCTTAAACAATTTGGGCATCACCTTGGGTGTGGGCTTTTACAATTGGATGGAACTATCCGAGGTTATGATCATCATTTCGCAAGAAGAATGATGCAAACTGAGCAGCTTTACCTACCCAGCTTCAAACTATCGCATTCGTCGAAGATTGGGAAGCGTTTACAAGAAACATTTTGCAAGTCGAACAGCATTATCCTGAAATTAAGAGTACCCAGCACATATAGTCTCCGATATCTAAAATTAAGCGACCGAAAACGACTTTTTCTTAAAAAAAAACTTCCTCTACCTTCAAACCCTTGACCCCATGCATACAGTGTTTTATGAGGTAGCCGCCAGAAAAAAAAAACAGAAGAAAAAAACAAAAATTAAAACCAATTGCACGCACAACAGTCACGGGCTTTGGATCAAGTACGTGATCGTCCGAATTGGAACCCAGCCTAGATCTAGGTGCGCGCGCGCGCACACTTCAATGGCAGCACAATTTCTATGCGTGGAAGTGTCGCCGCTGCTTTGATTTTATTGCAAGCACTTAACATAATGAGTTGCACGATAAAATCTAATTTCCTTCAGGCGTGCAACGCACAAAGCCCGAGACGCCGCCGTCGACGCTCGAAGACGGCTATGACGTCTCAGTTAGCCGCCACGACTATGACGTCGTCGACGTCGTCGCATATGCTTCCTGTGGCGGCACACATATGCAATTGCAGGCCGGATATCTCCTTTAAGCGGCAGTCCAACTGCATAGCTATCGCTTTGAAATCGTGTTTTTCTTTGCGGGAATACTTGCGCTCCACTCAAAATCAGTGCAGCAAAGTTCAAAGTGCAGAGGCATATTCGATAAATTAAACCTTGGAGCGCATCCATTGTAATAGAAAGGACACACCTGTTTCCTTGGGCTTTTGTTTGTAGAACAAATTGTTGTGTGTGCACAGAAGGAAGTTGGTTCATTGAACTGGAATTGTATTTGGATTTTGAAATCGTAACGCGCGTGTCGAGCGAGTTTTAATGGGCTGCTCGAAGTGACACCGACAGTTGTTGGCGTACGTGAGAGGGCAGACTGCCGGGCTGCCAAGTGTTTTTGGGATAAAGATTGAAAAGGTTGGTAAGAATGTGATATATGTAGTTCGAATTGGGATTCTGAATTAGCAGAACTACCTACACTGCTTGATAGCTACTCGGTGGCAGTTTTTGTCATATCGAGTGTGTTTTCAGATTTTTGAGTAACACATGATAGAGACTTAAGTTGAAAGAGATGAACTAGGAGTACTATTCGATTCTCCTTTTATTTCTGAAAAAATCAAACTCATAACTCCAACTCTAAAATTGGTAAGTTAAATATTGAAGCTAGCCCGATATCTCTCGATCTCAACTTAAGTTAGCAGAGTAACATCGAAGAAATTGAAGAAAATTTCGAAGAACTTTAGCATTTCCGTCATCTTAATCTTCTGGGCAGAGATAAAAATTTAAGTGATGTACTGAGAAGTAAACGTTGGTACTGCTCTCATTGCTAAATTACATCAAATTGACATTTGTTACTGAGATTTGTTCAGTTTTAAAGATATGCTGATGGTTCGTAATTTCTTGAACTACTTTTAGGCAATCAGGATGCAAACGGGAAGCCAAACAGCAGTGGTTTATTAAGAAGCTTTCCTTTCATTGCATTTAAATGTTGCGCTATTGCCAATTTTCTTTTAAGGAACTCCTAAATCAAATCATATCAAAAATTTGAAGTAAAATCTCCTAAATCAAATCATATCAAAAATTTGAAGTAAAATCTATTATATTTCATTTTATCTTTCAAGCCTAGTTTCTAAGCAAGCAAGTTGAAATTGGATTCTCATTTTAAAGAAGTTGGTTGACTATCTGATCTCTTTGTATTACTTTCTTTTCTATGAGCTTTTCGAAGGGCACAGGGACCTACCGTTTCAAGAAGACCGCAGAAATTACGATTTAATGCATGTTTCTGATTTCTACGCTGAATCTGCTAATACGTTAGTTCATTTAAGTATAAGTAATTCTTGAAAACTTTAAGTTGTAGAAAAATTTACGAAATCTTCAAAAAATATGGTAAAAATTTTCTACTTTGCTAAAGTAACCACATAATTACTTAACATAGAGACAGCTTCAATTAAAAATTCCAAAATTTCGACTCACCGCTTGCTAAACCCCATTCATGTAGGTATCAATCAGTAGTTTCGATTTATTATAGCGTCTATCCTCCTCCAGAAACTGCAGCACATCTTGTAAACTAATCATTTTGAAACGTGGAATATCGTATGTCAGAGGATATCTAGTTACAGGTATGTGCGTTACTTCTGGTTTCACAGGTTTATCACCCACAGTGCTGCCTCGCGATAATTCTTTCAAACAATTCAAAGCAGTGGCATTTGTTGCCTCCTTAAAAACCTCAATGGAAGGCTTTGAATTCCGCACATTGCGTGGTTGCAAAGCAGCCAAGGATTCTTCCATCGTGTTGCAATCACGCGTCTCCAAATCATTTAGAAACATCATGGTAATGCGACTATCATTACGATACATATATCGTTTATCGCTATAAAGCTGTATGCCATTACGATATTCGCACAGTTCGATGACGCGCTTTACCACACGCGTGATATAGTAACCCAAACTCTTGCCGATCGCATCGACTAGCTTTGTGTCTACTTTAACTTTTAAATGTTGTGCTGCAAGTTCTTTATACAAGATATAGGCTATGGCCTCACGCTGGTACAGGTAAAAGCGTTTTTCACCTATGTTGGGAATAAGTTCTTCTAGTTCGGAGCGGTTAATCTCATCGGTTTCATCCACAGCACTTACTTCTTGCTGGGATACAGCCAAATTGCAATTATTCTAAAGTTTTTTATTTCTTTAAAGAATCTCTGAATAAACTTTGTAGCAAAATGCTTACTTACTTTTTCTACAAAATTCCCCAACTCTTTGAGTGCTTCTTGAATTTCGTTTATCGACTGGCCTTTGAAGATACTCGATAATGATTCGAGTGTGTACATTTCCTTTAAATCTTTGGCACCCTTGGTGTCGTTGGAAAATTTTTTTTGTGGTTTCTTTTGTGCATCGATATCAACCAAGGTTAGTAGATAGGCCATAGTACGTTTTTGTAAATCAGTTGGCTCCTTTGCTGTTTCACAGGTTTTAACTATATCTAGAATTAGATTTCTTAAGTCTGTCAATCCGTTTTTAGCTGCAACTTTTGGCGGTTTAAAAGGTTTTATTTTTTTTACTTGGTGAATTCTGGGAATTACGCGAGTTTTTAGAGATGCATCAGTTTTCCACGATTTGGGCACACTTAACTGTTTAGCAGCAGCGATTCCTAGGCGCTGCAGATCTTCAGTCCCTATTATTTGTTTATGCGTTTCTGTTGGTGTTTCAATGATATTCAATTCTCGCAGCATAGAGAGCGTATACATATCGTTCGCTTTGGCGCTTTCAATCATTTCAAATTGCGTTCCTAAATTAGTTTGCTGTTCTAGCAGAAATGACTCGTGTGCCGAATCTAGCTGGTTATCGCATTTATTATCGATTTCATTGGTATTACCAAAATCTAGTAATTTTTCTATTTCTTCGTAGGATGGCATTTCAAATGAGTCTTCGATGTTGGCAGACTCAGTGTTAGCAGTCAGCCCAGTCTGTTCTATAGAGTTTTTTTCCATTTCGTTGGTATTATTAATAGTTGACTGATATTCACTAGCTGGTTCACTTAAGTTTTTATTAGCTAAGTTTCTCGGGTTGCGTGTTCTTGACGTATTTGGTTGCTTTTTATTGCTTAATGGCCTTGTGCTTTTCGGCATTTCATCGATTTCAAGATTTTTAGTTTTTAACAAACTTCAACATTTTACACTTGCTTCAAAACAATACTAAACATTCCCTTTCGATTTGTCAACAATATAAGGGATTGACATGAAAAAGAAAGTTATATGGTTATAAAATTATTAATCAGGCATTCACAGGGATTGAAACGATTTCAAAAACGATATTTTTAAAGTCGAAAGTAGGCGGCAAAGTTTGAAAAAAATCAAATGTTCAAAGAAGTAACGAAAATGTTGAAAGTCGAAGAATAATTATTTGAATATTCTTCTTACTTGGACATGAAAGCTGTTTCAGGATAAACCTAGTTCAAATTTTAAACTTCTATAGTGTTGGTGTAGTAAGATACTAGTGTCGAAACCATGCAGGATTTGCTATTCCGTAAACATAGCATGTATTTTGCTACTGTTATTTATGTCCGAAGACCTGGTTTCGCAACTAGAAATTTTTGCCATACGGTTATCGAACTGCCAACTCATCTCAATTAAATTTCACGTTAGAAATTACATTTGATAAGTCGAGAAAAATTTAGAGCGCATTGGGCGGATTTGAGCATATAGAAAGATATTTAATTATTAAAATAGGATGGCTTAGGTAGATAGATATTTCCCAAACTATTACGTCCAGCGATGTTGTATCTGATAAAGATTCTGCAACGATCGGAAGAAGCTGAATGGGTAGAAAAGAAGGGGTTGATGTATCTAAGAATTTTACCTCTAGTACAGTCTGACATTAGGTAAAGATACGCTAAATGGCTTTTGGATAAGAAAGAGATAAGATTTGTGTCGCGATTATGGGAAAAAATCTGAAAGAACAAGAGTTGTAGCTAATATGGGAAGGTCTGGAAGAGATCAATGAATAAAATAAAATACAACACAGCTTTTAGAAACGCGTAGATAGCTTATAGATTTTTACTGTAGAAAATATTATTTTTTAGAAAATTTGAAGTCGATTAAGTCGAAAATAAAGCCAAAGCACTATGATTATTACATAAATTTTTAGCGAACGGCGACTGGGAAAGACCCAACGGACTGAACCAGGTATAAAATAGAGAAATTAATGCTATAGGGAACAAAGGTAGGCTTGCTTCTGGCAAGAACTGCAAAGGGACTTGAAAAATATATAAAAACGTCTAATAGAAGTTGAAGTAGATTGTTTCTGGGCAAATTTTAAAGGCAAGTTGTAGTGGGTGCTAGAAAACCGGCCATATACCAGCATATATATGATATGATATATGCATATACATATGATAGCTCTTAGATAACTTAATATCGAATTATCAAAAATCGGAGTATGCTTACCAGGGAATATTAGAATATCGGTAGTAAAAGCCTGCACCTATTTATTCTCCTTTTTTATTTCTTATGATTTTGTGGATGACAATAGATGGCTTGAATCTGATAGCAACTGAAGGTTTAGGAAATGGCTTATTGGAGGCATTGACGGTAAATGAATAATGTAGATAACTTTTAAATGGTTGAATGTCTTACATATAAGGAAGATGCCTAAGGTGCAGAAGAATGAGTTAATAAACGTTGAAATGGCTGTAAGTTTTCATATGGGAATGTTGCTGGACGAAGCTTAGTAGAAAGTACAGATACGAATAGAATTTTGGGCGATAGAGGGCTTGAAACCGATAAAATTCCTGAAGGCTAGGGAAAGTAGAAAGTAAAATGTCGGAATGAACCGATAATTTCTGGGCGAGATCTTAAAGGCATGCCAAAGATCGTGAAAAACTAACACAGGTCAAGCACGGCTTGTAAGATGAAGGTATCTCTAAACCAAGTCATATTGGAAGAAGGTCTTCAAGACATAGACGAAGTAGGAAGTAAAAATGTTAACAAAATATAAATGTTACCTACGAGTGAAGTGCTAACTAGGAAAAGACTCTAGAGGTAAATATGAACGAAGGAAGAGTGGCAATATTTCACGTGAAGTGCGGATTATAAATAATCGTATTACGCAAGCAGATATATGTTATATTCTGGATATATTTTTAAGATAGAATGCGCGAACTATTCGACCCAACGCGGATTGCTAGGTGTAGATGGTAACAAAAATGAGTCTGAAGGTATCTAGCATGTATGCATCTATATGTTTTAATTACTGTCAAATGATGTGGTCAGACCACAAGTAGAAGAGAATAGACAACTGCACTCTTTCCAAGAAGATAGCTAGAAGAATCAGTTGCAAGTAAGGTTTAGTAAGTGCGGTCAAAGATTCAGTGTAGCTTGTTTAAAATCCGCACGGCAGTCAGTCTTTAGAGCTTTCCAAGTTCTAGCTTAAGTTCGACTTGGTAGAATTGCCGATCCAGTGACAGCTGTAGGGGAATTCATTATCTGGTTCAGATGCCTTTCGTCAGTTTTACTAGGTGAGGAATAAACGAATTTTAGTGCCCAATGAACTAATTTTGTATTTACTTGCAAGCATTTATCTCTTTCGAGCTGCCTTATCTTCATGTCAACTCCGAACTGGTTTCAATGCCAATCATAAAGTTGTATGGCAACAAAAAGCCTCCTCTGGAGAGGATATGGTGACGCGTATAAAAATCGTCCACAAAATGTAGCTTCTTGAAAATAGTTGCCTTCTTGTTTCAGCACGAACCATCATAATACCAGCTTGTCTTGGACCATAATCCATTGAGGCATGCTCAACACTTTACCAAGCTGCACCTTTATTTGCTGCAGCAGGTCTTCAACGTGTCTTCCATCAAGTGCATAACTAAAACTGAAACATATGCCAGCATGATCCTTACCGGTCCGCTGCACGAGCACTGACCGCAACAAAACTAATGCAACCCAACAACAACAACAACAACAACAACAATAACGTGGGCACACTCTGGCCGGTGCTGGGCACTTGTTCCTCTTCACTGATTCCAACACATAACGCGCTGCACAATATGCCCACAGCTGTATGTGAGGCCAGGACATGAAACTGGACATGTTATGCAAAGTGCACAGGAATGCGACTTGCTCGCTTGCTGGCTAGCTGGCTAGTTGGGTCTGGCGTGCGGGACTGGCACGAGCGTCTAATTATACCAACACAATGATGGAATGCTTAACTAGGACACTGGTCGGGGTAAGCGGATATCATTAAAGAGCGACGCACGACAGTCACCCGTAGGTATGCCGCCGCTGCCGCCGTCGCCAGTGTTGCCAAGGATGAAGCGGCGACATTGTCTAGGCTGCGGGACTCATGCGCAGTCTAGCATGTCGTGTCCCATATGAGGGTGCTTGGGCGCATATTAACCAGTGACGTTGTTGTTGCTGTTGTTAGTGTTCGTTTTGGCCAAATGACATGTGCCGCATGCGCGTGTTTTGACGTGTTGAACTTGGCTAGAAGTCTATTAGAAATTCAAGTCAAGGTGCGACGTTGCAACTGCAAGACAGCAAGCAGCAAGCGGTGACACTTTGTCACTGGCGTAAGCTGCTCCGAAACAGGTACAAAACGCGTGCCCCCAGGTTGCACGAGGCGTTGACCTAATTACACTTGTGTTTGTGTTTGTTGATTTCTAAGCAGCCCATAGGGGTAGCTGCTACTGTTGGTATTTACGGGGCACGAGGCAACTGCGCCGCGCAAATTGCTTTCTAATGTTTGAAGAAAGTCTGCAGCCTTATAGTAGTCACCTTTAGTTTAATAATTATTACTTTAATTAACAATATTGGTTTTATTTTAAATAAACGTAAAACTTTCGTACAACCTAACAAAGAGTTGAAACCTTTCTGGCAAACAGCTGACGATTGTTGGTCTTTCGATAAATCAGCGCATGTCGCTATAGTGGGTGCACACTCTTTTTTAGTGTCTAAGGCTCGCTATAGACTGTTTACACTGTTGCGGTAATATATTGTAGAACAGCTGATTGCCTTATTTGCATAAAATTCGACTTATTAATGTGTAAATAAATATTTTTATTATTTTTTTTAATTTATGTAACTTTTTTGTTATATTTTTTTAGTTATTTATATTTATATATTTTTTATTATTTATATTTTGTTATTTATTTAAGTGCAAAAAATACTATTAACGGAAATCCCTCTTTCCCTTTTTGGATATGGAAATTTCGTACGAATCCAACGCACACTGTCAATTTGTTCTCACTTCAAACTATATCATTTCTTTTTATTTCGTTTTTTTAGAAGATGATTTCTGTACAAATTTTCTACGCGAGCTTTTTCTTTCTCTTTTTCTCATTTAACATTTTGTACCGATTTTTTATTTTTTCGTATTGCCTGTATCTTGCCTGTTCGCGAATTCGAACTTCTCGTTCTTCTTAAGAAACATTTTAATTTTTTTTACTCATTATATTTCAAGTATAACTTTTATATAAGAAGTGATCCACGTCAAGTGGATTTTATTTAATAGAGGGATTATATCGGTTCCTTTTTTGGGTCTAAAGAGAAAAATCGTAACTAATATTTCTTAAAAATTCGGCACTTTAGGGTGTCGCATCATCAGTAGCTCACAAATAGCTGATTTTTTATTATTTTTGTCATGAAAACAGGAGAAACAAAATAATCTTATGCATTTTATTGAACATATTTTTATTCAAAAAAAGGTTTATTGAATATCAATAGAAAGAAAAATGAATGATTTATGAACAATCTTGCGCAGCAGCTTGCGTTGGGCATCTCAAGCTTCGTGCAAGATTTAGCCCGTACATTTTATCTCAAACAAAAAATTGAAATACTTCCTTATTCAGTAAGCTTTTCTGAGTAGTATAGTTAATATTTAAACATTTTTGTCATTTTTCCAAAAAAAAAGTATTCGATTTTTTGGGTCTCCTCAAATAAACTTCATTAAAAGAAGTGCGGTGTTACCAACATGGTAAAATTAAAATTTTTAATAGATTTTTTTAGATCAATCAATGCACAATTAAATTATCTAAAAATCAATATCTTACCTGAACCGAAAAAATTCGGTTTTCGTAAAATATTCTATAAAGTTTTTAGCTTAGTTTGCGTTTGCCCTAAACTACTTTGAATTGGGTTCTCAAACTGTGCAAGAATGTTTTGATATTAGCGATTTAACTATTTAAGCAAAAAAAAAATAATCGTTTTTTGAAACTGACTGACTTACTTCCAAAATGTTATATAGTAAATTTTTTTTTACTTAAACAAATACATTTTTTTGTATATGTAGTTATTATATAGGTTTGGAGAATGTAGGAAAAGCTTCAAGATGCAAGAGAGTGGTTGTAAGATAAAAAGTCGTATTTCGCAGAGTTTCTTGTTCCTTTTTTTTTTGTTTCTAAAGTGAAATATCATAACAAATAGTTGGTTTCCTATGAATTAATAATAATCCCGCAAGGTTACTCTTCGGCTTCGGGACGTTGGAAATGCTTCAAGAGTAATTGGTCGGAAGACAAATTCCGTGTCAGAACGAGTGCTGGACTTATCTTCCGACCAATTTCATATACTCTTGTAGTATCTCCGTGAGAAATGTAATCAAGCCTACTTGTATCTTTACATTGGCTGTGTTTTTGGAGTTTTAATCTCCTACAGCTATTAATTTTCTATTAATTATTAATTTTCTGTTTTTGTTGAATTACTGCTGTCCGATTCTTTGGCAGTAGCTTTTAGATAAATTCATATCATAAGAAATATTTTTTGAAAATTCTGTACTTGACTTAAATTTAGTATATTTCGGACTTCCTTTAATATATTTATGAAATAAATCTTTAAATATCTTAACCAAATTTTCGGTTATATGTAGTTAATTTTTAGGTTCAATTTTTTGTTCCCAAAGGAGAATAACATAACGAATATTTCTTGAAAATTTTGCACTTTAGATTAACACGGACTTTTTTACAAAATTTGATATAGTTAAATATTTTATTTCTAAACTAAATATATTTTTTCTTATAATAGTTATTATATGGGTACCATTTTTTGATCCTAACGAGATATCATTACTAATTATTCTTGAATTTAACTTGAGTTAAATTTCGAATATATCTGAGTTCCATTTAGTTAAAGATAGGGGTTTTCGGGCCTTTAAATTTTTAGCGTGAGGACAACTTTTCAAAAATATAAAAACTTAAATACATACATTCCTAACTTATACAAGAAAATATTTATATTAAGAAAGCTTATTAAATGTAATAAAATTATGTAACCCGACATTATAACTAACTTTAAAATTAATATTTTTAAGCTGACTATAATCGCTACATACAAAAATATTATAACTTCAAAAATTCGTGATTTTTATCAAAATTTTCGCTTCAAAATTCTTGTAGTTTGGCCCCTTCCAATTTCGTTCCCCTTGGGAAAAGCATTTTTATTCGCTAGCAAAACTACCATTTCGAATATATATATTCGAATATATTTGCTTGTGGCTTATCGCTCAAAGTTCCTTCACTAATTACTATGTTAGCTTGAATTGTTATCAATCAAATTACCATCACTAATATCACAAAATCAAGCAAATCAAGACGTGCGTCTTACTTCGCATCAAATAATTTTGTGGAATTTCGCCAACGGAGTTTATATCTGCAACATTCAATATGGCTCCTGCCAAGAAACAGAAGAAGGCTTTGGAAAACACCAACACTCGTCTGGCATTGGTCATGAAATCGGGAAAATACTGCTTGGGCTACAAGCAAACTTTGAAGAGCTTGCGTCAGGGCAAGGCCAAATTGGTGCTCATTGCCAGTAACACTCCAGCTTTGAAGAAATCCGAGATTGAGTACTACGCCATGTTGGCCAAGACCGACGTGCAGCATTATAGTGGCACCAACATTGAGCTGGGTACCGCCTGCGGCAAATATTTCCGTGTGTGCTCCCTGTCCATCACCGACCCTGGAGACTCGGACATTATACGCTCAACAGCCGACAACTAAATTGCGTGGAAAATGCATAAAATGGCGGAATAACCTATTTTTCTGATTTGCGAAAAATAAAAGACGAATTTACTTTGACAAAATTTTCGATTTATTGAAGTGTGTTCTATTACAGAAGTAGGGAGTGGCTGTAAAAAAAGTATTTCCGTAAACTTTTTAGCAATTTGCTGACAAGAACGAGAAGTTTCCACATTTTTTACACTTTTTTTTCGTGAAGTGCCAATGAGTTGGCGAAATTTGTGAAGGGTTTTGTGATTGTGAAGCGTTTATGTATTTGTGTAGGGTCTAAATTGATGCAATTTTGGGTATTAGCTAGGCGGGTTCTTGAAAATATGTATGCAAAAATCGTTAACCAATGCGATGTTGATGGAAAATCATTTGTGGCAATGAGTTTTGCGTCGTGCCATTCTATTGCAAGCGTATGAATGATTATTCTCGAAGCTTCTTATTCGAGTTAACCTCACCCGATTTTTCTTTAAATGGCCGACCTACGAGTGAAATCAGTTGGGTTACATATAGCGCTAAGTTTGTCAAGAAAGTGTTTACACATTGAAAAAAATATGCATTTTTTGACTTTCAATGTAAATATAACAGCCTTTTGTTTAAATTCATGCACTTATTTTTTAATTTTTTATTAATTTTATTAATATGTAAAAAAATAATAACAAAATTTTATACACTTAAGGAGAAAACAAAACAAAAACTTCCCAGCTTGAGGCTAGTTGCGCTTTAAAAATCTTTATTCCACGAAATGAGAGCATTCAAAGTTTTGGATGACACATGCGACTATTTATTTTATGAACCACGTGCTTTCTGTTTTATATATTTTTTTTTTTTTATTCCTTGTCAAATTATGCTGCAAAATAATACCACAAAGTAATACAATTGATGCAGTAAGATTTGACGCTCTTATGTGGAGCATAGGGCGGAAACTAACTCCTTCCAACGCCTTCTATCTTGGGCGACACTAGGCAATTCATTCCACGAGGGCATCCTATGCGCCGGGTACCCTGCGGATTCCATTGGAAAGATCTCTTGGCGATGTCTTCATCTGACTTCCTGAGAGTGTGGCCAATCAAGGTTCATTTCCTCCTTTTAATTTCGTTGTTGATCGGAGCACTTCTAGAGAGTATCAGCAAGTTCTCGTTTGTGATAGTATTTGGCCAGAAAATGCGGCAAACGATCCGTAGACATTTGGTTGCAAAAGTTTGCAGTCGTCTGCAGATTGAATTTTTCGTCATTCACGTCTCAGACCCATACAGAAGCACTGGTTTGACGCTGCTGTTAAAGATGCGTAGTCTTGTTTTAAGCGAGAGTTCACTTGAGTTCACAATTTGTGAAAAGCTACTCTCGCTTTGTTAATTCGAGACGCCATATCTGCTGAAGCGCCTCCATCCCTATTGATCTGGCTGCCAAGATAACAAAATTCATCAACATCCTCTACAACTACGGCGTCCGTACCTTCTCCGATAGTTAGAGGGAGTTGATTTGACGTTTCCACTCTCATCAATTTCTGTTCTAATTGCTAACTGCGAAATATATATAAGATAAGTTCCTAAATGCTGGATACTCGATGCGAGACGTAAGCAGATAGTACTTTGCGAGCTCTGATATACGTAAACATATAATTCGAAGTATTGAACCTCATCTAAAACGAACTCCACCGGAATGACAACCACAGCTCTGCAATGAAGGCAAACTTTATCTATATATAAGCCAACTATCAATTGATATACAAATCATTTCAGATATTATGTGCTGGCTGGATTATCGCTGGCCATAATAATCTATAATATAATGTAGCATTATACCGCCACTACAGCTCATATTCAAGGATGGTCATGGCCCATATATGCGTATATTTCAACTGACATGACTATCCGAAATAACTTTCAACGTAGTATTGGTTGATTATAACAGGAAGGCGGAGACCATTAGGAATAAATAAGTTATCGTGGATGGAGTCCCGACATTGGATGCTTGCAAATAACATCGTATGGTGCAGGATCGTTTTCCAAATACAGCAGAAATACTATATAAAAAGGCCATTAGTGCTTAAAGTGCCTGTTTCGAATTATTCTTTTTCTTTTTAAATTGTAGATTTATTAATAAAGCCTACAAGTTTAGATATTTTTATATTCGGAAAGTTACCTAAAGTGTGATAAGAGTGACTAGAGGAATGCTTAGATCGCAGAGATTGTAAGAGCTAGAACAAGTTTTTTTGGAAATCTTATCTATAGGGGGCATGTAAGTTTGTTTCATATGGGTGATATATGTACGATTTTATTAAGGCTGTATTACACCAACTTAATCAAATTAATAATGTTTTGGATGTATTACACTACTACATACCAAAAATTTTTTGATTTTTTCAAACACTATATTAAAATTGATCAAAATCGGTTAGCCACATCAATTATGGGGCATTTCGCTATTGTATTAGTTGTATTTCCTTTGCTTTTCAACTTATCCCTACCAAATTCGGATCCACTGCGTCGAATTTGATCAAAGTAGATATAGTAAATATTATGAGTTTATAAAAGGTTTTCATAGTTTCCTGACAGTGTACCAACTTTGATTTAAGTTCGTTTATTATATTATATTATTTATTATAGAGTAGCGAATATAGTCATAATATTTTCAAAAATAAGTAAAATACAAGAAATTTTTTGAAAAAAAAAACAAATCGTATATAATAACGATTTTATTTAGGAAATGTGAAATAATTTTCTACTAATTTGACGATTATTATTATTATTTCGGTTATTATTATTATTATTTTTCGGATCTTTGGTAAGATTGGTTCTACTTTAAAAATGTAATTTTTAAAAATTTTAAATTTCTTGCCTAAAAGCAATCAATTCCAAAGTCGAACCAACGGCGCTTTGAGTGCCCAAAGATCCTTCCTTTAAAAGAGGAAACAATCTTTTTATATAGGTTTCTGCGAGTTCCAATTTATTCAAATTCTTATATTCTTATATTCTTGACGAATTGAACAAGAACATAGAATTTAGTCAACAATCTACTTTGATCAATGACGATCTATAGATTATCATACACTAATAGACCGAATTTGGTAGGGATAAGTTGAAAAGCAAAGAAAATACAACTAATATAGTAGCGAAATGCTCTAAATCGGGGTGTTGTTGAATACGGAGTTCTTAAGCAGCATACTTGATTCTTTCAGAGATACTTTGGTACAAAAAATCTCGAACTCATGCGCTCCCAACTGTAATCAGCTGTTTTTTTTTAAGTTTTTTACCAAATACCTTTTGGAAGAAATTACAATTTTTGTGAATTATTAAAAAAAAAATATTAAAATAACGATATGAAAATTTTTTTATTTACAAATTTTTGACTTGAAACAGCAAATATTTTTTGTACATTCTTAAAATGAAACTGATTGAATCTGATTAGATAGATGCTTTTGCTTAATTTAAAATTTAAGTCTTTCGATTACTTATAGTTGTATAATTGAAAATATATCAAAAATTAAATTAAATTTATAAATTACGCTGAAATAATTGGAATAGATGTTTGCTGAATTTAAATAATTTTTGTAATGATTTTATTTTATTTCATATTTTTTAGTTTTGCAACTGTTTTTAATCGAAATTCATTAAAATTGATATTTTTTCTATTTATTTAAATAAAATTGAAGTCATTGAACTGATTACTGCAAATATTCCAAAGCAATTTACTTAGTGCTGCTAATAGTTTTATTTTTCCATTATGCAAAATTTATGCCCATTTGACATAACAGCGAAAACAATCAATTGAAATGCGCAAAAATGAGAACCGCGTAATTTATCGATATCAGACAGCGCAAGTTATCGTTTGATGCAAAGCTCATCACTAACGACGCAGATGCGCTTTAAATTAGTTTAAAAAAAAGTCTAAAAAAGCCTCTAAATATGGAACTAAATGCAAACAACATAAAAAAAAATATTTATAACCAACGCGAAGCGTACGCTGAAACCATTTCCAGTGCAGCAAACGACCCAAAGATGTGAGAGATGCAGTCAATCCAGCACATAAACCCAGTTAACAATTCAACTCAAATGCCACAAACTGTAGATAGATATAAATAAAATCGAGGCAGCAAATGGCAAAGTGATGGCCATATAAATAAATAAATAAATATATATATATATGTATAGCCCACATATATATATTCCCGATATATAGGAAGGTTTGTGTGGAAAAAGTGCAACTAAAAATGCGAACACGAGTGCGATGCTGCAGCGCTGCAGGCAGGCACTTGAAAGCCCAGATCCAAGCCCAAAGTCAACGAACACGACCACCCACACAACTTGGGGCAAACACAGACAGCATCCTTGCCGCCTGCGCAGTGTCAAATAGAGGCTGCAGCGGCAGCAACAACAACTTGCCACAGAGGTGCATTGCGTGGAGTCAACGTCAGTTGGGTGAGAGATAGAGGCATATTCCAACGAATAAATATTATCATATGGAAATTTTCGTTGCAGAGCAATTACGAATTCTGCCAAAGTTGCAGTTGCGCCACACAGTTGTGGCAAGTGACCCAGCGCACATCAAAATCCACTGGCGCAGGCAGGAAATCGAAGACTGCACTCGACAACGTCGTCGACGTTGCGACGTCTTGGTCTCGGTCGTCCGTTGACGATGATGTAGCACCCAGTTGTGTCTGTGCTTTTTGGCTTCATTGTCGCTGGCCAAGTTTATGCACTGTGTTCATTCATAGCAGATCGCAGCATGTTGCAACTTGGCGTTTGGAAAGTTTTGTTATGCTGTTGTTGTTGCTGTTGTTGTTGTGGCAGCACACAATCGCCTCCACGTCGGTGGCAGGCTGCCAAGTGGCCCCAAAGACTTGACTGTCGACTTTGGATTGTCGGCTGTCGTTTGTTTTGCGTACCTGTTAGGAGTTGCATCTGCGTTTGGTGCGGCTGCGGTTGCTGCTGCTGCACACAGGGCTTTTTGGGGTGCAGCAAATGAAATTGGCAATTGTGTTGCTGCTACTGCAGTGCATGCTGCTGCCACACACCTTGCTGCCACTGCGGCAAGACTTTACCTTTTTAAGCCATTTTAATATGGCGTTGCCGCATCTTGTGGGTGTGGCTGATTGCATGAAATGGATGCGTCTGTTTGGGCCAACCAAATCGCCACCGTCGCTTGGCCTGATGATCATGATCAATCTTCAAGCTGCAGCAACGTTTATTGCTGCAACAAACGCCCATCTAGTCCAGCCATCCAGCTTGGGCTATTATGATGGCAACGATGATGATGATGCCTGCTGACGACGCGACTGACGCGGCTGATGATGATGATTTTGATTGCAGCGAATGTGCAACATTGCCCTCGGTGCACTGCTACTGGTTTTGAGCTTCAGGTAAACGCTACCTACTAAATGGTGGGCGTGGGTATTTGAAAATGTTAGCCTGCTGATCTGCTGCCCAACCTTTCAATTTTCATGTGATTTAAATATGAAAGGAAGCAATTCATTTGGCTTATGAAAATGCCTGACAGCTCCCATAGCGAGTTGCAATGTTTCAATTATTGGCTGTACATGGCGCGCAACATGCAACATGCGGCTTGGCACCTGTGCGAAGACAACAACGGAAGTGAGCTGACAGAGAGAGAGAGAGAGACGAGACATGTGTGCAACAACAAGCTAATTGCAGTTCTTATAAAGTGCAACAACTTGGTTTTGTAGATTTTAGGGAGAAATGTAATTGGATAGAGAGAATCTCTCCTGAAGTCCTTAGTAACTGTCTTATTTTCTTTCCTTTAAGGACTTTGGAAAGTTATATGGACTCTATTCTGGAAGCTCTACCAAGACATCATTGAAGAAAACTACCTGTATTTAACTCATTAAACGGAAGCGGAGAGAGAGAGAGATGTCTTTTATATTTTAAGTGATAAAAGTTTACTTTCGAAATGTAATTTTGTTCTGCAAAAATATGAAAAATATAAGTGTTGTGTCGGAGAAAAGAAGAAATCCAACTGTTTTAAAAAACCTGGAGACTTTAAATATATGTTAGACGTACAAAAATACTTAGAAGAATCATAATCGTTAAGAGCCTCTTTAGGGAAAAAAAAAAACATTCTCCCTTTATTCTGAACAATACAAAAACGCTTCTCAAGATGCTCCTCTACATATCGTTTATAGTGATGTTTGAGAAGCAAGATTAAGTAAAGTTAGCATCAAAACATATCTAATAAGTTCCTTCTTCGTGTTTTTTAAAAATAATTGTAACAATGCAACATTTTCTGATCTTTGGTAATTTTGGTTCTATCTCAGAAATGTAATATTAGTCGATTTTTAAAAACTTTTAACTTTTTATGCCTAGAAGCAATCAATTCCAAAGTCGAACCAACGGCGCTTTTAGTGCCCAAAGATCCTTCGTTTAAAAATGGAAACAATCTTTTTATATAGGTTTCTGCGAGTTCCAATTTATTCAAATTCATTTAGAAGTAAAATCTTCTGGAAGATATCAAACTGTTTTGAAAAGGATGTAGACTTAAATTTTAAGTTAGGCCTATCGTTTCGTAAACAGAACACTCAGAAGAATCGTAATCGTTACAAAAAACTGACTCACTGCCTGATTCTGTTTCATACAGAAACTGTTTAGTTAGTTACCGCTTCTCAAGATCCTCTTATATAAATAATAATCGGTCGTCTATATTGACGTTTGAGAGACAAGATGAAGTAAAATTGTTATGAAAACAAATTTATTTTGTTTCTGGTCTCCGTTCTTCTAGCCTATAGAAATAATTTTAAAAATAAAACTTTCTCAGCTTTGATAAAATTGATGATCTGTCTGTTTATGTAATATTAAACGATTTTGATCAACTTCTTCAAATTTCCTGCATAAATTCCGAAAGTCGTACATTTATCACTCGAATTTCGTAATCGAACTTCCAGCGGAAGACCCCTTCCCTTATAAGTTCAAATAATGTGTCATTGTACATACAATGTATGCATATTGAAGATGAGTTCCTCAATGCTGGATACTCAAAGTGATACAAGGACAGATTGTGTTTTTGCGAGCTCTGATATATGCATATTCACTTTGAAGTAAAGTACCTCGCATAGAACGAAATGCAGCTGCCACACTTCATATTAGCTTATATATGCGTACATTTATTTTTGTGGAAGGCATCTTTTCTGCTTTTCGAAGAATTGTTCAAGAATTGTCCTAAGACTCTTAGATTCTTTAGAGTCTATATCTCAGAATATAAGTTAGAAAATGAAAATCGTTTATGTCTAAATTTTTTGTTTTTTCAAAGCAACTTTATCGGTAATTCTTCCGAGGCTCGTAAGACTCTTTAGAGTAAAAGTTGTGATTTTCTTACTTTCAGAAATAGTATCCGGCTGATTTTGGGGATACCACTGCTTTCTTAAGACGCAGTGGAAAATTACGTCCTTTAACAATAATTTTAAACGTAAGACTTACAAAGTAGATATATATAGACTCCCTATGATATGCATACTTAGAAATCTCACACTAAATCTACATTAGCGTATAAAAGTTTAAAAGAATGGCTGCAGGAATATGTGTCCTACCCAAGTTCACATATGTCAATCCTTGTTTCCTTAAAAATGCGAATGTTTCTTGGCTTTTTGAACTGCCCTAAGAAAACTACAGACTCGGAAGAATTCAGCTATTAAACCTTTGCCGACAGGATAATAAAGATCTAACCAGTCTCTTTCACACTGTCAGCAACGAGTCTACTACCTTGGAAATAATATACATACTTATCCATACTTTCAGTTAGACATGCCCATATCGAATCCCATGTAACACCCTCCATTGTCCTGGTAGACGCAATTTATAAAGTGCCAACAAATAATGCTGCCAATTTGTGCCCAAATGGAATTCGCACTTTGTGGAATCTGGCAACCCAACAACTGAGCCAACTTAAATTGCTAACCAGTATGTAGATCAGCAAACCACATGTTGTTTGTTGGTTCGTTTGGATACCCAATCTCGGGAACTGCGCTACTTTTCTATATCTATGCATAGCCAACATTGGCAGACAATAAGCGTTGTGCTTAGGATCACTTGCTGCTCCACAAAGGAGGACGCATGTGGCATTGTCATTGTCACCGGCCCCGTATAGAGCAGCACATAACAATTTTCCAATGCCTTTTGCTGCTTGTTGCTGGCCAAGTGTGCTTGCTCCCTGCTGGGTTTTGTATTGTTATTGTTGTTGCTGCTGTTGCTGTTGCTGTTCCTGCTGAGCAGATTTCCCAGAATTGACACCTTGCCGCTTCACTTGGTCCGATGTGTGTGTGTCGGTGTGTGTGTGTGCGCGCGTCTTTGTATTACTTAAGATTTGCTACAGTTTTGTTGCAGCCGCGCCAAGTTGTCTGCCACAGCAGCCGGTGCAATCGTTGCACTCAAAGCACAGGCTGTGCAGAGCTGCATCTTGGCGACAATCCGTTGCACATTCATCATTTGCTGCTGCCATGGCAACAATTGTTCATTTGTACAACAGCAAGGGATACAGAGAGAGCGCGCGCGCGAGAGAGTGCCAGGTGTTGGTTGTTGCCTTTTGGAATTTCAATTTGCATAAATTTGGTGCAAAGATTTGCGAACAATGCCAGAAAAATACAAAACGAGCTGCAGGCCTAATGATCGATACCTATGGAAAATGGGCAGCAACTCTAATGAAGATGTTGCATTAAGACGGCCAAGATCTTTTGCACACGCAAGCAAGACAAATCTTTTCAGCTGCACGAACCAGATGTTCCAGTTTGGGAGTGAAATCTTAACTCTATTGTCGTTGTCAATGTTTGCAACGCTATGGCGGCTCATCCGCTGCATAAGGCGTGCCACAGACAGCGCTAATATGCCACCTACTGCTGCCACAACAATGAGAGGTAGAGCAGGACAGCCAGAGAGGTACTCTATAGGCAGAGCCCACGTGGTGCAACAGGAAAGCGGATGCTAAGGATTTCATTTGTTTTGTAGACAAAGCAAACGCATTGGCATAATGCTAAAGCAAGTTGTATGGGTTTCAAATGATGCGAGTTCCAGCGGTGTACACTCAAAGGACTCAACGGGTAAGCGTTACGCTTAGTTCTAATAACAGGTGTGGTGGTCGGGTAGAGCTAGACCAAATGGTGCCAGTTTTTGGCCAAAACAATGCTACTAAATGGCAGCATATCTGAAGTGGTTGAGTTGATGTAGCTGATTGAATTTGCTTCGAAATTTTAATCTGGTAGCAGTGCAGCAGCGATAAGGTCGACAAAAAGACTTTCGTACACTTGCTTTAAGGTTAGGAACTTTAGTATTCGATGGTTCCCAAAAGACGTTCCTGAAAGGGAAAAAAATTGCTGGTCGGGTTACTCCCTACGCGTATCGTAAGTTTTTCTGAACCATTTCAATTAAAATGTTTTGGCTAAACAGAAGTCTATGGAGAGTGCGTTGGTGAGTCAACTGAGCAGGGGGTTGGTCCCCTACTTACTTTTATACCTATACAAAAGTCTGATAAAGCATAAGTAGCGAGTGGATCTTACCAACGAAGACTACGATGGAGGTTGGTTTCCAATAATGCTCCAACTTACACCTTTTTTGAAAGGGAAAGATATTGCTTTCCAATCATGAAACATAGAAGTTGGCGGTGTAATGGAAGAGCATTCATTCTATTGTAAAATAAATTTTGGATGGTGGGCGAACGAAAAGTGCAGGGGCTGGTACCCCAGTCCCTTTGCTAGCTTTACAAAAAATCTTGCTCGCCCGAAAATCAAAACGTGTTTCAGCGCTGAGCAATCGAGGTGAATGGGTTTGGCGAGCAGGTTACCAAACCCCCTACAATAACGAAAAATAGAGATTAGAGAAATAGAACTCTTTAAATACCAAAACGCGCATTTTTCGAACTTAGAAGTTCTCCTTAAGAGAATTCCACTTTACAGCCCCACACACACACTATGCACACCACAACTACCGCTTGCTGCTCCTAATTTATCTCTGAGAGAAACCACAAAAACTAACAATCAAAACCACAAAAAAATTCTTTCCCATCACACTAGGTCAGCGCAATCTTATCATGTCTCAGGTAATTACAAGGTCGCCCCGACTCCACAACCCATTTAGTCTCAAAACAGATATGAAACCCACATGTTTTAGATCAAACCATAGCAAAGGATAATCAGTTAACATGCCGTGCTCAATTATCGACCACAAAAACGTTATCTAAATGAGATGACCGAAAAAAAAGGTTGCCCCTAAGCAAACGACTTTTGACACTTGTTACAGGCATCGAGTCCATTTATTCCCATACAAAAGCGCCAAGTTGTGCATAAACATGGGAACTAACCAAGAACTAAGACAAATATTAACTTGACCAATAAACCAAGACAAACAGACTGAACGGAGATCCCAAAGCAAACCAAACCAGACCCCGACCACAACAAGATAAATGAAATGTCATTTCGGACACGCACAACACGTTTAGCACCTGAAATTTGTATTTGCTCGCTGCTGTCCGAAAATGGAGACAAACTTAAGTGAAATATTCCCAATCTTCGTGATTCTCAACGATGTGTAGATATTTAACACTTAATGGGTTTATTTGCATTGATATTTTTGGAGGCAAGCTTATGCGGCAGGTGCTAAATAGACAACAAGCGTTCAGATAAGGTTTGGCTTTTTTTTAAATTTTGGAAATGATTTGAAAGTCATTTCATTTCGCAAAAATATTTCAGCGATTACAAAATCGATTAATCCGTTTTATACTCATTTAGGCAACTTTGAAGCCGACAAACCGTTGTATATCGCCTTTATGATGATTTATTATGAGTTTACGTTTTTTAAAGGATAATTTGCGGAATTTTAATGGAAATCGTTTTCCATTTGCTTGATTTAAAATAGTAGCAACTCTGCTGGAAAACAGTTGAGATTGTAGATGCGCTCTCCAATGTAAGAAATTAAAAATTCTCACCGAAAACCTCAATTGATGAAAGTATCAACCACACTGGTATATTGAGATTTTTCTTATCAAATTTCTGCTTCTTTTTAGCGAGGAATACTAATATCGAAGATAGCATAAAATAAATTGATTAAGATTTTTCTTATGTCTATAGATGCTTCCGTTGTAAGATTCCTCGGAAACTTTGTAAGTCTTCGTACTCCTCAACAAAGTCGAATACAATTTTTACGAAAGACTTTTAACGAGTTTGAGAGTGAGTGAGTGTAATTTATCCGAAATCAATATTTAGGATATTTTTACTCCCTCAACTTGACTACTAAATTTGTATTTCCTAATGGGTTTCCGTAGGAGCATAATAAGAGTTCCAGACATATCATAGAAGCGTTGTAAATTCATAAATTTTATAAAATATTCAAATATTCATATTCAGCATGAATGTATTTTTAGATGTTAGGGATTCATTATATCGCTATATTCGCTTTTGTCTTTAGATCTTGGGCTGGAATTTGGAAAATCCACCCGATCCATAACTTTGTAGATAGTTTCGGATACAAGATATGGTAATTTATCCGAAATAAATATTTAGGATATATTTAATCCCCCAACTTGACTACTAAATTTGTATTTCCTAATGGGTTTCCGTAGGAGCATAATAAAAGTTCCAGACATATCTTAGAAGCGTTGTAAATGCATAAATTTTATAAAATATTCAAATATTCAATCGATTTGCAGCAAATTTGCATTAACAAGAAAGCAATAAATTTGAAAGATTTTATGGATTTATTATATCGCTATGTTCGCTTTTGTCTTTAGATCTTAGGCTGGAATTTAGAAATTCCACCGGATCCACAACTTTGTAGAGAGTTTCGGGTACAAGATATGGAATTTTTTATTTTGAGTTGTATACATATGATTTTGAATAAAAACAAGGATTTACATCCAAAATTCAAGTTGTTGCAAATTATAGGCCACATTTGAAATCTCAGAAAAGAATTTAAATTCTCCAGCAGCTGACAATATATCCGAATGCGGCCAAAACCAGCATTTTACAGAATATTTCCAAAATGCAACCGTATTTAGATAATTCTGAAGTAAAGTAATATTTGACATAGACATCATTTCTTTTGAAAAAATGTTGTTATTAATTTAATTTTTTTTAAATATCAATGAAATTTTTGTACAATTGGCACACAAGACGACAAAAACAAGGATTGGAAAAACGCAGGAAAGAGAAAAAAAAAGAAAAGATATTTCAACATTTTGTGCTTGGGTTTTTGGACCTCTAGAGATCATGCGAATTTTTTCAAAATTTCCATAATTAAAATATTTATTGTGATACTTTTGAAATATAGATTTTGAGATCTTACATTTACGCTTCTAGAGTGTTCTTTTACTTGGAATTCCTTCAGTTTAACTGGCAGCTCTGGTAACGGTATGGCAATGAGATTTCAAGGGCATAGTGCTTTTTTATCTTCGCGTTGCTACTCTTCAGTCGGCTACTATAACTTGCTTTCTTAAGATCTGCAGCGAGATCCAGCATCAGGACTTTGACAGAAACAAAATCTTATAAATAATTCTGATAACTTAGATGTCTTACGTTCTAGAAATTGTTTCTTTTACTGAGCGAGATTCAGCATCAGCACTTTGACAGAAAAAAATCTAAATAATAATTCTGATAACTTAGATGTCTTACGTTCTAGTAATTGTTACTTTAACTGAATCAAAATATCCACTTTAAGTTGTATGGCATGGGTAGAACCCCTTATTTTTTTCGCATAATACACTTCTCAAACATTTTCGCCCCCTTTTGCTTAAATTTCCACAATTTTTCTACCTAAGCAATCACGAGCACATGCCAACACTCACAAGATAGCAAACATTTGTTTGGCAGCAGGTCAAAGATTGAGCTCAAAACAAAAAACAAATTAATCCTAGCAAAAAAATATTGAATAGAATGCTGAAATAAAATCAGCAAAAACCCAACCAGCATATTTTTGCCTTTGGCACAACGACAGGTGATGAACATCTTGCTTTTATATGGGATTCCTTTTCATTTTTTTTTTTTTTTTTTTTTGTGATCCCCGCTAGACAAAGAAAAACTCAAGCCAAATGCCACACAGTATGAAAAGTCAGTCAGTAGTGCTGCAGAACGTTCTCCAGAACCTGTGCCGTTGATGTCTATCTAGGTTTTTGCAAAAAATAAAAAAGAAACGAAACAAAAGCCTGACAAGGACAGCTGAGCTGAAATCTGCCAAAACCTTGCATGAAGCCATGAATTGTAAGCCAAGGCACGCTTCTCAGCTGCTCAGGTTGGGAGAGCTAGGTAGAGTCTCTCAACTTTTGGCAAGGTGTTTTTGCTGCCGCATGACGTCATGCAACGTAGCGCAACAGCAGCAAGGTGGTCCTTGGCGGAAACTGTCACATAAATCTTCTTTATAGTTTTGTCATAATTTTTCTCTAAAAATCAAACTAATACCTGAATGGCTTAAATTTTAATTGATTTGGATGATTGGGAGCGGAAGTGCGGCGCGCTCTCATGGAGTTCTATAACTATTATTAATTGTCATAAATCTTGTTAAGCCGTCATTAGCGATCCAATGGTTTCAAGCTGCAAACTGAAACTTCGAACTGCTTATTAGAGAACTCTTTGATTTGGTGGACTATCAAAATCCGCTGGGATTGAATTGGATTGAATTGGAGGCGCTTTCTTTGTGGCTTACTTGCAACAAATTAAATAATGATGCCAACAGCTTGCGCTACCTAAGGCTTACGTGTCTGCGCTCTCTCCCTGGTCGTAGGTGTGGCCAGCGCAGACCAAATAAAGGTAATCCTTTGGCGGACGGCTGCCGTAGTCTTACTTTTGTGCCGCCGCGTCCACTTGACAGTTTAGCCAAACCGTTGAAATTAAGTTAAATAGTTTCTTGTTAAAGGTTCGAAATATATAAAGAGCAAAGATTTTCATTTTCAGAAACCCTTTTTAAGTACCGTTTCTTTGGTTGCTTGCACCTAAGCACCTGCCCGATGATTAATCATTTTTGTGGCAAAGTGTGTGTGCCCAGTGACTGAAAGTCGTGCGGTCTGGACTCGGTTACAGTCTGACGCGGTCTGTCTGCATTTAACACCTTTGCTCTTTTTTTTTTGGGTGTATTTGTCTGCCTATCACTCCCGTGAGTGTCTGTCTCCCTGCATCGTCTCAGTGGGCATGATGTTAGTTGGTCATCATTTTGTTGCAGGCACTTGAGTAATCATTTTGGGTAAAATGCAGCGCGCTAAAAGCTCATCAATTATCATCTTGCATCTGCCTTGTGGGCAAAACAGTGAGGGCGCCAAAGGTCTTACAAGTTGCGCTTTCTACAACTCGCTGTTGCCGGATTTATTTTTTCTTTCTTGCATTTTCTAATCATGTCCATCATTTTGATGAGTAGGTGAGCTTGTGTGCGTTGTAGCAATCTACAGCTTTTGCGCTGGGTGGCGACGTCACTTGGTTGGTTTTCCATATATGCCAGCCAGCAGACATGAGCTGGCATCTGTCAAAAAGAGCGCATATAGTGGCTGCACCCCCAGCAAAGTATCTAGCTGCTTAAGAACTAAAGTGCAGGCACTTCAAAGCATTTGCAGATGTTCGAAAACTGTCGAAGGACTTCTCTACGTATATCCTAGACAAAACATGACATGAGAGTTGGGGACCTTGTTTGGAAATCCTGTTGAAAAATCAGCGTAGCGCGTTGAATAATTGTGAAACATGAAAAGGCAGCTCGTGCCAGTGGCTGCTGCTACTGCTGCAGTTACGGATACGGCTACAAATAGAGGAACTCCTGCGCATGCGCGTGCATTTATCAAACTGTTGACACTATGAGTGGGTACAGTGAGCACATGTGAGCGGGTACGCTAAGCGATTGGGAATGTTCGCTATGAGAGAATGCTGGCTGGCAATATTTTCATGAGCTGAAAAAGTCAAAGGCACTTCCAAGTTACATAAAGTATGATCAGGGTGACGAACTTCTCTGCTATATATACTCAAGTAAGTCTGTTCGTTTGTCAAAACGCTAGATGTCAGAGATGGGTGAGAGTTGGAGAAACCAACTTTTCGACAAAAAAAAAATTATTTTCGAAAGCAATGCTAGTTTATTGTATATTTTTGATATTACGGATTTACACAGATTTGACATCGATGCAAAAAGACGCCATTTGCCTAAAGACTTAAACTCTAGGCTCCTATTCTTTTTCTTTTTAAGCAGATATAAATAAGCAGATATAATATTGCCATGTTTGGCCCATAAACCGATGACAGCATACTAAAGGGAAATAAATGGCGGATATACGATATAGCCTATAGTTGGCGCACTACGCTCTAAATCGGCAGGTCTTCGATACGATGCCACCTAGCAGAACTGTTGCCTTTGTCTAGTAGGAAAACCTGGTATTGATAAAAGACACCACTGATCAGATCTTTCTCTTCGAACAGATTTTAATAGAGTTAGAGAGATTAATAGATTCCACGTTTCGTCTTTGTAGCGTTAACCAAAATTAAGGAGAATAAATTGATTTATTTTGTAAATAATATAGCTCTTGTTGGTCTGTTTTGCGCCGACTCAAGAAAATCAAAGTTCTTTTGGAACAAATGGCTTGTTTATAAAGGTGAACAAAATTGCACACCTAAAAGTTTCGAGAGATATTTAAAAATTTGTTCAAAAACTATAAATGCTGATAACAAATAAATCAGAATTCGTTAAATTCGTTTGATTTTAAACTTTTTATTAACAAATTTGATTTTTTTTGATTTTTTAGTATTCCCAGCACTGCATTGAATTTGATTGAATTCGTTTCGGGCAAATCGGCCGAAAAACTCCATGTAGCTGCCGTAGGGCTTGTTTTCGTCTGTTTTTCGAATTATTAAAGTATTTGCATTTCTCAACCAATGCGTCGTTCTCCATTGAATCGAAATCTGTTGTATATAGCATATAGTTTCTATGCGGCAAATCGTTGGAAATTCGATTTTTGCGCAAGATTCACTATATTTCTTTAGTTTCGCAAGTTGTGCTCACCAAATGCGGTTTATTAAAGTATTTTAGATTTTGAATGTACTCCACTTATGAATACAATCGAATCTACTACTACGAATCTACTACTCCACTTATGAATACAATCGAATCTACTACTACCGGTCGTTCAATTTCTATGAACTTCATGACGACTTCTTTATTCTAAGTAGAATTCGATTGACAAAAAAGCTTAAATAATGGTGAAGAGCGCGCAAAGCTCATTTCCAATGAGTTACACTCATATACATACAATATTTGATGCGCATTATATTTAGTAGGATTGGAGCATAACTTACCACGAAAAGATTTCTCCATATCTGCTTCCAATTCCATCCAAATCGGTTCACTAAAACGCCCTCGTTGTTTGCACTAATTTCGTTTTATTCAATTTGTTATAGTTATCCTAACTTAGTTCGTATTATAAATAGGACTTATATTGATCAAATCGTTGGATTGTCGGGCATATCGTTCAAAAAATGTATTTTGTTTAAAAGTCATTGTATATCGTTTAATTTTTCAAATATTGTGAGCCAATTCGGTACTCAAAAGATTTTTAAGTTTGCGCAGATTCGGTTGATCGTATCCTATAGTTGCCATAGTGGCTAAAAACCACTTTTTCTATTAAACTTCTGTGATTCTAAAAAATAATAAATGCTTATTCACAGAAATATACATTTTCCCCAGATTTCTGCAGGGTATGCCAAAGAATTCTGTGCTCGATTTTAACGTGCGCCATCTCTTAAGGAATAAATAAAGATTTTGTAATAAACCGCAGCGAACTGCTGTTTTCAAGCCTAAAATGTTCCACTTGGCGTGTGTCTACTGTAACACCATATTCTAAATCTATGCATCCTGCAGCACTCATCGCCAAGTGCAGCTCAACAGCTCAAGAAACAACAACAAAGAGCCATCCATACATTGAGTGGCTTTAGAAAACGTTCGCTTGAATGCAATGAGATCCTTTTTTGGGATCTTTGACTAGACGGGACACGTTTTAATGAAATTTGAAGCAACGCACCTGGTTGCCAGTAGCTAGCTACTACATCGTAGTTCCAAAATACCATGATTTCTAAGAGGCACACGTACTCCACAGCGCATAAATAGCCTCATATACACGTTGATGATGGCCTTAGTCCACATGCCATTAGCCGAACAGGTTGTCAAAACCAGAGCAGACCCAGAGCAGGCCAAGTAACGGTCATAAAACAGCAACGAAAAACGAAAAAACGAAAAAATTATAATATAAAAATTGTTGTACTTTATTATAAAACATTTTTCTTAACTGACATTTTCCGCACTCCCTGGCCCTTTTGCGAGCCACTTGGAAAAAATCAGATCAACCGTTTGCCGGCTGAACCTGAGTAAAAGTTCACCGAGTTCGCTGCGCTGCGTCGTTGTTGTCGACGATGTTGCGACTTTGCTGTCTTGGAAGTTGCAACATTAGCATGCCCCAAAGAAATTGCCAAGCTTGTGGCACGAGCTTAATGTTGTCGGTTGTCGTTATACATCTCACAGGTTGATAGCTGCGCCAAGTTTCACACAAAAATAATGTTCGCAGCGACGAACGTCGAACGACGAGCACTTTGGAACACCCAAACGACGACGAGGCCCGTCTGAAGACTATTAAAAGTCGCATCTTACATGCAAGCTTGCTGCGGGAAACCCACTTACTTCTTCTTATAATTTTTGCATATGATATTTTGGTTGCTTTACAAGTTGTTGGGTCATGGGGTGCGCGGCAGGGTTATCGGTTGCCTTTGTTGTGGCATCGCGCCAACGTGTCATGTTTATATAGAATTTGTATGTAATAATTTTCACAGCATCGTGCTTAAGCAAAATAATCGAGAGTGGTTTGTGGGTTCTCCATGCATGCATGCATAAATTGCGAATCAGGGGAGCGACTGGGCCTTATATGATATTTATGTTATTATAATGTAGGGCTGGCTACTAAAGTGTGCTGGATTTTTTTGTTTTCTTGAGTTGCTTTTAAGGAGCGGTACGGCAAATTGATATTTAAGCGTAATGGTAATATATGTACTTGAGAGATTGTGAAGAAAAGGCGTGTGGGGAGAGTTTCTTCTTTGGTGTATGAGAGGGAGTCTTCTCAGTAGTTTTTTTTTGAAAGAAACCGAAAATCAAGTCATATATGGATTTGGTTTGATATTTTAGAATAAGTTGAAGTTCAACGACATAAACGATGCAGAGTTTGAGCGCCGCATAAAAATTTCGGCTCAACTTTTGTATGACAGCTAGACGAAATATTGGAAGTATCTTGCTCAAATTTTGCACAAATGTTTGGCTTAACAAGCAATAACTTTCCATGAAGTTTGCACAAAATTGGTGCACGATTTTATATAGCTGCCATATAATAGTTGAACCGAAAATTTTATTCGTCGCTCAAACTCTGCAAACTCCCAAAAGTCTCTGCTCCCAAACGCCCAAAGACCCTCTTTCCGAAAAGTTTTGCAGTTGTTACCATCTGATGACAGATATGTTTTTCAAATAAATAACAATAGAAAAATTTGTGTTCTGAAACTTTTTTGATCGTTTTCACTACAAAACTGTGAAAAATCACTTAGATCAGTGGGATCCTTGGTGCTACCCGAGTTTGTCGGCCGTGAGTCATGATCATGGATACATTCGTAGTCCAATATATGCGTGTGTTTCGCAAAAGCTAACAGTCTCTGAGGTGGCCTACAAGCTGCCTCTGCAAGCGAGTCACACATTGGTCTCCCTAGAAATCTAGCTCTCCAGGTACAGAGGGCAGGGCAGTTGCATAGAAGGTGTTTCAGGGTTTCTTGGATTACTGGTTCCATGCACTTTCTACATGCATCGTCTTCAGTGATGCCCAGTTTTTTGGCATGAACTGCGGTCATGACTACATGCCGTCTTTCCTGGGAAGCTGCAAGATGTGCTTGGCTAGTTTCGGGGCGGTTTCCCCACACATGATACGAGCGGTTTTGCAGTATGTCGTGTTGTGCCACCTTCTGTTGGAAGCGACTGTAGCGCTTACTTCCGATTTAGTGATTAGAGCCCATAAGCATAATTAGATTTAAAAAATTTTAGGGCTTATGGAAAAAACTAGCGAGTTACTCTAGAAGTTACACTTAAAGTAGCTTTATTAAGATCAGAAGAATCTAATCTTTTTCTTACTTCAATGGGTAGTTTTAGAAGGCAAAGTCTATCCGAAAAAAGCACGCATTTACAATATTTCTCTATAATAGAAAAGAACATTACACAACTCCAGCGAAAGATTGGAAAGAGGCTGACGAGCAAAGCGTGCAGAAAGCCACTAGTGAGCCACTAGTCTGTATTTCAAAAATACTTCTTTTGTTTTGATCATTTTCTTACCACCTGCAGTTATCACAGCAAAAACACTCCTATTAACTCTTCGAAGTTTGATTTCCGCATTTCTTCTAGTAATTTTTCATAAATTTTTTGTAATTTTTTCTTCAGTGAGAGTTAGCTATTCTACATAGAAACAGAAATATCGTTTGAACTTGGTAAAGATGAAAAAAAAGTAAATGAACTGTATAAAAAAATAAAGGTATTCACGGTAATTGTTTGTTAGGTAAGAAATCAAATCGTTCATGTGAAGAAAGAAACAAGTTTCGTGAAGTTTCTATAATAATATTGAACCCAACTTTGTTTGGTTTTGAGAGAAATTGTCGGTATGGTTTGCATCCATCAACTACTACTATCTACTGCAACATAGGGGTTCTCTTTTGGCGAGAGCATGGATTTTTCTTTATTTGTTTTTCTTTACTGTCGCATACAAATTTTGGTTCAACATTTGCATTGGAGCTATGTGAATTCATAGAACTATTTGGGTAAATCCTTGCGCAAAAATTTAGTAAAGAAAAGCAACTATTTTATATGTAGGTTGCCTTAAGAAAATTGAACCCAAATTCCTATTGTGTGTGAGCTTCGGCAGTGAAGGGGATGCAAGATTGATGGTCGGTTTTTCCATTTCGGCACTGATGCACTTCGGCAAATCCCTATTGATTCAAGACACTGCCGTTCGGAATCGGCTGTAATCTGTAAGTCCTCTGCTCTTCGAACAGGTTTTTTTTAGAGATACCATAGCCTGTTACACCATTAAGCTTAAGAGATTAAGAGTTTATTCTAGGGGAACAATTAAATGAAAACATTGTTAAAAAACTTCAAATTAGATTCCTATATAACTTATTTTTCAGCATTTCTCTGAGCCTACGCTCTACCCGCTTCAAGAGTCACAAGCTTACTTGAAGTCAACACCAAAACTGACCAAAGAAATAAATACAATTTCTTTGAAAAACTCGAAAATATTAACATACATAACTTCTTAAATTTATATTTCCACAAAAACGCTGTGAAAGTTTCGTGAATATTCCCAGACAAAAAGGGCAATAATCCCAAATTGTTAACAATTCTGTGCGAGTTGTAATAAGGCCAGAGAACTTGGAAACTTAACCGCAGTCACAGTCATAATCCTATTTTGGGCTACGCAAAAATAATAAAACTTTTTTACGAGTCGCACTCAAAGTTGAGAAGCAATCCGAAACAAAACAGGCGCAGGACAGGAATTGCATGTCTTGTGGGCAGTAACAAATTATTAACGACATTTTAAATGCAACGCCTTGTGCTGGACTCCAGCGAAAAGGGGTCAAGCACAGGTCTCGGCAACTCATGCACTTGGAGAGCCCAGGCTCTGGCATAAAAGTTCCTTGCGGGCGCGACACGAAACGAACTGTGCAGACGATGGCGTGGAAGGGAACCAACAATGACGACGCCTTTTAATGAGATTTGTCTGCTAAAAAAAAGAAATACATGAAAAACTTGTGTTTCAAGCGTTTTAAGGATAAAAAATCGCAACAATCAGCACAAATAGCAAGCAAAGCGATTCACTTGCCACAGCGCAGAATTGTGGTGTGGCACCACCACTACGTGTGGCATTAACAAGTGTGGTTGAAATGATCCAACTTTATGGCATTGCCGGTGCGGCAGGGGTCTTTGCGGGTCGAAAATTTTGTGTTTTTCAAATACACTGCAAAAATTGGGAGAAGCGCTTAATGTGTGATTAGATTGGATGGAAGTAAGCGGCAGGAGCAAGGGAAGAGCTTGGGGGTTTAAAAAGACGAGCTTCATGCTTCTCTGAAAGAGCAACTAAAACTAATAAAGTTTTTGGGCTAAAGGAGATGAGATTTGGATTTCTAAAAGTTTCACGCATTTCCCAAAAAAATTGCAATATAATATCCAGGTGCGGATGTGATCTTGACTGCATATTGTGTACAGAGAAAGAGAGAGAGAGGTTGATAGAGAGAGAAAGAGCTCCCAAAGGGTCTCAATCTCAGAAAATACTCTGTGGACCCGTTACGATATCTGTAATTAAGTAACGCAGCCGAAAGCTAATCACTGGCAGGGACCTGAGTGCTCTGCGGACCCATTACGACGGGAGGTAACAACTCATAGGGACCTCTTGAGGAACTAAATGTCAGATGCCAACTTATTTAAGCCAAATAGCCAAAAAAAATTGTCTACCTCCACGTCAAAGTCTTTCTGGAAACAATTTTTTAGAAAAAATGCTATTCCTGTAAATTTCGAAAGAGCCTTTGAGATACTATGGGAACTTGGTATGTAAGTGTTCTCTAAGCCTTCCAACTGTTCTGCTGAAATATCTTTGAATAATATAAAGATAGAGCTTGGCACTGGTAAAGATCTTTAGAAGTCACAAAAGGGAACTTCGGATCTTCAAGTATTCTGCCTCATTCTCTGTAAATAAATTTCTCTGAAGACACTTGGCTAGCGTTTGGCGTTAGGCGTCTGATATGAAGCTGTAATTTTACGGAATTATATGTAGATAAAGCTTTGCGCTGGTAAGTACCATTTGAGGTACAAAATAACTTAAAGGAACTGAGAGTCTACAAGACAGTTTTCCCAGTGATTGGCTTTAAGATTTGCCTGAAATAAATATATATGTAGATAATGGTGCAGACTTCTTAAAGTCACAAATGGGAACTTGTGATCTTCAAGTGTTCTACATAATTTTTTACAATTCAAAGTTTTGCTTGGAGATTTAGCTGAAATATTATAGAATTATGTATAAATGGAGCTTGGCACTGATATGGACATTTTGAAATGGGATCTTGGTATATATAAGTCTTCGTAATTCGCTAAGTCTGCTAACTTCTAAATTCAATTTGTTGGAAGAAAGTTTTCACATCATTTTTCTTCGAGATTTGGCTGAAATAACAGAAAAGTCAGCTTTCCCAGTGTTGTGTTTTGAGGTATGGTTTATAAGTATCATTTCCGATCTAGGAGCAATAGAATTATATCTAGGTGGAGCTTGTCACTGGTAAGCGTACATACCTTTTGAGGTCACAATGGGAACTTGGGATCTTCAAGTCTTCTAACTCTTTCTCTAAGTCTGCGAACTTCATAAACTAATTTCCGAATTCTGACTGAAATATCATTTTCATGAAGTGAGTTAGAAGCAATAGAATGATATTCAGATGCAGCTAGTCGCTCGAAAGATCTTCAAGACAATTTCAGGGCATATTTTTCGTAACTGCAGTGTATCCCTTTGTCGTACAGTGGAATCCTCTCTACATTTTTTTTTGGTATCTGCTGACTGAGGCTTTTAAAATTGAAAATTACTTTTGGATCAGTTTTGTGGTAGGCAGTTGGTAGGCCGTTGGGAAATAAGAGAGCTACTACGGGCGGCCCTACCGCATTTGAAAGCTGAGACAATAATTGCACAGTGAAAATTACAATCGAGCATTTTTATTGACTTCAGACAACAGACACGGATATGTGGATGTGGATGTGGATATGGATATAGTTGGATGGGGCCAAGAGTCAAATGGAACGAATCCACTTGGTCGATGAAAGTGCGTACGTAGCATGTGGGTTGCTGAGGTTGGTTGCATTGGTCTGGACTGGACCATGCCCCCTGGCGTTTAGTTTTTGTTTTTTTTTTTTGGTTATGCGAATGAAAGTTTTAGCGGTTCCTCCGATTTTTTCGGTTGTTGCTTTTATTGATGCACAGGATATTATGCTTAACGGCAGAATGACCAAACATGACAGCGTAAATTGTTGTAAATAAATTTCTTAACTTGTATGCCACCCGAGAGTGTTGCAAAGAAGTCTCAAGTAGTTGCAAGTTTCGGTAGAAGGTATATGTAGGCGATAGCGTTGACGTTGGGCGCACGCATTGCGGTGGAATACGAGAAGCAGTTTGTGTGTCTCTCATGTTGCCTCCTGTAAAGTCCAAGCAAATTGATATTTTGATAAAGTTCGGCGTTGATGCAAGGTTGGTTGGATTGCATGTTGGGGAAATTGGCGTTTTTTATGGCGATCGGGGGTAGATTCATCGATATTGCATTGGAATGCAATGATGGGAATCATTTTATAATCGCATATTTGCAAGAATTGTGTTGAAAGAGGCAACATTTTTTTGGGACAGAGAATAAACCAGAGCATGAAAAACAAGATTGCTAACAATGTTGAAGAGTGTGCAGAGAAGTGTATATTGTTTTGCAACACAGCTCTACTCCGCAGATGAAGACTATTTCTCGAGGGTTATCAAAAAATCTAGATTTTGAACTTGGCTGATGCTATAAAAAATCTTAAGAGGTACAAATTGCAGCTTCTATCAGGGAAATTATAGAGAAGTTGCGCCGAATGTAGGACAAGGTAGCACGTTAAGGGGACTATTATAGTGAATTATAGTCAGATTGCCCTTGGAAAACAAAGTGTACACCAGATTGGACGATCTAAAGTTTGCTGATTAACGAAAACCACGGATGGCGAAACTATAAAATCAGATAGATTCTAATGGAAAAATCTTTCGTTTATCCCCGTGAAACAGCAATATTTTTGGATGTTATAACCTAAACCTGGTATATGATATATGATTGCAGCTACAAAGCATATTAAGAAAAAGAATTGAGTACTCGAATTCTTAAAGCGAGATTATAATCTTGAAGCTTCGAATTCCCATAACTCTGATAGCTTCATATGGTTATGCTCGTAAAAGCCTAATGCATCAAATGCTTCCTTAGACTTTGGGGTTGCTTTAAGCGCTACGACTATCGACATCGACATTTTTGCTAGCTGTTTCTGTTTTAAAACAGAGATGTGCCTTCAGAAGCTTCCTAAAACGGTCCGTTGAGGTTATCGTTTCATAAAGCTTCTTGATCCCTACCTGAAGAATCTGCTAGATCTCACAACTAAATTAGATTTCCATTATTTAAGATGGTAATTCTGCCTTAGATCGCCGCTAAATCGTTTGTTAAAAAGTCGAAAGTGATTTCCTTCGTCAAAAGATGTGTCGCCCCTTAGTTGTCTATTCAGATCTAATATACGAAAATTTTTAGTTGTATGGTTCCGAAGAACCAGTATCCGGAGGAACCACTGGTTTTTGCCTTACGATTCAAATCTGAAAGCAATGTGACCCTTCTGCTGAATGGGACCCATCAGCAGCTTGGGCGACAACTTCTCGAAGCTGGTGTCGTCAGCTGTATAGTAGGTGTGCATCAGATGGTTATAGTGGAAGCTTCAGGGAACTAACTGTCCCACAAGTGGGGAAAATTCTAGAAACTACCTAGATAACATAACCTGTAGTTTCAACTGCTGCAGTTCAGTCTCCCTAAGAGTCCTTTGAAATTGCCCGAAAATGAGGCAGTCGTAAAATGGAGCAGATTATTGAAGGAAGTAACTGTCTTTCAATTTGAGAAATTTTTCGAGCTACTTAAGTTTCTTCAGTATAAGCTTTGGTTTTATTTCAACTGCTACGATCCAGTCTCCCCAAGTTTCCCTTAGGCTTGCTGCATTCTACCTGAAAATGCAGTCAACTATCTCACAATTTGAAGGAATTTTAAGAGTTTCCCTATGGCCGCCAATACGAGTTAAAGCCAGCCCGCATTTCGAACTTAATGGTATTGCACTGCAATTTTCTAACAAAATACCAGGAAACATATCATTTTACAAATGCAGCGCAGCCCACATATTCTGCCAAAAGACAGTTCCAACATACAGACAGCTTTGCACCTTGCTCTGGAATTCACTGGAATTTGTCAACCAAACAAATTCGAAAGATGCATCTTCAATGCTTGGAATGATTTAAAACTGCCTCGGAAAGCCAACTAATTAACTTGCACAGCGGTCGATGGCTGTGGGTGGTCCGTGCACCATATGCGCCGCCGGCTCATAGGCCAGATCTAGACTGGGCTTCTTACATTGAAGTGAACGAACGAAAGAAAAAAAAATTAGTTAACAAGATCATTAAATCTTTGTTAACAGCCAATCGACGGCGACTGAGACGACGGCGGCGGCAGCGATGTTGATGATGTTGCCACAAAGACGGCCACAGAACGCTGTGTGGCAACCAGAAGTGCAGACGAGCAAGACCGAAAAACAACGCAAGTCCAAGAGACGATAAGATAAGGCGCAGCAGTGCCACAAGTACCTACCTGGGCATGTTGCACATATTTAAATCGCCACAAGGTGCCTCGTGAGTGTGTGTGTGTTTATCTATTAATTTATGCTGGTGACTTGCTTGGGTTTGCACTTGAATTTGGGCCAACATTTTGCGCCACAATCTGGCCAAGATCGCACTTGCTGCACGTTGCGCTGCCTGGGAAATGGCAAACAGCGGCGAAGCATACGTATTTTGGCAACATTTCGATAGAGAGTAAAATTACGCTAAATGCTGGCGGCGATTTGTGGCAGAGCAGTTGAGGTTACGCGGGTAGCTTATGATTTATGTGGCAGGGTGCGCTATCAATGGCAACACCTTGTTATCTGACAGCCAACACTTTCGTTTTATTTGTTTTGGTTTTCAATTGCAACATGACAGCTGCACTTGCCAGCCACTTGAGGCAACATGTTCATGTTTTCTTGTACTTTATTGGCTGCCACATGTAGCACAGTAAATTCTAGCAATGCGCTATGCATGTGGCATATGCCGCCACTAGTTGTTGGATTAACCCTTGCAGACCAATTGGTGTCCTACCAAGTGCTGGACGGTGAAATCTTCAAGTGCTGCGGCTTCTAAATGTCAAACAGTAGCAGCAGCAGGCGCTGCAGCTTGCTTTAATGTAAGGAAACGAAATGGAAGTGGAACATGCAGAGATTGTGGTAAAGAGTAAAACTGCGTCTTAAGAGTACGAGTTAGGCGAGCGCCGCTCTTAGTTGTGTTTTGTTTTTTTGTATATAGAAGCAAGAGAGCGAAGCGCACATGCAGAAACTTCTTGAAGAGCAAAGCGATTTCATCAGAACGCAATGATGCGGCAGAATTTTTGAGACGCAAAAAATATTTTACATTTTTGATATAAAATAATTGTTGCTGTTTTATGCATTTTATATTATTTTCTAAATTTATAAACAATTTGTATGGAATAAATAGTAAGGTACTAAGAGCATGGGCAGCTACATCTATGTGTATATTCGGTTTGTTAATTAAACGTTTGCAAAATGCAAAATAACAATTGACTTTAGCTTAAAAAACAGCAGACAATATTGTAAATGTGTATGTGTGTGTATGTGTTAATGTATGTATGTATGTATGTGTGTATGTGCGGTTTGCTTGCCAAGTGTGAAATTACTAAGAAATTTGAATTAAACTTGTAACAACTATTTTTCGTTTTTTTTTTGTAGTATTGTAAGCGAATTTATTAGCTTTAAATGTTTAACAAAAAAATTGCAAAATCAGTGCTAAATCAAACGAACTGAGACACTTGCAATGTTTGCAAAATGTAAAATTACGTAAAATTACGACTTCAATTGCAATTTACAACAAGAATATTTTTAAAAAATAATAATACTAATAATACGACAACTACTATTGGTTTCTTTTGTTTTATTTAGAAAAGAATTAGCTCTAAAAGCTAACAAATTTGAAAAAAAAATAGTATGCAAATCAAGCGAACACTAGACGCAGAAACAGCGTTGTGAATTATAAGTTTGTAATGTGTAAAATTACTCAAAAATCCGGCAAGAGTACTATACCAGCTCAAACCACTTCAAAGAAGGTTATGCTGTCTGTTTGGTGGGATTGGAAGGGTATAGTATATTTTGAGCTGCTTAGAAGAAACCAAACGATTAATTCGTTTGTTTACTGTCAACAATTGGACAAATTGAATACAGCCATCAAGGAGAAGCGACCAGAATTGGTCAATCGTAAAGGTGTCATATTCCACCAGGCCAACGCTAGACCGCGCACATCTTTGGTCACTCGCCAAAAACTGAGTGAGCTTGGCTGGGAAGATGCTTGGGCTGCATCCACCATATGGCCCTGACCTTGCACCATCAGACTACCATTTATTTGGATCTTTGCAGAACTACTTAAATGGTAAAACTTTCGGCAATGATGAGGCTATAAAATCGCACTTGGTTCAGTTTTTTGCAGATAAAGGTCAGAAGTTCTATGAGCGTGGAATACTTAATTTGCCAGGAAGATGGCAAAAGCTTATCGAACAAAATGGCAATTATGTATTTGATCAAAGTTCATTTTAAGTTTTATTAAAAATGCATTTACTTTCTTTTAAAAAATCCGCAATCACTTTTTAGGCAACCCAATAATTTCTTTTGTAGTATTATTAAGCAAGCAATTTTGTATTAAATTATTTAAAATAAATTTAAAATTAATTTTTAAATCAAAGTATATAAACGAAAATACTGCGCTGTCTCTGTGACAAAGCCAGCAATATTGTGAAATTACTACAAAATTCGTATTAAAATCAAAATACTTCCAGTACTATGGAGATGCTAATATATTGGCAATTATTTGCTTTAAAATAAAATATAGCAAATATTGCGTATATAATATAATTATGATTAATTATAATTAATTAATGATTTGAGAAAATGTGAGCTCGGATCACATTGCAACATTATGATCCTGCGATACCATCTTTCGATTCTCCTAATTGATTTGGTTGAAGCAATTTGCTTAGTTGTGCTGGTGTTTGGGAACTCCCACTTGCCATAGCATCAGCTAGTTCAGGATGTACATATTTCGTTATGGTACCTACGATCCTGTTGATTGCTTTAAGTCCACTATAAGATGGTGTTTCTTTCTAGTTTTGAGTATTAACCAGGCGGATAGTTCATGGAACCAGAAAGATATTAGAAAACAAAAATATTAACTTTGCCCATTAACGATTTATTAATTAATTACATAAAATAATACAAAAATATGTTTATTAAATTTTATACAAATTACAAATACTTAATGTATTACTAAATTAAAATAATTAAAAAATAAAAATCACTAATTTTATTATGTGAAACTCTATGATATGATTATTGTATATAAAGTTTATTTATTCACTCAAATTTATTTAATTATTATTCATATTTTTAAGATTAAAATATATTAAAATTAAAAAATATTAAATTAAAGCTAGTAAAATAAAGCCTGTATAGCGCCAATGAGCCCAGGTACGATTCCACAAGGAATGAAATGAAGAACTACAGTGCTCTGTTTCTTTGCAATTTATAAACAAAATCTTACGAATTCGCTTGAGATTGACCTGAAATTGTTGTTTATTTGGAAAGCTTATTCAATTTCTCGCCTTTTTCTATTTTTAAACTTTGATAATAAAATTGTTTTAATTTATAAGTTTTCATTTTACAAAATTGTTACCGTATTTTATTTTGCTTTGGGTAAAAAATACTTATATTTAATGATTATATTAATATTTATTTTTCTTTTGTTTAAGATCTGTGTGCTGTGCGCATGAAAGTTTAATGTTTTGTAAAAAGTCTTTGCTTGTGAGTTTAAATTGGATTTTATTTAAGATTGGGACCTTAGGAATTTCATGCCTTTTTGGGTTTCTTCTTGTAGTCTGGCTGTTGTCCAGTAGGCTGACCGCCAGTAGCTTTGGTTGCATGTGCAGTGCCTTGGTGTATCTAGCGCAGGCGTTTCTTATTATTTTTTGCAGCCAGCGAGCATCCGGCTCGTTGGTATAGTCACATTAAGGTCAGGTCTTATAAGACCTTTTTAAGCAAAAATCGGCTGGCTTTTCTGATAACTTCAGGACCCAGGGAACGAGTCTCGCTCTTTGTATAAGTGATATTGCCGTGGTATACCCATAAAACCATGAAGTTCTGTTCTGTTCTTAAGGTCTCGCAGGTTTTTGCTTATACTCGCTTGGAACTAGGGAACACCTAGCTCATACCTTGTCATGGCATGGCTGAACGCATCAGACCATTCTTAAGACTTTATTTTGGAAACATTTTCTGTATTTCGATTCCGAGACAATTTGATGATGATTTTATACTTATACGTTCTTGCAGCTAGGCAGCACTCAGTTCATTGTGTATAGCCACATTATCGATGTGGTCCAAGACGCCCCAGACCATTCTTAAGTTTTTATTCTGATTTTTTCAGCAAACAGCGCTGGTTTTTCTTATACTCGCTTGGAGCTAGGGAACACCTAGCTCATGGTATGGGTGAACTCATCGAAATATTCTCAAGGCTTTATTTTGAATACATTTTCTAGATTTCGATTGCGAGACCATTCATAAGATCTTATTCTGGATTTGTAAGCCACTTTTTGGACCCAGGAAACACCCAGCTCAGTGTGTCGTATTGCGCTGGTGCGCATCTCGTTCGTGTCCATTTTTAAAGTCTTATTCTGATTTTGTGGGGGTACAGCTTACGTTTGGTTTCGAGCTTTGGGCGACTAATCTCTCCGCGGAGTGGGCACCCAAAACCATTCTCAAAGTTGTCTTTTGGTTTGCCAAATGAGCACAAGCTTGCAATTTGTGAACTTCAATTAAGAGTTAATCGTGCTGCTCTAGGCGCCCTTTAATTTAATGACTTTTGTTACCTGTGTTTGCCTGCGCCTGTTATTTACTGTTGTTGCAGCAATAAAATATTCATTAAGAATAACTCAGCTACCTGCTGCACACACGTGTTGCCACAAATTGCATCAAAGAAATAAACAACAGTTGGTGGGAATTGTAAACGCGCATTCTGTGCAAAAAGTCCGCACATGTGTTAGTTTATTGATGTTCGCGAGTTGTGGGCGCAGCTGAGAGGATGCGACCGCAGCTTTATGATGCAGTTGTGTTGTAAACTGCGCTAATCCTTTGAAGGGAATTAGTTGGGTTGTTGTTGGCTATGTTGTTGTTGTTGGCGTTGTTCTTGTTTTTGTCTGTTTTGTGCCATTTTGCGGCAACAACAACAAACAAACATTGAACCAGCAGCAAAAATCAGCGCCAAAAAAACTAAGAAAAATTCTAAGAGAGCTCTTACAGAGCGCGCAGCTACAACACGCACACACACAAGCGCACTCTCGCTCTCTTACTTTTTATTTACTCACACAAGGGCGAACAGCAACAGCCGCTAGCGCGTCACACACCAATGCAATTATAACGGCATCAACGCTCTCTTGCCGCAGCTGTGTCAATGTATTGTGAGCGCCAGCGATTGGTGCAAGTGCCAGCCGCTCGGCACGTGAGTCGCTGTACATAAGCGAAGCCGAAACAGGTTTCGTGCGAGTCGCTACGATTGGTGAGACGCAACACCAACACCAGCGCACAGCCGTCGCTAGCTGTATATACGCACACACACACTACAGTGAGCGCAGCTGCCGAGCGTAAGAGAGCGCTTGTTGCTATGTGTGCGCTCTCTGGCATTGCGAGCTCAGACAGCGCGCGCCATATAAAAGCCGAAGCCGTGCACACAGTTTTTCACTCTGTTTTCGTTCGCTTGGCTGGCAACAACGCATTTGCAGTGCACGCCACACGCTTTTTTGCTTTTTATTTCACAAATTATTTGCAAATTTTTGTGCGCGATTCCACAAACAACACAAAATGTGCAGCAACTAACTAACGAAAAGTGCAAGTGTACGTGAATTTACCCAACAAATTTACAAACAAAAAAAAAACTGTTTAAAAAATACAAAAATTGTATTGCAAAAAAAAAAAAAACAACAACGCCAACGAAATGCATACCGTCGAAGACATGTTGGTGGAAAAGAACTACAGCAAGTGTCCTTTGAAAAAGCGACCAGTGAACTACTATTCCTTTGAGAGCGCTCAAAGCAATGATAACCACCTAAACACACATACAATTGAAACAAATGAACCTGAGGATTTGTGCCTAAAAAAATGCCACAATGAAAATAGCAACAGCAGCAGCAACAACAACAATAGCAGCGCAACAGCCGCACACACCGAGCAGCTCATCAATGTCAGCGATTGCTGTGAGGATGAGGGCGTCGATGTTGATCACAGCGACGACGATGAAGAGCATTTGGATGATGAGGATGATGCCGATGTGGATTGTGTGCACATTGAGCCGGAGCAGGCAAATCAAACACAGGCGGCTGCTTTGGCTGCTGCAGCCGCTGTGGCCGCTGCCTCGGCCAGCGCTGCTGCCACCGTTGTTGTGCCACGGCCTACGTACCCCAAATATGGCCTAACGCCATGGAACTTTCCAATCTCTCACTATACCGCTGAATTCTATCGCACTATTAACAATCCGCATTTGGCTGCAACGCAACCGATCTCAAGCATGCCCGCTGAGCTGCTGTCGCCTAGCTCACCTTCGGATTCGCTGGGTTCCATGTCGCCGCCACCGCATCATTATCATGGACGCGCCAGCTCGGTGTCACCGCCTGTGCGCTCGGAGATTATACATCGTCCTATTGGTGTGCGTCAACGTTTTCTGCCCTATGCGCTGCCCACAGCTGCTGCTGCTGCTGCTGTCTATCATCAACAGCAGCATGCCACCACTGCCGGCTATGCAGCTGCAATGCCATATAGCACGCTGGGCTATGCGCCGCATCATCATGCGCCCATCTCGCCGGCATATTCGGAATCTTCGTACAACTCGTTGCGTTCGTTGACGCCTGAGTCTAGCTGTTCGTCAGTGCCCGAGGATCTCTCGCTTAAGCATAAGCCCAGCGTGGCCAAGTTGGACTTGGAGGCCAGCACGCAGTCGGTCAGTCAATGTGTGACAAAAGTTAGCGCCAGCGCTGCAGCGCCCAGCAAAAAGGATAAACATGCGCCGCCACGCTATCAGTGTCCCGATTGTCAAAAATCCTACTCCACCTTCTCCGGCCTGACCAAGCATCAGCAGTTTCATTGCCCCGCCGCCGAGGGTAATCAAGTAAAGAAATCGTTTAGCTGCAAGGATTGCGATAAGACATATGTATCGCTGGGTGCGCTCAAGATGCACATACGCACGCATACGCTGCCCTGCAAGTGCAACATTTGCGGCAAGGCTTTTTCGCGTCCCTGGCTGCTGCAGGGACACATACGCACGCATACGGGTGAGAAACCGTTTAGCTGTCAGCATTGCCATCGCGCCTTTGCCGATCGCTCCAATCTGCGCGCACATCTGCAAACCCACTCGGACATTAAGAAATATTCCTGCAGCAATTGCTCAAAGACCTTTTCGCGCATGTCGCTGCTCACCAAACACTCGGAGGGCGGCTGTCCTGGTGGCACTGCCTCGTCGGCCAACTCGCCGGCAGCTGGCTCTGAGCTCTCCTATGGCGGCTATGCCGAGCCCTAGGCGCGCCCACCTACTACACACACACACACACACACACGCCATGTTCCACCAAAAATTAGTTCCTAGTTTGAGTTTTGAGTAAGTGAACCGCTGCTTAGCGCGGCTGGCAGACTCCTAAAAATGAAGTTCCCAAGCGACATACGACAGGACACATGCAACAGCAACCAACCCAGTGCACAGTGCCACAAAAAAGTACACACACACACATTGCAAAAATGAAATTGCTTTTTAAGTTTTTAATTTTGAGTTATTTTATTTTTATTTTCTAGTCAGCATTTTTCTTGCTAAAAAGAAAAGTAAAACAAAAATTTGAAAAGTTTTTTATGTTTTTTTGTTTATTATAATTTTGCATTTATCATTTTATGCTTATTTTTATTTAATTTTTAAAATGTGTCTAAAAGAAACAAACTACAATTATTTTATTATTATCCTAAAACCTGAACTATTGTAAAGTATTCTTAACCACGAAGCAACAAACAAAAAGTCGAGAAATCGAGAAACATCCTGTACAATTTGTATTCTAAACTTAAGCCAGACAATCTTTGCATAATTTGTAATTTTTGTATATGAATTTGAAATATTTAGTTTAACTAGCATTTTGCGTAAGCTTAGCTATAAGTCTTAAAAAAAAAATATATATATAAAATATTATACATAAACGCTCTACTATTTTTGATAAACTTTTTGCATACATTGAAAATGTTCGAAATACGCCGAAGCTGGAGAACTACTATTTTGATATGGAAATGTTTTATAATTTTAAGTAATTTATTAAAAATGAAAAAACAAAAAAAATAATACATATAAATATATATTTACAAGTTTTTAATAAAAACTTTTTATAAAAGAAATACGTTGGCATTTTTTGTACTTAATTTTTATATTTCAGTGAACTGCGTTGCTCGTTAGGTGGGACCTCCAAAACAATTTGAATATTTTAAATTTATATTTTATTTACTTTTGACAATTTTATAAATATGAAATGAAATTTCTTGGATTTTGTTTTTTTTTTATTTTAATATTTTATTTCAACGAATTGTCTTGAGCGATAGTTGTGACTTCTGTAATATTTTAAATATTTTGTATTTGATTTTCAACTATAAAAAGTTTTAATAGAAATGAGAAGCTCTGAAGAATAGCTTATGCTAAGCTCTAGGAAAAATTTGTTGGACTTTTTTTTTAATTAATCAGTTTATTTTAGTGAACTTTATTGGATTTTAGGTGCGATTTCTGCAATATTTTAGAATATTTTAAATTTTAATTGATTCTGGTTCAACTATCATAATTTTGTAGAATTTTAAAATTTCCTGCAAAACAGTAAAAGTAATTTTTTGATTTCTTTTTAAATTATTTTGTTTCAAGGAATTATCTTGAGCGATAAGTGCGAGTTTTGCAACATTTTAAATATTTTTAATTTTAATTCAATTTGTGCTGGTTTGCAACTATTGAAAAATTTATAGAAATTTTGGGATTTCCTGTGAAAACAGCTTTTGCTTTGCTGTATTGAAATTTGTGGGATTTTTTATTTTTATTTTAATATTTTATTTCAGCGAATTGTGTGAAGTGGTAGGTTACTCTTCTTAGCTTCTGCAAAGATTTGCACATTTTTAAATTTTATTTTTAACTTTTATTCGATTGGTTTCAAATATAAAAAAATCTTTAGAAATTTGCATTTTTCCGAAAAATAGCTTATACGCTTGGATAAAGTAAAAATTTGTTGGCATTTTTTTGGTTTAATTAATTTTAATAGGTGCCACATTTTGAATATTTTTCATTTAATTTTATTTTAACTTATATATTAATCGCCATCGAAGTGATGACCATAGTCAAGGGAAATAAACTAATTTATTTTTTATATTTTATTTTGTTTTAAATTGTATCAAATTTTAAAGAAATTTGGGATTTCCTGAAGAACGGCTTATACTTATTTTTATTTATTTATTTTATTTCGGCGAATTGTTTGGCGCGACTCTTAGACTCTTCTCTTTGTCTTCTGCAATGTTTTAAATATTTTAAATTTTATTTTTAATTTTTTTGGATTTGGTTTTCAACTATTTGCAAATCGTATAGAAATTTGGGATTAACTGAAGAACAGCTTTAAATCTAGTAAAAATTTTTTGGCAATTTTTAGTTCATTATTTTTGTCAGTGAGCTATTTTGTTGTATAGAATCGTATTCTGCAACGATCTTACAATTTTTTTTTTGTTTTAAATTTGGTTTGTTTATTGTTTACATGAAAAGTAGTTTATGTAGACATTAGGCACTTTCTGAGGAACTGCCTAGCTCTCTCTTGTTTTTGGGAAAAGTTAAATTATTAAAAAAAGTACATTTTTTATGCAAAAAATAATTAATGCATTTAGAATGTACTTTTTTTTAATATTTTTAATTTTCTAAGCGCATTTCGCAATATTTTTTTTTACTAAAATATAGATTTAAAAGCAAATCTTAGATGGAAAAAATATAAGTTTTTGCATTAAGAAAGTGCTTTTTGTTGCTGGAGTTAGGATGTTCTTCGGAAAATGCCTTTATTTCTACATAAATAAATAATTTTTTATTTAAATAAAAACAGAACCAAATGCAAATGCACTTCGCACTTTTTTTAAATTAAAATATTCGACAAAATTTATATTAAAGCAAATTTTCACAATTTGCGTAGCTGCCAAGAAAATATTTGACGTATTTGATTTATTTTTTACAAAAATCATGAATATTTTATTTGTTGGGCGTTTAATTAAAAACAAAACTATTTCACTATTTTATTGATAACGTTTTTTTTTTAATTTAAAGAAGTTTTAGTGTTTTCTTCAAATCATGGCAACAATATATTAATATTTAGTATAATATATCGGAACGAGCTTTTTATAAACTTCTCGAGCTTAATATTGACGACCAAATTAATGGAAAGCCATCTGAGACCCTCTGTGGGACTCGGTAGCGTATTCGTAGCGCACTCGTCTCTAAATCGGAAGATGATGTTTTGATTCCACCCAGCAGCACTGGTGTAGGTCTACGCTATTTACTTTCGAAAATCTCCATTATTTAAAGATACCACCGTTCGGTTTCGTCAAAAACTGCTGGTCCCTGTTCTCTCCGAGCAGCTATTAATGTTGATATACCCAGGCTGCGACTTTCATAGGCAAGGGAAATAATTATATAGTTTTTACTTATTTTAGCTGAGAATTGCTCGTATACAATATACAGTGATTTCTGGAATTATTGTCAAAGATATTGGTTTTTCTTAATTATCTTCATTTAAAACGATATTTATTGTAGATTTCCAGCTCTTAGCCGTTTCTACAAATTAATATCAAATATTAACACGTTTTCTATAAGTATAAATATTTCACCTGATTTATGCAAAACTTACTTCTATAAAATCGTGTAAGTTACTCTACCATATATCTATTGTAATATTTATTGGTACAATTATTATGCCCTACCATTTACTTTGCTTTCCTTTTGAATTTTTACTTTTCTGAAAACTTACCCCCAAAAAATGCTTTGTTAAAATCTGCAAGATCTTATCACAACTTCATGGAAATAATTGACTCTAAGACATTTTCTATTCGCAATTCTAAAGAATTTCCCCAAAACACAATAAAACTTTCATCAAGCTGCGCTAACCTCTAAAATTTCCATCCAAAGCAATTAGTGCACCAGAGAAATACGAAATATAAAAAAAAATTCAATTAAAAATCACTTTTGCTTATTATTGACTTGAAACTGAAATAAATTGCTATAAATAGCCGTCAAGTACTTCGATATTGGAGCAAAACTTTTTCGCTGAGACTCTTCAAGTTCGTAGGCAAAACATTTCGAGTCGAATAGGTAAATAAACAAACACGCCTTATAGCCAACTCAATCAGCCAATCGCGACATTTTATAGCCTAAACAAATCCCATATAAATCCCACTTTTTTTTTCATCTCATTTTACTTAAAAGCTAAGCTCATAAATTATATTTAAATTTCCGTCCACGTAGCGAAGCGTACAAAGTGAACCATTCCGGAGCTCCATAAACCCAACGCCAAGCAAAATGGCAGTCACTAAATCAATGCGCGGCCCATAAGAGCGACAAGTCACAAAAAAGTAGGGTATATGGTTTAGGTGTATGCGTTTTGATGTGGTTCATCAGCGTCTTATTAAGCAAAGAGATTAGCGCATGAACGACTGGGAAGTATGTGGAAAATATGTGTACAGAGTTGGATTTAAAGTAGAATTACGAGTAACTCCCATGACTCTCTAACGTCAATCCGAAACTGCTATTTTATAAAGTTATTGACTTGAAGAACTTGTAAAAATTGTTGAATTTTTGGTTTATAAAGTGGTAACTCCCATGAATTGACTTGAAGAACTTGTAAAAATTGTTGAATTTTTGGTTTATAAAGTAGAACTACGAGTAACTCCCATGACTCGCTACAATCAATCCGAATTATCTATTATTGAACGAAGTTAATGTGTTGAAGTATTTGTAAAATTTTGTGAATTTTTCAGTTTACTTCTATTGGTTTCCAGAGTTTTGAAAAGTTGTAGTTTATTTTAAAGAACTCAGTAAAATTCATGATTTTTTCAACTTGGGTATACTGAGTTCTAAAAAAATTTATTGTTTTGCATATAAATCGAACAGCTCTTACATAGATGTAATAATTACTACTACTTTAATATCATTTACCATAACTAAGCAAAAAAAATAGTTGTTGAGAACTTTATTTCTACCTGCATGGACTGGACTAGCTCATAAAAAAATAAAGCTATTTTATTGCTATCCTTATCGTCAGTAATCGGAACCATTTGCAAACTTCAACTTTTTTATTCTCTAAAAAAGAAGTCATTACAACTTTTTACTGCTGGATAAGGCATATAAATTCATTAGAAGATCTCAAAGTATCATTGCAGCTACAGCAAAAGTAAGGAACTCTGATTTCTTATTTTAAAAATGTATTTCGTACAGCCCACCCAAAGTAAAAGTAAAGTAAACGTATTTCGTAGATTTCAGAGTTAAACTCGGGAAGCTCTTCTTTTTTTGGTGTTGTTTCCGCATGATTTTCAAAATATACTTACGATTCTGTAACTCTTTTAGAAATGCGAAAAAAAAACATTTCATGAAAGAATATAATTACTTCTTTAATAATTGTAAAGTTAAGAGCTGAAAATCTTAAAGCAATACCAAGTTTTATCAATGATTTAAACTTAAGTGACTATATTGCCAATCGTTTGAAAGTTTTGCTATCTTGGGAAATATATAGTAAAGTCAAGATAGCTTATAAAATATATTTTTTAAGTATGTTATATCTATATTATTGATATGATATCATCTGAGACTTATTGTAAAATACTGGCATCCGGTTGGTCTATGCGCCATCTTTAAGTCTCTATAATATAAATTCTATAATATCCTGTATTCCGGAATCATGAACTGCGCTATATCTTTTTAGTAATATATCCAAAAGTGCTTATTTCTAAAGTTTAAATGAATTATTGTATAGTTTATTAACTTTTGTTTTCCTATAATGTAAAATCTATAACAGATCCGCATTCAGAAGTTATTATCTCTGGTGTTCCTTTTTAAAAAAAAAACGTCGTTAAAAAATATGTAGTTATTTCGAAAGATTCAACAAAATAATGCATAGTTCCTTCATTTTTTTCCCCTATGGTAGCATGGTAAACGTAGAGGAATACTGATTTTTTTCTAAGAACAGAAACTATAAAAGTTATAAGAGGTTTTTTAACTTTTTCGTAATATCTAGTCTGGAAAAGCAATGCGTTAGTGGTAATAATTTTTTATTTTTGTCGGCATTATGTTTTAATTTTAAGATATAAGAAAAAAAGTAGTATACAAATTTATTTTGGATATTAGACTGTTCTTCAGGTTCTGGGGACTTTACGGTGTATGGCTAGATCAATGTGTTTTCGAAGGTTCGGCGAAGCACAGGCACACAAAAATGTAAAAGAGTAGATCGATTCTGCTCTTTCTGGGAAACTCTGATCAAGCTGTGTCCACTTTAAGTCAATGCTCTTGAGAGGAAAAATGGAAATGCTGATTTGAACCTATAAACATTCCGTACTAATAGAAAAAACAATGCTATATGTATAGAATTATCTATTAAGTCGCCTAAGTTTACAAAACTCTTACAAAATATCGCTATTTTGTCAATAATAACATCTTCTTTTTGAAGAAGTAAAGATCGCAGTGTCATTCTGAATTTTGACAATAATCTGCAATCAATTTCGATGCATTCCAACAAATTGGCTGAATAAAGTTGTAACCTTAGATAATCTTAAGATTTAATAAAGATTCATTTTAAGAATTTAGGAAATTAGCAACGATTTTCTATGAACTACAAGTATTCTCTAAAAAATCGCCCTAATCGCACTTAGAACCTATAGAACTCTACCGATTTGTAAAGTACAGCTGATTGACTGTACTTTATAGTTCTTCTACTTGTTCCCAGTTACAAGCTCTTGGCTCAACCTAAGCTACTCTTTAGCACTATTAATAGCTTGCCATAAATATATAAAAATTCATTTTAATGAAAAAGATCAACGCAAATACGTTGATATGGTGAAAACTGGCAAAAAAAATAACAAAAATAAAGACTAGTCTTCACTGCACACGTAAGGCACTCAGGCGGAAAGAGAAATCAAACCATAAGACGTGCGACAGTGGTACCGAGGGACAAATGTCGCTCCAACAACTACAGATCGATGCTTACCTAGACGATATATGAAAAATATGGGTGCGTTCTGCTCCAGACGACACATTGCTATAAAACTCATTATCGAGATCAATTGATCGATCGCACATGGAGGCACACAGTCCATGTGTGTGTGCGCGCGCCTCCAAGTGGCATCGCAAGCAATTTTCTACCTAAAAAAAAAGCAAACTAGTCGAAAACTGTTGCCCCAAAACCCAAAAGGTAAACAAACTGTGCACGACTACGACAATTGTTGCCAAATTAGATCATCAGCTAAAAACTAGGCAAAAACTCACGTGTGCCGCGCCAGCAACCCGAACCCTATAAACCAACCAGGCGGCAACCCAACCTAACTCCAAACTGGCAACATATAAAAATATAAGTAAATTAATATGCACGCATTTCGTGGCATGGCGGCAGCCTGCGACTAAACTTGCCCCCAAACGAGCTCTGCTCATGTTACCCGGTGTTTATCCACCAAAAATGAAGAAAGAAACCCAACCAAATTGTGGCAACAACTCTTCCAGCTCCAGCAACAGAGCAAGCAACTTCATGCTGTTCGTGTCGTGCTATTTTTGCTTTCTTGGTAAACAATTTGCAAACGATTTCTAATAAGCGTCTTAAATTGTAACAAAATAGACGCGCATTTAGGGCCTTTTGTGCGATAACAAAACGCGGACGGACGCACCAACGAGCGAACAAAGCAGAGGGACGGAGCAACAACGGAGAGAGACAAATGCGCAAACCAGCAAACCAACAAACCTACAAAGAGACGAATAAACAAACATTTGGCCCAAGCAAAACTTAAAGTTGGCAGCACCGCCTCTGCTACCCGCTTGGCAGCACTGGCAGCACTCATATTGTGATTTTTTTTTTGTGCAAAATTTTGCGCTTGATTGCCAAATTTAATTTTTTTTTTTATTTTTTAGGGCCTCTGCAGTGACAGCAAAACGGCAATGGATGATGATGGGACAACAGCTATGGGTTTCTAGTGAAACTCTACGAGTCTATGAACAGTTGAGAAATCTTTCTATTTGTTGGGCAGCATTTTTCTTCAATATGAGTAAGTAATTTTTATATTTTTGGGAAAAATGTTTTTTTAGGGGTAAACCAAATGTGCAGTCGCTGCTGGCTGCTAAATGAAAAATTGAAGATTATTTTTAAAGCGAATGTTGGAAGTAGTTGTGGAACGTGTTGAGTTAGGGTAATAAAATGATCTAATAACATACAATTTTTGCTTGGGCAACTTTATAATAATTTCAATGTATTCTTTGGCTAATTTTCAGTCTGTATCTATTCTGTTTCTGAACTGATAAAGAAGAGATCTTATTTGCTTTTCGTAATTAGTAATTAAATTGATACTTCTAAAGTTCAATGAGTACTACTGGTTTATTTTGACCAAAGTAATGAAAGAAACTTTTGAGGCAAAGCGAAATAATGAATAGTCTCACATCTATGAGGATGGTAGAGACGACAAAGACACCGCTTCAGACACTCAGTCTAAATAGCCCATTGTGGCATACCGGGAAGGGAAAGGGTTGGATAGTGGTTGGGGAGGAGAGAGGGAGAAAAAGTGAAGTGTAGAGAGACTCACGACTACACGAACCTTTTCGTCTCTCGGAGTAAGTTAGGAAGTGACTGTAGTGGTAACTTGTGTGCTTCAGCGAGTTGAAGAACATCGCTGCTCAGGCTACGTAGCCTTCTTCTTGAGATCGGTATTATTAGCTTCCTCGAGACAGGCCGTGCATATTGGGTCAGTTTTTAATTCCAAGTTAAGCAACAGGCCACATGGGTTGTCTCCCGTGAGGAGCCCCACCAGAGCTTTCAGATCTTTTCTTTCGAGATGGAGAAGAAAGTCTGCAGCTTTGTGTGAGGGTTCTTTCCTTCACCAAGTAATTTGTAGCGCAGCAAACTGCTGTAAGCTGCCAGTGGTCCTTACGACTCTTGGTTGTTAGTTCCACTATGCGCTTCATGGTTTTCGCCTTACTGATAGGTATGAACGGCTTAGGTGCACAGCCTGGTGTGGCCAATCCACGCTTTGCCAAATCAGCTGCTAACCCCTTTGCCTGAGCAACATTAAGGATGGCCAGGCTCTCAGTTTGGTAAACAGGAAATAATGTTTAACTGCTTGAAATAAATTAATTTTTGGTGAACTATTATATATCCATGCACTGGTCAAGGGGAACGAATTTATTTGTTTTACATTTTTTGTACCAAATGGTACTAGGCATACATTCAGAAATATAGTTGTGAGATTTTTCAAAGTTATCTAGAATATAATCAAGAAGAGAAGTTGATATAATCATGTCTGTTTGCAGAAATGCCTAGTTGTCAGAAATGGTAAGAGCTAAGCAAGCTGATTTTCGAGAAAAAAATGTAATCCAAGGAACTGCAAGTTTAATTCAGTTTCTTAATATCAAGATAGCTGCCATAAGAATGTTTCGCATCACTTCAAAAAAACTTGAAAGAGTTTCGAGTAAATAATTTGCTTTTTTCTAATACGGCTTTCTTTTTGCAATTTCTAAGACCTACGAAAAAATTGGAGGTATATGATATAACTCTCATAGCTCAAATCAGTAAATTGTTGTTGTTGTTTTTTGATTCTTCAGATATTGTGATCCTAAACGGAACTTAAAAGTTTTGTTTTCTGCTGCAAATTAAAAATTTTCTGGAATATAATAATTTTTTTTAATTTATTTCTTCAAAATAATAAAGTATAACTAGAATTTATTACTCTTAATGTTGTTTTATAGCGTTTTTTTTTTATAATTTTTTAGCAACTAAAATAGGTGAAAATCGGTTCTTCATAATCCGATGTATTGCATCATAAAATATTGCTGCCTAAGCATAAGAGGGCAGTCACTCTTCGCAAGATAAACACATGCTTCCCATGGTGACTATGGGTGGCTCTAACCCCAGGAGTTACTTTATCTTATTCGTTTTTCAAGTCTTTGGATCTCCCTATAGAATTAGTGAAGACAGCCAGTTTTGTGTGCTCTGGAAATTTTTACTTTTCTCCATGGACTATTTATTGATTCAGATTGGATTCCTCTGTCAAATTTTATTGGTAGAATTTTTTATAAAAAATTAAAGACTGAAATAATTTTCGAATTATACAGAGTTTCTGTATCTAAGCGCATATCACACTGAAATGTATTCCTCTATCATAGTTCCAAAGCGGAACCACAAGGGAATTGTTTGCTTGGCCACTCCCAGTGATTCTGCGTATTCCCTTTTCTTTCGGCACTGAACTTAATACAGTTAAGCCTTCCATTCCATATATTCAAACTTTTTAGCACTTTTTGTATTCTCCTGAGAAATAACATTAACTGTTTCGCTATCAGCCTCTCAAATCTCATCTTACTCCCTCTGCAGCCATCTTCTAAAAATGGATCGAATTAACTTGCTTGCTGATATTGATTCAGGTTGAATTGATAGCATGAAGAGTGCTATATTGTATGAAGCTTTTCAAAACACGTATACCTGCCACAGCACGACATTTTTCGAAGTCATTTCGAATAATTACAATCGCAATAAAAACATCACCAAGACGTTCCACTTTAGCTCAATGGATTTATGCATGGGCGCTACTTAATAAAAATTCCTACGCAAAAGACCCAACGATTTACACTGCAGCGCGTATTTAGTATGCCTGACCATAAGCTTTTGGGGTCCCAGTACCCCTGTTAGGGTTGTCGGCGATCGCGCAAAAAAGCACACTTCGTCGTGACGAACAAATACTCACGTTTATCGCTTGCCAAAAGATCTCTCAACTCTCACTGCCGCACACTCTCTTTGCAGCTGGGAAATGTGCTTTAGTTTATATCGATCGCTTGGCAGGGTATCGGGGCTGGTGCTTGGCTGGTTTGGCTCGTTAAAAATGTTTTTTGGCAAAATGTTGCTTGGCCCAAAAGTAAATGACAATGTGAGCAGCCCAAAAACCAAAGCGCTTGGTAGGTTTATCTTTGCATATTCATAAAGCTTGATCTGTTTAAAATTTTCACTGGGTTGGCAACGGGTTGTCGTTGTTGTTGTTTGGTGGGCAAGCAAATCGTCAGGTTTATCAGTGACAGAGTGGGTGAACCAGTGCAACAGTGTCAGTCAGCAGCAGCAGCAGCTGTGCCCTCGGGAAAGTAAGATTTGCAACAATTTGGCCGTATCTGTGGCTGTACCCCCTACCGACTAATTGAACTAGTTTGGCTTGCTATTGATTTTGTTTGACTTTTGGTTCTGTAGAAATATCAACTTATTATGTTTACTTCTTTTTTTTTATTAAGATTGTATTAATTTGGTTAGCTGCTGTGGCAGTGTGGCACAATCAACGCATGTTAATCGCAACGCACTTGGCCAATTGCAGGAGCAGTCACTATAAATGGTAGCCTTTTTGGTAGCTGCAAAGCTCCAATCCTCCAGCTTAGGCACTGCTGCTATCTGCAAGTCTTTTGGGGTGCAGTCGTTGGCTGCTTTTCACACAAAACGTGCAAATAATAACACCATCTACGCTAATGATCTGCGTCATGTTGGTGTTGGCCAACACACACACACAGAGACACACGCACACACCTTGCGCCGATTGCCAAGAGACAATAAAATGCGTTAACTGCTTTGCTGTTGTTGGCTAAACAATTGTTAAAACAACTTGGCCAACTGCCCGGTTGGTCGACGTCGTCTTTCGCTTTGTTTTAATGCGCTACGAGTGAGTGGTAGAAAGAGTATGTTGATTTTGTGAGTGCGTTTGTAACACGCATTAAAGCAATAGAAAATGGCAAAGCATCAAACCGATAAACAATATTATATTGCCACGTAAAAGGTTTTGAGGAAAGTTACATTAAAAGTCGTCCGACAATCGACTCGACTGAAATCCTCAAGGCAAACAGTAGTAGAGGACGCTCAAGAGAACGGCAAAGTACGCTTCAGATTTACATGATCACGAGATAAAGTGGAAACTATAAAAGAATTTCTAAATAATATTGGTATAAAGTAAAGCCTTGAGCTCTCAAAAGTATAGAAAAGTATGTTCAAGGTTTACGTGATGACGTGATAAGCTGCAAATCTTCAAGCAATGGCTGAATAATATTGGGTTAAAGTAAATCCATTTTCCCAAAACTGAACCCGTAATAATATTGTTTCTGGTTGTAAATGCTTTTAAGGAAAGCTTCATGCAAAGTTTGTCGATAAACTGCCGACAGAAATACTCAAGAGAACCGAACAAGACGATGCGCCCAGAGAACATACGAAGAGAACCCTCAAGAAAACAGAAGATGACGCCAAAATATACATGATAATGGTTTGAACTTAAAGGAATTTCTAAAAAATATTGGTATAAAGTAAAGTTAACTAGCCCAAGAACGTACTCATAATGAGGCCCTATGCACTTCAGTGAGTTAGGGTCAAAGATGATAAGATGACAAATTTTAGAATCATATCGTGATACTTAAAAAGGGGTTTTAGTTGGTATTCTTAATGAAGTCTTTGTTGTTCTTTGTATATTCGCATAGTTTAAAACTTGCAGCATAAGAAGTTGAAAGAATTAATAATAAGAATAAGGTGTTCCGAATGAAGTCTTTTTCGAAACATAGCGCCTCAAGAGAGTATTCGACTTAAATAGGCAAGCGAAGCACAACCGAAAGCTATTCCAAATTGAAATTAAATAACTTAATATATTAATTAACTAATAAAATAATTAAAATTTTATTTTTAAAATATGATCTCATTAAGGTTCCAGACCCAAAATCGTGCAGTGTTCCCAAAACATTTTGTCCTCTCCCTGCAGCACTGGTGCACGTAGTGGCATAGTTGGCAAATGAAATAAATAGGAAAATCTTGTTGATTAGAGATAGCAACGTTCGGATTCGGCTATAAACTGTTGCTCCCCGTTCTCTTCGAATAGCTATTAATAAACAGATATCTATGCTCCGTTTTTGGAGCGATGATCAAAGTCAAGGGAAATAAATTTTATATTAAGAACATAACTGCAAATTAATTTTTACGAATCGTAGACACGTCTAAGATAATACATGCGATGGTTGGCGAATGTTGTCAGCAGATTTGAACAACAATCAAAATAATATTTAATATTAGCTGTACTTTTAAAATCCGATTTATTTCAAATGAAATATACAAAATTTAGGGAGATATATATATAATTTTGAGTTAATATACATAATCTTAGTTCGGACGCTCAAAATATTAAAACAACTAAGCACAAAATCGCAGATACTACTCGTAGATCCACTTGCTGGCAGCTGGAGTCCAGCTGACCAGTTTCTTTTCGTCGAACCAGAGAGCAATCTCCTTGTTGGCCGACTCAACAGCATCGGAACCGTGTATAATATTGCGGCCAACCTGAATGCAGAAATCTCCACGAATAGTGCCGGACAATGAATCGGCTGGATTGGTAGCGCCCAACATTTGACGGCCGGTCTTGACCACATTCAAACCCTCCCAGACCATGGGTACCACTGGTCCCGAGTTCATGTAGTTGATCAAATCGGAAAAGAAAACACGGCTAGACAGATCGGCATAGTGTTGCTCCAACAATTCCTTGGATGGCCAAGTGAACTTCATGGCGACCAATTTGAAGCCCTTCTGCTCGAAGCGCGTAATTATTTTGCCGACAAGTCCACGCTGGACACCGTCAGGCTTAACCATAATGAAAGTGCGTTCCTTGTTGGCGGCCATTGTGAATGAGTGTAAGGAGTGAAATAACTATTTCTATTAATATTTAGTATTCCGAAAACAAAAATTGGATTTGTCTCTAAGAGCAAAGCCAAGTCGATGTAGTTTTGCTAGTTCGATACTCCAGTTTATTTTATTTCTACTTCAATATATCTTTATTACTTTTCAATATACTTCTATATCACAAGCTTAATGTTACTAAATAATCCCTTTCCTTTGCTGATATTTTCCTTTGAAAGTTTGATTCTTTCTAAAGCTTGAGCTGTGTTGTATTCGTTCCGATGAACTACTCAGTTATGCTTCTTTAACCATTTGCTCCCTGCAGCATTCTGCTTCATCTCGTAATTATCATCTGTCCTGAGCTCGTTCGCATACTCCATTCTAAGCAAGTTTATTATTTTTACTATAACTTTCTAGTCTTCTTCAATCTACTTTAGATCACAAACTTGTTGTCATTGAAAGTTTGTTTTTTTCAATACCTTGAGCTGCTTTCGAAGAAAGTAAGATGTCAGGATACTGCTTCCTCATCTCCCAATTATCACATCTGTCGCTTGCTCGCTTCGTAAGTGCATACAAACTTCGTCTATCTTAGCCAGAGCTGCACGCTTCTCCTATGTATTAGTTGCAGTTATTGGCAACACTGTGTTGCATGCCACTGTGTGTGTGTGTGTGTGTGTGTTGCAGTTGCATTTGCAGTCATTGCCAATATTGCACGCTACGCAGCTTGCAACTAACTAATTGGCGAAACAGCAAACAAACAAAATGCAACGCGGCGGCAGTCACTCGCATTGGGTGAAATGTCTACAACTTTGGCTAAGTGCCACATGTGGTGGCTACCACAGGCAGGTTGTCTCTATGTGTGCGACTCTCTCGCTGTATGTGTGTGTATGTGTGTGTGCGAGCTGGTGAAGATGATATCGGAGCTTCGTCGTCTTTGTCGTTTGGGGTCTTCGTTTCTTTCTTTTTTTCGACGTTGTTGTTGCTGTCGGCGGCACACGCACTCACCACTTGGCCAAGAGCTAAAAGCCAACCAATGCGCAGCACGGCCCACAAAACACTTGCCTTGTTGTTGTTGGTAGCTGGTTGTTGTTGCTTTTGGCCATGGCTTATTCGCTCACTTACACAAATTAGCGAAAATTGTCAAACAAATGCAGGAAATAAACTGTTTTTGCTTGTTGCTCATTCGTCGGCGGCAACTCTCTGCCCTGAAGAGACATGACCAACATGCTCTTCGCCGTCATCATCATCATCATCATCTGCGTCTTTATTGTTGTTGCCATTGCTTTGGTGTCTTCGCTGTGCATTGAGCTGAGCTTCGTGCGTTGCGCATTTTCAGTGTCTTCTTATCTTATAGACAATAAGATTTGCTTATGACAATAATTTCCTTTTTTTTTGACTTAACACAAAAAGGCGAATTGTAAGAAAAGTTTCGTTTTAAGTTGAAGCATGTGAAGAAGGTGACAGGAGTTGTGTGGAAATATTAATATTTTTGGGGAAATTTTAGAAAGATTTGCAAGTAATGCAGAGTTATGCATTTGCATCCGCTTGTAATTCGAAAAAAAATATATAAAATATTTCAATATTTTGGGCGAAATTTCGAAAGTTTTGATGAGCAAAGAAAACGAAGAAGTTAGTGAGTAACTATCGCATATGTGAGCTGCTTGAACTTAAGAAAAAAAGAATTTGTTTCTAGAGTCATTTGATTGGAGCTGTTTGAGAAATCTGTAAGGAACTCAGACTTGTGCACGGGCGTCTTTTATCTACTACTGACTTAAACGATACTTCTTTCAGGATCTGAGAGACTTTACAATATTTGTTTTAGTAAAACAAAGTTCTGCAACGCTCTATGGTGAAAAACAGTAGTGAGTGGAGGGAAGATTAAAGAATCGTTAGGTCCTTGTACGGGTCGGGAACCTAAGAAAGCAACGAACTGAACAAAGGCCTAAACGAACTGCCCAAAGGCTTTATATACCGCATGCAACTTTAAGGCATCGTTAGGACCTTGTAGGGTTCGAAAACTTATGAAAGCAACGAACTGCTCAAAGATCTTATATATTAGATGAAACTTTAGGGGATCGTTAGGACCTTGTATGTGTTTGAAACTTACGAAATCGATGAACGGCCAAAAGGTCTTATATGTAATTCGCATGAAACTTTAAGGCATCGTTAGGATCTTGTAGGAGTCTAAGACTTAGGAAAGCAATGAACTGCTCAAAGATCTTATGTATCAGATGAAACTTTAGGGGATTGTTAGGACCTTGTATGGGATTGAAACTTACGAAATCGATGAATGGCCAAAAGGTCTTATATTGTATGTATGTCGGATAAAATTTTAAGGCATCGTTAGGACCTTGTAGGGGTCTGAAACTTAGGAAAGCAACGAACTGCTCAAAGATCTTATACATCAGATGAAACTATAGAGTATCTTTAGGACCTTGTAGAGATCTGATTATTATTATATGATTTTCTGCTATTGAATAATATATATTCAAAAAATGAAAGCCAACTGTAGCGAGTAGAGTACAAGGCTGCGGGTCTGCGCGCAAAACGAACAGTGTGCAAGGCCCACTAATTTTTGAATATATTTTTCAGAAATATGTTTTTGTGTTTACTATTCAAACATTCGGATTCAGCTTGTTGAAAAAATTCTGATACATTTCCTACATACCTATAAATCAGCCCATTTAGCAATACCAAAAATTAAGATTGTTTCCAACTCCCGCAGCTTGAAGAATTTACTTGTACTCCAACTATAACATTTTCTCTCCAAAATTTGTATCATCCCCATGCTAAGCTCATGTCATCTTGCATTGATTTCAACATTTTGTAGTCAATTCCTTAGACACAAATGACCAAAACTACTTCAGAATTGAATTTGACCTTAGCGATGACCTCTCTGAGAGTCTACCCATGTAATCTCTGTCAATGCCTGCCGCTGCTGATTTGCCTGCCCAGGCATTGCCGCACATCCAACTCATATAATTCTCACATGGCACACAACTCATAACTAAGATTCGGATTTCGTGCGTCTCCAACGCCCCCCAAAGTACCTTGTCATATGACACAGCACAACAAGAAAAAGACACATTCGAAATGGCATTACATGCATATAAATGATGCCTGTGCTCCATTTCCGACCGCTGAAACCAACATCCCAACCAACTTGCAGCAGCAGCAGCAGCAGGCTGAGCAGCTCAAATTACCGAAAAACATTAAGAAGCAGCACAAGAACCTGTTCCTGCCGCTCGGCAAGTTTTCTATCAATGTTGAATTTTTTTTTTTATATAATCTATAGAGAGGTATCCCGACTAGGTATGCTCGCTCACGAGAACATAGCGCTGACAAGCACGCATCAACATTTGGATAAGATGTGGAGGCTGCTCTGGGTCATGGGAATATTTGTTTGCTCATCGGAAGTGAAACCGTTTTGATTTGGTTCTTCTCTTTTTTGGGTTCAACAGGATATGTTAGGGATGGTATAGGGAGAGCAACGTGCTCTGCTGTTTATTTATAATTTATGCATTTGCTTGTTCATATTTATGTTAATTTTCATTTCCCATTTGGACAAATATAACTGTAGAATTTTGATTAATGCAACGCACCTTGTTGCAAGCTGCAGCGTGGGAGCAGCTACCTTGTGTGTGTGCAGCGCTGTGGGAAATGCGCTGTTGCCAAATTTCTGGTACCACTTAAAATTTCTTCTAAACAAAACTAACAATCATAATAAACATACCAGAGCAGCTACAACAACAACACCAACAACAGCAACCACTCTTTGGAGATATTCAAAATACTGCGACGGCACATGTCCAAATTGATTCCCTGGGGCATTGTAGTCTTGTTCGGACCACGGCGCTTTGGCTGGCCAAAAATGGTTTCATTTATCCAAATGTTAAATGCTAAATTCAAATTATTATGATCCGTAAATGTCAAAATTGTTACCAACCCGCGTTTGCAATTTAAATCTGTTACCGAGAGAAAACTGCTTTGATTCATGCCACATGCCCCATGCCGCATGCTTCAAGCTACCTACCTACCTACATGCCACAACGCATTGCGTAGCACTTGTTAGGCTCAAGCTATTCAAGGTCCATAACTTGGTCGAGCGCTTTAAAAATATATCTACCACAAACCACACAGTTCCCGCCAACAAACTAGCTGCCTCTAGCTGCCGGCCTGTATAGACTCATAAGTTGTGCCATTTGTGGTTCTTGCGCCGCCCTGGGCTCTCTAGGCCTCATACTGTTTGTGGGTTTCTTTATGTTGCATGTTGTTTTTGTTGCGGTGGCAGACACAACGGCTCGCTGAACTTTCTTCAATCAAATTAAATGCTCTTTAAGCTTAATTGTCTATATATTTCTTGGATATATATATTTTTTTTGTATGCTTCAATTTTTAACTCATTTAAAGATTGACTCTGATCTTTGACTATTCAAATGCTATGAAAATATTTTTGATTTTTGATCGTCGGCATGCGTTGTGATGCGCACAGTGGTGCAAAGTTGTTGGATAATGAGCTGAAAAGTTGTTGGGATATAAATTTACATATACGATTATTATTTTCGACATCAATTTATGTTAAGAAAATATGTATAATATATCACGAAATCACAAAAGTAATTTTTCAATTTTCATATTTTTGTCAAATATTTCCGAGGTTTTTTTTTTGTTGATCAACATCCTTCCCAAGAGTAGAAAATTTGTCTCAGAACTTTACAAGGTAGATCCTAGCTCCATTGTGCATAACTTCTCAAACTGATATAAAATTAAATTTTTTCTTTTGTTTCCTACACCAACAAAAAGGCAAAAATTCTTGAACTTACCTTAAGAAACTTAAATTCTCATACTAAAATTCGGAGCTTAAAAAATAATACGAAATCAAATCAATCATATAGCTTTACTTTTATTCTTAATCTAGATATCGGTAATCTGTAAAAATGAGACTCAAGCAGATGGCAAGCAAAACCTTGACAAAAGGATTAAGGACCTGCAGGTTCCAGCTATGGGATACAGTAAGATTCCCCAATCGAAGTTGTCATATAAGGCCAACAAAATAAAGCCTTGAGAATGATCTGATGCACCCACACATACGTTGTCCACGCAAGTATTCACAACGAAATGCAAGTTCCTTGGGTCCAAAAAGATTTAAAGAAAGTCACCGTTAGAGATACACCGAAAAACTGCACATCCATTCACAAATACCGCATTATAAATCAACTTTTCAAACAAAAATGTTTAGACTAACCGTCTCTAATTCTCAAACTAAAATTCAAAGCCCTTGAAATTTTGATACGAAATCCCAATTATACATTTTCTTGTTTTCAGTATGCTGCATCATAAATCAATCTCAAAGTAAAAGTTGGGAGACTAACTTAACGACTCCTTAACTTTCAAACTAAAATTCAGAGTCCTAAAAATTTTGAAATGAATTTAAAAACAAATTTTTGCTTTTTCACTTCTCAATCTTGATATCTACACCATAAATGTAGCTTTAAAGCAAAAAATCTTAGACGAACCTTAAGACTCTACAATTTTCAAATTAATATTTGTAGCATAAAAGATGTTGATCAATCATATACTTTCTTTTTCAATTTTGAATCTTGATATGAATACATTGCATAAATAAAAAGAAAAATACTTGAATGAAACTTAAGATTCTCCAATTTTTAGACACAAATTTTAACATATAAAAAGTTTGATACGAAATCGATGACATTTTATTGTTTTTTCAATCTCAATCTTGATATCTGTACCCTGCAGCAAAAAAACACTTTTCAAGCAAAAATTCTTGTACAAAACTTAAGATTCCCTTAATTTCAAACTAAATCTTAATTAAACTCGATGATGAAATGGCTGCCACCTCTTGCAAATATAACCATTTAGCTAGTCCGAAGCACTGAAGACAATCATGGCAGAAAGCATATCTGTAAGAAACTTCTTATTGTATCCTATAGTTTTCCTTGTAAATCTTAACTTAATTAATCGTGAATCAATTTCGATGCTCTTCTGCTCTTCGCGATTCTTATTTTGTGATTCTTTGAGGAAACTCTACAAGTAAATTAAGCAACGAAAGGAGGCCATTTCTTGTAAATGCTTCCATTCATTTGGCTAGTCTGAAGCTCAAAAGACAATCATATTACAAACCAGCTTTTATACCTTTAAGGCATTTCGCATATCTTTCAATAAAGTTTTCATTAAATTTTTTCCCATAAAAAGCTTATAACCTTTTCCCGCGACTCTATGCGCTCTGAAAATACCATATCTTATGCCTAGCTCCCCAAATTTATCAAGAAATCGACTTGATTTGTTGTTGATCAAAACCGAAACCGGCTCCTTGACATCAAAATTTCTTGATTTCGGAACTAATCTCCTCTTCGAGCGATACTTTGACAAAACAAGTTACCTGAATTAAGATAAAAAGATACAAAGTCTTCCAAACATATCGATGCAGCTACGCCGAAGCTTTTTAGACAATCATAGTAGGAAGCTTTGTATCTTCATAGCACTTCATAACCCATTCAAAAATAATCTCAGTAAATCTTTTGCGATAAAAAACTTATTACCATTCCATGCACCACTGTGCCCAGTGCAAATAACATATCTTATGCGTAGCTTCTCATATTTACCTAGAAATCGACTTGATTTGATTCGAGAACAATAAAGTTGAGCAAAACAAAAACCGGGGGCAAACATTTCAACATTTTGTGTCGGTTGAGGCAATTTAAGATTGGTTTTCATTGTTTATGCATTTTTTACAAGAAACACACACATCCCAAGACACGTATGTCTAGATCTACACAGAGCCCGAGATTCCGCCAAGTGAAATGTAGATAGAAATTTGAATGTAAGCGCTACAGGTAGACGACAAAATGGGCGGCGGCCATAAGGTGAAAAGAATTCTGGGCCAAAACACTCCATCATCATAAACAATAAAGAGAAAAAAATATGTACAAACCATAACAAACGTAGCTGAACGATATAAAGTACAAAACAATCGAAAAACAAAACTCGGTCGAACTTGGACTGCCGTAAAGTGCGCGCGAGCCAATACCTGAGCTGTGGGAGGGGAATCAAGTACGGTGGCACATCAAAAACGCTTTTCAGATTGACGCATATCAGGGAGGGGGCAAATAATACCGTATCTCAGCTGTGCACCCGCACCGTGAGCAAGTCCAAGTGCATTTCGAAAGCTGAAGATCTAAGCATCTGACCGAAGCTATTGCGTTGGATCCAGCTGGCGTTGTCATAATCGAAATCAAAAAGCGTTATCTGGTAGCTAACAGCCGCATAATTTCAAGTGGCTCTCCAAGCCTTGTACGAGCCGGGTTCGAAGCCAAGTGGCGTGGATTTGCGGTTGAAAAACGACACGTCGCGCGACGACGACGATTGCGACTCGTTGCTGGCCAACTGCGCGCGTCTCTTTGCCAGAGTTGGTAATTACGAATGTGTTAAAGAAGTGGCTGTTGTAGAAGTTGGAGCAACCCGTCTTCAGCAGTGAGTGGATTGCCTCAAAACAAACAACGAGCGCTGAAAAAGTGCTCAAATATAATAATAACAATAACAATAAAGAAATTATAACAATAATAAACTAATGGTAAAGTTGAGAGGAGAGTGCATGCTGGAGCAAATAGCGCGACTTTCGCCTTTTGTGGGTCTCCGCATCGAGGTATCCGATTACCTGGATGACTGCAAACGGCGAACTATGCTGACGAGGGCACAGGAAAATCTACAGCTGTGATGGAAAAGACCGCCTGATATATCATTTTTTTTTTTTTTGCTGCTGCCCCCCCCTTACATTTTCATAAGCATTTGACGACGATTTGGATATTGAATTACCTGCTGCAGCAGCAGCTTCAGTTATCTTTGCTACTGGGTGAAAGCTAAGCTAAGCCCAGCAATGGGGATGTAACCGCAATTGTTGGCCCTTTTTCTTCTGTATTTTTAGAGATTAGAGATTGTGCAAGCTGCAGCTGAAAGATCAATTTTTTTTCTCCAAAAAGTAAAGCTTTCATGTGAATATGCAAATGCATTTTGAATCGGAATTGTTAAGGGAGTGTTGTGATTTGTAGTGGGAGATTCGGAGGTGTCGATAAAGGAATTACTTTTAGGTATTAGTTGTCACTCCTATTCACTTGCTTTTTAAGAACTTCAGAAGTTGCGTAAAAATTATGTAGATTTGTCAAGGCAGCACTATGATCTACAGTAGGAAATTTGAAGAACCGACAACGAAATAACTTTTTATGCTTGAAAAAGCCAAAAGCTGACATTTCTATTCATTTACGCTTCCGGGACTTAAAAAATATAGTTATCTTAAGGCATTGCTGATAGTAGTAGTACCAGAATTCGATGATTCCAATACGACGTTGCTTCCTATACTGTGGGTAAGTCAGGGAAGAAGACGAAGTGAAATTTAGTACCGATGACTGATTGGCTGGCGCTGAAATCGTGACTCAAGCTGCTGGTAAACAAAACTATTATTACAAGCAATAAGGACCTGCAGATTCCAGCTATGGGATACTGTAAGCTTCTCCAATCGTAGTTGTCATATAAGGCCAACAAAATAAAGCCTTGAGAATGATCTGATGCATGTTTCTTGGGTCCAAAAACAAATAAAGAAACTCACTGCTAGATACGCCGAAAAACTGTACATAAGTACTTGGTATTCAACTGCTAGGCAACAGCTAATCCACAAGGCGACTTAGAAGCACACAACGCCTTGATCTTGTTCCGGAATAGACATAAAATTCCTAAGGCCCCAATTGTTACGCTGAAGCAATGGTAAATAATAATCTTTTTAAATTTAACCGCCAAGTTCTTTTTGAAAAAATGTAACTGTTGTTGAAAAAGGACAGATTTTAAAAAACAAAAGCAATACAGATTTGAAAATAAAGTGGATTTGACCCGGTCAGAGGAGAGCATTGTTATTCTACTCTCATCAACACCTGTTATCTAGCGCGTCTTTGGTGTGATTTCTCTATTACAGATTTAGTTTATGGCTTTTAAATAATGTTAGGCATTAGTATTGCATACTTAAAAACTTAGGAAAGGGACACTACTATTCGGGGTTGCTGTTTTTTTGAGTTGATCAAATTTTTCTATTTCATGAATATGTCAAAAAGTTCTATCAGAGATTCCTGTTTTTCGATTTGATGTAATTATCGTTTTCACGGATATGTCACTCAATTCTAGCCGATATTTATGATTTTTTGAGTGATTTCTATACGAAGTTGCTGTTTTTTTGAGTTAAGGCAGTTTTACTTTTCATGGATATGACAAACACTTTTATCCTTTGGTTCTGTTTTTTTGAGTTGAGTCATTCGTGTCAAATGTGTTCCATAGATAAAGCAATTGCATTTCGAATTCCAAAAGAAGTTATTTTCACCCTCCGGCAGATTATTTGTGACTGTGAAATTTATAAGAAAGAAATTTGTGTAAGAGGATTACGTAACTGAGAATATTAAGCTTAGAGCTCTCTTATAGTCCAGTTGAAAAGATTTTTTATATTAAAAATAACTTTAAGTGATCTTCCCAAGCAACAGTCTTAGAATGAACTAAATGGCGAAACCGTTGAGTATTTTGAAGTCGAAAACAGGTGAGTGAAATAAGCATTAGGTTAATTTTTTATCCTTATTATTCCGCTTGGGAACTTAGGGCCTCTACTAGAGCCTTCCAACGAAGCCTGTTTTGTGGCGTCTGTTTAGCTCTGTCCTATGGGGCCTATTCTTGGAGAGTGAATTTTCTATAGGTTGCCTAGGGGCTTCCGATCCATCTGCTGCCTTGGGTATTCCAGTCCAGTGTCAACCTGATAATACTGCTTGGGTTTCTTCTGAGAGCATGCCCTATTCACGTCCATTTCTTCCTACTTATTTGGAGGTGTCTAGGGGGCTCATCTGTGATACGAGATAGATCTGCATTGGATATTCTGTTTGGCCAGAATATCCCGCATATAATTCTCGAGCATTTGTTGCTGAAGACTTGCAGTCGCTGTGTCATCTTTTTGGTGGTAAGCCATGTCCACCATATAGCAGTATGGACTTTATAGAGGCATTGTAGATCCGGAGCTTTGTTCGTAGAGTAGAGTCTCCCAAATGCTGTTCGAGCTTTGGCAAGTCGGTTTGTGACGTCATCATCCGCAACGCCATTGAGATGACAGTGCCAAGCTATGGAAAACTATTGACGAACTCAATTGCGTTCCCATAGTCGGAATTGTGTCCTTGGCTGTATTAGGTTAAGTATTCATTTTTATTTATTTATTATTAATATCGGGGTACAACTAAGTTGACCTCATAAGTAAACCATATATTCGGAAATATTAAATAAGAGTGGGGAATCTTGACATCGAACTAAAAGTATCCTTAAGTTACGTGAAAACTTTTCGTGCTCATACTCAGCTAGGCAGCTAAATTCTAACACTTCTTCTTAATCCAACTCTCAACTACCTGGGTTCAACTATTCTTTATATAAAAAATAACAAAATATACAAATTCCAAGAAATACTTGAGTAAACGTGACGAAACCCGCATAACCGCATTACCTTATAAGTGACAAAACCTTTGTGCTCAAAAGGATGACGAAGATGATGATGATGTTGTCAAAAATTAATATCTCATTGAGAATTCTTTACAATATAATAATTGTGGCGGCACTTGGAAATTTGTAACTCTAATTGCCAGCAAGCTAGAAATGAAAAAATTGTTAGAAACCTGAAAAAAAAACAACACAGAGTTGCCTGCTCACAAGGCGTGTGCAACGTGCCACGTTCACGTGCAACAAAGCCCTGCCTTTGGTTGCTGTCGTTGTTGTTGTTGCTGCAATTTCACTGGCAAACTTTTTAAGGAAATGTCGACAAATGTCCATTTTAGTTTTGTGATATTTCCTTAAAAGATTTTGTTTAAACAGCGAAAAGTTTTATTTATTTTTTATTTTTTTCATTTTTTTGTTTGGTATTTTTTATTTTATTTGTCGGCGGCAACAAATGGAATTGTGGGTGAAAAGTTCAAATGTCAGGCAAACTTTCAAACAAAGGTAAAAGTTATACAAAAAAAAACGAGATACAATAGTTACAGAAGAATTGGCAAAGTATTTTTTATATTTTTTTTGTGGGGGGTTTATTTCTTTTATGCAAATCATAATTCAGTCAAAGAAGTCAAAGCCAAAAAGCGGTTTCGGTTACACTACGAAAATGATTGGCCAAAACTGATTGACAGACAAACTGATTGAGCGAATCACATGCAAAGATTTTGCACACTTTCTTAAAGCGTCAAGTTCCAAATAGCTCAAAATAACTCGCCAATAATTACGATGGTCTCGACTGCAAAGGCTACGCAAAAATTTGCTTACAATGACGTCACTGGGTTTAATTAATTTCAACACGAGTTAATTTCATTTCGACGGCGGCCAAACGGTTTCGTAGACAAAAGAAAGCTTCGGGTGGTATTACTTAAGCCCCAAACTATGCAGCAAAATATAAAAAGAAAATAAAGAGCGTAAAATGAAATAAAAAATATTAGTTATAATAATAATAATAATAATAAACAAACTGTGCAGCTACACTTGAGACCTGTTTTGCGGTTATTTGGCGGCACTCGTTGACCTAACATCATTACCCAGCCACAGCCACAGCCCCAGTCCCAGCGCGAGTACCAGTGCCAGCTTCAGCGCCTAGGCCATGGCGCTGCAGCAGCAAGTGATTGCGCTGCCATTGGAGCAAGCGCTTCATCTCGGGAATGCTTCAATAGAAATTAGCAAATGTGTCGCATCATTAGCCGCAAAGTCGGGGTTGTCTGCAGAAAGTCTTTTTTTTTTGCGGCGAAGCACCTCAAGTGTTTCGGCTTGCCATCTCTTTGCCAGCCGTTTGTCTGTTTTGCGGTTTTGGCGCCGGATTAGCTTAATGTTGGCGTTGCTCTTGGCGTTGTGGTGGGGTACCTACCACCACTCTATCGCTAACTATGCAGCATGCGGGCGGGTCTAACGCAATGCAAAAAAATACAAAAAAATTTCACCTGAAGTTTGAGGCTTAATTTGCTTATGGATTATTATATAATAATTTTTTGGGGTTTCCGCTGGGTATTGAACGTGTTGATGGATTGCATGCGATCTGTCTATGTGTTGAAGTCGAAAAATCGTTGACAGCGTTTAAAACGGGAACTTGAAGTTGAAATTTCGAGTGGCAGAGAGACAGACAGACGGCTTCATATTTGTGTGTCAGTGCTGCCAAGTGGAAATAACCTCAATTGCTCTTAAGGCGCTTGTAGGCCTAAAATTATATTAGATAATAATGGAGTGCACATGACGCCACCAGAAGCGGTATATAAGGACGATGTGGGCCTCGGTAGCGAAGGATAATGTGGACCTCGATAGCGTACTCAGAGGCGTATGTCAGTGGCTCAATTCCAACCTGCATTGACATAGCTAGGAGTTAGACGCAATTTGAGTTCTTCTGAAAACTGTAGCTCCCTGTTCTCTTCGAACAGCTAACTCCATGCTCCACCTTTGAATCGATATACGCGATGTCAAGTGGCATAAAAATGAAATCTAAATTACCAGGTCCTGCGAGTCAAGGATGGCAGAAGCACAATGGTTAGAGAGAAGAGATTAACTTGGTATAACGAACAAAGAAAGTAGTTTTATTTTAGATCTATCAAGTTTTAGTTTAAAATTACTTAAAAATTATTAAAAATATTTTTTTTTTTAATGACACATAGTTTGCTCTCATTTCCTGGTTAGCGGTTGTATCAGTCTTTCCAGTAGGATTGAGGCACCAACCCGAACCAAGGGTTCGAACATTCCAGCTGTATATTCTCAAATCGTAGTACTTTTTGTGTTCGACAACAAAGTGAGTGATCTTATCCTAGGCTTTGGTTTTGGTATTGGTTGTTAGTTTATTTACGAGGCGGCAAGCAATCCTTGCGCACAAACGTTTATCGTCCGAAAGACTTGCTTCACAATAAGTTTACCATTTAGCGGATGCTAAGATAGCTACCCAGGAGGCGCCACTTGGAGGCTTGACACACGTCAATTGTAACCAGAGATACTCTGGCTGTGCTAATGAAAGGCGCTCCAAACTCTTAGAAATTCGAAAATATGAATTTGAAAAAATTACAAAACTTTGAAAAAGATAATATTTTGGCACAAATTCAAAAACTTTAAGGTGTTAGATTTTATTCTCTGTGGATGCACATCGGAGCGAACTTTATCCAATATATCTTTATCTAGAATCAAGCCATCGACACATTGAAAGTAAACCAAACTACGCTTAGCATGTGCACAGATCTCAGATTTGCAAAATTTATTTATTTAGAGTACAACTAAGTCTGTATGACCTTAAACAATATTTAATTTAGGAAATATTAAATAAGAGTGAGGAAAATGTAATGTAAAACTAACGCGCGTCTCTAAACTGATAGTTGTATTTTACGAAGCTAGGAACTTGTAAAAGTTAGAAACAGAAAGTTTTTACCATGCCTAAAAGTTTAGCGTTGACCAAGTTAAGGATTATGCACTTATAGGCGTCTCTCTCGAAGAACTTCGTTAAAAGTTGATATATTCTTATTAAATTTAAGTTACAAGTTTTCAAAAGGATTGACGTTTTTTTCCTACAAAAACCTACTCTTCTTAGATAAATTTTAATCACAAAATCAACCAACACAATTTCGCCAAGAAACCTCTCTCTCTCTCTTCGTCACTCTGCTGGCACTGTCTGTCAAAATCCCGCGCCAGTGTTGCCAAATGCGTGACAGAACCAATTTATTAAGCTGCCTTTCTACTACTTACGCTAATCCAATAAATCTCCCAGGTAATTTGAAAAAAAATATATCGAAAAAAAACTAGCTATCCAGCCAAACTCAACATATTTGATGAAATATTTTCACACTTGCAACATATATCAACATGGCAAGTGGGCAAAATTTGCACTACAAATGATTTCAACACCATAAGGCCGCCAACAGCCATTGGCCAGATTGGCCAGACAATGCTTGAGTTATGGAAAGCACCATGAAGCATGTTTCTACAAATTTTCCTAAAAAAAAAAAATGCCAAAAGACGACGGCCCAAAAAAAAGCAGAATCAAATCCCAAACAACACTCAAAAAAACAAAAAAAAAAAACAGACAACGCCAACTAAGTTGCTGAATCAGAACAAAGCTGGAGGAAATCTTTTGCACTTGGAACATAAATCTCTTGACGCCTGCAAAATAACCCAATGTAGACGAGCATGTAGAAGAAGCAGCAGCAGCAGACGTACAACAACAACGCCTTTCTTTTGGGCCACTCATCGTCTGTCAGTCTCGCCGAGTGTCTTGACTGCAAAACAAAATGCTGCATAATTTCCAACGATCTGGACGACTGGCCAAAAGCCGTACATTCTAAAAAATAAGCACTAGGAAAAAGGCCAAATGGATTACAATAATAATTTTTCATATGCAGATTTTCTGCTACAGAAACTTGCAACAAGTTGCCAAAGCCATGAATAATATTTCATAATTTGCTATCGCAAGCGGGGAACTCGGGATGATGATGATGGTGGGGGCGGGCGGGCGTTCGTGCAGAGTATCAGCTATTGAGTGGGACGTTTTGATGTGCACTTGGAATAGCAACAAATTTGCATTTGACCAAGCGACAGCGGATCAGCGCTTGACTTCATATCAACAAACAACCCAAGTCACCCACCCGTACCCGTACCAGACACCACCGCCATCGCCATCACCACCAACCCATTGAAACCGTTCAATGTTATCAAAGAATTATTATGCTCTCTGCTAAATATAATAAAAACAATATTTTCTTTGTGTGCCGGCATAGTTGTGGCCAACCACAGGTCTTCAGTACAAAAAGAATGGCCAGGGAAGTCGTAGTTGCATTTTTTTGAAGGGGGTAAGCAGATGATGGGATGATGTGTTAGATGATAATCAAAAATGAAATGTGCTTAGGTGCTTCACGAGTTCTTTGTGTCCCAAAACCTTGGTTACTCGTTCACGAGGTGTGGGTATGGTAATAACGTAGATCTTGGGTATATATTAGGCTTTATATGAAAATATTGGGGTAATCGGTACTACTGGTCCAAGGTAGAAGAATCAGTGGGAATTTAGAGTTCGGCTAATATTCCTGTAAAAGAGGTCCTATATGAAAATATTAGGAATTTTAGGTACTAGCTTTCCAAGGTAAAGCGACCAGCAGAAACTCAGAGTGTGATCAATATTCCTCTTAAAGAACTCTACCGATATATTATTATTCCACTCAGTTAGGCTGCCAACAACATTCTGGAAGCAGAAAGAATAACTTTTTGAATATTTCAAAGATTAAGGGCTAAGGAGATGATGAAATATACAAAGACTATTGATAGCTTGCTTGTTTGGGGTTTGTTGAAGAATACAGGCACCCACCAACATGAACTTAAGCTGAATAAGTCAGTGTGGCCATATTTTATTGATATAAATTAAAGTTCTTTAAAGATTGTTGAAAACTGATCAAATTTTTATCAAGTAAACTATTTTCTAAGATGATTTGAAAGAAGTTTCAGTTCAAGGTACACGCTAAAAATGGGACCGCCTTTGGATTCGCTTCTATTCATAGAATCTTAGGATAAAATGCGTTTGCTACTTTCAATGAACTTAGGATTATTTCTACACGAAAAGATAAAAAGTGCAACCAATAATATGTAAATTCTTATTAATCATCCCATAAAAAATAAAGATATAAACAAAGAAGTACAGGCGTCCTCGTCTGATGTAGGAAAAGAAATTATGAGGTTCTGTGAATTTTATAACAATATGGATGTTAAGCGAGGACTTCAAGAAAGATGCTAAAGTTTGAACAAATCTTCTCAGCACATTCTTAAAAAAACTGCTTTCAAAAATTTAAAATATAAATCCGATTCCATGAGCTGTCGGCTATTTTTACCTATCTATTTTGGGCCTCTTACGTTAGGTAGATATTACCATAGTGCTAGATTCATTTCTGAACACTTAATGGGAGATTTCAAGCAAATCACGACTTATCTTTTTTAAAGAATTCTATACGATTTTCGTTGAATTATAATTTTGACTTCATATGGCGCAATTTTCGTTTTTATGTGCTTTTTTAGATTCTTTCGTTTAGAGTTGGATCTTCAAAGAAATCATAAAATAAATAAGCTTCAGTAAAAGACGATTTTAATGGTGCAAAACTTTAAATTTTGAAGAAAATTACAATTCTCAGAATGAAAGTTTCTCTCAAAACCAATAAGACTTAACAATAAAGTTGGCCTAAGAATTCTTTCAGATTTCCCAATGTTTTTAGTATCAAAAGTCTTTCTCAAAATTTGGCGTTCGCCCTAAGCAAATTATTATTCTCAAAAGAGTCGAAAATTAGACCGGCAGGATAACATTTTTTCGAACCCTACGGTTTCTCTTCCGTTTCTTTTAAAAGCTACAAACATTAATTTAAAGATTCTAGCAAAATAAAGTCGAACAACTTTCGGAAGCTATCTTCAAGAACTTTGGTTGCCTCGGCTTTTCCGACATTTGGCTATCTTTAGCAATTCACAAGTGCTTAGAGATGAACAGTCCCATAGGTGATCTGACAGATTGCAAGATGTCGGCAAATATTTTAATTTTTTTGACTTTTTGAATATGTGCTTTGATTCCTTAGGAAGGTGGTCTGCTAAAAATGGGCTAAACTATGCCTATCCCCTTCACTCTCCACTCTCTAAAGTCTTTACCCCTGCAATCCCCCTTTCAAACTGCCACCCTGCCAGCTTGGTAACCCGGCCAACAACAACCAGTCAACCACTTGATGGACTTTAGTCAAAGTCAAGTTGTGCACAGTCAATACAATGTGGTGAATATTTTCTGGGTACTTCTTTGGTACAAGTTCTTGGCTGCCAATGTTGCCAAGTTCTGCATAATGCAAGTCAACGTCAGGCAGCATCAATACGAGCATCAACATGCCACATCATTATTATCAACATGAACTTCATTATTGGCAACATATTGGCAATAACGCATGGATTTGAAAATAGATTTATTGAATTATTGCTTTGGCCATGGCAGGTACATGCTCGACTCTTGGCAGTCGTCGCTCCATGGAGAGAGAGTAAGTACCTCTGGAACTTCAAATCGAACTTTGTGTGTATGAAAAAATGTATTGAGTGGGTGATAAATTCAATACAAACTACAGACAGGCCACATAGTCATCGTCGTCATAGTCATAGTCATTATCTTGGAACCATAAAAGAAAGCTGTTGACTGTTTGCCGTTGTTTGGATGCACTTTGGCGGAGTTGCCAGATCGGGCCAACTAACTACCAACTGCACTGATAAGTCCAATTAAAGTTGGCATTGTTTTTGTGGGAGTTTTTGCCTTGAACTTGCATTGGTCATAAGCTTTTTAGGCCTAATCATTGCCAGCGAGCAGCTGTCGGCTGACCGGCCAGTTGCTGCACAAACCAAACATTAATCAAGTAACCGCCCTGTTACCTTAAACTCTTAGCAAATTGTTGCAAGCATCATAAGCAAATAATCAAGCCATAAATCTCACTTGCCAAATGGCCATTCAATGCGATTTTGACATATTCGAAAGTTTTTTTTCTCCCTCCGATATTCTGCAATTATTTTGCAATTTGTTTTTGGAGGCAAGCTGTACCGCCGCCGTAAGAAAGAAAGAAAATTTCTATGCCACCATCATGATTAATTGCCTCACTTGTAATGTGTATCCACAATATACCATGGATTCCACTCGTGCCCAACTTAGCATATTTGTATTTGTTTTTGGGGCCATTCTCAATGAATTTGTTAGGTTTCAAATTTTGGTCAAGACAACCTGCTGCTATACTCCAATATATGTTGTTGCACTTGTAAAACGCTTGGGGGGGCGCGCGTTATATATTCCATACCATGTCATGCTCCAAAAGACAACTTTCCATAGTTCACCCATTGTACGTGATCTAGTGGTTGCGGCTCCATACAATTACGCCCGACAGTAGCTGGGATATCTTCAGCTTCATTAGAGAGATTTCTATATTGTCAGCAAGATGCCAATAATACGCGGGACAGCCAAGTGGCAACTGATATGGTTATAGGCGTTGTGGCATAGTCGGTGGCACTTTACTTTCCAACTATGACATGGCAATAATTATTGGTAAATATGGAATAGTTTTGTGTAGCTGTCTTGAGGTCTCAAACGTGTTTGGATTTGTACATTCCCTCATGTCCCCAAGCCCCGTGCCCCCATGAATGCTGGCATGCCACTTGTGCAGGTGATTAGCATAAATTGGGTGACATATATATTATTTTTGTGGGTATTATTATTTTTGCAGGAAGTAACTTGAGTAGATTATATGGGTCAAGTTTTAGGGGGCAACTGTGGTACTGGCATACTTTTTGAAAATAACTTGGGAGAGTTTGAATGCGTTTAAGGGAACTTTAGGGTTATGTCTCGCATAGTGCTGAGAATCTCATAGGAAATCTAGAGTAGGCGTACGAAAAACTTCTGTCTGGCTACAAATGAAATTATTTGGGAGTAAAGGGAACACGCAGAGTTCAATATATCAAGAGGTAGCTTACCGCCTGTATAGTAAGTTTGTTTACATCAAAGTAACTTACAATGATCTTACCAAACAGTAAGTTTACAGTCTATAGAATAAGTTTGTTTATACTAAGTTAACTTAAAGCCGAACACCTAGCTGAATTTTTGTTCATGTTCTTTTATCATCTGCAATGTTAAACCGATTTTGCAGATAGTAATCTGATCAACTCAATGTTTCTTAAGAATTAAAAAAAATGTTTCTTTCGCTGAAACGACGACAAAATTATACAATCTTGTTGAACAAACTCTTAACCGACATTAAACTTTTCGTATCAATGTTTCTTAGGAATTAAAAAAATTTTTTCCTTTCTTAAAACGCAGACATAAATTTGAAATTTTTAAAATTGTTGACAGAAGATGATAATTTTTTTTAACTTATTCTCTTCTAGCAGTGATGCTCATTTATTACCTGTAGACTGTGCCAGAGAAGTTATCTTATTTCAATTTATCAGATCAAGATCTTTTTTATTTTTTTTTAAACAGGAAATATCCAAATATATATTTTTCGATAAATCCTGATTATTATAAGTATAAGCATTTCACGAACAATTTATATAATGTTATTGATTTAGCGAAGTATCGCAAAATGTTAGCCATATTATGATTTTTTTTTTAATAATGAAAAGTTATCTCAGGCTCCCAAACATATACATTTTTAGGTAAAATAAAAAATTGAAAAGTTCGCTAAGTCAAAAAATTATGCTTCTTTATAACTTAAAAAAAAAATTGTTTGTATAAATTAAAGTATATTACTAAAATTTTGGATTAAAATTCATTCCCTCAAATAGGGGATTTTTCTGATAAAAAAAATCTTGCTTAAAATTATATACAAACAATACACAAAAAACTCAAAAACGCGTACAAGAAAGCTGAGTATTTATGTTGATAGGCTTAAGATGCTTTTAAAAATATTTAAAATAAAATAAAACCTTTAAATTTTGTATTTTTAATTATAATATCATTTTGACTATAATATTAATTCATTCAAAAATTGCACATTATTATTATGAAAAATCTAAAATTTATAAATTTTTAATTGGTTAATTTTTATCAATCGAATATTTTTATCAGAAAGCAAATAAAATTTTTCATTCGTAAAACAGTAAAAAAATGTTAAATAAATTAATAAAATTTATAGTAAATTACAAAAAAATTAATTAATATAAACTAATTTAAAGAAGTTAATAATGAATTCAAAATTTTCCAATATTTTTTAATTACAGCTTTTTTATTTAAAATCGTTCAATGTTGTAATTTTATTTAAAAATTCATTTTCTCCAACGTATTCCAAAATTTAAAAATGTTACATTTTTTTCAAATGGATTGATTTTAATTAATTACGTTTTTACGAAAATTTGATATAATTTATTAAAATAACATTATTTAAAACTTAACTATTATTCTTTAATTAGGTATTTTTTAAGCCGTTTAATTTTTTATTTTTATTTTAATATATGAATAGAGAATTAAATATAAATAATAAATTAATTTTTATATAATAAATTTTTTGCATTGAAGTATATACAAAAATAAACTTTAAATTTTCAAAGCCGTTTTACAGTTTTTTACATAGTTTAATAAAATTAAAAATTAATTCCCAATAATCCATTAATTTTTTAATCAGAATTTTTTCTATTATTTTTTTTGTTTTTTTTTTTTTACAACAGTAAGGAAACAAATATTCTTTTTTTTTTGGTTATTTATTTTTTTATGTTAATAAAAAATAAGCAAATTAAGTTTCCTCAATAACCTTAGCATTTTGCAAAAAAATATCTTTAAATGCTATCAAATGTTTTTTAAATATTTTTTCCGGTTAAGAGGAATGCTCATTAAAATATTCAATAATAATCATTACCTCATAGATTCCCCCTCACATGCGCTATGTTTCGCTTATGCTGACGCCACACATTTCCAGCAGCTCTGCAGACCCCTCCACCCAACACCCAACGGCGGCCCATCACAATTGTGCAAATATTTTCCCAAAGTGAAACTATTTTTGGCCAAAAAGTGACAGGTACAAATAACATTTTATGTAGTCAAGCTGGCCATGATTGCCTCGCTCAGCTTGATCGTGCGGTTATGATATTTTAATAAGATCAGCCAGCATTGGCTGCTGCTGCTCCGTTGTTTGGACCAAAATGCTATCAGTTAGTGTGGAGTTGGCTTGAAGCTCATCGACGACATTTGCCATTTGTTTGCTTATTGGCAGTTAAACTGTTCAAATATGCACAGTTAGTTGCAAGCAGATACAAGTCTGCCCCAACATACTCTACTGCATGCAACATATACTCTAGACTATATACTATAATAATAGTTGTTGGTTGTTGCCGCTGCTGCGGCAGTTGTTGCAGTTGCCACAGCGCCACAGCACCACAGCACCACTGCACCAACAACAGCAACAACAATCGAGTGAGATATTTAGATTAACAGGTTGTTTTCATTACAATTCGTGCTTTTTAACAAGCAAAACGTGAACTTTCTCCGCACGCAGAGCCAATAATTTTATTTTCTTGACTTGGAAAAGCTTTTGCAGTTTGCTGTGTGTGACCAGCAACAGCTACAGACTCCTTGGCGTTGGCCATGGCCAACATGCTCTTGGAACAATAGATGCTGCACCGACCGGCAAACAAACATTAACATTGACTTTACACGACTTTTGTGGCCAAAACAACTTGAAGCGTTGCCAACTACTCCTGGTCAGCAGTGAGTGGGGGGGATTGATGCGGGAGCTAACTTTAATATTTGCTGTTGCTGCTTCTTTTTATTGTTCAACTCGCATTGTAAAGAATCTTTTTTTTTTTTTGGCTGTCTGTTGGCGCGACTCGAATGCGAATCGTGTCCATGTCCTTAAACGCATTTTTTTTCTTATGCAAATGCAAAATGTTGCCCACTGCCTGGCGTCTTGGTCACGTTTATGATGTGCTGCAGCTTTGGCTCCTTGTAAAGTGTCAATTTCCAAGATACTTGAGAGATATGAATTTTCAGTGGCACATCATCTCAAAAGCGTAGAACGTGCAGCTTATGTCATAATCTGTGGAATCCACAAGTGGCAGTGGCATTTGCAAACGGCACATACTCGCCGCACGTTGGGTGTTAATGTGCAACACGCTGCAGCACATAAGTGTTTTTCTTGAAGAGATTTTCCCACATTTTCCCTGTCATTTTTATGAGCATTTTGTATGTCTCTGAATTGGCTACTGTATGTGCAGAGACAACAACAACAACAACGATAACGATAACAACAAGAACCACTTGGCTACCGTTTGCTGCCACTTGGCTGTCTGCCACTTGTTGTTGTTGCTGCTGCAGTTGCTCTTGGCCGTGGCCAGAACAATGGGCTACCTTACCGTTGAGAACCTTGCTTAACACGCATCCAAACACTAAGCTTAAGCGATTGTGTTTTTGAAGACACACAAATTGTTAACAAAGCTTGGGTGACTTGAGTTGGTGCATAGGGTCGTATACTTAATCTGCAGCAAAGGGCTAATTTTTGTGAAAAATTTTAATAGATTTTTATTTGCCAAAATATTGGGTCTCAAACTACGCGGAGTACTTTTCTATTTATTCTAGAGGCTTCTTAAGATTCTTACTCAATTTACTTGGAAACCAACCGTACTAGCTCTTGCCAGGTGCCCTTGCTTTACGCGCTGCTTCTGCAGTTGAATGATCGATACTCCTCGTTTTGGTCTTTCCAATCGAGTTTCGGTCGTGCACTTCGTCGTTCCTCATCGGTTTTTGCATCGAAAACCTTTCCTGAAGCGTCTTCAGTCGATATGGCCGTAGCAATGCAGACGACGTGCCGCTGGTCGACATCTATGTCGTTGTAGAGCTCATCCAGCTCTTGGTTCGTTCGGATGCGATAGTCGTTCGGAATAGAAGCGAAGATTTTGGGAAGAATTTTTCTCTCAAACACTTCAAGCGCAGCTCTATCCGTCCACGAGACAACCCATTCTTCTCCGCCCGGACTACTTTTGTCGAGTGAGAGAGATCTTTGCTACACATTTGCGTACTAAGACAAAAGATAGACAATAGATGTTAATTGGCATGTGTGATTCTTTACTTAATCTCAAGGCTCTTATTATTATCGGTGTTCATGGCGCTGCTGAGGATTAAATCAGATATATTAAAAAATCTAGAATTCATTCAGATATATTAAAGCATCTAGACTCGTCTATATAGTGTCTTGTTCATTCCGACCAATAAGTCACGCAGAATTAGACGCCTTAAAGGTGTTGATTTCATTCTCCAAGTCATAGAGCGCTCTCGAAATAGTAGAGAAGAAGAGTTCTAGACTTAATTAGATTAAGATCCATATCAAACGCAAGCTGAACTTGTAGAATCGTAAGCAGTGACTCAGCATATACTTTTGTTCGGCTGTAACAATGGGAGACTTTTCAAAAGAGCTGTTTACTCAGAACTGTTGCTCGAAAAACATGAAAGGAAGAGATTTAGGTATATTCCAAATTCTACACTAAATTCTTCACTAGTTTATAGTGTGTCAATTCCGACCAATAAGTCATGAGTAGCAGTTTCGATGCTTCCAAAGTGGTGATTTCAGTGTCGAAGACAAAGAGCATTCTCGATAATCCAAATAGTTGAGATAAGAAATTGAATGCTTTACTGGATCAAGATAGCTGTCAAACGCAATATTCTATAAGAATCGTTGAATGTGGATAAGCTTTTAATTTCCTTTGCATAAAAATAAATGCTGCTTTTCCAAGTGAAAGGAAATGGGGCTTCGTACATTTAAAGATGACAGAGGATTTCACTTTAAAACTATTTCTTAAAAGATACGAAAGGAAAGGATATTCGCAACAGATTGTGAATTATGACGAAATAACACCAAGGAGCAGAAATATTATGCCAAATCCAGGTGAATCCGTTTCATGATTATCTACATCGACGCTAAGCAAAATATTCTTGCTGTATAGGTAAGTTCTGGGGGGGTACGATTATGACTATTACCTCCTAAAACCAGACGAATCCAACAGTGGGAGACCTTATTGAGTAGAGCAAATGCATTTGATCCATGTATTGCAAGACAATGGGTCGCAAAGGGCCGATATGCATGACATTGGGATTTTATGACAACACTCGGGTTATTTTGAAATACTGAAATGGTAGGTCGTGCTTCATCCGCTGTGTAGGATCTTGATCTGTATTCTTTTGACTACCTGCTTTTGCAATGAATGCAAATGAATTACGGGGGCAACAGTGTTAGATGTTTTGAATGAATCTAGAAGTATCTCAGTGATTGAATTGAGGTTAGAGAAGACTCCCTTTTTTTAATAGGGCTTTGAAGAATCACCCTGGACCTGCGTTACGTAGTGGTAACGTTACTTTACTTACTATACTTTAGTTGGCCATCTCAACCCTTTATAGGGTTATAGCCGATGCCACTAACTCTTGCCTAGCGCCCCTGTTTTGAGCACGACTTCTCCAGTTGATGCACAACTGAAGATAGGTCCTACTTCACTTGTTCTTTTCATCTAAGTTTTGGTCGTCGCCATCGTAGTGGTAACGTACTTGTTTCTAAACCCATAAGTCGGCGGTTCGGTTCCTCCTTGCCGCCCTGGCGCCTTTGCCTTACACTGATACAGCTGTAGACACTATTTGTCTAAGTAAATCGCTATTAATTTAAGTTACCGCCTTTCGGAATCGGTTTTTAACTGCAGATTCCTGTTTTCTTCCAACAGATTTTAATAGAGCGATGGAAATGGGAGACAGCTTTCGCTCTTAACGAGCAATGCTTTGCATGAATTATTTTTTTTTTTACTTTTTCTAACTAAAAAACTAATCGATTTTTTGAACTATTACCAAAAGCATCGTATAGCTGAAAACATAGCCAAGTAAGTAATATAATATTAAACCGATTTATTTGGAATGAATGTTAAGTCCATAACGAGACTATAGACAACCTCACCTTTGTAGTGAAGACAGCATATTTAAGGATACATTTATTTTGCAATATAGAAACTATGAGCAGTGTTATTAATCTCCCTATACACAGATAATATAAAATATTGGTTTAATTTTTAATATCATTCGGAACTTAGGGAATTCGCAAAATAAGAATGACAAATATTTCCGCAAAACTAAAGCAGTTCCCACAGTAATGCCACCAGCTTCTAGTCTCTTTCAGGTGTCACAAGTTTTGCTAATAAAGTTGCCAGCTCCATTCCCGTAGATGAAGCGCATTAGTTTAGAAAATTGAGTATGTAGTCATATCCATGAACAGCTTAAGAAAACTTTTCTCACAAGTTCAAAAAAACAAAATGCCGACATCACGATCAACACCAACACACACAAAGACACGCTTATATAAATTCTATATAAGACATAGGTACACCATGGATTCACACATATATATATATAAAGTGGCAAACAGAGCCGCCAATGAGGCTCTCGGCAGTAGCTAAATGAGCGTTGCCTGAAAGTTAACAAATTGTTCCTTTATTACCAACATCTCACTTAAACGATGCAGTTCCCGACAAAATGGACACTGTAGACAGACTTCCCACAAGCGAGCCAGTGATAGATGTACCCATCCAAAGGTAACTAACTCCAACTCCAGTCGTCGCATCCACAAACGAAAGTCAACATTTTGTGTGCGCCATTAGGATAACTATCGGCCGAAAAGTGTTGCAAGTGGTTGGTGGTGACGGCGGAGACGGGCCTGGGCAAGGGCAATGGTTTAATGGCAAAGCAACATAGTTGATGCACCGACCTACGCCAAGTATGAAGCTGTTGGCATGGACGTGCGCAGGATTTGAGTTTGTTCGAAGGGTTTTTAGGAAGAAGAACTTATTTGGTTTCATTGGGATTTTAGTGTTTGAAATTAGGAACTGAAATTTAGTCCTATATTGTTTGCGATTTTTAAGATGTATTATGTCGGGAAGTTGTTGGGAGTGATTGGGAGTAGTTGCTAGCTCTGTAGATTTTGATTACGTCGTGAAGGTAGGCAACTAATGTCGGATAGTTGTTGCGTTGAGCCTCCGATAACACCCATGCTGACTTCTATGTAGCTGTGTAAATTTTGATTCGGTAGCGAAGATGGCTTCCCAGACCCCGGGAATGCCCTTGCTGACTACTCTGTAACTACCAATTAAAGATGGATGCTCGAAACTTATGCGATAGAATTTCGTGCGTCGAAAAACCGAATGCTGACGGCTCTGTTCTTGTAGGTAGATGTTCTCGGTAAGGAGTTAAAGGCGATCATAGTTGATCTCTTGGGTTTGAATGTAAGATTTGTCTGATGTGCATCAGATAGCGAGATAAAGAACAGTTAATCTGATTGTCGAACAAAGCTTCCAATATTCATACGATACTTAAGACAAAAGTTATTTTCCGGCAGCAATTCCGCAGATCTTTATGTAGTGGGGGTTAACCTTTCTCAACCCCGTAAACGCCGCCCCTGTCGCCGCCTGCTACTCACTGATCCTTACTAGCAGATTTGCCAAAGCAACGCCAGCAGCGCCAAAAAAAAAAAAATAAGAAACTCAACTCAACCTGTATGCCAGCCCTGGCTAGAAACAAACCGCGCTCCGACTCCACTAACTAAGTAAGTGGGCTAAGTAATGGGCTGACGGCGGGGCTACCTTTGGCCGTTGCTTACTCCACTGCGCAGCTGATCTCTGCCAGCTTGACGCGATTGCCGGCGCGCATGCGCAATAAACAAACACGCCATGTTACCGTTTGGCCAAAGTCAGCCAAAGTCAGTTCCTCCAGTTAGCCGGGCTTATTGTTTTAACCCAAAAGTCCAAACACATCCGCCGACAACGTTTCGTTTGCTCATCGCTGTCGGTTTCGGCTTTCATTTGGTGTCAGCTGGTGGGAGTTGCTTTTGGCCAGAAATGAAATAATAATTATTATTAACTATTAGTGTTGGCCTGGTAGCGGCTAAGATTGCCAGCACCAACTGCAGCTTCCACTGTGGCGGCAGCAGCAGCAGCAGCAGCCGCATCAGCTCGGTTTTTGATTGTTTATGACCTTAAGTTGTCGTGCCACAGTGAAAAGGTCATCATTAGCGGCAAACAGCACCAGCAGCACCAGTCCCCACACCAACTCTGCCATCTGCTCTTTGGCTTGGCTGATTCGTCGTTGCCTGTTTGGCTTAGTTAGGAGGCGTCTAATTTGTGATTGGGCTCAACTTCTGTTTCTTTGCTTCTCCCAAAAGATGCCATTTTGTTAGTAGGTGATTTGGATTAGTTTTATGATTAGAGTTGCTGCTGCGGCTTTTTCGCTTTTACCACCACGTCCAGCCATATATCTATCTTAGATTTTTATGATGTTTTAATTTGTGGCACGTTGTAGTAAATCTGCAATATTAATGTTTGGTTTTATTGGTTTTCGTTACTGTCTGCCGCAGGAACAGGTTAAAGTTGAGCCGCAATAATAAAAAAGAGAGTGGAAAATGTAAAACTTATTTACCAATAAGATGTCCAAAACGATATGTATAGCCTAGCCATGAAATGGAGAAAGATGGTATAGTGGAGCAAACTCGGAGTTTATGATCTTGTTTTATGGTTTAAGGTGGCATTTTTTTTTGTGGGGAAAGAGCTTCTTACGTTTTGAAGGCAGTCAATGGAGAGCTTTATGGTAGGATTTTGAAATGGGATTGTAATAGTTTTTACGTTTAAGTAGAATTATGTTTATATTAAAAATGGCGAACTTTCGCTTGTGCTTGATTAGGCGTTGGGACTTACGATCTCAATATTTAGGCTGCCCCTTCTTTGCCTAAGCTCTAAGCTCAAGAGAGTCTGACTGCGACAATGTATACATTAGTTGAAGAAACTCACACGCATAAGATCTTAGTGTTATAATTCCTTGATATTCTAAAGGAATTTCTAATCTCATCTCTCGTCTTACAATTTCAAATTTAAGCGTTTTCCCTTTTTTCTACGCGGTAAGTTCGAGACAGTGTGACTGCGACAATGAGAACTTTAATTGAAGTACCTCACCCGCAATACGATCTTAAGGTAATAATTGTTTCATCTTGTAAAGAACATACATGGATTTTCTAGGATACGAATCATCACACATCATCGAATGAATTACTGCACATCAGTGCACTGTCATCTTATCGTTCAAATAAACTTAGCACCAGAGTTAACTCAATCCATGAAGTTAGCGTAGATCATCTTGGGTTGATGGCGGTCTGTCAAAGGCGGTATGATCTGTTTCTTCGTTGAATAGTTTCTTTAGAATAATTATAGAGTATATATTATTTGTCAGACTTTGGATTGTCTATAATTGTCGAAGTTCGTGTTTATCAACTCAGTTAGCTTCTTTCACCTTGACTATCACCTGTTTTTGGTACCATCTTGAATTACTTTAAATTAATTTTTTTGAATTTTGCTGGCAAAGCATCCGTAAAATAACTCGAAATATATATAGATTTTTAATAATGCGGCGCATCCTCTAAGAACTGAATCATCTGTACCTTGAGCTTTTTGTCGCCCCCCACTCGAAGTGCCTGCAACGCTTCAAAGGTGTCTGTTGCACTCGTTGCACTCCGTACGCAGCGTAATCTTCTTGATGGTCTTAGCCTTTCTTTCTGAAAATGGACTTGGTTTGCCCACAACATCAGGACAGATGCGCCCTTACGCTGTTTGGATTTCTTATATTGCGTCACCTTATGCACCTTGCAATTTTTACATTAAGTGCGGAGGTTCTTTGGTACGCTTACCATCTTGTAGAGGAAAGAAAATCAAAATTAATCAGATGGATTTTCGTCCTAGAAAGAATTCCCAAAATTAAGTTAAAGACATTACATTGTGATTTGAATTTTATCTTTGTTGAATCATTTTTAGCATCTCCCCAAACATTCGTCAGAATATTCACAAAAAGATAGTCTTGTGTAGAATCTTGGTTAGAACAGTAAAAAACGATATCGAATTCGGCAAAATTGGTCACAGGAATTGATTCAGCTGAGTGATTAGGCGACCTTCCAAAGATTTTAGGACCAACAAGTTACGAGAGGACTCCCAAAGAAGTCTTGGTTATCTGAATATTTATGTCTGTGCTCTTAACTCGAATTCTAGCAGTACTACCAAGGCAAGAAATATTTAATATACAATTGAGAAAAAAGGGTGGCTCACATAATAAGAAACTCTAAGCTCTATAAGTGATGCTACATCCAACCGATTTCCGAACATTACTTTACTTTAATTGGCCAACACAACGTGTTATCGGGTTATAGCCGACCTAATTAGTTCCCGCCAGGTGCCCTTGCTTTTCAGCTTTCTCCAGTTGGTCACACCAAGTGAATATAGAGCCTCTTCCTCTAGGTCTCTTCATCTGAGCTTTGGTCGTCCCCTACGACTTCCTTCGTCAAGTTTCGCGTATCTCAACATTATCCTAGATAAATAGGGTTGGGTAGGGCACAACTTTACCAAAATTTTTCGAAAAGCCCTCCACTGCAATATTTAAGGGAACAAAAGAAGAAGGCTCGAGAATCAGACATGCCACCCCAAAGAAACCCCCAAAAAAAGATTGTGAAAAATACGATAAATTGAGACAAATACAGAAATCGTATGGAATTATGATGCTATATCGCGACTCCCAAGAAGTTTAAGAAACCAATAAGATATCAGAAACTCCTTTTGCTTACACAGTTATTATATTATAACAGATAAGGTGCAAGTTCCTAGGAGTTTATTCGACAATTTTTGTAACAAAGTTTGCCATTTCGATTAACTTATTGCGACTGAAAGAAGAAGGCTTCACATGCGGTACTTAAGTTTGTTCCCCCAGATTTCTATTAACTTATTCGACTGTATAAAGAAGACTTCAAATTCAGTACTTGAGATAGTATTGTACTTAGAGTCACTTCAAATCATTATAAATGTTTAGTCTTGCATGCAGACTGTACCTTTCGTAGCTATTTGGTGATATCTCATTCACTAAATCTTTTTTGTGAAATAAATCACAATCGCGCATAATCCATAAGTGAACTTGAAAAAAATCCATGGGAACTGCTTGCTCTAAAATCTTGGATCAAGCCAAGCGTGTGTAACACTAAGCATAACCAAGGGCAACTGTCAGGTTCGCTTTGACATTTCCAATTCAATTGTTCCACAATTAATTTCAATATGACACAATTAACCGAAAATAAAATTGAATGTAAATAATTATAAGCTCAAGCTCAAACCGCAAAACAAAATCCTCGTTCCCTGCAAATGATCACACAGACTTTCCATCACTTGTCGGCTACGCACACACAATAAATCCATAAATAAATTTTATAAAAAATATCGAACAAAACTAGACGGAGTTGGAACTAAGAGTAGGTTGGCTTTTTGGAGATTTTATTATTATTTTTCGTTTTTGAAGTTGCACCGCAATAAATAAATCCCCAAGCTAGACACTTCCTCATACATGCACACTTGAGTGATCAAATGATCCACAACGTACACGACAACAACAATACTGGGAACGCGGTGTATCAAAATTTCCAACACATGTCGCCGCCAATTAACAAAAACCCAAAACAACATTTAAAAAAATATTTACTCACAAAAAGTCAAACAAAACAACAACAACAATGAACCAAATCCGCGCTCCCAACAACAATAACTCGGAAAAAAAACTAAAGGATTAAAATTAAAATTAAGAAAATGCTTTCAGGCTAATCCCGGCAACATGTTCAACGTGTGTGCGTCTCATATTCTATGCAACCGACTCTAGCCGGTTTCCCCTATATGTTGAGCTCTACTGGACACACACTTGTCGGTGGCTCAAAGCGACATTTCCCACATCAAAATGATTTCGTCACGGAGTTGCGTTTCCAAAAAAAAAAAAAAAAAAAATTTGTACAAAATAAAAATAAGAAATCCAAGAAATCTTGAAAAACATATCTAAAATTATTAAGTCATGCAGAAGACAATTGGATCATTTGTTTATAGGTGTGTTAGGCCCCGACTCTCCCAAGTGTGTGCAACAGGTTAAATGAGTGACATGCTATGTGATTTTTTTATTTTCTGAGTATTTGTCAACGGTTTGTGTTTTTGTACCGTTCTCCGTTCTCCTGACGCTTGAACGGGGTCCAACCTGCGGATCTGAGTAATCAGCTTAAGTATAATTAATGGCGGCATTGGCCATTGACAAGTCCATTAAAAGTTTATTTTTAATAAAATCTTGATTGACTTGCATTGACAAAGAGAAAAAACTAAGCCATAGAAAGCTGTGTGTGTGTGTGTGTGTGTGTGTGTATTTAGATCGAAAATCTTGAAAACTTTGGACAAAAGAAAGTGCTGACCGGGTTGTAGCATCCGTAGTAATCACGAACAGGTGAAAGAATATTGCTTTCTAAGCTTTGGAACAGAAGGTTACACAGATTTTTTGATTTTAAACTAAATCTGTGCAAAAGTGAATTGAACAAGTTGTATATTTCAAATTTCACACGTTTTTGGTGAATTTGACAGCAGAACATTCTAGGTATTAAAAAATATGAAACATAAAATCAAGCATTGTATTTAGCTTTTTTACTTCAAGATAATTTAATTTTGGATAAACACATCCAATTAAAGGTCATTTCTAAGTTAAAATCAGGCCTGTTGGAATAAATTTTTTCCAAGTTTACGATTAAGGACATCATTTCATTTAAAAGTTACAGAGAAAATATAATATAAAATAAATATAGTATAAAATAGAAGTTCGTATTCAGAATTAGGCTTTTACTACAAAATTTTGATATAACTATATAATGTATCGGAGATTTGTACAGGATTTCAAGAAATCGTGTCGGGACATCCCATAATTAAAGTTGTATGTGATCAGCAGAGAAGCTGAGAAGAAGAGAGCTTGGACTACAGCATTTTTTCAATCAATAAACTGAATCAGTTAAGAAAGCTAAGTTTGTGATTGTACATAACCTCCAAAATGTCAAGATACTAATGATTTACCCAATGGTGAGCTTAGATTTGGATTTCACGGAGGAATTTCCTTAGTAAATGAGTCCTGTCAATTATATTTAAAATATATATAAATTTACAATTACAATAATAAATAATAAAAATAAATAATTTATAATAAGAAGAGATGGCACTAGCTCCCAGCGGATGGCCGAGAAGCTTGCCATTTTCGATTTTTTCGAGCATTATTGGCACCAGACTGCTGATAGTGATGTTTTTGCCAACTACCGCTTCCAGAGGGGTCCTCGGCTAGGAGAATCTTGAACATTCAAAGATACAATGCTTTGCAGCTTCGCTTGTACCACAGGTCTCACATTGGTCGCTCGTGTCTTAACCAAATCTGTGTTTTTATGCCCTGAAGCAGTTATGCCCTGAGAGCAGTTGCGTTTTGCTTGAACCACCTTTTGATCTCTGGTAGAGGGCTGTGCCTCCAGCGTAATTTTCAGGAGCTGTTCCACCTCTCTTGCCAATTGCTAAAGCTCGCCAGTCTGAGAGCCTTCCGCGTTACTCGTAGATTCGCAGACACCAGGTCCTGAAGTGGGATCATGCTGAACAGAACTAGCTCTGCAACATCTGGAATGGTGCTGAATGCACTACAGACTCGTATAGCACATATAGGGTATGTTGACGGTACCCCACGGCTACACGACGTTTGTTTTCCAAATCAGGAGTAGGCTTCTTGTGCTTTTTTTAAATTGTGGGGCAAACTCGACAGCGGAATTCAACTGGTTATTAATTACATTTTCTTAGTTTAATTTAGTAAACAAAAACAGCATTTAAAACAACTTAGTTTTTTGTAGATATAGTTGAAAAAATAAGTGGATTCTTCTTTTTGCTTAACGGAATACCAGTAAAGTATGGGACCTCTATGACGATTTGAATGAATGGCTAAATGTGGATTCTTGTTGAGCTGCGCAGATGGGTCAGTTCTTGGTACCAGTTGTAATGTCTAGTCAAGACTCCATAGAGCGATCAAATATAGATAGGAATTGTCCAACTGGGCTAATTTTGGAGAAGTACTTCGTTATCCAAGCAACAATCTTGTTAGATATTAGTTGTCTTACTATAACTCTGACCGAGAAATGGTTTAATTCAAAATAATATAACGAAAAAATATGTTTCTTGTGCTTTTAAAATTTAAATTTATAGTGACAAATAATTTTATTTTTTTCCTTATTATTCCGCTTGGGAACTGAGGGCCTCAACTAGAGCCTTCCAACGAACCCTATCCCATGTAATGCTTAACTGAGCCAATTCTTGGAGAATGGATTTTCCCCAGGTTGCCTTGGGTCTTCGGATCCGCCTGCTGCCTTGTGGATTCCAGTCCAATGCCATCCTGACAATACTGCTTGGATTTTTTCGGAAAGCATGCCCTATTCACGTCCATTTAATCTTCCTTTTTTGGAGGTGTTTGGCCAGAATATTCTGCATATGTGACGAACAATATAGTTTATATTTTATATTTATAAACTCTTCCGATAAATGACATATGAACCTGCTAAGTGTTGATTTTTTAAACAAATTATAAAAATATATATGGGTGGGACTATTTGTTGGTAATAGGAGTTTTACTTATTTATAGTTTTGATGAAATATGTTTTTTTATATGTTTATAATAATAGTGTTAATAATACATAGTTAGCGACCGATACGTGTGATCTCGTTGATGATCGTGAGAGACTAAGAACAATGCTCTAGTAGGTGTTGCCAGACGGTCGATACGGTTTGTGAGTTGCCAGATAGATCTCCAATACTATTTTTAAATCGCATTGCTGAAAATGCACACCGAAGAAACTTATTGCTTCAGTTAGCACATAATCTAGGGGCATATTAGATCCATGGGGGTTGCAGTGCCGTAGGCCCACCCTCGTTCATAGCACATAATCTAATATTTAGATGGACTCGCAAAGATTATAAAAATCTTAAGGGCTTCTTAAGCTTTGAAGTAGAGCAATCCAGAAAGAAATAACGCAACAACTCAGACCTTGAATATAGGAAACAAAACAGATTTCTACCAAAATTAAAAAAAAATTGGTAGTTAAAAAAAATTATGTTCAAAATTGTTTTTAAAAAATGTTAGACATTATTTACGAAACAATTTTTAATTTTACAAAAATTCCCTAAACTTCAGTTGAAGTTTTAAATTCCCTTCAAACTCCGCCAATCCATGATGTCTTTTGTTGCTAAGATGCCTTTTGGGGTTGCAGGGGATTAGCAACAATGCACCGACTCGTGCCACAAGTGCCCAAAAATCTTACCGGCCAGTCCAAAGCTTGACTTATGTAAGCTTTCTTCCGCCAAAATAAAAAAATCCATATGATTTATTGTCATTTTGAGTTTAAGAATTTGCCGGTAAGGTAATAAATTTTATTATTGTTGATTTTTAGCCCGCCTTATGCAAAAAAAAAAAAACAACAGCGACAGCAACAAAATTAATACAAAAAACAAAAACATTTTGGATTTTCATGCCACAAAGAAAGCCTGTCCGTCAGACAGACGGCATAATAAAATAAAAGTATACCAAGAAAATAAAAAAAAATAACTACGGGGACAGTAAAAACAGAGGAACACCAAATCGAAAGAAAAAAAATACAACTCTGCTAACTTGGCCTGAAGTTAACTTCATTCGCTCGTGGAGTTCAAGGGTTAAAATGTGGGAGTCACGATTCTTTCGGCTAAGCGATACTTTTATTCCAGACTTCTTTTTTTTATTTCTTCTTCTTTGGTAATACGCGCACTCGCATGAAATGAAGTTACCAAAAAATCAAAATACTATACACAAGTACCGTTTTTTTTCTCTTTCCTATGGACATATATATACTTAAGGAAATAAAATAACTTGGAACTTGGTCTTCGAAGTAAGACGAAGTTGGAATACACTGTGTGTGTTTCGGAGACGGGAAGTAGGTGTGACTGAATTTTATATGCGAAACTCAAGAAATTTGTTTTATTATGTGGGGTTTTGATCCTTCATGAGATGATATAAAATTTACTTATTTACATTTTTAAATTTTAAAATAAGAAGTTTGAGTATTTAGTGTTGTACGCATATTTTTTTTTATATTCTCGTACCTATACTTATTTTGGAAATACGTTTATTTTTTTTAAGATTTAAGCTTGTCATTCAATTTTGATCAGCTTTACATATATATATATATATTTTTTTTAATTTTAAAATATAATATAAATAATAAATATAAATATTTTTTTGTAATCTTCTAAACGCGCTTATTTTGGCAAGAGCTTGATTTTCTTAAGTTTTAATTTTTGCACGCATTATCACAATGTTTTTATAATAATTAATATTACAAAGTTTTAAATGATCTAGACGGAATATATTACTTTTATATTTTTTTTACTCAAGTAAATATATAATTTTTTTTAATTTAATTTATTTCTATTAATTTAACTTTATCTGAAATTAACATTTCATTTTTTTGTTTGTAGTTTATTTATATAATTTTATTGATATAAAACTATTATTGATGATTATTGATATAATTTAATTTGAATTTATTTTTATTATTTATTATTTTTTATTGTATTTTAATTTTTTAAAATTAAATTTTTTTCGAAACTGTTAATTCGTTTTATTTTTTTATTTTATTTTATAAGTGAAATTTGTTTTATAATTTTGTTTTTTTAATATATTGTTTTTACTAATTTTTTATTAGTTGTGTTAACAAACTTTTAGTCAAATAATTGCTTTAAATTTCTTCTAATTGTAAATTTTTTTTAAATTCAGTTGATTTGTTTTTTTTTTTAATTAAATTTATTTATTTAGTGTGTAGTTTGTGTTACATTTTTTTATTTATATTATATCATTATATTTAAATTCAATTCGATTTAATAAAAGAAAAGTATTTTTTGTGTTTATCGTTTTTATAATTTTTTTTACTGACTTAAGGTATTTTAATAAATTCAATATGATTTTTAATTTAAATAATTTAATAAATTAATAACTTTTATTCACATTTTCGTAAACAAAAGTAACTCAAACAAAATAAGAAAGTAAAAAGATAACCAAATTCTTATTTTGTTTCTACAAAAGCTGCAAGATAGATATTTATTTATTTATATTTTATTAACTAATTTATTTAGTAGTTTAAAATGTTATTTGCATTGCAGTTGGTTTTAATGTTGTGTATTTTATTTTTATTTCTGTTAAATTTGTCAGTCTGGTTTCTTATGGTAACATAGTTTTTATTTTATTTTTAATTATTTTTTTATTTACTATTAATATATGGGTACAATTAAGTTCAGTTGATCTTAAGGCTTAAATAAGTTTTTAATTTTTAAGTTAAGAAATATTAAAAGGCAACGAGGTAAATATAAAGTAAAACTTATCTGTATCCCCAGGTGATGGGTGAATATTTTATAGATATCATAAATATTTAAAATAAATGTTTTCATATTTATTTTTTGTATATTATTTTTTTGTTATTTTATTTTTTAGAATTAAACACACAACTTTTTTTTAATATATACAATTAATATTATTTATGACTTTAAATCTTTAAATCGTCTTACAAACGCAAGTTTCACATTTTTGTATATATTCTTATGTTTTTAATATTTTATTTTTTAATTTTTTAACTAATTTTTTTATGTCTGTTTTGTTAGAGAGATTAGATTTTTAGACAAAAATTAATGTATAATGGGAGAGCTCGTTTAAGTATCCTGTAACATTAACAGTAATTTAAGGAGTTTCTTCTGTTGTATTTCGAATTTTCCAACATTTTGGTTTTCCAAGCTACACGTGATCTATTGGATCATACCAATGGTAGTTAACATATTGGCTCACTTCAAATGTAGTTACAAACCACTTGTGGTCAACCGCATCATCCATGGTCTGGCCTGTTACACATTGCACATCTTGCATCAAACCATAATACCCTTGACCCTTCAGTTATAGGGTATACCAAGGCGAAATAAAACTAAATCGAGAAGAAATAAATATATACATGTGGTTTCTGCTGTTGTTGTTGCTGTTATTATTATTATCGTTATTGTTGCTGTAAAGAATTAAGGCAAGAGCGCTGCCTACTCGGGTCGGCGGGATACAGCAAGTGATTCCCGGGTTTATCAATAAATTATTGAGCCATTATTGTTATTACAATTTCTTTATAATGTTAGCAGCGTGCACTTCAAGTTACCAGTTGTTGACCATTAGCGTGTACTTGGGACGAAACGTATGCCGCTGCCGCCGCCGGGCCATGGCCTCATCATCAACATTATCATTATCATCATGTGCACAATGGAGAGCAGGTCGTCGGTCAGTCGGTGTACCATGTTGTTTGCTTGCCATCCAAGTTGCCAGTTGGCTGTTTGACGGGCTGGCCGGCTGGTCGGCTGGACTGTCTCTGGTTGTTGTCCAGATTTTTTGTTGGTCTTTGCGGCAGGTTCATGATAAATGCATTAGGTTCAAATATTTTCGTAGGTGCGCAGGAAGGTGCAGCGGCAACAGGTCATGCAGTTACTCTCTAGGTTTTGATTTTCAACTCCAACCATTTGATTTCTTCAGCCTCTTCTCTGCTTATTGTTATTTTATGAATATTGTAAATGGTTTAATGAGTTTTAATTGAGCCGCGTTGAATGTGGCATGCAACAAAGCTTAAATTTAATGAGTTTAATTGATAGCCACAGAGAGAGAGACGAGACGAGACGGGAGAGTGCCATAGACAATGTAAGTGCCATGGTGAAAGTGCTGGGCGTTGCAGCTTTGTATCTGTACATAAATATCTGCAGGCATGTGGCAATTGGTAACCATCCATCCATCCCCGTCCCCACCAAATGACAATCTTTGTTTGACTTGGTATCTTTTATATACGACATGGCTGTCAGTTACCGTTGTTGCGCTGCAGTAACTGATAAGAGGACGCAGCAGTGCCGCAAATCACGCCAATGCCAAAGAACTGGCACACGACACATCCAGTTATCCAGCCATAATGCTATGAATCATGCATGCATGCATTTGATCAAGAATTTTCTGTTCAACTGGTTAAGGGTAGGCGGTGTCCGGGCAGTGGCGCTATCAAAACGTTGCCAGTTTGACCATTGATCTTACACACTCACCTCAAGCCTCTCTCGGCGTGAGGGAGTTGAGAGACGGAGACAACGTGTGGGCCACAATCAACAGTAACAAACGTGTTGTTAGCTTTTGACATATTTTCGAGTGTTTTGCATGTTAACATTTTATTAGTCATAACCGGCAGGCAACCAACAGCATCGAGAACTCCGAAAAAAAAAAACCAAAACAAGAGTGTCTGCGAATACGTCAAAGGAAAGGAAACTGGTGCACACAGCTGGGAACTGCTGGAGGCTCTCTTGGATTCAAATGTTCCAACAAGGAAAACTCATTTTTCAAATCCATTTGAGGGTTAAGTTTATTTGACATTTGAAAAAGTGTTGGTAGTAGTTCTAAAAATAGCACTTAATGAGCTAAATAAGATTTTAAATAAATGCAGTCTAAAAAGTTAAAAAATATTTATTTTGAAACTGGACACTTAAGACAAGCTTGCGGGATGAAAAAGAACAAGAAAAGCTTTGCACTGAGAGATTGGAGCTTAGTTTGACATTTGAAAAACAGTTAGTATAATTGTACATAGTAGCTCTAAAAGTAGTACTTAGTAAGCTAAATAATAATATAATAGAAATGCGATCTAAAAAGTAAGGAAATTATATTTGGAAACTAGACACTCAAACTAGGCTGGCAGGAACAAAAATAACAGCGAAAACTTATTTTTCAAGTCATTTGAGGTGAGATTTTGGGCTTAAAATGACGTTTGAAAGAGTGGTAATAGTAGTTCTAAAAATAGTACCTAATGAGCTTTATTACTTAATGATTTAAAATATAATATAATTATGATCAAAAAAGGTAAAATAAAATTATTATTTAGAAACAAGCTTCTCAAGACAAGCCTGTAGGACCAAATAGAACAAGAAAAACTCATTTATTTAAATCATTTGCAGTGAGAGATTGAGATTTGAAAAACAGTTGGTATAAGTGTACATAGTAGCTCTAAAAACAGTACTTAATGAGGTGACTAATTTTTAATAATATTATATTATAAAGAGTTATAAAAATGATTATCTAAAGGAAAGCAAACTGACACACACAGATGGGAACAGTTTGAGGCTCTTTTGGTTTCAAAAGTTGATGCAAGCAAAACTCATTTTTCAAATCATTTACAGTGAGAGATTGGGGCTTAAGTTTGAAAAAAAGGTGTTGGTAGTAAGCCTAAAAATCGTTTTTCATAAGATAAATAATACTATAATACAAATATGATCTCAAAAGATATAAAATTGATTATTTTTAAGCTACACACTCAAGACAAGCGCTTGCAGGACGAAAAATTACACATTTTGACATTATCATTTAAAACCAGTGTTGGTAGTAGGTCTAAAAATCGTACTTAATGAGCTAAATGGTAATATAATATAAATATGATCTCAAAAGGTATAAAAATGTTATTTAAAAACTAGACCCTAGGTTCCAATTCCAAAAAGTACAAGGAAAACTAATTTTTCAAGTCATTTGTAGTGGGATATTGAAGCTTAAGTTGACATTTGAAAAAGGTGTTGGTAGTAGGTCTAAAAGAAGTATTTAGTATCACTAAAGCAAAAATTAATACTAATTTTAGAACATTTTTAATATGAACTAAAAAGATAACAAACGTTTAATTAGAAGCTAAAAATATGAAGTGTTAAAATAAAATGAGGTATGCGGCATGGAATAGATTCAGAAAGTAGACCTAAAAGAGTGTACTAAATGGCTACAAAGTAAAAAGTTTGAGATTTACTGTGGATTTCAAATTTGCTTAACATAAAAGAAAATAATTTTGATTATGCAGTTACCGTTCTAATGCAGATAACTCTATTAATATTTGTTCGAAGAGCGAGCCCCAATCTCCCTTGCAATTCGACAACCCCGGTCTTTAATTTCTGGTTGATAGAAAACTTAAGCTGTGAATAGGGTTTAGAATATGACAAATAAGTCTTCTTGGGGATAACTCAAAGTATATCGTCAGAAAAAAAGGAAAACTTGGTAATCTAAGAGAACTACTCTGCGGAAACAGCAACGCACCATCGTTGGTAGGTAATTCCCTTAAAGTAGAAGCATTTTGCATTGAGCATTATACACTCTAGAGATTATTAACGAATCTTGCTGGTTTAATGAATGATAGATTGCTTTAGCGTTAGGAAAACTCAGCGTAGATAACGATTCGTTCAATTTAGTCGTAAAATACAAACCATATATTGTATAAAAAAGTTTTGCTACAAATTATCGATAGATGGCTTTGAAATTACATAACTTGGGTAATATTAACTTCAGTAATGGCTTGTTTTAAAATATATGTCGTATAAGAAACTTAAGCCAGAAATAATAAATATACTCACATTTATATTGTCATATACAAATTACTAGAAACAGCTCTTGAAAGAAAACTTTTAATATTGGGACATATTTTTAAGATTTATGATATTCTTGGCCATCATATCGCCAAAGTCCGCCAGTATAGGGAACTATAGTTTATGCCCGAACTCGAACGGTGGTGTCGAATTATTAAAGATTTACTTGGGCATAATTTCGTATTCCAAAATAAATTTTTTTCTAAATATTTTGCCGAATCGGACTTAAATCCTATACATAAAAAAATATTGCAATTTTAGAACTTTTTCTAAAAACAAAACTATAACTATATAACTATAGTCAAAAGCGTTTTTGGGCGTCTAAAAGCTAATTAACTACCAAAAGAAAACTAAACTATTTTAATTTTTAGATTTTTAAATAAATCAGAAGAACGAAATAAGCAACATTTTGTACGAAAAACTATGGAATATATTTCTTATTTTTGGAGATATTCATAAAAATAATAAAATCTTTGAATTTTTAGACCTCAAACACTTTAGACTCGAAAAGTGATTTCAATATGAAAAAAGAGTCTAAATATATTGAAGAGTACTAAAAAGTTAAAGCTGCTTCAAAGATTTGCTAGCCTCTGATTTCAAGATCCAAAAGGACAAGAAAAAAACGAGATGTTAATATAAAAAAGTACTACGACGTAATTTATGTTAATCATAATATAAGAACTAAAATAACCTAGTACATTTCGTACTAAATATGAAGAATTTCGTCAGCTGTACTAAATTTATTTGATAATCTATGTTAGCTTTGAAAAACCATTCAAATTTTAAATCATTCAAACAGAATTACTTTCCTAATACGTTCGAAATATTTTTAAATTTATATTTTTTTAAAATAGCTCTTTTAGACCTATAAGAAAATTTTGTACGTGCACTTTATATACTTTACTACCTTTTTTTTGGACCTTCATATATTTTAATCAATATGGATCCTTATGGACGTGAGCCCTGCCCGAATCGCATAATTGGTGAATGCGGTGGCGGTTTTGCACTTGGTCTCATTGGTGGCAGCCTAATGAAATTTATGCGCGGATTTCGTAATGCTCCTGCTGGCTTCCCAAAACGTCTTTCCGGCGGCCTAATGATGGTGAAGAGATATGGTCCAACGGGTGCTGGACATTTCGGATCTTGGGCTATTGCATTCAGTACCATTGACTGTAGTTTGGCAACATTTCGACGCAAAGAGGATCCTTGGAATACAATTACTAGCGCCGCGCTGACAAGTGCAATGATGGCTTCGCGTAATGGCATTTCTTGCATGATTGGAAACGGCTTAATGGGTGGCATATTCATGGGCTTGGTCGAGGGCATGGCCATATGCGCCGCACGCCAATTCGAAGAAGAAGAGAAGGGAAAAGTGTATTGCAACAATGACTCCCAATTAAATATGGATGATTCTCACTTAACTCATTTTTGACGCTGTAAAAAAAGGGCAATATTTTTTTTTAATTTCGTCTAATATCTAAATTATAATTGTACTTTGCTAAAAAAGCTAGCGAGTTGTTTGTAATCAGTGGGGTTTATGTAGAGCTTTGTTATGGGAAAGATTATTTTACTGTTAAGTCACACAACCGATTCTAAATACCTGTAATGTGCAATCAATTCTATAATCGGATTTTCATAAAGTATTTAGTTATGCTAAATCTCTGAAACCATTGACCATGACTCACTTGCCAAGCTACTGATTGTGTTGTGGTGTCCATGCGGGGGCGTCTAATACACAAAACTAGTCGCGTCTAATGCATCCAATTTAAGGCCAATATAAACAAGACTTCTGGCTAGACAAACAACTTGTACTACTTGTTGTGCTGCTGTGGTTACTCAACTGCTCACTGTCTTCTCTCTTTGAAGACTACAAAATCCCACAAATTTTTGCCAACTTTATGCGGTTTTCCATTAATAATGCTAAGGGGGGGAAAAATTGTATAAGAATTTGTCACAATTTTATGTCAACGCGTTGCGTGTGCATAATGCAAGGTAAATATTGTGCGGCTCTCGACATATAGACAGTGAGAGAGGGAGAGAGAGACGGCTTCAGCACCTGGCGATAAATTATAAAAATTTAGCTGCTAAAATGGCGGTTGGCTTTTATCGCTTGGCCGTTTTTTACTTGCCAATTAGTCAAAGCTTAGGCGAGCTTAAGTTGGCGGCAAAATTGCTGCCAGATGTGTGACTTCGATATACCCAACATACCGATAGGCGAGTGCGTTGCTGATAAGCTACCAAGAACCAATAAAAACTAACTAACTGACTGACTGACTGACTGAAAAATTGGGATTTGGCTCAACGACCTGACAATATTTGATTGATTTTGCTGGGGGGGACTTAAGGCGTTGCGTTGATAAGCACGGCGGCCAGCGAGCCGCGTGGAGTGCGGAGAGTTGCACTGCTGCTGTTTGAACGCAGTTGGTCACATTAGAATCGTGACAAAGTATCGTTGGCGCTACTGCAACGTGCTGCATATTTTATTGCCACAACGTGGCAATAATCTAAATGCTCATATCAAAAACGCATGTCCAAGTCAGCTACGTCAGCTTCAAATGCAAGCCAAAAAAAAAAAAAACTTGGCTAAATCTGAGTTGACTTTAAACGTGCCATACGCACGCAATGTGCCTGCCCGCTGCACATGGCCAGTGTTGTGAGCAGCGCAGAGGATCAATTGGCTGTCATATATAATATGCAACATGGAAGAGGAAGTTGACTTCATTTTGAACGGACGACGGTGTACATTGTGTACAAGTGACGTTGCGGTAACTCAATATTAACCACTTACACGTTAATTTAGGCACAAATTGAATTAATAAACCATGTTGAACATTGTGTGCGGTCCCGGGCACAGTGAAAAAAAAGTAACGAAAACTACAAAAAAAAAATACTAAGAAAAAGTAATGGAAAGTCGTTGGGGATGTTGAACGACAAGGGTATACACTGTAAGGACTTTGTGGCCCCAAAATAGTGATGGAAATGGTTACTTATAAAATTCATGGCAGAGGAGGTGTTGGACTGCGGAGGGACTGCTTTTTGGATTATAATGAATCCTTTGGATCCTGTAAATGATAGCTGTGGTACAAATTAGCATAGCTGCAATCAAATTTTAAGCGCTTATTCAATTAGGCGGAGTAGTTTATGTTACAATAGCTGAGTTGTGAATTGTTAATATTGAGAAACATGACTCAAGGTGTTGGACTGCAGAAGAACTGCTTTTGGGATTACGATTTTCTACAGTTTTTGCTATCTAAAAAAAAAATTCCTTGAAAAGATATATCTTTCGACTAATATAGCTGTAAGCAAAGTTTTACCTAAACTGATGTAAACTCACAAATGACAATTGTTAATAATGAAAATCATTATAGTAGGCGTGTTAGGAGCGGAATGCTTTCAGGATTGCAAATTTTGCGCAGCTTTTGCTATCTAAAAAAATATAACTTTTTTACAATTTATGCCAAATAGTTACACAAAATTCATGGTACGTCAATTGGACAATCATTCTTCATGTCACAAAAAAAGGGATGAGAGATTTTAGTTTTGGGTATTATGACTCAGGGGTGTTGCACTTTCGTTTCTAAAAAAAATGACATAAATGATAACTTTTGTAGAAGTTATGCAAAAAAGTTACATAAACTTTGTTCGTCGTTTCGACTACCATACCATGCTCCCTGAGTATATCAGGCTTACAATTTTGAAGTAATTTCTATATATTCTGTACAAAGTTGTGCAAAAAGTTAGACCAACTTGATTACTCGTCGTTTCGACTGCCATAGCTGCACATAAAAATGTATCGCTAATTCTCAAAACCCGATTAGTTTAAACGAAAAAATTAATGAAGCATTGTTTCAAAATTTTAAAACTACTAGGATTTCTTTTGCCTGTTTTTTTAATTTCTTATAACATCTCGTCAAAAATTATGATTTGAGCAACACTCCTTTTTCTTTCCAGTTTCCCAGCTGAAGGTAAATCGAAAACCTTGTCTTCAAATATAAAACAATAGGTGCCACGAATCTCGAAGTATAGACCGCCTTTGTCAACTAAAAGTCTTTTGGATCAGAGTTAGAGTAGGCGTCTTCGGTGTAGGGGCAGCAAAGTAGACTCTAAAAACCTAGGCTGATGAGTCGATTCCCCGCAGCAGCACTGCCACAGTTGCCCCAGACTGTTATCGTTGGGGAAAGGTCGATAGTTTTTCTGTCCCCATAAATTGCATACAACGCACTTCGGATGCGGCTATAAAGTGTAGTTTTCAGTTATCTTCGAATTAATAGAATTTCCAATGAAATTTGGAGCGTCCGACAGCATAGCCAAGTCCAGGGAAGTATTGTTAATGCAATAATAGCTACAAATGCGAAAAAGTTACAATTCTTAGTTGTTTCGAGTACTCAATTTTATAAATATTTGCCTTTTTTTACAACAATTTTCGCCGAAAACTATAATTTTTGATTTGATGGAAAACTACTGTTCATGGTAGCATTCAGTTTAGTTTGTAGATGGCTCTTGATTTGGTATTTCCTTCTCGGTTTCGAGTGTTCATAAGTAAAGATGTTATTGTAAAACTGAAACATCACAGTTAGATCTACAAAAGAATTGCTGTTTTATAAAATTATTTATGTAGGAAAATGTTCATAAAAAAACTAAACTGTAAAAGAACCACAACTTGTGCAAAAACTCCCAAACTTACTCCAATTATTATGTAGAAGAAATACTGCTAACCAAGCGGATTTCGTTCTACAATATACGAATATTTCTTGGATCGTGTTCGCCAAAAACTGCCTTTTAACGCAGAACTTCGTCAAAATGAATTTCGTTACATTTTAAGAATCTAAATTTATTATTCCATTTTAGGCTCTTCCTGTTTCCTTTTCACTGCGATAGTATACGATTCGGTTTTTAGTATCTCAATCCATCACAAACACTGTGCCAGATATTTTTCGAGTGTTTGGAGAAATGAACAGAAATAATCAATTCTGCACATATTTTAAAGAGTCATATTTTATTATTTCTATGGATTTATTAAAAAATATATTATTACGCGTTTTATTTTTTTTAATAACTATCTGGCCTATAGTGTTATCTGGGTAAGAACACAAGTTACTCGGCCATAAGTTTCCGATAAATTCAGCTGTATAGCCTTTTTTAGCCAAAGTTTAGTTTGGGAAAAGAAACTTGTAAGCACATCTAAGTTTTAGTCCATATTATCTGCGTTAGGCCTTTGATCAGGTTGCAAAGGACTCGGCCAGAATTTACCATCTAAATATTTAGCATTTTTTGGCGATATAGTATAATGCGGGGCAAAACACTTGTGCTCGTGATTTAGTGCATTCTACAAGATAAGCACATCTAAAACACATTACAAGGTATCTACAAAAAATGTTGCCAAAAACATGTTAAATTTCCCACGCAAGTCCGTAACACCCATCCATTGCCCACCTATAGACCGCAAAAGTTAGTGTATTCAAAACAACCGCGGCAACAGAAGTGCGCAAAAGTTGAAAACTCCTTTTTGATATATTTTATTAATTTATGCACGAAACGGCTCAATGAACCAAAGATTCAAAAAAAAAAAGACGACAGTCACTGTTGTCGGGGCCTAAGCAAATCGCCAAAAACCCCAAAAGAGTAGACCAAAAAATTCGCAGTTGGGCAGCGCAAACGTCGAAAAAAAATTTAAATTTACAAGCACGTAACCTGTCGTATCCCCCCGTACCCTTTCGATATGTTGTTGACGTGATTGGTTTGAATTCGGCAATTCGGTTCCGCTTACTCGCGGGTCTTGTAAATTAGAACACGCTAAATGTTACCCAAACAATTTGCATGTACCGTGAAATGGCTTACATCAACATCATCAGTAACAACAATAACGCTCCTGCTACCCTGCCCCTCTCTACCGATCTGCTTTATTTTTTTTTGGTATTTTGCTAACCTGCGGCAAGTGTGACCAGCGCATATGTCGGAGTGTTGCATGATGCCCCATTGGCCCTACAAGTAAGTTTCGGAATGTTTTTTTATTTTTTCGCTTTGGAATTCTTGATATTTTTGGGAGGTGCGTTAATATTACTTTCATTTACACCTTGGCTTGTGGCCGTTTGTCGTCGTCGCAGTGCTGCAAGGGTTGTGTTTGATGTGGCCGAGCTTAATTAATTCAAGGGATCCGAAGATTCATATTTTAGAATGCAAAGAATGCGGCGATTGATTTGCGCACTTTAGAGAGAATACAATTTTTAAGAATAATTATAGAAGGTATAATTTTTGGTGTTAAATAAAAGCTGTAAAAAGAAAAATTAGCGAAATCTTAGAGAATTGGGAAATAGTTATTTAGGAACTATTGATGTATTCCAAACGAAAAATGTAGCTAATTTTAAAAAGTGCGCAGGTCTGCAATTCTGTTGAGAATAATATTCCTGAGCAGAAATACATAATCGAAGGGCACTTGTTCACTTGATTTCTACAAGTTTCGAACAAGGCAGCCTATAAAGAACATTTCGAAGAACTTCAGCGCATAACGAAAAGTATGCCTAAAAATCGATAAACTTTAAGCGACTTTAATAATTTGGAAAATACATCACGGAAGTTAAACAAGAAAAGTTCAAAAGAAGGAAATATTTAAAATGCTTAAGTTTAAATTTGGATTTGTTAATCGGAGACCCCGGAATCATATTACACATTGTTTGATTCTGGAGCACTTGGTTCCATAGTTTCGATACTGCCAAGTTAAATTATTTTGCTGTTAACGGCAAAACTTTATCGCGAAGGAACTGAGAAAGATATCGATATGATGTATATGTGGAAAAATGTGCATCAAATGGTATAATTTCGTGACTCAAGATCTCACGGTCCCTGAGCTGCAACTGAACATGCGACTTACAGAAGCACGGACACACAAATGGACAGACCAGCGGTTATGATATTCATTTAGGTACAAAGAACTTGGGATCCCCGACGCCAGCTTTTTGCCATTGCATACATTGCTCAAATATTTTGGAGATCTTCTTTTAGTTTCGAACCTCAGAAACATATTTCCAAGTTATTGTAAATTTCATAAAAACACATAATTCTGTCATTTCAAACTACATTAGTTCTTATTTTTTGAACTTTTATTGTTCTGCGTAAGCAAGATTTATTTTTTGTGATGTTATAGAAGTGTTCCCAGAGTTTACAATTCTTAATATATTCTTGAGAATTGGTAATTTAAAACCCACAGCTGTGAAGCTATCTGACCTGCCAAATTTGAATTTTTTCTAACATTAAATGTAGCATTGCATTTCAAATGTAACTTACTCTCAAATAGTTTATATATTTTTTTTAATTAAAATTGAAAGAATTTATTAAAATCTTCAAAAGATTAATCCATCTAATTATAGCATAGATTAAAAAATGTATATTTTTAATTAAAAAAGTTCTGGGAGTTGTATGTCAAAAAATTAACATTTTGTATATTATCCAATTTGTTTCTAAAATTATGAGTAGGAAAACTATGTCAGATTTTCCTCAGTGAAAAAAAAACTTTTGCAGCTTCAAAAAAATTACCAAAAAATTGTGTCTCCCACGCATGCCTGTCTTCTGCGAACCGGTCTTTAGGAAAAATTAGTGCTATCCATTTTGGCGTTTCGCACATTAACTTCACAAATTAGAATTTTTATGAAATTTGTATTTATATTGCTTGGATCTAGCTTTTATTGTGAAAAATAATTTCGGCAACTCACTGCCAAGATAAATAAAGAAGTAACCAGCGTCCATTTGTTACCTTGGAAAAAGGAGCAGATCTCGTGCTCCACTTTGGGGTCTTGTAAATTAATTTGAGAAAACATTTTGATGAAATTTGCATTCAATACAGTGCTTATTTTTGTGTTGGAAAACTATATCACAACCTTATTAACTCTAACTATTTTGCTTATAACTTCTTAGAGGATGTTTAGAAGATTTACAGCAAAGAACGGATAAGTTCTGAACTTCTTTAATATTAAGAGCAGCAAAAATATTGGAAGAGCATGAATTTTCGTTGGCGTAGCGCCCTAGGCCTTGGTAGTGAAGTGGTATCGCACTTGTCTTTAAACCCCAAGCTCGGTGGTTCTATCCCGCTCTGCAGTATTACTGATACAGTCAAAATCCAGACTTTTTAAATTTTTTACTGTCTTAAACTCAGAGGAAAGATTATAGGATCTATTCTTCTTTATGTAGAATTAGTATTTCTATTTTATATTTTTGTTTTGAATTCATATTCATAATAGTTTAAAAATCTATTATATTGAGTGGATTTTCTTCAATAAAATATATGACGATCTGATTACATTCGTTATTGAGATAATGTTATGAAATCCCTAGAAAAGGCGATATAACTTGTTTTGCCAATTAGTCGTTTTGAGCTGCTGCGTAGTGCCCATAGACTCAAGTGTTTCGGTAGAATTTTATTAGATTACTTAGAGATTACTTAGAGATTACTTATTAGATCACAATTTAATTAACAGACAAACCATAACAAATATTTTGAATTGTTAAATCGTAGAAATTGCGAATCTGTTAAAAATTTTGGCATGCTGCGAAACGGGCTTTAATTTGAAGATAAAGATTGCCGGCTCTAAAGATATTGCGTGAATGCATTTTTTGCGACCAAAAACTTATCATTGATGCCAAAAAAGCAATTTTCACTAGGTAATAGTAAAAAAAAAGAGAAATAGTAGACTTAAGATCACATAGAAGAATATCAAAAACAGGCTTGTAAATATTGTAATGTAATAAAATCACCAAAATGAACCATACATTTTTTGACACTCACTCAAAGCTGCATATTTTGTAAGCAAACATTTCGCTTTGCTGCGTACTGGTGCGCTATTTTACAATTTATTCGCTTTTAACTTGTATAACAAATATCTGTACAATAAATAATAAATATATTTCCAATCTGACAAATGAGGGATTAGTCAAGTACTAAAGTTTTTATAGCAATAATACGACTGCTTAACATTTTTATTACTGACAATTTTATGTTTATAATAAAAAAAATATTTTCATATGGAATTTTTGATTTGATTGCCATTTAAAAGCATTTACTTAGTGAGTCAATTAAGGTTGATTACTTACTTAACAGCAGTCATTACTCATGTCGTCGCATTGCTCTAGAGTTGTAGTAGTTAAATCTGACATAGTATCAGTTGACTTATAGCCCAGTTTTCTTTTTTTTTTTACAAGGAGTGGCAACCCTGACATCTGCCAAACCCCCAACTATAAGCGCGCCGTCTCAGTCATTTATAATTTGAACTGGCAAACGCTGTTGTGTTTGTTACCAATAATCAGCAGCAAATCATTAACAACTAATTAAATTATATAAAACTAACATTAATTAAGCGCAAGAAAAACTTGGTACAGCCAATTAGGTTGACTGAGAATTGTAAAGAACAAGCCCCCGAAACGGCCAGCGGCAGGAACAGACGCAGGCGGCAACTAACTAACTGCAGTAGCCCCGCTGACAGTAGTTTCCTTTCACTTGTAAACCAAACGAGACTACAAATAATAACAAGAACTTAACGCTAATCTTTTGCACTTTGACACCAGCGCACACCCACAGCAGGAAAAAAAAACCAGCAACTCCCCCGAGTTCTAAATAATGCAAGTAATAACTACATTAATATGAACATCGTTGGCACAAGTTCGTCGGGGACTTGCAACAATCAACACGCGCGCGTACAATAATTTGCCAACATTAAACGGAAAAAAATAATAGAAAAACTACCGTTTGGTTCTACAATGAATGAATGTCATTAATTTGACAACAGAAACCGTTAAATCAGCAATTCAATCAGCTGGCAACAGCGACAACTCTGGCCCAAAACGCTTTTGCGACAACTAACCAAATGGGTTCTAAACGTCGTAGCCGCCACCGCCGCCGCCGCGTGAGTCTTAAATTACCAACCTTGCCACAAATTTCAATACGAATTCGCATTCGAATTTGTTTGCCATGCGCGGTAATTGGCATAATGCCGTTTGTGCCACGTTTACAAGCGATCCGACTTAGTTCGTTTCGGTTTCGGCGTTAGGTTTTTTTTTTTCTTTTTTGGAACGCAATGCCGCTGCTTCAGCTGAGGTCTCGCGGTTCAGGTCTAGGTCTATTGGTATTGCCGGCATTGCGGCATTACGACTGTAGAGCTACCGGCATTTGAATGTCGTCGCAGCAAATGACCGAACCGCACCCACCAAGCACCCGTTGCCGTACCGATCAACCAAACGATCAAAAATTGCAAAAAAAAACACAACAAAACCCATGACTTGGCGCTGTCCGTTGCCTTTCAGCCTTTCAACTTCTGTTACAGGTGTCTTTCGAGCAAAACTCTTGGACCCTGTCCACAGGCTGCGAAATATTGCGCAAAATCGTAGGCTAATACGAATTGCAGATACACTTGAGATTGAGCTGGTAGCAGTTTGTAGGAAAGTGGCATTCCTGATTTGCGCGCGTCTGCTCCAGTTGGTCATTCCAAGTGAAGATAGGTACTCCTCCAGCTTGGTCTCTCCATCTGCGCTTAGGTCGTCCTTATTTAATGGTAGAATATTCGAACAGATAGGGGTAGAGCTATTCAAGTATGTTGGAACCAAATTTTTAAGTGCCAAAGTTATTATTTTTATAATTTATTCTTTTAAAAATTTCAATCTTTGTTTTATTTCTTAAATTTGTTATTATAATTTATTTTTTTTTTGGATTATTTTTATATATCGGCAAAGGACTTCAGTCCTAACTGCATACACTGATTCTTGGAAGATTTTTAAGATGTTGTAGAAAATCTGACAAGTACACTTTTTTGGAGCTTCTTAAGCCAAACACAGAATAAAATGTAAGTATGTATATAATTAAAATTAATTTAAAAAAATATTGGATTTTTTAAGACGCTGAGGCTTAAAAACATAATAAAGTATTTTAATTTTTTGAGTAACACCTTAATGATCATTAATATGTTAATTATGAGAAGAAATTTAGACGTGCTCAGCTCAGATTAATCAGAGAACTGAATTATTTGGAAAGTTTATGATAATAATTAGTAATATAAAAAGAAAAGGGTTAAGTTAAGTATCACTTAATTTGACAATAGTTATTATACAATTCTTGTAGGGAATATTCAATAGTCGATTTAAAAAGCAATTTTTTGTAGTTATTTAATTTTGTAATTTTTTATTATTAACATATATGGGTACAACTAAGTCCAGTTGATCTTAAGAACAAATAAGTTAAACATTCTAAAATTATGGAGTAATAAATGATAACGAGGAAAATATAAAATAGAACTAATCCGTATTGCTAGCCTGATGGGTGAATTTTTTATAGATATGCACCGTCTTACATCTGGGGCAAGCTAGGAACTTGGATTTACAATGTAAAAGATGAAAACAGAAAGTAGCACATAAATTTAAACATTTATTCCAAATAGAAGCCAAAGAACAGCGTTGACCAAGTTGGATTTGTATAGTTCAAGATTGGTCAAAGACGCTCGATTTGGGGAATCAAGTTAAGATAAGATAGATAAAGAAATGAATTGGATAGAGCGTTCAATTTATGATCGTACATTTTGCATATTTGACTTTGAATACTCATGATAAATTGAAGCGTTTCACGACTGATCCTTTCAACTTTTGCAAGCACTCAAGGATATGATCAATGTGCAACAGTGTAGAACTATTTCTGGTCCAAGAAAAATATATTCAGCTTGTACGTTTTAATTCGAGAATTAAGGACAACAGTATGTTCCCAATTCGGATGGCAGCTAAGATTGTACAATGAACTTTCTCGAACATCTTAAACGCGCTTGCATGCGTTCGTTAGTACTATTGCACTTTACAAGGATCAGGCTGAGTGTTTCGCAAAGTATTAGTTTTGTCTGACCAAAGAGATCGATGATTTCTAGCTTAAGTCTCTTCGCTGTTTAGGTAAATCTCTTCAAAGTACATTCTTCGTGATTGAAAATTAAATCAATACGCTTAGAATTTTTAAAGCTTTTGTTCATACTTTATGTGTCGAATAAATCCATCGAAATATGGAATTCCTAGTGCTGTGGGACAGGTAGGAATTCTTTTGAGATTTCACTATATCCGATTAGCAATTTCAATTTATTGATTGGCTGCCGAAATTTGTTTGTGTTCATGAAATCATTGTAAATATTTTCGAAAAAGTTCTTCAGCTTAATGCGCATGTTTCTTGAAGAAGTTTATAATCTGCAGATAATTCTTATCATCTTATTCTTATTTTATAAAGCTTAATATGTATCTGTCTGGTTTGATTAACTTAGCATCACGATTGCAATATTAAATGATTGTTATCTGTAGACTTAATATGAAAAGTATATACTTTTTCAGGTCGGTTAAGTTAGAATTACGAATAGTGTTATTTTGCAGATTATAATCGATGAATTAATAAGAGAATTACAATGATAAGAATCACAAGAAATTACGGATATCAGATGATATCTTTGTATATAATGCCAAAATTATTTCATTCAAAACCAGACTTGCAATATTTTTCAAATTATTGCCAAACTACCCAGCCAGCGAATACCCTTATTCCGCGCTAGGGTGCTCACCAAAAATTGGTAGTAGTAGTTACTTTGGCGTTCTCTCGTGTCAATGACAGTTCAATGTGCTCCCAACAACTTGAGCGATTTGTTGTTGTTAAGCTTGTGTGTTTGTTGTTTTCGTTGTTGTTGTTTTCGTAGTTGTTGTAGTTGTTGTTGCTAGCAACAGTTGTCGCACATGCAAATCGTGACTACCGACGACGAAATTCACGTCGCTTGTCCATCAGTCGAATTGCCAAACAATCCTCGGAGTCAGTCCGTCAAGTTGGACCAAGTTTCGGTGAGGTCTGTAATTTTTTTTTTTTACCAGCTACATATTGGTTGTTGTTGTTGGTTATTTATTTTTTTTTTTTTGGTAGTTGCGCATGAAATGCGAGTGATTTGTTTAAGACATTTTGATTGATTATTTGTGCGCAATGTGCCAAATCGACCACAAAACACGGCCCAGTCCAGCGTGTTGCGGTGCTTTTGGTCGAAAACCGAAAACGGTTTTTCACCAACTTTGTACAACTTTGACAAATATCTATACACACACACCTGGGTGTGTGTGTGTGTGTGCGAGTGTGTGAATGTGTGTGGGAAGAATGTAACTGTTTACATGTAAGCAAAAACAAAGGGCATCCAAGAGAAATACTCCAAAACACTCTACAGTTACAGTTACTGTTTTTGTTTTGTTTTTTTGGCAAAGTCATGCGCGCTCGCTTTTATTAATTATTTTGACCCAGAAATAATACCCAGCCAGATGAGAGTTGTAGTCGCGTGTGTGTGGGTATGTGTTAAGTATTAACATCCCAGCGGAGATCGCTCGCGTTTGTTGTCAGTTAAATTTACCACCTGTGATGAATAACGTTACATTTCGTTTTGATGCTGATTATTGGAACTCTTTGTGGTTGTTGTTGCTGTTGGGGAGGTATCCCCGAAGTTGTTGTTGTTGTTGTTGCTTTTATAGTGATTTATATGGATGTGTAGCCGCGCAGTCATGCCCATATAAAGTTGATTACTCAGGTGTCTGTGCGTGTGTGAGTGTGTGATCGCTTGTACCGTTAATTAATTTGCAAAATTTTTGGGGCGTTTGTTTGGTTAAGTTGATGATTTTAGTGCAAACGACGCCATGGGACGCATATGAGAAACTCTATTACAAAAATAAAATCTTGCAAATAGTTGAAGAAATAAGATTAGTCGAAGAAGAATTACTCTAGTTGGGAATTAGAGAGTTTGGGGAATGCGGACTTTTGGGCAGCAGAGTTACACTAGTTTGGGAATAAGAGAGCTAGAAGAATTGGAACTTGTGGGGAACTATAGAAGAGACGGTTTTGAGTTCTGTTGGGGTTAGCTGACAAATATGGCAAAATCGTGCTGCGGAAGGTGCTTTTAGGGAAGGGACGTGTAGCATTTGCCAAATTACTTGTAGATCTTTAAATTCTCGAGAGTTATAAGATCTAGTTAACTTAATTATAATACTTAATCAGATCTTTAATTCTCAAGAGTTATAAGATCTAGTTAAGTTAAATAATGACTGCTGGTCAGGCGCTTACGATGAGACATTCTTCACCAACTCTGAACAGAAGCCCTATTACAAAAATGAAATCGTGCAAATAGTTGAAGAAATAAGATTAGTCGAAGAAGAGTTACGTACGCTATTTGGAAGTTAGAGAGTTTGGGGAATGCGGACTTTTGGGCAGCAGAGTTACACTAGTTTGGGAATAAGAGAGCTAGAAGAAGTGGAACTTATGGGGAACTATAGAAGAGACGGTTTTGAGTTCCGATATGGTTAGCTGATAAATAAGACAAAAGAATTGCTGTAGAAGGTGCTTTAGGGCGTGCAGCATATGACAAATTATTTGCAGTTCTTTAAATTCTCAAGAGTTATAGATCTAGTTAAATTAATTAATGAAAATAGTTTATTAGATCTTTAAATTCTCGAGAGTTATAAGTTCTAGTTAAGTCAATTAATGAAAATAGTTAATTAGAACTTTAAATTCTCGAGAGTTATAAGATCTGGGTAAGTTAATGATAATAGTTAATTAGAACTTTAAATTCTCGAGAGTCATAAGATCTAGTTAAGTTAAATAATGACTGCTGGTTAGTTCTGCAATGAAATAAGTGACATTTCTTCAGCATTCGTAGACCAACTAAAACCTACTCTTTTGATCGATTTTACCAATTTGATATGGTTTTATATATTATTTATTTTAATCAAACTTGGCAAACAGTAAAAAACCTTTGATGAAGCGAAATTGTTCTTGATATATTCAAAAACAAACGGAAATCCATCAATTTGATTGAAAAAATTCTTTGTGAAAAATTGTTTATTATTAGTCGTTTTTACCTAAACAATCGAATTGGACTCAATTCTTCGATAGTCTGGAATTGGACACAATTGAATTTTTGACAGCAGCTATATGCTTTAGTAGAACGATTTCGAACAAACTTAATATATATTGTTGAGTGATTAGTTTACTTTGGTTGGCCATTACAGGCCGCTATTAGGCTACCTCACTAGGTGCTCCCGCTTTATGCGCGCCTACTCCTGTTGGTAACTACAAGTGAAGTTAGGTTCTCCTACACTTGATCTTTCCATCTGGGGTTTAAGCAGGCGCGTTGGCTTCCCTTGTCGGCTTGCACATAAAACGCTTTCTTTGCTGGATCCTCTTTATGACACTATCGAGCCTTTGCAGACATTTGGTAGTAATATGCTGGGCATATCTATGTCATTGTACAGCTCATACACTTGGTTTGTTCGAATGCGATAATCCTCCTCAATTCGAAAGAGATGAAAGATTTTGGAAAGAACTTCTCTTTTGACCACCCAAACGTAACTGCATCCATTAGATGATATTAGTTTTGTCGCGCGAGAAAGGTCGCTGCAGCTGAAACCACAGTGGCAAATATAGTTCTTCGCTTTATCTATGAATTACCAAATTATTCAAACTTTTTGACCTTAATAAGATGTCGCATGCTGTTATCAAGAATCAAACTAAACTGGCAAGCCGTAGGATAACAAGTTTTATTCCAAAAAGTTACTTTACCATCTAGGCGTTCATACAGATGGACAGGCGGACATGGGAATACCAATTTCTCTTTTTTAGGTTTTTTTTCGAGGATCTCCAACTTTTCTTCTAGCAATCTCCTATACCCTTTTTACCATGTAGTAAAATATGATTTTAACATCATGATACATTACAGTTTCCGAATACAAATAAAAGAATAAGGTGTTACAAGCGCTGGAACACTCCTTTTAGACTCCCACCGAATTTTTAATCCAATATTTGGTTTTTTATACTAGCTTACTATTCAGGATTCTTAAAAAAGAAACCTTTATGAATGCCCCACTGTTGTACAACCATGACATACACCCTATAAGCGAATTTATGTTCTTTTTGAGTTGGCTTTATAGTCAGTTCTGATCGCATAACGCATGCATAACCCCAACACATCAACTCTCATGCCTTTCAGAAAATAATTGTATATTGACGAAAAACCTGCTTTTTCAGGTTGCTGCTGTGTTTATTTTTTCCAGATTAAACCAAAACACTTTGTTCACAAATGAAGCCAATCAATCGAACCTGTTATTACTTGAATCCCTTCTGATTCAATTTCAGTGCTATTTCGCTCATAGTAACGCTTTTCTTCTGATAATCCTGAGGGTTGACAATGTTTATCAATGATGAGGGCGGCGCTTTGGGAACCAAACTTAAGGTAGATGTAACGAGATGAGTACTTCGTATAGGTGGACTTGGAGGCTTGCTTCTGCCCATACTTGAGTCTAATGTACCTGCTGCATTTCTGTCATCATTCAATGGCGGCAACTCAAAGTCCAAGTCCAAGTTATTACCGCTTAGACTGTTACCCAAGAATGTGGCTTGCTCCTGAGCCGCTGCATCGACCTGGCGCACCAATTCGTTAACCTCTTTACGCTCCAAATGTTCCTTGATTAACTGACGTTGTTGATGATTGCGTAGTAACTTGAACTCGTGCCAAAATTGGTCGGTTACAAGATCAATAGGATGACTGCCATCACGTCGCAGTGACCACTCGGGCGGCGTGTTGGCCGCAGCCGAATCTTTGTCAGACATTTTACAAAATTTTGTTGAGAAGAATTTCAGGCATGAAATTATTCATACTAACTGAAACATGATTTGATGATGCATGAGTCAGAAGTCAGAGGCAACTTGATCGATGTGAGTTTTCTATGTAATTGCTGCTGACCAAGGTGGCGGCGGCCGCAACTTTCTTCTTAATTGTTGCAAGAAAAATGAGGCCCGTATCGAAATGGCATGAAAAGCCCAACCACAACTACAACAACAATACGGCATAACTCTTGTCAGCTATGAATGGGTTTCTTTTCGTTTGTTGTTGTATTATTTTGAAGGAGAAATTATTTTCAATATTCGAACAAGTCGAGAATCAATATTGCCGCCTTTTATAGTCAATCAATCATAGATTGATCAGTCAGTTGTTGGTGGGGGAGCGTATGCATGTAGGTTGTGCTCAAGATTTGGGCCAATTTCAATTTGCCTGCAAAGTAAAGTTGGCCATGGCCAAAATGTCGCCCCCGAAAAAACAATGGCCGCCGATTTAATCGCTCGAAATGAAAACAAAATTGCTTTTGCCTTTTGTTTTTGCTGTTCCTGTTCAGGCTTGAATTTTATTTTTATTGATTTTTTTTCTTGTGCTTCCTTTGGCTTCCAGACGCCCTGCTGTGCACTTGTTAAAGCCAAAAGTTCAACTCCAACTCCTATACATATATATATATATATGCCTCCAACTGTTTTATGCGGCTGCTGCGCTGGCTACCTAAACAGAATGCCACTGCCGCCGATGCCATAATAATTTTGATACCCTTGGAAAGAGTAGCTTTGTTTTGATAGAACACTGCAGCGGTAGTAGATGATTTTGGGTCCAAGGTGAAGTTGTTTTTTCTTGAGAAGTGGAAAAAAGCATTATTTTCCGCAGCTTGAAGGGAAATGTTTTGCTCTTTAGTCAACCGCAGCACGGTAAATGGTCTAACGCCAAGTTAAGTTCAGTAGATGGCGCTAGTCGTAACAATAGCTGTGCTTGAGTAAGATCTTTGCAGCCCAACTGCAGAAGGTGACTCCTGCAGTTAAATGAACTATTTTAAGGTACATATGTCCGGTAGATTATCTATGTCCCATGTGCTTAAGGTAACTACTGCAGTAGAAGGAACTATTGTAAAGCACAACTACTCTAGCATATGCATAGAGGGCGCCAGTAGTAACAACCTCTGTTCTGCTCTTACATACGAACAACACAAAAAAGAATGAGCTGTTGCGATCTATGAAGTCTCGAAGTGTTTAATACTTCAAGATCTACTCCCTTCACTGTGTTGGAACTCGTCAACCGATAAGACATCGCTCGTACATTTCTAAGAGCATTTTGACTTCGTCTGCGGAAACTCACCCAATAACTACTTGTTAGCTGCTTCTTGTAGCTTTGCTTACTTATAGTTTATTGTTCTACTTGTGCCGTATAGAATTCGCCAGAAGTGAAAACAAAACAACCCAAAAGATTGTCATCATTTGAATTATGTGCAACATTTTCTTAACTGACCAAAAAACGAAGCGTATGGATTAAGGAAAAACAATTCAACGCAGGCCCAGTAAAAACTTTTGCATAAACTTAGTTCCAGAGACCCAATGCGTTGGGATTTTCGTCTTTTGGCCCTAATTGGGAGAAAGTGTTGGATGGATCAGTGTTGTTGCTGCTGTTGTTGTTGTTGTTGTTGTTGCAGCTTGTCTTGTCGTAGGCTTGTTTAGAAAGTGTGACAACCCTTGCAGCGACACTTACATAAATGGCACACTTAATCAAATGGTGTACAACCAGAGCGAGTGCTGTGCTGTCAAATCAATATCTACCTGTAGCTATATACCATATATCACCCGCATATATAGGCAACAACAAGTTAACAACAACAGCAACAACAGGCAACAAGTTAACTTGGCTAAGATGGGCAACATCTTGCGCCGACACAAAGCGAAAAATTCCCAGGCAAGAAACTAGAACTCAAAATCATACATCACAAGCAATTACCGGACTAAAATGCGGCAAGCTTCAAGCTGCAAGCTGCGCTCCTCCAGAGATACACAAAGACTTCGACTTTGAACAAGACGAACTCTAAAGATGACTGCGATGACGATGACGGCGATTTTGTTGTGTGCTGGTGCTGTGCTTGGGCATGGGGATAGGTTTGGGGATAGGGTTTGGGGATGTGGCTGTAGCGCTGGCTGTAGACTAACCTTGGCCGCTAGTAAAAAGAGTGTGGAGCTATTATTATTGTTGTTGTGTATGCTGCGCATGCATCATCATACCATCATCCCATTATCACATACCACAACTTGCTGCCGCAGTCGCTGTCGCAGTCAACGTCGCTGTAGCAGCTCCTCGTCCAGTTTTAGCCACAACGTTTTGGCCAGGCGCGCACTTGAAATGCTTGGCATGAAATAAATCGCGTGTTTATTGTGCCAGCGGCTATGGCTATGCTCCTCTTGCTCGCGCTTACTCTTAGGCGGTTGGTGGGGTTGCTCCGTCTCACATAAAAATTGAACGCAATAGAATGCCACTAATCGATCGTAGCATTGTTGGCCAGCCTGAGCTTAAGCTCGAGCTTTTAGCCAAGGAACAGGCGCATACACACACAGCTGGTCGTGTCAATAGGTAATGCGACTTGGGAAGAGTGTCGACTGATGTGCGGTGGAGATTTTGAGAGAGAAATCTAGAAGTTGTGTACCTAAAGCCGACGGAATCTTTTTTGGGTTAAACTATGATTGGGAAACGATCATAAAGATATGTCGTAGCAGATTTACTAGACTGCGGAAGACTCTAAGGAATTGGATATCCAGATATGACAGATTGGATAATTAGCTATGCTTCTTGTCGAAATTCCTTGATTTCATACAGTTTTTATGATTCCTTTTCCTAGCATATAGAAGGGATTGCTACCGAAGGGGGATTCACTCGAGAAAACCCGCTAAAAAATACGCATTTTGGATAAAGTTACATGAAGAGCAGATGTTTCTCTGTTCGAAAGCATTCCCATTCTTAAGTTACATACGCAGCCTATAGCAACAATTTCTGCCACTTCTTCGTCCAACTTTGGTTTGACAGTATTCTGTAGATGCCATTTTCGGGAATAGTATCCCATATGAATCTAGTTTATTTCGTAACTTTGGTTGGGTAAATGGTAACCAGACTTGTCATTTTATTTTGATGCTAACAATTTTCTTGTCAAATTGTGGGAACTCGCTTGGGAAAAGAGATTGAAGGATATTGTAGACACTAAGTGACAAAGTTCATATGGAATTCTACGGTGTAGCTCGGAAGTTCACTGTTTAAATATGAGTTGGATGCTAGAAGGATGTGTGCCGATTCTTCTCCAGAGCAGTCGCTTTCAGGTAGAACAGATTAATCAGGTATCAAGCATAACATAAATACTGTGTTCCACTAGCATAAGCAACAAGGAGAGAATATTTCTATGGAAGTGTTTCTGTAACTGTAGTTGTCTGTCAGCATCTGTCTATCAGCATCTGAGATTCCTCTCATCGAACAAAGCATTCCGAACGGGAAGCTTTCTTCACAAACATGAAGAAATTTAGCTCAAGTGTGCCAGCTTTGCTTTCCAACTCCAATTTGCCATAATATATACCGCTCATTATGTCATAGCGCACTTATCTACTGATTCTCTGACCAATTTTAAGGAATAACGCAGTAAGCTCAAAAACCACGAAAATTTCCTGGACTTAGATCATTTTAGGAAAATATAGATGCATCAAAGGATGCATCAAAACAGTACAAAATGCGCCCGCTACAGTCAAAAATGTAAAAGACGAAATATGCAGCTGTATCTCCTACAAGAAATGCTGCTACTTTTAATCCGGAAATCTATCAAACAATGTAGGGCATCCTGAAGTTCTAGGACGGGACAATTGAAGTCTGCTATCATTTTCAGGAATTACGTGCTTTTTGATTGATTTTTGTTGCATCTTCGACTTATCTGCGAAACGTTTCTATGCAACGAAACGCTGCTGTGGCTGTTGATGGCAAAACAAAAACAAATCAAAAAAAAAAAAGTTGAGGCAGTGCAGTCCAGAGCAGGAGTCCAAGATGGTTGTTGTTATTGTTGTTGTAGCTGTTGCCGCCGCCAGCAACAAAATGAAATGTTTCAAGTTCAAATGCAAGGTGGAGCACACGAGAGTCTCAAGAGCTTTCAATGTTTCAGCCGGACCGAGCGAACGGCTGGAGATCGGGTAGAGGTGTGGCGGCGCAACTGTGGCGCAAGCAATCTCAAAATAATCTAAACGATTTTGCAAAAATCACGTTAAGCTCGTAGTTGTTGTTGTTGCACCTTGTGGTGATTGTTGCTGTTGTTGCAGTCATCGCCAACGCAGATGCAGACGCGCGGTATTCGGCACTTGGCATCCATCCACCTGTTACTTTGAGCTCATTTTTAATGCTCGCAGCTAAAGCGGATATGGGCTGTAGATTGGACAAACGTGCGAGGGCGCTGACTAGGGATTGCTTTGCTGTGGCATGCAACAGCGCTTGCGTTAGGGAACAGGTTGGCGGTGGTGAGGCGAACGCAGCGTGTGCAGTGAGAGATGGCGGCGGCATTGAGCAAATTGCAAAAGTAAAATTCAACGAATGCCGGTGCACAGTTTGGCATAATAATGAAGCGCAATCAACTGCGTTTTAGCCAAAGGGGTGCTGGATGGTGGAACCAGGAGAGTTTTTGTACGTCGTCATTTGGTCAGCCATTTGATGCGGGTGCGGTGGGCAATACATTTGGTTTTCAGTGCGGCACAGCCGTCGGGGGCAGGTTCATCATTCTTATTGGCATTGCACAGATTAAACATTCCTCGCACTGACGACTGACTACACTGCGTCCAACACCCCTACCTCGTTTATACATAATTTCTGGCTGCGAGCGGCTTGTTATTGTTGCTGGTGTTATTCTAAACGGCTTTTAGACAAAAGCAAGCAACACACTGGCCCAAAACAACCAGACAACAATACACTTGTATATGGAGAGAAGCAGCAGCAGGCTCATTCACTCACTCACGCTGCCAATCAATCAATCACCACCACCGAGCGTAGTCAACTCCAAAAGCCAGCCAGCCGGGTTGCTTTGGTTGTAGCTTGACTCTTAGACATCTAGACATCTGAGCATCTGCCGCCTTTAGCGGCGGGATATGGATGAGAGCGGTGGTAGCCGTTTTGGAAGGCTGGCAATATGGGCAACAAATTTTAACGCTGGTCAAGTGTAATGGTTTTGTCATGATGCAGCATTTAAGCTGCCGCAGTGATTGATGCTGATGCAGCAAACCAAAAGCAAAAAAAGAGCAGCCAAGAGCGGCCACAACATGTAGCAGTACAATGCGGCATGTAGCAACCAGTATGCGCCACCTAGCGGCGGCATTTTGATGGCAGAGCAAATCTCAAATGTTATGGAAATTTGTGCTGCACTTGATTTCTTTCACTAATGTGAGCTATTTTGGAAAACAGTTGGCAGCTTTCTCGAAATACGTATTCAAAATGGAATTCGAGGAAATAATAAACGTTTGGCAAGTTTGTTGTCTAAGTCTTTTGTTTTTGGGGGGATTTTTTCATGGAATGATGTTGACGATTACACTGTTTAACATTATTATTATTTATGGAAAACAACTGTGAGTTTGGGAAATTTGTGATTCGTGGGCTTAAGAATAGGTAGATCGTTTAGATAAATGCTTTAAGTCAATGAAGTTTGGATTCAAGTACTATTTTGAGGATAACTATGGTACTGGTTTTTGTCTTTGCTCAATGAATGAGGGGTTTTATTTTTGTTGAATTTTTGTCATTGTCACACAATTAAAAAGTATACAAAACTAGTAAATACCAAAATGTGTGCTCATAATTTATTTTTACGATATTTTCCTTTACTGATGCGTACCCTCTATTATTATTGTAATTTTCTAAAAATAACCCGCTTTTGTTGCTTAGTGTAAAGTACATGAATTTTTTTTCGCTCATGTGGCTTTAGTTTCGCTTTGGCTAGCATAATTAATGAATACTTTTGCTTTGAAATTATAACCCAATTTTTGTCGATTTTTTCCGATTTTTTTGTATTTGCAACATGATTCAATCAGCGCGTTATTTATTATGCCTCAAAATTATACAACAAACAAAAAAAAAATAAAGCAAAATCTTTTAACAGACAAATGCCACCTGCAATGCGGCATATCAAATCAAAAATCAAACCACAATTAATTGACAACAATTGCTGAAATTGCTACGCTAATCTATTGGCAACATGTTGCAACATGGCTATCAACTGCCACAACAACAACAGCAAACAACATAAACTCAATATAAGCCACACAAAACGTCAATTGTCTAATCAACAATTTTAGTCAATAAATCGTAATTAATTAACGATTTGGCATTTTGCAAGCTGCAACTAACGAAAGAGTTTTCCATTTCCACTGCAACTTCAAATCAAATTTAAATTTTAAGCTCCATTTCGGTACGTAAAGGCCCCCCTCAAAAAAAAAACCCGGCGAAGAAATAAACAATTTGTGCAACGTAGAGAATTCGTAAATATTTTTTGTGACTAATTTTTTTTCATTATGACCGAAACTAAACCGAAATGCGCCTTAAAAACTGTTAGTACAACTATTTTTTTTTTCGTATTTTTTGCCGGGTCTAATCAGCGCTGCATACGCCCCGTTGCACTCTATATAAATGTTTGGAATGGTAGATAAATATGCGAGGGTAGGTAGGGCAATGGGGGGTGAAACATTAAAAACTTATTTCGCTTAACTGTGCGGCCATTGCTTCAAAGGCGGAGTATGGTGAAATCTGTATTAATAAATGTTCGAAGAGACCAAGAACCTACAGATTGTGGACGTATCGGAATGGCGGCGTCCTTAATTAATAGAGATTTTCCTAGGTAAGAGGAATCTCTTTATATGCTGGCTATCTGACATAGCTAGACAAATGCACCAGTGATGCAGGGAGGAATCGAACCACCGACCTTGCAGTTTTTACGCTACTCAGCTACTATTGAAAAAAAAAATATTTCCCGAAAGTGGAGACTTCAGTTAAAATAATGCACTCCAGGCGGGAGTGCCTTCTAAAAAAACACACAGCTTAAATAGATGAAGAATTCTAAGCGCTACCTTTTTTTTGCTCTCTAAGATTTATCCTTATCAATTTCATAATCTTAAAATTCTTTAAATATTTATTGCACCAAGCAAGATATCTTATGAACAATAAATTTATCTTACTCAAGGGCTTTTATGTAAAAAATGGTTTGGAGTTGCTTTTAGATAACTCAATAATATTGCTTAGTTTAAGATGATTCGTTTGACTCTTTATCTTGTTAATAACTTTCTTCTTCACAGAATTCCCTCAAAATTAAGCCGTTTCTTGAACCATCTAAATGAAAAAAGATAAAAGTAATTTTATTTCCAAAAATTTCGTATAATTAAATATTTCCTTAAAGATTTCAAATGTTCAACTCCAGCAGATTCCTTATTAGATAAAATGAGCTCATAAGTTGTATAATGTCCTACAAGCCCTTGTCTAAAAGTACGTTTCTGCCATCACTGATCCCTCATTTTGATTACAAATAGGCATTTAGTCTGTAACTTTCTAGCCTTCACATTTGGTATCGCAACTCTCCAATGAGCTGAAAGATATCATAGAAACTGTTTAGGTTTCTAGTAAATTATTGAAAAATCTTAGAAATATGTAGTAGGGGAAACTATGTGGGTGCGCTTCATACACAGAACCTCAACTTTTCTATTACATTTTTTTGTACTTTTTTCTTATTAAACCTTTTCCCGTATCCTCGATTGGTGCTTTTTGAATTCGCTTATGCTTAAGCTGCCAGCGTCAATAAATTTACCTAACCAGCAACTCTTCGTCCCACCCTCGCGCTTTATAGCAAATACGTTAAACTAACCAAAAACATAAGGGGTGTGTCTACCAGGGTGGCTGGCTGTTGGCAGGTGGCGCGACTGCTGCAACGCCCGATTGTAAGAAGTCGTTGTTGTTGCTATTGTTGCAAGTTGTTGTTGTTGTTGGTGGTGTTGCAAATGTTGATAACATCATATAGCCCCGTAGAGTGCAATGTGCATGCAATGTGTTTATTGTCAAAAAATTGACTTGCAACAAACAACATGCGACCTTTTGTGTCGTTATTCATTCATGCCCACCACATATTGCAATCAAAAGACTTAGGCAACGAACTTGTTTTTTTGTTTTACGATCTTTTTTCCGATTTTTCCTTGTTTTTCTATTTCCTTGGATTGGTTTGAGACTTTATTGGTTTGGTTTTTGGGTTTTGTTTTGCCAAAAAAAAAAATTGAAAGTTATTAAAATGTTGTCTCTAATAATGTGACTGCAAATGGCAATTGTTTTGCTCTAATTGAGCAAGTGAAGTGGTCCAGTCCAAGTGGTGGCAAGAGTTTTTGGCTTGTGCTGCAGTTGCAAACTTTTGTACCAGCTGAGGTCTTTTGGAATTTGTTAGTTGGTCAAGTTGTCTTCGCTGTAAATGAGTGGGAGTGGGTTTGTTTTCTATGGAAATAAACTGTATATAAGGCATTTGTTGTTTCCTAAACGATAAGAATTTTGGTTTTCATCTGAGCCAAAAGGGGATATTGAGTTTAAAAAAAATTAATAGACAATTATCTTCAATGAACTGTAGAGTTTATTGCTGCTATAAAAATTGATGAGCTTCTTTAATAAAAATAACTTTGGTAGCATAATTTTTGGTCGAAAAAAAAATATTTGTTGCTAGGACCCCTTTGTATACTTCGGGTAATTGTCTTTAAAATAAAAGAATATCAGTTTTATGAAAGTAAAAGGACAAGTGTCAGTACCTTTTAAAAATATAGGAATTTAAGTTTTTCTATAAGTTAACGCATCTGCTCGATTTAATAGGTAAATAAATGTGAGTGATATAAGCAATACTATATATTTCGCGTTTTTCTAAATTCACAAAAATAATGACAACAAAGATTTTCTAAAATATAATTCGTAAGATTCGTTGTAATAGAAATTTAAATTTTGCCTATTGGAGCTTATAAGGCGACCTGGGCATATGCAAGTACGCATCGTATCAATCCGGCGACACAACCAAATCACCTTAAAGATTTTCCCAAGATTGCTATGTACAATTGTTTGGATTTAGCGTCTGAAGACTAATGTCGATGTAAAAGAAAAGTTTTTGTAAAAAACATATTCATGAACAATGTTAAAAAACCAGCAAAGACTTGAATACAGTATCCAAGTGTCTATCGAAGAACGCTAGGGAACCATACCCTCAGCAGGAGCAGAAGAAAATCTTAAAGAAAAACTAGAACTTTATAGACGAAATACTTCAATAATAGATAAATGATTAATTCATTCAAAATCAATAACGCATTTTAATAGAATTGCCTAGAAGGAGGGTTGAGGCTGAACAAGTTTAATATTCTATGTCTTCAAAGGCCCGTATTGCAAAAGAGCAAGACTTATACTCGTCTCGAGATCTACATCCCAAAAAGTAAGGAATTGTAGCGTATTTTCAAATAGGAACATTTTGCTTTAAGAACTCAAAACACTTACATGAAGTGTTTGAAATCCTATAAGTTTTGATAGTATTCTTAAATTTCTACATCAAGCTTAATTATTACAAAGCCATGATTGGCCGTAATACAAATCAAACCCAAAATTAGGCTTTTTAAGTTTATTATTACGGTGCTCATCACATGTTCCAACTACCTGTATAACGACTATGAATTTCAAAAAATCAACTTATTCTATAAGGAAAAAACATCACACTCTTGTATTCCTAAAGTTTGAATTCCACAACGGTGTGCAGACTACAATGATGCTTTCTACTTCATATATCCTTCTTTTTGTTGCCGTATAATCCCAACAATCGTTTATTAACTTTTTATCAAAAATAAGATATATATCAACACTATCGAAATCTTTTTTGTGCCTTTGGTCATTATGCAACACTTAAAAACGGTTATGTCTGTTCAAAGTGTTGCCCAAAAACAAAAACAAAAAGAAACACAAACAAAGCAACAAACAAACAGACCAACAAACAAAACCAACAAAGCTTGCACAATGCAATGCGACAAACACCGACAAGCCCCCCTTAAAAAAAAAAACCAAAACAAACTCAATAATAAACACAAAAAAAGGAGAGGAAGTGGCAGAGATGCTACCCAAAAATGGCCATAAACCAAACAGTGCAAAAAAACGTTTTCTCACTTAGAGGAGCGCCAATCAGTGCACCTAACAAACAGCCGCGAGCCTTGTGCGAGGGCAGTTCGAAGAGCTTGCAAATAATAATTTTGGTGGCATAAATTACGATTTAATTTGCAAGACAGTTTTTCTACTAGATGAAGGAAACTATTTTTGTTTTTTAGTGGTTTTGGGAACTTTTTATTCGAGCTTTATAATTGAGCCATTTGTTCATGCTTCAAATTAAGAATTTAAAATGGAGTTATTAGTTAAAAATGTGCAGGGGCAGAGTATAGTTTATTTTTTGCCAAAATTTCTTTTTTCTCATAACTGTTTTTCTCGTACTGTGTGATAAATCCGGTAAGATTATTATTTCTTATGAGTAAAAATAATTTAAAATATTTTTTGGGTACTGTGTGATAAATCCGGTCAGATTGTTATTTCTTATGAGAAAAATTACTCCTTCAAAAATAGTTTGAAAAATAAAAGTAAATTAAAAAAATAAAAGTTCAATTACTGAACTCTTTCAAAATACCTTTTTGAGTACTGAGATAAATTCGGTATTATTTATTTATATTTTATATTATATATTTGTATATATATTTATTATAAGCAATTTGAGATCTTTTAAAAATCGTACAAATTATTTATGCAAAAAGCCAAAAAAAAAAACAGATTTTTGAAATATTTTTAGGAAAAATAAAAAGTTAATTTATATAAAAAATAATACAATTTTAAGCTCATTAAAAATATATTTTCACTACTGACAAAAGCAATACACAAACTTGGTAAAGTCGGATGCGAATGTGTTTGGGATACCCTATACCAATATAGCTGTATCTATATTTTATGTATTTTTTCAGGCTAACAACAGTTGTACAAAGCGTATTATCTGTTATTTATATTGGAAATAGTAAAATTTCTATATAAACTGAATGTTGTTTTTCTTTTTTATTCCGCTTGGGAACTTAGGGTCTCTACTCTAGTAGCCTTCCAACAAAGCCTGTTTTGCGCCGCAGAGCTAACTCTGTCCCATGTTGTGTTCGACGGGGCCTATTCTTGGAGGATGCATCTTCTCCAGGTTACTTTGGGTCTTCCGATCTATCTGCTGCCTTGGGCATTCCAGTCCAGTGTCATTCTGACAATACTGCTTGGGTTTCTGCTGAGAACTCAATTTATTTAGTTGAAATAACTTTAAAAACAAACGAAGTACAATAAATTTGTTACGAAAATCCATTATTTGATCGATGTAGCCTATGGCAGCTAAATGATATAGTCTATCAATTTTGATACTTTTCTAACTATTATTTTCGTAACGATAACTTAAAAAAATAAGAATTTAGTGCAGCAATAGATTTTTTCAAAAGATTTACACAATTGAAGCGATATGGTAAAAGATATTATGATTAAATTTTACGTAGTGCTTAGGAAACTGAACTTGGGTGACGAATTTGGATATTTTTAATAAACAATCGAAATTTTGAGCAAAATCATATTAGCAAGATATCGCAGAGACCCCTTGGATTAGGTTTGAGATATAAGCGTTCATACAGACGGATAAAGGGATTATAACATTAAATTCTATAGGTACTTGATCGTACTCAAGGTAACTTTTGGGAGTCTCCGACTTTTTCTGCTGGATTTTGCAGACGTTTTCGGCTTGCACAAACTTAAGCATTTGTAGCATATGCCAGAGAGCACCATCATGTTGCATTCTTGCAAAACTCACCGAACTGCTCTCGCTGCTACAAAAAACACTATAACGTCACCAAAAGTCAGCGTTTTGGCCAACTTCTTGGCCAGCAGCTTAGCTTGCGGCAGCAGCTACGTTAACACTTGTTTGCCCAACTAATCGCGTGCATTTAACTTGCCGTCAACGTTGACTGCAGCAGCGACAGCGACGTCAGCAGCGACGCCAGCATCGTCTGGCAGTTTTTGCCGCTGCTGCAATATGAAAGGTATTTAAAAGCGTACAAAAAGGAGATGCCGGGTTTTAAGTAGAATTAAGCATCCAAATTCATGAGTCAAGTCACCGCACGAATTTTTTTTCGCTTTTTCATTTTTTTTTTGCATCGATTTCGGTTTGTTTGTGTGACTTGGCTTGTGTGGAGCTTAATATAAAATACCAAGAAGCTGGTGGCAGCATCGCACAGTTCGGAGCTGAGTTTGGGAAACAATGAATGCTTCCGCCGTGCTGTCAATGATTCTACCCCCAAAAAATAAAGCATAGCGCTTACCTAAAAGTGTGGAGTGTGTGTGTGTCTGTTAGTGATTTATGAGGCTCGTTTTGGCCAATTTTCGTTTTTAGTTCACTGTGGTTTTAATAATGCGCTTCCAAGAACAAACGATATCCAAACCAAAACTCATATTCCCCCGCCCCCCAAAAAACATACAAAACTAAAAATCAAATACGATTTCACAAAACCAAAAATAAAAGAGATATGTGATCCAGTGCATATGGAAATCTAATAGATGTAGTACTTAAGTCTATGCGCTTTGCGGTATGGGTCTTGAATATGCATATCTTGAGATCCCTACATCTATTCGTCTATTCACATAGAGGTATCTTTTTAATTCGTTTATGGTTTTGGTGTTATTTGTCATTGTTTTTTGCTGTTGTTGTTGCTTTTGGTTTGTTTGATTTTGATTCGCTTTGATTAGAGACAAACGAGACAGCAAATTAAACATGTTGATTTTCTCTGCAATTAATTTGATTAACTGCCATTTTGTGGCTGCGGTTAAAAAGGCGTTTGATCTATCCGCTTAGAAATATTATTAACAATTTAGATACATATATAGTAAGTAGTATGTACATCTCGCATATATCAAGAGTATCAAGCGTTATTAATTAAAGTTCTTAACAACTGCATGAGAAACAAAAAACAACTTGTTGGATGTTGCCATAAACGCAGAATTCTGTTTTGAGGGTGTTAACGGAAATAGCTGAAATCTTGGTAATGGAACTGCAAATACGATACGATTTTGTGCTTGGAAAAAAAGTTTGTTTTATGAGACAAAAGTAGAACATATGTTGTGCAAAGTTTTGTCAATGGAAAGCAAAGATATTTCTCCATCTATCTCACTGGTAATTTGCTCTAAATAACAACTACTCTCGATCCAAATCTACAGCCATTGTCCGATTTCTTTCAAAGACCCTATTTCCATCGAAAAATCCAGTAAACGTTTGAAATAAGTTCTGGATAAAACGGCGGATTGGTTGAGTTCTCCATAAACGCAGAATTTTGCTTGAGGGTTTTAACGGAATATATCTCAAATCATGGTAATGCAAATTCGATACGTTTTCGTGTTTAAATGAGAGTTTGTTTTTTGAAACAAAAGTAAGATATTCGTTTAAGGGTTTTATCGTCTTGGAATAAGTTCTGGATAAAACGGCGGATTGGGTGAGGTCTCCATAAACGCAGAATTTTCAACGGAAATATCTCAATTATGGTAATGCAAATTCGATACGTTTGCGTGTTTAAATGAGAGTTTGTTTTTTGAAACAAAAGTAAGATATTCGTTTTATCGTCTTAAGCGATTACTTTCCCACATATCTTTGGTAATTTTCGATGAATGAATGACTACTCTCTGGCCTCGATTCAATCGTCAAGCGATTGCTCGATTCTTTCAAAAGACCCTAACCGGTGAGACAGCAAATCTATTTTCATCGAAAAAGTCAGTATGCGAAAGGAGTAAGGTCTAGAAAATAGCGAGGATTGGGAAAGGCCTCCCACAATTGCTTGACGATGTTTACGGAAACACCTGGTAGTGGAAGTACAAATTCTATGCGATTTTGTGTTTCAAAACGCGATTGTATTATGAAACAAGAAGAACAAGATTAGAACTTTTATAGTTTTTCCCATTAAAAGCGATACAGCTCTTTGGTTATATTCGAAAATTAAGTATCTAAATACTGATTCTACTTAGGTCTCGATCTAGTCCCTAAGGCATTGTTTAATTTCGTCGATAGCGTAACATGTAGTACCTCTCCCGATAGACTTAGACTTGGAAGACACACGCTACTTTGGGCTTGAAGACCGAAATTGGTTACCCGCGCGTCGGTTTTTCTGCCATTTGTCAAACTCTTTCGACATCTCTCGGCTTCAATATGTGAGGCACCCAATTTTCTTGGTTTTAAAAAAATTTTTATTGTTTAAATCGAATGATCGATCGATCACTCTTTTAAATGGATGTAAGAGCATGTTTTAGGGTCGAGTTTATTGAAGAAAGCGATAACAATGTTCAGATACTGCCTAAGGCTACAAGGAATAGAGGCATGTGAAGTTGTAGGTGTTATACTACCTGCTGTATGCTGCAGTCTTTGCTGTTTCCGACCAATGGGTTTTTGTAAGGAGGGAGAAGAATTTTTGGGGGTTCGACTCTATTGAATTTGCGTTAAAAGGCTTAAAGATTGAATGAAGGCCAAAAAGGGCTTATTTTTTTGAGGATTCGAAATCATCGAGTAGATGAAGCATTAATTACTTTGTGACACCCATAACAAGAAGTTCTAAGCTCTCCAACTGCCTCAACTGTACACCCCCAACACGTCAATTGCTGCCACTGCAACACGCTTGCATGCACTTGTTACCTTTACTACTTGTTGCATGCACCTTGACATATTACCAATCCCCCAAAAAAACCCCAAAATTCTTTCATTGTTATCCATAGTTTCATGCCATGCCATATCGTATCTCTTCCAGCCATGAGACCATATTGCCTTATAGCCAAACAAACATGTGCTAACAAAACATTGATCATTGTTCAACATGTAAATTCACTAATTTGGCAACGAAAAAACTGGCATCTATAAATGGTAACAACAACAACAAATCGAAATAACTACAACAACAACAATAACAACGAGAAAAAAAGAGCAAAAAAATAAAATCCAAGTAATAGTTACCAGACATAGCAATATTTTGCATACAACCGATGAACGACGATGACGATGACGACGACGACGAAATGAATACAACAAACTTGTAGTACGTGAGTTAAGGCATTTTCATTTTATTTTCTTTAAGAAATAAAATAAAAATTTGCATAAAAATCAAGTAAATAAAATATGTGCACGGAACGAGAGAGTGGTGGTGGCGGAGTTCGAGGTAAAAGCCAAGTTAAGGCTGGGCAAGTGGCTGACAATGCCAAATCAGAACACCCCAGCCAGCAGTTACAGCTAGAGAACCAAGCAAGATCGAATTGTGGCCAACTCTCGAGCAACACAAATTGTGCGAGCTGCGAACTTATTAAAGTTGTTTGTGCGCACTTGACAGGGATCAAGGTTAGTTTTGCGCAGGGCCCTGGCACAGTGAGAGAGAGAGAGAAAGAGGGAGGGCCTTGCCCATAAGTACACCCAAGTCTGTTGCCTGATTTGTCTTGCCCTTGTCTGCGTTTTGGGGCCGGCCGTCTACTGCGTTCTGCAGGCCTTTTTGTTGGGGGCGATGGATGCCACAGTCTACATAGTCTGTGCCCTGACTATGGAAATTGCTTTATGGCTTGTATATGCAGATTGGTAGCCATTTCGGAACAGAATGTAACGCATGCTGCAAGTAAAGCTCTATAGCGCTATACTTGCAACCTGTCGCAGTTGCAAATGCTTATAAAATTTATGCGCAGGCAGCAAGCTGATTCTTATTTTTTCGCCTTTAACAAGGCGTAGTACAACTACCAGCAACAACAACAGCAACCAGAAGAGAGATACCCCAACAAATGCCTGCGCCCCGTTAGCCATAGAATAAGAACTCTTAGTCTGCGACAGTGGGGTAGATGATGCTATGTAAGGGGGGGACAAAGAATGTCCGCTTCTAAACGTTGAATTTTTTGCGTAAATCTAAAAATTGAGAAAACAAAATCCCAATCTCTTCCCAACTGGCTTTTCGGGTCTCACGCAATCGGCCTGACACTTAAGGGCATTCTGAATGTCAGGGACTTTCGGGTTAAGCAGTTAATTTGCGATCAGGACAGAGTTGAGTCAACTTACTTGTTCTTGCGGCAATTATCTCATCGTCTTCTTGGAAAAAGATTCTGGGAATTATTTAATTTGATCATTATCAACAAGACAAATAGCGCTCTTCTTACTTCCAATTATGATATGATATGATATGATATAGATACAGATCCACCCTGTCTAATGTCTAAGACCAATGTTGACTACTTCTAGGAGATTGCCTCGACAAATTTATTCCCGTAGCGCTAATGTCTAATGCCTAAGACCAATCGCATTCTTAGCTTAATTACTGAGTTGTAGACTACTTCCAGGAGATTGCCTCGACAACTTTATTATTAATGTCTAAGACCAAATGCATTTTTAGCTTAATTACTGAGTTATAGGCTACTTCTAGGAGATTGTCTCGACAAATTTATTCCCGTAGCGCTAATGTCTAATGCCTAAGACCAATCGCATTCTTAGCTTAATTACTGAGTTGTAGACTACTTCTAGGAGATTGTCTCGACAAATTTATTCCCGTAGCGCTTTATGTAATCGCAGTCAGCAAAGAAGCAATTGAACACGACTTCATCGAAACTCCACCTTATGCTATCGTTCCGAGTGCTTCATTATAAAATGTCTCATTTTTCCTTTTACCTTTGTTAAGTCACTCGTTCAAATTGATGAAACCGCCATCATCTCTTCCAATTGTGATTTAGATCCACCGAAGTCAACGTCTATGAATCTGCGCAGTTTGAAGCTTAATTACTGAACTATGGAGCACTTCTAGGAGATTGCCTCGATAAATTTATTTCTGTAGCGCTTCCTGTACTGCCAGTCAGCTCAAAATCCCGGAACTCTTTTAAAAACAGCAATTGGACATCATCGATATCCGCAATCCCACTCGGCACAGAAACAAATTAACACGATTTCATGAAAAGATCTACCTCATGCCATCATTACCAGGGCTTCATACCTCTACTTCTGATGATCCTTCACCTTTTTTTTGTCCCCTCCATACACACGCCACTGTTCGTACTTGAGCCCCGCTTAGTTTGTGGCACAATTGTGTTTCTGCTGAAAATTCAATTTGCTACAAAATGTGCGCCGCTTTTGCATATCTTGCAGCAAAATTCGTGATTTACAATTTTTCGTTTTCCTTGGCCATCCTTTTGGGATCCGCTTGCAGGCTCATTTGCTGCAGAGTTCTTTTCTGTGCTCCTCATCAGAGTCACTCTTTGCACACTCTTCTCTGTCTGATTTAATTCGTTGACTCTGTCGTCGTTTGCGCATTCATTCGTCGTTGTCGTCGTCGTCGTCGCCGTCGTCTTCGTCGCTGTTGTTGTTGTTGTGGTGGTGGTGGTGGTTGCCTTAGATACGGGCCCCAGGGCCAGGTTCACCTGTTTATGCCAGATTCCTGGCATGCGATTAAAATCACCTGCGCGCGCATGCGCCCACGCAAATGGGCTGCGCACAGAGCTGGGACTCTTCAGATCGCTCATGGTCCGTCGTCTGCAGCTTCTTCTTCATGTAGACTTGAGACGTGGACTTGCTTCTTATTATTTTGCATTTTGTTGTCGGACCCATTTTTAAGGCTGCACCTTCTTGCTGTTCATTTATTATGTATTTGCTTTTATTTTATTTTTTAAATTTTTAGTTGATTTTTTTCACGTTTTATAATTTTTTTTTTTTGGTTGGTTGGAGTGTATGTAGTCTCTTCTGGACCCGCTGCTGCTGCTTGCTGTTTATTCAAACTAATTTAATTTGTGCGCGGTTTTGGGTGCGCGCCCGCAGGTAACTGCAGGTTGCCAGGTCGGCAGGTTGTCCGATTGTTGTCCGCTTTTTGTCCAATGGACCCGTGTCTTTTGTAGTCGTTTTTTTTTTGGGTTTCACGCACTCGGCGCATGTTGCCGTCACCGTCACCGTCACCATCACCGTCGTCGTCGTCACGCCTTTTGTTGTTGCTGTTGCGCCGCCTCGAGAGCCACACGCAAAAAGTTGTTAAAATGCAAATTAAATTAAAGACAAACTGGACACAGTCCGAGGCACGCATATAACGACACACTAGATGGAACTGCGGGGATGTGGTTTATTGAGTTCCCAATCTGCGACTGGCATCTGGTGGGTTGGGGTGGGGTTGGGTTGGGTTAGCTTGGCTTGGTTTGGTGCGTGGGCTGATTAGAATGGTCGGAATAGATTGGTTCTGCTTGACTACGTCGTAACCACTAATTGGCAGCATTGGAAAGCCGATTGCCAGATAAGCAAAAACAAGTACCAACATTTTAAACGTTGTGCTTAAAATTGCATAATACATTCGATAAAGTTGTTAAAATTTGACAAAAGTTGTGGGTCTGGGAAGTAGAAAGGGGCTGCTTTGGTCTGTGTCGGACGTTTAGATGTTTAGATGGCGACGAGAGGCCCAAGGACTAAACTGTTTAAACTCAAAAGAGTCAAGAGACAAACACGCTCTAAAATGTGTAAAATAAGTAACAAATGATTTGGTACACAATGACTCTGTGTCACTTACCATACGTCCCAAGCAGTGCAAGCAGTTTACTTATTGACTTTCTATGAATAAAATGGAAAAAGTGCTGTGGGGTCGTGTTAAGCAATCTCAACTTTTTCCTATAAAGCAATACAATGACTCGATGCTACGATACATACCAAGCAGTGCAAGCAGTTTAGTTATGGACTTTTTATGAAAAAAATGGCGCAATTACTATAAGGTTGAGTTAAGCAATGTCAAAATCGCTTCTATAAAGCAACCTTTAAAGAGTTAAAGTGGAAACCACATAGTGCATTCGCTAAGAGACAACCTGGCTCTCCGGCAACGAATTGAATAATATTATTTCACCAAAATATTTTGCTAAATAAGATTAACCCGCGTCAGCATGATTAGCTGAATATCGTCCAAGCACTAACTCCCAAATATTGCATGACTGCCGATTCATTATAAAGATGATTTTAGTACAAATGTGTAAAGCTAACGAGGAGCACCCTACTGAGACTACGATCACTTATCGAAATTGTATTTCACTCAAAGAAGTTTCTCTGAAAACGCAATAGATATTGGGTAAGCTTCCGCTGTATGGCATAAGGTGCATTCATTAAGGATTATAGCGACTTTGAAAAATCGATCATATTGATCGATATACTTAGCTGACATAGCTTGCTGAAATTGTATGGCACAACGGTTTGAAACTAAATGCCCCTTATGCCCTTCTGCTTCGTTTGCCTTGGCTAAAAAAAGATTTCAAGCTCAATCCACTCGTTTGCCAGGACCAAAAATAAAAGCTGGTTGGCTAAATTCTGTAGACGTTATTTATTTATGGTCATATTGTCATTGAGTAGAACTTTTCCATAGATATTCAATACTTGTCTGACATAGCTCCCTGAAAGTGTATCTCTTAGGACAATACTTTCCAGCTGAGTCCCCTTATTCTTGTCAGCTAATAGCGACCTCGTTTGCCTGGACCAAAATAGAATAGCAGATTGGCTTTATTCCATATACGATTTTTATGTATGATGATTCCGACTACAATTGAATAAAAATGATCCATAAATATTCTATACTTTTCTGAGCACAAAGCTTTCCATTGAAATCCCACTGTTCCCTTTAGCTTTGTTTGTTGGGACGAAAATATATTCCTGCCTATTTTAAGATGCTCCAGACGAACTCAATCACTTGCTTGTAGTTAGCTCTTAAAAAGAAAATAATACCAAATCTCAATTATATAATGATAACAAGGTGTTTCTGCCTCCTGCTTGGTTGCTTCTAGACGAATTTTTGGTGATTTATTGAGAGAACAAAGAGTTACCTATAAAAAGGGATTTATGCAATAAAACTGATAAATCCTAGTAACCAATCAAATCAAGGGTTTTTTTTTGACCAAATGGATTATACAGGCAGCTTCCAGCTCATCAATGGGTTATTATGCTCATTACAAGAGATTAAAAAAAAATTTTAAAAATCTCATGACCATAGGAACGAACCACTTGCAGCTGTGCTTTTCAACTCCAACTTCGAATTGTATTACGTTCTTACAACACAAACTAAATGAGTAACTAAGGCTCAGACCCTCAAAGATATGATGGATGAAACAATTGTGCACATCAAATTAACAATGTACCGACAGTTCCATGTTCAAATTAATGCCCACCGTGGACACGAATGGATAATAAACGCGAAAGTAGCAACGTGTCTATTGTTTGGATATTTACTCAATGCGAAACCCCCTAAGCAGCAGGCAAATATTAAACACATCAACAACAGCAACATCGGTAACTGTGAGAGCGGGAGAGTGTTCTGGGCTAAGCATGACAGTAACCAGCAACGAACCAGCGAGCCGTGGCCAAAGTTTACAATCAAATTGCTAAAATAGCAAATAATGAAGCTGACAGCAGTGCAGGGGATGATCCCGGTGGCTAAGCCTGCCACTGCAACAGGGGCGGCAATTAAAACGGGGCGCAGGACAGTGCGGCCTGCATCCCTTAGGCGGCGCACTCAATGTTGTTACAACGTCAGCGACATAAGCAACACTCTCAAGTCCAGCGAGGTCGGGGCGTGGGAAACACTGAGACCTGAAGTGCCTGTTGGTGGTTTGACGTTGCGACGGAGTAGCATCTTCAAGCAAAAGATACATTTGTAGCTGCGACAGACAGCGAGCGTCTGTTGGCCATCAATTTTATCGTGGCCGAGTCTGGGGGTGCAGGCTGGCAGGCGGCTGCGTGTAACGCTTTAATTTTTCAAAGCGTTATCCTGCTGCTCCTGCTGACTGTGGCACTTAGCTGCATGGCATTGCATGCCCTTGGCCACTTGAGTCTAACAATCGATTTGTGCGTGTGTGTGTGCCTTGTCAATAGCCTGTGGGCTGCCTGTCTATTTGTGGGAAACAGATATGGGCTGCCTCGTAAACCCTGTGAAGCTAAGCATATGCTTTTGCTGGTTCACCCTACTCCTACTCCTGCTGCTGCTGTGGCAACGCTGCGCTTAATGGTTCTTTCAACGCTGGACCGTGTGCACTATCAATTTGAATGCCCAATGGCATCTTCAATTTTTATGCATATTTGCAGTTGGTCGGTCACGTGCCGCCAGGATTTTGGAGTGCGTATTCCACTAGTTTTTGGGATGCTGCTGCTCCTGTACCTGTCACAATCACACTTTGCGGCATGCTGCAGCATTGCAAATAATATAAATTAATATTTTTACTTGATTGTCTCGGGCGGAGTGTGTGTGTCTGTGTGTGTGTTTCCTGCTTTCTGTTTGAGGTTTTATCTGTGATTTGAAATTTGTGCGTTGAGATTGCCGAGTTCTATTGGAGATTAGTGTTGTTCATTGGGTTTGGTGTCGTTTTTGAGGGCGGATTGACGTTTTTGCTACACTGCAAGGCAAAGCGAAAGAGTTTTGGGAACGCAAATTGGGCAAATTTCGTACCAAATGAGGCGGAAAGTGACTTATGAGAGGGTTTCTTTTTTTGGGAAATAATTTATTGCGCAAGTAGAAATATTTATAATTAATGTCATTATATATTATACATATGTGTGGGTAGGGGTATCAGCTATATGCGCTTAAAGAAATTAGTTAGGGCTGCTAGAAATAAAATTAACCATCAAAAAAAATCTAGAAATCATGCAAAACCAACAAAATCTTTACGAAATCGATTCGAGCTGCTGAAATAGCCCCAACATAGTGAAGGATTTGTTCGGACATATATGAGTTGATTCTGGCAAACACAACTTACAATAGTATTCTTAATTTCTAAAATAACTATCGTAGTATTCACTATAAAAATATTTATTAAAATCTATTAAAGATTACTTAGTTCATTGCTTCGATAAGTCTACATTCCTCATACTGTCCAGTTGTTCCTGAGATTATAATAGCAAAACACTCCAAATTGATGCGTCTTTCATCAAGGAACAATCTATTAGGCCTCGATTTTTTACTTTTTCGGACATACGGTTAGATTAAATAGTTTTTCTCGTTCGCTTCATAAAATAATAAAAACTTATTAAGCTGATTCATTTGTGGTTCTACATCATTGATTATTTCTTCAATAAGAAGAGTTTTTGCAACTAATTTAGCTCAGACGATTCTTTGGGGTAGTTTCTCTAAAAATTACTTAGTTCATTCGTTTAACCTGAATGCCCCATCTTCTCCGATTGTTTCTAAGATTATAAAAGCAAAATACTCCAAATCGATGCGTCTTTTATCAAAAGACAATCTTACTGGCTTCGATTTTTGACTTTTACGGGTATTAAGTTCTTTATTTTTCGAGGAAAGAGTTTTACTCAGAAATTCGGTAAGACTAAGTAGCTATTCTTCTCCGCTTCTTTGTAAAATAATATTAGCTTACGAAGCCGGTTCATTTGTTATCAGATAACAAGCTGCGTCCTTTTTTTGGAATTTCTTCTGATCCGCAAAGAAATCCAAGAATATGCTCAATTGGGCATTAGGTTCACTATTTTTTTACAGATAGAGGTTTTCTCATAAATTCGGTTCCTCTTCTTCTTTACATAAAAAAACTAATGAAGCCGGTTCATTTGTTATCGAACCTTAAGACAACAAGCTACGGACTTTTTGCAGCCTTTCGGCACTAAGAATATTTTTATTAATTTATCATAAATCATAAATAAATTTCATTCCTGAAAAAATGCTGCGGGCTTTTCCCACCATTTACTTAGATCCATAAAGCTTAAACTAAGAAAATGATCATTAATTCATCATTAGTCGAAAATAATTATCATTCCAGTAAAATTCTAGGTCTACAATTTCGTTAAGTGAAATATATTATATATAAATATATAAGGTTGTCAAATATCTCCCTTCCGCCTTTTTGTCTTTTGAATTTCGCGGCTATGTACAAAGCGCTACAGAGCTCGTATCTGGCAACACTATACATAATTTGAAAGGTCTTGACATAACCTACAAAACGACGCTACGCATGGTTAGTTTGGATATTTCGTTCAACAGTTATAGACGTGTAAACATGGAGTTCACTAACGCCGAAATTCGCGCTATTTTAAAGTTTTCCTTCGTTAAAGGCAAATCCGCTAGAGAAACGTTCCGTGAGATTAATGGTGTTTTGGGGGATGGTACTCTATCACTTCGAACCGCGGAGGAATGGTTTCGACGATTCAGAGCCGGTGAAAACGACACCATGGATAAGCCAGCCGGCGGAAGACCTGTGACGACAAATACCGATCAAATCATGGAATACATCGAGTTAAACCGGCATGTGGCATCTCGTGACATCGCCCAGGAGATGGGAGTTAGTCACCAAACCATTTTAAACCATCTGCAGAAGGCTGGATACAAAAAAAAGCTTGATGTTTGGGTGCCGCATGATTTGACGCAAAAAAACCTTCTGGACTGAATCAACGCCTGCGATATGCTGCTGAAACGGAACGAACTCGACCCATTCTTGAAGCGGATGGTGACTGGCGACGAAAAATGGATCACATACGACAATATCAAGCGAAAACGGTCGTGGTCGAAGGCCGGTGAATCGTCCCAAACAGTGGCCAAGCCGGGATTGACCGCCAGGAAGGTTTTGCTGTGTGTTTGGTGGGATTGGAAGGGAATCATCCACTATGAGCTGCTCCCATATGGCCAGACGCTTAATTCTACCATGTACTGCGAACAACTGGACCGCTTGAAGCAGGCGATCGACCAGAAGCGTCCAGAATTGTCCAACAGGAAGGGTGTAGTGTTCCACCAGGACAACGCCAGACCACACACTTCGTTGATGACTCGTCAGAAGCTACGGGAGCTCGGATGGGAGGTTTTATCGCATCCACCATATAGCCCGGACATAGCGCCAAGTGATTACCACCTGTTCCTGTCCATGGCGAATGCCCTTGGTGGTGTAAAGTTGAACTCAAAAGAGGCATGTGAAAAGTGGCTGTCCGAGTTCTTCGCAAATAAGGAGGGGGGCTTCTACGAGGGAGGTATTATGAAGTTGCCGTCTAGATGGAAACAGATTATCGAACAAAACGGCGCATATTTGAACTAAATCCGATCACTGTATCACTTTTTATAAAGCATTGAATAAAATATCCAAACTAACCATGCGTAGCGTCGTTTTGTAGGTTATGTCAAGACCTTTCAAATTATGTATAGTGTTGCCAGATACGAGCTCTGTAGCGCTTTGTACATAGCCGCGAAATTCAAAAGACAAAAAGGCGGAAGGGAGATATTTGACAACCTTATATTATTATATATTTCCTAATAATCGCAACTATTTCTTTCTTTTAAGTTTACACAATTTGCTCGTAATATTTTTGTTCAATAAATCCAAATTTTGCCTAGAAACTTATTAAGCTTCCGAAAAATATTCAGTACTCAGTACAACTTTCACTCCCAATTACTTTCCAAATTTCTACCCAGATTTTCTCCCAGTGTATACGCAAAATGTGCAAAATCCTTGCATTTTATTTTTGGCCATGCCAAAAACAAATGTCACCCATTTCCGCCACATCTTAAAGACACGTGCCGACTGACGTCCCAAAAACGATTTATCCCGAAAAAAGGAAACAAAAGCTGAAAAAATTGCCAACTAATAAAAGTGCAGTGCAAAGATTTGTCAATGATTTGACGACGATGAGCCACGAAAAGCACAAGGCGGTCGTTCCATGAGGTAGCGGGTTACGGGGCATCTTTTGTCTGTGGGTAAGATAAAAGCCACTTTAAGGTGACACACAAGTTATGCCAGCGGAGGGCAGCAGTCGAAGCGTGTGAGGGCAGCTGATGAGCCGCATTATTGCAAATTGTTGTGGGTGTCAAAGACAGAAAGACTTATAACTATTTCGGGCAATGGCAACTCTGGCGTTGTGCATATCGAATGACGCCAACAAAAGCACTTGATACATTTACAGTTTATTGTTGCCCAAGTAAGAATCATTAAAATAAATTAAATGCTGGAACAGTGGTTGAAAATGTGCACAATGGATGAGATTATTTGGTTTCGATATAGACAAATATCTCAAATGTCATTGCAGGGATTTTGGTAAAACGAAATTGCAGGCTTTGTAGAAAATGGTTTTCTTGGCAGTTCCGGCTCTGGAAAAGAACACTTCACCGAACAAATTCGCAAACTTATCAAAAGTGTAATATGATTCGTAAAGACATAGTCGCAATCTTGCGTTTCGATATTCAATGGTATCCCATTGTCTTTACAATTATTATTAAAAACAAAACAATAACTTTCATAAAGTATTGTATGTAGGTAGTCCCTTCCGTATAAAAGCCGCTCTCTCGTAGTATGAAAAAATAAAAAGAAAAGAGTTTAAGCAAATATTCATAACTCACATCCCTTTCAAGGAAAAGTGCGTAGATAAAGAAATGTTATCATTGAACTACAAAAGGAAGATGAAGTTGATGAGTAATCGTAGGATAATACAATTATCTACGTAGTGATATAGGTAATTCCACCTGGACTTTGATAGTATATCATTGACTTTACTAACAAGCTGCAAAATGTATTGGTTAGGAAACCGAGCTATTGAGAAGATATTGTAGGGCTTTTGATTCCAGCTGGTCAGCAAGAAGATTAGATTTTAAGAAGAATAATTAAACTAAGTAATATCGTTAAAAATCTATAAGGGAGGAAAATATCTAAGATGTAAGATATATAAAATATATATATTATAAGTAAGGGCTGGTTCATTCAATTTTAGAGTCAAAAGTATTAAATCAATAAGTAGATTTTCATCATAACTATAGGTTCAGATAGGTGACGCTCTTACTGATTTTTAAGAGACTTAGGATGGCCTATTGCGATACCAAACAAAACTGTAAATATTCTGTATCCCTGGCTGCTCTAATTTGAAATTCTTCTAGAACCTATAGATTCCTAGCTCTGTTTGATTGAACAGAAATGACTTTGCAGGAAGTTTTTTCTACAAAACTACTACATTCTTCTACATTCTTCAAAATACTTCGTAATGGCAGGGAAAGTCCCATACTACACTTTCTACAAAAGCTATCAAAAATAGATAATTACAGAGTTTAAAGTAAAGATTCATTATAAGGACAAAAATGATTAGTCTTGACAATTGACAATTTAAAGTATTTTTAACAAAACAATTCGTCACAGAATAGTTCTTTCTTAGCCTCAATTGTATGAGGAAACAATATTCTGCTATCCAAAGCCATACTATTCGAAAAATATTTATCTTAAGGTTTTTGGTCTGATAACTTATTATATCGGTCATAGCCGGTTATGATTCGATGAAGAAATTGCAAGAATTTGTTCGAGTACAAATTATCGTTTTTTCATTGTTTTTAAGGATAACGTTATTAATTTGGAGAAAGACTTTTTTTCAAATTGCTGCTTTTAATTTTAACAAAATCAAATTAAGAAAAATTTTTCTCAAAGATTTTACAAACAAGTTTTCCATTTGCAAGTCTTTTAGAGTTTCCTGGCACTGAATCGACTTCGTTCACATCCGCTTGACTAAGTTTTGACATCCACATGGAACTTATTGGTGAAGCAGCTTTTATTGTTGAACTTTCGTCTAGATATATTATGCTTATGGGAATATTGAGACTGATTCAGACATCTGCAAGTTTTGAAAAGGTAGCAAGCCGTTACTACAGACACGAACTGTTAAAAATCTTGCAGGATTACATTTATTTTGCTCATAAGTGGTCCGCCATTACGTCTTTAAAGAACTACATTGAATAGAAAACTTTCAGCAGACAACAGAACTAATTTGACTTAATAATGAAGCTTTCGAACCACTGTGCGTTAAGCAATGACAACTCTGTTTGCGTGGGTGCGCTGCCTAAAGGGCAACACTGACGCTGACGCCAACGTCGACGTCAACGTTAACGTAAGTTGGCGGCTTTGGCGTTTTTTTTTTTTTTGGGCCAATCTTATTGCCTTTTAGGTGCCAACTAATGCTGCAGTCGTCCAGTGCCTGGCTGCCAAGTGAGTTATGGACACGCAGACGAGTGGCTCAGCCGGCGCATAAACAAAGGCATTAGACAGCGGCAGAGTATGCGACAGAGAGACCGGCTGGCGCACAGCAGTCCCGGCCACATAAAGTTGATTGGTGTCAGCCATAAAGTTTGGCACGGCTCGTGGTATGTCCAGCTGTCCGGCCGCATCCTGCGTGCTGTTGTTGTGACCAAGTGGCGCCAAAGGCTTTGAAGTGAGGCGACGCGCCAAGCTGTGCTTCGTTAGACACGCAGGCGTTGTGCTTGATGGACATCTTCTGCCGTCCAGCCGCCATTTGGGCAACGTCTCTGGCAAAAGTGTCGTTCGTCGTTGGAGACGACGTCGTCGTCGTCGTCGTCTAAGTCATCGTCAACGTTGCCTGCGGCGGCATGTGCATGCACAGTCAGGCGATTGGCTAGCTCTGGCTGGCTGGCGTCAAACGGTGCTTAGCGGCACCCACTCTGCCCAGGCCTGAGGCTATCATAGGCTCCGCTGCCTCATTTGCATGTAAATGTGCGCGGGTGTTGGCCCTGCCGTAGCACTCAAAAGCCTCCGTTGCAGTTTCAAGTCACAGCCACCGCCTCTCCAGCGAAAAGACAATAGTTTTTGACTAAAATAAAAAAAAAAAAAAAAAAAAAAAAAAAATATGCAAAGTAAAATTTATGAGAAATTAAAGTAAATTTATTGCATTGCATTTTTTTTTATGTGTTTATTTTTAGTTGTTGTTTTGTTTCCTCTTTTGGAGCTATCCATCCGACTGCCACTTGGTTTGGGTTTAGTGTGCCAAAAACACTTTCCTATCGCCAAAAGTTGTCCCTTTGCTAATGCTCTAACTGAGAGTGCATGAGGTTTTTGTTGAAGTTTGTTGGGGAGAAGGTAGTTCAAAGGCGAAGAAGAAAGTCAAGATGTATGCATTGATGCAAATATTTGTGTGGAGTTTGAAAAGTCTTCTTGAAAGTTTTTTACTTTGAGGGACTTAAATATCTTCGGGGTCTGTACATATTCTCTTAATAGCGTCAGCATTTACAGTAAAAAATCGATTTTTAAGCGATTTTTGAGCATGGAGAAACTTGCTTAAAGAATCTTCTGTTACTTCATTTATTTTTATTGCAATAATTTTCAAAAAATAAACCAGATACACCAATTTTAGCTGAAATGTAATACTATTAATTTTTCATTTTATACATTTTCTTTACTTAATAATTAATTTAAAAAAAACCTATTAAAAGAATGTATTATCCTAGGATCTCGGACTATAGTTATATAGCAGTTTGTCTTAAGGTTGTATTTTTTTTGTTTCATAGAAATTTCTGTAGAAAATCTCATTTTTTTATTGAAAAACTTACATTTAAATCTATTTTAAAATTCATACGAACAATTAAAAATATGTATTTCAAAAGATTTTTGTTATTTTTATTCCTTTTGGGGGATTCAAAAACAAAAAATTAAGCAAATGAATATTTAGTTTTTAATTCGTAACTTATTTTTTTTAAGTAAAGGATGTTTTTTTTTTATTGGAATGAGCGATTTCGAAGGGATAGACTTTGAAATCAGTTATTACTTTTGAAGCTTTGGCAGACTGGTAATATTAGACTGGTACGCTTTATAAGTAACAAACAACTAAGCTTATTTTTAAATATTTAACTTGAAAAAACTATAGAACTTATTACGGATTATGTCAGTCGATTATCTATACTTTAAGTTTGAATTTCGTACACACTTAATCGTACATTCAAAAAGAAGATCCTTTTCAACACTTTTAAAAACATAACTATAAATAGACAATTTAAAAATCGAATTATATTAATAAAAAAAAAAAAATAATTGTCTTTACAGGATCTTGAAAAGGCAAGAACATTCTTATCTTACAATACGGCAATGGCCATTTTCCATTTATTCAAACTGGTAAGTTTTCCAAGCTTTTATTCAAAATTTATAAAAATGCTTAATATCTTTTGTTGAGTCAATTTTTACTCTTATTATTAAGAAAATTTTTAAATTATTATAAATAATAATAAGCGTGCTTTAAGAAAACAAGAAAAAATTATTTTATTCATGGAAAATATAAAAATTCCCGTCCTATATCTTTCAAATTGGAATATGGCTTGCATATTTCTCTTAATATTGTTGTCATTTTTTTGATAATTTCAAGCGCTATTATTTTTTCACTAATGGTTTTTTATTTTATATAATTTTTTCTAAACTTAAAAAAAAAAATATTAAAAATTTTTCAAGTATTGTAAAAAATTGCTGTTTGATTGGTTTTGTGGATTACTTATTTATTTTTCCCAGTTTTCTATATCCTAAATAATTAAGAATCATTTAAAGATTTACTGAGATTTCCAGAATTCATAAGAATTCACGAATAAATTAAAAAATAGTATGGATTTTTTTTTTTGCTTTTTATTCAATAAAATTAAACTTTTTATTTTAAATCCGCTTCTTTGAATTTAATTGAAGTGCTAAGAAATCGAACATCAACTTATTATGCTGCCAGGGCTGAAACCACAGCAGAAATTGAAGTACTTCTTTTGTACAATAAGAACTTCTCTCGTCTATTTTTCTCTATGAAATTGTGAAAAGGTAAGCATTATTGCTGTAGCAGCTTAATATGTACTATGGGATGATACTTTTTTTGTGTAATAATATCGTCTACGTTCCTTAAGAACTTAGTGGGATGAAATATAAATTTTAAAAAGAGTTCAATTACATTTAATTTACTTAAATGAAAAGAAGCAGGTAGAAATGGAAAGAAAACTGAAAAATATCTTTTTTTTTTAATTTAATAACCTTTAAAAAGTATCTTTTTTAATAACAATATGATCAAGGGATGCCAGTGCGCTCAATAATTCGCAGCAATCACTGTGATATTTGGCATACACAAGGGCATACAACATTCGGCTTCCCCAGATTTCCCACTCTTGTTTTATGCGATTGCAGTTGTGTTTTCTTTGATTTTGTGATTGATGGAGCTCATATGCATATGGTAGTGCCGTATGTTTTGAAAATTTTCTAAAAATCTTTGATAACTTTCACCCAGACTTTCCCAAAAAAAAAAAATCAGAAAAAAAGTAGTCAACTTTAACGCAGCCTAACCCTTAGTACAGTGCACACCTCCAGTCCTAGTTAACGCGGATTGCTGGTACAACTTAAGACATATTGATATGGCCTACAGAGTGGCGTTCGAAGGGTGCGGAGTGCAACGCGTCTGGAATGGAGCGCAGCGCCTGCCAGTTAATGTGGCTGACACCATTTAACGTGCGCCTGTCAATGCCTGGCAAAAGAAATTAGGTAATAAGCAAACTATCAAACGAGCCTATAAAAATATTTATGCACGTCTTGGCCAAAAGATTGGCTTGGCTTGGCTTGGCTTGGCAGAGCTGCAAGTCACTTTTCATTTCCAAATGGCCATGGCAAGTGCGCCGCCGCTGCCAAGCCACAAATAATTTATAAGCCAAGTTATAGACATCGACCATAAAAGTCCTGGCCCAGCCAGCTAGCCGGCCAGAGCGAGCGAGTGAGTGCACTGCGCATTTATGTTGAACTATGCCAAGCTCCAGGCGGCTCTGTCAGTTCGACTGTCAATTGAGTGCAACACTTTGGCCAGAGTTGAGAAATCCAGCAAAATAAAAATGAAAAAAGTGTTGAAAAAGTGCAAACAAAGCCAAAGAGACACTAAAATGAATTGAAACTAATATGCCAAAGTGAGTGGAACGGCGACATACAATGGCTGGGCAACTGTCGTGCTGCTCGTCGTAGTCGTCGTCGTTGGGGAGCCATGATTCTTGGCAAGCAGCGCCTTTGGTCAAATGAAATCAAAATCGAAAATAAAAACCAGGCCCAGACACAATCCGTAAGGATAAGCAGCACAATGCACAATGTCTCTGGCCAGCTCTAGCTGATTGTCGTTTCTGTTTCACTTTGGCTTTGACTAGTTGGCCAACTGGCCTGCCACATGTGGCCAAAATATTATTACCTAATGTTTGGCTTTTTGGCTGCCTTGATTTTGTCTTCCATCCGGACGGACAGACAGACAGGCCGACCAGACCGCATGCACTTGGCTGGCGCCTGAAGTGTGACCATATTGATTAATTTTTATCGCTGCATTTTCAACTGATTTATTGGCCATTGATTTAAATCGTTTAATCTTTTAGAAATGTTCGAAAAAAATTGCTCATATGCACTTTAATTATAAATTAAGCTGTCTCACAATTGTTAACTATAAATTAATTGAAAATCAATTAGCAGCCAAGCAAATACTAAAAAAATCGAAAAAATATAGAGCTGGCTCTACTTAGTCAAAAAATTAATAGGCGGCCACTGAGTTATTGTCAACTGCCAAATCCCAAATGGAGCACATATTGCAATGCCAGGCGACATTTTGCTGTTAAAATTATTAATAAGACGGCGGCAGAAAAAAAATATTTACTCCAAAAATTAACAAAAAATCGCACATGTCGTGGGGAAAATTATGTGCACGCAAAACGCCCGAAACTTTTTTGGAAACACCAGCGATTTGGGGGTTTTGAGCATTTTTATATGCACTATCAATAAGCATATGGACTATCAGCAGATCGATTTCTTTCAAGGAAATAAATTTTAATTAGTGTAATTTAATCTACTGGGAACTAACAGAATATTCCTGTTCCTGTGATTCACTTCGAAATCAGCAAAAGAAAAGGAACTTGTATAGTGCATGCTCTCCGAAAGAACCCAAGCAGCATTGTCTGAATGACACTAGATTGGAACCCTCTCAAGGAAGCAGACGCACAGAACGAACAAAAGCAACAACAGTTTTTCAAGAACTAACCGAGATCAGTTCAACGTCGGACACCGCTAAACAGACGGCACAAAACAGAGCCCGGTGGAAAGCCTTCGTAGAGGCCCTAAGTTACCGAGTGGAAAAAAAATCTACTCAATTTAATTACTTATTCATTATAGAATTTATATTCAAAAATCTGATTGATTCTTCTGAAAATAATTAGTGAAATTTCTAAAACAATTGGTTGGAAAAAATTGAAGATCAACTTTTCTTCATTTAAACTTAAACTTCGGGTATAGAAATCCCATATTTCTGCATAAAATTGACTTTACTTTATAGTTAGAATCATCCGATTTAATTCGCATATGCGCCATTTTGTTCGAAAACTTCTGGCCATTTTAAAGATAATTTCATCATACCTCTCTCATAGAAGCCCTCGGTCCTATTGGTAAAAAATGAAGACAGTCGATTTTAAGAAGCGTATTTTTCAGCACCAAAATTGTTCGCCAGGTACAGGAATGGATAGTAATCGCTTGATGGCAGGTCCGTTATATAAGGTAACTGCCTAAGAATCTCCCAACGAAGCTCACGGAGCTTCTGGTGAGTCACTATCGTTGTGTGTGGCCTGGATATGTCCTGATGGAAGACAATTCCTCTTCTATTGGGCAAAGCTAACCTCTTCTGGGCGATTGTTTTCCTCAGATGGTTTAATTTTTGACAGTACAGTTGCGACTTAAGAGTTGCAGTTTGGGAGCAGCTCTTAGTAGTTAATTACCCGCCAATGTCACGATATACACAGAAAAATCTTCCTGACCGTCAATCCTTACTTAGCCAGCGTTTTCGCCGGCTCACCACGTTTCCAGCCGTTTTCCATTGACGTTGTCGGAAGTGATCCATTTTCCAATGCCAGTCATCAAGCGCTTTAGAAATTAGTCGATTTTGTTGCGACTCAGCAGAGTTTGCAGTCGGAAATTCGGTTCTTGAGATTTTTTTGCTTTAACTCGCGTGGCATCAATTTAAAGTATGAGCGAAGATGGGCCCTACGCCCTTCGGCATTGCGAACCCCATGTGTCTATTGTGCCCCTCCCTTGTAATGTGTTGTAAAAATTATTTATTTATATAATTTAGGGGTACAACTAAGTCCAGTGTACCTTAAGATTAAACAATTTGAAAATGGTAAAATTAAGAAATTTTAAATGATAACTTTTAAGAACGATGATATGAATGATTAATGCATAAATCGAGTATCTTTTCGTATCCAGCCTTATTCCAATGGTTACAAATGGTTTTTTGTGAGATCTTTAGCTTTTGAGCAATGATTACATGTCGGTCGGATTTGAGAATGTACTAGATTTTATTGACATTTACGACAATTGGCCTTCCAGTTCGTAGTGCACCTTTGACATCGAAATTATCGAATCGTAATCGACAAAACCAAAATTGCCTCTGATTGACTGTTACAGTATTAGGACCATAAACTCTACTTACATTTTTAGCCCCCCTGACCTGCGTTTTCGCCCTCATCGAAGAAAGACCGTCAAAATATTGCTTATTTTCTCTATGCCAGAGACCATCTTTGACGCAAGCTTCATCAAAACGGCCCAACCAAACACAAAGCTGTCAGAAAAGCATTTTTAGTACAAAATATAATCTCTCTAATACCATCTCTCGGAACCCCGATATTGTATTGTTTTTTCCAAAATGCATTTCATTTTTTAGCAGCAACAAATTACCTCCAAAGAGCATCAAGCATTCGGTAGCCATGCATTTCCCTTTATGTTTTTATTGATTTTGTAATTGCATTTGGGATTTTCTTGTTTTTGTTTTTCATATTGCCCCCAAAATGCTTTTTCGTGCAACATTTGACTGCAGGTGAAATAGAAAAATGTGCCACAAAATTATATGCAATATATAAGTTTATGGACGTCGATTTAAAGTGCTTTGCCATGTCTTGGAAACTTAAATATTATTTTGCTTGACTGTGCCTATGTCCAGACCATAACGATTTAATGCATTCATTTATTTTTTCTATTATTTTTTATTTATTTTATTTTTAATATTTATTAATTAGAAGACATTTGCTGCGCTGCGCTTAGACATAGTCATAATTTTTATTTTCTTATATTTACAAGCATTTGAATTAGTGTGCGGATTTTTTTGTTTTTTTTTTTCAGGCCGAACTAACCGCTGAGGTGCTAATTGCACAGTGGGTAGCAATTGATTTGAAAATGCATGAAAATGAAATATGTGGCAAGTGGCCGCAGGTTGTTGCAAGTTGGTTTGTTTTTGCTGCAGTTTTTTTTTCTCCCCCCAATTGAAAGTGTGAAATTGTTAAACGTTTGTGATTGTTGGAATGTTTCGAGTGGTCTGCCAGTGCATTATATGTCTTGTAGTATTGGGAAAAACTAGTTGGTTTTTAGTTTCATTTTTGAAGACCATTTAAATTGGCAAATTGCATCAGTTGCAACTGAGTTTATGGGCTTGGACGCATGTCTGCATCTGTATTGAAATTGTTTTGGGTGTGTCGTAGACGAAAGAGATGTTTTTCCGAAGGTAGACTTGTTTGTCGTTATTGATAAATGTAAAATGTGGCTAAGTTTTATGTATTAAAATTTTAATGAAGGAATTTTTTGATTGGTTTTTGAGAACATACTTTGGAAATAAGCATTACCAAGTTCTTTGGCTGGAAAGAAAGAGAGACCAACTTAAACTAGATATTTTTATTTATCCAAAATGGTTTCGAAAAGATAACATAAATTTAAGATAAGATAAGATAAGATAAGTTTAATTCTTTAAAAAGTATTTATAGATATCATTTTCATTAAAATAACAATAAAAATAGAGAGTGACTTAAACTTGATAATTTTATTTTTCCAAAAAGGTTTTTTATATCCCGAAAGTAGTCATAATAATAACTTTAACTCTTTCATATATCAATTAATTTGTATGAATTTGATCTGATTGAAACTATAATTTGTATTGAGAGTGACTCAATTCCGATCATTTTATTTTTCCTTATGTCCCAAAAATAATAATAATAAAAAATTTCTGGTTAAAAAGAAATATTGATGAAATTTGAATTCAATTTATAATCATAAACTTGCGGAAGCTCTTTAAGCGGGTAAGAATAAGACTAGTGGGTTTAATTTTTTCGAATATATAAACTTTCCATTCGCTTTCCACATATCACCTTCATAAAAATAATCTTTTCGTACAGAAATGTTTTCTTATAGATAATCAACTGCCAGTTGGTAGCTATATATACTTCATATTGCTAGGAATATGCAAAACGAAGCCAATGAATATGGATCCTGATTACTTAATATCGATAAAATACAAAAAAGATACTCCGTACAATTGGAGCGAGAGGCTTAATTCTGAGGAGAGATAAAAACACTTCAGCTGTGAAGCAGTTCATGCGGATTTGTGCCTACAACCGCCTTGCAATGACTACAACTTCAGTTTGGGAAACTGCAGACGTCCATTATAACGTCTACGAGGTAATAACCACATAGGGCGGAGACTATCTCTCATGTAAAACTCATAAACTTATGCAAATTTTCATTAAAACAAAATATTTCTGCGGTGTAGTAAAGATAGTAGGGATTGTTTGGTTAAGCATTTATATGTCTGAAACTGGCGGGTCTTCATCTCACCAAACGTATTATCCTCAAAGTTGTAGCAGACTATGCCATTGAGCCAACGTCGTATCTGACTTAACAATCCATTGCGAAGTAATACTTTATTTATATCATTATATCCAGAAACCTTCGGTGAGTTAGGGAGCTGTTTCAGTATTATGCGCTATTGGTGCAGCAGCAGAACAAACTGAATCGTCTCCGCATTTGGGACTGCCTAATACTTAGAAAAAGCTGTAAACCTTTTTGTAGAATTTGACTTATTATTATTTATTAATCCCCATTTTTTCTCTATTTCTTATGGTCGTACCAGAGCACTTGTAGCTAAATCATATTAAGAACTTATATTTGAATTTTGAAAACTTTTTCAGTAGGGTATATTTAGGGACCTTGACTACTATGACGAAACATTTCGTATGTATATTCAACTCGATCTCCTTATTCAAGTTAAAATTTCGGAAAGAATTGCCAAAAGCTTCAGAAATTGAATAGTGTTTATACAAAATCTTTATCTTTCATTTGAACTGTTAAATTTTTTGACAAAATATCAAGAAACCATAGGTACAAGGTAAAGTTTCAGACTTCTTCAAGAAATTAGTACTTTACTTTAAGTAGCACAATCCAGCACAATCTATTATGGGGTTACAGACTACCTCACTAACTTTGGCCATGCGTCCCTGATTTCCACTCGCCTTCTCCAGTTAGTCACTTCAAGAAAAGATAGGTCCAACTTCACTTGAACTTGCTATCGAAGCTTTGGTCGTCCTCTTCGTCTTCCTTCGTCGGCTTTTGCTTTTTCGTTGGAGTGTTTTTGTCGTTAAGAACGAGAAGGCCGATCCAACGCAGACGTGGTGCCGTAATTCTATGTCCTTGTAGAGCTCATACAGCTCATGATGGGTTCGGATGGCAATACGAAAGAGAGAGAAGATTTTGTGTAGAATTTTTCTTTCGAAGACGCTAAGCGCAGTTGCATCTAAGAGCACGTACGGTATGAGCGTCTTATATGATTTTGTCGATCAAGAGAGGTCTCCGTTACACATTTTAAGACCATAGTGACACCTATAGACAAGTGTGATTATAATCTCCAAACTTGTATGGTTGTCGGTGGTCACGGCGATGCCAAGGTACGTGAATTCCTCGACAACTTCTAAAGTTAGCCGTCCGCTGTAGCATGGGAGCCTAGACATCGAAAATCCCTGTTTCTTGACATGTTAGGAACAAAGTATAATCCTAATCCAACCTAGCATGTTTTCCAACGGATTTGTCGGCGAAGTATGTGTTTTGTTGAGATTATAGAAGTCAGTCAGTATAAGCCGTTGTTGCTTGTTTTACCAAATAAAGCCTTTTCTAGATCTCATAATACTCCGAAATCCGAAACTTCAAAAGTGTATTTGTAAATTTGTATCTAAAGACAATTGATATCTAAAACTGATCTACAGTGAGACATCTCACATATACTATATACAAAAATGAAAAACCTGTGCAAATAAAACTGAACACACCTATCCACTACTTTGAAAACTATAATCTCTGTTTTTCTTCTCAATCACCTATTATAATCGCCTTTGGTACTACTACCAAAAAAAAAAAAAATAATAAAAACCGCCTTCTAAAATATAATATATTGTATATAACCAGCATTCAACTCATACCAACTTGATCAGCTATTAATCGCCTAATCTAGCCAATTTTCCAAGTTTCTCGTTATCGTCTGGCACTCTTAACCTTTTATTTCCAATACAAGTCTCTCCCTGTGTGTTTGTGCAGTCATACACTTTGCATGTTACTTGCCACATGCCCCAAAGCTCTTTGCCTATTTTCTCAAATAGAAATAGAAAAAAAATAGTTATTTTGCATAGACACAAATAAATAAAATCAAATTTGCCGCTTTATTTATTTACTAACCGGCACATGCGCAATTCCACAAAACTTCCGAAACCGACCCGTTGCTCCCAAGAGCGAGCTGTACGAGGTCTGCGTCTGCGCAGCTGTCTGGCCATGCCACAAAGTAGTCACTTGGTGCATGTTGCATGACTCATTGAGGTCTGCAGCATGTCTGAGGCGCGTGTATTTCTTGCATTTGATTTTGTATTGCTTTAGTCAAAGTAAATGTTTTTTGTTTTCGGGTCTACAAGATATTCTGACTACATGAAAACGCCGCTGGTTATATGTGGATTGGACTGTACATGTATGGTGGCTATATAGTTATATGATTTTTTGTAGTGTCAATTAAAGCCGCAAATTGTTGAACAAATTCAAAAATCGCGTTTTACAAATTTCTAGCACTTAATAAAAAAAACATGCATGGAACTAAACGAAATCGATTTGAGCGGAAACGCAAGCTATATAAAAACGCACTTCAGATTTTGTGGGATGGCATTCGCTTCCATGCGATCTGAGCTAAAATTTCCATGTCAAGATAAGCAGACCTTTTAAATCGTACTGGAGGTCACGAGTTGATTAAACAAATTCTAACAGCTCAATGAAAGAATCGCTTGAAGAATCACATGTGCATTATATTAGGCAAGCAATATATTACTGAAATTGTAATAAAATTGCGTAGATTTATATTTATACTTAATTCAAGTGCCGAATATTGGTTGAAATATTTACAAATTATGATTATTATGCTCACTTATAATAAATTATTAAGAACTTAGCTTTTTTACAAAAAGTTTCCAGCTTTCCCTACTGTTAGCCAAAAACTTCAGCTACCCTCTGCGATGATTGCCAAGGGGGTCCTATTCGAGAGCTACTTGTGCTATATATCTGTTGACTCTCCTGAGAATGTGTCCGATCCATCTATATTTTCAGATCGAATTATTAACAAGGTAAAAAATTAAAAAAGGCAAAGAAAGATTTTCGTTTTTATGCACTTAAGATGTTGCAAGTTGCGGGGGTCTTGTAAGAAGTCAGTGTTTGTAGATAGCTCCTAACCCATACAGTTCACATGCAAAATCATCTTGTTATGCCTTTTGACTGTTTGTCGCCGATTTTCTTTCACGTAAAGCCTGGTTCAAGCTTAATCATTGTAGATGATAATGCTTCTAGGGTTTACCTGGTTTTGGCAGCTTATGCTGGATCCACTCCCTCTTGATACTACTAATTACAAAAACAAATAAGCTTGTGTAGAAATAAAGGTCTGATTGTTAGGCTAACTCAACATATCTTCAATAAAATGTAACCTCTAGTAAGCTGTAAGCTACATGTTGAGATAGCAAGAGCGGCTAACGGGTCGGGATTCTTCTAAAAATTAATAGATTCCTTTAGAAAGTAACACAATAACCTCAAATAGCTCAACTTTGATATGTTGGGCTCAATTTAGATTCCATACTTGCATTCTATGCGGTTAAATTAGCAGACTTCTTAGAGATATATCAGATGCCGTTTCTTTATTTATGTTTTCTCTATCGTGGTGACATGTAGCGTCAGTTTCACAGCTATAAGTTGCACTAATATCTTGAATATACCTCCTTTCAAAGTAGTCACACGCAACATCCTATAAGAACCAAAAGCTAACTGAAAGAAAACCAAAGACTTGCAACTTTCTATAATTTTTGATCACTTTTCCTAGTCCAAACCACAAATGTCACACAAATAATTTTCCCCAAAATAATTTCCCTAGTTCCAATTGCGAAATGCATTACATTGCACGCAGCTGCTCGCAACAACAACCACAATATTCACAATGCCAAGATAACATGAATGAGCATGTTGTCTATGGGAATATATCTTATGGATCGATCTAACTAAGCGCATCGCCCATAAACCTTATGACATTTTTATGTTAATGCAACTACGACGGCTGGCGCCTTCAGCCAAGAGCGCCCCCAAGTTGGGTATCTGTGGTCGCATTGTTTTTATTACCTTCTAAATGTTGCGTTAAGTCCACTATTAAAAACGATCTACGTATGTTTACAGATTTGTCGTTATAATTGCTTTTTAATACCTTATCTACCTTCCGGGCATCATTAGGCGCGACACGGCCTGATGCCGGCCTATGTTGTTTAATCGCTCAAATGAATTGTTGCCCGCAAAGCTCGGATGCTGGTGCTCTTATCAAGACCATCACGCATTCTATTAATGCAGCAAAGATGATCTTCCTTTTTGCTTGAAAAGGTAGCGCGTGTGGCAATGACAAGGGCTACGCATACACTTGGAGACAGCTTTGGGGGGTCTCCCTGCGGTTATGTGTGGGAAAACTAATTTTGACAGAGTTGTACGCAGAGTAGAGATATATATCAGGAGTGATGAATAATGAACATGGCACAAGGAAATGATGGCTCAGCTGCGAAGGCTTGGCTCATTATGCAAATTGTGGTCAAGATCATGGTTACATGGGAAAAGTTACGTAAGTTTTATAATTTATATGAATATAATGTTTTTGGGAACATAAACTATTTCAGTTTCCATTAAGCTTACATCATATTTTGCTTCGAAATCGACTGCTTTTCCCCCCTATCTCTATCGAAATTTAAAAATTCCTTAAAAAAGCATTACGCGATTATCGATGAAAGTTTGTTTGATCCTTACAACAACATTGATCAGGTTGCAAAATTAACTCAAGCGCATTAGTTTTAGTAGAAACTGATTATTTCGTCTAGCTACAAATCGACAGGGGAAATATCAACCTGGCTAACATTAGGCACAGAAAACATTTAGGATTTTCTTTAATGGAAAGTTTAATATATTTATTTCAAGTTATCATAAACCAAGCGCTACTAAATAAACAAGTGCTACACTGCCTAACCCATTTGTGAATTATAAGCAACTTAAGGTACAAAATTTAAAGAAAGCCAATAAGGTTTTTTGTTTTGATGCACTACCCTCTTCACAGAAAATTTGCTACATGCTACTTTGCATTAGGATGATTCAAATTGCTGTGCAGCCATTCTTGAAGTACGAACTCAATTTTTCTAGGTGGTTTGTGACTCACGTAGCTGCACGTTTTCACTTTGCAAAATCATATTGTTAAGCCTTGAACCCTCGTTTCTGGCCGGATTTCGTTTACGCATTGCGCGGTACTAGGATATTACTTTTAGATAATCTTTCACATTAATGTCATTGCCTGATTTTAGCAACTTATGCTCGAATACATATTGTGCTTTTGCTCGGAATTGCATTGTTTTTCTTCCATTGTTATAAGAAAACAACGACCTACAATTTAAAGAATACAGATTTTCCTGGATAAATAGCATCTACTTGCTAGCAATGCCAGTGCTAGACTAATGTACCAGTGCTGCAGGTTGGAATTGAAAAATTACCTCAAATGCCATTCGCTTTTTGCTGGTTATATTTTATGCGCGCCACAAATGCATTGGGGATCAATAACGTACCCCATGAGTAGTTTGGCTTGGTTTCAGCAACCCATAGGTAATTACATCCTCACTAATACACTTAGCATTTCCATCAGCAGTTTCGTCACTAGTTCTATCACCATTGGCGTCACCAGTTGGTCAATTTCCGTTACAAGTTCCATCGCCGGGCTTGTCACCAGTTTCACAACCAGTACCGACACTAGGCAGCATTGCTATCATCAGTTCCATCCCCAGTTCCATAACCCTTTCCGTCGGCATAGTTCCTTTAAGCTTTCCGATACTAGCTCTTGGCAGCATGCTGGTAAAGCAGATACTAAAAACTAATTTTTTATAAAACACAAAAATATGAAATCTTAAAATGCTAAGAATAGTTAAGTGAAACGGGAGAGCAAATCTATATCCCCGATATATCTCCTCTAGGTATCCATGTGAAGCCATATTATCGGATAATAGCTAATACCAAATAACAAGATAACGTTTGTTCTCCGAAAATTTCGATTCTACAGGGTCAGCCAGAGAAAGCATTTGATTCTACAAAAAATATATCGTCGATATGGCCACAATTTCGCGTCATCATGGTGCTTGGCTTTACAGCGTATTGGTTAGATTCCCAACAAAAAAAGTCTGGTGGCATTAGATCATCTGGATGAAAGATTTTAAAGACTCGAAGCATCATAATAGTTGTTTCTTTCCAGTTACAACCTATGACACATTTAACAGACTGATAGAAGTTACTTAACAACGCATATTTTTCCGCAATTCGGGACTACTCATGGAAAATGCTCAGAGAACTTCTCCACACCTTTAAAAATATTACAACCAACTAAAAGCTCTAATCATGAATAAGCTATCTTCGGCGGGTACAAGGAACATACATATGTTCCTATGTGAGATGAAGCGTAACTAAACGGCACTACAATAAACATTATTAGCTGGAAATAAACTTGAACCTGAAGATACAACAAGACACAATACAGCAAAAGTTGCAGTAATAAAAGATCATGTTAAACACAGAGTCCAAACAACGCCATATAACGACCAGCAACATCAGCGACGGCCAAGAGACAACAACGTTTTTAAGCCAATATTTGCCATTGGTTGCACTTTGTTGGCCAAAAGGAATTACATCTGATAAATTATAGTAGCACAAAAGCAAAACGCAGTGAAAATATTGTCACAATTCTAGAAATCCCCCAAGCCACAGAGAGAGGGCGAACTGCTACCTGCTACCTACTGTTGGCCATTGCAGCCATTTGGGCCATTGTTCTGCCGTTAGAGAAGCCAGCAATGGCGGAGCGCTCTTATCGGGAACTTCTAGCCAGGCTAGAAGCCAACTAGAAGCCAATTAGGCGACATTTTTTGCACCATCTGCTTGGCAATTATGAAAATTGCAATTTTTATTGGACTCAAAGCGCGCATAAAATGCTGCAGCTTTGGATAAATCTGCTTGCTCCAATGGGGGAGTAAGTTCACTATTTGGATTGTAGAATTTTTAATAATTAAACTAATTGGCGGCCAGGTGCAGGTACGCCAAAACAGGAGCTAAGCTGAGCTTTGGTTTTAGCGCATTTAATGGCAAAAGAAAATTAATTTCGCAGCATGCAGCACGTTTGAGTACACTATAATTAAGGGGGGACTTGGGGTATGTTGAAATTTTGAAAGAAGAGTGGAAGTAGTTGGAAGTAGCTGCAATGTACTATATGAATTTAATAATGTAGAGCATTTTTTGTTAAAATTGTGTAAAACTGTAAACGAAAGCAGTAATCGCTTACTCTTGAAGATCGTTGGCGTAAGGTACAGCAAACTTTATGAAAAGTTTTATAATTTAAAGAATATTGTTAAAACTCTAGAAAACTTTATAATATGCAAATATAATGTTCAATTCAATCTGAAAGGTTACTACTTATACTCGAAGATCTTAAGATTTACGTAAACCTAATTTTTTGAAAGAATCTATAATCTATAGAATTCCTGTATTTGTTTTCAATTTTTCATGAGAGAATATATCGTGACTGTCTGTATAAACAACAGACACTATATAATTGTCGATAGATCCGCCTAGCTTTACCCTAGTACGTACATAGAATTAATGTCAAAGCTTTGTTTTTCGTGTATATTGAAGAATATTTGTTTACCTTCCAAAAGTTCTTCTGTCAATCTACGTAGTTATCTTGGCGTATTCCCTCTCAGTAATGCAATCAAATGCCGTTGAACTCAGCAATACTTTACTCTAATAACTCACAAGAAACGACTCATTTCCGTGCACTTGAAACACGTTGAAACACTTTGAAGTTTTAAGAGAAAAACGTAGAAATATTCCTATCATTAGACAGAGAAGGTTTCACATTTCAGCACAGTATCTTACCCCAACTCCCAATTCAGGGGAATTCTTAAGTTTCACAATTACTTCAGCTTATTAGGTAAAAAGTTTCTGAATTTAAAAAGACCTCATCAGCTTGCTCCAACACATATTGTGGTACACTTGTGGCAATACTTTTCTTGTCCGTCTCTGTAGGCTCCTTCATAGCAAGAACTGGTTTAATCAATGCAGAGGTTTTCTATTATTGGCTTGTCTTTTGAGAAAGAAAATTTTCATATTCTATTGCCTAAATACCTTAAAAAATATTTACTTTCTTATATTATTATAGCCCCAAAATCGGAACATATCGTACATAAATCGGAGCATATCTCTTTCAAAAGCCATTGGAAGCTACAGGGACCTACAGATTAGAGCCGAATCCGTATGGCTGTGACTTTAAATACCTTTGATTCACTAGCGTCCTTTTGCTAGCTCTGCCAGTGCTAGGCTACATTTGCACTACCAACCCTCTGTTTTAGAGGCCAGTATTCTAACACTACTCTCCCTGCAGTCACACCATAATTTACGTTGCCATTTTCTTTCGAGAAATGTTTAGATCTTTCAAAAAGAACATCCTGATTTCAGAGATGAACATCAAATGACTTAAGGAAAATATGCCCAATGCTGGCACTTGGCCTCGATTCCACGAAATATAACTTTAGCTCTAAGTAAGTTTTACACAAAATCACCCAGCAATCTGAGATAAAGATAAACGCAACATAAACTTTAAAAAATTAAAGGGTATCTTTAAGTTCCCTACCGTAACTACTACCGCGCACTTATTTTTACTTCTGCTGATGATGCTTAAGTTGCTTTTGGTGGCTCCTAATGTTCATAGGCGAAAGCGTGATTCACTTTGACCCGCGTCTGTCGCGGTACGTCCACCGTGGGTCTCACTCCATGCCACTAAATGCGGCCCGTGCCTCGTCATGCTCCAAATCTACATAAATCTGTTCAAGTTTAGCCATTTACCAATATATAGCAAAACGGGTACATGTATGTACGAGTGTATCCATATCCCCAAATGTTGGTTTGGGTGTGTGGGGATCACCTTTTTAGTGCACTTTGTTAAAATACTTGGCATACAATTGCAATGCGGAAGAATGATGCTCCAAGTTTCGCTTTTTCCTTAAGTTCCATATACACGATTTGTACGATTTATTATTAAAATGAATTAATTTGTGAATTTTTTTCAAGAGCTTTTGGCAGAGTATGTCAGGCATTTTAATGATGTTAGCAACTTGCAAAGATTATGGAAGCGGGCAAACTGTTTAGCATTTTGTTTAACGTTTTCGTATGGATTTGGATAATGTGAGGGGTATATATAGGCTCGAGTTGTCTTGGAATAGTTGGGTAAAATGCAGAAATGAACATGCATGGTTGGGAATAGAAATTTCGAAGGTGGAATAATGATGACAGAAATGGGCTGGGAAAGTAAAGAGAGCATGCCTACTTATCATCAAGTTGTGAAAGTATAAAGTATTGATATGAGATGGTTCCTCAATTCAGTTATAATTTGGAATGTAGGTTGTACAGTAAAAAGTCTCTCTCTAATGAGACAACCAACTTTAAAGCTTCTTTAGAGTGAACCTAATTTGCACAATGTCAATTTATATAACTTTTGCAAAACACTTAGCTATTGACGACATTCTCAAGATGCGAAAGCTATTAAAAAAAAATAACAACACAATCAACCATTTATAACACTATAAAATGCCAAGTGCCAGTAAAGTGTTGAAAAGTTTGCATATCTAATTCGTTTGAGTATCCAATGCAACTTTTACTTCAATCAACTTGTGTCGTGGGAATATATAATAAATTAACCAATGCACCTTGCACTGAAAATAGGTCGGGAGTCGATAAAAACTTTATAAATGGCTTCTTATTTTACATTTTGATTAACTTTTTTAAACGGAAAATAATTAAATTGAACTTCAAAGCTACGTTTTATCATCGCACTTTCAAAGTACCGCCAATTCTATGCCTGAGAAGTAAATCTTTGCAAGCTTTGTGCGGCACGTTAACTTTTAAATAATTTTAATTTATAAAAATAATTAAAGTGTAAAAGTGTTTCTTGTAGATAGGCTTTTGTGTCTAAAGAGGTTTTGAGCTGAGATTTTTTTTCTTAAACTTAAAAACAGGTATTGCGGTTAGAGATTACGATATTTAATATGAGAAAAATCTAAAAGATCAGCGATATATTTGTGGAGATCCAATAATAACTTTAAAATCTACATATTAGGCTGGTCCTTATATGTTTGAATTTACTAATCGATTTTCTATAGAACATAAATTAATTGATATTTTGAGAACATTAAAATGTATTGAAAAAGCCTAAATTTATATAGCACAAGAGCGATTTCGAACATCCCTTGTTTCTAAGAACTGACGTTACTGCACACAAGTTGTCCTAGTATTACTCTTATTGGCATCTTAATTTGAGGGAACTACCTCAGTGAGTCTATATTTAGTTTTGAAGCGTAGATTAGTCCGAAGTTATTGTAATGTAATGATATTATCTGTAATATTGAATTTAGTATCTTTGTGCAAGTTTATTCATTCAACCTTCAATGTAAAATTTTAAAACCTTCTAAAATAACTGATGACAGATTTTACGTTGTCAACTTAGTCAAATTGCTGAAACCAACAACTTCTAAAAAGAGCTAAGCGCAAATCTAAATATTTTTCAAATCTTCAATAGTTTTTTGTATACCGCATAGTGTCCACATTTTGTAAATAATAAAAGAAAAATATTGTGGATTTGTTGCAATAATTTTAAGATCTATATATTAGGGTGGCCCTTGTATCTTTGTAATTACTAATCAATTTCCCTTTCTTGATTATCTTCTCGAGAAAATAAATCTCTTTTAAAAGGATTTTTGAGTATTCTGCGATTAAAGCATTTCCACAGCGGAATAGGTAAAATCTACCGAAGCTTGTTCTAGTTCGGATAATCGTAAATACCATGAATTTACTTTACAAAAATTAGTCAAGAGCAGCTGCATCTTATTTTTAACAATATTATCTTTAAATTATAGTATTTGTTTATTTACTTTTTTGATTTTACTTAACTTTATTAAAACCAAGGACCTATAGCCGAATCTGAATAGCTAGGCTACGCCAGTACTAGGCAATACAGCAGTGCTGCTATGGGGAAGCGAACGGCCTACTTTCGGGTATAGGAACGAGTGCAGACAGCCAAAATTTTTTAAATATTTCAAATTAAATTTCAAGTATCCAAGGAAATGTTGATCTGCTAGCTGAAGATGTATATTAGTTCTAATAGTTTACTGTGATTCCCAGAAAACTATTGGATTACTTTCAAAGTAAACAAAAAATTCTATATACTTTGTCTGAGTGTTGAAGTATTTTTTGTCGGCCTATAGAATATGTGTTAAAAATACCAGATTCGAGCAAGAATCTCGTAAAATTGTTTACCGTAAATTCAAGCAATTTTTAAGTCTGTCTCCGGTTATGAGAGGGTTCTTTTTTCTAGCAACATAATTATTTTTCTTCTATTTGGAGTTATCTGCATCAAAAGGCAATATCCAAAATGTTTGGAATTAATATAAGATTTACTTTTTATCAAATACAAAAACTGTATTCACGTAATAATCTATGCGGATTAGTCACTTAAATCAAAAATACCGACTGAAAATTACTTGAAAAATTTGCGAACTCTACATAAAGATCTCAAATCTCAACATCCATTCAAATGTTCGCAAATTTTTTTCACCTTAGGCCTTAGCGATTTAGTGTGCTTAGCCCCCAAAAATTAACATAGCCAACACATAAGGCATATCATAAAAAACTATATATATATGATATCTATAAATCTACATTGTACCACAGTGGATATCTACAAGCATTACCTCTAATGCAATGTCAGTGCAGTGGTTTGTCACATTTTTCACGTAAACCATACGAGAATTCCGTATAGTGTCCCTAAAAAAAATTGCACCTATTAATTTATGACATAATAATTTTCAAAAGCGCAAACAAAAGCCGCTCATAAAAACCAAGTCAACCAAGTCAACAACAGACAATGGAACTGCTGGCATTATGTGGCCAAATCTCTACCTATACAGAGGGAGAGAGACCCGATCCATTTGTATTCGGCGCCAAGTGCTTGCAACGCAAATGTTGCAGCGGTCAGAGATTGGAGCAGCAGCAGCAGCAGCAGTGGCAGTTGCAGTAGTGTTGCCACCGTCACATAAAGAGAGAACCATGCAAACCAGCTAAATTATTTAATATCATATTATCTGGCATCATAATTATGCGCCGTTGACTGCCCGCAGCCGTTGGGCTGATTCATAGGTTTGCCCCCAAAAAAGGGGCGCCAAATTGTTGAACGATACCAAGAAAAATCACTTACAATTTTGGTTTATCAATTTGTGAGTATTATACGAATATGTTGAATATTTTTTTGAAAACAAAATCATTTGTAATGCTTCGCCCACGCGCATCAGCCTAGAGTTGAGCGCTGAGATTGTATTGCGTGGGCTGTTTAAAAAGTTTATGCAATTGTTTATGACTTTGCGGGTTAGATATGCGTTTTGCTTTTTGCTTTTGCTTTTGGCCATTTGATACACTTGCTGACTGAAATGATATATAAGTTTTAGGCTTTTTATGCAGCTAATGCGTCGTGAGTCAAGTTTGGATTACTTGTTCCCTAAGGAATTTGCCTACAACAACAACAACAGCAGCAACAATACCTACAACAACAAGTTAGCAACAAGAGGCAGTTACAAACTGAAAAGCATTGGAACACAACTTCTTCAGTTTGGCAAACAAATATTCGTGATTCCTGATAAGCATCATCAAGCGAAGCGGAGCTCCTTGCTTGACTTGGCCAGTCGGTCGATTGTCTGTCTCGTTGTGTGTGTGTGTGTATCTGTGTGTGTGTATGTGATGCCAAATGCCGCTAAAATGCGGAAAGCTAATCAAAAACGCGTTGCCAACAAAACAAAGCTGGAAGAAACCCAAAAAAAAGTATTGAATCTCTGAAAATGGTACGACTGTGATATACTCTACTTATATCCAAAACTAATATTTAGTTTAAATTGTCATTCTGTCCTTTGAGTTAATTGAGTATTTACTTACTTACTCCGGCGATACTTTTGGAACTACAGCTGGCTTCTATTTTTTTGTATGCTGTTACAACTTTAAGACATTTTGACCAGCTTCCGCTGATGAATATTCTTGCAGTTGGACGATGTTTATATAAATACTGAATTTATTTATATTTTTTGTTATTTTTTTTATTTTAATTTTAAGTTTTATTAAATTGTTAATTCCTGTAACTTTCTAAAAAGAAAAGATTCCTCCATCTCTTTGATAATATTAATAATAGTAAATGAAAATTGTTTAAAACCTACAATAATGTTAGTCTAAATTTTAATTTAGAAATACTTTTACTTTACAATTCCCATAAATTGAAAGAGGAGTAAAATTCGAGGCATTAAACAAAATTCTAAGTTTTTGCGAGGCTTTGTTTTTAAAGATTTCTCCCAAAATCTTTGGTCTGTCTTGAATTCGGGTTGACTATTGCATTCGAATGAACGCTGAGATGTGTGAGCTCTACTACGGCAGAGATGTTGTCCAGCGCAACAACGTCTACGCTAGCTTGGCCATGTCGTGCATATGGATAAAGAAGCTCCAGCACAGAACCGATATTCCCTGGGAATATTTAACTGGGGACTTATGGCGCAAAGCGCAATGGAAGCTAATGAATCAGTTATATCGCGAAAGCGGAGTCTAAAAGCTACCTTAGGTAAAGGAAGTACTACAAAGCTTGGTTTTGTCTTTATACAGAGTGAAAACAAAAAGCAATCTTATTCCAATAATTCAGCATCTTCTAACAGAAATAATACAATTTTTATTGAAACTTCTATGGCATTTTGACGTTACTGTACCGCTACTCATTATTATTCAGCTCTACAATCCCGAGTGGAATTTGGCTCTCTCAACAATTCTTCTCCATTGGTCTCTGTTCTTAGCAAGGGGTCGTTCCTTACTTCCATCATTCAGCATGTCAATATTGCCAATGCGCTACAAGATTTTTAAACACATTCATCTGGCTTTTGTACTTTAGCCGATTCATAATAGAGTTCATTTCGTGCTGCTTAAAAGTAATACGTCCAACGATTCTTCTAGTCTTCGCAGTAAACTCGATATTCTATCTTTATAGTATTTTGGAAGATTTCTCGGCTTATTTCTGTAAATTTTATGTGATTATTCCAATTTTAGTAATTTTTAAGTTCTGCTACGATAAGTAAGAACTCACAATTTTTTAGGAATTGCTGTAGTTTTCATTGTCATCTTATTTGTGTCAAATTGTGTCTTTTTGTACTAAAGACCTCTTCGTCTTCATTTACCAAATAAAGACAATATCATAAATATCGCAATTTTTCCAACCATTTAAAAACAGCAATTTTCAACCCCTGTTTCGACAATGTTAGCCATAATACCCGCTACATCCCATTTGCAGGGTATATCAAGTACTAAGCTAAACGAATTGCTTTAAAGTCGACACGAAACGAACAGCCTCCAACAAAATCGAAGCTACAGTGTGGAAAAACGATGAAAAAAAAGAAAAACAACAAAACCAAAACCAAATCCCAACACCAAATGCCAAAGCCAAGTTCAATTGCAAACAAATTCGCGTGAATGAGCCAACAGCAACAACAGCAGCAGCAGCTTTGAGCCAAAAATGCAATTGACTGTTTGGTAGTTGGCAGGCAAATTTACCCAAAACCCCCAAAACAACAACAACCACTTGAAGAAAAGCATCAAACAACAACCAACAACAACAACAACAACAAATACAGGAGAGCAAAACCAAAACCGTTTTGTTCGTTCAGGCCGTGTGACTTATGTGCGACATTAGCGCGACGTTCTTTGCTTAATTACGTAAAGTTTTTCGGCATTACGTAGCCGCCCCGTCAGCCGTTGCACTCTCCCAAGTACTTGGCCTTTGTTTTTTTTGCATTTCGTTTCGCCTAGCTTAGCCTTGTCTACAACAAGTTCGTGCCTTAAGTCTTTCGTTTTGTTTGCGCCATGTTCTGTTCTGTTGTGTTGCTGTTGCAACAGGTTGTAAGTTGTTAACTGAAATTAAAGAATTTGTTATGTTGATTGTTTGTCTTCGAGAGGCTGCCTAACATTGTCGCTTGTACTATTTGCCTGCCGCAACATTGTCTCGCAACGCGCGAGGGCGGTTTGAAAGGGTACTAAATGTCGTCTTTGGCATGCCTAAAAAAGGAAATATTCTATTTATTGTTAAGTTGTCAGTATTTTGGTGGAAAGTTTATGTTGCTATAAAAATATTTTTCCACTTTGCTGCGAGTTGTGTGCTGGCACTTGTTCTGCGTGAGTGTTGTAGGTAGGTAACGTTTAGAGGTGATTAACATTTTTCACTTGTCTATTTAAGGGGTTTTAAGGGTTTTCTGATGGAGCAGCATATGAGCTATTGCAGAATGGTTTTGCTATTAAAATTTTGCTTTGTTTGTTTGTGTATTTATGCCATTTTCTGTTTTATTTTAGTCGTTGGCCGACGACTTATTTGCCAACAAAATTGGTACACAGCTTAAGGAAAGGGTGGGCATCTGCTTTCTTACTTTATTTTTACCTTTTTTGGTTGATAGAGAAGGATGACATAACTTCGTTGGTATCAAATTTGGTATATTGCTCAAGTGTAGAATGGGTTATCTGCTTTGCTTTTTCAGTTTTATTTTAGTTGAGGAAGTAGAAGAGTCGGCAGACGACTGAGAGCAATTCATATTTGGAATCGCTTAAACAAGGGGTGGGTCACCTGCTGTCTTACTCTATTGTTACTTTTTTCAACATTCTTCTAGTCGAAAAGGAATAGTGTAGGCTGACGACTTCTTTGCTATTAAATTTGATATTCCGCTCAAATATATGGTGAATCATGTGGATTGCGAAGGTAGGGCGGGCCATTTACCTCGGCTAAGTCGTAACTTTTTTGTTTAGTGTATATAATGTCTCAAGGTACTACATATAAAATACTAGCCTATAACCAATGGAAGCTGGAGACATTTTTAATCATGCCTTTGGGAAATAATCATAAATGATGAGAGAGCAATTGAAGATTTCCGCGATTTCTCGTTATTTTTCAAGCGTTGAGGAGACATAAGTAGGGTGAGTCGATCTTAGCTACTTTAGCTCACCAATAAAACTCGGTATAAAGTTACAGTCGACCTCACAAGGGGGAATGTTAGCTAAAGCTTTGTTGGTTTGCACTGTATATATTTCTATTACAAGATGAGTCTGCCGTTAGCGGTCGGACGACTATCTTCAAACATTAGCTCATTATTTAGCGGAAGCTGACTTAGCTTCCTAGGTGGCGCTACTTGAAATTTGCAATTATCTGAGACAAAGATCGTTCTGGCTGCCCTACGTTTCTCAAGAACCAGAAGCTTTGCGCTATTAATATGTATGGTAAGCCAGACACACGACAGATTGAGAGGGATATGTAGGGTTTAAAAAAGTCCAGCAGTTCAAAATGTATCGCACGATAGTATTGGATAGGTTTTTCAAGGCCTTAGCTTTCGTTACTATTTAGACTGAGGGTTTACAAAACCCTAAAGCAACAATCAATGAAAACTGATATGTGAATTATATGAACAGGGTTATCTCGGGAACACTTTATATTTAAAGAAATCAAAGCAAGCCATAGCGGATACCCTGGTTCTGTAAATAAATATAACAAAAAAATTCCAAAAAAGCAGAACTTCACAGAATCTTAATTACATTACAAAATTCAGCTGAAACATAGTATCATAGTTTCTTGCCTTCATCGCGAAAATTTCCAAGAACTTTGAAACCATTTGCTTTGTCTATGCGTTCCAAATCTATTCCCTCTGCTCGATAAAAACTATCTTTAGATTTCAACAACTAATTGCTAATGCCAGCCAAGCTCAAGCATGCATTTAAGTGAACCCGTCATTAAGACAGCTAATCATCAACATTAAGATTTGCCACTTAGACACTTGCCACCACTTGCAGGCAGAGCCTCTAATAAAGCCATTTCACACCTGCCTGGTAAATTATGCGCTGCAAACGGCTAGCACCTATTAACTTGTTACAGATTGCTTATAATTAAATTATAATAAATGCACATCAAGTGACCAAGCCAGTCAGCCAGCCGGCCAGCCGGCCAACTCCCAACAGATAACATGTTCCATACATAGTCAGTCGTCAGTCGTCGGCGACTGCAGCCTCCTTGCTGCGGGATGGCATGCATCTAACAAGCCTTTCGTCTCCAACTATCTAATCAACGTACAAGTCAAAACATCAACACCTCAAGTAATCAAAATCACTTTAGAATTTCAAATCAGATAGCCGGCAAGCGCCTGCAGCTAACTGACTGACTGCACTGCCTCAGAGCGCGTCCAGTGGCCAAGTGGCGTTTAGTTTTTAGTGACGGGCACGCAAGCCGCCTTGGTAACTGGTAGGCTAACTCGTCCAGGCGACAGTTGCCAGAGATTGGGAAAGCAAAAAAAAAAAAAAAAAAAATACTAAGATTATTCAAATTTAATGGTCGATGCGGGCAAACGCAATGTCAGTCACAGGCACAGACTCATATTAGATGAGCGCGCCACAGAGATGAGACTGACCAACTACTACGACTACTAGTGACCACTTTTCGTGGTGCTGTCATCATGATTGATACGTTTGATGGATTGATTTGAGTGGCTATGGCGTCGAGTGGCGTCGACTGCCCATGCACGTAACCGTTGATTGATCGTCGAGCGTTGATTACAATCGCAGACACACGGCCGGACACATGGCTACAGTGCAGCAATATACTTGCACTAGCCACTGCTGGGAATTCAATCAAAAGTGTCAGCCGGCTCACAAGATCTCTCTAACTGCACTAACTAGCCTCTGTTGGCAGTGGTGGTGGTCTCTCTTGCAGTAGTCTTCAAGACAGTCTACAGCCTGCGTTCCAGATCTTGTCTGCTGGTGGAGGAACTGGGTGTCTGCTGTTGTGCGCTCCCCATGTGAGACAGGTACTTTTTCGCGCTTACGCGCTACGGCAAGTGTCTGTCTTTAGTGCCATGTTATATGCCACCTTAATGATCTTGTCTTGCCAAGCGCAGCAGCACCAGCAACAACAATAATAACAACAACAACGAATACCAGCAGCCGCTGCCGCCGCCGTAGCCGCAGCAGCCACCAGCGGCAACATTTTGACCACCAACGGCGCCTTTATTGACTTCACACAGCCTCAAACAGCCGCAACAGCAGCCTCTTGGCCAAGTTAAGCTGGTTGGTTTCTGATCGTTGGCAGTGCCTTGGCCGCTGCTACGGCCGCCGCCTGGCTGCAAACTCAACTGACTGAAGGCCTATTAAGTCATAGCGCTCATTTCTGACCATTTCACGGCTGGCGCATTCTCCTGGCCTCCATCAGTTGATAGATTGCCGCGTTTGGAACAAGCTAAAGTTATTGGATGAACTGAAGGCGCGTGTTTTGCTTTGTTTTGTGAATTTCAATTTGAATTTCATAGCATTTTATGAATAATGGGCACCTTATATGCTCATTTAGATTATGTTGTAAAATTACAACAGCAACAAGAAAGCCCTGCAGCTTCCACACTTTACATATTCCCCGAACTAAAAAAAATGAAAAACATTTGGGAAGAATTGGGCTGAGACAAAACGGCAGCTGAATACTCTTTGCGATATACTTGTGCCATATAAAGTAAATGGGATTTCAAAAGAATAATTACAAAGAATATGGAAACAGAATACCGAATATTATATTTACGGAATACGTTAAGTCAATTTCGAGAATTTTGCATCAATTTGTTGTTATCTTGTTCTGAATTATGGTTATTTTTAAAATTAAATCTATTTTAGAAGAGAAAATTCGCTAATTTCTATACGAAGCCTACCATTGTTCTGAATTAATAAAATGAACGATAAGCTTTTATAATTGTATATCAAATTCACTTCAATAGAAAATTTTTCCTTGAGTTTCGATGTCAGAATTAATAAATATATTCAAGCTTCTTACTTAGAACTCAACAATATTAACAGAACTTCTAATATAATGGAATATTTGAGAGATGCATCTGCGTTTTTTAACGAAGATTTGACTATTTAAATAATTGACTTGAAATGCATCTTAAACCTTTGAATATTAAGTCGATTTTCTAACGATTTTAGAATTAACGCATTCCACAACTACTTAAACTTTTTTCTGCATATCTTAAGAGTAAAATAAATGGCTTCGAGTCCGAAAATTGTTGAAGAAACTCGGCCTTAATCTCGCAAATTTTTTTGGACTTAAAAAAAATTTTAGGTACCCAGTACTTGTGAGAAATTTTTAAACAATCATGAAATGAATTATCAAAACTTCAACTGAGAACTTGAATATCTTTTACATCCATATTGTCCAAAACGGCAGCGTATTTGACTTCCTGAAATTTTTTATTGAGAATTCTTTCCCTAATCCTAAATAATATATTCTGGAAAATGGGAATAATAGAAAAAATTGACGCAATTGTGTAATTTGAGAGATCTGGGTAGAAGTCGCGCTTTCGTGGAATAATGTCTATAGATATCAAAGTAGGAGTTCCTTTTTTCATGCAGCTTCTATTCTGTTTGAACATGGTGTATCCTGATTTTATAACTTGGACTCAATACCAAGGGGCAGAGTATTGCAAATTTATATTACTCTGATTAAAAAGAATTTACTTTGTATGATTTTTCGGGAAAATGAGTAAATAATTTTCTACGAAATATCCCTATGACTCTTCGGTATAACAGAGATTCGCAACTAGTTCGATCTGCATGCAGAGCTCACAAGGTAACTGGTCTCTAGCTTTTGTGATTTCTTAAACCTTGGCTTTCAAACCAAAAGACTTATATGGGAATGCGAATATTCGGTACATGTGAAGAATGGATGCCTTATCATTCTATTGCTTCTGGTAGAGCGCCATCCACCTATTTGCAGATACCTAGCTTTTGTGTGCTCCAGATACTTAATATGCAAAATTAATAGCTAATTCGATGGTTCATAAGATATAGAAATATATCAACATTTTGGGAATATTTACTCTGCATTAAGGTTGATAATTAATATGTAATCCCTAAATATTTACTCTCCAAAATTTCAGTTCGCCAACATAACTAAATTGGTTATGAAGAAGTTGCCTACTTTGATAATTAAATGCAGATTAAATATTCCCTAATGTTGAGTTCCAGTTCTTGTAGTCCCTAATAATTGGATTCTGCAACTTATATCCTTCCTTAACAAAGTTGTTGTTACTATGCAAAGACATTTTGTCAATACTCTGCATGTCACTTATTTCAAACAGAGATACTCAGAAACCTCTAATTAAAGTGTATTTAAAGAAAAATTACTAAACACTCTGCTCCAACATATTTTATATCCCCCAATTTTTTTCTCTTAAAAAAATTTTAGCTGCTCCTAAACAGTTTTTAATTAGTTTGGAACAGCAGTAGGCCTACAATGGGTCAACTATCTGGGGTTAGCTTTACTAATTTGTCAAATTGAAACTCTATACATTTTTGGGCAGATTTGTTGGTACCTGTAAAGTTACATATTTTACTCTCATATTATGGCACACCGGGGTCATTAACATCGAGCAATGTGCGCCTGTTATTACAACACTTGTTGGAAGTCATCAAAGGAAGCCGCTGGACACTGAGAAAAGAAAAACCCAATTGAATTTAGTTCATGTACTCCAACCAGTTTTAGTGATTTTTTTTTTCTACTTGTAATATTCGAACAGAAATTGTACCGACGCTTCTTTCTTTTTGCATTTAGATTAATGATGTTTTAATAGAGCGTGAGAAAGTGATTTCTGGGGTCGGCACCTTACATGGACTTGGGTCTTGGACTAACTGGCATACTGACTGGGCGTATGATTAATATCACTCGGCCGCCTAATTAGCCTTTGCTTTAAAATATTTTGACAATAAGCAAAATGCTTTTGGCAATGTGAATGGTTTTCAATTGTTAGTTGTTTGAATGAATAAGCTGAATGAATTTGAGACTGAATGGGATGAATGAAATGGCAGAAAATTATGAAAAACGTGAAAAACAGCATGAACTAGTTAGAAGATTTAAGTTTTGCACGCCTATTAGAAGGAATAAGGGAATTTCAAAAGAGATTTATGTTAAAAGAGTTCAGTTCTTTTGTAATTAGTTTGATTTGCAATTTAGTGGAATATCATAATTAGCTGTGCTTGGGAGAAGGTTGGTATGAGCGAGATGATTTTTATGTAATTACTTTCTTTAGAAGAAATACTTGGGAGTATTATTTAAAGTTATGTAGATTTGTTTAGAAATGTGAAGATGAACAATTTAATTGTTGTATGCTTTTAGCATGCTGCGTGCTGACTGTACATGCCAAAAGTCATTTCGTAAGTAAGAATTCTTAATAAAAACATGGCATACGTTGAAGTCGGAGGCGGAAAGTTGAAAGTGTTAAGCTTTCAATCATCTCGTATCACCTGTCTGCAATTTATCTAGCAGTATTTTTTAAGCTTGGTTCACTGCGTCAGTTATGATTTCTATGTAAACTTAAATATACAATATGGAAAGCCCTAGAAACATTTGAGTAATGAATTGGGAAATAAGAACTGGAGAAGCAAACAAAATACACCAAGCTCTGCGCAAAAAAAAATAAGCCAATTGACGCTGAACTAAAGACCAACTATTTTGATCAAATTCAACACACTCTACTCTACTTTTGTGAACCAAAATTCTTGAGGATAACTTAGGAATCTAACGAAATGCACCAAATTTCGAGCCAAAATCAAAAGATTCGCTCTATAGGAACTATCTTTTAAAGTTAATCGATTTGGATCAATTTCGCTGTTATAATTAAGAAGACTGAAATACTTGAAAAACTCAAAAAAGGTTAGGATAGCTTGCAGAACAAGCAGAATACAGCAAATTTAGTGCCAAAATCGCATGTCGAGTCAAATTCCACCTATTTGTCTTATGTGATAGCTGTACGATTTGCATCAAATTTAATATTTGGAAACATCAAAAAGTTATTGGCTGCTTTTATTGACATTAAAAGAATCTGTCCAACCTAACTCCGATATTAAAAACTAAAATAAGCCCGCAACCGATAAGAAAACAACGGACGGATATACCAACGTCTCTTATCACCCAGATCGTACTTTGGGAGGTCTCTCACTTTTCCATATACATTTTCAAATTGCACAAACTTAATATATAATTGGTGCCATATAATAGGGGATATGCGTATTCCAAGTTATGAATTCGCTGCTTCGAAAGAGTTTTTTCGAATGAGAAATAGTGTAAAATATTATATCTCAAATTCTAATTCATTCTTGTTGGCATAAGAATGCGAGATTAATCATTCACAGGTAGAACTATGCATAGATTATAAAAAATGAACTTATTTGATTCTGTAATCAGATTTCAAAAACTTTTCTTGGCTAAGGAAACTTTTGTCAATTTGCCAAATTGATAAATCATCACAGTTTCGAATCTGTTTCGCCAGCCTCATTATGACAAAAATGACAGAATCATTCCTGAAATCTTTACCGAGCTTGATTTGATCCCACCTTTGAGGAAAAAGTTTCTTAAAATGATTTTCAAACTTCCAAAATTTTGATAAGATTCGGGAGAGCTTCAATTAACTTTTTCCTTTTCGCATTTCGCAAACTATGATTGAATGTCCTTTTTCTAATTATCTCTGCTTAAACATAGTTCATGAATTGAGATACGTCTCTCTGACAGATCATTCACGGAGCTAACTATGCTGACATTTGGAACATTTTTATATCATATGACCACAGTAGATTTCTCATAATTGACAGTTTACAGCATCTTCACAAAATATTCCCATCTGCATTTCATTTAGGCCTTATTTCGAAAAACAAAAATAAACTAACAATTTGTATTTCGAGCTACGAATAGGTGTCTGTATACTTCGAACAGAGAACAAGAGATTCCCAAGCTCTGCATAACAGCGACTGATGGAAAAGTCAAGAAAAGGGATTTATTAAACGCTTAAAGAGAAATGTCTTTTAATGAACTTTTTTACGTTTACCCAACAAATTGCTGTATAACTTTTTAATAAACTAATCGTACAATAATAAAAACTCTTAAACGATCTAAGTATTGATTTAGTATTATTGAAAGTATTTTCTTAGAATTTTCAGTAAAATTTTTTGTGCAGTTAACGAAATGCTCTTTTCAAAGCGAATCCCTGCTGTCTTTCGTTTCTGAAAAATTGACATCGCTTCACATTTTGAACTCCCCAGAACAAAAATACTTACTATACCAAATACTATAGATGTCCAACACGCCACACACAATGAGTTTATTTCATATTCGATTGGTTCGATTTCATTGTTGTGTCGCATTTGGTTAGGGGGGGAAGCTATAATCATGTCATGGTCACTTGTTCGGATTCTCGTTTTCATTGTTTATGTTGTCGACTGCTTTTGCGTATTGGAGCCCTGATCCAGAGCTCAATTTCAAATTTTTATGAAGCCAAGTTGTTTACTTTCAGCTTCATTTCAAATGTCTGGTACTTATTCTAATGTTGTTTTGTTTTTTAGTATTTCTTTGTTTATTTCAAAGTTTTTTTCGACTTATTGATATGTCAACAGTTTTTTTTTTCGTAGGGCCGGGGAAGTTTGGCTTTTTATTCCAGTGGATCGGGCGAACTCATGTGTGGGCTGTGCAAGCGTTTTCCAAGTACTACTACGCATAGTATTTATGTGTTTTATTGTTTTTTGTTGCTAAAGTGTTTTGCTTTCGTAATTGGAACGTCAAGTGAGACTTGAAAGGGTGCCATTGAGCACCATATACGGCTATTGAGGGTCTCAACTGACTCCAGTTAATTAAAAAATGGAAACCAAAGCACTTGATAAATTTTTCAGAATTCTTAATTATCAAAACAAAATATATTTTGCTTTTAAGAAATAATACTTAAGAGCTGAAGAACATAAAATTTTTTAAGAACAAGAAGAACAAACCAGAAATCACCTGTACCAGCATAAAATAATGAACCTGCTCCAGGCAGAATAATATTATTACCAACATTAAAGAAACGCTCTAAACAAAGTAGAAAAAAAAAGGTAGAGAGAACCAAACAAGTGGGTTGGTTGTTAAGCGAACGAGACGAATTTGACATACACTATAATACCTGCGGTTGCTTTAGATCCGAATGGAGCAGTACGCGTTGGGAAATATTATTTTCAGCTTATGTACATTCTTCTAAAACTCCGTTGGAACTAAAAGTAATTGGTCTTCTTCTATTTCTATAAAAATCTATGAACCATTACAAAAAAACAAGATCTAAGAGTAAGGGAAATTGGTTTTTTGCATTTAGTGATCTCTCGATATTCTAAAAAAGCACAGAAACTTTTTGTCGTTAACAATTAAGGAAGATCTTAGACTTTTTTCTTTTAATCTGAAGCCTGGAGCCTGGGTTTAGGAGAATTTCTTTTCATTAAGAGATTTGCGAAAAAAAAAACAGTTTCGTTGTGAATAAAATAAAGTATTATCGAAGTTTAAAGAAAAGAAACATTAATTTATTCAAGGTGATTAGGTATTTATCGTGATTCGTTACCCATTGTGAGTTGGCGTTAGTTGAATCGTATCCAGTCGTGAGTCATGGCTAGTCGTGATTCTTATATTTCGTCATATATTGTTAAACATGATTCTCTGTGACTTGGGAGTTGTTATGAGCCGATATTTATCATGCCTCGTGATAATTCGTGATTCTTTGTCCCTTTCTATTGTACTGTGGTAACCCATTTTTCACGACTAAGTGGTCGTGATTTTTTGGCATGTGTTACTCGGAGTCGGGATTTTTTGCAACTTGTGTTGTGAGTTCTGAGTCCTTGTGAATCATAATTCGGAACTTCCGAAAAGTTGTCATAAAACTTCTTAGTTTTTGAATTTTTTAAATTTAAAGCGAAAAATGTTACTATATAATAAGACCTTGAAAAAAATCAGAATGTCGCAAATCCCGATAAGTATCCAGTGCTTCTGACTCATTTTGTCTCACAGAACTTCGTGATTTTATTTCTAAGCCGTAAATTCTTACTATACAAAAAATTATTGGAATGGAAAACTCTGAGCTAAAACGCCTAGATGCATTGGTGTACATTACGTTTTTTTTTTTTTAAATACATTACCAGGCTGCATCTCAATGTACCCCTTATTCATTGCGTTAAGTGTATAAGAAAAAAGGTTTTTAAGAAATCAACAAGATCAGCGCACGTTCATAGAGGCCAGAGCACAAAAGGTGCTAGGCACAGCTGAGTCGAGCAACATAACAGGTACTTGAAGGGAAATGTTGTGGACACCGCAGCCGCTCTAGGCCAAGATGCGAAAACGAACCAATAATCCACGCACAGGCACAATGCCGGCCCCATTGAATTGAAAGCGGGGGAGCTGAGCTGAGCTGGGCTGAGCTGATTCTAGGGAACGAGATGATGCTGTCGTCGTCATCATCATCATCGTCATCTTCATCATCGTGGTCGTCGTCGTCGTCGTCTTGGTCGTGCATGGCTCCAAGGGCGCACGGGCAATTCTTGCGAAATGGAATTATAAAAGAATGCCCTGAACGAACGCGTCTTTGGGACGAACAACAACGCAACGCAACTTTTAACGAGTTAAAAAATCAACCAGCTCTGTGTAGGAGCTGGGATGGAGCTGCTTAGCTGAACCGAACCAAAACCGCACACAGCAAAAGAGCCAAGAAATGAGTTCAAAATAAATAAAAATAATACATAAAAGCAGCAAAGAACAAAAGAGCATCGTCGTCTACGTCGACGACGATCGTGATGAGGGTGAGGGTGATGTCGACAACGGGCAAAACACAACAATCTATAGATGTAGTAGGTACTTGTGTAGTTCCAACGACCACAATGAGCCGGCAAATGAATGCGTAGAGGAGTACGGGAATAAAAAATAAAAAAGGAGCAGTCAGTCTAAAGAAAAATTAACCGAAATGGGAACGGCGACCGCAAACCCGCAGCAACAAGTGTATAAGTGGCGTAGCAAGCCAACACCAAGACGACCCCAGAGCTCAGATCATTGATCGCGGCAATCGTAGAATGAAGTGCGACCGCGTTGCAAACGCAGCAAGGAACGTGCGCGATCGATAGAACCCACAAAAAAAAAACCTAAAAAATAAAAAATAAAATACAAGAAGTATTGAGAACTGAAAGACTGGAACTGCGACGTGGACTGTGACTTGGACTGTGGAGCACGCAAAAAGATGCGATCGATGGGGCTTTATGGTGGCAATTGTATTTGGCCAGCGATGATCGCTACAACGGCGGCTCAATTGTTGTTGTGTGTCGGCATGTCTGGCTGGCTACGATCGTACCAGATCGTTGTTGTTTCGGTTTGTTTGGCTGCCCGTACATTTATGCAATTCATTGTTCGGCGGCGGCAGCGGCAGCAGCAGCAGCTCCCAGACCCCAGACCCAAGACATGATCATCTTCAACACCTTCGACAGGTTACAAAACAAAAGTGGCAACATTATTGAACAAGCTGTTTTTTTTTTTGTGGTTTTTTGTTTTTGTTTTTTGTTACTAGTTTTGCTCGGTATTATCGGTCAACGTATTTCCAATGCGTACTTGCAACACAAAGAGTTGCAAGTTGCAGCTTAGTGTAGTAATGCCTGGCAGTCGGTAGTTAATACTTGATGTATGTAATTCGTGTTGCGCCCGCATGCGAAGGAACTACATTCCATAGTTATGGCTACCTTGCGGCCAGTTATTTCATAATAAATGCCAGCCCCAATCTTTATGGGTTCATCAAAAGGTTGTATAAAAAAAAAAAAAACAAAAACCGAACCCCCAAACCCTGTAAGACCTGCTAGAATAGCAGCTGAATACGCATATTATCAAGCAAGCAGTTCAATGCACTACCTGCACCCATAGTGCACTGCGCGAGGGTTGCTTCAACTGGTGAGTTAGCTGGGAAGTAAAGTCAGAAGATGAAGCAGGATACAGGGCTAAGAATCTGAATCCTTGAAGTGTAGTCCATCAAAATGTATCAGAAAGGCGTCAAAAGACTAATGTAAGTAAGATAGCTCAAATTAGCTAAGATTAGGTTGGGGGAGTACATGAAAGGAACTTTCCAGACTAATTCCGCTTGGATAGTCACGGCTTGCTTTGATGTTCTTCAATTTATCCCACACAAGAGTTCCTCATATGACGCATTGCAGGCAGTCGTTATCCTGAATAAATCTTGTTCTGTTCTGTGTATTGGGGTCGTGCTTGGATGCCGCCTATGCCGCGAGCATAGTTTCGTTACTATTTTCTACTGCAGAGGATTCTTATATGTGAAAAGAATCAATGCCATTTGGTTGATAAATCTTGATTGACAACTTGGTCGATACTTGGGGGCTCGAAGCTGGCTCCCGTGTCTTCACTATACTCAGCAAGGGTCTCATATATGATAAAAGAATCACAGGCGTTTGAAGACCTCAAAGAATCTATAGATGCTATTCAGACTCTATTCTGAAAGCTCTGATAAGTCCATAGGAACGTTTGTTTGAGTAAGAAAACTCTAGGAATAAGAAGAGTACCTCACAATTTTTACCTCCTCCTTACAGAGTGTTTGACTAGACCAATTGTGATACTGCTATGAAAAATCGTTCTTTACTGTTTCCTGCCGAAGAGGTTTCTAATATGAGAAAAGAATCAAAGCCATTTGATGGCGCGCCTGAAATTTTGGACGAGGCTCTGTAAGTTGGAACCTAGCATCCCGATTCTTTGGACTAGGAACTAAGTCTGTTTTGAGACTGCTGCATATAGTGAACCTTTTTCACTCAACGAAGGTCTTAGGAAAGTGGCAGAAGGTTTACAGACTTTCGAATAACTAAAGTAATCTAGAGAGGTGGCTTGGACTCTATTCAGAAAGCTCTGATAAAGAACATTCGACTTGAGGAAACAAATAGCATAGGAAGGAGATAAAACTGCTGCACCATCATTAACTCTCGTTTATCAGATTCTTGAAAATTCTTGATAAAGGACATTATCTTGAGAAAGTTTTTTAAATAAAATATTTTAATATTTCTGGAAAAAAATGGAATAGATGTGGTCTACCATCATTAGCTCCTACTTAGAAAGCTTATTTAAAATTTTTATATCTGAAGTAATGATCTTTTCAATGACTATCTTTCAATATTCCCTGTTAAAAGAGGAATAGTTCTTTCCCATCTTTAGCTGCTACTTACCAGCTTCCTTGACATTTTTGTTGAGGAGCATTATCTTCATAAATCTTAAGAAAGCTCGTCGATTTGACGAATCTTTTTCATAGATCACTCAATCCTGAAATTATCTGTTTCCATCAAAAAGCAGATAATACCAAAATTCAAAGCTCAATGCCTAATTTTTTCTAAAAAAAAGGCTTACAACTAATTTACGAAAATCGTATTCTGAAAAATTAAGTCCTCTTTAGCTCGAATACGTAAGTTAATCGTACAAATTCTCAAATTCAACGCCTAAAGCCACACATAGCAGTTAATACTAAGATCAACTCTCGCATAATCCCAAATTAGCAGCAACAGCTCAACCTTGCCATAAGGAAGTAACAATTTTGCAAACTTTATTACGAATTTTCATTTGCACAAAAGGCTACAAAAAATTAATAAATTTATTGCCTTTTAATTAAAGGCAGCAAAAAATTTCGCCAACGATTATGTCGAAATACAGGTTTGGTTCCCTTAATTTTTGCCATTTAATACATTTGCTACAAGCAGCTTCCTGCTCTCGGTTCTCTATAAATGTGTTCAAACAATATGGTTGGTTGGTTGGTTGCCTTTGTGCTGCACATAATCCACTCTCGCATTGATGCCCCAGACACATATCAACATCAATTCGGCCAATTATGTTGACCATACTGAGCTTGCGGCTTGATTAAATCAAGTGCATTGCAGTTTCAGTTTCGATTTCAATGGCTGCGCTGCGTCGTCCAGTGTCCAGCTGCCCAGTTGGCTGCGCTTGATTAATGCTCGTGCCCAGCAGCCGCCCAGCCTTACTATTAATTTTATAACTTTTTGTGGCCCATCCAGAAAAGGCAATGTTTGTCGCCCCAGTGTCAGTCTGGCAGTGCTGCTCCCAGTCCCAGCTCAACAGGTTGCTCTTAATGAACGCCCGCGCAAAGCAACACTGGAGGAGCAACGCAGCCAAGTCGTCAACGATTTCAACGGCTTTGTCCTCTACGACGACGACGATGACTACGACGACTCCGACATATCCCGGTGCCAACGCAAATGGTTAGCAATTACTTTATGCGTTGCCATTCCGCCAACTGATTACAACTTGGCGGCTACACCTTGGCCAACGTGTGCGGTAGGTGAACCCGCTCTCTCGCTCCCCATGAATGCGTTCAATACTCATGCTACATATAATAAAATTCATTTGTTGGCTGCCCTTTTGTAAAGTTCTTAGCGAGATGATGAGTATTTGGGATTTGTTAAAGAGTTGGTAACGCCTCTAAGAATCAAAAAATGGTGGTGCGGCAGCGTGTAGCAGGTGTTCTGCTTTGAGAGCAGTCGACTTATTAATAAACCAATTCAATTTTCATTTTTCAAATTTTTGGATAAAAAATAAAATACACTTTTTAATTAAATAGAAAGAGTATGCAAGGTTTTAAATATTATAACCTTTCTGCCAGATTAAAAAAACATGAACTTTTAAGTTTCACAATTTCGATCTGAAGATCATTACCATTTTTAAATAGGAATTGGGTGTAGCTACTCTATTATATTAGTTATAAATATTTAAGACATTTATTGAAATTCAAATAAAAAAATAATTTTACAGAAAATAATATATTTCGTTTTTAAATGATATATATAATCGGTTATAATTTTAAAAGAGGAACCCATTTTTTTTTGATGTATTGACTCAGTACAGTTTATTATGTTTTAATTTGAAACTATCGCTAAATGCGAAAGCTACCTAGATAAGGGTTCAGTTTTCACTCTTCAAACTGTGTGACAGTTTAAGGAGAACTTAAAAAGATTGTTCGACAATCTAGATGTGATAACACATAATTTTTTTGCATAAGAATTTAGAAACTCTATGTAAACCAGAAAACTTAGAAAAAATTAGTTCATGGAATGTTTTCTAATTTTTCTTTTGAAATTGTGGTTTGTCAATTTCATATTTAAAATAATAAAATAAATATTTTTGATGAGGATTATTGAAGATTTTGTTACAAAAAACAATCTACTATTTAGGAATATATATTTAATAAAAAGATATCTGTTATAGTAGTTTAGATACTTTTTGGCGCTCGTCAAAATAAGAATATATATGTTTTCTTTGCAAAAGTTCTAGTTCGATTCGAGCTTCGCCATTGCCTGCAACAAGATGTTACCACACGAAAGGCTTCAGCATTCTTTTCGCTATCGATTCATACTACTTCCCTACAATCCCCAGAAAAGTAATTGTATTTAAAGGGTATCTAAATGTTGTCCCTTAAGACCCAGCCCTTTACTTTTTTTCTTGCTGCAAAAGGGTTTGGCTGGCTCACTTGACGTTGTTGGGTGCGTGGCTGCACAGAGATCCACAGCCAGTGCAGACCCAGCGGACCGATGGACCTTTGGACAGAACGCAACCCAAAACAGACAGACAGACTTAAGGACTGACGCACAGATCGACGTAGCAACCGATTCCGACTATTATCCAGCAATGTCTCGAGCGTGCCGTTGTGGCTAACCTTGAATTTCAGCATCAAGTAAAGAAAACGAGAATTTTTGCGCTTTTATTTTTAGTTTTACTTTTGTTGTTTTTTTGATTTTTTTTTTGCATTTATTTTCATTTTTATGTTAACTCCTCCGCTGTCACTTGACGGCAGCAAAACTGCGCCAAGAAACGGCAGCAAAACTTGTTACAACGCAGCAAAAAAATAAAAAAATGTTAAAAAAATTAAAAAAAAAAAAAAGAATATTAAAATACAAAAATTGTCTACAGCTGCCTGCACACGTACCCTCCCCCCCGTTTGGCACTACACCCCTGTTGATCTGTCTTTTGGGCTGACAAGCTGGCCGTGATTCATAGGCCTCAGCGGGGCAGCCAAAAAATGCGTTAAAAAACTTGGCTAAAATTTTGTTTTTTTGTCTTTTTTTATTTTTTGCAGGCGTGTTGATTAAACGCTGCAATGGACAGTGGGGACGGAACTCGGGACAGGGTGACACTTGAAATCGTTGTTGATATTATTAATAAACATAAATTGTTGTTTAAACAGTTGTTAAATAATCGTTTTTAGTAGGCATATTGACAGTATCAATTGGATAGGAATGAACGCTTTTTCAAGGATAGATATTACAGGAAGCAAAAAATATCGAATACACGTGGGGCTGTGGACGCATATGAGTCAGGGTGTAAGAGCAGGAAGTGAGCTGTGCTTATGTTTAGCGGATTAAGAGTAAATGGTGAGCAGTGGGTGCAGTAGGATTTGCATTTAAAGCGCTAAGTGGCTGATAGAGTTGGAGAATTGCGATAGATTTAAAAATAAGGAACTTGCCTTTTGAAAATGAAATTGAAGGTATTCAATATTAATCTTCATTGATGGAGTCGTATGCAGATATTCGAAAGGTCTTACGCTAAAGTTATTTTCTTATCTCGGTTGCATGCCCACAAAATACTGCTTGTATTCCATTTTAGATTTGCTGCAATAAGCCAATATATGAATGAAAAATTAATATCTGTATTATTTATTGTACCTCGGATTGTTTGAAATCTATTATGTATCGATTTCTATAAGAGATGACCCAGAATCATTTACAGCGTTCACACTTTGTCAAAAGTTTCATACGGGAAGCACAAGTTCCGTCAGTTATTCATAAAGTAGAACAAAAGTAAAACAAACAGCCTAAGCTCTATTTGCCTCCAACTATGTGGTAATTTTCGATTATCATATCTCTACCCTTCGGTAATGACTTTTTTCATTTCTACAAAAGACTCGAATCTTCAAGCCCCAAAAAAAAACGCTCTTAATCCATGTCATAGCCAGTAGCTTGAAGGAGCTCTGAAGTATTAAGCGCGTGGGATAAGGTCTTCCATTTTCCGATATAATTGCATACTTTCAGTCACATGCACCTAAGCATTCCCATATTGCACAATCAACTTGTTCTTTCTATTTAAAACAACATATGGTTCAAACGTTTAAGTTGTAGTCGATAACGTTCCCTATTAAGGGTTTCATCTTGTGTTTGTAGCTCATGTTGAAGTAGATCACACCGTTCTGGTACCTCCATTTTCAGTGATTGCATGACATTTCAATCGTAAATGCTTTGATTTTTATTCTTGGCATACTAGCACAGCAGCATATTCACTCACCATTTCCATTAGCAATCCGGAATAAGAATCCCTTCCCAATTTGGCTTTCAACAAGCAGTTCCAAAGCGCATCTTTCGGTTTCAATTCATACCGCATTCAATATTTTTACATCTGAAGATATTTTAATTGTTTTAAGCAAACGGAAATTCTTTGCAGATCATTAACAAGAGTTCAGTTGGCATTTGGCAAGGATCTTTGTCCAATAAAGACTTGATGTATTTTAAATTTATTGGTTTTGCCAACACTGAAATCGCCATTTTGGAAGCACCGAAACTACTCACTGCATGTCTAATCGATCGAAGCAGACTCATCAATTACTCCCAAAATCACTAAACAGGCGGAACTATTACTATACAAATTCAAAAAACAATTTCAGATAGATAAACCAGTTCTCATGTAGTAAAAAATAGAAAACGTAAATGGCAAACTTTCCAATAAGTTCGTTTAATGAAGAAATCTCAAGAACATAACAACAAATTTCTAATACGTGTCTTGAAAATAATAATAACTTTTTTTTGAAGAACAATTCCATCAAAGCAGTCACTGCGCAGAAATCCTTAAAAGACTGGAACAACTATACAGCAAAACCAGCTAGACGGCATTAGTTGTACAAAGTTCTTACAGCTAATAACTTAATTCCAGAAAGAACAGAAAATAGCAACAACAATAACAATAGCGCCTTAACGTCTGAAAATTAAACACTTTAAACATAATAATCATTAAGTTATTTATCTTTATTAATAAGGAGAAATTTGGCACGTACAAGAAGTCAACGATGACAACAAAGTGAACGACTCTGATGACTAGAAAGAAGACGACGTCGACGACGACGATGACGATGAAGATGACGGCAAAGAAAATGAAGATGATGATGATGTGGACAAAGCAAATGATGACGATGATGACCACTTGCAGAAACGGCCAAGAATAGGGGGAATGTCTAGAACTCGCACAATTTGAGCAACGTAAATGGACATATAAAATGTGTTGTTGTTGTTGTTGCTGTTAGGCAGGGGTCTTCCCAGCGAGGAGGTAATGCTTGATGATCACAACAATCAAGTTGTTGTCGTTGTTGTTTTTGGCATGCTCACGCCGCTGTGAGAATATGAAAGGCCCGAGTGGCAGCAACAACAAGTGGCGATAAAAATCAGCTAAAGTGCAACCAGCAGCATACAGTGGCCAGTCGGTCGGTCACTTGCATGCAACAAGTTGCACCAAAGCCGCTGAGAGAGAGAGGGAGAGACAGAGCGTAAGAGTGAGACTGAGTGAAGCTACTGCTGGGACACTTGATACGCCAATAAATCAAGCAATCTGCTTAATTAATGTGCATCTAAGAACATTTAGTTGCAATTTATTTTAATGCGATAATTTATTAATTTATTGACTTTTAATAAAGGCAGGCAGACGCACTGCATCTAGTAGCTGAGCTGTGCTGACTGCCTTGCCTTGGGTGTTGCCCATTTAAATGAGTTCGACTAGGAGTATACTCTGCCTGCCGCTCTCTCTCCCTCGCTCTCACTTTGTTTCTCCCACTGCCTACATGCTGAAGAGTGAAAAGATTTACGAGCTGACAGGCGTAAAAACTGTTAAAGTTTGTTGACAAAAGTGACCAGAGCGTTCCGACATTCAATTCCAGTTGCATCCTTCTGGCCGGCCTGCTTGGTTGGCGGCTTGCAGTCTTGCAACGTCCCCGTGTCTCTACACCTGTCTCAATGTAACGCTTGCTGGCATTGGCATTCCTTTGGACCACTGTGCGTATCTTAATTGACGTGCACATTTCGCTATCTGGGAGTAATGTGAAAATGTTGCTGCCATTGGCACAACTCTAGATGTGGTTTGTTCGCCGTACATTGCTCTACATGATTTACGGCTTGTTGTTGTTTCTGTTCTACTTGATTATACTCTATGGGGCATTAAATTGGCTATGGGGGAGTCTATTGATGAAGTGAGCTGGTATAGTGAGTTTTGTTTAGGCTTTTATGGGGATGTTTCAGGAAAGGATGTTGTTTAAAAGTTAAAATGGATAGCCTTAACTAGGCTGCTTAAGCTCCATGTCGCGAATCCGCGAAAGGCTTTCTGGTGTAGAGCAACTCTTACACAGCAGTTGTAGAATACATAATTTGACCGGAATAATACTCAATAACAATACCAAGAACATAAATCTCTTAAGATTACATTATACATATTTCACAGTGAACAACTGCTTTCAACAACTCCTTAGGCAGATCCACGAGCAATTTTTGAATTAATATCTGCTCTTCAACAACGTTGAATTGGACAAAAATTGTTGAATTGCAGATCCATATAAGGTATTTGGGAATCCATTCTGGGATTCTGATTATAAAATATTCGAACTTTTTCTACTATAGTCATGGTTCGAAAAGAAAATTCGCTAATATCAAAACCATTGGCGCAACCAGCAAAGCTTTTCAGATTCAGAACCCCTCTTCCCATTTTTCGAATTTCGAAGAGAATAATTTTTCAAAAATCAAATATATTAGTGGATAAGCTCTACTTAGGTCTAAACCTTCTCTTATCCTCTACACTAGAAATTAAATCTTTTATAACATTAATGAGTGGTAACGAAATCATTTCTCCTTTGCCTCACACATTGGACTGTATATTATGACCAACTCAAAACTAAAGCCTGCTTTCTAATAAGTAAATAGATTATTATAGCATTCACGAAGTGATTTCAAGCCCAGAACTAAACGCAATCCTACAACATTTAATTGATTAGCTTCCAAGAGCTGTTTTTGATACAGATATTCGATCTTCCAGTAATCCATTATAGAAGAGCTTTTGATGTCGAATCTTACTGCCCCATGCTTTGAAGCAGCAATATATCCGGTTATAAAACTCATGAGAGATTTTGACACCAGAACTTCTTCTCTTACAAACTCCGTTCTAAACTATACATAGGAAGAAGCAATTATTCCCACAACTACATAATCCGTTACCATTCACGAACTGTACAACCCTTCTCAACACCAAAGGTTGAACCGTACCTATTTCAAAGAAAAAATCAACAACAAATCCTTTAACGGTTCCATGATAGCTTATCGATTTTAAAACTTCTCTTTCGCAAAAATTGGGAACTCTTTACTGTGGTAAACCTCCCAAAATCAAAAACTCCTCCTAAAGAGCAGCTCAAAGTCGTCACAACCCACTGCCCTCGCTACCGATTCCGCATTAGTGTTGGTGGCTACTAATTTCTTAACACAATTTTAATGTTATCATTAAAGAGTTGGCATCACCTGGACAGCTGTACGTCAGTCAAGTGATTCGTTTACTTATGGTCATCATGTTGTTTTGGTCCATTTATGGGTGAAAGGTGTTTAGTTGTGTACAAATCGAGTTGCGTCATGTTTGATGTGCTTACTCATTTGATTTATGTTGCCTTTTCAGGATATGTTTAGAGCTGCCAGTGTTGATTAATGCGCTGCCACTGCTTGATTCGTATATTAATATTTATGAAGCAACTGAAAAGTACTAAACTTTCTATTGCCTGCAGCTCTGTATTTTTTGCGAAGATGTGTAAGTGTGTACCCTTTTTTGCTGGTCAGTCTTTTTGGGGCCACCCAACACTGTGCAACACTGCGCAACACTGTAGTGTTGAACATGTAAACAAGTGTAGTTGGTAGTTATAGTACCTGTTGAACCAGACGTTGACAAGCTGGAGACGACAACGACAACGACGAAGATGACGTTGTCTTCGACGACCCACTGCCAGTTGTAATATATGGCACATGTAACAATCGCATTTGTAGCTAAGTCTGGTAGTAGATCTGCGTCGACCAGTGTTGGTTAGCTTGGTATGCGTGTTTGTAATTTCTCTGTAATAAGCAAAGGTGTCAACGCGCATACGCGCACGACTGTCAGCACATTAATTTCATTTGCATTTCCGCTCAGCTCTGGTTTCGCATTTCAGCTGCTTCAGAGTTTTGCAGTTAGCTGGAAAAACTAGTGCAATTTTCCAACACACACACTTCAACGGTAACTGCAACTAATAACAAGTGTGTGAGGCAGTGCCTTAGAGGGGGTTTCGCGCTGACAGTGAAATAGTTAAATGTGTATCACACTTCATAGATTTTTTTCATCCAACTGAAGATGTTATACATCTACTTACTTTTCAGCGTTTGCTGTTAATGTTTCCGTTGCCAAGCTGATCATCTTACCAATAATATCCTAAACTAGTATTTTCATATTGTTTGTTTGAGCTCCTTGTAGCTGGCAGCAAAAGAATCAAGGTTAATGAATATTCGTGATGCGCAACTTTGTAAACAACATAAGGAGGCGTGGTGGACAGGTTTTCTTTTTCAATTATCGATAGCCTTGACCTCAGGGTGCCGCGTACGCATATCCATGCATTTGGCAAGCGATCGGTTTGGTTGAGCTTTATTTCTTTTTGCTTTTCTTTGTTTGATTATGGCAACGCCAACTAAATGTGCAAAAAACTCATCAGTTGCATACATTTCTTTCATATAAATAATCGACAAAAACCAGGTCTATTAAGTCTATCTCAAAGGGCTTTGGCGCACCATTAATACAAAACTAGAGTCGTTAAGCTCTTGCATTCAATCATTTAAACCAAATTTACACTTGAACGTTAAAACACTCTCATTTTTGCCTAATTTAGTTCTAACGGATTTCATAATGTATGCAACGTTATTTCATCACGGATGCACAATCCCTTCAAGTTTAGAATCAATGATTACTTTGTTATGCAGACACTGACCATTATACGCACCAATCCTTGTGTTCCCTCTGTGGACGTCACTGTTCTTAGGCCTACTCGCATTTGGCGACGGCTCGTGCCTAGTCTGGTTGAGGCTGTGCCTATCCAGACTTGGCCTGGCCCACTGCCTCATGAATCACACACGCATACACAGACAACAAACTCACACAGATACACACGCACACACATACAGCGACACATAGATACACGCACGGCATTGCTCTTTTGATTATTTACATAGTTTTGCTATTACTACAAATTTTTATATGCTGCTTAGATTGCAGTCTATATTAAAGTTGTTGTTGGTTGCAGTTGTTATTGTTGCTCTTGTTGTTGTTGGTTGCAGTTGTTGTTGTTGTTGTCATTGTTGTAGTTATACAGTTGTTATAGCTGTTGGCGTTGCACGCAGTCGTCCTGCTTTGTTGCCGTAACCTAGGCTTTTGCCTGGGTCTTTCTTACCAGTTGTTTTTGCCACAACGTCTCGCAGTCTTCGACGACGTTGTCGTCGTCATCTGTCGCTTTTGGGCCGGCTGCTTAATTGTGGCTTAAAGTGGTAATAAACAAGCAGCAGCCAGCCAGAATATTAATAGCCCATGTTATTGATGGCAATTGCTCGTTGATTTTGGCGTAATTAAGTCGTATCCAAATGCCACACACTCTATGGGTGTGTGTGTGTGTGTGACTGAGTGTGTGAATGCTCTCTAATTTTGTTGCTGTGAGTTGTACATATGTTATTGACTTTTTATTATTTTAAGAATAATCACTGAAGGTAGTTCCAAGCCTTTATATAATAATATCATCAATTCAGCAGCAGCAGTCTCTATTTAAGAAAGGGGGGCCAGTAGATTCGTAGATACTGACGATCTACGACACCATCCACTCTTCTTCAATCTGCAGTCTTCAATTAAACTAAAAAAAAACCTATCAACAAAATAAGTTTTAAACTGTAGGAAAGGGCAGAAAAAAAGAATTTCTATTGTACCAAAGAATCATGCAAAAAGCCAGCTTAAAATGGAAACATTTCTTACTTTAGTGCGTATGCCAAGCTGACTTTACTGCAATATTCTCAAAGTCCTGAGGTATCATAATTTAGATCTTCTTACATATACCCCATATATTAACCATGCACCTAAGAGGACCACCAAGCCAGCGCCAACTTTTACAAAATTTTCTCCAGCTTCGTGTACTTTTTTTTTCCAACAACCATTTGACATTTGATCGGCATTTGGTGGTAGGCGCTGACATCAAAAGAAACCCATCAAATGCCCATCAAAGCCCATGAAGATTTCTCCAGCGCTAAGTACAGCCACAACTTATGTATATATATGGCTGAAACTCACTTAACCGAGTCAACTATACCTCTAAATGGCCAATGGCTAGCTCTTTCTCTCTAAATCTATTGCGCTTATCAGTAGCTGCAAAGAGCAGAGACAGCCACAGCAGCAGCAACCCATAAGCCCATAAGGAGCAAGGCTTACAAATTAGCGCGCCACAAAAACGCTGTCCAAATGGCCAAATGCAGCAACAACAACAATAATACAGTCAAATGACATTTACAACAACAAAAACAATAATAAACTACTGTTGACATTTGTTGTAGTTGTTGCCAAGTTGTTGCAACTCCTACAACAATACAATGGAACACTTGTGCCGTCTCCTGGTCAGCCACAGAGTGAAAGAGAGAGCGACAGAGATGACTGTGTCTATAATGGACAGAGGCAGTTGAGGAATAATATTTCAGGGGGATGTAAAAAATGTTACGGATTGATATTTTTAGAGAGGATTGGAGACGAGAGCTTAGCCTACAAAAGAATCTCATGCAACGAAGTCACTAACTGTGAAGTGCCCTGCACAGTTTGATATTCTCTAGCAGTTGGAAGTGAGAGGGGCAAGTCTAATGACTAAAACAGCAATGATATCGGCCATAGAATTTGAGATCCGCTACCTATCCTCCGAGTTGTCAAAATTGCAAAGATAGCCTTATCAATCACGTTCGGAAACCCCATCTTATCAGCTAGCAGTCTTTAGTCATTTAAGACACCTTAAGACCCACACTGCTCCCCATTGCCGCCAACCCTGCCAGCGCTGACAACATGACTGCGTGGGGGTGATGCTGATGGTTGCCGAATCGTACCAGCTTGTGGCGGCCGGCAGCTGGACTAGGCTCACTTTATGTACTTTATGGCCACGCATGGAGCATGGCACCAGGTAGTTTCCATAACTCTAGTGCAGCACTTACTCTCTTTTTCACTCTCGCACTCTCTTACCCCCTCTGCAGCTGCTCTTGCCAGTCTGTCACCACAAAACGTATGTATTCATTTCCAAAGGGAATAACTTATGTACGCTCTGGGCACAATAAATTCTTTGCCTGGAAATGTCAATTAGGCGAGATTTTTGTAGCCACTGACCAACTGGCCAAGAGTTTGGGCACTATACTCTAACAGCTTGGATTTGGAGAGCGTGAAAAATCTAATTGGCTTGGATTTGGTTTTGCGCTTGTTTTACTTTTTTTGTTTCTTTTGTTTGGCCCATGTTTTTGTAGTCTGCTTGGAATTGATTTGTATGAGGCCGGGGCGCAGTAGCCAGACCATTTGAATTTACACTTGCCGGGATGCAGCAGGAGCTGCCACTTAGCTGTGAAATGATGACATAAAAGAACATATGCGCTGACACATCAATGGGACACTTGGCTGGCCAATGGCCCAAACAGTTGTGGCTGGAGTGCGCCAACTTGACGACGACTAATAGGCAACAAGCGTAAAGGTTGACGCTTGGTTTGTGGGCAAGGGCGATGATGGTAGTGCAGGCAGCAGCTATTGACAGCTTCGGGTCTTACGCATTGGAGGAGCCGTTGGCAAGTGGCAAGTGTAAGTTGGCCAAGTGCGTCTGCGTCGTTGCTGCTTATGGTGACTGTGGCGATGCTTGGTGCACAATGTATACTGCGCGTCGTTGTTGCAAAAATCGCAAAAAATCAAAAATAATTGCCAACACCGTGCCACGGCTGCAGCCAGAAGATGCGTATGGTGTGATTATATCGAATTTTTGATACGTTGACCAAAGGGCTCATGCCCAGACGCAGGCGAAGACGACAACAGCGCTGATGCTGTAGCTGACCAAGACAACTAGCAGGAGCACGTTGTGGCAGACGATGGCGGCGACATTGACAGGTCAATATTGATGGAAACAAGATTTATATGACAACGTTGGCTATATTTTCAAATTTAATGAGCAGGAAGCCCAAACGCGCCGGTCAAGTGGTGGCCAGAAGTGTCGAGTAACTGGCTTAAATGATGTGATAATAAGACGCACATACATAACCGCAAAAAGATGATGAGTATGAATCCAAGTGGGCATTTTTGTTTGGTATTATTATTATTTATTTTTTTTCTTTTGGAATTAATATGGTTGATGGATGTTGCGTAGGTTTGAAAGCTCAGTTAAAATCGATTTGAGGAATTTCATATTGCGTGTTATGAGCTGAGAATCTGGGCGCAAATTATGGCAAATAATTGCTTAATGGGGTTAATGGGATGTGGCTGATGAGGCCTAGATTGTATGCCAGTTGTGCAGTCACATTGAAATGGAATTTTTAAGGTGTAATAAGTAAGCAGGCAGATGATTTAAAGATGTCATTAGTTTTAAAGATGTGAAGGGCTCTTCAGTCACTGTAATGTGTTTCAATTAAAAAAGTTTTGGGTATGTTAGCCTGATTTTTGTTGAATTTGTAAAAAGACGCAGAAGATTATGGCTGAGAGTAATTGGAGAATAATTGAAAAAATGCTTATCAAAAAAATACGCAGAAACTTAGCTGCATACAGATACTACTGATACTAAGATGCATTTATATTTAAATATATATATATATGATATACTATATTATAATAATCTACAGATACTACGGATACAGACTAGTACAGATATAGATACAACAGATACATATACTAAGGATATAGATACAGGTAGTACAGATTCAGATACAGATACTACAGTTACAGATACTATAGATAAAGATACATACTACAGGTACAGACACTACAGATACAAATACCACAGACACAGACACTACAGATACAGATACTTTAAATTCAGACACTACAAATACAGATACTACAGACATAGCTACTACACATACCACAGATACAGATACTACAGATACAGATACTACAGATGCAGATACTACAGATACAGATACTACAAACATAGATACTAAAGATACAAATACTACAGATACAGATACTTTAGATACAGATACATACTACAGGTACAAATACTACAGATACAGAAATTACAGATCCAGATACTACAGATACATATTCTACAGATACAGATAGAACAGACACAGATACTACAGATTCAGATACTATAGATACAGATACTCCTGATACAGATACTATAGATACAGATGCTACTGATACAAGTTCTACAGATACAAATAGAACAGATTCAGATACTATAGATACAGATACTATGAATACAGATACCACAGATACCACAGATACTACAGATACTATAGATACTACAGATACTACAGATACTACAGATACGACAGATACTACAAATCTAGAGATACCAAACCACAAAGACTTAATTTTAAAGCGATACAACAATTGAAAACAAAGAGCCATAAAACAAGATTAATTAAGAATTTTTTAATAAAGAATAAATTTTAATAAATTCGATTTTGCAACACTGCAACAGAGTCGCCACATCGGCCAAATGGCAATACCATCAGCTAAACGAATATGAATAACTTTAATCATATGCATTGCTAACTCGATTTCTACCCACTGACCACAACTTTCCAATTCTGCCGTTGGAAACAAGATCTCAACATTGTTGCAAGATCTTGCACACATCCTTGACCTTTTGGGTTGTGCGCATGGTATGCGCCAACATTTTGACAAGAGCAGACAGGCGTGAACAGACGGATCCAACAGACGGACCAAAGACAGACAATGTGAGACACCTTCGGCTACACCCACAACAAATGCATTCAAAAGTCGACATCGACATTCCTGGCAGCTTTTGAAATCAACCATTATCGCTGCACGTCATCACTGCACCATAGTGTTACCGCCCGTCGTCACTTGTCTGATATATCACCTGTGCCAACAACAACAACCACCACAATCACAGCAACCACAGTGACAACCACAGCATGGCATAATGCGCAGGAACAAGACAATCGCGCGCTATATGCGTATAAAATTGGAACAATGCACAGTTGGCCCGAACTATTGCAGGCTGTAGTTATGGAGAGGACTATGGGCTACTCCACGTTGCCTGGCGTCAGAGCGAATCAAATGCATTAATCCAATTTACGCATGGCATGAGGCAGACTATAACTACAAGTCTCTCAGCTTTAGCTGCAAACACTTGCCACAGAAGGCTCAACTCACTTGTGGCTCACCCCACCAGCGTTAAGGTTGTCAGCTGAGCTGTCTGTAGACGCGCGTCCCCACGCGGAAATATGTAAAATACGCTTACTATGTTGTGGGCCCGCCAGATTTCTGTGTAAATTTGCAGATTTTTCAAAAGTTGGCAGTACAATTTAAGAGCAACGCAATCAGCGCCACAATCTGCGAGCGCCTTGCTGTTCCGTGGCTTTTCACTTAGCTACACATTGACAATGAGACGTTATAGTTGCTCAACGCCGCCATCCCTCCTATGGCCACCATAGGCATAAAAACCGTGTATAAATACCTTGAACTGCGGCACAGTGGGTCAAGTGGCAAAGTTGAAGGGTGAAAATTTTGGAAAACTGCCCATTCGTTGCTAGAAATAAAGAGAAACTTGAATGGACAATTAGAATCATTATTAGAATTATAGTTATTATTATTAATAGATATATTATTAATATTCTTAAAAATAGTTTTTATGGGGAACTCGTTCACTAGGGAAAAAGATATACAATGTTCAATGAATTAGCTAATGCATATTGAAATTACAGATTTTTTCTACTTGCGTTTCGTTTTCTGTCCACTGTCCTTAGCTCGTTGCAAGTGCAACAACAGCAGCAGCGGCATCAGCAACGGAGTGGCAACATCTGTCTGTGATTGTGTTTGCCGCTTCACAGTACTGTGACAATTTTATTTATTTACAATTGTGACCGTCTATATAAATTGAGGCCGAGTTGAGGCGACTTTTGTGACTAATACGCGCACAGTGGGCCTCTCTTTCCAAAAAAGGAACAACAAAAAATCACAAAAAAAAGACTGCCCACTCCAATATGGTGCCATGGCCATGTGACTCTGTCAACATAGTTTGCAATTAATTTGTAACCGATTATCATCTTCAGGTGCCAAATAAACTTTTCATACTTGCAAAGAGAAAAGTGCTGTAGCACAGAAATTGAAATTGAGGATCTGCTCAGTTGCACTGCAGCCAGATCAAGCCACCATCAACAACAACAACAGCAACAAGCAAGACAACAACAGGAGTAGGATCTGGAACTGGGGATGTGTTGGATGTGAACGACATTGCAGCGGCGTGTTGAGTTTCGTATCGGTTTGCCTTCAGTTTGTTCGGGCTGCTTTATTGGCGACACTGACACATAAACCAGCTACAAGTTGCTGCCACAGACGCTGGCAAACTGTTGCCTCTTTGCACGCTGCCACACCAACGCGCTAAAAAGTCAAATCCCGGCAACAACTTTACTTTTCATTTTAGAACAACTCTGGCAGTGGTTGCTACGAGTAAAGTCCATGGACTGACTCCAACGACCGACTGTTGAGTCGGGAGTATACATTTGTCTGTGGCAGGTTGGTCCGTTGGCAATGGCGAATGCCGCCAACACTTGACGGATTTAATTATTTCGATGCCAGGCGTTTGGGCACAACCCCGGTAACCCCTTTTACGCCAGCGGACACGGCCTGTTGTATTAACCCATTGGTTGCGTGTTATGCCGACTTGGCTTATTGCCGGCATTCCAAGCATCATGTCCAATCGTAATGAGAAAATATGGCGTTTGTGATACAATAAAGTTTACTTCGCACTTATGTTACCAATCTTTGCATGTGCAGAGCACTCCATCCCGCCACAATCCAATGTAACCATGTGCGTGTGTTTGTGATGTACTTGTTGTGCTGCAATGCAATTTGAGCGTATCTCTAGCTGGTGGCTTTTACTCTTCATTTGTGTGCCGGCTGCAACATGTGGCATGTGCCTAAATTATGCTGACAACTGTCTCGGTGAGGCAGTTGGCTTCTCACTCATTATGGCCACCGTTACATACTTTGATATTTATATATAAAAAGCTTTACATATATATTTATATATAGATATATATATAAATGTGCCTAGACAAGTATGATAGTATGTCATGTAGTAGGAGGCATGTTGCATGCAAAGGATGCAACATTTATTGAATGTCGTTGCCAGACAACAATGGCAATAACTTTGTCAGTCGCACTGCATTTTTCTGGAGCACGCCATGCAAATGGGTTGGCACAGCTATCAGAATAACTGCAGAGGAGCAAGTGCAGGATAATAGGTTGAACGTGACACGAGGGAGCTGGTTTGTAATTGTCTTGGGAAGTTATGTTTCAAGCTTTAAGCAAGATTTGAGCTAAAATACAACTTTTATTATTATTGCTAGTTTTCTAAACTCTGGCAATATATATGGACTTGGAAGGATGTAAGTCACAGGACCGAGAAACAATGTATCCCGCATTATAACTTACATCGATGAACAATTGCTCAGTCGTTAGATTGCGTACAATGTATTCATGGTTCATGCCATCGATTCCATCAAATAACTTGAATATACTCCTGGCAAATACTCACACAAAAGGGTTATTAGAGCCTTAAGTTCACGATTGTAAAGGACATGGACGTATTAAACAAATATACTCGCTCAAAGATGTTAAACAAAAAAATTGAAAATTGTCGAAGATCTAAGCTATATAAGCACAGTTGTAGGGACGCTGAATCGCAGATCAGTTTAAAAAAAAACTGAAAAAAAACTTAGTTATCCTTAAAAATTTTACTTTTTAGTTCTTTTTTAGTTCTGTGGAGTCAAATCTGACGAAACCTAGGCAGCAAAAACATAATACTTTAAATCTTTTAATTGCATGTGTACAATACCAACCTACTTGAGCATGATTTCGCAACGAACAGCCTTACCCGTTTCGTGTATCTAATTTATGTAAAAAAAATATTTTGCCAAAATTTATACAAAATATATATATTTTAATAATCTATAATATGAATATTCAAGTGAAAACTTTATTTTATTGCCGACAAAATTTGAATAAACATCAAACTTCGCCCCGAACATATGCTATATTCTTTCTCTCGGAATTCGATTATTCCATTACTAATTAAATTATTTCCATCTCACGTCACTCTCCCATCGCTATCACTGCTCTGCCAAATCATATTGACATCTTTTGCATGTCCATATACGACTATTCACCGACATTGCTTGCCAAGTGCACATAAATGTCCGGTCAGGTGCATTGTTACCATTTGTAAATGACCACCGAATGGTAGCTCAACTGGGGCTCAATTGTAAGTTGTGGCCACCATATCGACCAGTGGCAGTCGTCCAGTCGTGTAGTATCCACTCATTAAAAATCATTTGCCGCATTGGTAGCTGTAAGATTGCGTGCGTGTTCATTTGCTAACTTGGTCAACTGATTCACTTTGGCATGTGTTTGGGCCATAAACTGGCGCAGCTTGGGTTCGGCCATTTTGTGTGCGCATTGTAAATTTTCATTTTTTACACAAATTAAAAGCAAAATATGCATAAATTCTAAAATCAAACGAGTTTTGCGAAACAACAAAAGTAAAAAAAATAAAAAACCTGTCAATGTTAATTTTGAAACGAACCCAATGGCGTACATTAAAAATTTCAAGTTAATTATGAACTGGCGGCGCACAAAAATTGAATATTATTTGGAGGTTTTTTGTTTTTTATATTATGTATTATATGATACTCTCTAGAGCGGGTGGAAGTATGCTGAATTCTTAGTGAATCTCAAGATTCTGTGCGCAATGTCGAAAATAATTTATATTAGTGCGTCTGTTTTTTTCTATCGTAAAATCTTTCAAAGCTTTAAAAAGTGAAGAATTGTTGACAAATGTAGCCCAGCTATTTGTTTAGAAACTTTTGAAATCTTCGTCTTTGCTTCCTGAAAATCTTTTGTCTATTCTTATTTTTTATAACTTCACTATTTTGTGTTTTTTTAGTTCCAAAATAGGTTTGTTTTCGATTTCAAGTTTAAAACTAAGCCCACCAAAAATTTGACCAAATTTTCCTACTATATGCGTATGCTTCTGGCAAAATACAATACTCTCGATATCTCGAGCTAAAAGTTGCTTGAATATTTTCATAATAACAATAATTGCAATAATAAGATAATTGGAAACTAATGAACTTTTTGCTAAAAATTAAATCTATTAATGTGAAAAAGTACGATCAATTAAATTAGTATTATTAACGGTTCAACATGGAAAATAATATCAGGGAATTGTGCCCTATCTTACGAGACATATGGTATAAATTATAATGCAGATAAAACTCGAATTTCCGCGTATCTTCAAAAGAAAGTTGTGATCTGGTATGGCTTTTTTTGTTTTGTAAACATTACCAATACCATCCTATGTTACACTAGGAAATTTTTCTGAGTTGTAGAGATGACACAATTCCAATTTACTCGAATCTTCAAAAGAACGTTGTGATTGGATTGGTTTTGTTAGGATAATGCGAAAAATTACAAGTATTACATCTCTTCAAAATGAAGAGTATGGAGATATCTAAGAGCTATAGTTTATAACTGAATCCTAAATTAGCAAATGAAGATTTAACTAGGTAAAATCCTAAATTCCGATCATAAAGGTATTTCTTCCAAAAATGTAAATAAGTTATTTAACTGAAAGAATTCTAAATCCTTAAATCCCACATGGATCCGCCATTTCCATAAACCTATTATTACAGATTTTTCCACAAAAACACATATTCCTTCCTAAGTTTCGGCAGAGCATTCCTCAGTCGGGTACCCACTGAGCTGCTCTACATAATATAAATTTTTTCAATATTTTTTTCGGCACTCAAAAATATTGCGCCTAATGAGTATTTCGTGTTACCAACATTTGGGGCTCAATAAAAGGTTTGGCATGCAAATTTTTGTTTTTATTTTCAGAGAGTGGGGGCCACATAAAAAAATCCATAATGCGGCCAGAGGCTCAACTCATTTGGCTCATTTTAACATTTGCCATAAATTCTATAAGTTTATTTTATATTTTTTGAGAGTTCAATATTTGCATTAATTTTGACATTTAATGAACACATGCGCCATCCTGCGGACATATTCAGCTGTGACAAAGTCATCCAAAAAAACATATACTGTGCCATAAAGATGTCAACTGCCCAGCTGTAGATTTGCTTTCTAATTAAGTTTGGACTGATCATAGTAGTAGCTACAACAACACTTGTTCGACTGACAGTGCCCGCCTTTGTGTCAAATGGCAGCGAATCACAGGTGCTGCCAACCCGTTCGACTGCCATTATAAAGTGATCTTCGAACTAGTCGTGTTGCCAGCTTGATTTCAGGGCCACCATCACTTGTTAAATGGCGTCTAATTTGACTAAATTATGCAGCAGCGTATCGAGATCAACTTGTTTTCCAATCATCTCTGTCTAGCCACTACTGATGGGGTCTGTCATAAAATTTGTATAATTTTTACGGGTTTATAAAGTGACAGTCATGGCTTTGCGTTTAGTTTTCGTCCGATAAGCTATCGAAAATTGAAAATTAAGCATAGCATGTAACAATCACAAAATGGGGGTCTATTTGAGATTATGACCAGGGCTATCTTGTTGGCTTGATTTGCTCGGGCACATTTGTATTATAATTTGAGATCATTTCTTTGAAGGCCTCTTTTTTTGTTTGGTAGCATTTGAGTGTTTTTTAATGATGTTTCGTTAAATGCGTTACAAAATTTGGTGGCTTTAATTGGTTACACTTTGTCGGCGTAATTAGCAGGCAATTTATAGAAATTTATCTAGTTTTTGAACTTCTGTTGGGTTGCGTTTCATTGAGAAAGTAAAGGAATCCCAAATTGGCTATAAAAAAAAGCGAACGCCACATGAGATCTGCATATTATGTAGTTAATGGAAATTTTATTAAATGAGTTGGGGCTCTTCAAATTAAATCAAAGCTACTTAGGAAGTCGGCTCAAACTCAAGTGGTTTTGAATGAAACAAACTAGAAAAGTGTTTTTCAATTAATGTGAGGCAATAAATACTGTTTTATGGCAAGTTTGCTAGTGTGACCGTGATATGTCGAATTTTACGAGCACAAAAAGCATTAATTTTTTAGCAAAGAGTTCGAAATTATGAACATAAAAGTGTAAAACGCTTTGGTGTATTAAACTCGGTATGGCAGTATATGAAATACTTAATTAATATAAATACTTTGTGAGTTAGATATAAACCCTCTCAGCAATTAAGGTTTTAAAGTAAGAATTTATAAAGTTTAAGTTAAGTGTGCCATTGCCAAACTATATCTGGTTACATCCGAGCTCATAGGCTCTCGCCATGGTTTATTGAAAGTTGTCTCCATACCGAAATTTATAATTGGGCGAAGAATTTGTCATTCATTATTCGCTTACTCCACAGGCTGCTATTATTTTTGGAATGTAAGTTCCTTGATTATGAAAAAAGTATAGCCATCCGCTACAACATGGTAGCCTAGGCGGCATGCATCCTTGTTTGTAGACAGCATAAACTTTGTCTTACCCTCCTTAACAGCAAGACCCAGTTTCGCTGACTCCTTATCGATTGCAAAAAATGTAGCAATAATTTCTCGCTTACAACGCCAATGATGGTAATATCATCAACGTATGCAAGATACTGGAATCTTTTGTAAAAAATAATGCTGGTACGATGTACATCGGGCTTATGAAATAAATACCCCTTCCATCACGAAATTTAAGAGGTCGCACGTTAGAGGCTCTCCTGGTCTGAAACAGATCTGTAAGTGCCAATCAATGTCTTTTTGCAAACTCTAACTAACTTCGCAGAAATACCGAACACAGTTTCATAACATATATAAGGATAAATATATAACCAAAAATAATTTGCTTGAAACTCTTTGGTGTGGGACATCATGAGAGCCAAGGCGGACTGCATCTTTTTTTTGGACAGCATATAGCTTATCTTGCCCTCGCTAACAATAAGACCCGCCTTCGCTGACTCCTTTTCTATTGCGGAAAACGCATGAGTAATATCTTGCTTAAAACGTAAATGATGTCAATATAATCTGGAACTGGAAACTTAGGAATACCTAAGCCCGACTTATAAATAAGAATAAACAACCAACAATAATTTTCTTGTAACAATAAGATTCTTTTTGGTGTGGATTTCGGTCTGGTTTCTTCTCCATAGCCTACAATCGCCATCTTAAAAACGGAGATATTTGCTTTCGATATAATGGCAATACAATTGTAATTTCGCATTCTATATTATACAATTTCATTAACGTTTAAAATATTCATAAGCTGGCCTTTGTACAGTCGAGATATTTTATTTATTATGCCTTCCAAAATTTTCCTGTTATTAAAAATGACAATAAAAACATATATAAATTATTATTACATGATACAATTATAAAATCTTAGTTGTAAAGCAGTAAAAATTTATTTTCATTCAAATCAATATATAAATTATTTTCTATATAAGAAAACATATCATAAAATTTCTTACGATTTAATGCATTTCTTAATTATATTAAAATATTTTTTTATATTTTTTCAGTCACAATTTTAATAAAGATCTTCAATTCGTTCGAAACGTATAAGAAACCCATCAGAAAGTAAGGTAAGTTTTAATAAAGTATTTCGTGTGAAAGGATTCATTCTATTTTTCGAATCTCCACCCATTTCTATTTCTGCTTTTAAGACAGATTTCAAACGAGATAAAGCAAAGACTTTATTATTTATGCTATATTGCCAGATACGATCAAACTGCTTAAATTATTAATATAAAGAAAAATTCAGTTTTAAAATTAATTCTTATACCTTATATCAAAGCCTAGAACAAAACAGTCCATTAGGTTTCACTGACACCACAAGCAGCTTAGCCATCTTCCACTCATTACATTAAGATGCATACAGCTTGTGGCAGTTGGAGGAAACAAAACTTCTTTGTCCCCTGTTTGGATGTCAGTGCTTCCTGCCAGTTTAATTGAAACGCCCACGCCATAACTCGAAAGGTAGTTACCTGTCTGCCATTGCGTGTTTCAATGTTTGCCATTTACACCCACCCGCTTTCAAATCAAATGGAGAGTTCGAAACACACACAAAAAAAAAAAAAAAACCAATGGAAAGAAAGCAACTGGGATAATATTATTTCTGTCTAGTCGCTGTCTCTGTCTCATTGTCTGTTCTAGGCGAACAACCACTAAATTTTACGTAAAAATTATTGTTATTACACAAGAATCGTTTATTATTAATTTTAATGTATGGGCAGCAGACGCGGCGTAACTTGGTGGAGTGTTTGTTGCTTGGAAGGGGTGCTGGGGAAGGGGGGTTGCAGTGCGGCGGGGGCGGCGCTTTTGCGTGTTGCGTGACGTTAAGATTGCCACCAAATGGCGCATGGAAATGCAGGCAAAACAATACAAAAACAAATACGTGGAAGCAACGTGTGCGACGTGCTGCGCTAAATGCAGCCCAAATAAGCCAAATCCGATGCGTCACGTGACTCACGCTCACACCTACAGCTAAGAAGACGTGGGTGCAGTGGCTTAGAGGGGGGTTGCTGTTGACGGTTGATTTTTGAATTTGTAAGTTAGTAAGGAAGTAAAAGATTTTGTTTCTGAAGGAAATAATTATAATGTAATAATATAATTTTGGGATAACTTGGGATTACTTTTGAAAATAACTTTTTCTTGTACAACCTTCTGAGTGCCCTCTTTTGTAAACCCCAAAATACTCCAGTAATATTGAAATAATAAATTGAACTCAAATGTTTTATTACTTTTTTAAGATTCATTGTTTTATGTTAAAAATTTTAGTGATAGTCTCAGCCTAGCGTTTTTATAGAGAATAAAGCAAATATTTTTTAAAATTACAAATGTTATACATTTCAGATAATTTTTATATAAAAAATAATGCATGGTAAAATGTTTCAAAAATTTCAGTTTTTTAAGATAAACATTTTATAAGATATATTCTAGACTTTTAACTAATCGCAACTATTTTAACATCCATGCTTCAACATTTAAAGAAACGCGTTGTATTCTCAGTTCAATTAAGCAGAAAACTTCATTCTCATTAGTAGGCCTAGAATTCACAATTTGTAAAAACAAAATTGTCTACTTAATTTTCGTCGGAAAACTCAAAAAATTATTGCATTTTCTGCTTTATGTTGGGAAGGATTTTTTTGGAATGCTCATTTTAAACTTGATTATTGGATACAATAAAATGCGCATTTCAAATAATAAACATTTTTGCCGTTAAATATGCGGGTTTTAGTTCTCTAAAAGAAAAAAGGTAAAACATTGCCGATGTGTTTATGAAATTTCCATTCTCTAACAATTTAGAAAAACTACGTTACGTTTTCACCAAAACGAGTCTTGCCTTGGTTATCAACGCTCCACAGGAGATATCTCTATTAGTATATGAAATAGCTCTTCGGAGAGAACGTATATTTGCTAGCTATACCAGTGCTAGGCAAATGCATCGGGGCTGCTACGTCGAAACTAACTACCGAACTTCGGTTTAATTGGCGATTACTTGGCAACCGACGTCCATAGTGTCATAGGGTTTACTTTAAAATGGAGAAGAGAAGGCTAGCTGGGAAGCAAGGGGGTGTCTCCATTCACAGATCTAAAAGCGAATAGAAAACTATAATGTAAGCAATATTTTAGGATAAAACGAATGCATCTATAGTTACTCTACAGTAAGTTTTTGAACAATTTTTTCGGTCTTAAGCAAAAAATAACGCATAAGGCATAGAAAAATTCTACTTTGTGGTCAAAAATTTTACTGCATTTCTTGACAACAACAGACCTGAAAAATTCCTTCAAATGGTATTGCGCTGTGCGGCTGATATGGAGGAGATAAACGTAGATGGCGCCAGTTAAAATTTATTTTGCAGAGTGAAATTTGTAGATTATAATCCGCTGATAACTTACTAAAAATAAAAATAATATAATCTAAGTAAGAAATATGAGTTCTGATTAAATTAATGTGCGGCTACCCATGTCTAGCTTTCTCAAGTATCGCATTAGAGATTATATTATCTATGTTCTCATAGAAATTCGGAGAAGTCCTTGCTGGTCCCTGTTCCGCAAGCCACTGCCCCAATAGGAAGCCGCTGGTTTGTTGTTTTTATGGCTTTGGCTTAATATGTTGGCCAAAGGATGTGTCTGATGCCAAACATAGGCGCAGTCAGTACGAACTCGGCGTAGGGTAGGCTGGCAGGCGGCAAGCGCGTGCAACTTCAACGTGTGGCATGGTTGTTGCCCGTGAATTTTAACGCTTAATTGAAACGCAGCAACAAAACTTTTCACCTTCTGACGCGCTCGAGTCTCATTAATTATAATATTTTTTCTTTTGAGTGGGTTGTTGCTAACAGGTCGGTCAGCTGCAACAAAGGGTTGCAAGCTGGCTGGCTGGCTGGGGTGTGGCAAGTAGACTTCTAAGCCCTAAACGGCAATGACAGCTATAAAAAAGGACTAAAATAAAATGCAAAACTGAAACTAGAACTAAAATGCATAAAAATGTAATTTCAAATTGGAAATTGCTTTGGGTTTTAGTTTTTATTGTAAGAATACTTCGGGTTGGCTGCAATTGCAGCAGCACTCACGAGGGTAGCGCTTATGGCGAGGGTGCAGAGTAGACGCACAGCCTTACCTACGATAGATGCGCAAAAGTACTTAATCATGCTGCACGCTAAATTAATCAAGTGGCTTGTATTAGAGCAAGTTTTTGGAGTTGCAGGATGGCGTTGGGTTTTTTTTTTAATTTGTGCAGCTCATGGAATATTCAAGCAGCATATGGCATGCGGCAGGCGGGCAGGATGGCAGGCAGGCAGGCAAGTCCTTGCTTGTCATGCAATACTTTTAAATGGGAAAATTAGGCAAAAACAAGTTGGAAAGTAGAAAATTAAAAATTTCTTACCTTAGCAATGCACAACATGACCATATGACACCCAGCGCGGAGCACTTTGTAGCTGAATATGATTAATGGCGTTCATCTGTTGGATTAGCTCGGGTTTTTGTTTTTTTTGGTTTTATTTACCATTTCTTTGTCTAATAGGCGTAAGACTATAAAAAAAGAAATTTCCTCGTTCGTAATTTCGTTCTGGTTGGCCTTTTTGGGGGCAACAGCAACAGGTTCATCAGCCTTTTGGCCAGCCAACAGCTGCAACAACACACAGACACTCGCACACACACACACACGCACACACATGTGCACCCTGCCACTTGGAATTTTAAATCATGGCGACAATTTTCACAAATTCCTTGCCACAAACAACAAATAAACAATCAAACTGCAACACTTACAGCAACAGCAACAACAACAAACAAATTGCAAACCAATGAGGAGGAGTATTTACCAAGTGGTTACATGGGCTCAGCGCTGTCCAGGCACAATTGTCGCACAAGAATTTCAGCTATCTTAAGTACGCCTACAAGAACATGTAAATAGACTTTCGGTATCGAAACAGGAACATGGTATGCAATTTGCTCGTTTGACACTTGAAATATGTGGCAACAATGGCGGCAGCAGGCTGGACTTTGTTGCTGTAGTTGGAGCTGAAGCTGGAGCTGGAGCTGCTGTGGCAAGCCAACTCGAAATGCATTTCCAATACTTAATGCATAGGCAAATGTCAGAGCACGTCGTGGACACAGACGTCGGCGACAATGACAAGCAAGACTTACGACGACAAGTGGCAAAAGCTGCCCAACTACTGCCGCGACGACTGGATTGCTACTCCTAAGCAGAGATTGTCAGATGCTCTGCGGTAAGTTATATGGATTTTGTAGCAGTAGATGAAGCCGCAAGATTTTGCTAACTCTTTTTCAAAAACACAAAAAAAGACTGGCAGTTAAATAGTTTCGGTTTGCAGGGAATTGCACTTTTCGATGATGAATTTTCCTACACTTTCTTTTATAAAAAACAAACCTGTTTCTTGGTATCCCCTAAAATATTATTCTTATTCGCAAAAACCGCAAAGAAGAAGGCACTTCTATCAAGGTCACTGGCGGAGTGCAGCGTGGGGTGGTCAGCAAGATAATTAATTTTTAAATTGGGATTGTTAGAGAAACACGATGCTGAACTATCTAGCTGTCCCTTCATACTCGGTTTGATCAACTACATGAACTCTGGTCCTGTGCTTCTCTTGGTCTGACAGGGTTTAAATGTAATCAATATCGACCGTAGAATTTTGCGCGACACCAGCCTTGCCGATTCATTTTACGTCACAAATATTTTTTTTGGTGACAATACTGAATTTTTTTCCTAAATAACAGATCTGTGCTTTTTAGACAATGACTAGTTTTTAAATGGCACTTCATGGTTGAAATTAAAATGGTTATATCTGCTTTCAGTTTGGCCGAAACATTATTCTTGGTTCTGATGCTATTAAGTTCGCCAAAAAAGAGATTGCTTTCTGGTTTAATAGGAAGCAACTTGTAGACAACTCGTAGGCTTAACTTGCGACTGCATCTAGAACTAGAATCTGGTATTTTGTGATTTGTGGTCTGAACAAAGATTCCTATAAAGAAATGGAAATCCAGAAAATTATTATTTCTTTTTAAGTTTTAAACTGCTATCTGTCATGACTGCTCTGTGTTTCGAAAATATTTTCTCTATTAATGTGATCGTTATTGTAAACTTATACACTATCTTGCTGGCTCAAGAAAATGAAACTACACCGCAAGATGCTGCTCCAAAGATGAGCAAAACTCATCGCGTGATCTGAAAAAAGACAAGTATGCGCTGCTAGCTATAGTAGAATTGTTTGCTTTTGCTACATTATTCACTACTTAATACTTTTATATATTTACAATTTGTAATAAATTCTTTGCAAAATGTGGTAAAGAAGAGATTGTAATTCAATTGCACAAATCTACAGATAGATTGTGGCAAAAAAATACAAATATCATTGACTAAGAACTACGCAAAGATGCTCAAACTGCATAATATTATGCTATCTAGGGCAAATATTATAAACAAAACTCAAATAAAAAACTGAAAATACGTTGCCTAACTTCAAATTAGACGAAGTTAGTGTTTATTTCAAAGACTGACATTGTAAATTTTCTCAAGTGGTAGTTGTCTGCCGAAATTAACGCTTCTGAAAGATAAAGATTAGAGATTTTAACGACTTTAGAATTTTGAAGTGCTTTCAAAATGATATTAAATTTTAAAAAGTATTTCTTAAGCGTAAAAATATTTGCCCTATTGAGGTGATCATTAATGTAAACAAATAAATCGCTTCAATTTAAATCAGACCCTAATAGTTTTCTTTTGAAATACTTGCCTTTTAAAGTCTCTCAAGAGTTAGTTGTCTTTCGATTGCCGCTGCTTAAAAATACAAATTGCCCTAAAAAATAATATTATATTTTAAAAAGAATTTTTTCGCCCTGATACGAATATAGATTCTTACAAATATGTAATACAAATATAGATAGTGCCATAGATCATCACCATCAGTTGTTAAAATAGCTTTGGTCCACCTACTATCTTTACTCCCATCTCTCGCTGCCTCCAACTAGTTACTTGATGATCTGTTTCCATCTTTCCTGACATTCTGCATGCAGTTCAAGCGCCATCTTTGTCGGTAGTTCTATTTTGTTTTAAAAATATATTCAATAAGTACAAGAATCAAGAGAAACTTTATATATCTAGACTTTTTTTTAATATTCTTCTCCATCAAAGTTATAGCGTTACACTAACTTCGCTTGCTAGAGCATCTCATCTTCTGTACTTCGCTCACACACTTTCCAGCACATGTGTTTGCTTAGCTTTGTCTAGTTTTTTGGCGAATCCTGCAGCTTGAACTTTGACATCTAAACAAAATATGCGTCCAACTTGTTACGCTGTTGGACTACGCCCGCGACAAGCGGCACGGCTAATGACAGGCAGTCAGAGCACAGTCCCCTTAGCTGTGCACAGTTACTGGTGGCAAGTAGTGCCTCCACTGCCCCACCACCAAGTTGCAACAAGTACTTGTTGCTATCACCGTTGAGTGAATTTGTATGTTCACAGTTTAAAGAGCGCGCTTGTGCCTAGACTTGCTAACCTGAGTGTAGACCGCCTTTTGGTAGCCTCTGCAGCTTGTACCTTAACCTCCGACAACTTGGAGTTGTTGTTGTTGTGGGCTTTTTTCGGGCGCGAAAGTGAACACAACAGTATGGTATGGCATGGTATGGGTATAGAGGTGCATGTTCCGGTCCATGCTACAATACTTCTTTACAATAGCTCAAGAATACCGCTATCATTATTCTTGCTGCCTGAAGATGTTGGCTGCCGTTGACTCCTGCGCTTAGCCTTGGTCTCCAGCCGATTCTCATTTTAATGAACCGCCGTTCTATTTTTCGCTGATCTTTCGCCACTAATAGGAACGTGTTCATGTCGTCGGAGTAGTCGCAGACGTTGGAGTAGTAGTTGTTTGCGTAGTAGTTGTTGTTATAGCCAGCGCAGCTCCTTCAACTGACAAAAAAAAGAAACAACAGCAGCAAAAAAAGCAGCCAAGTGCTGGAGAGGCAGCAGCAGCGTTTTGCGGCTAAGGCTTAAATCTATGAGGACGCCTTACAAACTATGCTTAAGTGATTGTCAAGTTAGGCTTTTAATTTATCATCCATAGACAAGACGGCGGTAGTGGCCAGGCTAAAGCGGGTACTGGCACTCACGGAGGCGGGAGCACGGTAGCGCGTAGCTCAGAACAGAGTAGAGGCTAAGTAGAGGTTAGAGCTGGGTTAGGCTACCTTTTTTTTGTGTACTTGCTTGTGCCTTGCCAGCGCTATCCAAGCTCCATTTTGTTGTTGTTGTTGTTGCTGTTGTTGGTGTGGGCAAAGTGTTTGCAGGCGGCGCGTTGCATAATCTCGCGCTTCCTTGACACGGGCAGCTCCTGACGCTGCTTTTGCCACTGCCACTGCCACAGCCACAACCAGTTGTTGTCGTTTGTTGCCGCTGCCACTGCTGTTGCCGCTGCTTTGGTAACCTGTGTCCATGTCTGGCCTCTGCCTGGGTGTTCAGCCATGTACGCCGCCATAACGTTCCACATTCCGGCATAATTGATTTTAAGCTCAGGTCGCTAATAAATCCTAACTTTATCGCTTTTCCTTGTAAAATGTTTGCCGGTAAGCAATTTTTTTCTCTCCTCTTTTTTTTTTGCTTTATTTATTTATAGTTTTTTTTCTTTTGTTTTTGTTGCTGTTTAGCTTTTTGCGGCACTGATAGCACTTGCCGGTGCATCATTTGGGGGCGGTTTATTAGACCAAGTGCTGCTGCATGGATGCTGCTTGGATGCTGCTGCTGCTGCTGATGATGATGATGGTAGCGGTAGTGGCTTGAGTGCACTGTACTCCTCCAGCTGATTGCCTAATAAATAATGAAAGCTAATGCCTTGCCAGTTGATGTTCTGCATTTGAAGCAACTTTGAGAGATTTTCTTGTGGTTAGTTCTGGGAAGCTGCGTCGTTTTGTTGTCTGAACATTAGGATTAACAATGTCGTGGTGTTTAAGGAACTACTATCATAATGCCGTTGTTGTATTTGATCATTAATAATAAGCTAGTTAAGCTAATGACTTACCACACTGCCTATGACGCTGGGGAGTTCTTTATTTAAGCAAATCTTCATCAATTTATGAAAATCGAGATGCAATATGTGCGATCAGTGGGAAATATGGAAATATGCAATATGTGCGAAATATGGGAAATCTTTGACAAAATATACTTATTCCAAGTATATCTGGCAAATAAACTAATCTTTCGGTGTGCTAGGAAGCACATAGCTCAGAAAACAAAGCAAGGTATTTGCTTTTGTTTGAAAATTGTAAGAGTATCCTATAGCTGTGGAACATAATGTACAGCTCAGCTTTAGCGAAGATCGGTGAAATTGTGCCTATGGCTTCTTAAGTTCAGTACCGATTTTCATAATGTGTCCCTGTTGTCGAGTCTGCTTTAATCGTAAACGATTGGAAATAATTTAATAACCTTTTGCTATATTCTGACAGATATTTGTTAATATAACACATTGGCATACTTAAGTGAAAATCGGCTTAAATGTGCTTAAGACTTCTTAAGTTTCTTAGTGTTTTTTATAATAAGTACAATCGCGGATGTGTGGTGGTATGAATAACAAAGTTGTTCGCCCATAAGGAGCTTGGCAAATAAACTAATTTGATTTTATCAGAATTTTTTATAAGAAAAGGCAAATACACATAATGGGAGAATTTAAGAACACAAAACAAGCATTTATTTTTGTGTTCGTTTTACCAATTTATCATTAGGTTCTGTAACTTCAGAACTACGTCAAAGAAACTTTCGATAAAACCCTAGCTATTATACTTTTGGAACAATTTATTTCTTATAATTTATATTTTAATCTAAACGATATTCTGCCAAATTTGTAGCATATAAATAAAATTGCAGTTGTGATCAACTTTTTTAAGTATCTGCAAACATTTTGAAGAGATTATCTAAAACTGTAGAGCAACATTTTGGTTCGTTCATTTTAATATAATGTATCTGCCAATTCATTGGTCGAAGCCGAGCGTTTTTGGTAAAATAATCTTTAATCGTGCAGCGAAGTAATATTTAAATTTATATAAAAATTACGACTAGATCGATAATAAAGCTGTGGTCGGTCGCACTAGATATACGATCGCAGAGCGTTAAATATTTGATATTTATTTTAAATGCAATTTATGGCTCATATCTTAGAAAATGGGCTGAAATTTTAGAAAATGGAAGTGTTAATTTAGAAAATCCAAAGCGCTCGAAAAATATCTAAGTGGTTTTGCAGCAGAATTCGAAATTCTGGCATTCTTTTTATTATTTTGAGTAGTATCCTGCACGACCTTTTATGATTTTTATACACTTTTTAAAAGTATTTGCTACTTTCCTCTAAAACCAAAGGTCAGAGTTTCGATACCCCTAGCTGCACTAGTGTATTTGCCTAGCACTGACAAAGCTAGCAACAAGAAGCTATGATTTTTCGCTAGATCTGCATACAAGTGACAAGGGCACGTCAACATGCAGCTTTTCGTACTTGGTTCTGAAACTGTTGAGGCCCTTCAGTTCTCCCAAGATGCCACCATTGCTGGTGTCAACAATCAAATTGCTCAGCTGCATGGCCCCAAATGCGAGGGTGTTGCCTTGCAGACTGGAACTCTAGTCACAGCGCTGAACTTTTATGATTTGTATATATCCATGCCCATGTTGGATGGTAAAGTTCACGATTCTTTGGCGCGTGCCGGTAAAGTCAAAAGTACGACAACTAAGGTTGAGAATCTGGACAAACGTAAGATGGCCAACTTTACCATGCGCCATTTTTTTTTGTTAATTTAGTAAATTACTTCACGAAGTACATGTATCTAGTTGCTCAAAGTTTCTTTTGAAATAACATAAAATTATTTATTTATTTTTATTATTAAATATATTTAAGCTTCTATGACTTGCATCTAACGCAGTTTAGTTCTGCTGCTTCTTTTCTCAAACAAAATAAACTACGCCAACGAGTTCAAAGTGCAAAATTCTGCGCCCACTTGTTTCCCCAAACGAATTGCAGAACATGCTCAACTCCATTGCACTTGACGAACAAGACTCTTGCAACAGTTGCAACGTCTTGAGTTATTCAGAGACCAGCAGCAAAAAAAAAAAAGAAAAACAAAATCAACAGCATTTTGCGCTCGTTTATGGTCAAATGGCAGGGTGTCCACTGGACAGCCAAGTGCGCCTTGGATCAGCATCAGCAGACACAACGGCAGCTGCATGGCCGCCAATTATCCGTACAAGATGCTGTGCACATTGCCCCCGAACCTAGCAAAAGATACCCCAGCAGAGCGTACCTATGCCGTGTTACAAGTTATTTTTACTATCATTGGTTCTGCTCTGGTCCGCGTTGTGAGGCTGCCAAAGTGCTCCAGCTTGTTGGTTTGTCGCCTGCAACTGGATGAGGCGGCGGCTGGCTCTGGCTGACTGCCGCCTGCTATCTCAGTGCCAGCTTGTCCAGCTTTTATCCTATGCGTCTGCTTGTTGCATGCTACCACTGCATGCCTCTTGTTGCAGGGTCTTGTTCAGCGCGTACTGTTCTTCTCGATGCGGTTCGGTGTGGTGGTTCACTGTTGTATTTTATAGCAAAAATACTACTTGAGTAGCTTTATGGCCCATGTAGGCCAATAAAAAGCTGACAAAATAATATTGTCTGCGCGAATTTGCATTGCCCAGAAATGGGGCAATCTACACATGTCTATATATAAAGATGCCCCGATATCTCTCTCTGTGTGTGTATGTGTTTGTCTGTGTTTATTTTATAGATATCGGTGTCAAGCCACACACAATACATAGTTGGAACAGTCAGCTAAGCTCGATCATTCCAACAGCTAATTTGAAACATTCGCGTTGATGTTGAACCCTTCCTGGAATCAAATCGTGAGTTGGCTTTGTGTTTTTAGACATTTGCGCATAAGGAGCTTCTCTCTTTGGAGAAGCTTTTTGTGACAATTTGAGAAGTGGGATTTTTCATTCAAGAACATAGCGAAAACTTTCGGAAAAGAACGAATTTAAAATTTTTTTGGATTATAATTGACTTTTTTGTATAGTTAGGGATAGTATTGAGTTTTTAATGTTTTTTTTTGGTAATTTTTTCAAATAATTTTCTAAATTAGACTAAAATTTCCTCAAAAGTTTAAAATTCTTCATAGAGTAGATTGACATATTTTTGAATGAACACAGCGGTTTGGGATTTTAATTTTTCCAACGATAGCTTACACAATTATTATTTATATTTTATTTCTTTTTAATTTTCCCAAAGCTACCAGTTCTTCATTGAAATATCGGAAAAGCCGAACGCAAATAATATTTGTTCAACGCATTTATAGATTGGAATATTTTTGAATGAACACAGCGGTTTGGGATCTTAATTATGCCGACGATAGGGAAAGCTTACAAAATTATTATTTATATTTTATTTCTTTTTAATTTTTCCAGAGCTTCCAAATAATATTTGTTCAACACAGTTATGGATTGGAAAATTTTGGAATGAAAACAGCGGTGTGGGATATTAATTTTTCCGACTATAAGAAAAGTATCGCGTCGAATTGTTATTTTTATTTTATTTGTTATCTTCATTGACTGTTTTTGATCGGGATATTTTTGAATGAAGACATGCGGTTTGGGATATTTAATTTTCGCAAAGCTAGCTATTCTTCATTGGAATTCCCGCAACAACAGTAGTCAAATAATATTTGTTTGAAAAAACTTAAGAAATTATAATTTTTATTTTATTGCTCTTTAATTCTCCCAAAGTTAGCAATTCTTCATTGGAATTACTGCAGAAGCTCAAGTCACATAATATTTGTTAGGACAGTTTTTTATCGGAATATTTTTTAATAAATATGGCGGTTGAGGCTATTGATTTTCTCAACGATAAGTTAAGTCTTCGAAATTATTATTCTTTTATAATTTATGGTTGCTTAAAAATCGTGGGAGACAGATATGTTGTATCTTTTCGAACTTATTTAACGTAATATGTGGTAATTGCTCTTCTACTACCTCGGTGATCGATTATGGAATCGATAACTCATTATCACAATGAGTATGTAAGTAGGAAATGCCTCTCTCTACAGGAAATTGTAGTATTTTCAGCTGAGAAACGCTAAAGTAAGGTAAGAGGCATCTACTTTGCCGGGGTCTTAAAAATAAGTTCGCCAATATTATTTTAAGCTGTCTTATCAGTTAAAAAAAAATATATTCTTTGCGATTGTAAAGATTTTAGGGCAGTTGGAAATTTTATATAAATATTGACATTTCCAGGAGATTTTGAACATTATTAATATCAGTAAATAATAAATGCAATTTGTTTTAAATTAAATATATTTCGGTCGCTCAACATTAATTTCTGGCGATAAATTAACTAAATTGTTTTATCGTTAGTCGGCAATTATTCCTATTTTTATTGATTAGTTATTATTAGGAGAGTGCTATGTCTTTGGACCGACAGAATTGTCAAAGAGAATAAGCCCCTTTTATATATTTATATGTTTTTGAATCTTTTTTATTACTTGTATAATCAGTAAAGTAATTTTATTAGAATTTGATTTGTACACCTTTTTGGATTTGGTTTTCTAGACTTATTTTATAAGTTCTCAAAAAACGTAAACACTCTTTGTTTTACTTTATCAAGACTGGTTTTTTTCGTTTAATGACGTCCAAATCTTATCAAAATGAACAGAATCGCTTGTAGATGTACTATGATGATATTGAACTGTAACTTGATTTACGCGAATTCGAATTCATGCAGCTTTTATGATTTAAGAACTAAAAATTATGATAATGGTAATTTATGTATTAAGTCGAGCTTATCATTTAAAAAAGGTAAATTTTATTATATTCTTTTTTTGTTTTTAGTATCTATTATTATTTTATTTCAATTTAAGTTTGCAAAATTTCGCTGAATGTCGCTATAAATCAAACGCCACAATCAATTAACAGCGGCAAGCTCCCTTGCAAGAGTATTCAAAGAGCCGGCAAACCCAACTTAGCTACTCATTTCTTTCAAGTTTTCAAAATATCTTTGTTTTTGGTTAGGAAGCTGTGCTCGATTTTGATATTTTTTATTTGTTTTTTTATTAATTTAATATGCACGCCCGTCGCGCCAATAAAGTTGCTACATTTTACGCTTGAAAAGGTCTTCAGGGCGGGCGTGGTTTTCATTGGAGGCTTTGATTTTTGTTTTTATTTTCGTTGGAGTTGCGGCTTAAATCAAATAAAAAATAAAAACAAAAATAACAATGTGCTTACAAATATATCGTATCATTTGGCATTTGAAAGAGCAGCCGACTGGAATCTTGAGACTGTTTTTTTTCGGGGTTAGCACAGAACAGGAAATATAATTTCAATGATCGAGCGTTGGTAATTAAAAAGAAAACAACACACACATACACAGAAGGAGTACCAGCGGAACCCTAGCAGGTACCTTGGATACAGTCCAGGGCGTGTCCGCGGTAGCTATTAGTTAGTTATTTATGTTAAAAATATTTGATACTTTGCGCTGGCGCATCAGCAAAACAAAAGACTTAAACAACAAACTCGATTTATGGCTATGCTGAAAATGTGCCCCAGAAAAAAAATATCAAAAATAGAAACAGTGTGTTCCCATAGTTCAGCGATGTCAAATTTATCGAAAAGACAATAAAATTAATATACACAAAACGCCTGAAGTTTTGCGAAAAAAAACAACATTGTTGGTAATGCGCAAGAGATGGCAAAATCTAAGATCATAAATAAAACGCAGAAACTTGAAAACAACGAAATATTAAAAAAAAACCTCACAACTTTTTGGCTTGTTAACAAGTTCAGCAACAGCGGCAGGTAACAGGAATAAAATTGCGAGCAACAAGCTGCAGTGGCGCAGATTTGGTTTGGGTTTTTCAAAAAAAGGGGGTGACGGATATTAATTCCTTGCACTTTGTCAATATATCAAAAAATCTAAAGAAAAACAATTTAGATGTATATCTATTTTTTTTTATTAAAATGAGTTATTTGGGGAAATGTTGTGGGTCTCGATGATTCGATTCAATCCTACGCTGTTTGGGTAAGTAAATCTCAAATAATTAAATACACAGCCATACGAATTCGGTTATAAACTGTAGGTTCCTGTTCTCTTTGAACAGCTTTAAATACGGATATCCACATGAACCACCTTTGGAGGGGTGAAAGCATACTTAAGAGGAATATATTTACTTTTATAAAAATAATTTTTTTGTATGGGGCAAAGTAATACAGCTTTGGATGATAGAAGAAGAAAACATTTCAATTTCATTCGTTCACAAAAATTTAAATGATTATTGAGGTAATTTTAGACAACTCTGGAGCTCAAGTCTTACTAATCATGAACGTTTGCTTCAAATTGAAAATGATTTTTTTAGGTTTGATATAGAACTTATCAACCTAAATTGAAAATATTGTATTTTTTTAATCTTCTTTGACTATAAACAGAAGGTAAAATGATGAAATCCAAAGATCTGATCGCAAGTCTCTTCGATCTGCAATTAATAGATATCCACATGCTACGCCTCGGTCAATTATCGATTTATTTAAGATTTGGGTCTACAAGTTTGTGCTCGAGCAAAGCCATTTTGATCGTAATGTACCATCTAGAAACAAAGAAAAAATGAAGCGTATCAAGTTTAGATAATACGTCGTCCTTTTATTCTAATCTAAATAAATAATCAGCATAATCTTGGTATGTTCCATAATTTTATATGGTTTAGTCATGAATTTTTCTAAAGAGAGTTAAGCTATGAATTCAGAAAGAAGTCAAGTCATTTATTGAAAAGTGGAAAGCAAATAATTTGAATCGAGTATGCGAATTGGACCTTAACATCAAATGTATATTACTTCTTTTGGGATTATCAACACAATGTCTACGAACCCTGTTTCGTCATTTGTAAGTCTATAAATTATCTGTCAAAGTCTAATATTACATTCGATTGCTTCGTGTTTCGATTTTACAAATAATTATCCGTGATCTGAGGAGGAATTAATACATAATAAATTTTTTCGCGTTTCACTTCTAAGATCTTTTTTTGGGCTTGACCCCTTACATTCACCCCTCAACGACGCTACTGCTAACCGCTCAACTTAGCGCTACACTTGGCCCAAAGTGAGGCAGATCAAACGAAGACATTTTGCGGCAGCTTTTGATAATTTTCATGTTGCTTCTTGTTGTATTTTTTAAATGCAACATTTTTTTGTTTTTTTAATATATATTTTGTATCTTTGGTTTTTTGCGCAAAAACTGGCGCTCAGTTTCAATTTGGCGGCATCATTAAATTAAAACGAAATTTAAACAATTTCACTGAAAATTATACACAATAAAATGCGGCAAGAAGTGAATGAAGGAGTCGAGCTACGAGCTGCAGACTGAGAGCCGGCTCGTTCGCAAGATGGGATGGATATTTGGTGTCGCTGTCTATGGCCATAAAAGTGCGGGCGACTGTGGGGCGTTTGTGCGGCAGCAGCATTTGCTCCGGACAGGTTGATTACTGTTAAAATGATCACTGATTGTGATAAGCGATAACTGCGTCTTCGTCCCGCTGTCCGTGTGAACACATCATTGATGGGCATGATATGGCTAACTGGCTGTAAGATGGCTCGAAGCTCAGCGCTGATGATGCTGCGGCTGCTGATGATGCGACTGATGATGCCAACGAGACGTCGTTTTGTTGTACGCTTGATGAGTTTTGAAGCGCTTTGTAGGTTTTTTGATATTTTCAAAGATTTGGCAGTTTGTTTGTTTGTGCGCCTTTGGGGCCAAAGTTGAGGCACAACGAATTGTTACAAACCGAAATGGAGCAGCTCGTTAGGCACAACAAGTTAATGTGCATGAGCTTGGCGGTTTTGTATTCAACTTGCGGCCTTTTGATATGTTAATAAGCATGCCACTTGTTGCTGAGCCTCCAAAAAAACCAAAAAAAAAAACAATATTATAAAATTTTGTGAAGTTGGCAGTCAGCCGGCGAGCCGTGCCACAGCTGTGCTGCAACAAGTGTTTGCAACACCTACAACAAATGGGAGGCGTAGTCTTACAACCTGGAGAAAGTCGTTGGTATGCAGTTTAATATGTAGCGTGGGAACTCGGTACAATATAATTAGAGTTCAGCTTTACTTAGTCTAACCGGTGGTTAGAGAGACCGCCTCTCAATGAACTTGATGCATTCAAAGTGTTCAGCTGCTCAGTTAAAAGTATTTTCGTATTTGACTTAAAGTTGGTATTTTGGAGTATTACGAAATGACTTTTATATAAACTTAAATTGTGGTTGATGTAGGAGTTGAAGAATTTCCCGTACGTAATTGTGATAATGGTCTAAGAGACTTTGCTACGACGCAGTGCATCCGAATTCGAAGAATTGCAGATGAGTACAGAAACTACTTGTGGCGATATACGCAACAGGTTTCTGGTGTCACCGAAAAGTAAGGCTGGTTTACGGAAGTCATACACAAATATGACTTGATTTTGTAGAAAAAGTTAAAATTCTGATAGACTCCTGTAATTCCTCTTTTTGCTTCCCATGCATTTCAAACGTGGCCGCACACAGTCCACTTCAACTGCTTCAATCATCAAGAGGTCCAAGCAGTGTTTCATTACTTTTTTTATTAGATTGACAAAATAACACAAATGCTAAAGGGTAACTTTTCTACAGCAGCTTACAGACTATAAAAATTGTATAGCAAGTATTAAATACCGAATTACCTCAACTTTATTCACAATAACCAAACGCATTGCTCATCACAGCTACAAGTTCTCACACTTCCAGCAAATCCAATCCATAAGCCATTTAAGTTTTTCACATGAATTTGAAGTTTCATTCATCTTATGCATAAATTAACACGAAAATCCTCAGATATATGACCGCTAATAAAGCGTTCCAATGTGTGGCATCAAAAAAAAAAAAAAAAACTAACAAAATCCATGATGCTGCCAAACAAAGCGATACAAAGTACCAATGAGTTATAAAAACTGTAGCTGATACATAAAATTAATATTAAAATAACAAAATGCGTCAAACGTACAAAATACAACATAAAATAACGAAAAAAAATAAACCAAAACCAAAGTCCCACAAAAACTGAAACTGTAGCAGAAACACGTAATTAAATAAAAAAGAAACAAAAGCGAGAGAAAACATTAGGCGAACAAATGCTATAAAAATTCAAATAAAAAATTTAAATTATTGATTAAGATCGACGAAACAAAATATTAAACACGGTTAGACAAACTTAACATAAAAACTCAGACGGCGGAAAAAATAACAAAATATAAAAATATGGTTCATATAATTTGCTGTGTGTGTTGGTTTTTGGAGTTGGCGCTATGCGCGCGCTGGATGCTCTTTGGTGGAATTGGTGAGGGTATTAGTGTGTGAGGATGATTTTTTATAAAAAATGAGCTTTTTCTATGCAAGATTTTTGTATCAGTTCATATGAAGTTTTTAGGATATTACATGAATATTTGGTGTAGTTAAAGGAAATTCATTATTTTTCCAATAGATGGCGTTATTTTTCTGTATCTCGCGTTGTATAAGTCCGATCAAGTTCCTGGAGATGGCTTTAGAAATGATATTTTGTAGTAAAAAAAACTTTTCTTATAGTGTCAAATAGAGAATACGCTTTATTTTAGAATTTTTACGGTCCTGATACTGCAACAACAAATCATGCGTAACTTTGGTTTCGTCCATTCCGTTCCGGTAGTTTCAATGTCACTGTAAAGCCAATTGTCGAAAATGACGATAAAGTCATAGATATTGTCGAGTTCGAGTGTCCTGTAGGCACTGTTTCGATTGCCCAAGAGCTTAAGATTACACAAAAACCGTTTAAATCCATTTGGATAAGAAAGAATCTCGATACATGGTTGCCAAACGCATAAAAACCTTATAGATCCAATTTCCAACTGTGAATCGCTGCTGAAGCGCAACAAAATCGACCATTTTCTGAAGCGGCTAATGATTGGCGTTGGAAAATGGATAACTTACGAAAATGTCAATCGAAGCCGGTGGCCAACCCAGAATTGACGGTTAGGAAGATTTTGCTGTGTGTATCGTCAGATTGGCAGAGAATTATCTACCACAAACTGCTCCCATACGGCGAAACTCTTAACTCGGAACTATACTGTTAACTATCGGACCGACTGAAGAAAGCAATCGTCCAATCGAGGGAAGCTTTGGCCAATAGGAGAGGAATTTTGTACCATCAGAACGTCATGCCAAACATATCGATAGTGACTCGCCGGAAGCTCTGGACGTTTGGTTGGGAGATTCTTATGCATTCACTTTATAGTCCGGACTTGGTATCAATTGATTACCATCTATTTCTGTCCTTGGCGAACAGTTTTTGGTGCTGAATAATTGGCTTCTAGAGAGGCTTGTAAAAATAGACTGTCTCAATGTTTTGCCAAGAGAAATTAGGGCTTCTAGGAGAGGATCACAATGAAATTAACTTTAAAAAACAGCAAGTTATGGAAAGCCTTCAACTTCATGTAAAAATAATGAATTGCTTTTTACTACATTCAATATTATATAGAGTATTAACTAGTTCAATGGGTAAGCATTGAGCATAATATTGTAATTCTGGTAAATGAACCTTTTTAAAACGTATCGGATAAAGATAATTTTCTGAACTATAAGATAAGGTAATTGATTGCTTATAGTGATTTTGAGCTAGTTCTACGAGTGAATATAGCAGCCAAAATCAGTAAGTTATTATTGTTTAGAAGATATAAACTCACAGTCACTGATTTTATAGTGCACTCGTCTCTAATATTAAGGATATAATGGCTCAAGTCCACAAAGCAACACTTGAAAAGTTGTGGTATACTTTTATTTAATAAAGTTAAACTAGAGAATCTTGAAGTTTCTATAAAAACGAAACTTTCGAACTTATATAAAATATTGAGTTTTTTAGTCAGTTTCTTTCTAAACTTAAATAAACTTATCTGCTTTTTTCGAAATTCGGTTAAGTTATCAGTTTTCAATTTCAGATACTCATACATGTTGAAAGTTACCAAGCGCCTTGAAAAACCCAACAGCCACATCTATCCAAATCTATAGTGTATACCACTCAGATCAGCGGCCTATTAACTTACCGAGGGAGTGACAATATTAATTTATTTAATTTATTTTAATTGCCACCGTAGCTTTTAGATAAAAGCCGCTCGCTCCAACGAGATGATGAGACGGACTCCACTCTGTGCCAATGGAAATACTTTGTTTTGAGCTGAACGCTGATTGAGCGATGCTTTACGATATCAAATCGTCTTTTGAACTCGCTGCACCTGGTGGAGCTTATTTTTTATATTCGTAATATTTTTTGTCATATTATTTGTGCTGTAGATTGAAAAATCATGCGAGTGGCTATTATTGGAACTTCCATTCCAGCTGTGATTTTTATGTTGATGGTATTGTATGTATGTATCTGTTAGGGATTTCTTACTTTGTGTAGACTTAATGCTTTATGCTTTGAGTGGATTAGCGTTTGTCTGAGTCAGCCACTGCGTATGCGCGATTTTATGGAAATTTACAGCAGTTACCGGGTATAGACTGAGTTCAAGTTTGATTTCGAATACCAAGCATCTACCTATGCTAAACATTTTGATTATCGAAAAACTATCTTTGTTTTTGGCCTAAAGCAGACTGCAAGTTGCAGCCAAATCTTTGCCAGCAGCAGCCCACTTATCCAGCCAATATTTGCATATGAGTTCATTTAGCAGTTTAAGAACTAAACCCAAATAAACTCAGAAACGTGTGCTAATTTACATGAGATGCCATCGCCATCGACATCAACATCTCTTTCTCCGCCATATAAGAGGTAACCAAAAAATTGGAAAAAAAAAGACCAGGAAAATTAAATCAAAAGCGCGATACGCCAACATGGCCCAGGCCAACAGCCTGAGCTACCCACACGGGAGCAGCCGCAGCAGCCGCAGCAGCAATGATGAAGAGAGAAGCGTCTATCGACGCTTTGAGATCGCTGCAAATGCATAGCAGCTTAGGACGCCAGCCCACCAGCCGCCAGTAGGCCCAAAAAAAAAAAAAAACACATGGGCGTTGAGCCATGCCCTCGTCCAAGCCATAAGTAAGCCCCTGGTCGCTGCTGCAATCGTTGCTCCAAGTGGCACAAGTGCAGATTGCCAGCATTAGATGAAATATTTATATTGTCTATATGAATTGAGCTTACGTTCGGCAAAGTTCTCCTCCCAGCAGGACGTCGCCAGCGCTTGCCGCCGCCTTTGGCCATAGTTTCAGTGTCTCGCAGTCTCCCAGTCTCAGCCAAGAATATCAGGTAGCGCACACAAGTGTCCAGTGACGACAGAGATATGAGCCATTTTGCAGTCACGTTTTATTTAAATATATGCGCGTGCGGGCAGCTGTTGTTTTTCCACCAATCCTTCGTATGTTCCAATCTTGTTGTGGTTGTTGCTTTTGTTGTTGTTGTTGTGTTGTGCTGGATCTCTGTGGCAGCCGCTTTTTGGGGGTGCCGATGAGCCGCAGCAGTCAGTGCCAGGCCAGGCCAGGCCAGGCCAGTCCAAGCAGCTGCCACTCTATGCGCTACTGTATGAAGTTTGTACAAAATTAAAACAAAAAAAAAACAAAATCTTGCTTAAAAATTCTCGAATCATTTTGTGCCCCGTAGCTGTAGGTCTAGTAAATCTATAAATATTTGTGGACTGTTATTTCAATTCGAACTAGTTTAAACACTCTGTTTATAAATGGCACTTAATGAATTGAAGTTTGGTTTGGGGCTCTATGGAATTTAGTTAATATTTATTCTATATTAGAAAAAAATACTTGCTGATCGTTAAGCTTGAATTCTCGCAGCAAATACTCTAGAAAATTATTCGAAGCTATAATAAATGCTAGAAAATATATACACAAAAGCATAGGCTATAATATATAGATAATAGATAATGGGCTAGGTAAGGAACGTACGGTGCCGCGTAGATCTTTCTAATAATAGAACCGCTCAAAGCAAGCAATTTTCGCAAACTGGCGTTTATTTTTGCAAGAAGGTCACGATGCGTATACGCAATATTATTGCAAATTTTGGTAAAAAATACAGAGAATCTAAGTTTGTGGAAGTCACAAATCATGTTTGAAGACTTTGAAGACTTCAAATGTTACCTTATGTGTGACACAGGTGACTAGAAAAAAACGAAATGTGCACATCTGACTGTCTATTGATATGCATGGCTCAGCTGAATGAGATGGTAGTGGGAAACTTTTAAACTGAAGGCCGATTTATTTCCTATTTTGCTTAATTTTCATGATATCATTCTGAGTGTAATATATGAGCGCTAAGTCTCATATTGGTGTTATGTTTATGAAGATATTCCAGCAAAAGATTGAATTCGACAGTTTTTGAAAATTCTGTAGCATTGTACCAAATTAATTTTCAGTTGGAATTTTTCGTTTTAATACAATTTTTTTGTTCATGGGATCATCTCTTTTTCTTAAAATACAAACAATATTTACTAACGATTTTTAAATATTACTAAATAATTGCATTTCGTTTTCGTATAAAGGCCCTAACAGATGTAATGCTGGGCTGGTTAAGTCGTCGACTTTGGCTGCATTCTCTGATAAGCTGACTTGCAAGAGTTTGCGGAAGTTGGAAGGTCAGCTTCTTCAAGTGATTCGCACTTTTCTCCGCAATTTTGCGTTTATGTACTTGATTTTTAGGTCACTGTGTAGGAGTCATTGTTCTCAGGATCTCTGACTGTGCTCGTTTGACAATGTTTAGCTTGCTTCTGTAGGAATTGCTCCATAGTTTGACGTAATAAGTGCATATAGGCTTTAGAACAGAGTTATACAGAAGCACTTTGTATTTCAGGCTAAGTCGAGAGTGAGTATAAACTAGTAGAGGCTCTTTGCCTTCATTTCTATATGCGTAGTTTTGGCTTCTATGTGCTTACGCCGTGTGAGTCGTCTAACTATATGGACTAGGGGTAAGCCACTTCTTCAGCTCGTGTTGTGTTGCTCACAGTCACGGCCGAGAAGTTTACTTAAGTTAATCCCTATTAATTGAAAACACCGCCCTACAAGGATAGAGGTCACTCTAAACTCTGCCTTTGGAGCGTTGGTCACAGTCAAGGGAATACAAAAATAGTTCGGTAATGGATCTTACTTTTCACAAAACTTACTCCTGACTATCCCAGTTATTTATAGAGTGCATTTTGAAAACTATTCTACTTTGCTTCCATGCTGAAGCAGACTCTTTAAATTGTAAACTGTTCTCAGGTATGCCAGGGTGTTCCGCTAAGGAATTATCGTAATCGTCGCTAAAATCGAAGGTCAATGGTTCGATACTCTGGCAGCGCTTCTTACGTTTAATAAACTATAAATCAAAGCTTTGGAAGCAGCAATAAACTATAGATCTCTGTTCTCTAAAACCAGCTATTACTAGACATATTCCATTAATCCGCCTTTGTAGCGATGAATATAGTCAAGGATATACCTAAGGTCTCTATAATTTTATGGAAATCCACATAAGCAGACCACAGTTATAGTTCCACAAAAAAAATCTTTCAGCGATATCTCCATTCCAAATCTAGAATATCATTTGAGCTTCTGGCACTTGGCTGACATTTTGCAAACTTTACAAAGATTTTCAATACGAGCTATGCCAATTATATACGAAATATCATCAATGTCAGATGACAAGTGTTGCAAAATTATGCCATGATTGCCAAGTTCATGATATTTTGTTGTTATTGTTGCACACTCACACACACTCGCACACGTTGCATATTTGTGCAACAGCTCATAAATTTTAATTGCAAACGGCTTCATTTCGTGAACACAAATTTTGAAATTTCAATTATATGAGCAATCATCATTATTAACAATAGCATCATCATTATGAGCTTCATCAGCTGGCTAAATGATTAAGCGCGCAGCAGCGCACTCTTCATGATTACAATGAAACGATCCTTCCGCCTTGGAACTTCTAGGGTAGCGTAGTAGCATCGCGTGTGCAAGCTGCTGCGACTGCCTGGCTGCCTGCCTGCCCCCTTGTTGCAAGATGACGATAATGACGATGATGCTGCAGTAAAACTGAAGCATCCAAATTGCTGTGGCAAGTACACTCGCTCGCTAGCTATGTGTATGCATGTTGCAGATTGTGTTGCAAGTTTGGCGTCGGCAGCTTTAGTTTATTTGCCAACAGCTTTTGACACAGTAGTTAACCAGCATAATGGCCTGGCTAAAACAGGTAGCAGATAGCTTGGATGCTGGCTGCGCTGCCATAGCCACACTGCAATTGCAATCTTCCATTACATTTATTATTTATTAATAACATAATTTATTGTTTTATGGTGTTCATGTGAACTTCTAGAGGGAGCCAAGTTTGCAGTCGCCACACTCGGTCTTTGACTTATTGAATTAAATGCAGCACACATTGGTAGTAACCAAGTTGGCTAATAGTAGTTGGAGTATTAGGCATAGTCTTTTGGTTGGCGGGGCATTAGGTCGCCAATTGTTAGACGAAAAATGGCAGACAATGTCTTGGTAGCTGGCTGTGGGATGCCCTAACTTTGTTGGGAAAGTATACGGAAGAGAAGCTGTATTAGGCTTAGAGTTTATTGGGCTCAGTTGAGTTAAAGTTGGACTTTTGCCGGCGTTTACTTGCCTAAAGACGAGAACTCCTGTTCTTTGTTTTGTAGGGAAGTTTTTGGTATTCCAAACACTAGTTCCAGCTGTAAGTCCGACATCCTTCTCAACTTTGAGCTATATAGCATTAATAATACTTTAAGTTCTTCCAGTGGATTCAGAAGAACAAGCATATCTGCATATGAATCGCTTCGTAATATGTGAAGTGTAGTGTAGAGCTCAAAGTTTATTGGACTGATACGAGTATAATAACAACATTTGACAGCATAAGATTTGCCTATAAATGAGAAATTTAATTCTCTCTTTTGTAAGAAATGAGAATGAAAAATTGTCTTCTTAATATTTGGCTGTATCATCGTTGGTTTTTTGTATTGCAATGGTATTTTTATGCCTACTAGTTCCTGTAGTATATCTGATAGTCTTTTGAGCTTTATAGCTTTAAAAATAAAGATTTAATACTTCCAGTTCTTGGTAATATGTAGAGTCTCCTGCTTTGCTTAGTTCTAGGTTAAAATTGTTTATACAGCCTCCTTGCTGGCACACTCCAGACCATACCACAATTCTGGTATATCATTGATTCACTTCCTTTAGCGTCAAACAAGCTGGGTCATGCATTTCTGAAACTTCCTGCCATCGGAAGCTCTATTGATTGATGAAGTTATCGCTGTTTACGCATTGACGGTATATTCCATACTAGCCATTTCGCTGATATATACTTTTAGATCTGAAGTCTTCAACTCTGAAGTTGATCAAGTTATAAGTGTTTATATCTACATATTTGGGACATATGCGATACTATCCCTCTACACCAGCATATCTTGCATACGCAGACTCTGACTCTAAATTGATGTTTGATTCAATTCCGGTATTATAGTTATAGATGTTCATAAGGACGCAATAGTGACATATGCCACTACGACCCACTTATTTGGCAATACTTTAAGGCAGGACTCTCTCTCTCTCTCTCTCTCTCTCTCTGAATCTCTGCATGACCAAGTTACAGCTGCTTCTACGGACTAAGTTAATCCACTTTCTTAAGTGCAAAACCAGCTGGTTCACGCATTTTTGGAAACAACCTGTCATCGCTAGCTCTACTAATATTTGAATTATAGTTTTTAATTCAGACGCATTTGTGGTGTTCACCATACCAGTCATTTATCTAATATTTTTTATTTTATTCAATGCTTAAAGGTCCTAAGTCGAACTGCATTGAGTTAAGCATCTTTTGGTTAACTTCGGAGTCTCCGAATCTAAAGATCCTTAAGTTATAAGTGTTCATACAGACACATTTGAGATATATTCCCCAGCATATTGTGTATTCAGCGCAGGGCCAAAGCAAGCTTCATCTGCATATGCATTCATGCGATATTATCTCTCTACTCCAGCTTATCGTGGATCCAGGTAAAATCCAATTGCTGTTTTCAAGACTGCTGATAACGGAGTTATAAATGTTCATTCGAACAAAATTTATTTATTATTAGTTTAGGGATACAGCCAAGACCCGTTGACTTTATAATTAAACAATTTTCAAATAAGGAAATATAAAACTATAACGAGGAAATATTATGTAAAATAAATACAACTTAAACTCACTTATTAGGCATTTCCTTGAGTTAGATCTCCCTCTCTGGCGCTCTACATTCCCAAATTTCAACTGCTCTTACAAAGTTAAATTTTCTACCTGTTGCAAACCACTTCACTTAGCCGACACAGCCTCAACGCACCACCAAAAGCGCACCAAAAACGGCGCTATTTCGCTGCGCCAAAGACAGTCTTAGACCTGATCACTGCCTCTGTCTCCAAGCCAATCCCTGTCCCTGTTGCCGTTCCAGCAACAGTCCCTGTATCTAAGCCTAAATTGCGCAAAAGATTCTTAAAGTTAATGGCCCTTCATAAATTTTGTTATGAAATATGCCTGCCAGACATACAGACGACTCGTGTACAGTGCTCACAGTACTCACATGCTCATTGTATCTGTTTTCCCCCGAGAAAAGTTCTCAGCATAAGCATTTTACTCGCAGCCAGTTCAGTTCTGTTGGCTTCTGTGGCTTCTGTGGCAAGTGGCATGACAATAAAAATTTACGATTGCTTTTTTATGGATTTATTGTTCCAAAGTCTTTTACACTTTTGCACGCGCTAATGTAATTTGACGCTAATGAGTCTTCGTTTTGTATGTGAGAGTTATCGTCTTAACGCGCAGCTGAAGAATTTCGATAGTGCATCGAAGTAACATTATTTTATATGTATTTGATTACAATTCACAAGTGATTGTCACTTGCCAGCAAAAAAGTAATAATAAGTGAAGCGATTATTTTCAATATCTGGTTCTGGTTTCGTCAATTGCTTATCGACTTTTTTCCACCAAAACTATAAATCTTAAAACTATTTGATCACCCAACAATCGGTAACATTAGAGAGTAAGTATAGTATGTATGAAAAGTACTTCTAAGTCTCTCTCTATTCTACAACTTAGTATTTGAAGTCAGCTGCTGCTTTCACTGTAACTTAAAATCAATTTTATTTTATAATCCAAGCAACGGTTTTTGTAGCTTCGTTTAAAAATTCTGCTGGCTGAACTTTGGCCTTGTATCATAAGGTAAGTTTTCACACCGCAACCAAATGTATAATTTCACCTAAAGAAAAAAATCGGTAGAATGTAACGCAGACAGTTTTGTACGAGTGCGCTTCTCCACGGTAGAGTCTTCGGGCAACTTTCATTGAATTAAACCCTAAAAATATGAAGCTTATCACAAATCAGGCAGCATTGGAACTTCATCACCTACTTTGAATTTTGGCTACCGCATGACTCGCTGCGTTTACGGCAACGGCTACACACTCCACACTGGCCTGCTCTGACCTACATATGCGCTGGTTTCGCGATTTCGGGGCCCAACTTTTGACAGAGAGTAGAGAGGCGTCTCAGAAGTACCATGGCAAAGCACGGCAGACAGTTGAAGATGAACTAAAAATGCAATATACAAAATATGTGGCGAGCAGCCGCCAAAAACAATTTACCAATTTATGTTTAACTGCATTGGAGATGGTAAACCAACCACCATCGGAAGATGACGACTTCTCAACGGATTTGATGGTGAACGATACACTGAGAGAAATTGACAGCAGATCTTTTTGAATGAAATGAAATCAAATGATTTCTTATTAAATTGTACTTTTGATGATTTAAGGGCTTAAATATAAACTTTTTCTATTTAGTTAGAGTCTTCGTGTCCTGTTAGTTTCTTCAGATAGTTGCTTCTGTAACTTCCCTGGCGTCTTTCCAATGCTGCTTGTGCTTATTTCTAAAATAAATTAAAATAGTCTGCTTTTTTTTGCAAATTGGTTAATTGAGGTTTTGGAATAATGTCTTGTCACTTTAAAACTAAAGGATACAATAATAATCCCGAGAAGAAAAATATTACGGCAAGCCTCAAAAGCCTTACCCATCATTGTCCACATCAACATCAAAGCAAAATATCTACGGTTCAGAGGTCATGCTCGATGCCATAGTATGATCTACTATGAGCTGCACCCAAAACTATTGCAGGTAAACGGTTTTGGCCATAAGTAATACGCATTGTCTGAAAAAAAAGAAAGCAGCAAAATAAACTAGTCCCTATGTGGTCGTAAGTGTCTAAAATTTTTAGAAAATGCTAAAATGAAGGGAGTTATCCCACTCTGCGTATTCTACAGAACATAAGCCTACCCACTTGCTGGGGTTTTCGAAGGAAGCAAACGGTTTTTTGTGGTCACCGGCTCGACTCCTAACTAGAAATCGTAAAATATCTTAATAATTATATTGGGGCCAGAGAGGATTCATATTTTAAAGATGGAATTTGCAAATGAGCATAGCAAAGTTTGGGAAAGCTAGTCATTTCCGACGAACAATACTTTGAAGGATGCCTGTTATACTTTTACTCATAAAATCCATCTCTTTTTTGACATTAAAAAAAGATGGAATTTATATTTCCAATATTTTCTGCAGGTTGTAAGGTCGGAACTATTAATAGTACTTTATCGTGATTGGATGACAGCCAACCTAATTATGATCACTTCAAATATAGATAGTTCCTGCTCCAATTGGAGGCCAGAGAGAATACATTTAGAGATGCAATTTAAAAAATACCATGAGAAATGGGAAAAGACAGTCGCTTCCGACAGACAATACTTTGAATGTAACTTGCTTTATTTTTGCTCTTTTTTTAAGTGGAAAACGGATCGAATTTGTATTTGTACGGAACTATGAATATTAATTTACAAGATACAGCCGCTCTATTTAGCTCGTGTCAGGCGCCCCTGCTTTGCGCGTGCCTTCTGCAATTGATCGCTCCAAATGAAGATAGGTTTTCTCTCCACTTGGTCTTTCCAACTGAGCCTCTTCGTCGGTTTGCGCATCGTAAACCTTTATTAATTTATCTAAAGTAAAAGGAAAATAGCATTCCAAGAATACTTCTAAAATATTACTAAAGTTTAATTAATTTCAAATAAATAATTAAGCCTTCGATTTTGTATTCCTAAACTGATTAAGATATTTGCATCAATTGTGGCTCGTTAATTTTTCTCAGTGTACATATATGGATTTCCTTAGCCACCAGACAAGCGTACTCGTTGACTTTAGTTCGACTTGGCAAATCACTAAATTTATATGTTTTCTGATTCAAAATATTTATTACCAAACCGAACACAAATCCCACTGCCAGTGGCCCCAAAAAAGGGCAGACCAAGTGCCAATGTAGCTGCCGCATCTTGCCGCAAAGGAAGTGCAAGTGCTCCAAACGCAGACATGTGAATGCAACCATGTTCAAATTGCCTGAAAAATGGGAGGAGGACATTAAAATTCGCAAAATGTATTTATTACGGCACCAAAAAAAAAACCTCCAGAAAGAGCAGCGCGGTAACCAAAGTGATGTGACGTTGTCTGTATCTACCCACATATTTGAAAAAACCAAAACCAAAAAAAAAGCAGGCGTGGAGTGTTGGGGCTACAGGATGAAACTGGTACCCACTCTTGCGCTGGCACTTGTGCGGCAAGGCGTGTGCAGCGGCATGTTTGCAGATTGATTTGCTGCGACGACGCGATCTGGACATAGATAGCGCTGGACATAAACTGTGCCAAGAAGACTAAACTGCTGCTCCAGGAAGGCACTTGCCAGCCGTCAGTTGCTAAGTTGTAAGGAAAGGCAGGCATTTAAGTAATCAAGACAGAGTGGATTGCTTGGAAGGCAGGGGTGTATGGAATGTGTTGAAAATGTGATTTGACAAAATGTTTGAGAGCACCAACAATGCTGCATAACTGTGGAAGTGTTCATAAGCCAGCTATTAAGTTGTGGGATTTACTGATCAAAACTTAAACAGTGTTGGAAAACGCTTCTCCAAGGATATGTAGCTATTTGTTCATCGATAGGAAGATTTTAGGATAAGGTTCAGCTATGCTCCAAACACTTTTCAAGAAAATTTGCACTTTTGTTTAGAACTTCTGAAAAAGGAATTCTAAGATCGCTCAGAACGTACTTCAGCAGAGCAGCTGATGAAATTAAGGATAACCTGCATGACTTCTGCAAATTTTCGAATTTATTTAGAGTTCTACCTTGAATTTTAATTTGATGTATCTTTTGCTGAGAAATTTTGATTCAAAAATGCATAGATCGGTCTCATTTATAACTTAAACTTAAGAACGCAAAATAGAAAAGTAAAATCAAATAAGGCAGAATTTTTCAACATCCAAACAGCACAAATATCGGAGAAGCATATTTCAGTCAAAATGATTATACAAATATTTGCTGAACTATTCTTTTATTGTTCAAATAGAATAAAATAATAAAAATACTCTGCAGTGTCTAAAAATTGTTATAACTTTAAAAGTTATGATTAGTAACTCATTTTTCAATTATTTTCAAAAAACGAGTTAATATACATATTTTTTTATAAGAATTGTGAAACCACAAAGTTCACAAACCCATGTAGCATGAAACTTGGAATATACTTTTCCAAATATTAAATTTTGAAATATTTTTAACGCATAAACGCGGCGGTTTTTTTTATTAGTTTATAGCAATTTAAGATTTCTAGAGCTCAAAAGAGTCATTTGCCACATGAATTAATATCTGGCTGTTCAGAGTCTCCCTAAAGTATACAATGTCAAAGTTAAGAAAGCTGATTTCAAAAGTTAAGTACTAAAGAAATATTTTATTTAGCAATAAAAGGATTCTTGCTTTAAGAAGTGTTATAAGTAGTCCGAAAACGAATATACAAAAAGAGTACCTTTTCAAGAATTTCGTAACTATAAAATTGATCATCCTGTATATATCATGTACAATTTGGAATTTCATATTTAATATAATTTACCAAATTAATATAGAAGTCTTTTGAAAATAAATACGCCCGATTTTTTAGTGGAAGATTACAGTACCAGCTTTCTAGAATTTCGATTAGTTAATTTCTATATAGTTGGTTTGGTGAATTTTTTGCCGAATTTACTTAGGCTAGTTCTCACTGCTGTGAAATACATATTGTAAAATATATCCATTAAATGCCAGATTTTTCAACCTTAAAAATTCAAAAAATAAACCCTCAAAATCGTTTAATCAAAGCAACTCACAGACAATGCAACACTTAATCACTGGCGTATCAGGTTCAGGACACAGTGTACCCACTAGTCGCGTTAGTCCCACCTTAAACCAACCCACTTGTTATTGTTATTGCAGCGATCTGTTGCAGCCACAAAGAGACCACAAGCTAAAGCTAAAGCCCGAAATTTATTTTGATGCCCTGAAGCTGAATTATTTAAACCGGCGAATTCAATTAGAGACAGTGACTTGGTTTTTGCGCGTCTTCGTTGCGTAGCAGCGACAAAGTGAGTGCGAGTGATGTACGAACCAGTTACCCAGCTAATCCGGGAAAGAGTCGGACCCAAAAACAAAGACGAAACAAAAAAAGTGTGTTCATTCAGGGCCTTCATTGAATTTGCGTTGGCGCTGAGGGCGAGTCCAAGTTGGTGCTGCGGGTGCGGCTACAGTGCAGTGCAGTGTTTTTGGGCAGATCAGCCAGCCAGAGATTCAGCGTCACCGCTGGCCTCACTTGAGGAGGCGTCGATTGAGACAAGTGGAACTTGCTTGCTATCCGTTTCGTGCGAGGTAACTTGAGGATGCGAACATTTTATATTGTTAGTTCTTTTAATTTGATTTAATTATATGCGCGGGCTGCGCTTGTCTGGCCCATGTCTTACTTGATGGGGCGTTTTTGGTACCAACGTGCACAGCGTAGACTGTGCCCACATTTCACTGCCACAATATTTCCACCTCTAAATGTGACGCATTTTCGGGCACGGTTTTTTTGCTTGAAAAATCGCTGTCTGACTTTCATTGTGTGTTTGTTTTTTTGTTATTTTTTGGCTGGATTGGCTTGATCTTAGGAGTGGCTTGTTAAATTTCACTTGTAGTATGTCATTCAGGCACAACAACAAAGAAGTAAAGGTGTTGGGCGGGCTGTGTGTTTTATGCACTTTTCACTTGATGGAACGACCTACAAAATGGCTCTAATGCAATTGAATCTCTCTTATCTTGAGATGGCAGCGGTTCATATAAGCGTCTTAGCTTTAGAGACAAGTTACTTTTGACATTTGACTGCTTCAAAATTGACAGCAACAAGAGCAACAAACTTGGCCTAATGATTTATCACCCCGCCGAGAAAGAGTGATCAGTCACATAGCTCATGCGCCCCCTCAACGAAATACTACCTAAAGCTCGTTACTCTAAATACAATTGTTTCTCTATGCTGGAATTTAAATGGATAAATTTGGAAGTTGAAAGTATTATTAAAACACCACAACATTTTGATGCTCTTTAAAAAGGGCTGAGGAACTGATTGCGCATGCTGTCGTATTTACCCCACTTTACTTCATAACATATGCGAATTAGACTCGCTAATCTTCAGTTCTCGCATATTATTGCTGATTGTCCTAATTTATAAAATTAGCAATATGCTCTAAGCTTCCGTTACTCATTCTGTCTGCTTTGCCCCACTTTACTTCGTAATATATACGAATTAGTTTGCTCCGTAAAAGTTAGCTCTGGAATATTATTGCCGATTGTCTTTATTTATAATTTTTGCCATATAGGCTTAGCTGCCATAACGCATAATCGTCAGCTCTTGAATATTTTTATTGATTGCTCTTATTTATAATATCTGTAGTATAGTCCAAGTTCTCATTTCTCATACTGTAGGGTTGGCCTCACATTACTTAGACTCCCTAATCTTCAGTTCTCTATTATTTTTGCTAATTGCCCTTATTTATAAGTTCTGCCACATCATCTAAGCTCGCATTATTCATACTGTCGGAGTTGCCCCACTTATCTACATAAGATATACGAATTCATAGCATTCCTGATGCTGACGGTTTTACCCAACGTTGCTTCATAACATCAACTAGTTAGCCTTACTAATCGTCAGCACTCAAATATAGTTGCTGCCTGCCCTTATTTATAATATTGCAATATAGCTCTCATCACTGATACGGTCGGCTTTGCCCCACCATACTTTAAATCATACAAATTAGCTTGCCATATCTACAGCTTTCAAGGGCTGGTTGCGCATAATTATCAGTGCTGCAATATCATCTAGGCTCCCGTTATTCACACTGTCAGATTTGCCCCATTTTACTTCATAACATATACAAGCCAGCCCCCCTTACGTCAGCACTCGAATATTATTGCTGATAGCCCTTATTCATCATTTTCAATATGGTCTAAGCTCATACTGTCGGCTTTGCCCCATTTTACTTCAAAACATTATACAAATTAGCCTTGCTCTTGAACACTGTGGCCACTTGAACTGTGCTCTCAAAGCGTTACAAACCATTACTCCACACGCATATAGCCATTTCCTTTATAAGGTGTTAAAAATATAACCAATTGACGACAGGTGATTAATTGTTTCAGACGTAGACGTTACTTAACGCTTTCAGCCATATTTCGGTTTTCGGACCAATGTCAAAATGTTGTCTACATATCTATGTATCTACCATTTGCTATCGACACTATATATGGCTATATGTAGACGGATTTTTAAAGGCAAGTGTCTGGGAGAACAAAACAAGTTGCACGCCATGAATGAATATGCTGAATGATAGATACCATAAACTACTCGTAGTTGGGCTGCGCACCTGAAATACGAAAAAACAAAAAAAAAAAAAAACAAAACGTCGACCGCAATGACAGTTGGAGTCATGACGACTGTACGATATATCCGTCTGTTTGTCCAATTAACAATCGGTTCATGCGGTTCACTCGGTTCACTTTGGTTGTTGTTGGGGCTTACGGGTTGGCGTGCGACGCGATGCCAAGTGGAACTTATTATGGTTAGGCGATTGGAGTATGTATGCGTGTCTGTATGATCCACTGATTGCTTGATTATTATTTTGATTAATTAGCCAAGATTTGGCTAGTTCAAACTGCACAGCCCACGCCTAAAGCCAAGTGCTTTGACTGCTTCTCTGACTTTAACTCGATTTGGTGCTTAGCTTGCTCGCAATTGTCTGACGTCTTTGGTTCCATCCATATAGTCAGTCAGCCAAGTCAGCCATCCGTCAGGTTCATGCGTTTGTTATGATTGATTGAAGTTTTCGTTGATAACAGCTTACAATTGAGAAATTATTTACATGAGCCATAATTAAACTTGTTTGTTGGTTGGTCTGGTTTATTGAACTGAACTCGGCTCAAAAAAACCAACTGAAATATGAACTGAACTGAACCGATCTCTGAGCTGAGCCGAACTGATTGACTGACTGTGTGCGCCTTTTGCCTTTGGCAAGTGATGTGCCTGATTTCCCATTGTTATATGGGCATAATATATTTATATATATAGAGGAAATTGCTTTAGGGCTTAAGATCTAGTGGCTTGATTAGCTGGCATCTTTAGTGATTGACTACAAAGCTTTGTAAAGACTTGAAACTATTTTTAGCTGAATTCGTTTTTATTTGTGTCTTATATGGTTGGGCATAGGCAAACACTGTTGTCAACTTGTCAATATGTCAACGAATTTACATCAAATCACTCACGCTTGCTGATTAGAAAGCAATATATGGTCGTAGAAATGGTAAAAATTGAAAGTTAAAATGGTTGCGAAGAAGTTAAGATGCTCTGCTCATACAAAGCCGTCGTTGTAGGGGCAGAAAATTCGGTGGTTTGTCGCTCTCACGCTCAGTTGCGCTTTTGCGAACTGCGCTGCTTACTCATACCATGAAATTTTTGCTTGTATGGGGTTAACCAGGTTGCAATAGTAACAATCCCTCCATGTGTTGGGAAGCCGGACCAAAAGCAAATCGGGCTAAAGTGCATAGCAAAAACTACTTCCGATACGGACTAAGAGTTTGGGCCACCCTTGGAAGAGAATCTGTACTGAAACCATTTTTATGGGAGACTAGGGAATGCTAAGAAATATAAAGAAAAAATCTTATTAAGAATTTGTTTTAATATTTATGACGAGAAACATGTCACGGTCATGGCGTCTAGTAAGCTGGAATCGGACGTGCTTAGAATTCTTTCACTTTTTAAAGTAATAATTAACTAACCTTTTAAATGAAAGAGATATTTCATTTGAAGCTTGAGCTACACAACTGGGAACAGATGATAAAAAGAGTTACTCTCTTTTGGTTTTGAATCAAGATATAAGAGATAAGGTTTATGAAGAGTTCATAGGATAGCTAACGAAACCTCAATTTATTTTAGCTGAGTTCGGCTTTATTCATATTTTTTGAAGGACCTCCTTCAAGATTATAAAACAAGCCAAATTCGTAAACATCTTTTGTGGACGTTACGCTGACCGCAATGCCATCATGGTAAAGACTTCTGACGATGGGGCACCCATGAACTCTTTGCTGGTATCGATAGATATTCACTCAAGGTGTTCCTGAAAATGTGCAAAAACAAGCTGAAGTCCAAATCAAGTCTTTCTTCAGTCTTCTCTTGGAGCTTGAACTATAACTGTCTGATGCCAACCTGCTACACAGCTCTAGACATCAGCTTTGCGAAGTTGTCTTCCAAGGATCTGAAGCATCCTTTTAAGCGCAAAACAGATTGCTTCCAAACACGTGCCAAGTTTAAATCGGTGACAAGTATAAGTGGTTCTTCAAGAAACTAAGCTGATTCCGATCTGTGTGTATGCTTTTTTGGAGTGGGAGTTGCTTCGACTTGGACAGTTGATTGTCGTCAAATCGTCGATTTTTAAGGTAATTAAAAACGCAATAATTTCAAATTGCAAAAAATTCAGTCAATGTCTTCTTGCCTTATGTCAAATAATTTTCTGTAAACTCTCGACAGTCAAAAACACAAATCAAGTGAAACTAAAAGACACACCAAATAACTGCAACTCTTTTGTAGTCAACTTTATTCCCACCTGATAAAATAAATAACATCTTCAAATCAGCTTTGATGACTTGAAAGATAGACTCCAATCGCACCGTAACAAGCAAAGTATCTATCACGTGAAAGTTTGCAAGCAAAGTGTATAAGCCAAATCCAAGGGTATCATCAACTTTCGAACAACTTGCCGCCCGCATTGTGTGGCCCACTAATGCGATTGGATGCGTGTCTGGGTTGACTTCTTCGAGCTTTCGTTGGCTTTACCCACCACATTAACTCTGGCTTTGATTTTGAGCTAAGCGACACGACACACCATTGTCCAAGTGACCAAACTCAATTTAGACCCGAAACGAGCATGCAAAGTGACAGTCTTTGCATCGTTGGCAGCCAACGCGCCATATTTGGCCAAATTCAAATACCATTAACACGTACGCCATTTGTCGGAACGTTTTTGGTTGGGTCGGGGAGGTGGGGCCCAACCTCCAAGCGAAGGTAGTCGAAGCTGCGGGTGCGCGAGTTCATTTGTCCACTTCTCTCAGCTGTTGCTGCTTTGTGGGCATTTCCGTGTTCGTTTGTGTCAATGCCGCTGCACGCATTTCCAGCACCAAAACGTTCGACATTTAACACTTGTAAATTTTTTTTCATTTTTGGCTTGGAGATGCACTAAAGTGTTGGGAAAAAGGGTATACTGAATTTATGGTGAGGTTTGGAACAGGGAAAAGAAGAGACAGAGCATAAGTGGTGGAATTATGGCGCCTATTACGGCTTCAGGCTCGGCTTTGTGCATATTCGTCTGACTCTTATAGAGTAATTTTGTCGAAATAAAACATACCCTCTGTAGTAAGGCCGTGCGCTACAATTCTTTGGGGGAAAAGAATTTGTCAACAATCTTAGCATTTAGTTTACTTCCGAAAAGAGTTCTTGCGAACCACCTTCATCTCCATCTATTCAAAGCCGCAAATACGGGTTGCTTTTGAAGGTTTCATGTGACCGTGGGAGTTAGAGAAGTTAAATCTTATCGAAACAGAGGGTTTGGTACGAATCTTGACGATGCTTGTGGAAAGTTTGTTTTGTATCCTCGCAATGATTTGGCTTAAGTCTGAAAGGTACGTCTGATTATCGATGTCTTACAAAAAGATAGAGATGTATGTTAACCTCTCCCAGAAGAAAGGTCTGAGTCAGAGGTTGAATCTTATCGTTGCATTTCGACATCCTATCTGCTTCATCTTTCTATCAATCAGGCTCTTATCTCCAAGTCTGAACGACTGAATCTCGTATCCCAAAATTTGGACTAAAAGTCTTTATGTAAGTGATAGCCTTTTAGGCGCATGTAAATATAATCCGTGTGAATTTTGTCTATCCAAGAATTACTATGCTATTTGTATCCCATATACTCTTTGCAGAGTATAAATCTAGCCCTACGCTTAATCTGCCTGGCGTTAGAAACTACTAAAACAGCACACGTTCGATGCAGACAACCTTATTATATAAAACCCGAGGCACAACCTTTATACCTTAGAAATCGTTTTGTGTGAAAGGGAAGTTCATACTTTATGTCAGCGATGACGTGATCCAGGATCGGAATGCCTGCTGAAGTGGTCTGAAATCGCAGACCAAAACTGAATCCGAGGGAGACGAAGCTCCTCTTTTAGCTCCGGCACTAACAGGTGCAAAGCGTAGCTGTACTGTGAGCAGATCTTACAGAACTCTTCGGAAAGACTTTTCTAACTCGATTTCGATTGGAGATACAATCACTGCATAAGGAAAGTCAATTATTAAAGACATTCATACAAAACTGCCCAGATGATCATCATTTCAGTAAAGACATGATTCAGGATCGAAATGCCTCGAGAAAATCGCCAAAATCGCACGCCCACACTTCAAGAAAGGCGCAAGAGATTGGGAGACAGTAAAAAGTCATTTAAGAGTATTCCGCCATCGCATACCGTCCTGCACAGTAGCTCCCTTTTTAGCGCTTTTTTCGAAGTTGCATTTATGGGTTCTGTGGCAGCTTCAATTGAACTTGTGGTATGTGAGTTTGTTTTGGAGTTTGTCAGCGGCGGTTCGTGTCCAGCTTGCATGGTAACCTGTCGTGATTCTTGTTAATTTGCCTTGACTTGTGTAGTTCCCTAAGTCTAAGCCGCTCTTGCGCACACTCTCCGCTCTCTACCGTCTCTGTGTTTTTTTTTTATGTGTTGCAAAGTTTTGCCTTTTTGGGCAGCCGCCAACACTGGCAGTTATTAGTACTAAATGAGCCCGCCATTGGCTACCATTTGGTCAACACTTTTTGCGGCATTTGCCTTTTGTTAGTTGTTGTGTTTGGCTCATTAGCAAAGTTTCGGATGCGACTAATTTGCAACAAGATTGCGTGTTCAGGTGACTTTTCGACCGAAAACCTAAAAGAAAGTACAGGCATATTGTAACCCCAAAACCGACACATGTGTGTATTGGAGCCAACTTCGCTCGCTTGTCTTAGATCTTGTTTTAAATTTGGCATAAAATTTTGCATTACAACATAAATTTTGAAATGTTATCGCGACGAATCGTGAGCATGTTTCTGCTGTTCTCCGTGAACTTTTCGGCATAGTTATAACGACGCCCCGCAGACGTCTACTACGTCAACTGTTGCTCCATACGTCGCGTCGTCGTCGTCGTCGACGTCTCTCCAACTCCGGCTGACAACACTGACAAGTGTTAATTGAATTCATGTCGCCGGTAATCATAATAATAACAATATCATGTTGTGCTCAAGCTTCAAGCTGTCTCAAGGCGCCGGCTCCGTAAGTTCCCAACTTTTGATCTTCTGTACTGGTTGTTGTTGTTGTTGGTGGTGTTCCTGGTGCTGCTGGTTGCTGCGACGCCATCGTTATAAATTACTCAATTAATGTCAGCGTTTATGTCAGTGTTGCCCGCCAGATAGACCCAAGCAGATACTTGACTTTACCATCACATTGTACTCAGGCCAAGTATCGAGTACTTACTGCAAGATATGACACGATAATGGTTGCTATAGTTTAGTGGCAGCCGTCCACAAGCAGCGAAAATGCTTAATTAAAAATGCCTAACATCTAGGGCTGGCAATGGATGGATGATATGCTTCAAAATTTGTATGCAATGGGGATTAGGGGCAGATTGAATGCTCTATAGGATAAGGTATATGGTAGTTGTTTGCAGTCGCAGTAATGTCTACGAATGGTGATTTTAAAGGAAACTTTGTACTATCACTTCTGAGATTATGCAAACTGGAGTTATGTCGCCTTATTTGAAAATTAATTCTTTAGTGAAATTTATTCGGTTAGCATAAGGGGGCCAGTGCCCAGATCTTTTTGCACGCCAACCACCGCTTTATAAATGTTTTATATTTAATACGGATAAGTTCTGCAACTGAAACGACTGAAAATCGATTTTAATGAATATTCAGAAGACTCTGCATACAATGATACTGGCAATCATATTGAGTTAATATAATAAATACAATCAGATGGTTAATTCAAAATCGATAAAAAAAAGTTTTGTATAGGGTGCGCTATCTGAATCGGATTTATAGAAAAGTCGAATAACTTTAAGAAATATCAATCTATTTAAAATTTTTTTACTATCAAGATCGCTTTTTTACAATTCGTTTGTCTATTTCCAAAAATAACCGCGATCCCCTATATATTATATATTTTTGAAAGAAATCATACTACCTTCATATAATAAATAAGCAATATGAGACTATTGATGGAAAGTTTTTACTAGAGCTGTTGAAACCAATTGCAGGGACATAAAAATGATATCTTCCATGATAAGAAAGAAGTAGATGTAAGGATACAGCGAGAAATGGTTTAAAATTCCTTGCAGACAAAAATAAAATATTTTTCCAAGTAAAAATTTGTCGCATTAAATATTATACAAAATATTGACTGTCCAAAATTTTTCTCTAATATAAATAAATAATCCAATCATTATGAGTAAATAAAAAATATATATATTTCTTTTTTTAATTGCTTGTCGAATTGCAAAATAATACAAAGTTATAAAAATAATGAAGTTAAATTTGACGCTCCTATGTAGAGCTTAAAAATATATTAGGAGATAGTACAAAAATAGTCAAAGAAGCAAGAAAATATCTCAAACGCACAAATATTCTCAAACTTCAAAAATAACACCCATTCTTAAACTCCAGATAAAGAAACCTTTTAAAAAAAGCACATCTAAGTGCGCTTATGGATTTCCTATAAGTATCTTAAATATACATAAGGTAGGATAAATAGCATATCAACAAATGCCATCAATGCCTTTTGGGAGTACTTATCATTTCAGCAGTTCAACATATTTTTCTTCTTGAAAAGGTATGTTAATTTTTGAATAATATTTTGCGCAGAGTTCCAACTCGAGATATTCGAAAAAATGTTATTTAAACAAGGTGCAAAAAAGTGATCTGCAAGATACAAAAATAGTATTATAAAATTTGTCAAGAGATACATCTTTTGTATTCGATAGCATTTATCTCAATTTATCCGATTTTAACCATCTACTATTTTTTGTCGTTCTCTATGTTCATATACAATCTATTATTAAATATAACATATTTTTATTTATTTATTATTTTTAACATTACAAAGGTTTCTGTAATCCTTTACAAAAGCGCACGTACTATTTGTTGCAACTGTTTTAAACATTGACTATCTCTATTATTAAACTCTATTGCTTTGTCAAATATTGTGCATTGGCCTCGATACTATCATTTATGTAAATATTTACCAAATCCAAGCGAGCAATTTAAAAGTCATCCGCTTCCACTTAGTTGACCTACTACAATTAGGCAACCCTATAAACCTACTATTTTAATTATTTCGTATAAACAAACTTTATAACTTTATTTATTTACCCTACGTTAGCGTATCATAAAAATAAAAACAAAAAAACAAAAAAAAAACCACCAAAATAATCGAAACGAACATATTGCGCAACTTGACACTTGGCAGCCCTTTTTGCAGTCAAGTTTGTTGCCTAAGTCTTTTGTTTTCAACACCGAAAACGTGCAAAATATGATTGTAGTGTCGATCGGTGTCGAGTTGTTGTTGTTGTTGTTCGATATCGGCTGCTGTTGCAAGCAAAATGTCAATTTGGTGACTTGACGCCCTCAACCGTCAACACTTAGCACTCAATGGACGGACGGAAAGCCAGACTGTGCCAAGGGGAGCCGAGTGGTGAGCTGCTCCAATGTCCAATTGTCTGTCATAATTAAATCTCATGGGTGTTGGCCTTTTATGCGCTCTTTTGTATGTTGTAATAAGATAAATCCGCTTCAATTCTTGAACAGGTTGATTTCCATATAAGTATGAGGCCACGTGTGTGTGTGTGTGTGAGTATCTTATGTATCTGTGTGTGTTTGTGTAGCTTTAGTTGATTTTTGGGTTGAACGTCCAACGCGGCTTACTTAACATAAGAACAATATCTGCCCATAGTTTGGTCTAAGCTCGCACAATTTATAATATTCAGCACTATTTTACTTCATTTTTAATTTTGTTTTTTAAGCAAAATATTTATTTTTTTAAGCACTTAGCGCGCTGACAAGTTGATACCTCGTCTTTTTTTACTAGATACCCTTTACTTTTAGACTGAAGTGCTATATTACGTTTCTGTTCGATTTTGTGCAAATTAAAGCTTGTCTCGTATTTTAAGCATTCTTAACTTTTATCCATCACAATTAATGAAGTAGATATTGTAAGGGCATTAATTCAGTGGATGATAAAATCCTCTTCTTTAACAAATGCTTGGTAGATGTAGTCGTTCAAAAAAAGTTTTGTTTGCATTGAGCTTGATGAGTGCTTCCTTTAAGACTATGAATCCTCCTCCTCTAAACCGTCGCGTAACATTCGTTGGGTACCATCCTATGTGATTGGGAGATTTCCTAATACCTTTAGGTCCGCCAAGTAAAGAATCAACAAAATCAAATTTACGGAATAAACCAGTAAGAAAGTAAAAAGTTCATATGAACAGGCATTCCAAAGTCGTTAGTTCGCCTCTTTATTGTTTATATCTTTGACAATATTTGCTTAAATATTGCCATCAGGTGCTTTGAGTTGGCGCTTAGCTTAGCTTTTATTTTATTTTACTTTAATATTTTTTTTCTTATATTTCTTGTTTTCATTTCAAAATTTTGATATGTGCTGTCTGTCGCCCATTTGAAGCTTTTCTGCTGGCTTGTTGACGGCATAGATTTGCTTCAAGTGCTGCGGCGTTGGATTCATGTGGTTCAAGCTGGTGTGGGTGGCTGCACATTGCAGTTGTTGTGCCGCCGGCGCCTCAGTGCCAGTCCAAATCCAAATTGGTTTCTTTTTTTTTTCAAAGTACAGCTTTCAATATCTACAAAAAAAACCTTTTTTTTTCATATTTATGGCGGGCGTACCAAGTACCAGACCATTAGCCATGGCTCTGACTTTAGACACATGTGTTTTGGTCTTTTCTATGCAGTTTTTTCGAAAACGAATGAAGCTTATTTCCGTATTGAAGTTTTTATACTTTTGCGGTTTGAATTAATTAGCTGCACACGAAATAAATATAATATATTTGATTATTTTTTGCATATTAAGATACAAAAAAGAAATCCATTTTGCCATTTTGTAGCTAGACTCTCGGTCGCTGTGTGTGTGGTCAAAACGCCAACGTGTTCCGAACAAATGCAATACAATGGTTATTATTAATAATGCAAATAATTATATCGGTTTCATTCAGGGGCGTTGTTCGTTGATTTGTACAAAAAGGTTTTTTTATGCGCTTTAATTCGGTCGCCTTTGATCGGACATTGAAACTGTGGGAACTTTGAAAACACAAATTGAGTAGATAATAAGCGGGCTACGGGGTTATTCGGCTACTTGAAGTCGCTTGTTTTGTTATTGCATTTTGAAACTTTGATTAATTTTGCAACTTTTTAGATGTTTTTTTTTTCTTGGGCGTTTGAATTATGAGCACATTAGCGGGAATTATTTGTTCTATGCAAAATTTACAAATTTGCAGTAATTTTGGTTTTGTTAAGAACTAAAATGAACTGAACTGAAGGTCGAGCAATTTGCTTATTTTGTTGGAAACTTAGATTATAGTAGCAATGTTCGAAACAGTTCTGTTGACAAAAAAAATGCTTGTAAATTGCAATTTGTTTTATTCAAGCAAATATCTAACGATTTGATCAAGAGTCTTCTGTTTTTTACGGGTTCATTCTGAGCGCAAAATCCTCAACTGAGTTTGCACTCAAAGCACTATGGACCTGAAAGAGTTCAAAGTAGATATTTTCTGTACTGTAAAATAGTATGGATTTTTAAGAAATAAGTAAAAAAGTATTGCCCGTCGAAAGCAAATACTGTTCTTCATTCTTCAAAGCATTGCCCGTTAAAAGCAAATTATCTTGATTATTTTTGTTAAAGTTTCTGATTGAATTATTTCAAGTTTTTCCGTCAAAACCGATTACATATCTTCATTTTCTTAGTAGTTTTTGAAACATATCTATTAAAATAAAGTTTCCTCAGGCCATGTTCCAATCATTGAGCAATTTCTTCAAAAGACCCAATCCAGTGACGCAAAGAATCCTTTTGCATCTGTTGTAAAAACCAGTAGTGGGAAGAAACAAGTCGTGGAGAATAGGGTTGAAATCTACCATTTCAGTGTTTGGATATAGTTTTTGGAACATAGAACAGAGCGTTGTTCTCTTGTCAAGTCTCCTTATCGTTTTTTTTCGCCATTTCTGTTCAATTTTCGTTCAATGCACGATTTAAAATGTAAATGCTTTCGATATCATTCCACATTAAGAGTTTTGCTTGGGGTTACCTGCTCTTAATAGTTCAAAGCCGCCTGGTCTTACCATATGCTGAGCATATCCATTGTGCCACGGATATATTGCTGAGCAGATGATGATCGAACTTGGGGTAGCGTAGTATATCAATCTCCAGTCACCATTCCATACGAAAATCTCTTTATGACTTAGCGTTCGAAACACATTTACCATAGACTTCCACAAGCGATCGAGGGGCTTTAGCTGCATTCATCTTGTCATTAGGCACAAATCAAGACATATTCGAAGAACCAAACAATCTGTATATCGAGTAGGCTCCAATATGTAGGTGGTGCCAGCAGTATCAGCTATTTAATAAAATTTGTTTTCTGTAGACTGTAGAAAGCCTAGAACAGTGTTCTTCTTCGCGTCGATTTTGTAGAGATTAAGTAATATCGTATCGTCGTGTATTTGACACAAAGAAAATCTCTACTATTTACCTAAGTAAACCTCTATTAATTATTGCTCTATTACCAGGATTCTCCATTGGGATTTGCCTAACAACTGTAGCTACCTGTTGTCTTCAAATAACTTTGCATGCTTCAACTATTCACCGATTCACCTCTCATGCAGAGAAGCTAACTTGGCAGAGTGAACCTTAAGTTTTGTTAGCTCTTCTATACTCCTGCGCCTTCATTCTACAAAAGTTTCATTAGCTGGCTCCTTCGTACCCCCAATCTCAAAAGTAATCTCAAGACTTGCTTCATACTCTAATTTAACAGAAAAATTGCACAACACCCCAAAAGATCTCAAGTCCAGATCGCTTGCTACTACTGACATGCAATTTTCTCAGCAGGTAAGAAAATTAAATTCAGATTAGATCGCAACAAAATGGCGTTTTCAACACTGTCGCATAGATATTCTTGCAGTGCTGTCCAACACTCGCCGGCGCGACTGCCACAGCTAACAACTATAATTAAATATTAATTTACACTCGACGCGTTAAGCAAACAACACGTTCCATTACAACAACGACAACAAAATTATTAACCACAACAACAACAGCAACACAGCAGCAGCAACAATAACAATAATAATTACAACAATCATTGTTGATTGAAGTTGTTGCTGTTGCTGTGGTCCCCCCTATCATGATTGACAACAGCTGCGCATGCGTGCATATCAAATAATTTGTTTGATATTGAAATTATTATTAAATATTTTATATTAATAGATAATAATAATGAAAACAAAACTAAAGGAAAAATCATATGCAAGAAAACGTGCCATGAATTTTTATAAAAATCAAAATAAGTTTGTATATTAATTTTTAATCATATAGCTTTTGTTCGGGTTTGGTACAGTGGTCACACGCAAAAGAAGACAAATGCGTTAAAGTTAAAAATAATTATTATAATTTTATTTGTAGAGGGCAAAGTAAAGTTATTTATAAATAAATTCTTTACGAATATTCATGAATTTTTGAAAAGATGAGTTAGCATTAGTTTAAGTCCAAAAAATATTTTGGAAACAATAAACATATTAACATTCTTTAAATTAAATGAATTTAAACAAATTTGAACGATATTTACATTTTTTTTGTTGGAAGTTTAAATTTTATGGTTATTGATGCAATAATTCTGTAAAAAAGTTTCTAAAAAAGGTAGAAGAATTTCAACAAAAACGTTTTCCAAATATTAGATGGCAAACGACCATGTCCTGGGTTTTTGCTGATATTTCGTTCAAAAACTCCGTCGCCATTTCCTCTTTAGTGGTAACAAGGCACATCGCGGGATGGCAGAGTTTGACAGTAGCTCAATAGAAGCTTTATGAGACGCTTCTTGTGCCTTGATCCCCTTTTATAAAAATATTTGTATGCAATTTGTTTTGATGTCAATAAATATATAAAAACAGCAGAGTAAATTTTTAACCTAAGAAAAAAAAAATACTGAGTACGAAAATTGAATTTCTTTCCAAAAGCTATGCCCCTAACTTTGTACCTACCAAAATGAGTTACAAAAATTTCAAAGTTAAGACATTTAAATTCCTAACAAAATGTCAACCAAAAATCCCATACGTCTGGCATCTACTGTAGAATATGTTTTTTGTTGGCGATAAAACATTAATTAAGTTGGCGCTTAAAACTGTTAACAAAAAGGCTAAGCCGTGTTTGCAGCTTAAGCTAATACCAAACTAGACCAAGGCGTGTATCTTATTTTCATAATATATACTTTTTTTTCGAGCTTTTTGATATTTTTTTCACCCAAACAAAATGCCAATTAAGCCACCATGACACGTACTTCTAATAACGAATAATGAAAAACGAATAAAGGCAACCAAAACGGCGCAAAAAAAAATAATCGAATAACGAAATACGAGTAACAAGATTCGATACTCGAGAGGAGCGGAGAACGAAGCACGTTAACTTGCGTTAGCGTTGAAACGCTTTGGGCCATAAATTAGCGCTCTAAACGACTTCCTAAACAACGCGGCGTGGCACTTGTCACCGGCCAGTAAACCAACGAAAACCAAACAGTCAGTTGCCGGTAAGGCAACAACGCAGCCGCCACAGCCGCCGCAGCCTGTCCAGCCCAGTTGTCTAATTTAACCTTTGACCAAAAGCCGCGCGCTACCAAAAAAATAAACCCAAAAAAATGCCAAATAATCAAGAAAACTCTACAGGCGACTGACTACGCCTAGGCCTAGGTCTGCCTATATGTTCTTGGCTGCCTGGGGGGATCTGGGCACCAACTGCCTGTTGGTTCGTGCTCAAAATCAAAGTCAAGTTTCAAGCCGCCGGCGTTGGTACAATGGCAGCACGCTGTCATGGCTTAAAAAGGTGCTCCCACTTACCGCTAGTTACCGCGGGGGCACGTGCACCGGAGCGGTTCAATTAAATATTGTCAAACGGCAGCCAAATAGAATGCCCTAAGTTCCTGCCGAACATGTTCCATGCATGTACTGTTTGTTTTCATTCCATAAATGTTCCGAAAATTGTCAATTGCCTCAAATGCAATATGACTTTTCCGTAAAGAACTGAGAATTCGAAACCAAAGCTACCGCTTAATGTGGCTTGGCGTTTAATTTCCAAACAGACAACAACAACAACAATTAAGAACAACAATTTAACAAAGTTTGCGGGCAACAGACATAAAACTGGAACTGGAAGTTGTAGAGCATTTAATGAACGAGAGAATAAGAAAAACGAGCATTTTTATAAAAATTTTGCGTGGACGGCATTTATAATATCCGTAGCAGGGGCAAAGCCAGCGTCTGATAAAGTAAGGTGCGCCAGCAGTCACATGGCACACACTCATGGCGGAAAACTGAAAAATCGGTGCAACTGCAGCACCACCAACGATAACCACAACGCGAGCAAAGTTGAACTTTTGCCAGCGTATCGTTAGAATGTTGAAGTTTGAGTACACTTAAGAAGATCTATTTGGATAGGGAGCTGTGGAGTTACGAGATGCGACGATAGGCAAATAGGAAAGGGATTTTCAATTCAGATCTAGAGCTCAACATTTTTTTGAGATTCAAAATTATTCATTTATTTTATTGAAATTCCACCTAACTTATTGTCTGCTATTGCCTTAAAATAACTTTGATTGCTAGGACGAAATTTTTTTGGGAATTCTTTAAAAAAAAAACTTTTTTAATTCAAGATAAGGTAAGGCGGTAAATCTATTAAATTATGAACAATCAGAAAATATAAGAATCTGTGGACATAGCTCATTTCTGAAAGTCACAAAAAAAAACAAAGAATCGGGTGAAGATATTTATAATATTAAATTATATAACCAAAATAGCTTCATAATCAACCGAAATTTGTTACAATTTTTCAAGTTTTCACAATATTATACCAATACAACGCCATGAGAACTATATCATATAATGTCGATATAAAAATAAAACGGAAAATAAACTTGCATCCCCTTACCAATTCTGAGATCTAGACGTGCATTTCAACTTCTATACCTCAACCCTGTTCATAGTTTTTTTAACTTTGGCGGATCTCCGACTATTATATTTCTTCTACTGGTTACAAACATTTTCGACTTGTAAAAACTTATATACAGGGTGTTAGAACTTTTTCGAAAGGATTCATATGATATATTAATATGCAATAGGATATAAGTAGAAATTCGTTTCCGTGTTTGAAGTATTGTAAAATGCCAATTTTTTTTCTTGGTAAACACAAAATCCACTGGAACTTTTTAAGTCATTTATATTTGGGAGATATGAAATAATGATAACATTTGGTCATCTTTTCTATAAATTCAGTTGAGCTATAATATTATTATGAATAAACTACACTAATCAGCTCTACATAAGAGAATTTCAAATAAGGCACGAAAAAAACTTATAGAATAAAATGCTCTTGCTAGCAGCAGGGCCATCCACTGCCGACTTTCAAGCAATCCAAGTAATTAGATTCAATGTGATGCTTAGTCTAGAAGTAGCTAGAATACTTTTGGAACAAATAGTTGATTACGCAATTAAAAATCTTGAAAGTTTTTAAAATAATATTTTCAATGCTGCACTGTTGGAAAAAAATTGTATAGATTTCCCAACGATCTTAACTAGCACTGGAAACGTTTTTGGAAGATCTTTGTGAAACAAAACTAACGTTCCTGTTGCTCTCAAAGGTAAACGGATTAAAAAGAATGACTTACTGCACTTAAGAATTGCTAGGTAATAAAAGCATATAAATTTTTAACTACTTTTCTCTGTGGTCCTTTTTAGTAATAGTTCCGATTGCTGTAGGTTTGATAATTTACTACTTTTTTTCCAAAGAACTAATATCATTAATATAGCATAAATGGCCAGAATAAAAATGTTAACTAATTTTCTCTGTGGTCGCTTTTAGTAATATTTATTTATTGCTGTTAATTTAATAAGTTTCGACTTCTTTTCTAATGAATTAATATTAGTTAATATCATAATATCATCAAGTCTTTTAATAATAACCAAACAAGCAAAAAAAACCTTTATCTAATTTTATTTTTTTTTGTTTCAGGAAGCTGTCCTATGCGGTAAGCCAATATTTAATAATTTCAAACATTTTTGATATACTAGTCAGCATGAAACTATTCATTTTTTATTTATTTTATTTTTTTTCCTATTCGGAATCGCCTGCAACATTAAAATCACTCACAAAATTACAGTCTGCAAGGTAAAAAAGTGTTATAGATTTTCTTTCAATTGTAAATAACTTGAAATATTTTGATAAACCTTAAACATTTTGAGCAGTTCACTGATGGTTCCTAAGTGTTTTTTTTTTATTTATTGCTGTAATATGAATAAATAAAATTAATTTAATATCTTGGTTAAGCTGTTATCGCTCAAAAATCGAATAATAGGGGTACAATATCAAAAATTATTCTTTAAACTTTATTAATCTTATTGTGAAATGAGCAGGGATCCATAGTTTGTTACCAAATCGAACACCATCGACGATTGCTACAGCATATTTAGTATACATATTTTAGTCTTACGTAGAAAATAAATAAGTTCTGCATGGGTTTATTAAGTTCCACTTCAAAGCCGGTTATACTCTGAACTCCTTCTGAATTGGAATTGAGAACATAGCGCCGTTCAAAATCTGTTGTCTACCATGAATTTGTTACTTTATTTTTAGTTAGAAGCAATTCAGACTTAGACACAACTTACTTATCTTTTGTTCAAGGGAATTACTTATTCTTAAAAAACGCTTTTCTGTGTTAGAATCAAAAACCGCTAAATCGAACTGCCAAACCAAGCGACTTTTGCGCTTTTTTAACTGCAACTGCGGCACCCAAGCACAGCTCTACGATCATAAACCATAACCACAAACATTGTAGGTTTTGTTATATCTCCTTATAAGTAATACGAATGTCTTTTCCGACAAAATATGCCCTCTTACAAGTGCATAATGCCCCACTAAATCTCGTTTAATTTGAATGCAATTTGAGCTCGAACTGTGGCTAGCGCCATCTAGCGACTGCTGGCTGTACTAAGTTGTTCAACTGGCTGCTGGCCTAACGTGTTGTTGTTGTTTCTTGTTGTTGTTGGCGTTGCCAGACCAAAATCGATGATTCATCGCTGTATTTGTTGTTTTAAGTGCTTTATTTTTTACATAAATGTTGCCTCCCCCGCCTCACCGTCGCCGTTGCCATTGTCATAGGTAATCCCAACAAGCTGCAAACTGCAGCCAAAATGCTAGACATTTGTCGTAAGTTGCTGTTGTTGTTGTTCATACACTATAATGGCAGGGTATATGGGGTATAAGAGGAAAACATATAAATTGGTCTAGTATTAAGTCACAAATGTAGACAACAGATGGCGTGACAAACTCAAGATATATTAATGATGGAAATAACTGATCAAGCAATTGAATCATGCAAATAATTGGGAGAAATCTGAAATAATAATCCCAATTCCATGAAGTAAACCTCGTGGCCGCCGGACATTAACTATAGTTCCCGAGTTTTTTGTATAAACAACTATAAACAAGGATATTCCACGCACTGCCTTTGGAATAAATAGAGCATGTAAAGGGTTAAAAAGCAACCTGTGCTTCATATTAAAATAAAGATAATATTTTGAGACAAGTAGAGATAACTACTTGTTTCTGTTAAAAATAATTTTAAAATGTAAATTTTTTGAAATTTGCTGAGGGAACTCCGAAATCGTCTGCGCCGATTCTCTGTTTCTTTGTAATTTTTTGATAAAATATAAAAGATATATTGAAAATCGCCTAAAATTATGTTTCCAATATGAACTATTTTATAAAATTTAGTCCTCTTAAAATTCTTTACCATTTTCTCTAAACATGCTTAGTATACACTTCCTACATTTTGACTATAACTAAACTTTCATAACTTTTATTATTGAGCCACTAAAATTTTGCTAACTTTTGAGTTATAGTATTTCGTATCCCTAGATAGCGATTGATCCTAGCTCAACCTTTCTGTCGGAGTTACTTTTTATAGAGCTTTTTATTCATCGAACGAAACTTCTTTCTTTCTATACTTTCCCAATACAAAAATTCATTGTGCACACTGCTTGTACTGCTTGCAAGCAGTGCCCGAAAAACAAGCTTTAACTGACGTATTTTGGGCCCAATTCCATTTCGAAAAAAACTCTAAAGTGTATTGCTTTGTCGTGCAACTTCTCGACTGCAACTTGTTGTAGTTGTTTTCGTGGTTGTTGGCGCTTGCCGCCTGTTTGGTGACGCAGCCTCTTGCAGCTGCGCCAAATCTCGTTTTCATGCTGGTTTTATTTTTTTGCTTTTGTTTTTGTTTTGTAGCTCTTTGCATTTTGCGCTTTACGTTCAAAACAATTATTATTCTGGCAATTAATTTTGATTTAAGCAGCGATTTGATTTTCACCGCCATCACCGCCCACCGCACTCCCTCCAATGGATACATATAGTACAGATAGATATACCTACATTGTATATTGACTTGATTCCATGTCGTCAGTTGGATTTGTTGCAACTTCCACCGCTGGGGACTGCTGCTGTGCAGCATTTTTATTTGATTGCTGCAAAAATCTCTTGATAAATAAAGTACTCCTACGATATTGGGATTTTGTCGCTTTGGTCGATGTCGTTGTTGCCAACTGTCAGTCTATGAATATCCGAAAATATTAATAGTTTTGTTTGGTTTTGGCTTTTGAAGTTTTTGTTTTATGATTTGAGTTTGGATTTTATTAACTTGTCGGTTTGTTTGATGCGGGAAGTCTATAAAACAAGTGTATCAGCTGCATAGGATCGATTGTGGGCTTAGTCTGGAATTGTTGAGAGCGCAGGGGTCATCGAATGATCAATACCATGAAATACAAACTTGAAATAAGCAGCTAAAATTGAGTTCTTAAAAGAGACAATGCTTGTTCTTACAACTAAGCCAAAGCTATTTAGCACTCGCCTTTCATATTTTAAAGCTGCGTTGTATTATTGTCCAGATTGACTTATTCAAAAGTTTTAAATTATTTGAAAAAGGCTGTTTCGATGTTAAGTAAAAACAATGATAATACTTTGTATCGAGATGATATCTTATATCATTCATTATGTAAGATAAGTTTAAATCGCCGAAAAACGTATTTTATTTTGCAAAAAGTATCAAACTTATTTCGAATATTTTTATTTAAAATTTTATAATTTTTATTTGTACAACTAAGGGACCAGCCCAAAGCTAGCTATGATAACAAACACCACGGTTACATATTATATAACAGATAAACAAATTTATTAACAGAGCGCCAGTAATATCGGATAAAAAAAAGCCCGAAAACCCCATATATTGTACAGAGCTCTCTCTGCAGTAATTTTGGTGCAGAGAAATTCCGAAAACCGATTTTTTGTACAGAGAGCTGATGTAATATTAGATAAACAAATTACCCGAAAACTCTTTATTTTGTTTCGAGAGCTGCAGCTGCAAACCCGATGTTTCGAACAGAATAATTTCGGCTGGAGAGCCATCCAAAGAACCGCATATTTTCTATACAGAGCTGCAGAAATTTCGGTTGGTCACAGAACAAAAAGAAAATAAAAAGATTTTTAAAATAAACATTTTACATTTAATTATCTGGATGTGAATCCGTGACCGTGAGTTCGGACTTCAAAATTTCATTTTCATATTGGATGGATACAATCGTAGTCCAAAGAAGACTAAATTAGACTCTTGTGAGAGTATGAGCTACTTACATATTTCATTGAATACAAAATCTATAAAAAATAATTTCCTCAAAAGTATTAGAATAATAGGTATATAATCTAATATACTTCAAATTCCTGATATAATAAACAAAATCAAATTCTAGATTCGTATTATGCGTACCTAATTACTCTAACAAAGATTCACCATGTTGCAACAACTTCAAGAACCCAGCTGATTTTATTTTACAACAAATAGTCTTGCTTAAATATTTCCAATATTTCTCTAAAAATTTTCGTATCATTTCCATCAATATTTAAAAACAATTGTTTACTCACTTTTCATTTATTAGTTTAAAAATAAATATAAATTCAAAATAAATTATATAAGCGCTATATACAAAGCTTAGGAAATGAAATTAAGAATAAAGAAATATAATTTAAATTATAAAATAAATATACATAAAAACTAATCACTGTAAATAAATAATTTAAATAATATACATAAACTAAAATAATTTATATATAAATAAATACATGCTCTGGCACCATTTCGATTTTTACAAAAAAGATTTCAACAATCAATTTACAAAATTTTAACAATAAAAATTCCGAACAACAATAGAAACTGTTTTTTTTTTCACAATATCTCTATGACTATAAAATCGTTAGTTCATTTTTTTTAATTAATTAATTAATATTAAATAAATAAATAAGCTGCTAAATTCCTAACACAACCCCAGGCCCTATGCTAGATCCCTAAGAGACAATATAATTGTCTTGACTAATTTTTGGCACTGATATATTTTCGCTTTGGCTCAACTGACTGAAACTAAACTTAAACTATGACTCATCAATACGACGACGATGAGTTAGTGTCAACATCCTGGCTAGAGTTTTCTAATAAACTGCAGGAGTTTGCGCCATGTACTCCTCCGCCTCATCGGCAGCACTGCTGCCCACGCTGCCGGCATAGAAAATCTGTGAGGCATCATCGTAGCTGCCGCTGGGTGAATAGCTATCCCTGGCCAGACCCTGTAGATGTTGCTGTAGCTGCTGCTGATTAAAACCACCAGCAGCAGGTAGCTCCGTAGCATTGGGTGAGGCCTGGCAGCCGCTCTGCAGATGTTTGGCCAGCAGTGACATGCGTGAAAACGACTTGGTGCAGCTGGGGCAGGAGTACTTCTTCACATCCGAGTGAGTTTGCATATGAGCGCGCAGATTAGAGCGATCTGCAAAGGCACGATTGCAGTGCTGACAGCTAAAGGGTTTCTCACCCGTATGCGTGCGTATGTGTCCCTGCAGCAGCCAAGGACGCGAGAAGGCCTTACCGCAAATGGGACACTTACAGGGCAGCGTGTGTGTGCGTATGTGCATCTTGAGTGCACCCAACGAGACGTACGTCTTATCGCAGTTCTTGCAGCTAAAGACCTTCTTCACCTGATTACCCTCGGCCGAGGGGCAATGAAACTGCTGATGCTTGGTCAGACCGGAGTATGTGGAATATGACTTGCCACAGTCCTTGCAGTGAAAACGTGGTACACCCACTGGTTTCTGCATGGACTGCGCCGATGCAGCATTGGCGGCTTGTATCAATGCAGAAGCCTGATCTGTGCAGAATTCAGTTTGATCTACTATGGGACCACCAGCGCCACTGGGATTGCTGCGTATAATCTTGTATTCGGTGCTCTCATAGGCATGTGTCTGCTGATGCTTCACCAGACCGGCATAGGTGGCATAGCACTTGTTGCACTGCTGGCATTGATAGTACAAGTCGTTGGAGTTCTTTATTTTGAGATTGAGCTGCGCGTTGTTCTCATTCTCTGCATCCGCATCCGCATCCAAGTCCTGTTCCATATGTTGTGTATACTGCTGTGGTGGCGGCGTTCTGTTGTTGTTGTGGCTATTGGGCTGTGGCGTCATATGTTGCATACTTAACAGCGCACGTGCTACATTGTGCAAGTTAATGTTCTCGCTGAGCACGCGACGTTGCGTCAACTCCGGCCGCAGGCTCAAGTCCTCGGGCTCAGCATAGTTAACAAATGTTGTCTGATTTGTTTGCGGCTGTGGCTGTGCAGGAATTTTCATGCAATCCTCATAGTCAGCTATGCTTTTTAGTAAATTGTTGTTATAGTTGCGCATTTCATAGTTCTCCTGCGGCGCCTCATAGGGTAGCTCCGTCTGCTCTGTTTTAGTCAAGGGCGAAACGATTGTTGGCGGTGGTGTTATGCGCGCATAAGTGTTTTCTGTTTCGGGCTCCATAACTTCCTCCTCTGGCGGCAGCTCAAAGTCACCATAACCCAAGCGAGCCAAACTCTTAGCAATCTCTTCGCGTGTAAAGACATCTGGAAAGGCTTTGGCTATTTCGCGAGTCTCCTCCCAAATGCGTCGAGCCAACTGCTCTTTGGTTTGATTCAGGGCGGTGTCAAAGCGCCTGCGTAGCTCTGTGGTCACGTGCTGTGCTTCTGTTTTGAGGGAAAGTTGTGGTGTCTGCTCCATGGGTACGGAGGCGGCGGCAATGCTGAGATCAACGGGGCCTTCATCTGCAGAATTGAGAATAGAGAGAATACTTATGAGAGGATTTTTCTTTAAATTTACTATATGGATGTTGCGGATCTATGGTACTATTTGACTGAATGGCTTTACCCTCAGTTCGAAATGTTTCCAGAAGTTAAAACAGCTATTCTTCGAAATATTTTCGTTCCTTGGAAAACTTACACTTTTTGGTGTAGTAGGCTTTGGGCATTTTAAATGTGTTATTTGGCATAAGGCATTAGGAATAGAACTTTAAGATAGAATTTTTTTGGGAGTTCGAATACCTATGCATATGTTATTTTCCTTTAGAAATTATTTATATTCTTAAAATGTTTCTAGATATTCTTATCTAGGAAGTTGTTTGGGATGTCGAAACAATAACTAAAATTTCGAAATCGGTACAAGGGAGAGTCTAGGGTAGTTTCGCAGAGGATGACTTTAAGATTTTGCTTGGAATCTCAAGTTATGTAATTTCTGAAAAATTTAAAGGTACCCCTTTAATTACATTCTTGAAGTTAAAAGCTTTGGAACATATTCCACATTATCCCCCACATGACTAATTGTAAATTAAGTTAAATGGTTGAAAAGCTCAAAAAGCCTGATTCTGTTCGAAATATAAGATGGAGATCTGGAATTTTCATTGTTAAGCAACAAAAGCGGAAAGTTGAGCAACTGCAATTATTTCTTTGTTCTTGGCAATGATAAGATATGGAAATAAAATTATAAACAATATTCAGATAATCTTTAATCGTAATTATTTGTGTAAAAACGGAAATACACTTCTTGGGAGGGTTCTTATTAAAGACGAAAAGGCACGCGCTCTAATCAAATAATTCAGTTTGTTATAATTATCGCATTAGTTCTTTACAATGGCCAAAATATTGCAAAATTTTTCGCATATAATATTTGTTACAATTATCGCTTATGGGATATTTTTTTAAATATTCACTATAGATTCAGGGTAGTACTTCGGTTAAAGCAGAAAGCTAGAAACTACTGTCAGTAGCCGCAAATCCGCAGCAATTTCATGAGAAAAGTATTTGATTTAATAAGTTTGTTGAACCTACCATGATTTAGCTGATCCTCCTGGTGCTCCTCCACGTGTATAGGTCGCTTCTTGAGCGGGCATTTGCTATATTTAAGCTTATCCATAATGCTTGACTTCGACACTTTTCTTTCACAAAGCAGCCTCACTAGAATCACAAATATTACTGCCGGCTTTGGTAACGCTGATCACCTTCCGATTTAGAACTAAACTAAACTTTTCAAAAAATCACTGCCACACATTTGTTGCCACTTAACTTCCGTATCGCACGCGTCTCGTTCGCTTGCAGTTTCAGTTACGAATGATGCAACCAGCGAGGATCACTTTAATTTTTATAGACTCGAATCAACCCCCAGCAGGATCAGCGCTTGGATCAACCCCCTGGAAGTAAAACCAGCCAACTCAACTACCTACTTCCGATAAATGCTGTTTTGTATGGATTCTGTGCAAATGCTGCCCCTAGCTCTCCCTGGTTACACCAAAACCAACCACCAACAACAAATACCTTACTCTAAAGAGCCATTCAATGATCTGTCGCAGCCCTTGTGCCCGGTATACCTCTGTGCCCAACAGCTGTGCGTTCAATGAACGATCGCCACGCTGCTCTTGCCCCAGCTGCCGTGCCATACCGACTCTGCACAACAATCTCGGTGTAAAAAGCGAGCACGTGCCACAGCAAGCGGCACAACAACTGCACTCGGCGGCAACGCTCCGAGCGCGCCTCTCAACGATCGCCACCAGCTGCTGCTCAAGCGTGTGTGACGTCACTGAGATTTACGCTCGACAAGGTTCCCCTACTTTTTGCTGGTATTGGTTAGCGCAGGCGCAGCAGCTGCGAAGCTTATGTACAACTTGTTGGGTAAGTTTTATTTATAAATCAACGCACATTGCTTATATGGGTGGTGCTTCGGTGTCTCTCTTCTCGGATTGGCTTTGTATATAAGACATATACACGGTGCTCTTTGGTTAAACTTTGGGAGCAGGTGAGCATAAGTTCAGCAAGTTGGCGCTCTTTGGTGTCAGCAAAGAGCAGCTTAACGTTGAGGTTGTTTGAAATTGGTCTCTGATTTTTGGGGAATTGCACTCTTTGGGGGGCTTGCTTTCTCTTAAAATACTTTGGATTTTGGCGCTCTCTTCTGTTCGATTTCATTTTGTAGCGCGAAAGAATAATCTTCAAGATTATACTTAGTGCTCTTAGGGATTACTCTTTCTTAAAGAAGACGCAAATTTATGGTAAACCATTGCGATTGGTGGGAAATCTATAATTTATTTAATGATATATTGTACAGATTTATATTTTAAATTGGGCTAAAATAAGTATTTGTTGCTTTGAAGATTTTGCTTAGATTTTCACTTAAATTATGAATTATTTCAAGAAAAAATTTCAAATCTTAAAATTCACTTAGACATTATTTTTAAGATCTCTGCTCAAATAAAGTAGTGCAGATTTAATAGTTAATCTAAATCTAAGAAAAGATTTATAGATATATAGATATATAGTATATAATATATTTCTTTTCTTTTTGGGTAACAAATCCGTATTGCTCATTATGCAAAATCTGTTCTTTTTGAATAATCGCTTAAAATTAAAGTGCTTATCATCATTGTTTTCGGGCAAGAATTTTGTGGGCCAACAGACTTGTGGGCCAGCAGGCTGACTGCCAGTATATTTGGGAGCTTGTGCAGATTCTTGGAGTATCAGGTAATGCCTTCATTTATTACTTCTTGGAGTTCTTGGGCAGTACATTTGGTTGGCTGTGCAGATGCTCCATGTATCTAGTGTCGACTAATACTATCACTTCTTGGATCAGGGAACATCCAACTGTTTGTGGTATGGCCATGGTATGTATGGGTGGGCGCCCTAATCCTTTATCAAGATTTTTTTTGGAAGTGTTGAAGAAAAATATGGCAGTCCAAATTTTCTTTCAAAATCTTGTTTCTAATAGGTATATCGTGGATTTGAGCATGACTCTGCTGAGGTAAAGTAATGCGAACTCAGCCTATGGGTCTATGGTGCCGCTAAACTCAGCCTACTCAGGTAGGCATTCCGATCCTGGTATGGTTTATTAAATGTAGAGCTATGTTAAACTTTTTGGATTATTAGACGCTCTTTATTATAAAAAATCACGAAATATACGAAAAATATTGGAAGTCTAAAAATTAAGTTTCTTTTGTATTGAAGAAGCATGAATTCCTAAGATAAAATTTTTCGAAAAGTTGTTTTGCAATTCGACATTTCTGATCTTTAATTTTGTGTTGCTGGCCAATTTGGAATAGTAGGTCTGCAAAAAAACTGCATTATGTTTGAAATGCAATCCAGAAATAATGAAATTATTCATATTCATATTGTCATATGCCACTTACTAGAAATAGCTTTTGAAGGAAAGTTTTGGAGAACATTGGAGAATTCTTACATAAGATATTCTTGACTCTGCTAGCATCCCTGCATATCCGCAGTAAGGAGATATCTTTATTAAAAGCTGTTCGAAAAGAAGAAGAACCTACAGTTTAAAGCCGAATCCGAAAGGTGGTGTCTTATGTTAGTAGAAACTTACTTAGCTATATGTCAGATCTTCCCATATCATAAAAAGCAACAATCTTATAAAATTAGTGTTTTGGTAGTTATAGAAAAACCAGGGATACTTCCGAAAATGATGAAAATGTACGTGAAGTAAGAATTCAGGATCATAATCGATATCCGAATCTGGATTTTAAAACTTCTTGCTTCAGCAGAGTGAAATCGAAACAACGACCCTAAAATTTGGAAGCGAGTACGTTATCACTGCGCTACCGAGCTCCACACAGTTCCAGAAAAATAAAATTTTTGGATTGTGAAAACTGATTCTTAAAACTTTTTTAAAACAAACAAATGCTGTAAGTTACATGACAATCCTACCAAGAAAATTATAAATCTCAGCCTTAGAAAGGCCTTTTGTTTAAAAAAAATGAAAATAAAATTCAACCATAAGTAGTAACACTTTTGACCTGACGACAACCCCGCGGATGCAATCGCTGGTAGGGACAAAACTGCCAAAAATGCAGCATCTCACAATCCTGCGACATCGAAGTATTCAAAGAGCAAATCCTCCCTCTTGCCACCATATTGACATAATTTCTTTAAATATCGGTTCAACTACTGATAAGGCTGTACTTGAGAACTACTTCAGCTACAAGCAGCCTCTTCGAACAGCATTGCCTTTTGATAATCGCAAAAACTAACAAAGTCACTGCATTCCCGTCCAGCCTTGTATCCTTGCAGCAGTGCAGCAGCTGCAGCAGCATAACCATAGCACGTGACATGTGAGTCAGATTCAAATTGAATTTCCTAACTTCAAATAAACGCACACAATATGCACTTAAAAGTCCAGTCGGTAGTCGGTATTAAAACCTTATGAAAATAATAATCATGGGCAACGAACAAGAGAGGAATCCAAGAGTAAATCAACCTTTCGCCATTGTGTCGTTTTGTGCGGCGTAACCGGCGTCCCTCGCCCTGTTTAGGTGCACAAACCCCTAAAGGCCGTGAAATTTTCATTGTGATATTGATAAAAATATCCAGCCAGCTGCGCTTATGCCGCCACAGCCGTCAGATCATCAAAACAACTTCCAGCAGGAATCTCGGCCTAACCACCCCAAAAATAGCGAAAATAAAAGTGTGCGTCTGCGCCGCCGCATTTACCTGGCCCAGCGAGTGCCTTGGAATGTGCCAATAGGTAATTGCAAAACTACCTGGCATTCAACGTGCTCAAAACATGTCGTTGTTCCGGCTGCAGTTGCCACCCTGTGGCACATCGATGGTGCTGTTGATGGTGGTGGTGGTGGTGACAATGCAGTTGTACTGTACGTTACTTTCGTTACTGCCACAACCCTTAGGAGCCAATGTCTTGGCGAAAATCTCAGCACATACGGAGGGTTGTCCCGTGTCTTCTTACAGCTGCCCATGACACGTACCATTTGATTTTGTTTGTCTTGAGGCTCTTACAATTTGGCGCCAAAGTGTTTGTAAGTAATGAACCGGTGTGTGTCTGGATTTCCTTTTTTTTTTTGTGATCCTAACTGGTCTGCCAGCGAGGTACATGTCTGCGAAAAGATCTTGAATTATTTATGTAAATCAAGCAAACACTTTCTTAGCGAACCTAATTGAGAGTGTTCTGCTCTATTTGCACGTCAACGTGTTCCAGGTGCAATTTAGCGGAATAAGCTGGCATTTTAAGATCGTTTTTTTTTTGCGATCTATTATGCACGGAAATTATGAATCGTAAAAGAAATAATGAAGTTAGTGAAATCAAAACATGTTTGCCTAAGTAAGCAAATTGGAGGGACAAAATAAAAACTTGATCTTTAATAATTAAAGGAAAGGATGGCGTATATTTTTGTCTAGCGTTGATGAGCTTGGGATACTGCTGCGAAAAAGCTTCCAAACAGTTCTGTATGCGAAGTTTGGCTACTATATTATAAATAAAAAAACCGATTCTGCCAATAATGAAGTCCAGATAAGCAAGCTGAAAGATTGGGTTGGGGAAGATTGCTCGGAAGATAGACTTTTTGAACAAAAAAAATTCATAAGCTATTTTCCAATTCACCGAAGACAGACGATTTTGTATCTGCGCATAAGTCTAAATCTTGCCTTGATTAGATCAATTTAGCTGCATCTCCTTCAATAGCTTCAAAGTCCCTACTATCTTCGCTTTTGTTGTGGAAGATAAGATCTGTGTTTTTGTTTTATTAAAGAACTTGGTCTTATCTCCGGGTTAAGATTGTATCCGTTCGATAAACTACAGACTTATTTATAATTTTATTCTACAAGAAAGCAATCTGCGTTATTCAAAGTTTTATTCAGATTTTTCAAAGATCATTTTCTATCTTAACAAAAGGAAACATATGGGTATAAAGTTACAACTTTACATTGACACTATATTTTGACAAGTTAAACTCGCAGTTGCCTCTCAATGAATGTTTCTTAAAAACCGATGAGATTGGGTTCTAACTGAGTTTACCATAAGCTTGTAAGTAACAGACTTATTTATAATTTTATTCTACAAGAAAGCAATCTGCGTTATTCAAAGTTTTATTCAGATTTTTCAAAGATCATTTTCTATCTTAACAAAAGGAAACATATGGGTATAAAGTTACAACTTTACATTGACACTATATTTTGACAAGTTAAACTCGCAGTTGCCTCTCAATGAATGTTTCTTAAAAACCGATGAGATTGGGTTCTAACTGAGTTTACCATAAGCTTCTTATAAATCGCATTATAAGCAATTGTGAGTTCGCGTCCAAGCTGCGATGAGAGTAACTCTTCAAGATATCGAGTTATTTTCTTCGAATTATAATCTTTATTTTCCTATGTTTAACATAGATTTAGGTTCGACCTGAAAAATCCTGACGCCCTATAGCTTTTGAAAATCGAATTTTTACGTTTTCTTCTTCAGACTCCTCAAATAAGTGAAAATCTTTAGCTCTTGACACTCGTACCATGATCTACTCCCCAAGTACCATGTCAATTTACAGTTGTTGCCGGCAGGTATTCATTGTTGTCCAACTAACTGCACATCAACTGGCCATAGACTTTGCCTGTTAACCACAACAACTCGGCTCCATGGACGAATGCCTCACTTCAAAGTGTCAAAGAGCCGCCCCGGAGACTCATAATGAAGTGCAAAATGCAATTAATTTGCCCGCACAAAGCGCGACCAGAGCAGCTGCGAGAGATTCGAACAAAAGAAAGTAACTGAAAAGAGTGCAGGAGAAATGTGTTGCAGAAATGCAAGAGCCAAACGAGAGACACATGCCGCAGTTTGTCACGAGCTAGAGATTTCTCAAGCCACTGAGCGGGCAGAGCAGCGCTGCAAAGAAATCCAGCCAAGATGATGATGAACGATGGTTTGGCGCTGGTGCGCGGAGTGGTTGCAATCAAAACAAGATCTTAGAACTATTGGCGCCTGATACAAAGAGGCAGCTGCGCAGGCGCAGTGCGCAGTCAATAGCAGAAGACAACGTACAGTGGGCGAAATTGTTGATTTTGGTGGCAGTTTTTTGAATTTGAAAATACAATGGGTATTGTTGATAATGAAATTGTTGTAATGCCTGTGATAATACTACTAGGGTCCACCTTGTATTTTTTTGTTAATTATTTTTTATGGATTTTTATGGTTTAGTAATATTAATAATTACATGTAATTTTTTTATAAATATTTTTTATGGATTTTTATGGTAATGCAGATTTTTGAAGGTAATAATAATAATAATCCTTTGTTTAAAAAATGTTTTAATGCTGAAAAATATTAAAAAGAACTTCTGGAAATTATTCCTAAATTAGTAAAATAAATTTGAAATAATATTAACTTAAAGTTTACTGTAACATTCCATTAGATTGCCATATTTGCATCCGTGCTCTTATTCGTAATTTGCACTAGAAGTTTTGTGGGAAAAGAAATATTAAAGAGAATCGGAAAATTATAAAGAAAGAGTATCAAACATTTACTGAATTAGTTTTATTATTGTTGTTAAATATTTATTAATTTCATTTGTGCGATTTTCTTGTTAAAAATTAAGTGTGAGATTCCGATTCTTGAGAGGCGATAAAATCAAAGAAAACCAAGGTCATAATAGCAGAAAATATAGAACAATTGAAGAAATTTCCCCAACTATATCATAATTTTTGATTAAAAAAAAAGATGACTACTTAATGTTTTATATTTTACAAATAATATATTTAAATATTTTCAAAAAATTTTCTTTCTAACTAATCGACTGAGTATATTGCAAATATATGTTGTAAGTAAAAATGATCAAAATAAATATTTTAAAAACTGTAGCTAGCAAAAGAAACTATTTGGCTTGACTCCCAAATAAATATTAGATGAGTTTATTCCCTGTACTATATGGTCCTATGAGTATATAACGTTTTTGCTTGCCAGGAATGGATAATAAACCCACGTGGAAAATTCAGAGAACTGCAAAAGTTAACTAAAATATGATTAGGTAGACTAGAGGAGTTGATAGACCGTGAAAGACTGTGTGAACTCAGAAATGGTAAGAGCTAGCAACTAAGTATTCAAATTAAACTTATTCGATTTTTAGATATATGTAATATTTAATGTAACTTCCAAAGAGATGTTTTGCGCTACCACAAAAATATCAAAAAGTAATTCGGCATACAATATTATTTCAATGACCGTAAGCTCAGATTTGAATAAAATCGGATTTCATTATCATACAGCATTCAAGGGAAAAACTTTTAAATAATAGTTTTTGCACAATATGAGACTGTTTTGTATGACATTCTAACATTGTTCTGTAAATTCTTCTAAATTTTGGGACACTATAATATTTTAGTGCTTTCCAAGCATTTTATCGAAATTGACTAAAATAGGTTGACTAAATCATACTAAATCATACTGCTACTATTGGTGATATTTGAACCTAATTTAGTGCTTAAAAACGAAAGTAGGAACAATTTTTTTTTCGATTTTTCTAAAATATTTCTATAGACCGATAATTTAACAATCGAAAGAATATTTTCATTTTTGTGCGCTAACATAATTTGACACTAAATCGCTCGTATTTGCCCACAGTGCGCATTGTTCAGACGGCGCTCAGTTGGGCAGGATTGCCAGGTCAGTGAACATGGTAAATGGTGGGGCGGCTTAGAGAGCGTCGCTTTTGAAATCTGATACTGTTATCAGTTTGTAGCGGAGCAGACGTAACGGTTATTATAAACAAATAAAAGCACAAAACGTAACAGACACACACACACACACAGTGGAGGAGACCGAAAGATATGCCGATAAAGATCAAGAGCTTAAGTTAAGGCAACGCTGAGAAGGCGGTCTACGCTTGACTGGCGCTGGCTTCCGTCTAAGCCAAGTTAGTAGGATTGTATCGCTCGAAGAAGCTTTGAACATAATTCAAATTAATTTGTTTTATTGACAGCGTGTGCGCCCTTAATTTGAGCCACATCAATGTCGCTGGCGGTTATTGGAGCCACACACAAATTGGTCAATTACGGGCTATTTGGCCAAAAGGCGTTTCATTAGTCCAAGTGACAATAAATTAGATTCATAGTAGCCGGCTACTAGCGACTAATTAAAATGCAAGATATTAATCTGCTGGGAAGCCAAAAAGTCAGAGCTTTGTCTGCGGTTGGGGACCACATACGGCGTTTCGGAGCCACCCGCTTGCTAGACCCACCAACTAGGCTAGAGTCATCACCGGTAGCTTTGCCTTTTCCCCCAAACTCTAGCTCATCTTGACTAATAATAATTCTCAAGTTGTGATTTTTATTTCGTGTATATGAATCATGATAATGAATTGTTTATGTTCAGAGTTAGTTGGTCGCCGCCAGAGTAGCTTCATGGGAAAAAAAGATTAACATCAACGTTTATGTTAATAGATGTTGAAATATCATAAAAATGATATATGCGACGCTTTATTAGTGTGGGCTTTATTTTTAATTTTTGCAAGTTAATGCAAATGATTCACTTGCAGAAACGGAAATTTCTGTCGAAATTTTGTGGGGTCTTTAATCTTAAGCTGAACTTATCAATGTAAACTTCCTTTCGGCGGTTCGGCAACTTGTCAAGTTTAAGGGCGTCATGAAGTTCAAGTTCTGTTGGTTTAACTCAAATTTATTTGCATTTGTAGCCCTTAAAAAGGTATGTTGAACTTTGTTTGAAAATGAGATAAAACAGCAGATAAAGTTAAACCTTATACAATTTTTTGATTTTCAACTGTACAGGAATATTCAAAGACTTCAAAAAATAATTTAGATATCTGTAAGCCGCGATATTTATGTTCACCTAAGCCGTCTGCTTAAATGGGAGTTGTAAGATAAGATTGATGTTGAAAATATTTTTTAATAAAAGATGACCCAAAAAAATGTAAATTATTATTAATTTTTTTGTAATTGAATTGCTTATAGGCATTCAGAGCTATTGAAATGGAAAAGAAAACTCTTAAAATAACAGCTCGCAACTGTCTTAAGGACTTAACTACAAATTCCATAAACAATTTTTCCCGATTTCGAGTTTTAATGGGTATTTAGTTTATTTTATCTGTTACCAAGCAGAAATTAAAGTGTGCTGATATAAATGTTATTTTTTTATTTTAATTTGAGGTAATATCAGATAAACAAACAGCCGACCTTCAAAGATCTGTTTCTAAAAAGAATCTGATTTGAGAAATAAAACCTTGCTTTTAAAACTTTGCGGAGTAGCTTAAGACTGCTACACTTTATATTATTTAAGGATAATGTCAGTAGCTCCCAAAGAAGTCGAGTTGACAAATATGCAATAAAATACTACCGTGGCATATTGGAGCAGAATTGAGGCACTATATACTCAAATATACCTTATCTGATAAATACTAACTCACGCCAACTGGCCCAGACAATACCCCTACCCGTAAGATCTTCGCGTGTTTCACCTTTTAAATAAAGGTTGGAAGGAAGTTGCTGCAAAACAAAATGTAAGATTTTGGCTATAACCAAAAATTCGTAAACTCTTACCTAAAATATGATACAACTGCGCATGGGAAGTATCCTGAGTCCTGCTATAAGTATCATTTGCTCTTAGTGGGTAAAATAGTGCTCATCGACAAATTGCTACCAAAACTAAAAGCGTATGGACATCGCCTTTTGGTATTCAGTCAGATGGTGTGTACTGGAGGAGTATTTGGTTTGTTGCAAGTACCCGTTTGAACATATCGATCGATATCGATTTCATTCAATTCGGATTTTCATGAAAACTCTAAAAGGCTCTTTTATTTTTGCGTTTTTGAATTATTTTTTTTTGTCTTTGACCACGTCTGCATGCATAGCTAAGTCAAGCAGTGTTTTCCGACATTTGAAGTAAAACTGAAATCGTTACCGGATTGTCGAAGGTATCGATTACTTATTTATAAAGGACATACACATACTTTTTGAAATGGTGAACTATGATGTTTCTTCAAATTAATGATTTTGTCACAAAATTATCTTCAAGTTAACAAAAAAGTGGATGTACTTGTGAATCTCCTTATTAAAATTAAAACATTTGGGTAAGACATATTGATTGCTGCTTGAAAAATCCACAAGTTACTAGAGAATGAACAACATTTTGATAGCTGCAGGCAATTAAAAAGCCTTCGCTTTTTAGTCTACCTCTATACTACCGATGGTCACATTCTAGATTTGTATATTTACAATAATCAGTCCTTCAATCCTCAATCCATCAATCCCTCTTAGGTGAATCAAGGGAATCTTAAATATATTACTTAGCTCAAAGTTCTTGGGCTGCCTACATTTAAAAGTCGCCTCGCAATGGCCTTCAAATAATAAAGATTTATAATAGCTTTTTTCTGTGCGACAGTACCTCTTCGCCGACTGCAACCACACAGTTTCTTGGGAAATCGCAAAATGGATCAACTAGTTGGTAAACACAATCAGGTTCTAAGTACTTCTTCAATCAAGAATAACCTATGCTTCTACCGCTGCGCGCTTTTGGGATTTGAAATTGTATCTAAAATACGTCCAAGCTTGGTAATAACTTTACTGCCTATTTCGAAAACTTAATTCAAGCAATTACCGAACAATAGGAATTAGTAGAATTAGGATTTCTGCAGCAAGTCTTCCTAGCAACTGTAGGGAGCTGCTTCGCTACTAAATCCATCTTAACTCTCAGAGATGAGCCTTTCATGTTTCAAGCCGCTGCATAAATAGGATTCCAGAAGTCCTCTTATATTGGCAATCGCTCGAAAGAACGTATAAAAGATAATGTAGATTTAATGTTGCAGCAACTTTGACAACTTCCTTCGTAGGGCACACAAAACTGCTTAGGATAGATTTTCTAACAATCTATTAGGAGGAAGTTCTTTTCAAACTCTGATACTCCAAGACATTTTCTCTGCCGTGCTTTCTATGGCCATTCTCTACCTTGTATTTGAAGCTATCTATTGTCTCACGGAAATTGAGAATCTTTATGAGCAGTGTAGAGTTCTGCCAAGAGAGGAACACTCTTCGGGTAAGCTATGCCAGGTTTATGGATTACCAAATAGTTACTGCTAACTTTCCGCAGAAGTACCTCCGTTAAGCGCAACCTCTTCAACGACCAACCTAACTACCCCTAACTACATTCTATAATTAATTTAAGCTTAATTACCAATAGAAACGCAGATCGTTTAGTTCAGGACCTCACCCCCACAACTTACGCTATATAAACGGAAATCAATTAAAATCCAACAATTCTCAATACAAAAAAAAAACTTTTTCAATTGAGTGCAAATTTTTCCCATGACCAGACAAAATTTACACTTTGTCTGCTGACACTTGCCCAAGCAGGACACGACGCACGGCATACATCAAGCGTCAGCAGTCACCATGCGCCAAGTGAGACGAAATGCGTGAGAAAAGCCTGCTTGGTGTGCTGGGGTGTCTGCGCTTTGACGACCAGGTTCAAGTCAGATGCGGGCACAGTTTCCGGATTTGTTAAGGGATGATCCGTTGGCATTATTTGTTATTGGAATCACGTGACAAGTTGTGCCTGCCCTGCCTAGGGTAGCTGGGAAACGTGCAATGAAATCATCCCACGGGATTCAATTTATGCGTGTTTGAATGTTTTTGATTGTGCGACGCTAATTCAAATGGAACTTGCAAGCAAACCGATGCATGTAAGGATTGCTTTTTGTTTTTGTGGTGTTGGCGCTGACCAATAGAGACGATAGAGTCAAGTTGCAGCCGGCTGCCTGGTGGTGGTGCAATTTTTGTATGTGGAGCACTAGAGTTGCGTGTTGCGCGTTGTTACCTAGACTCTGTAACTTGAGGCAGCGTGCATCAATTTCGTTGACTTAATAAAGTCAAAAAACATTTGTTTTCAAAGCCTTTGGGAATCGTAATTAAACTTATTAAGTTTTGTTCGCGTTTTGTAAGTCAACCGGGGATTATCTAGCCACACTGCGACGGGGGCAGTTGTAGTCGTTGTAGTAGCTCATTTTTTCGTGTGCAAAAGCTGTAAAAGTCGCCTTAATTATTACAAATTGCTTTCAATTTATAATTTATGCTAATTTACTTAAGCCAAATATAGCCATAAGGAATTTATTATTTATGATCTGAAAATATTTGAAATACTTGCGAGAATAGTTTTATGTCTAGCTTGTCTACTCGATTCCATACACCTGAAAGTTATGCAGTTTATAAATACAAATTTGGAAAAAGTTCAAGAAAATACCACTGCCAGATATCAGAAAGCAATATAATTGATTTATGGACAATGGATTGCTTTGGGGCTGGTGCGCCCATTTAGTAGCCTAAATTTAGCCCGCTAGACAGACGTACAACTAATTTAGGGAGCTGCATGGTGTTGGCTGCCCCTCTACCCCAATATGGGGGAGGGGGCGGGGCGGCTGCTGACATGACGCGCGCTGTGCGCTATGTGTTCTTGAGTTTTGTCACGTTCATGGGCAAATGTTTTGATGATCACGGTCCAATGTTGTGTCTCCACGTCAATGCAGCTTTAACAAGTAGCGTGCTGGCATGGGATGTGTTTGTTTGTTTTGCTTGAGGTCGTCGTCGGATACTAAAAATATTTCCGACTTGCATGCGAAACGCTTGCGCCTGGCAGGCCCTGTCACAATTGACACTGACGACGACACCGCAGCAGGTACAACCCAGGCTGGAGATGCAACGTTGTACATACAAATACGCAGACGTGCCCGTAAAGTTGTCACATGGTACGAGGGGCATACTCTACAACAACGAAAGATTAATTGAACGTGCGCTACCGAGTTATTAATCTTGTCGAGCTTAGCTGTCCCTTTGCTCGCATTGTTTCTAAAATATTGTATGCTCTTTTAAGTTCTAGTACGTGGCAGTGTCAACTAATGGGCCGCCACTTGAGCCTTGATTATGCAGCTGCGTCTGCTCCATGGACTATTTTTTATGCCTTCTTAATTTGTTTATTGCCACGTTAATGCAATTTTTTACGCTGCAGCGACATGTGCGGCAACGCTTGGACTCCCAGCACTGACTGCAATAACATAAATACTTCGATTGGAGCAGTTGCTGGAGCAGCATTTGGCTGTGGCGGCGATGGCGGCGGCAGCAATTACACAGCACCACATATTTTGTCACTTTTTGGGTGAAAGGTAATTTTTTTTTTTTTTTTTTTGGATTTCCCCAAGATTCACAGTTTGCCCTCTGCATGGGTTTTTTATTTTTTATAATGATCATAACTTTGGCAATGCTCAAATATTGCGGGTGTTGTAAGTTGAGAAGTTTGGTGAAGTTTGGGGAAATCGTTCTCTATGACACCCTGGCCCAATTTGCTGGAATGCCAGCAGACAGAACTGGAAACTATTGCGCACATGCCAAAAGGCAAACAACTACGCAGCTGCTGTGGAACTTCACAAGTCAATGAAAATCGTTATGCTTGTCAGCCAGTTGACCAAAGGAGCAGGGGTTGCTTAAGGTACAGCACAAGCGGTTCAAAGCGCTCGCAAAGAAGTGCCCAAGATCAGCTTATAAGCCTACACATATGTATCTGTGGTTTCGGCTAGAGAATTTTTATGGTTATAACATATCTTGCGACTCCGAAACCGATTATACTACATAACAGTGCGATTTCTCCATACGCTATTACTTCTAGGTGACTTTTGTTTTTTGAAGTTTGGATTTGGTGACCTGTAGATCTCTATGTTGCCCTAATTTTTATCATCATCAAGTTTCACAAATTTTTTTAGAGACTCCTGGCTCTAACTTTTATGAAGATACGATTCTTCACTACTACAACCATTAGTTCTTCCTTGTTCTGAATCAACGTCTACGATGGTCATCACATAATGCTCTTCACTACAAGAGTAAAGTTCGTACTGACAGAATGATGTGGGTTACTTTGGTATCACATATGTCGGTATGCTATGCTATCTTGAGTTAGCAGAACGTTAATACCTCATTTTAACTTCGATATTTATTTCTCGTTAATCCGTAAGTTCCACTGAGTGAACTTTACTTTAACTAATAAATCGTAGAAACGTACGTTCTAAATAATAGTTCTTGCATATTCAATACCTGTATGTAGAATAAGACAAAACGATCGTTTTTCTTGCTTTCTACCGCAACTTGCCAGTTTTTCCACATCCAAACTTGCCTATAATCCACTTGTTCTACTTTATGCTTAAGAAGAGTAGCGGATGACTTTCTCGAAAAATTTGAACTATTTTTTAAACGTCTTTTATTCAAACCCCTAGACGTGTAGAAGTGTTCCAAATATGTCAAACTTTTTACATTTAAAACGTTGTACTTAATGTAGGATCACCTTTTTCTATTTATACAAACACGGATTTTATCGTCTGGCTCGGCGATATTCGTATTCGCCCTTTAAATTGAAACTAGTTAATTGTATCAACACGCAGCACTTACAGCAAGTTGATCATTTGAAATGTATGACGATCTTTCCTGATAGTCTTTCCTAAAGTCTTTCCTAAAGTCTTTCATAAATTCCATAAATTTTGGGTGGCAAAAAATCTACTTCATAGCTTTGACAATAAGGTAGTTATCAAAAACTTAAATCTATTCAATGATTTTCAGAGTTCCTAAAAAATTACTAGTTACTATGGAACTTAGCAATGCTACGTTTGAAAATCGGTTTCTTTACAGCGTCCTAAGTAAGTTCTGTTCATACTCTTCTTATCAAAGGGACTCTATTAGAAAAAACAGCTACAAAACAAATCATAGATTCATTCATCTTCTAATCATAAGAACTCTCATAAGAAGCAACAACCCAAAGGCAACATCGCTTTGAAAAGTTCATCTGTTTTTGATCAACAGGCTTAGGTTTGCATTGTTTTGAATGTTCAATCCAACCCAACCCAATGCGAAAAAAGTAACGTCTTCAGTGGCGCTGACAGTGGCAATTCCGTCTTATAATAGTCAAAAAAAAAAGGCGTGGCATAAATGGCGCATGATAATATAGTAACACCTTGAACCACCACCAGAATCGACAAAAGAAAACAGTAAGAATTTATTCAGAACCGGTATGACACGGGGAAGTTCTGTCTGTATATGTTGGAACACCTGGACGTACTTGCACATAGAAGGTGTACGTACACCAAGCAGCTAATGAGCGTTGAGCTTGGAAATCCCTGTTTTGACGCACTAATGTCTACCACTCGCCGATTAGCGTATGGAGGACGGAACACATGTGCATTCATTTCAAAAGGTAAACAGAACATCACAACGCATATGAAAATCATATCAGTTTGATTTGCTTTGGCAAATGCAAATAAACCAGGTAATCCTAAGTTTAAGTTACCTCAGGAACACTTGCGTCACCGTCGTACCATTAATAAAAGACACAATTGAATGTCTTTCAACGTAGGGGTTGGCTGCCATGACCGCGCAAAAGGAAGTGAGTTGCACACCTTGATATTAGCATATTTGAAGTCTATGATGTTCTCAGAGCTCCAGGTTCCCAGCTCGAGGCAAGGGCAATGCGACAACTTGTTTATCAACATGTTACAATTATGGTAAATGCATGCGTATGCAGAGCTCTTTACCTGGTCGATGTCAAGCCGGCGGATGTTTAACCCTTGTTGTGTGTGCTATGATTTTTCCAAGACAAAGCCAAGAAATGAGCATAAACCGGATGTAGCGCGCAAGTGTGCAGCGGAACCCGAAACGAGCAAAATTATGCAAATTATAATGGCAAAGATAGTGTAAATTACACTTGGACACGGCATGCACCTGGGTAGCTTCCAATATCTCAGGCAACATGCTAACTAACTAGGTTTTCCCACGAAAGATGAGTTTAAATTGTGTAAATTGAAAGCGGATGTTATTGTCTAATCAAAGTTAATTAGTAAGCTGATAAGTAGTAGTGGGGGTTTTGCCAAATTAATTAACGAGACTAACAGAAAGGATTCTAGGGATTTCTAATGAATCAGTAGTTAAAGATTTACTTACTTTAATTGGCTATCATCAGGTTATAGCCGATCTGGGTGCGCATTCTACAGCTGGTCAATCCAAATGAAGATAGGTAATTCTCCACTTGGTCTTTCCATCTCAGCTTTGCACGTTCCCTTCGTCTCCTATCTTCGGATCTTCTATCTTCTTTGTCGTTGTGCAGCTCGTACAGCTCATGGTTCTTTCGGATGCGAAAATCATCGCCAATCCGAAAGAACCGCAGATTTTGCAAAGAATTTTTCTCGCGAACACTCCAAGCGCAGCTGCATTCTTCCGTAAGTCTCTTGCAGCGCGTTAATTTGGTCGCTCGAGAGAGGTCTCTGCTACTATATATATATATATATATATGTATTATTGATAGATAGACCTCCTAATACAAGATAGTTCAACTATCGAAAAAATAAACAGATGTTTTTTGAGTAGTATTATCATTGATACTTAGGCAGACAGATGGCTTTACCAATTTCGCTTCTGCATACGGAACTTGCTCGTCGCAAGTGTCCTAATATTGAAAATTGCCAAAAAACAGTAATATTTTTTTGTTACCTCTGAAACCCCTACACAACCAACCTTAAATCTAATACTAATCAATTTTGGATATTCATTTTGAAATACCCTTTGTAACTATTTTATTTTGGGTATCGTAGGTAAGCAAAGTAAGCTAAATTTTATCAATTTTCTTCAATGATAAAATGGCGAAAAGTATATAATTGACTGAATTTGAAGAATTAATCAAAAACATGAAATAAATCTTACCTTCCGCTTAATGAGTATAAAGAAAAATTCCAATTGTGAAACAAGTACATGAGGAAATTCTATAATACTACACTTTTCACAAAGGAATTAAAATATTTCCAGTAATTCGTGAAGAGTCCTCTCCAAAACCAGTGAAGAAGTATTATTGTGTTTGTTTAATATAGATCTATCTCAGCATGAGATATTCCAAAATTTTTCATTGATGAAAAATGTTAGCTTATTCTAAAATCTTTGCTGAATTCAAACACATTGCAATAACATCTTAAATTGATGTTAAGAACTAAGCTGGTCTCGCAATTTCATAAAGTTTTTGTTTAAGCATTTTTTTTTTGTGTTTTATGGGAAATATATTTCTTTTATAAGCATTAGTCAATTATATATACATGTTCAGCATTAGTGGTATTTTCAAAGTATAAAAGCATGCATTGGAGCGGTATCTTCTAATAATCCTGTTCCAATATATAGCCTTTTATAGGCTTTGGCAGTTGCATCTGTGAAATCTCATCTTTTGAATATATTTTTCGACACATGGAACGGCATAAATTCTCAAGCGTCGATACAGCCTGTGTCTGTACAATGCGCACACTATTAATATTATAGTGTATACCTATTTTCAGATATATTGGTTCAGTGTTTATTGCAATTGCTCCAGTTTGAAGATCCGCGTTTTTCTCCATACCATTTAGGAAGTAATGCAATGAACCTTTTGTGGGATTATCCTTCTGCGGCAAAAGCATCAATCCGATGCGATAGAATTTGACAGAACTAGCTGTTTCCGGCTTAGGTGGAAGTAATATGGTTTTTGGTATGAGACCCCGTGCTGTCTTTAAATATGGTCCGTCTCCTAATATATTAGTTAATGGCCGTTGTAGCGAACGACCAAATTGAGCTCGCCTAAATGCACGAAATACATTGATTCGTTGACCTGCATAAGGGTTTTTCTTAGTAAGTACAAATGAGAGCATTCGCAGCGGAGTAGTGTTTGACTCCTCCAGTTCCAGCACCATTAGCTCGCCAACAAGTAGAGGATGCTTCGAATACAAATATCTGCCATTGTTGGATTCCTGAAATACTGCCAAAGTGCCATCCATTTGCAGTTCTAGCTTTTCACAGTGAACGGGATGAAATTGTTGGAGGCCAGAGGTATCATCCTGCTGCTGCTCCTGTTGTTGGTTCGTAGCGTTTTCCATATTAAAATATTATTAAATTTTTTTTTTTTAAATACTTTTTTTTTAGATTGACAAAACGTTGCTAGCAAATCAGACTCTTAGAAGTAGTTTATTACTTATGAAGTTTCAATCTAAGACTGAATTGATTTTGAAAAATTTTTGGCTTGTTATATGTGTAGTGGAATTTTAAAAAGTTGACACTTTTCTGCACTGTAGCTAAGATCTATTAAAGTTAGCCATCTACAACTTTTGTTTCCATCAAAAATTCTACAAAATAACGCTAAAGAAAGTATAACTTAAATCTCTGGCAACAGAATTACGAAAAAAAGGCGCCATTCTCTGATCTTCTGGCAACGCTTAACTAGAAACCTTTCTTCTTTTACAATTTTTAAGTCTGCAGCGTTCGTACAGAAAAAAAGCACAGACACTCCAAAAAGAGAGCTATCTATGTCTTATGTAATCAGAATTCCGAAAAATGCTGAAATGTCAAATTCTTGCACCTTTTAATTGAAAACTTCTTAAATGCAATTTCTTATTTTATAGCCAGCGCGTCGCGTTTTCCATCTTCTTTGGAAAATTTTATCCAACCTATTGTTGGCTCAAGATTTAAAAAATAACTATTTTGGTAGATATAATTCTGATGATTTATGATTTTATTTTTCAAACAAAAATTTTATATAAATGAAAAAAAATTTCATATTACAAGAGTACAAGGATCCAATAGCAAGCTTTGAATGTCCTTTGCAAGTTGCATCTGTGGAGTTGTAGCTTTTGAAGATATATATGGTATAAAGTTATGGCATGTCGATACAACATGAGTTTTGCATATTTGATGACAAATTAGTTCACAGTTCATTGAAACTAATTCCTGTAGATCGTCAATTTTTTCCTACTTAATTGTCAAAATGCAAAATACTATTTTGTGGGATTGTCCTTCTGCGATGGAATTTCAGAGTGCTTCGAATTTTCGCATCATCTTAAAAATTGCTTATTGGGTGTTATAGGACCCGGCTGAATTGCTTATGTGTAACTTAAGAGTACTGCCTACATTTTATTGTCGTTCCAGAAGTTTGGGCTCTTCAAGAGCTAGAGGCAGCTCCCTGTTCTGGCAGTATTAGCTCTATTGGAGTTAAAGTTCTCTTTGAAAATAAAACGCCCCAGTGAAGTACTGCCTTCATTTTCTTCCTGTTCCAGTATTGGCTTTTTGGGAGCCAGAGATCGCTTCAAAATTAAGAATCCCCAGTAAAGTACTGTCTATATTTTATTTCCAGCAGTATTAGGTCTTCAGGAGCTAAGGGCCATTTAAAAAATAAAAGTCCCCACTGACGTACTGCCTACAATTTCTTCCTATCCCAGTATTGGCTCTTCTGGAGCTAGAGATCGCTTCAAAAATAAAACTCCCAAGTACTGTCTACATTTTCTTCCCGTTCCAGCAGTATTAGCTCTCCAGAAGCTAGAGGTTGCTTCAAAATTAAGAAACCCCAGTGAAGTACTGCCTTCATTTTCTTCCTGTTCCAGTATTGGCTCTTTGGGACCCAGAGATCGCTTCTAAAAATAAGAGTCCCCAGTAACGTACTTTCTACATTTTGTTCCCAGCAGTATTGGCTCTTCGGGAGCCAGAGATCGCTTCAAAATTAAGATTCCCCAGTAAAGTACTCTCTACATTTTGTTCCGAGCAGTATTAGGTCTCTAGAAGCTAATGACCACTCCAAAAATAAAAGTCCCCAGTGACATACTGCCTATAATTTCTTCCTGTTCCAGTATTGGCTCTTCGAGAGCTAGAGATCGCTTCAAAAATAAGACTGCAGTATTGGCTCTTCGGGAGCTAGAGGTTGCTTCAAAAATAAGAATCCCCATTGATGTACTGTCTACATTTTCTTCCCGTTCCAGCAGTATTAGCTCTCCAGAAGCTAGAGGTTGCCTAAAAAATAAGAATCCCCAGTAAAGTACTGCCTGCATTTTCTTTCTATTCCGGCAGAGTAAGCACCCTTGGTGCTAGAGACATAAGCTTGTCGACTTGCATGCGGGTCCAAATTGGATTAAATTATTAGTTCCAGCTCTTCGGTAGCTGGATGCCGCTTCAAATATAAGACTCTTCTGCTATCGTTGGATGCCTTAAATATTGACATTGTGCTATCATTTTGCAGCTCGTTGTTGAGACTGTGAATGAGTCAATTTTTGGAGGACCGACATATAATCCTGCTGAAAATCAGTTGATAGCGAAGTTAAGTTTTCGATAAAGTTGCAGTTTGAAAAATCTGAAGTTTAAGTCCAAAACTCAGTTGTTTTGAACATGTTGTTGTCACTGTACTTAGGCTGGGGTGGCTGTTTTATTTTTTTCTCGGTTTAAAAGTAAGAAACAAAAATTTTTCTCAATATCGTGGTATTTTCAGTGACCCCTCAACGTGCTATTTCGTATATGCGACGAGGAGTATTATCGGTAATTTATTTTATATTGTCTTTGGCATTGAAGGCTCTTAAGCATGCTTCAGACTCTGCCCCCAACTATGAATGCAACATGTAAAGAAGGTGGTTATGTTCCTTCTGCTGTATCGCATATCTATTAGGTTTTCGAACTTAAACCCTCATATCAAGCGCTTCTTTCATTGGAGCTACTCTAGTGAAATAATTGAGTAATTTTGAAGGCTTCCTCTCTTTGCACACAACTGCGGAATACTAGTATGGGGCATACACAGAAGACTTACTGCGTCCGCGGACTCCTCGAATCAGTTGACTGCATTTTGCAAGCTGTGACTACCTCAGCCTACTCGTAGTTCCGATGCTGAGACATACTAGTTAGCCGAGACTAATGATTTGCCATTTGGTTTAAATCAAGTTTACCCACAAATTTATAATCAAAATCGACGAAACACACAATTTATATTTAATAAAAAATTGACTGTATCTTACTTACTTTTAAAGCTGATAATTTTATTAAATTTACGCAAAGCACAAAATGCAAATACTTGAGTCGTCCGCACCGCGTCATTCAGTGCTTTCGGGACGTTTCCGGCAAACAATTGCCTATGTTACGCTGCAGAAGCGTATGCCTGGCATATTGCAGCAGATTGTCTATCAGTTGCTCCTCAATTTACCCCAATTGATTGGGGAATATGGCGAAGAAGTTGCCGAGGATGTCAACAAAATTGTAGAATGTACACAACAGCTTAAATTTGAACTACACAATGATAGATATTTTAAGCTCTTCTATGGCGTTGAGCCGGACAAGGACGCATGGAATGCATTTCTTAGGGAGCTGCCAAGGCATAAGCGAACTTATTTCGGCGGCAGCTGGTTGCACTGCGAATGTTATTTATATCGACGTTTACAATCATTTTTTGCAAATAGCAAATTTCTCGATAAGTATGATTACTTTGGTAGCCTTAAGAGGCAGAATCTGATGGAGAGCACGAAAGCCATGCGTGTCATGGCGCTGGCCACACGTGAATTGAAGAAGAATTTCAAGAATTTTAGCAGCATGTTACGCATAAATCTTTGGAGCAATCACTTTGAGGTACAGATGAATACATATTTTTCCAAACAGCTGGATAATCAGCAGGATATGTCACTGGATTTGCTAGCCCATGTAGCATTGCTGCAGAAGCATGTGCTCATAGATGAATCGATATCGGTTTGGAATTGTCTAATGAGAGCCAGACGCAAGCAGCTGGATGAGATTGTTGTTGAATTCGTTTGTGATAATGCGGGCTTTGAGCTCTTCACGGACATGTTACTCATAGAGTATTTAATACGCACGGGTTTGGTCAACAAGGTGCGTTTGCATGTAAAGGCCATACCCTGGTATATATCCGATGCAACCGCATACGACATTGAATGGACCATCGATTATCTTATCAAACATGAATATGATTGCCTATCGCAATTGGGCAATCAATGGGCGCAACTAATGCAAGAGGGTAGCATTGTCATAGCACCCAAATCGTATTTCTGGACAGGACCGCAACCATATTTTGTCATGATAGACGTAGACTTGGAGTTGTACACGATGCTTTCCAATTCAGAGTTGGCCATATTTAAGGGTGATCTTAACTATCGCAAACTTGTAGGTGATTATATATGGGATCCCACGGAGGAGTTTATAACGTGTTTGCGTGGTTTTCGACCTTGCAATGTATGCGCCATACGTACCGTTAAATGTGAGGTCATTTGTGGTCTGGGCCATGGCGTTAACGATGCTTTATTCAAATTCGATACGCAATGGATGATCTCTGGCAGCTATGGTGTTATACAATATACGGATTGCCTCAAGTGCAACTGCTGCAGTTCGCTGGGAAACAAGTCTGTGCCACTTGAGAATAAGCCCGTTGAGGAGAACGTTATGTATGCAATGGGTGATACCAACAAAATTATGCTACATTGACACTTACGTATGTTACGCCCTGAGCGCATGCTGGACAGGATGTTTGGGCAATCAGCAGCACAACGCATTGCCTACACATTGCCGGCAGTTAGAGCTTATATTAAATTCGCAGCTGGCTGCTATGTCTTAATTTGCATGGCCAAACCAAAAGAAAATCCACCAAATCCTAGCGAACTGCGCCGTCTCCATGCTGAAACTATTGCAAATTTGGTGAAATACTTGTATCTTGGGGCTTGGAAAACTTCAGTTTAACAAATTAATGAGCTGAGATTTGTCAGTCGAACGCTTGTTAAAAATCTTTGCGGCAAATCAAAACTGCATCGTTACGCCCACCCTGAGCATAGTCAATGCACTCCACCAGGGGGTAAATCTTTGGAGATTGGCTTGCTTTGACAAGTGCTACTTGTATTTCTATTAACAGACGCCGCTTGCTCAAATTGCCCAGTTCCAAATCCGATGACTAATGCTGTTGATTTTATTTATGAGCTGCACATGCGCAGTTATTTATTAAGTGGGCAATCGAATCCGGGGTCTAAGCAGAAGTCAATCGAAAATAGAAAGTTTTCTTATCGATTTATTAATAATTGTGGAACGTTTATTATATTTTACAATAACCAAAGCATATGGATTTTACAGCAAGACCCAAGAAAAAACAAAAGGATTCCTACTTAAAGATGCACAAAAAGTGAATCAACTTGAAATTAGAAAGGCTTTGGCAGTTTCGTTTCGATCAAATATAACTATTTTATGCCGACAAATAGGCAAGGCAATGGATATTTAAGAAGAAATACTAACCGGAATCGGATGTACGCGGTGAAACTCGGTAGCTGCTGGCAGTGATTGGCTTTTTGATATTAAGTCAATTTTTATTTTAACTATGTCATAGAAAAACTGCTATTTCTATTATTATCACAAACTTTTATAACCAGCAAATTTGTTTTATTTCCAAATTAGACTATAATTAGCATCCTATTGGAATATTTCATGCTGGTCGCGAACGCTTTGTAATAGAAGCCGAAAGATGTGTCCTATACGTTTAACGAAATTCAGGGCTTGCTTAATATACTTTGTCTTAGAAAAGTTTCAGGGCATCAAAAGTATGTGAAAAATAATATCACTGCACGCAACACTTTCTGGTAAGACTAGATGGTACAAAGGGCAAAAAAGGTACCAATTCCGGAATACAATCCAAGACAGCAGAAAATGTTGCCATCGAAAAGTTTTTACACCAAAATGCTTTTTATTATAACGTTATTAGCTGTTAGCTGTTATCTCAGGGTATCCAAGCAGTAGCCTGAGTTAGTTTATTTTTAACTAAAATAAAATCGATGAATTCCAAACGATTTTGGAACTCCAGAACCTGAGCAGAACTTTGCTTTGTGAAAACTTTAAACTTTAAAAATGGATTTGGACGACAAAGTTCATAATTCTAAACAATTTTAAGGAAGTTTCAAGTTTTCAAAGCTTTGAAAATAACAATTTTGTAATTCCAAACACAACAATTGTATTGTAAAATATATACATGCCCTGAGTGACCTAAGTGTGTTATATCTTTTCAAAAAGTATGAGCCATAAGTCGTAAACTTACTCTTTTGTTTATCTCTTAATATAAAGAATATCTTAAATCATTCTTTAAATTTCCTTTAGTCTTGAGTATATTCTATATAAAACAAAAAATAATTGTTCCGAACGAAGCAAACAAAGTAACAAAGATCTAAAAAAGTTCACCTGATGAAGAAATTTCTATTTTGAAATTTATTTGATTAGATATCGATGTCTCTTCTAAAAATTCAGTGGAGCAGTAAAACATTCCAGTAATTCGAAAGTACACTAGACTTTCCCAATATTATAGTAATTTTATAGTAATATGCCTACATAGTCAATTAAAATTTTAAACAATAGTTCTTTGAAATTGTTAGCTAAATTACGCTTATTATTGAAGACTCACAATGCATATACCTCCCTGTCTATTAAGGTTTATCTTAGCTGCACAATGTAGATTAAGTATATTGATACTTTTAGAATCCTTCCTAAGTTCTCTGATGAAACTTCGTTAATACCTAAAGAACTTCAATAAACGAAGTTTGTGGAAGAAGTATAATCTGAGTAAAGTATGTATATAATATGAATAGTCTGATTTTTCTCTCGGAAATTCCCGAGACACGCACATCATGGTTTTGATATCTTCCACGATTTTGCTCCATATATAATATAAAAATAAACGTCTTATAGATCGGTTTGTTTGCCCAAAATGTAGCACCTATTGCAGTAAGTGATTTTTATCATTGAATATTATTTTCGGTGATTTTGCTGGTAACTGGGAGACCTCTGTAGTTCTAGCTTACTCGCCTCTAAAACCGATTTCCTTATATCCTTCATGATTGAATCTAAGTCTTGTTAGAAACATGAGCCATAAATTTTTACTACTTTTAGGAATACGAAATTTAAACCTGCTGTCGGTTTATTACTCCAGTTTTGAGAAAGACTTTCCGACATATACATTTTTGATTTCTGATTTTGCAATTTTCAAAGCAGAGAACTGAGAATTTTTAACGAGAAGATCCAACTAGGCTATTTCGTAGGAAACCTAAACTGCCAGACATAGTTTGTTGAAGTTGAAGTAAAGCGTGATTAATATGCTTTTGGGTCACTTTAAAATTATTTTGAAGTATCTCACAGCTTATTTTGCCCTTACTATTCCGCTTGGGAACTTAGGGTCTCTACTAGAAACTTCCATCGAAACCTGTTTTGCGCAGTCTGCTTATCTGTTCCAAGTTGTGTTCGCCTGGGCCAGTTCTTGAAGGTTGGCTCTTCCCCAGTTCGCCTTAGATCTTCCTCCTTAAGGGTTTTGACGTTCCATTGTTCAAATCGTGTCCGTTTTTGAAATGCCTATGGCCGTCATTGAGTTTGGGAAGCTGTTTATGTTTAATTCTCTTGTATTGGTTGGGTTTTTCAATCGAAATGGTGATTGGCCAGATGGTGGGGCTGCCACCTAACGTCTTCTGAGCGCTGCGTCCAAGATTACCATTATTTTTGGTATTATTGTGAAATGAAATGTAGATTTGATAAAAGACTGGACAATACAGTCTTAATTTTGGCATCATGCAAAGCTGGTGTTGCGTTGCTTGGCTCTATGTTGAGCCCTCCATTTTAGCGTGGAGGGGCTTGAGGAATGGGCCAAGGCGGGTTGCCGAAATTGTTGAATCGCATTGTGCAAAGGAAAAAGAAGATGCATTTGTCTAGTTTGCAAATAAATTTACGCTGTTTACATAGCAAACCCTCTATTAATTAATTAGAATTCGGCTATTTGTTGCGGTTCTCTTCGAGCAGCTATTAATAGAGATATCTCTATGCTTCAACTTTGGAGCGATGACTACAGTCAAAGGATATTTTTTTATTTTCAATTAACAAACTATTTCAAATTTCTATATTTAAGCAAACGCTTGAGAATTTCTTTTTTAAGCTACCAAATGTGGTCTGGGAGATATTATAATCCATCACATAAATAATGAGCAATTCAATCGATAAACAATCTAATCCGCTTTTACTCTATTCCAAGCGGCTATCCCACGATCAAATTATACAGCTCGTAGATTTGCTAACTCCAAGAGCTTCAGTGAGAAAGTCTTTTTAAAATGTTGCAAATAAACAGAGCAAATAGTATCCTGCAGTGAGTTCAACTTTTACAACCATTGGTTATTTTTCATTTCAAAATTTATCTACTTGACCAAATTCGAATATGCATGAATCTTGCTAAATTCCAATAACCATTCCAAATGAGCAAGCAAACGTTTAACAACTTCATATTTTCTCACAACTATTAGCTCAAAGCAGCAACATGACGCCATCGGGCATGGTCAGCCAAAGAAACTCATAAAAATTCCAGAACACTCTCTGTTCGCTGTAGTTACATGTTTGGTGGTGGGGTACAGTCATTGAGCACTCATAAACTGCAAATCGTGCAATTAATCAATCCTGTAATGGATGCCGAAACGATCCGGCAGTGCAGAATTCAAAAGGAAACAAGCAAAATATTTTCCCACCAAGTCACCCCACAAAGAGCAATCGAAACCGAAAACAAGCTACTGCGCAGCTGCAGGATAACAGCTTCCATATGCCTGCCACACACTCACATACACCACCACAACAACAACAACAAACAATTTCTGGGGTGGGATGGCTGCTTCCATATGCGTTTGCTGAGCTGGTGCTGATGCGCAGCATATTGTGCGCCCTTGAAAGTGCCAGACCAGGGCAGAAGCACCAGCTTGCCTTGTGCGCGCTGGTGCTTTTGTCCACACAAATTTCTGGGAGGGTTGCAAAAAAAGTTTCCCACCAGTTTAGCCTGCTGGTGATTATCATCGCTGTGATTTCCACCACCATTTAATGCGCAGGTATGCCAGTTCTTACCAGCCAGTTATCCTTGAATCCTACCATATAAACAAACACGCTTGCAAGTTTTGCACCCAGCAGAGCTTTGTATATAAAGGCAAGGTGCGCATTAGTCAGGCACGCAAAAATACGTTACTTTTTTTTTTTTGCTCGGATGGCAGTGGTTTAATTGGTAAAGGTGACGTCTGTGATTTGTTGTATACCTTGGAGGCACCCCAATTATGTTTGTGACTATTTTATGGCCCACCTTATGTCAATGTTGACAACTTCAATATGGTATAATTGAACAACTATGTCATAATAGCAAAATAATGACGAAATAAAATCTATAAATATAAGTACGTTTCGATTAGTCATAAGTTTTCTGAATATGTATATCGAAATTCGGTGTAAGGCTACACCGGCTAGTGTGTTGGGGAATGTAAATCATATGGGGGGAAGCACAGCACCAGCTGCAACTTGATAAACTTTGAGTTAAAATCGTTTTTTATGGTCTGGCAGTAGGTACATTTACGATATCATAAATCTTTGTGGCAAGGCGGGGAATTAGCATACGAAGTTAGCGAGTAGGGAAATAGGAAGGAAGTAGTTATGTGGACGCTATGTGAGGTACGCTTTTGCCGATAGTGCTAGGGTTTTTGATAGATTATTTATCTATCCATTTTGAAAGTAAGATAGACGGAAATGATCATTGAAAATTATTAGGAAATTGTAGCGATCGAGGTAGTGTGTATGGTAGCTCGGAGTTTTAATAATAGCTCTTAGGCAAATAGTAATAACCGCTGAAGTTGTTTATATCTTCCTAAAATATGATGAGACTATTTCAAGTGTATATAACGACTTATGTTATATTGCGTTAGTCTTGTCATTTCAAAACAATTTATTCGCTGGAACAGTTCATATCAGAACCAGGCGTCGAAATTATTCAGCTTTACATTTACAATAACTTCGCCATTGTGAAAACTAACCATGCATTTCGTGCAAGAAATGAAGTTAAAAGTGCGCCAGGTGAAGACGCTTTAGGAGGTCTTCTTAGAATTTGTGAATTCTGGTGGTACTAGCAGTAATGCCAGCCATGCATCAAGACAACGAAGTAGTCCTTCCCACCCAGCAAGTCAGCATTGAGAAGGAGCCGCAAATATCGATTTATCCTCCTTCTCTGAAGTTAAGTTTTGATCAGACGACTATTCGTTGCACAATTCGTTACGATTTGAAGAACTAAACCCAGCGGAAAATCCACGTCGTGTGAATTGTGCCAAATTAACCATTGAAATAGCTGGGAACGAAGTTGTCTTTTGGAAAAAAATCATCATCTCAAATATGAAAGTGAAAATAATCAAAATTGTCGACTTTATGCCACTGAAAACCCTCAATTAATTGAAGAACAGCCTCTATACGATCATAAAGTGATTGTAAGGTGAGGTGTTTGTGCGGATATGACCATCAGTCGCTATTCTTTCGAAAACGATGATGGAGCAACGACAACCGTCAATGGCAAGCGTTATCGAGCAAGGAGCACAGATTTTGGGATGCCAAAAGTTTGGGAAAATGGTTTGAATAGCTTAGATATGGCATACTGCATTTGCATAATAGATTTATGGCGACCATTGTTCCCCGGACGAGTCATATCGAAAAATCATGATTTTGACTGGTTAACGATCTCACCCGATCTAACGCCCCAAGACTTCTATTTGTGAAGATATTTGAAGTCCAATAAGCCAAGGACCAAATCTTAAGGTAAAGATAACATACGATAACATAACGTTGGCCAAAACAATAAAAGACACCGAAAAAAGAGCTCATATTGTGCTTAAGGCCAAAGCTGTTCATGCTCATATTCAACATAAAACATAACTTCTTGAACCGTACCAGTTGATTACCAAAATATAATCATAAAAACATATTTCTTTATTTATTTTTATCAGAACAAATACCTGCACTTTAAATGGCTCACCCTGTACTGCTTGACATAAAAAGCTACTTCAGATACTTATGGTACCAGACTAGCTTCGTTGACCTATCCCGAACCGCTCTACGATCGCTACATGGGCTGCTTTTATGTTGTTGAGTTACATTCAACTTTATTCTAACCATCTTTGAAATACCCTATAATTGTCGATCTTAGTACAGTTTTGCTATTTGAAATAATTTTCATCAATCGTGGAAGTACATTTGATTTTATGAAGCTGCAAATTGCAACTTCTTCACTTACTTGATAGCCCCCAAAGTTTATGTGAAAATGCTTGCACCTATATTTTCATATACTTATCTCTTCTTCAAGGTGCCACATAATAAACATAAATATTTGAGGCTTTCTTCTGCGGCAAGAAAGAGCGCATTAAATGCAGTTAAGCACTGAGCACTCAGCTAATCAGTGGCGGCATTTGTGGTGCCAAAATGCATGCAAAAGCCATAACAAAATTAACAAAAATAGCAGAAAAAAATAAAAATAGAAACAAAAATAGTTAGCCAAGTTGTAGTTATAGCCATTTATGTGTGACAGTGGCGTAGGTAGACAGGAGTCATAGGCTGGGTGGAGCAATGCCCTTTCGAATCAGTTTTTGCTCCCATAAACAAAGAGCAGCTTTTCTTCTGAAGTGCTGAAATTTAAAATCTTGTTTAAAGACTTCAATTCTAGGTCTAGTAGGTCAACTACACCTTGGACGTCGGTTTGGACTAGGTTAAGCCAATCTTTATAAAATTTTGATGAGTTTTTGAACACAAAACAAATCTGCACAGATATTTTTTTGAATACAAAAATAACTCAAAAATAATATTTTGAAGCTTTACATTTGAAGTAAAAGATCTTGAAACTTGTTACAAGATATCAGTTTTAGGGAGCTCAAAACATTTCGAAGATGGTTTCGCCTATAATATGCAAGTTACATCTATACCTATTGTCGTTTATTTATAGTGTGGAGAAGTATTCATCTGCTTTGGACAGCTGATATTGAGAAGTAAAGAATTAAAAGTTTTCTAAGCTTATTTCAAATGCTGTTCTGTTCCTTCAAAACTATTTTACGAATTCAGGTAATTAAGTAACATAAATGGTTTAGTTCCGTTCAGTTCTTATTCAGTTAAAGTTACAGAATCCAAAAAATATGTTTTTGTTAAGAATCTAAATACAGACTTACAGCTCAATTTTAAAAAAAATGTACTTTAACTTTTTAAATCCTATAAAAATGAAACTGAGACTGCAAGAACTTTGTAATTCTCTGGAATCTTTAGATATTAAAAAGATAGATTCGCAATAATGTCAGCAAGTTTTCCATATAAAGTTTTCCATCTAAAAGAATCATTAGTTATTGAAAGCATAACCTAACGAACCCCTGCTATATTTTATATTCAACGATATTTAAAAAGCTATATTTGGAAACCTTCAAAGTAAATTTATCACCGTTTTTCAAAAAATTCTACTACGTCAGGGGTATCAATTTAAGTAACAGAGAAATTTAAATAATTCTAACTGCTTAAGTTCGAGCTACAGAATTATAAGATATTTCTTGACGAGAAACATGCAAAATATTAAAAATAGTGAATTTTTAGCTTTTCGAATCCTACAAAAATGAAACTGATCCACAAAGACCCCATGAAGTTTCTGGCTTAAAGCGGTATCTCAAGAATCTTTAGTTACTAAAGATATATACCGACTTACTTCGTGCCTAACTATCTTCTATATTTTATGTTCAACGATATTGAAGGAAATTCGCAAACTTGTTAAGAAATTTAAATGTATCCCCACTTCTGCCGCCCTAAATCTTACTACGTCCCTGTTGCGTATTGATATGCACATTTTAACTACGCGTTTTGCACGGGCCACACCAAAGCCAACCACACTACAACAACAAGAGTCAGAGTGGTGCAAAAGGCGTAGTTGGGTAGGCGTGGCAGTTGGGCAGTTGGCCAGGTGCGGGTGCTAAACTGGTTGGTCAACGATGAACGGCTAATGCAGCCGACCAGCGACCCAGCGACCAAAAGACCAACAAAAAAAAAAAATCGAATGTACCAACAAACCGACCGACCGGCTGTCCAAGACGTAGCTGAAGCTAGTCAAGACACCAAGCAGCCTGCGTGGTGTACCGTGTACACACCCGCATCGTAGCAGCAGCAGCAGCAGCGGCTCTAGGAGCACTAGACCCAGACGCAAATGTAGACGCAGACGCTGGCGTTGCTTAAAACCAGATTAGCGCACAAGTCTATGGCTAATTTTTGTGGGGGTCTTTTATTTTATTTCTTATTTTTATAACGATTACTCATAGGCCAAACGGGGCTTATTGGGTTGCTCGAAAGAGATGTAACTGGAAAATGTTAACTAAGAAGACGGCAAGGTAAGGAATCACAGAAATAATGTCCCGTACGAGTATTACAATTCTTCTGTAATGAAAGAGCACCAGTTCAACATCTTAGTATATATTATTGCAAAGATCTAGTATGGTATTAGAAATTCTAAAAATCTTACAACGAGACTAGTTCCTCAGCACTTGGGGGTATTCCACATATAACCCGCAAAAATATATGTATAGCTTCTCCATGCCAACTTAAGAGTGTGCTGCCCAAGATTGGACTGTAAATAGCAAAGTTTAGATTTTCTTTAGTCCGGAAGATTTCGGATATATATAAGCTTATATTTTTCAACACAAAACCCGAGTGAATGTATTTATTTGCTCATATACCTGTATCGATTAGGACTTCAGAGCTGCAATTCCTTTATGATTCCGTATATGAGTTTTACTGATTCAAGAACTGCTCCCAAATTTATAGCATAGTACCTTCACCTATTCCTAAATGGTATAAGAAATGGTATAATTTATAGTTTCGCAAAAGCAGAAGATTTCAGAAGATTCAGAAGACTGCCTTTAAATTTTATCCCTTCAGTGATAGTGATGATGACAAGATGTCTTTAACCACTACAAGATCCTCTCATAGCTTTAGGTGATCCATCCAATTTTAAGCGTTTGCCAAAGACTGAGCTATCTGTTCCAGATCATCTTTTCTGGTAACTTTGAATTATATTTGTGGAAATCAGCCATAATTTTCAAACTTAAGCGATCTGATGACAAGGTCATAGCTTTAACCACCACTAGGTGCTTTTATAGCTTACACTGACCCTTCCAATTTGATATGGTGATGACACTTAGCTATCATCTCATCATAAATCATCTGGTAACTCTTAGAGTGTCTATGTATCTAAAGTAGAAGATTTGTGGCAAACAGCCATTATTTTCGTGCTGAAACGATCCCTTTAGCCCTTTTGATGACAAGATCATGTCTTTAGCCTCTACTAGCTCCTCTTATAACTTATGTTTATATAACACTTACCTATCACTCTCAGAGCATACTTTCTGGCAACTCGTAGAGTGTCTATGAAATATATTTTGTGGACTTCTTGAAGTATGTTTGTGGTTTTAAAATCAACCGTATCCAAAAAGTAAACCCTAACTCAGGATATTATGTGACTTTATAAAAGTTTTATTTTAAATTTCTGCGAAAGAGTGGGAATAGGGAGCATCCATTTATAACGGATATTCAATAAGACATTTATTACATATCCGAAGTAAAAATATATAAGTTAGGATATTTGTAATATACTTCTGTCTACTTACCTAGAATAACTTTGACTAACCGTTTAAACTCAGATTGGAGCATATATTCTCAATTGGGAAAACAAATTCTTTAATTTAACGAGCTCCAACGTCTGTCTTGGAAAAATTTCTAGAAAGTGTTGGAACGTTTGCGTATCCAAGAAGTTTCGTTCGAACCACCCAAAGCAGAGTTCCCATCAAAGGATGCAGCGTATCAGCAAGTCGTTAATCACCATCATCTGGAGTTCCCTTTTTATTTTTTTGGTGGTGGTGCTGCAGTTTTTAGCAAATTTGAATTTGAATTTTAGCGGGTGATAGTAGTTTGAACATATCTTGTTGTATTTGTAGCAACTGTGTTTTAGTTGGGACCACTTGGTCAGCCGTGTGTTGCATGTGTGTGTAGTCTGTGGATTGGAGTTGCCACAATTGTGGCTATAGCCGCACAACAGTTGACAGTGCCATTCGCTCTCTGTCTCCGGCTGTGGGCTCTGGTCTCTGTCTCTGTTAGTTGTCGGTGTCTGTGAAATATAGGATGACATGGGGCATGGTTATGGTTACGTGCATACAAAAGCCACTAAGCTGATTACGAAATGTTGACCTTTTTTACTGCTGTAAGTTAGGAGTTGTTGCATTGAGAGCCTTGGGTCCATTACATACACACTATGGAGTGTGTAGCCCCAGCCCAAAACGCTTAGCCACTTGTCAGCGCTTTGGCGGCACAAAATTTTGTATGGCGAAAGGTTTATGTCAACAGGAACACTGTCGGGTTAGTGGCCAAGTGAGACCAGGGCAAGTCAGGCCAGGCCAAGGAATTACAAACTGCCAACGATAATTGCATTTAAATTGAGTTAATTTAATTTGGACATAATTTAGGCGCAGCAGTGTAAGCGTAGTGAAGGGTTTTCTATTTTGTGGGTGAGATTATCATGTGGCACTTGGTGCTTGGCATATTTGGGCAGTTTTATCTGTGGGTTTGACAAACATAACATAATTTCAAAGGAATTGCGTTGGAGAAAGCTAGGGGGTACATTTTGTTTTGTAAGTTTTTACAATCGATGGGAAAGAGGTTAAGGAGTGCTGTTGTCTCACTGAACTAGGTACTTTGAGATTTGAAAGAGCGCGTGTTGTTTGTAAATGCAACAAAGGGTAATTGCCTAGAGAGCCCAAAAGCTATGTAGTTGAAGTTGAAAAAAGCGTGCTGTAACGTCACTTACTCAACATAAAGGGTTATCCATTTAGTGGTCTGTATTTCTGAAAGAATATGAAAATATTTATGTGTAAATATTGATTATTTCTGTTGATCGTAACAGAATCATCTCAGTGATGAAGAATTAGGACGTGACGTTGTGTCGTATTTCGTGAAAAAAGTTGTATATTAATATAAATGATGTTCCTTAAAGCAAACAATTGTAAAGGCACTTGAACCAAATTCGCAGAGAATTTAGATGTAATAGATAAGAGTACTAGGTACTTTAAGATTTGTAAAAGTATTGATTGTTCTAACTGGTAATAACAGCATCATCTCAGTGATTAAGATTTAACAAGCATGAGTAAGGGCTTAAAGTGTACCAAAACTGTGTAGTTTAGGTTATACGATTAAAACGCTTGTAAATGATCGTACTGTGTTGTTATTAAGTGGTTGTCCATTTCGTGATGCGATTTCTCATTATATATATTTGTATAGATTGTTAGGAATTTGTAAAAAAACCGCAAGTGTTACAATACTTAAGAGAAAAGTTTAGAATTATGCACTCAAGTTGGTGGTAAAATGTTGATAAAGATTCAGCAAACGTGTGTAAGGGCTTAAAGGATAATCAGCTGTTTAGTAATATTGATCTTGAATCTATGGTAAATGTGTAAAAGTTGTAAGGACTCACGAAAAAATAGTGGTTCTGTATTGCCATTGCGGCCTACAGGCAGACCTAATTTATCATTTAGGCGGTATAATTGGTAAGATACTTAAACAAAATCCGGAAATACCCATGTAAAAAGTGCCCACATCATCGAAATGATTGTTCCCAAATAACGTTATAAGGAACAAGCCCGATGCGAAGTCACGTAGACAACAATATTGTATTTTACCCATACTTATTGGATCAAATTTTTAGGGGACATCCGGGACAATTTTGATCAAGAAAGTATACCGGCAAGTCCCAACTAAAAATTTAAACAAATTTCGAATTGAAAGTATATCTAATTCAGATGAATTTTCGAAACCACAAAGTAAAGAGTTTTAAAGTTCCGCGTTAGAAGTGTCTTAAATTTAGCATTATGTGAACGCTTTGAATCGATAATTATAAATGATGATTATACTTTTTAAACTTTTATTTTACAAAACAACTTTGACAATGACTGGTGTGATTTTCGGCACCCAAATTGACTGATCTATACGTAAATTTGCAAAACGTTTGATTGGTAGATCGTGAAGGATCACGTAAGGGTGGCAGAGGCGACAAAAAACACCGCCTCGGACACTCGAACCCATTGTGAGTTCGATTGGTAGTTTTTGGGTAGAAAAGATATTGCAACTGAATTGATAATATTTTCATTTTTTGGGAACCGGAGAGGAATACAAAACTTAAACTATCGAGTTTATTATGTTATAAGGAAACAGCTATACTTGCAGTTTGAAACTAGCCTTTAATTTCCAGCAATTTTTATATAGACCACTAAAACTATATGTAACCTTGTATTTTTCCGCAATCTATCTTATCCGAATTCGCAAAAGCGCGCACTAGGAGGCTTCAGCAGCCGAAAAGATTATCTGCTTGCAATATATAACAATAAATAAATTGTTAAAAATACGTCCAAAAACATTTCTCGCATCAACACCAAAACCCATGCCAATAGTTTATTTTAAATTAAAAATTACCCAAAATAAATTTGCGTACAGTCTGTAGCCGCTCTTCAGCACATTAAATACCAAAAAAGAAAACTTAAACAATTTTTAAATTAATGCACCCAATCCCAATCCGCATAATCTCAATATTCGCATTAATTAAAAGTCCAACAATTTCAAGTAAGACATCACACAACTGACACAGATTCCGATTTAGTATCGCTCCCACTAACGTTACCATAACTACTCCCATCCATCACTCTTACGACTTTAAAACGTTTGACTTTCCATTTTCGAAATAGTTTCCTTATAAACAGGTTGTTTCGTTTATTTGTATATTTGCAATTTGCAAATCAATTGGCAGTTCCAGTCACGGAACGCGCGTAGACCCCATAAACATAAATTGGCGCGCTGTAATTCGTCTACTCAACGCCAGAGAGTTCGATTTGCTGATAAGCAACAGTCATTCCATCATATTCTAAAAACCCAATTACAACAGCTCTAATGGTCAAAAAATAATAAATAAATAAAAATAGAAACAAGACAAGACATCTGAAAAACGTTACGGGAGTTGGGATCTGGCTGTTGGCCACGTGAACACCCTTATGCAAAACAAATCAAAATAACATAAAAAGTCGTAAATCTGTGCCAAAAAAGTCAAAAAAAAAAAAAAACGTACTTAGTTGGACGTGGTGTACGTTTTGAGCTCCTTGGAAAAGCAACAAGCATGTGGCACCACAAGACTCCAAGACAGCCACCACTTGGCTGAGCCACTCGAGACGGCGGCGACGTTGATAAAATATGAGACAGTGGGGCAGACAGCCAAATGGTCAGTCAGTACGTTGTGGGGGCGCGGGTGAGGGCGTTGCATGTGGCAGGCAAGTGCAGGCAGGCGCTTGGAATGATTCAGTGCAGAAATGGCCAAATGTTTATATGGCGCACTCTATATATATATAACATAATGTATTGTAACTTGCCAAACATCGTCGTTATGACTACTTACTACCAAAACGCCATCTAGCGGTCAGTTGACCAACCTGTCAGGTCAATATGCGAAAGTGAACAGACATCCTTGTGCCGGGAATCTCTTATTAGAGATTTTTAAGCCAATTTAAATTTTTGATAAGATGACATTAAATAAAAAAAAAATTATTAAAACGCGTTTTTAAGCAATTATTTTTAAATTTTTCTGACATAAAATAATGTTATTAAAAAAATATATTTTTAAATAGCATTAAAAAATTTTCAAATAATATTTATTTTCAATAAGAATTTATCATATTTTTTTTAAATATCACAAGATTTCAAAGTAAATTTTTAAATAAAATTTCCAATGAAATATAATTAATTTTGAAATGCATTTAAAAACAGTTCTTTTTTAATTTTTCTGACATAAAATAATGTTATTAAATAAAATCTGTTTTTAAATAGCAATAAAAAAATTTTCAAAAAAAATTTATTTTTCAAAAAGGGTTTATCATAATATTTTAAATATCACAAGATAACAAACTTAATTTTTAAATAAAATTTTCATTGAAATAAATAAGTTTTATAAACGCATTTAAAAATAATTATTTTTCAATTTTTCTGACTGACAAAATTATGATTAAAAAATGTACTATATTTTATTAAGAAAAAAATTAATATATAACTATAAAAAAATTTTTTTTATTAACAAAAAATTTAATAAAACCAAAATTATTTTTATAAAAAAAAATTATAGGATAAAATTCAATATATTTTATTAAAGAAAAAAAAAGAGTTAAATAAAATTTATTTTATTTTTACGAACTTTATCGTCATATAAGTAGTTTGCTATATTTCCTACATTCGATTTGTCGATCTAAGGCTCTTCGTTGGATAAAGTCTACAGTCAGTTTTAGCAATAGCATTATACCATTTGAACTGGGTGGAGGCGTTTTCTTTTGGAAGGAGTTCGTAGATAATGATTGATCTCTTGAACTCAAATGTGTTCTTACGGTTTGGACAGACTGAACGTTACAATATCCGTATCCTATCAAACATTACGTCATCCGCTTACTAGACTCAGGGCCTTAGATTTGTTTATTTAGAAAATAAAAATAATTCAAAAATAATTTTAAAATGAGCTACTAATTATTTTGATACTAAAAAAATTTAATTCGGAGAGTTCGGATTCGAATAATGATTTTAATTTTTATTAAAAAAAATTTTGAAAAATTATAATAAAAAGTAATCAAAATATTTTTTTTTAATTTGTATTCATTTTTTTGTAGTAATTTTTTTTTTGCAGAATTGAACTTTACTTTGAATTTGTTTATTGAATTCTACTGTAAAAGTTATTGTACAAATTATGTAGTTGATAAAAATGAAATTCACAAACAGATGAAATTTAAAAAAAATATATATATTTTTAAAAATGAATAGATTTAGTTTGGTTTTTATATTTAATTATAAAATAAAAAAAGAATTCTTTTAGTTTCAGCATTATTGTTATTTTTCACTATAATTTTGTATATTGAGTAAAGTAATGACAGTTGATAAAAATGAAATACACAAACATTAGATGAAACTAAAAATATATATATATATATATTTTAAAAACTAATAGAAATGCTATTTCCAAAGATTTCTGGCACAATCCTATTCAATCCTATGATACGATTTTGTTGGAAGGCTCTTTGCCGAGCTGTCTAGAAATGTCAGACACATAGTGCTGGCTAGTTGTTGCTTTTTATTGTTATTTATTATTATTATTTATTTATTGTTGTCCATATGCATTTCGTTTGTATGTGTGTGTGTGTGCGTGTGCATGTGTGTGTTAGCCAGAAACGATAATGCATTAAAGCCAATAAAAATAAATAAATAAAAATTGAATTTGACTACGTCAGAGATTTTTGGCATTCATAATGCATGAGTTTTTACATTTTGTTTTGCTTGCTCTTTGTTTGTATTATTATTATTTTTTTTTGGCCAAAGTCACTTTAGACCAACTTGGTCGATTCGTGGAGAATTTATGTTAACCATTTGAGTGCTCATAATTGGTATATTAAATGATTTCAAAGTTTTATGAATGCGCCAACACACACAAATAGGTAACAATTTAAGCATATGAGCGCAGCATATTAGATATGGGATTTTTGCGGCAATTGGTTGCGGGCATCTTGGCCAAGTTAGTAAGTAGTATGTACGCTGCAGCTAAAGCCTTTGAAAGTGCGAAACAGGCTTCATATTATTTATGGGCCCAAGGCTCGCAATATCGCGTAATAATCACATAAATGGCGTTGCTTTAAGTTTGGACCAGGTTAGTTGGTTAGCTGGTTGGCCGCCTCGATGTTGGCCATGTTTTCTGTTGGTTTTTTTTGTTTTTTTTAGTTTTTGTCCAGGTCTGGGCGCTGTTTGCTTTTCATATTTCATCTGAAGTGATATTTGCAAAACATGCGCGAATGGCACAAATAAAAAAATAAATATTAAGTAATAGATTTTGTCGTCGAGATAACAAAAAAGTGCTAAAATATTTCAAAATGCGTCAAAGCTAATTTATAGGTAATCATTTTTGGAAATGTATTTCTTTAATTTTTGTCGATTTTTATTTTTACAATAACGAATTGCCGACCAAATGGACCACCAAGTAAAACGAAATAGAGGCTGGTAAATTGGATATGATAGTTGGAAGAGAGCAGCGTTGTTTTGGTCGTGGGTTGGTCTGATTGATTTTTTTTCTTTAGAGTGACTAGATCGTTGGAACTCGAGGAAGTTCTTATGGGAAAGTTACAGAAATTATCTAATGGGAAGTAAGATGCTGCTAAGACGAATCTTTCAATTTGGCGATGAAGAATGAAATTGGAAATTAGTTGTTGGGAAGCGTGTTATTATATTATATATTTCTTTTATTTATTTGTAATGTTAATTTGGAGGTACAATTGAGACGCTATAAATAAATAATTTGAAAATTACGAAATGTAAAATATTGTAATAACTAGGAAAAAACAATATAAATATAATGCGTATTCCTAGCCTGATGTGTGAATTTTTATAGATATTCAACTTCTCACATCTGGGAATGGTTAGGAACTGAAAGATGAAAGCAGGTGAAGATGAAAATAGGAGTAACAATAAAATTTAAACATTTTTTAACAAAGCAGCTACGAGATCAGCGTGGAGCAAATTAGGTTTTTATAGTTCGTGTTTGCTAGATGAGCTAAGATTGGGTAAGAAATAAATTGAATATATCATGCATAATATGAGAAATCGTAGAGGTTATTATAGATTGCACATAAATAAGACGCCAAAAAGCATCGTGGAATGCATAATTGGATCTACAAAATAAAAGAGCTAGAGGTCGAAAATTACGAGTGAATGTCAATAAACCGAGTTAACTTTGTAATTTATTAGAGAAATATTTGATTTCGAGTTTTCAATAATTTTGGCGAATTTATTTTTAATTTTATATTTTAGTTGCCTTTCGCACTTTTCATTATAAAAAACATATTTTAAAATAATAATTCTCCAAGTCAAATAAATCATAAACGTTTGAATAGAAAGAAATGAAATAATGCTATTTGACTGAAATATATGACAGATTTTGGATTGATTACTTATTTTAATTATGTTTTAATAATAAATAAAAAATAAAAATATGACATATTTTAGCCTCAATAATTTTGTTTATATTGTAAAACTTGACTTTTGTAAAAGTTTTTATCGGCTTCTATACCCTGTACCCTATAGTACAAAAGGCTATATTAGCTTGTGCATGCCGAAAATTTACACAATCAGAAGAAAAAGTTGAAGACCCTTAAAATAATAATATACATATGTATGACTTAAGCATTCGATTGAGCCGAAAGATTATCTCTATATGACTTGAGATATGCCATATGCGTAGATCTCAAGCTGGTAAGAGCTAAAGCAACTAACTTTTCAGAAGAAATTTGTTTGTTAATTGAAGTGATGCAAGTTAGCTTTAGTTTTTTCTAGATCGGGAATCTACGCAAGTATTTTTATAATTAGGTTAGTTTTATTATTATTATTATTATTATTATTATTATTATTATTATTATTATTATTATTATTATTATTATTATTATTATTATTATTATTATTATTATTATTATTATTATTATTATTATTATTATTATTATTATTATTATTATTATTATTATTATTATTATTATTATTATTATTATTCTTATTTTATTATTATTATTATTATTATTATTATTATTATTATTATTATTATTATTATTATTATTATTATTATTATTATTATTATTATTATTATTATTATTATTATTATTATTATTATTATTATTATTATTATTATTATTATTATTATTATTATTATTATTATTATTATTATTATTATTATTATTATTATTATTATTATTATTATTATTATTATTATTATTATTATTATTATTATTATTATTATTATTATTATTATTATTATTATTATTATTATTATTATTATTATTATTATTATTATTATTATTATTATTATTATTATTATTATTATTATTATTATTATTATTATTATTATAAGGTTAGATTATTATAGTAAGTATATTACCTATTTTGTAATGAATAGCACTGACTTCTAGCTATAGCAAGTAATATATGACAAATCTGCTGAAATCAATTATATAAAATAAAACTTTTGTTTCTTCAATTGGCTCTTGCCAGGCGTCGCTGATTGGTGCGCACCGTCTCCAGTTGGTCACTGCAAGTGAAGATACGTACCTCTCCACTTGGTGTTTCTATTTTAATCGAAGAAAAAGTTATAATTAATTTTAGACCAATAAAATCTTGTGAATTGAGATACTCTCCTTATTTAGTCAAAATAGAAGAAAATGAGAGAAAGGAAGCTTGAAAATTACATAAATGTTAAAACTTTGAACAAGATAATCCCAGAGGAGACTATATTTTTGTATAATACTTAAGCATTCATTAGAAAATGTTTTGCTGTTAAAATATTTTTCCATTCCGAGTTTCTGTCATGATCCATTAACATTTCGGGATTTACTTCGGGGCCTTCTTCTAAGGTTTAGACCACGCTTATTGCTACTTAGCATATTACTCTGTCGAAGTGCTAATTAAACACTTATCCTCTATAATATTTATTAATTTATTTATAAATATTACTCATAAGTAAACTTATAACTAAAGAGCTTACGCCCACTGGCTACTGAGGCTTTCGGTTGTGTTTCTTATTTTTAGGTTTTAAATATTATCCTCTAAAATAGTTTTATATCGTTTCGTGAGACCGAAAATTCGAATTAACAAAGAAAACTAACATAATCCTTCAGATCCTTAGCCGTCAGCTTCTCGAAGCTCTTGTGATAAGCTGTGTAGGGGTCGGCATCAGATAGTTATAGTTCAAGTTTCCAAGGAAAGGCTTTGTTTTGGACTTCTTAAGCATGTTTTTGGGTTTTTTTTTCTCAGCTTGCGTGAATACCAGTAAGACCAATGAGTGCATGACCAAATGGCTTCTACAGTGTGCCCTCGTTAGAGGATTGACATTAATAGCTTTACGGTCAGCGTGATATACACTAAACACGATTACGATTTTGCACTGTTTCATTATTATTCTCATCTTGTACAAAGTCTGTTAGCTTACCGGAAATGAAGGAACTGAATCAACATCTCCACTGATTCTGGTAACTTTTGCCGATTAGAAGTTTTGAGCTCTGTCTTTAAATTATTTATCAACGAAACTTTAAATTGGAACTTAACCTATCAAGAATCAGAATCAGACGCCTTTGAACATTATATGCTGCTTGAAATATGCATATCTATCTATCTATATATATACAGTCTGCCGGACAGGCAAAAGGATTCACAGTGTATCCCTAGTCATTTTGAAAGTTTTCTGATAACTTCTTCTTCATGCTTTAGCTATTCACTTTAAAGGGTTTTCTGCTACAATTTTTTCAAATAAAATCCCTATCAATCTGATCCTATTATACTCCATCAATCGTATCTTATAATTCCCAATCCCAGCTTGGCTTGAGATTTATTTCAGCAAGCACAAACGTACTCGCATATAGCTTAGCTCCCCTATCAATCACCTTTCCATGCGGAAGTTCAAACCAACTTTAATATCAAAATTTTTAACTTTGCTTCATTCCGTAGAAGTTAAAGAAAAAAAATTACAATAATGCACAAAAAACCATTTAAACAAAAGTAAAATACAAGACGTCATATGATTAAATAGAAATCCACTCACCAAACTCGACTCAATTAAAAAGAAACTTATATAAAAGGCTTCACATCCAAGCACCACCATGCCAAATGCGAGCTAACAAAGATTACCTGTCAATTGGCTCCAAACAACAGCAACAAAAACTACTACAGATATCAGACAATTACATGAAAATGACCAAAGATTGATGTGACTACGTGGTCCAATGGCGGAATAGTGAAATGGATGCCGTGACTGTGACTGAAGTCAGGGCTATGGAATGACAGTTGAATCACCTTCATTTTTAATGGAGACAAGTGTCAGTAATTTATGCACAATGGTGGACATCGGCATGGCAGAAGGGCAGCAGAGCAGGCAGGGGGCAGGGATGCACATAAAATACATTGCAGAAATTGATGCACAAGTTAAACAAATTAAAATCGATTGTGCAGAGCACCCGCTCCCTGGCCTCAGTGCAAAGCATGTGCCTGTCCCATGATGAGCTTCATTATGGACGTGAAATTGTGAACCTGAGCCAGGGTCAAGCCCAGGTATAGTGTGCTGGGTACATGCGCTGGGTCAATGTGAATTGTGTGAAATTGCTTGGAGTACATAAAGATAGAAGATGCTGCTGCAGCTGTGGCCAGTTGGAGACTCTCGCGTCTTGCTCTGGCCGACTAAGACTATAAGCGATCTTGGCACTTCATTATTCACGCGCGTGCTTCGTTCAAGGCTTAGAGCTGTGGCTGCTGGGACTGATCTCACTTTGCGCTGCGCGGAAATGTCAATAGCAAATCACTTAATTTGTTTGGCAATTTTCCACAAAAAACAACAGCAACAAATGCAACAACAGAAACGTGCAACGATCTGGCAAGTTTGTTGCACGATGCGGCGACTTGAGTTGAACATTTTTTTGGTCAAAATTTACAAGCATTATTATCCTTGCACAGTGAGAAAAAGGGCTGTGCGAATAGTATGTGAAGAGGCTTGAGTGGGATTCGAACTAAGATTGGGATAGAGAGAGAGGATTGTAGAGAGAGGTTGACAAGAGTGAGATAGAGAGGATTATAGAGAGAGATAGAGCAGAGAGCGATAGAGATGGCAGCCTCTCCCGCTGTAAACAATCAAGCAGCCTATGTCAGAGCTCTAAGCAATTCCTTGATTGCGGCTAAGTTAACTCAGATTGACGCAAGCCACACTTTGATGCACGTAAGGAAAGATCCTTAGAAGTTATAATGACCATTTCTCAGACCATCTAGATACCATAACCTCCTGAGATCTTAAAGCTTTTAAATAATAGCGTAAGCTTTGAAGTCTTTTCTAACAAAGATGTGAGGCGGTCTGACTGGAACAGCGCTTCATCTGTACTATCTAGATCATGAGAACGAAATATGCCTTGAAACTCTAAATAAGCCCCAAGGTATATTTAGACGCATAGTTCGTTCTTTCAAAATGATTATGAATCAGGTTGGGCTGAAGTAACTTTCTTAAAGAGCATCTACGTTTCGATGTCTAAAAATGCAGGAATCTCCAAAATTTTTAAGCAAATGGTATCAAATTGAAATATTCGCACATTTTAATAGATGCTATTAACTAAAAATATTTAGGCCTCGATTACAATGAGCGACTAACGTCAGAAAGTATGCATATTTGATATAGTTGCATCGGCCTGAAGGTGTATGTAGGCTCACGCTAACTAAAACTATCTATGGCCTCGATTGAGCGACTAACGTCAGCTCACGTCGTATGCGAATATGTTTAAGTTTCGTCGATCCAATCCAAGAAATCACAAGTTTTTAAAAATAATTCAGTTCGAGAAGACATTCATATTCGATGAATTGTTTCCAAAAAAATCGACACGATTCAAGTTGGAAATGTTTGTTAGATCTAACTTCTAGATTTCGGCTACAGAAGAGCCTAAAATCGTAAAAGCAAAGCCTGACCGATATATCACACAATTTATATTTATTTTGTATGCAAATAAAGTCTAAAAAAAATGAAAATTCCAAGGCGACACTATTTTTACATTTAGGGAAAATTAAGCGTATTTCTACAGTACTTAACAAGCTCTATCCTCGGTTCTGCATACCATAGCAATTTAAACTTATTAACGAGTTTCATTCTTATCATAATAATTTCTAAATATCTCTACATAAATGAAGCAAGGCTGCGAGATCATGTGTATCCTCCCATCCATTTTATTCAACAAATTATACATTTGCTGTACCAAGAAAATGGCATCTATCAAATAGCTCAACTGAAATGAATAGTAAAGCATAGTCTCTACGAGATCCACCTATCCCATTCAATAATCATAGCTTATTGCACCCAAGAAAATACCATCTAGCAACAATATGGATGCCGTAAGAATTTCTGTCGCATTTTAAGCTCTAAAATTGTATTCAAGCTTTTTGAGCCTATAGAAGTATTGATTTTTTCACGAATTTTTTAATTTCTGAAAACTATACTAGAATTAGAGGCATACAATTTAGGGTTAAGGAGTCGAGTCAATTCCCATTCTAATTTCACCTTTGTAAAATGTTGTATTAATTTGTATGTTCGATTTGTTCTATCCTACTTTTAAAGAAATATTTCTTGATTTTTCAATGAAGTAAGTTTGATGTTTTGGTCCGATATTCATTAAGGAAATCGTATTTAGAATTTAAATCTTTTGAATTATTAAATTCAGCGAGTCCCCCGCAGTTGGCGATAGGTACGTATTTTTATATAGTTAACATTTGAAGAGTCTTCTACGAGAAGAACAATTTATTCTGGACTTCATTCTCATTCACATTCTTATCATTCAATCTGTCTAAAAGTTTTTCAAATCCATTTATAGGAAACTTCTCCCTGATATCATTTAAACCCATCTTCTTATATCTCACAGAATTCCTCTACTTCTTTTCTCTCACTGCATACGTCTTGAGTTTCCTTACGTAGTTGAAGTTGCGATAATTTTTTCTCGCATTGTTGTGATGCTTTGGGCTATTGTTGTGATTGTGTTGCGCCCATTGACTAGGTCAATCAGGTCAATATTTTGATGCTGTCGTTGCAATAAACTGCTGCAATTTGTGAGAGTCTCCAAGACAGAGAGAGAGAGAGGGGTTAAGCGCTCTGATGCTCTGCTGGTTTATGCGAAGCGCAAAGAAGCGCGCTTCCGGCTTTATCAAACAGCAGCTAATTGGAGATTCTTGATAATGTCGGCAAAGCTCAAAAGCCGTATGGCACCCCCAAATGGGCAGGCGCATATGCTGCCAACCCTTGCGCCTAGTACCAGCAAAACCACCCACCCAAGCAACATGGCCAACATGTGGCCGCCTGACACGCTGGTCATCCCAACACAACACACAAGACAGCAGCGATAACCATTGCAGTTGCGCGTGTCCAAGTACAACAAGTCAAACCGGAAAGCAGACGAGCGTGCACAGTGCACGAGCCGCTTTAAAGAGACCAAAAAAAAAAGCCCGCACTTTAAACCCCGTCAGGACCTGCATGCATAACCGTAGCCGGCTATACTGCACGCGCATGCAGGAAGGTGGAACGTGCAAAGTGTGGGTCACGTGTCGCATATTAAGAATTGAACGTTGCTCAAAACGTATGTCAAATGTCGTCCTACTATACAAGGCATAATCCCCGAGAGGGTAAGACCCAGTAGGTTGAGGGTGTGCAGGCAACCATGACGCTGCGACAACCCTCTCTCAGTCTCTATCGGTGCACGCTCTCATTGACTTTGACTGTGTGGCCAGCCAGCAATTACTTCAAGTTGCACTGGCCCAATGTCGTCACATGTCAAGCAAATAATATTATCAGCGTCGAGTTTGTCGCTCATTAATGTTGCTTCGGTTGCATGAGTGATGTGCTGCCTGCGTCTTTGGTGTGGCAACCAGCAACCCTCATGCAACAAAATGTTGCCATTTAATTTGACTTAATTCAATTTCTAGCTGGTAGCAGCAAAACAGCAACTATTTTTTTTTTGGCTAAACCAAATAGCAAAATAAAGTTGGCATTTTTGGCAAATACTGCAGTAGTACGACGGTAGAGTCTACACTGCCACCCCAAACCAAACATGTTGTTTGTTCATCTTTTGTTGATTTCATTGACCATTGTGGGAACATTTGTTGTTGCAATATTGTAAATGTCATTGTCACAGTTACAGCAGTGTTACTCCACCCTCTGGCCAGACGGGGCGCAGCGACACATATGCTCAATGAAGTATGACACTTCCTGCCGCTAGGAATAGACTCACACGCTCATCCATTAGAAGTTTGTTTGCATTGACTGCAATTTTTAATATTGACGTTCCTCATCATCATCATCATCGTCATCAGTGGATCGTAATAATTGATAACTGTTTAGTCACTGTATGATTTGGTGTCACGACCCCTCGTGAACCCGCCCAGTTCTTGTCAAATGGCGTTAAATGTTAATTGTTTATGGGTCTGACCAGCTTCAAGTGTCTAAAAGGTAGTAAAACACTCGTAGAAAATCTTGTCATAATGCGTGGGAAGCAGAGTAAATTGCTGATGCAGAACGTACCTTAACTTATAATCAGATTGTTTCTAGGTGTGTCCGTAAATGAGTCCATAAAGTTACTTATGATAGCAGCTTACATATGGGAACAGTTTGATGTATTCATATGGATGAGTAGATTCATATAAGTTCTCATGCTGCATGTCTAAGCGTTTCTATTTGATGGAAATTTCTTAGACAATTAAAAAAAAAATCATTATTTGTAGTAATAAGTTTTGTTCCGGACACTGATTTCCTATTTGACTGCTGGAAATGATTTATTATTTATTGGCAATTGGTTGACAATGAAAACAGCAATGGCCCTCGTACGGTAGATTGTGGGAGAATCATGCTGAACACACTATCTCCAGATATTTTGTCTTTGGAATATTATCAAATACACAACTTGCATACTGTTGGTGGCTATTACAAACCATATTCGGATAACAGCTGATCCTCAAGCTTTGGCCAGCAGCCCCTGTCTTGTGTATGCCTTTTCCAGCGAGTTATTTCAACTGAAATTAACGCTTCTTTCACCTGATATTTCTATTGTTCTCTTCGACTTCCATCGCCTCTTTTTGCATAGTTAACCGCTAGCTCCACTTTCGTCTAATCCCCTCCAATTGCGCAAAATGCAGCAGTAGCATCTACGCTGATGATATTGCCTGAACTGGACACTAAAAAATACGTATTATACCGATCTTACGTGCGTTACAAAGTTGAAGAGGTCGCATGTTAGAGAGATATTGCATGATTCGGAAAGGCTCTATGCAACCTTGCCACATCCACCGGAGGTGCTTGCTCAATGTCATTCTGTAAAGTCAAATCAAATTTGCAGGAATTCCAGACTCAGACAACGGTTGGCTAAACTGAAGAAGGCTACGAGATGCTTCAATATTAGATAGGCTATCAGCTTCGGGTACATTCTAGCTACTACTGTATCAAAAGTACTTCCAATGAAGTTCGACCAGCTAAGTAAAAAATTGCATTCTCCAAGAAGAATGAAACAAATTGCTTGCGGACAAACAAACAGAATTTGAAATAAGATCATGTACATTAACTTGATAACAACATAATACATTTATGAATAGTTTCATGAATAATCCCACCATATATCAAAAATGAATCTTGTCAACAAATTGGGAGTTACTTTATTTTGGACGTCCCATTTTTACTAGTCCCAAGTTTTCATTGAGTAATGAATAAGCCATTCTTCAAATGAATGAATTTACCAAAACAGATTATTCAAAAATTGAATGGATTTTAAAAAATCCTATTACTGTTGACCAAGCTAAATTACGTCAATTGAACAACTAAAAGTTAAAGTTTTACAGCTTCGAAGACGTTGCTAACGTCATGCAACTTCCAAACCTTGAATTAAGAGGAAGTTTTATTTAAGTATTCATTTCCATCAGGAAAATATGTAGTCGGTATATATAGGTGACACTGTACCATAGATAACTTTGACATTCGGAATTGCATTATAGAATGAATACAATGATTATTGACGTCATTTATCTCCCAATTCCAACACTGCAGCATTTAAGAGGCCATGGTCAGAGTAATTTCTCAGGTCTTTTGGGAATGATTTGATATATATTGCTTCATTCTACACAAAGTCAATAATCTCGACTTTTTGTATTAAAGATTTAAACAATTAAGATACATCATTACTTAAAGTTTACCTTGAGTTGAGATTATGAACAAAAATGAGCAAATAAGCTACTCTGTTCCAACTTGTTAGTAATGGAGCTCATAACTACTCACTTTTTAGGGACTTAAGCAACTTTTTCTTACTACCTAAACATCCACAACTTTCTAAAGACTTCAGATGCTTTTCTTAAAAAAATTGCGCAGCTTTGCTTACTAAAAATCAATCCAAAAAACAAATTGGTTTGTTCGTCTTTTAGCCATTTGCTTAACAAAAATGTCGGAAAGTATTTTACTGAATTATTCACTTGGTGGTCTATCCAAACTTTAAACAAAAATACCAGCTCGTGAGAGAACTCAAACTTTTCAAAAATTTTTAAAATAAACTATTGGATAATTTAGGGTTTTATTGTTGGCCCAGCACTTGGAATAAGAAATAAAGCCAATTTCTCTAGTAAGTTCACAATTTTCAAACGTTTAGCCATAGATTTGATGTAACCAGCATTATGAGAGTTCTGTTTGAAATATATTTGAAAAACCGGACATCGCCATCGATAGATGCCCTTATATTCACTTCCGCTATCGGGACAATATGCCTAGTGCTGTAATTTCGATGTTCTACAAATTTTGGAGTTCTACAAATTTTGGGCTGAAAAACTGCGATAGATTTCAAAAATTGAATTGCTGCGCAGAATTCGAAACTAGGATACTACTTGACCTCAAAATACGGACTACAAACTAAACAACTTGATATTTGCTTCTACTATGGAGACAATATTTTTATCTATAATTTCGTGCTGTACTTTCATAGTCCCACAATTGTTGGGGTTGTCGGAAAGTTGAGCGTAGTACCAAAAAAAAGTTTCTACTAGAATTCTTATACAAGAAATCAATTGATCTTGCAATTTGCACTACAATTTTGGCTTTTCAATTTTAAGAAAAGCACAGAAGATTTTGTCTTCAAGAATGCTTGCGTCAGTTGGTACACATTTGGGATCAATCCGGATTACTTGCAGAACATAATAAAACTAACCAAAGTCTTCCCTATAAAGCCTTCGAAAAATCTCGAATTTCCCTTAACAAGCTTTTAGAATAAATATTCATTTAACGAAAAAATCGCACTCACGAGTCCGTTGAGTGTTTTGTTTTTATTTTCCAAGGCAAAGTTCATCAATCACACCACACTCAGTGCCATGCCTTGACCTTAGACATAGTTTGATTTTCAATCACTATAAAATTAACACTTAATGCGCCTGTGCGCCATGGGTACAGTTTTTGGGATTGTCTTGGTGGTTACCAGAGAGCACTCATTAAAGTCGAATCTATGCATGCAATTTTTACGCTAATGCGGCTGCATTTCGCTCAAGTTTAAGAGCGCTGACAGTCACCCTTGCACCCAAGAGCCCTACGAGCCCTACAAGCTGTGCAGCGCTGGACTAGAGGCGGCCATGTAGTGTAATGGGCCGCATGGCTGAAAGTTGAAACCATTACAAGCCATTACCAGGCCAACAAGAAGAAATGTTAAAAGCAAGTCCAAACTAATTTCAACCACCCTCAGGTGATGAAGACAATTAAATATTCGTGATTTAACGATCACTTTGCAATGCTCAAACTGTCAGAGTTGGACGACGACGGCGACGGCGACGTCTTGGGACATTGTGGACAGCATTTTGGGTCGCACAAATGCAATTCTACAATTCCACAGCAGCGGCGTAGCGGCAAATGTAAATGACTTCGTTGCAAGCCCTAAAAAATGGTTTCGTACAGCTAAAGATAAAAATCACACAGTGGACCCAAGCAGCAACAGCAGACCAAATCCAACGGAGGCAATGGCTGCAGCTTAAGAACTAAACTAAGCCATGGCAGAGTCTGCAAATGAATGCTGGCTGCAGCGCATCACGAATTTCCACGAGAAAACGTCTAAGCCAGTCAGCCAACCAACCACCCATCCGCTGGCAGCCAAATCCTAGCCAGAGCAGTCAACGAAACAGGTTATGCACAATTTTTGCCAATTTGCCTATCAACAAGCGATCGATTAAGTACGCCTACCTCAGCCCAAAACCGAAAAAAGTATCTGGAAGTTAAACTTGGATGCGGCTTCTCGGTATATTGGTCACAAAGTCAAAATGTTAATAAATGCAACTACCACCAGCACCACCAGCACCACCACCAACTAACTGTAAGCAGAAGCTCGTTCCAAGCTAACTAACTAACTGTGTATGCTGGCAGCCAGGCCGGGTTCTAAGTGCTTAGTACGGAACCACAAAACCGAAAACAAAAAAAGTGCGACCCACCCACAAGTACGTGGGCGTTTTTTGTGGTCAAGTTCATGTGGCGGTGGTTAAGGCGGCGGCGACAGAGGCAACAGATTCAAATCAGGTGTAATAATTCTTATTGGCAACGCTCTGTCTCTACCCAAAGAGAGTACAAGTTGACTTCATCGGCGACTTTCTTTAAATATGAACAGTTAGAGCGCATCGTTTACTGTTACATCGACAAGGTTCTCCGGATGTGTGTGTGTGGAGGTCCAAGAAAATAATCCAAGTCTTGACTGCGTTAGCGCATTTCACGATTTTTGATTGATCGTGCATACTAAACTATAAATCCATCGTGATACATTCAGGCGATCAGGCGAGCTCTCTTTTGAGCATTTCACGTCTTCGTTTTGCATTTAGCGGGGCATTCATCAGTGTGGCCAAATATATCAGAAAAAAATTGCACCGAAATTTTGGTGCTCTTTAATTGTCTTTATTGTGAGAATAGTACGAGAACTAACAAATCGCATTCGAAACTTAGCAGATTTCAATTGAAATATGTAAATTCGATGATTGATGCATATAATTCAAGTTTTTGCAAGTAAATCTATGATTGTTCTTAAGTTCAAAATAATTCGATTTGTATTAATTCGATCTGCGTTTTGTGTTAAAAGTTCCTCGGAAACGCCTTATTTTCTCCGGTAATGGTGACCCCCAGATAAAAAAGAAGTAATGTACATTGGAAGCAACTATATCTCTCTGGTCATTTCCAAAAAATTAGTATTCTCTAGCCTCGATCTAACAATAGTGTCATTTTTCGATTTCTTTAAAAGAAACTAGTGATCCCCAGTTAAAGAAAGAGTTTGTTTTATAGAACTAACGGTAGGCATATACATCATTGCAAGTATTGTCCATCGGAAGCGAATAAAATTTCTTGTCTCTTTGGTAATTTTTGAACAACTAGTCCTCTCTAGCCTTGATCCATTTTTTCGATTTCTGCAAAAGAACCGAACTGATGGTCCCCACTTAAAATACAACACTTATTGAAAAAACGCAAGACGTACATCAATTAAAATATTGTCCATCGGAAGCGACTAATACACCTTATATCGGGAAATTTTTGAAAAATTCGTTCTCTATAAACAAGATCCACCTTTGAGTAATTTAACGAATTCTTCAAAACACCTGAACAGTTACCAGAATACCAGTTCCATTTGCATTCATCGAAAAACGATCAGAAGAAAAGTCTAAGCAGGGTATTCTAATGTTTCCCTATAATTTTAGAACCTTAGAGCCATTCGAAAGGAGTGTTATCATATTATAAAATCGCTTTGTCATGCATGACGTCTGTTTCTGCCATTTTTCTTTTGTTGCACTTTGCAAACGTATTAGCTTTGGTCTATAAGTTCCCGATTTATTGATCTACCTGTATCCCGGCTCATAGTGGACCTCACCTGCCTTTTCCCAACATAAACCTTGAACAACGAATATTTTGCCTTGACGGCAATGTAGACGATGATGAAACTGTTTCACCAGACTAACCACAGTATTTTTGCATCAGTAACGAACCGATGCAAAAATTATTTCCTTTTATAACTTTTTCATCCGCCTGGATCCATGTTCTTAGTAGACAACACCCACCAAGCATAAGTTCTTTTCTTCCAAGGATTGCCGTAGTATGTCCAAACTTCAACTCTTATCACGAACCGCTGCGAAAATCCATTACTTTTATGTCCGTCAGTAAGTAATTCCAAAGTAAAAGACTCCTCTCGGCTTCAACATGTCGGACACTCAATTTTTTTGCAATTGTAAAATTCCAAGTAATTTAACCGAAGTACTGTTTTCCACCGATTCAGTTTACGTTTGGCAACGATCTTTATTCAGTTAAGCCTTCAATTCCTCATTCTGCTGCACTCTCCATTCCATTAAAAGACAAACTCTTTCACCAAAGTAATGTACTCTCCCATCTCGATGAGAGTAGTTCAAACTTTGCCTCAAGCCCGGCTTCATTTTCATATTAACAGTGCATACAAACAATTTTGCTTCCTTAGTTCTTTTGGCAATTTGTTTGCTTGACGTTGTTGCCCCACCCACCCACTCCTGCCGACGTAGTGCTTCTCCCAACTTGGTCTAAACTTGGACGCTAATGCAGGCAGTTAATCGTTTCAAAATGCACTTTACACGCCTAATTTCAAGTTTTATCACACGCAGCTGCAGCTGTGTCTGCTGCTGAAGCTGCTGCTGCTGCTGCACTGCATCAAAAGTTCTCGAATCTCTGGGAGTTTTATGTGCGAAGTGAGCAGCGAGTGACACCAACGGGGCATAAATATCTATGCAAGTCTTGGTGCAACAACTAATTAGTAGGTGTTGCAGCAGCAATGAATGGTATAGGGTTGGCAAGGTGCCTTACGCCCATATGATGCCACACGCTTAGTTGGATGGGCATTGTGGCAGCGTGGCCGTGTATGGCAGCAGTGATGTTGCACATGTGACAATAATATTAAATCAATTCCCTGGAAAGCATCACATTTAACTCGCTCGCTTGAATTTCTATACTTAGTATTTTTTGGGAGACAACTTCCCCAGTATTGTGTTATTGTTGGTGGGGCAACCTGAGAAATTATGGTAGTTTTATTTTATCTTGGCTTTGTTTGGCTGCTATTTCCAAATCCGTTCTGATTCCACTCATGTGGCATTAAATGCGAATAAATTGATTTCGTCAAATGCAATCAAATCGTTGGGGCTTCTTTTTTCGAATACTCTATAGTTAAAGCGTTTGGGGTATTGTGAGTTTGCAGCGTACAAGAGAACTTGTTATGTCTTTTAGCCTCAAGACTCAATTGTGCCATATTCTCTTGTGCTTGGAATCAGTTTATTTTAATATCTTGAAGTCTATAAGAGTTTGTTGCTTGCACATTTTTTCAAGATCCTTCCCTTTCTAAGTTCTCACTTAGTAATTACTGCTCAAATACCACGAATTAAAGCTATCTTACAATATATAGAATATTTTTTGCAGATTAAAGCTAAGCTACCCAATTAAAGATAAATGTGCTACAACTTCCAAATATCTTGTTTTATGGTAAAAAAGCCATTACTTCTTATGAGAGGGTTACAAATCCCAACATCCTTAGTTGCCAACTCTTCACCTGTAAACAAAATAATTAAAACTTTACTTGATTTAAAACAAACAGAATTTTAATATTTCATAGAAATTATCTTCCAAACTTTTCTTATTAAGAAATTATCTTTTCTCAAGATGGAATGAAATTGTTCGAATAGAGGCGAATTCTTAACAAGAAAAGACTCAACTTCTATTGTAAACTACTAAACGTTTAATTGCCGAATTATCTACGGAAACTCGTAAGCCTTCTCAAAAGTCAAAAAATTAAGGTTTTTTTTTACAAATTAACAAGCAAGATCCTTTAAGTATTTTCCAAACAAACAATAACTTTATAAAAAAATAGAAGTTCCGAGTTGGAATAATATTTTTACAAGATATTGTTCAACTCCCAGCGATCTTAGATCTTATATTTTCAAATACATAAAAGAACATTGGGTTTCTTTAACAAGCAAGATCGTTTAAGGTCTTTCGAAAATAGACAGAAACTTAGCAATCGAATATCATTCTTTTTTGTGTAAAATAACGAATGAGCTTTCCTCCAATTCTCTTTCCTTTAGAAAAATCCGAAAATAGACCGAAACTTAGCTATCGGATACCATTCTTTTATTGTAAAATAACGAAAGAGCTTTTCTCCAATACTCTTTCCTTTAGAAAAATCAGCAAAAACCGTTTAGGATTTGTAAAAAAATTTAGCATTATTCTCCACTAAGTACACCCAACATATGGAAAAAACTTTTTCAGATTTTTAGTAAATTCTAGGAGACCTCTACGTCCAAAAATACATCTTTTTTTTCAGACATAAGAGAAAAGCTTCTTTGGTGGGAGCTTCAGAGCAATTAAATCATTTGGTTCTTCAATTTGATTTTTATTCCCCCTGACTAAGCGGTATGCGCTCCAAAGCCGCATATCTTTATTAATAACTTATTAATAAATATTTGAAGAGATCAGGAAAAGCCGAATTCGTACTATTATTTAAAGAATAGAGATTACTTAGGTTAGTTATCGTCTTATTTGTTTGCCTTAAATACTTCATTCTAAACTGAAATAATAATAATAACACTTCTTCCAAAACAAGACAAAAAAAAATTGGCGCATACCTACCAGAAGAAGATAAATCCTCTTTATGCTTCGGCAATTTCACTAAATTTTTATAATAATATATCACCTCTGTTCAGCTCCTTAAGGTCCCCGTAGGAGAACCTGTTACTTGCTTATATATCTTTTTCTTGTAGCAAGCAAAAGTGATCAAGTCTTATGTGATGCTTGTAAAGTACAAAACGTTAACATTCTTTAATGATGATAATCCTGAAATAGATTTTAAAGTAGCTTACTAGAGATTCTTCTACTATTAACTTCAAAAATAAATTATTTATAGCTAAACACACTGCAGTGTATTCAACGATCGATCACAAGTTCCACACTGTTATTTATTTTATAGGTAACCCTGTGCGGTCGCCTCTCCAGCAGCAGAAGAACCGTATCCCCCCATCCATACGTACAAACTTTTATTGCACTTGAATGTGTGTTCGTACATATACTCCCCGCTTACTGCATCTGTGGCCATCATAAAACTCGTGTATTTTTATTATTATTCTTATATATTGTTTAGCAAATGTTTAGGACCCAACAATTTTTATGCATATTTAAGCCAATTTCAGCGATTACGGCTTTATTTTGCAGCTAACAAAACATAATATAACACTTGGCCCTCTTAAGCTGCGATAAACATGTTAATATTGGGTCACAAATACCAGAAATTAAAAGCCTTTTTTTTCGACATAGATACGATCTGTTTGTATCATACCATACCACATCACAATGGCCATTTAATGGGCCAGCTTTGGGCTTTATGGCCGCAATGAAGTGTGGAAATATTGAAAAAACATGTTCTTGGGGGACCAAAAAAAAAAAATGGATAAAACTATTTAAGGTGCAAATAATGTTGCACAAAGCTCAATGGGCTTTAAAACTATTTTCGGTTCTTTTTATGATTTGGATGTTTTCTTTATCTTTTATGGGATGGATAATGCTAAACCAAGCATGTAAGTAATCTTTTTGGTCAGATATTTGATGAATAATATCAAGGGCCTTCTAAGCAAACTGTGGAGCGTTTAAATGGTCGTCCCTCAGGTTCCTGGGACGATAAACCAGTCGGCAGCTTCCAGAAGCTTAATGGAATCAGAAATGCTGCAAAATTTTAGATATTGAAGCTTTTTTTGTACAATTTGAACAAATAGGAGCAGCAAAAACTCAACGGAACTATAGATGATTAGAGTTATTATAGGTGAAGGTGCAAAACCTTGCATTGTTGAGTTAAAAAAGGGAGAAAATGGGAGATTTGTTCTTCAAGCGAAGATACACACACGTCTAACAAGTGGCAAGGTTAAGTTAGATTGGAGCTGCTTTTCAGTTAAAGCCAGTGCATTTAGGCCAAGGAACGGTTCCTTGTAATACTGTATAGATTTCAGTTCGTAGCACTGTTTTTGAAAACTGCCTCAATGCATTCCAAAGTAGAACAAAAATTGTAATGCCTTATAACTGGAAACTAAAAAGTGTAGTCTTATTCATCGTGGCAGCTCTTTGATATCCTTGGTACTTCCAGGCAACCACTGGTAGCCTCTGCTGCTAACCAATCCCTGATACAAACCAACAGGGGGAACACGGAATAACTCAACGCTATCAGTAGCCAAAGGTATACTTAAATCTCTGAAGAAGTACTGGAATACTGAGTTCTATTGGAACATCTCTTGAGCACTGCAAACCAAAGCGATCTTTGGAACTGCTGCAATTTCAAAATAGAAAAACTAGCATGGGAGAAAGGGCACTACGACATTGGCCTTTAAGTTAAGTAGATATTAAATTTTTCCAACGTTTTTAATTCACTAAGAAGTTCATATCGTACTTCAGACCAAACCTTGTCTCTGGCAGCCAACCATTCGAACCTAAGGAATAAGTCTTTCATAGATTTCTGAGGAAACGCAAACGTTGTCTAGGAAAGAGTGTATTATGGTAATCTGGTACTTAAGTACCTCATTGGCTCTATTCTTTTCAGATACTCTAAATTATTTTAAAAAGTACGAAGCGATAAAGGGAATGGATGTTCAAACTCTAACTCTACCATTTATGGAGATACCACATTATATTTCCTACTCATTACTTCTCTCTATTGCCTCTGAAATATATATTACAATGGGCCGCACAACCTCTACATTGTGGCGTAGAGTCTTCCCAACCTAAAAAAACCATCAGAGAAAAATTGTTCTCTTACCAGGAATTTGAAAATTGTGTAGGTTTATCTATGGCTATTGACTAGAAGTAACCATGATATGAACTATATTTTTATAGAATGATACAGGTATATAAGTGTTATAAGAATTTACAATCCAATTTTTACCGATTTTTCCATACGAAGAGGAAAATAAAAAATTCTTATATTACTTTCAAGCCGTACAATTGGTCTAATTTTCAAGAATTACCAATACCTCCAATAGGTTGAATTTTTCTTTTTGGCATAAAACATAATTGTTGTGCGTAGTTTCTAAGAATTCAGTGCGGGATTTTTTTTTTGTCTATCTATAAGAAAGCCCAGCATTCTGCAGCAGTATTGATATGCCTTGAGATCATTGTTGATTTCCATTTAAAATTTAGCTAGTATCGGAAACGCTGAAAAATCATTTCCACTCCAATATCCTCATCAATGACTTACATAAGTGTTACATTTTGTTGTCAACTTGATTAACTTAGACGATTATATTTCACTGTCACAGCTCACACATGTTGACTGTAAGAAAAAACCCTACAACGGAAAAAAATCTCTTTTGTTTTTTATCCAGACTAAACTAAGTCCCTGTCATTGGGGCCCCCCTTTGCGCTACCTAAGGCAATGATCGCTACCAACAAGTGTTGGAACAGAACCCAACAATAGCTTTCAAATGTTTCCAATTAAAAAACCAAAAAAAAAAAAACACATTCATTCTTAGTCCATAAGTACCCAGCAGTGTATGGAAGCAATACTTAAAAGGTAGTATATTTTTAGTCGACCGATCTTAGTCCAGCTGTCAGTTAACGAAAAACTCTTCGAACGATGCGCTTAACTCGCCTCCTAATGTAATCCGAGCGAGAGAGCGAAGCAATGGTAACAACAAAAACACGAGGGAACCCGCATAAAGTGAGCGTGTCGGATATAGTACGCTCTATGGAGATGGGAGAAAGAGGGGGAGCCCGGTAATCATAAGCATTTGGCGATGATTTAGTGCGTCAGGCTGTGGCACGTGTGTATGTGTGTGCATTATGGGATAGGTATAGGACGAGGGTGGCATAAAAAGTTATGAAGACTGAATTGTATGAGAAAGTCAAAGTAGTCTGTTTATACCAAGAAATTGGGTACGTTGAGGAAGAAGGGACTGATTTGAGTATACAAAAATTTATATTAAGTTGGAACTACGATGGAAGCATTGAGGAAGAAGATCTGTCAAAACTATTGAATGAAAAGGTTGCTAAAAATATGTGGTGTTCTAAAGAAAGTTCTTCATTATGAAATAATTTTTCTAAACTTGACAAACTAGCTTAGTGGACATCCAACTAACAGTCTAAGAGTTAGACAATAAATTTAATGCAGAAGACAAGCAGTGTAAAACAGATTCAACAGTCTTCTACAGCGTTCTACAATATTTATAATGCATATTCATGCTCCCCAAAGACAAACCATTTTTATGCCATTTGCTGGATGTATTTGTGTCGAGCAGAAAAAAAGATTCAAAATATTTCCCAGCCAGCGCATTTGGATTGCGTTGAAAGTTGGAAGAGGTTGTAATTGTGCAAACTTTTGCAAAAGATTTGCCTCTAGTCACTGACAATATATAGAAAACCCTTATTATGCACCAACCAAAGTTTTTGGAATTAATTAGACGAGGCAAAAGTTCCTAGTTTTGATATACTACGAAAACGAGTCAGTGCGAACTCGTCACAAGTTCATAATTTTTCACCAGCCGATTCTTTTGGATTTTGTTAGGCGTAGGAAAAGTTCCAAGTTATGAGATACTAGGAAAAAAAATTTGCTATTAGTCACTGAGAACTAGTCACATGAACCTAATTATCCACTAGACAGGCAATTTGAATTTTGTTAGAAGAGGTAAAAGTAACTAGTTATGGGACACAAGTATTTGTTTTCTTACTAAAATATTAAACTAATTATATGCTAAAGGGGTTCTGATCAGAAAAATTTTAAAAGGATTGGGTGAGAACATTCAAAGGAGTCTCAATATGCTCTAGTCAAAACATTTTATCGCTTTAGAAGTCGGAACATGATTCTCTTATTAAAGATAACCAACACTCAATTTGCAGATCAGCGTTCTATTGCTTCTGGAATTTCATAAAGTAGAATTCGCCACATTCCGCTTACCTCTCGTAAAGCTTGAAAATTTCGCTGCTGATCCCGTTGGAAGTCGGAATACGTTCTTTTATGAGAGATAACGAACACTTACTCATTTCCAATAACTTTAAAGATATTAAGATATACAGGTCAGCGTCCTTTTGCTTCAGGAACTTTATAAAGTAGCATACGCCACATCCCTTTCACCTTTCGTACAGCAACACAATTTCGCTGCTGATTTCGTTAGAAGTCGGAAATCGTTCATCTTATCAGAGTTAACGAACACTCAATCATTGCTTTCATTGCTAAAAATATTACGCGTTTCAGTTGAAGGTATTAAGATTTACAGATCAGCGTTCTACTGCGTCTGCAATTTCATAAAGTAGCATTCGCCACATTCTACTCACCTTCCGTAAAACATCACTATTTCAGCAGCCTTAGCATTCCCAATTACTCATCAGCCCACCCTCGCTACCATATGTGCGCATATTAGTTCGTGTCTTTAGTGGATGGCAGATACCATACCTTGTGCATGTCGCAAAAGCCAAACTGCTGGTGGCGGCATCCTTTCAAGCTAATTTTTCACACGCCGCCAGTTGTTTATGCCACATAATGTTGTCAATGAGCCAACGCACTCATAACTTTCAATGCAGCTCATTGTGATTAGATGCAAAGCCTTGGCTATGGCGGACCTGACCATTTTTGGGGTTTACTCATAACTCAGCCGGCAGTGGGTGGCACTATAACATGCATTTTATGAGCCACTCGCTTGGAAGGCGCCCGCCGTCTGTCCACCAAGCGCTGTTTGCAAGCGTTGCCTCATTAATTAAGTTGCTAGTTGTTGGCTGCCACTAACCCCCCAACACTCAGTTCAGGGGTGGCACACCCTACTCGCCCATCCAATATTGAGCATTTAATTCTATTTACTTTCTGGCGGCGCCTTCAACCCCTTTCCGATTTTCATAATTTTTCACTTGACGACACTTTGTTGTAATTAACGTGCGTGCCACTTGGTAGGAGTTAATTGCATCCCAGCCAGCGCTGGACAAAAAAAAAAAGGGTAAAGGGTTTGCTGCATTTTGTTTTACACGAAAACTGTAAGTTGTTGTTACAGTTTGTTTACTTTTTTTTTGGCAAGTTTATTAAACATTTAACACTTTGAGTTATTACAATGTAATTTTATTTAATGAGGGTTGGTATTGCATTGGAATCGAAAAAGTAAACAGTTGTTGATATATTGAAATTCTTATCGCAGTACTGGGTAAGTCAAAGGGCATAACTTCATTAGTAAATTTCAGTTGCTAATCGTTAGGAACAGTCTGGCATGGTAAAACAGAACAATTAGAAATAGTTTGAGTAAAAGATTATCTCTCTTTTCATTAAAAGAGATTTACTTGGGCAAACAGCGTATTTTACCATAACTACTATTTTTTTGACAAATTATATTATTGGACTTAATGTCGCAAATTTTCTAAGCGATGTATGCTCTGTCAGATCATAATAAAAATTGTATTTCCTAGAGACTCATTTTGATTTACTACAATTTTTTTTTTAATTTAAAAAAGAAATGCAAATCAAAGTCAACAATTTTTTTTGGGAAAAACTAGGTTTATATATAAACTAGTGGGCTTTCCCACTGCTCGTTTCACTCTCCAATCCCCTGCTTTTTGGATTTTACATTTCTATACGAATCCAATGTACGTTTGTTCTTTTTGTCAATTAGTGCTGCCTTCAAGTGTCTAACTCTCTCATATTTTCGTTTATTCAAAAGTAGATTTAGGACTAAATTTTTCACGGAACCATTTTCTTTTATCGTTTCCTTTTCTCAATTGACATTTTTGCTAGATTTTTAGTTTTTCAGATTCGTGCCTGTTAGCGTATACGAACTTTTTGTGCTTCTTCAAAAATATTCAACTTTTTTCTACCGATTATATATCTTGTTTATCATATATATATGTATATTTTTTATATAATTTTAAAATAATTTTACAATTTTGGATCAGTTAAATATTGCCATATGCTTCAAAAATAAGTTCAATTCAAAGAAAATAATTATCATAATAAGTCTCACAAATTTTCGAATATATTGTATACCTAACCTTACTATATTAGATGTGACTCGACTTGAAACCAGCATGCCAGCATCACTGGTGCATTCCTCTAGCATTCTAGCATCTAGACGCTATTTACCTAGGAAAATCTCTATTATATAAAGACACCCAAGTTCGCAGACGGCTAAGTTTCTCTTCTTAATCTCAACGCGCTGCCTTTAGAACGTTGCCTAAAATCATGGGGACAACAATTTTTTTATTTTTCATATATGAGTTTATGGTATAATATTAAAGTTCATAAAAGATTGAAACAGCCTAAATTTTAATCATGATAAATTACAAAATATTAAGTGATTATACTAATTTTGGGGCAATTTTTTTACTTAAAAAATCCCTAAAGTCTCTTGATGCTATAATAAACTATTCCGAAGACATGAGCCATCTTAGAAGTACACCTCCTGTCTTTGCAAATTTTTTGTTTCAATTTGTAATTATAATTAATTAACTATAAGTAGTTATCCCTTAAACTAGAACTATTTAAAAATATTTTTAAAACTTTTCATCTTTGACAGACTTTTTAAAAGTAATTTTCGTTAGAAACAATTATTCTGATTGATTTAGTAAAGTCTACAACTGAAATTTTAAGTTTTTGAAATACTGTGAAGTTATATTATTAATGTTTTTGAGAAAAACGAATTTAATGTTGTAACTGCGATAACCTAATAAATCTACCATATTTAAGATCATTATATTCGTCATCTTTTTATAAAAAATTATATTTTTGTACCCTTCACAAACAGTTATCCCCTAAGGCAAAAAATACCAATTTCTGCAAAACACAGTTTCATTTTTAACATCCTATGCAACTCTTTCGTTCATCAGAAGAAATATAACAACCAAGAGACCCAACCATATAGTTCATAAAGTCGCTGTTGCGCCTAATTGATCAACAAAGCTGTGCCAATCCAAATCAATTCCATTCACAATAAAACTCAATGAACTGCATGCTGTTGACATGACTACGATATCATCAACATTCCTTGTACATCCGAAAAAGTGGGCCAACACAAGTAAAAACCAAGAAGAAATAAATATGGTTAACATGCTGCAGGAAATACTTTTAGCCTCACTTCTGCGACCTAACCTTGAGCGCTTCGATTTAATTTGTAGTGCATTGTTATTGCAATGGGCTACTTTTTAAATTTTGTTAATACAAAAATCGAAAAAAAAAATAATAAAATATAAAATCGCTAAAAACCTTGAACTCTTTCGCGTATTTGTTATTGGCAAATTGCATACCAATAAACATAAAGTTCCGATGCAAATATCTGTAATCAAAATCAACGCCAAGTTGTAAAACAAAAAAAAAATGAATAAAATAAGCAAAACTGAGAAACAAAAAATGGAACTTAAAAAATTGCATAGATCAAAACATTTGACTGCGGCGGCAACGGGCCAAAACAACTTCATCTCCGAAGACAATGGCTAATGAGCCAGATCAGCTCTGTGGCTTCACGGCATTATATTATTTTTTTGGCTTTGGCTAATAAAACCATCAAAGATATTAAACATAGTGGGTGCCATTCATTTGATTGAACTCTGACACCCGGCACCACAACAGATGCTCAAAATATTCAAATGTTCGGAGACTTGCTTTTGACCATTGGCAACAATGTCTGGCCAAACTAGCGCTAATATAAATAACCAACTGCAAATCGTAATAACAATAATAGTAATAATAATAATAATCTCAATAATAATGCCAGAAAAAAATTGTACAAAAACTTAACGCTGATGGTCGAAACGAGATAGGAAAAGCGTTTTGGCAGCTTTTCTGTTTGTTGCTCGTGAAAATTGCCGCTCAGCTGGGGCATCATCTACTGTTTGGATATATTTTATTTGTTGTTTTTGTGAAATACTCTATGTGCGGGTAGGTGGGTTGTTGGTATTAAGTTGGAGAAGAGCCTTTTGTTTTTTTTTAGAAAAATAAATTGCGTAGTTGGAAAAAGTCTATCGGAAAACCTTAACTTAGGGAATCTTTTCAACGCTTCTTACCTTGTATGTTGTCTACAATACGTAAGGGATAACGATTTGCAAGATTCTTAAAAGATATTGCATATATTTCTCGATGTCTTGTTTAAAAAAGAAAATTCTGAACAAAAAGTTGTTCTGTTTCTGGAAATCGATTTCCAAGATTCTTAAAAGACATTGCATATATTTCTTGTTTAAAAAAGAAAATTCGAAACAAAAAGTTTTCTGTCTACAATGCTTTATGTCTACTTAAGGGAAATCGATGTGAAAGATTCTCAAAATATATTGGATATATTTCTAGATGTCTTGTTTAAAAAAGAAAATTCGAAACAACAAGTTTTCTGAAACCTTTTCAAAGGCTTTTAAAGAAAAATACAAGAATTCATTTATAACTCTTAGCCCACATGAAAGCGCGAGTTCTGATTTACAACTCTCAATTTCACCTGGGTATTCTTTATTTTCATATTTACCTATGAGAAATTGATTTTCAAAATTTTTTTAAACTTAAAGTCCTGAAATTAAAGTATTTTAAATACTTCATTTATAGTTATTCTTTGCAATCAATCTTAAAATGACTTTTTTTTTAATTTATGAAACAAAAAGTTGAGAAATCTTTTTAAAATCTTTTAAACAAATAATAATAATTCAATAATTGATTCTATTCTATTCTCAATTTCACATGAATTATTTTTAATTTTCCTTTTTTTATCATATTTTTTAGATCGAAGCACTTTTGCGTTGAAATTAAGAATTTTGTGACTTAAGGTAAGTATGCTTCTTTTTACAAGGACTCTTTGATTTTGAAAATATTTCAAAATTTAAAAATGAAAAACGTTTTTAAACAATCCATTGATCTTGAGCTGAATAAAGAGATTTTTAAGCTTAAAAGGTTTTTATGACGGAAACTTTAAAAATATAACTTTATTTTTTTTAATGAAATAGAAAATTGTATTGCATTTAAAGATATTTGATAGTTTGAACAATTTCGATTTGTTTAATGGTCAAAATTCTAAATATCTCAACGTCCTTCACTTGTTTGTTTGGTTCCTTAAAAATAGGCACTCCATTATAAGACATTTTTAATTTATAATAATAATTGCAAGATACTTCAAATGACTGCCAAGTGAACAGCTGGTATTTGAGGAAAGCATTGTCTTCGTAAAACATAAACGAATACCAAAATTATATTAATAGGGAAATTTCTGAGTAAAGAAAATTTTTATTCTATTATTGAGCTAGATATAATTTAATCAATCTGAAATTCATGGTAATGGAGTACTTTCTGACTGACTTTCAATATTTTTGGGGTTTTAAGCCAAAAATATATTTGTCCATCCATTCTACAGGCACAGGTACAGGGTCCTAAATCTATTTTCACTTAAAATATTTAAAGTTTTGGTTTAATCTTTTTTCTGAATAAATGCATTAGTTTATTTACATTTTATAAAATATTCAATATTTTAAGCGTAATACCAATTTTAAAAATGTACGTTCAATTTTGTTAAAATTATTTAAATATAAAAAATACTTTTTGTAAGTCAGTGGAGCTGCTTCATAAAGTATTTTTTGATTATTATTAATTAATTATAATTTGCGCATTATAAGCTCGCATAAAGAACAAAATTATGATTATTATTGTGATTATGATTATTATTATTAATTTTAAATAGCAATTCATAATTATTAAAAATATACTTTTTTTTAATATTTTAGAGCTTATATTCTAATTACAAACTACTTAAATATTATTATAATGGATAATAACAATTTAAATCTATAAATAAATAAAATAAATTATTCATACTCGTTCTAGCAGGTTAAGGTTTCAACATAGGACTTCCATGTGGGGGTCCCGTTTATTACTCTTTTTTTATATCTATAATAAAATGTAAATGTTTTTGTTAAATAAATAAATTGAATAATTTTAATTTAATAAAATTATTTAAAATCAAAAAATTATTTAATAATGTAAATTTAATAAATTAATTTGCAATTTTAAAATTATTTAAATCATTTATTATTAATTTTTATATCCGATGAGCTGAGGTATATTAATATGTTAGTTTACTAAATAAGTTAATTAAATAATTTTAATATAATAAATTATTAAATTTTAAATTTAACAAATAATTTAAATTCAATAAAAATAATTTACATTTTTAAAATCACTTAATTTTAATAATTATTTAAACTTATTTCAAATTATTTCAAGTTATATAAATTATTTCAGATGATATCAAATTATTTAAAATGATTCTAAGTGATTTAAAATTATTTTATTTCAATTTAAATAATTAAAATTTTTTTTTAAATTAATCAAAAGCCACTTTCTCTTGCAGCAAAACTTAATTTATTTTAGCTAAAAACTTACTCCTACAAAACAATTTTTATTTTAACATTATATTTATTATATGCACTTTTATATTTTAAGTAAAATACAGTTTTATACGAAGATATACAACGGTATTCGAGTTCGTTGGGATTACTTCAGTTCAGTTTTTAATTATAATTAATACTTTCCTAATAATCAGCGTATTTTAGAAAATTTCTCAATACACAATCTAGAAATTGAATTCTAAGGAATTTTAGTTAGAAACTTCATGATTAGATGAAGATACCTATGATCTTGCCCCCCTTGTTTGTCTCTATAAAAGTTATTTAAAAGTGATGATTTGTGACATAGAATATCCCTAAAAAATACCTTAAATGCAAGCATTCATTTCTGGTATTCCTATATTGCCTTTAGGCTAACATCAAGTTGAACATATAATGTCAAATATTTTTGTGATATGATTCTGTAAATCTCTTACTATGTATTGTAGCCAAATCGCAGCTGTATATGCTCGTGTATTTCGTAAGTAATTTGCGTTTTAGATGAGTAATATTTTGCTTTAATTTTGTATTAGCAGCTTGACTTAAAATAGGTACAGTTGTTCAAGGCAACTATGCGTAGGTGGCGCCAGAAAATAATTTGATTTTCAAGTATAGCAATATCTAATTTATGATTTTGTGTTTTGCCTGTTAGAATTTTGCGCAGTATGGGAGCATAATTTCAAAAAATGCCGCTCGAAAATTTTTTTTGAACCACGAATTCGTATTTCTTAAAAACCACACAAAAATATTTTTTAGTAAGTTTCAGATCGAAAGAACAAATCAAAATGATGTATTATATATTTTATATGTATACTTTATGTCTTCCATAGATAACATTAAAGGTGCATTTCCCTGTCTAGAGTATCTAAGCGTTGTTGCACCTACAAGCCTCCACCACACTTTGTGTGCGGCTCATTGTACCTAGTACCACCAAGTATCTATATATTTTTTTGGTAAGCCATTTTGGCTGAATGTCTGTTTATAAATTATGGCAAGGTCTGCACGTGCTCAGTGGCCATTGTTTTCATTTGTGTTACCAAATTGAACAGTTACGTTACGTTTTAGGCCGATTGCATAATCGTAAACAGCCTGGAGCTTTCGATTTCCTGAGCGACAAATCAATTGGAAGAGTTTTCACAGTTTGCAATTTCCAGCGGTTCTAAGTGGTACCACATATACTTCTATATAGACAACAGGCGCCAGTCATATCTCTGCCCAAATATACGACCAAATCACAAAGTTTGGTCTGACTTGGCTGACTGACTATCTATTAAATTGCATTTTGCAATCTCTCAAAGCGCAAACCACACCAACCAAACCAAGAGGGAAGCAAAAAAAAAATAAGGTAATCCAGTCAGCTGTATAAATAAAGTTAACGAAACATTCTAACCCGATTTAGTGCAATAAAATCTTTTAATATAATTTTTTGTGGCAAAGCAGTTTCAATTTCATTTAAATTTTTTTTTGTTTTTGGATTTCAATGAGGTGGTACTACAATGTGCGGCGGGGGCCCTCGGGTAATATCTACTTGGGTTTTGGGTGGCAGCGGCGACTGTTTTTTTTTCCCCCCTCAACGCTTTGATTGTCCATGATCAATTTTAATTTGGCATTGTTTTTGTTGTTGTGGCAGCGCGGCTGTACTTTACGATCGTTATAATTTTGCCGGTGGCGCCGCAATGCTGCACGTCCTTCGCAACGAGTGGGTGGGGGAGCCCCTGTGTGTGCTGCTTTTGTGTCTCTGCATCTGCGTCTGCGCTGTCTGTGTTAGTTAAACTTTTATTTGATTTAAAATATAATTTTATATAATCATGAATCGATTGTCAGTTGTCGATGGAAGCTGCTGCTAGCGTCAATTAAATGCACGTTTCCTTGCCCAGCCGATTTCAAATTGCCTTTTAATGTAATTTGTTATTTACCTTTATTTTGTTTTTTTGACATAAGTAAATGTTGGAGTTTATTATTCTGAGCATACTCTTACGCTGGGTATGCTGAATCACTTGGGAAAGCACTAGTGAAGTATCTAGGCAAATGTTTTTTTGTAAGTCCTCTTGACGTAGATTCAGGTTTCATAAATGCTTGAAGCTTTGTGTGCCGATTTCACTAAATTAGAGAGCAGATACGTCTGTTATCACTACTTTAGTTTAAACACATAGATCAGTATGATCCTTAGTGGAACTGTAGTTTGTCGGCCGTGAGTCATGCTCATTTTTCTTATTAAGAAAGAAATCAGCTAACTTTAATTCTAGCGATTTAAATTCACTTATCAGCTTAACTTTTTCTAAAATTATATTCTTTTCCAATATGATTCATATTCGTGATCTACAAGCAGTTTCGACTAATTTTCGGTGTTTATAAATAAACATTTGAAGATCTGTACTGATTTCACTAGTTTAAAGGGTGCTTATATCTGGGATTACTTATTTAGATGATCCGAAAATTCTATAAAAATTAATATTATTTATATTAATAATAACAACATTAAAAAGTTTAAAGTTAAGTTAAATGCAAACAATTTTCTATAAGCTGAAGTTTTTCTAAAATTATATTCGTTCGAAATGATAAATATTAGTGACCTATATAGACAGTTTTGACTATTCTCCAGTGTTTCTAAACGCTTTAGGTTTTGTCAGCTGCTTAACAGAGTGTATATGGAATCACTGGTTTGGTTTAATCGAAAATTCCATATAAATAAATATAACTAATAAATAAGCTCTTACAGCACCATCGGGCAGTAGATTTTTCGAGGAGCAAAAAGTTGCTGAAGCGAGTTGCAATAGACTCGAAATATCCGTTAACCGATAACGAAACAGTTCTTTTTTTTGTCTGCAATGAGCTGAAGGAAGTACATGCCAATTGAATTATTGTCCAAAATAATATTGGCCCTTAATATTCAAAACCTTGAGTTACCAAAGCGTTGCACAATAAACAGCAATTTTTTGCAGCTTGAATATAAAATATGTTTTTTCTTAAAATAATTAAATTTAATTTTTCTACTGTATAGAACAAGAAGAAGCAAAGAATCTCAAACCTATACAAAAATAAAAATTCTTTTCTTCAAGTCCCAACCAAAGTGCATTCAAACTTCGTTGTGCAAAAGTTGCCTATTTTACATATTAATTTTTTTTATTGACTTAAGTTTGGTGAACGTGAGAACAAACGGAAATAGAACGTAGCATATTTAATTAACTGCAAAGTACCCAACCTAGCTAACTGTCTTACATTGGGGACAGGTTGCCAATCCAATGTCAGTCAATCCCCCAGGCCATTTCCAATAAATTTCGATTTCCTCCACATTTATTTAACCAAATGCAATTCAAACATTCTATTTGCTGTCTTAAAATAGACAGCTCTTTAGCTAAGCGATGAAGGAAACAACCCTTAAGTAGTGTATCCAACAAATAGGAACTGCACTTCCGATATTTAGGTAGGAATTCGAACCCTTGCTTAGATTTTGTTTCCTTTAGCTGCACCAAACAGGTGTGAGTACGAGTCGAATTTTGAAATCTATAACATTTACAAATCTCATACGCGTGTCCAACTTGTGCCGCCTTTTGTCAAAACTACTTTGGGCCTTCTTCAGCACAACTGGAACAAGATGAACAACAACAACAACAACAAAGACAACGACAACGGCAAAAACAACTACAACAAGCAATAACAACAACTCAAATGACACCTTTGCATCTGCACAATTACTCGAGACCAAAGTATCAGATTTCTATAGAAGCAGCCTTACTTCCACCAGCCATCAGCCTTGCCGCCACCAGCATCTACAGCAACAACAACAAAAACAACATCGACATCTACAGCGACAACAACTACAACATAAAACCCAAGCAAAACTCCTTTCTTTCATGCACCACTGACAAACGGCACATTGCACATGTCCTGAACTGAATAACTGCATATACCATGCACATGCGCTGGCGACACTGCGAGAAAATTGGCTGCCCAAAGCTAATTAAGATGAGATTACAAGTGTTACCATATGATCTTCTAAGAATGAAGAATTTGCTGGCTATTATGTCTGGGTTCAAATTTTATTTAATCGTTACAACTTTTATGAAAATCTTCAAAGATATCAAGTCTATGAAGACTTTAGAAAAAGAAAATTTAAGCAACCATTCCCGAAGAGATCCTAAACAGGATTTAAAAAATGCGTAATTTTGGCAAGCATTGGCTTATCAGCTACTATATTGCGAAATACAGAAAAGATTTTAGCATAAGTATTATCTTGGGAATATTTGGAAAGTTGATTAAACCTTCTTTCTTGCCTAGCCCTGGCTTTAACGACGCTATTTGCCTAAGTAATTCCCAATTAAATCAAGACATCGCAGTTCGTACTCGGCTAAATACGATTTCCGAACAGCTATTTATAGAGCTATATCTATTCGCTTCAGCAAGGTCATGGGAAATCATCGTAATTTAAAAAAAAAATCACATTATCTGTACATTCGTCATGTCATTCTGTAGATTCGTCATGTCTTAAAAACTAAGAATTACTAAAGATGGCAAAAAACAGATTAAAGTTCTTAGTCATTCCAGCAAAACATTTTAGTTTCAGTTTCTCGATTTCTACGCTTTATAGCCAGTTGCTTATTGTTTAGGAGCAACTCCTAAAAATATTTAAAGTTTTATATCGATGGATGAGTTACTAGAACGTATTCTTAAGAATTGACCTGTTAGATATTTTATGAGTTAATTTGTAAATTTATTTTAATATTGTCTTTTAAAAGTAAAGTCCAGTTTTTTTTGTGAGTAATTACACTTACCTTTTGAAAATAGATTATTGATTTATATTATGGGTAATATTTTTTATTTAAATTGTGTTGCAAACTCTATTACTTTCTTTAAAAAACTGTCTTTATTTTAGCTTAGCTTTTTGCTGTAAATCTTGAAATTTCCTAAAACTTTACCTCAAGTCATTAATTAATAATAATAGCTTACACGACTAGCACTCACTAAAGCTCCTCTTGACACGCGCAGATCTATTCTCAGCTATCTCAGTCAGGTATTACTACCCTGGATCGTCGCTATATCCAACGGAATAAGTTATGATTTCTATTTGCATTTGTGTCTTTAAGGATTTTCCTTTTACATTGACGGTGTTCATTAGAAGATCTTCAAGTTGATGGTAATGTTGCCAGCACTCTTTAAGCGTCCTCTTTCTCCTTGCATAGTATACTGATATCGGCACCCAAAACGTCAAACAAACATAAAAATCAATATCTCAGTAAATATTTTATTATCTAAATTCATATTTTCTCTGTTCTTTCTAAATATCGAACATGTCAGTATTATTAGAAACGGGAGAAATATTAGATTTGATGCTTTTTAAATATTTACATAATCAAATATGTAAGGGTAAGCCAGACCGCTCATATTTTATATTAAATTTGGTCTAAAAACAGTTTGTAAATAAAATGTTGAATAAAACAAAAAATATATATTGAATTTAAAATGATTTTCCTTGTAAATCTAAGTTCATGTTCAGGACATTTTAAACCTATATCTTCCCTATAAAAAACTAATGTCAAAAATATCAGAATTTTTTTATGTATCGAGTTAGTCGGCCCGATTTTTCATTTCGTAAGGATAAATGAAACTAATCCAAATTAAATGAAGGATTTTTAAAAAGAAATACTTTGCATTCACAATTTATATTGCAAATCGTAAAAAGATTCTTTCTTATTATAGTGCCTTCTGAGAGAGTGAACTTTCACACCGATTTCACAGCGGGCAGAGTTTTCAGGTCCTTCAAACTTAAACTAACAGATATAAGAATCTACAATTCCTGAGATTTTCAAATCTCCTCACATGAGTTCTCGCAGTGTAGGTACTTCTAAGAAATAGTTACAGGTCGACATTGTCCCGTCTTAACTTAAAATTAAAATGCAGCAAGTAAAAACTTAAGACAAACAAATTTTTCTTCAAGAGCACCCTTTTTCTCTCAGTGTCGAGTGCAGTCAGATGCATGGCTACAATCAGTCACCCCCATCAGAAAGGCAACTAGTACAATGATGGCCACAGTCATGAAACAAAAGGCGTGGTGCCTTATGTCTGCTTGACTTGCTGCCGCTGCTGCCTGGTGGTGGTGCCTCATGTCTTATGCCTCAGGTCCGTTAGCCTCAGGCGCATTGCGCCCGGTGCGGGTGAGCGCCTCGTATTGATTTCATGTTGACGCTGCAATATTTTCTTAATGAAAACAAACAAAAGGCAAAAAGATGCCAGCCAGTTGGAAGGTGGCTTGGCAGCTGGCCAGCAGCAGCCCAGTACCCCGGGCAGGGGACAACCAGGCACTTGGCTATGATCACAACAAAGTGCGTGTTATTAATATTATTGGCCCACAGGCGGAATGCCACACATGGACAAGCGTACGAAGGCGCGCTGCTGGAGTCGTCTCTCTCTTCGAGAGATCTGTGCAGTGTGATAATGCGTTTGTTTTGTGGCCAGCCAAGGCGATCGTGCCAAATTCCACACACACACTCCTACATAGCAGCCAATTTAAAACCAATTTAAAGTTTAATGAATTCATAAAGAAATCACTTGCAGAAGCTGAAAGTGGAGAACTGTTGCCGTGGACTTTCAAAACATAATCTGCCGCGCGCGGTACACAACATGGTCACATACTTCTTAGCGCAACATTGTGTGGCGTGCCAAATCTCATAATCAGTCAATAACTTTTGCCGACTTTTCGCACGTGCGGCCTCGCACCAAGTGCGGCCCAATCTTCAATTCCGGCCAACTCAACTGGCTTTAGCTATTTTATGTGCAATCGAAGTGAAATCAATGAATTGCCTTGCATGCCATTAACACGAAATTCATTTCGAAATCATTGAGCCAAAAACATCGCAAAAGAAAGAAAATAAAGTAATACCACGTTGTCTTCTACTCCTGCTCAAGGAAGTGCCAGAATGCGGTACGACAGTCACTCGATCGTCGCAGCGAGCCGAGCCGTCTTTGATTCGTTAAACAAATTTTATTATTGCAAAGATTTCAACATGACAGTTATTAATTGCAAATATCGCTTAATTCATCGCTTAAAAACGACAACATTCGCATAGTTCTGTGCAGCGAAGAGCGATCTACTCCATTGCTGGCGACCAATCCCCGCCAGAGACAGCCAGTGCGGTGCTGGCAAACAACCTGTAATCTCGACACGATTGCCATAGCATAATCCCTGCCCCTAACCCGTTACCAATATGCAAGTAAGTTATGGACATTGTGGCGCGTTGTTGCCACAATCAGCGCGCGCTGGCTTTGATTTCTTCGCTCTCGCCTTGCCTTCGCGCGGTATGGATCGCGTTGGGGTTTCGCGTTTGGGCTGCATCGTTATTGAGCGGGGGAAACGGACCAAAGCGACTCTGGCTGGCTGGCTGGCTGGCTGTTAGGCTTGTAGGCCGTTGGGTTCCTTTGGCTGCAAAAGCCTCGCCCGGCATTTTGCGTGTAATTTACATGGGTGCATTCCATTGACACTGATCATCAGTTAATTTGTTTTTTATAGCAGATGCTAAAAGTGAATGCGCGTCGTTTGTTTTCGGGTCTGTAGGACATTTGTTATCGGGCCATTCCTGTGCCAGATGTTGCAAGAATGCGTTGGAAATAAAAAAAATCGAACTTTGAGTGTTTTTCCTACACTTGCTGACCAACTTTCGAAGTGAACAATGTTGGCATTGCGAACTAATGGAAACTTGTGTATTTTAAATAGGCTTTAAGATAAATAAGCTTCTCATGGATAATGTTGGTGTAGCTGAAGAGAGCGGAAATTCGGGAATTATGCGTGCAGCGCTTTGACGAACTTGTATGTTTTTCGTTGCAGAACTTGAGGCTTTAGTTTGAAACAGTCTAGATCTTACCAGACATCCCGTTTCTAAGCGGCGACAGCATTAAGAGAAAAACGGTTTCTCTATCGGAAATGTAGTTCTGGAGTTTGCGTTTCCTAGAAGTTCACAGAAGGTACAGAAGGTAATCGCAGAACATGAAGCTTTGACATGAATAAGTTGAGACTTTATTACAAGGAACTCAGCATTGATAGACTGGGTAATACAAAGAATGATGATTAAATTATTCTTAATATAGAGCAATGTCTCCATGCCTATGAATCAAAAACGAGATTTAAGATAAATACTCTTCACATGGGAAATGTTTGTATAGCTATGGAAAACGGAATTTCGGGAATTACGCATGAAGTGCTTGCGCAAACATGTAATATTTTCCGCTGCCAAAATTAAGGCTAAAGCTTAGAAAAATCCAAATCTTAATCTTAACCGTAAGTAACAGATATAATCATATCCACCCTATGAATCAAGAACGAACAGCAAACTACACACACAAGCGCTTGTTTCAAATTTAATAGAGTCTTGAAAATCGTTAGTATACCAAGAAAAAATTTGCTTGGTGTTACTAAATAAAATTTAAGAAATGTACGATCTTAAAAAGCTGAGTCTTCGTATTTAGTAAGATGACTATATTTGTTCACTTAGAAATGTTTAATAAGGGAAGAAATAGTTAGATCACATGTTTCTCTTTTGATTTTCAAGATCTAAGCTATTATAAATATATAAAAAATCAAAGGAATGATAATTTAGACTTATTGGTTTGAGATATAAGAGTTAAAAATTTGGACTCTTGGTCATGATTTCCAAATCTGCTGTCCTTGTTTTTATCGGAATAGTATCTCAGCCTACTAGTAGTGGGTACAATCTAGCTTAGGCATGCTACCTCAAATGATATTTTTTTAGGTAAATGAAGTGCAGCGTTACGTTGTTGTAGCCATTATAACCAAGATCGGTGCATGCTCTTAAATCAAATGGCGTGTATCCACAGTTTCAAGCAGAAAAATGCGTAGATTCTGTAAATCGCCGCGAAAAGAACTTACATCAATGGCATAACCCCTAACTCCAAGAGCCTATTTGAAATACACTTCGCCTACTAGTATTAAATCTCAGGTTAAAGACGTTTTTGCTCCCATGTACCTTTGGATGCTTAGATATCGGAGCTACCACCAAATCTGTGTATGAAGCTAGCTAGCGCCTTATAGTCTTCGCAATATTTTTGCCAACATAAGATCAGATATAAGAATGTTCTATTTTATTTAGCGGGCAGAAATCTGCTTGATGTTCTATGCTCCAAGATATTAGAAATACGTAAAGTTGCACATATTACGCGAAAAGCAAGCTGCCATTAAAATTAAAATTTACATTCCTTTCAATCTTGAATAATAAATCACACTTTGGATAACCTGAAAACTAACTTCTCCTAGGACTTACTATACTTCTTGTGAAACTTTCAACCTATTTTTTTTTATTTTTTTAATTATGTTCTAAGTTCTAACTGAAGCAAAAGGTATACATCTGTCACTTATGGGAAGAAAGCTGCTAATGAAATTTCGCAAGAAGAGAGTTTGAGTGCTTGTTTTTGATCTTCAATAAGCACTCGCCATCACGAATATAACAGTGCCAGAGACTAACTTCATTTTAAAATTTGTTCCAATTTCTTTAATTTTGAAGAGAGAAGATCTAAGGAGAGCGATATTTTCTCTTCTTCTGCTGACTGGCTGGGTAAAGACATGTTGCTCCTTTTGGCATGAATCACTTAAACAATTTCTGGTAGTAATTCTTATGCTAAAAATTTCTCAGGAAGGGAGCTACTTCTTTTCGAACTTCAATAAGCACTCGCCATTTAAATTATCACGAATATAACAGTGACAGAGACTAACTTCATTTGAACTTTTTTTCAATTTCTTTAATTTTGAAGAGAGAAGATCTAAGGAAAGCGTTCGATGCAGATTAAGTTAGAACCATAAATTTCCTTCTATGTAACGTTCGCTTTCTCATCAGTGTTGATTCTTATGATTTTATTGAAAATATGTTAGCAAATGAGAACTCATAAAAACAAATTTTTTGAAATCTTTTCTCTTCTTCTGGTGACTGGCTGGGTAAAGACATGTTGCTCTTTTTGGCATGAATCACTCAAACAATTTCTGGTACTAATTCTTATGCTAAAAACTCTCAGACTGTATGTGTACTTCAATCAGCTTTAGGTTCTTTATATTTATCTAAAATTTCTCATACTTTCTGTTCTTATGAACATTTTATGGGCCTTCTTCTTGCTTGCAAGTCTTGAAGACTGCAAGTTTCGGCTAAAGTGAAGTTATAAGTGAAGAATGAAGTTGACTTTAAGCTGATAGTTGCAGACGGTTAAGGTTAAATTAATACAGAATGTTTCTATCTGTATGAACACTCAGATCTTTGGGATCTAAGCACAAAGGTTATATATAATATGCTTTGACGATATGTGATTAAAATGTGACCTGATGATTCACATTTTAATCACATTTTTTCTCAAGAATTACATTAAAGCCGCGCTCTCGCTCTATTTTCTCAGATAAAACTCAGGGAACACATAGGGTGTAGTTCAGATTGTACTTTGATTTTTACAAAATAAACCATATTTTGTCTGTTGCGCGAGATATAAGTCTACAAAGCTACACTGAGTTGGCAAATAAGCTAATTATTGCTCAAGCTCTGGAGACGGAAAAGACAGAAGAAAACGAGTAGCCAAGTTAGGAAACGTCAACAACGTTTACCAAAATCAAATATTTTAAACGAAGTAAATCGAACCGCCTCCAGTCATAATCCTACTGCAGTAATTAATTCTTGTACTTAAAATCCAATCCAAAAATCGTCGGAAAATCATATACTTGCTGCATAATCAAATCATTAGTGAAAGGTTTTAGGGCACTTGATCGATCGGACAACTCGTTAAGCTTCCATAAATGCACTTAATGAATAAAATTGACTCAAATATTTTCACAACAAACTGCAAACAGCCAGAGATTTGCTACACTCTAAGCAAGGGGGCAACACAGCCGTGTACCTGTGTATATTGTACTCCTACAGCAGAGATTGATTGTGTTGGACTGATGGTGTTGTGCAGCAGATCCAAGCAGATCTTTCCGTCTTTGCCAGCCAATTGGCAAATTTGAATGTTGGGTTGATGTTGTCGACAAAGATATTCGGACAACGGTGGCAACATTGGACCGCACAGCAGCGAAGATATCGTGATGGCCCCATTTTATTGATGGATTAAGGGCGATTACGCGATCGTTGTCAAACTATAGACAGAGTACAAAGTTGGAAAAAAAAGAAAAAACGTTTGTGCCCTAAGCTACTGAGAAGGGCCAAAGCGAACAGTGCGCTTAGTGCTGCATTATTTGCCCAAGACAAAGACAAAGACAAAAGATGACGACGACGACAACGACGTTGGCGATGGCGATGGCGATGTCGATGACGATGGCAGAGGCGACATTGCGCAATCGATAATCATGGACTGCATTGAGTTATACAGCGAGAAATTGAGCTGTCATGTCAGGCGGCAGTTAATCAATGCCCAAACCAAAACATAATCAAATTAACTCTCAAAACTTTTGGCAAAGAAGTCAGGACGTTGTTGTCAGTTCGTTGGTTGCTTGTCTATGTAGGCCAACAAGTTGGCCTGGCCAGTAAGATTGTCTAACAATTGAGTTGGGAGTTTATTTTTTTTCTTTTTTCTTTCGTTTTGGTTGTTTGTGCGGCTCCAGGCAGCAAGTGATTGCCCACTGCCCACGGACTCGTATCGAATTTTCATTAAGCGCAGCGACCTCTCTTATGTCGTAGTGGAGTTCTTTGCACAGATCATGGCTGATCTGTGCTGAGGTCTTTGGCTTAGTTCAAACAAGTTGCTGCAGGAGTTATGAAATAATGCATTATAATTTGCCAGCAATTGGCAGATGAGATGCACCTTGTTCGCGGCTATGGAACGCCAAACCGCATGTTTGTTTGGCCATTCACCATCAACAATTTTTGGTTGCTGTTGTTGTTCCTCGTCTCTGCATAATTGTGGGAAACTACCAGCGGCCTTTGATTTGCTTGCTTGGCCAACTAAGTAGGCTAAGGTTCGTTATGGCATTCCGCAGCACTGACTCACAGCCGCAGCGACTTGCGACTTCAAATCATCCGAAATTGACTCCCGTTTGCATGCAAAGCTGATAAATTGTGCGCAGTTGTGGCAAAGTGTAAAAGCTGCACAGATATCGCCCAATCGGTGTGATTAATACGCACTGCAACGTGGAGTGCAGTATATGCCAGGCGGGAACGGCAGTCGCAGCAGTATCATCAGTAGCAGCAGGATCTGGCAACCGGTTCGGCAGCACTTGGCGCCTGTACATAAGCCAGTCTCGCCTCGATCACACCCAGTTGGATGCACTTGCGCTCATTAGTGTCGCGCGTGTTGTTGCCCCGCTAATCAATTGTCGCCGTATTAAGGTCGCTTCTGGACTGCCTCTGACTTGGCCACAGACGCTATCAGCGCTACACAGCGGTGACACTTTGGTGCTTCATTTAAATCAAATAGTTGTGGTTGAGCGCATGAGGAAGTGATGTTCGACCGACTGCATACACTTTCGCAGGGACGTTTTGGCAACAGTTTTTGTGGGTAGCTAGGTAGGTTTATCTGGAAAGGATTTATAGCTGGGAGCTCGAAAGCAAAAGACATAAGAGATGTGTGTGGTTGGTCTGGCTTGGAAATGCCCAAAAATTTGTATTCAAAAATTGTTGTTTAAGTTAAAGATATATCAGATTTACAATATTAATTTATATTTAAAATAAAATAATTTTTTGTACAAAATGGATCAGAATATGTATTCTGAAAACATACATCTGTGAAGAAAAGCGAGTTGAACCAAATTTGTGTTAGAAAATTTGTATCAGGGTTACAGTTACCCCATAAATAGGATATTAAACATTTCTATGTATATATTGTTTTAAGGGAACGAAAATTCGTTTCAAAGATAGATCAGTGTTAGACTTACCCCATCATTTACTATGTATGATTTGCTCTAATGCTTAATCTTATATTTTATTTCGAAAATTAATTTTCTGCAAAATCGTTAAAAAAACGACATGTCCAAAGATTGTTTACGCAAATTGATGTCTAAGTTAAAGATAGTTTATAGTTAGAGTCATGCTATCTTATACGTTTTAATCCTGAAAATAGTTACGAATACAGATTGCGTTTCTTTTAAAAAAAAATAGTACTGATAGCTCCGATTTTGCTGAGATTTCCGTCCAACTGGTAACTAGTTCCTTTGAACTTGTAACGCAACTTCAAGAAAATGTTCCTCAAATATCAGACATACCCCTTATGTTCAAGCATAAAGTGTATTGAAACTGGTAAGAATTTTACACTTATAAGAATGTCTCTGCCGCTCGATTGGAGCACTCCAAGTCATTGCATATGGATCGTTCAGTTTTGGGGCTGTCCAAATGTGACACTGAGGCTACTGTTCGTAATGGTGTTGGCATTAAAATGGATTACATACCGAAAAGTGGTTGCAACTCATGCGCTTTCGCTTGTGGTAAGTAGCATATGGCATATGGCATATGCTGTGATACACCCCAACTGCCCCACCTCAGACTTGGCACCTGTACAACCAAGCAAACGAACCAACTCAACTGGTTCGCAAAAGGTGTTCCTGGGATGTAGTTTGTCTGTGTGTGTTTGCGTCTTTAGTGCAAAGCGGCATTTATTCACGGCACTTCGATTTCAATTACGATACAAATTGTCATTAATGTTGGAAAGTTGTTTTTATTATACAGTTTTAATTTTTTTTTTTTTTTGTTGTTCAACACTTGTGCCAAGGATGACTGTTGGTCGTATAGAGGGAATTGGCTTTGAGGGCGTACACGATTTTATGTTGATTTTGATGGAACGTTTTATGTTGCAAGATATTGCAAGTTGACTATGAGTAGTATTAGATAATGTTGTACAACACTGGAAAAAAAGAGCTTGACTTAATTGTAAAAGTTAATAAATGCAAAATAAGCATTAAAAACTCATAAACCACAATTATAAATTCCAATTTAAAGCAATTGCCGTTTAAAAAAAAAATATAAGCTACATACGCACCACACCTTAGAATCAACTGGCTGGCGATTTACTTGACTTGCTACGAAATATTTATTTTTATATATATTCCGTATATTTTTTTTTCTTACTCATAAATAAAACATTTTTTAATTTCCCATAATTTCGCGGCGCGACCCAAACGCATAAAATAAAATCCAAAACGACAGCAAACAAATCAAGAAATTACACCGAACCTTCGCTGACTTCCCGTACTCTGTGCAGCGCGGCGTAAACAATCTATAGCAGTCGATCATCATCATCAGCAACATTATTATCATAAGCTTGCTCATTATTATCAAGACACAGTTAACCTGCAAAAAAAACTGCGCCCAGCACCCAGATTGGACAACAGACACACACAAGCACACGCACACACTTCCGACTGACTCAAGTCGCGCACTGCTACGCCTCATTGGGTACAAGCACACACACACACAAAAAAGCACCCTCTACGCGCATGCATCTTAAGTCAATGATATCGAACATCGGACAGCGCCTTAAAAATTGTATCTCTCTTGGTTTGCTGTCAACATTTCGGTATTGCGTACTTGTTAAAATAATATTCTTTTCTTTTTCGCTTTCGTAATAGCGTGGAGCGCGTCTTTAGCATAATTCTGAGGGATCGCCGGTGCGTTATTGAAGCGAGACAAGTGTTTAGTCACCCAAGTAAGAACCGCAGGTAAAATGGGTGCTCCCCCTATAGAGCCATATAGGTTATGTTTTGTCGGCCGCCTGCAGCGCTCAAGCAATTTGTGGAGCGCACCCCAAATTGTCTGACCAGCCTTATTTGGTTAGGCTTCACTGAAGAGTGGGCACCTTTGTTACGCTCAATGCACGAAAGCGTATACATTTTGCTACTTTGGATTTTTTGTGGTCGATATGTGACTTAAGTGCAGACTGCATGGCTGTGCAACAACTTGAAGCAACTTAATGCTAGCTTATCTTCAAAACGAGACACTTTTGTGGCTATCTTTGGGTTTTTAACTTAAATTGCTTATAATTCGCAAATGTCTGCTTTACCAGCTTGCTGCCAACTGGTGATGGAAGGGATGATGGAATTGGTAACGCACGGGTTTCGGAAAGCGTGAGGGAACTTTTACCGGAACTGTTGACGGTATGCTGACAGTACTGCTGACGGTGTAATCTACTAGGAGCCAAAACCAGGCGTAACTATTAATGGAGAACATTATGACTACACCCAATGCGTTTGAGGCGTGCATAAAAAATAGTCAGCAGTAATCTTGTGGCAAGGTAATTTCAGAATATGGCGCTAGCATTGTAAGGTGCACAGTTATTTCGAAACACTGAAATGGTAGGTGTGTGCCCAAATCGGAAGACTGGTGGTGCGCTTCTACTCTGCAGCACTGGTGCATTTGTCTAGCACTGGCATAGTTAGCAAAAAAACGCTAATAACTTAGGGAAATCTCTATTAACCAAAGACACCGCGGTTCCGATTCGACTTTAAACTGTAGGTCCCTGTTTTCTTCAAACAGCTATTAATAGAGATATCACCATGCACCGCTTTTGGTAGTACGAAAAGGTGGTGATCAGGCATAAGTTGCCAAAATTAGGCGAAGACATTAATGGGAAAAATCTTTTCCTCGATAATCATCGACTTACACTTATATCCTTGAACCGTGCAATGCGTAAGCGAAGTCCAGCCAGAAGCGAGGGCTCAAGACTAACAATATGTTTTTGCAAAGTGAAAACAAACGGCTACGTGAGTCACAAGCCAACTAGTAAAATTGACTTCGTACTTCAAGTATGGCTGCACAGCAATTTGAATCATACTAATGCAAAGTACCATGTAGCAAATTTTCTGTGAAGAGGGCAGTGCATCAAAACAAAAAACCTTATTGGCTTTCTTTAAATTTTGTACCTTAAGTTGCTTATAATTCACAAATGGGTTAGGCAGTGTAGCACTTGTTTATTTAGTAGTGCTTGGTTTATGATAACTTGAAATAAATATATTAAACATTCCATTAAAGAAAATCCTAAATGTTTTCTGTGCCTAATGTAAGCCAGGTGGATATTTCCCCTGTCGATTTGTAGCTAGACGAAATAATCAGTTTCTACTAAATCTAATGCGCTTGAGTTAATTTTGCAACCTGATCAATGTTGTTGTAAGGATCAAACAAACTTTCATCGAAAATCGCGTAATGCTTATTTTAAGTTTAGAGTGTACGTATTTTTTTTTAAAGGAATTTTTAAATTTCGATAGATATAGGGGGGAAAAGCAGTCGATTTCGAAGCTGAATATGATGTAAGACTTAACGGCAACTGAAATAGTTTATGTTCCCAAAAACATTATATTCATATAAATTATAAAACTTACGTAACTTTTTCCATGTAACCATGATCTTGACCACAATTTGCATAATGAGCCAAGCCTTCGCAGCTGAGCCATCGTTTCCTTGTGCCATGTTCATTTTTCATCACTCCTGATATATATCTCTACTCTGCGTACAACTCTGTCAAAATTAGTTTTCCCACAGATAACCGCAGGGAGACCTCCCAAAGCTGTCTCCAAGTGTGTGCGTAGCCCTTGTCATTGCCACACGCGCTACCTTTTTAAGCAACAAGGAAGATCATCTTTGCTGCATTAATAGAATGCGTGATGGTCTTGATAAGAGCAGCAGCATCCGAGCTTTGCGGGCAACAATTCATTTGAGCGATTAAACGACACAGGCCGGCATCAGGCCGTGTCGCGCCTAATGATGCCCGGAAGGTAGATAAGGTATTAAAAAGCAATTATAACGACAAATCTGTAAACATACGTAGATCGTTTTTAATAGTGGACTTAACGCAACATTTAGAAGGTAATAAAAACAATGCGACCACCGATACCCAACTTGGGGGCGCTCTTGGCTGAAGGCGCCAGCCGTCACAAAGTCGTAGTTGCATTAACATAAAAATGTCATAAGGTTTATGGGCGATGCGCTTAGTTAGATCGATCCATAAGATATATTCCCATAGACAACATGCTCATTCATGTTATCTTGGCATTGTGAATATTGTGGTTGTTGTTGGGAGCAGCTGCGTGCAACATAATGCATTTCGCAATTGGAACTGGGAAATTATTTGGGAGAAAATTATTTGTGTGACATTTGTGGTTTTTACTAGGAAAAGTGATCATAAATTATAGAAAGTTGTGCATACGTCTTTGAATTCAGTTAATGTAGCTTTGGGTTTTTATGGTATGTTTCGTGTGGCTACTGGGAAATTGGGAAACTGCTATACTAGAAGAGGAAACATATATAAAGAAACAATAACGGCTATAGCTGAAGAAGCGTTTTTAAATCAATAAAAACTTCTACAATGTTTTATATAAATAGGTTTCTATAGAGTATATACACGTCTATTGGCAGTAAGAAATCTTTTTGATGTTTATGTATTATAGTATCTTGTTTTAAAAGCTATTTGAATTGAGCCAACATATCAAAATTTTGAGCTATTGTTACTTTCATAATGAGTTTCTTTACTTAAAAACCTACAGGGGTAATAGAACACATCTGAATATTATAATTAATTATAATATATATATATATATTATATAATTATAAATAAATATATAATATATATTGTATAATTATAATTAAACCGGAAAAAAGCTGCACTCAGACATTTCGGGTATCTTGAATCAAATATCTCCAATTACTACGAGGATATGTCTATGTAAATCCAACTACTGATCCAAAAATGTGAAACAAATAAACTTCAAATTTATTGAACTAGTATTATTATAACAATATAATTATTTTTTGACAAATAACTCTTCACTTACCCTCTACTGGGGAATTGTAGGATACTCGTATACAATATGTTGAAAAATTTTCAATCAAAATATCTAACTTCTGGAGGTATTGCCTAGTTTTGGAAAGATTTTTCACTTAGCGAAGCATATTTGGCAAAAATGTAAAGACTATTTCTTTTAACTTCTAAATGAGTTCACATCCGATACCCGCTATTCCAATAATAATAAAATAAAATGTTACAATAAATTATATGACGACTCACTATATATTATTGTGTAACCCAATTTTTACACCCTCTGCAATATGGTACGAAGAGTAAATGAGGTTTGTGCAAGCCAAAAATGTGTGAAACAACCATAAGGGAAAGTCAGAGATCTCCCAAAGTTACCTGACGTGTGATCAGGGCAACTAAAAAAGTTGATATACCTTAAAGTAGTTGATATACTTAAATCGTGTGTCTATATCGTTAAGGAAAATGGACCAATATAACTCTTTCACAAGCCAATTTTTTGCTGAAGTTATCGCAACTATGTCAACCAATTAGACGAATGAATTACTTAAGCAATATTAATAATCTCAGAAAAGTGGCTCAGGCTATCACAAATTCATCCACGCATGCAACTTTAATAGTTTAACTATTCAAATTTTAGATTCCTATAAAATTTAGACCAATACCAATGCTAAACGGCAAAAATTAACATTTTTAAACTTTTCCGGGTTTTTAGACAAAAATTTAATGAATAATATTTATATAGACTTTGAGAGTACATGGACTAAGTTCTGAGATTCCAATGATTGCGCGAACTTTAGATCATTAAACTCCAATTTCACTTTTCCGGGTTTTTAGCCAAAAATCTAATGAAAAAAATTTATATAGACTTTGAGAATACATGTACTAAGTTTTGAGATTCCAATGATAGCACAAATTTTAGATCATTAAACTCCATTTATACTTTTCCGGGCTTTTAGACAAAAATCTAATGAATAAAATTGATATAGACTTTGCGAGTGCAGAGACTAACTTCGAAGATTCCAATGAATAAGAGCAGACTCAACTCACAGACTGCGGAACCGAATATCGTTTGAAGATCGTCGTTCCTATACACCAACAACATACTCAAGTTGTGACCAAACTCTTTTCAACACTCTTCTTAACCACATTTCGTCAATTTTTTTACAACTGCGTGATCTAGCCTAGGGCTATTTGGAAATCGCCTGCGCATATCATGTCAAAATCAATTCACCTCTTGACTCTTTTAAGCTACCAACAATCGCTACCATAAATCAAATGCAATCCGCTTAAATTGCTTAATTATCAGCTACATATAGTCAGTCAGTCTGTCAGTCAGTCGGGTTTCAATGTTTTGCTATATATCTACCTCGGAATAAGTCATTTGTGGAGGGTAATTCAGTCATATTAATTTCAATTACAAGCGACATACAATGCAATTATGCGTTTCGCGGACAACTCTTGAGCCGCGAACTGGGCTTAAAATCTGGGCTGTCATGTTGCACCAGGTTGTAAACTAAAAATCTGGAAATTTATGTGATCAGGCTCTTTGATTTCGATCAGCGCTACATACAAAATTTTCAAATTACTCAACACCTTGGTTGAGCTGTAGTGCAGCGGGGTCGCAGCAGCAGGTTCTGTGCGGCCAGCTCTAGGCTCGTTTCAAATTTCTAGTCATGCCACATGCCGCATGTCGCATTGCGTCTCTCAGCAGTTCCGTCCCCTGCCGCCCCAACGAAGTCGGTAAAGTCTACAAAAATAGTTTAATTACAGAACACTATAAAAGTGTCGCCCGTGCGATCGTAATTATGAATTTAATCTCAATTAGAGCGTTTATCTTGATTTTGTCTAAAGCTCGCCATTGAGCTTGCTTGCAATTTGTTAGATCCAAACAGTTTGGTTCGTTAAAGTCCACAACTACGTATCTACGTATACGTAACGTGTCTGTTTGAATTTATTTTGATTATCCCCACGAAACGCGGTAACTTTTGAACAAAAAAAAAATGCTATCTGTTGAGACATGTGCAAACACATTCAATTGCATTTAACAGAGATAAGCATTTATTTACCTTTTTTTTATGTTATTTAAATGCATTCGGATTATCAATTACAATTTTAATGTTTTATCTTTTATCGTTGTAGCTGTAGCGGTTGTTGCTTTTTTAATGAAGTAATTGATTTTTGGTCAGCGCTAAAATTTAATTTTTTCGTGTAAAACGAAAAGGAGTTGCTTTTCTGCAGAATTTTACATGGAATATTGCAGTACGTCCGTTGAGAAGGGCAAAAGATAATGTGCCGTTTAAAAAACCAACTTCTTCGAACTATAAATAACTTAAGTTCCTAGTCTTCACGTAAGGAAAGGACTTGCGTATAGAGTATGAATGGCATTTGATATATTAACTAGAAAGCCAGCAATTTTTTGCAAATCGCATAAAAATTATTTGAGGTGATAAGAAGATGCAAGCTCGATGTTGAGCTAGAAAATATTAATTCCCATATCAATAGTTAATTTAACAGTTTAGAATCATTTAGGTGCAATGTCAATAGTTTTTATATATACATAGAAATGAACTTATTGCATAGGCTTACGACAACTACTAAGCCATAGAAGCTACACTGAGCGAAAGAATTCAGAGAATTCGCAAACTTAAAAGTGCATTTTGCAAATAACAGTTCCAAGCTTCAAATAAATAGAAAAATGCTGAGAATAACTTAAGAAAAAATATATTGAACCAAATATAGGTAAGTCCCCCGCCTGACATACAGATGGTACTACCAGAATTAAATCCATATGATTTCTGGGTAGTCCTAACCTTTAACGAGTATAAATTTGGCAGCTGTCGTTTTATTAGTTTTGTGAGTTATAACATTTTGAGTGAAGCTACTTTAGTTATTGTGAAAGAAATGGAATAAAAAGAATTTGGCGTGTTCATAAAATACTGGTTTTTGAAAGGAACAAATATAGTTGTTGCAAAAACTTGGCTTCCGGACACTACCCCAGGGAAATCAACCCATCAAGGCTTGGTATGCTAAGTTTAGATGTGGGGAAATGAGCACCAAAAGACGGTGAACTCAGTGGACGCACAAAAGAGATTATTACTGACGAAAACATCAAAAAAATTTACAAAATTATATTGAATGAGCGTAAACTGAATTTGAATGAAATAGCTGGGGTTTCAAAGACATTAACTGAATGTGTACATCATATCTTTCACGATTTTTTGGGTATGAGAAACATCTGTGCAGAGTGAGTGCCGCGCGAGCGCACTTTTGACCAAAAACAACGACGAGTTGATGATTCGGAGCAGTGTTTGAAGATGTTCTAGCGTAATAAACCCAACTTTTTTTCGGCGATATGTGAAAATCACTTCAATCCGTAGTCCAATCGACAGTCATTCCATTGAACAGCACACGATTAACCCGCTCCAAAGCGAGCAAAAACGCGTGAAATAATTCTCATAGATTACCTTGAAAAAGGAAGGACCATCGACAGTGACTATGACATAGAATTATTAAATCGTTTAAAGGACGAAATCGCCAAGAAACGGCCGCATTTGAAAAAAAGAAGGTCATTTCACCAAGACAATGCAACGATGCAAACGATGGCAAAAATTCATGAATTGGGCTTCGAATTGCTTCCGCATCCACCGTATCCTCCAGATCTGGCCTCCAACGACTATTGTTCTCAGATCTCAAAAGAATGCTCGCTGGGAAGATATTTTCGTCGAATAAAGAGTTAATCGGCGAAACTGAGGTCTATTTTGAAACAAAGGAGAAATCGTACTATAAAAATGGTATCGAAAAGTTGGAGGGTCGCTATACTCTGTATTACACTTGTTGAGTAAAAAAAATCAATTTGGCCAAAAAATATTTTTTTACTATGGTAGGCCTGCTACTTTTCAATTGGCCTGTTATTTATATTTCAATAAAAATCTGGTGGGTCTCGATAGTGTATTGGTAGCATCCGGAAGGTCGGTGCTTCAATTTCCCCAACAGCACGCTAGCATTTGTCCAGCAGTGGCAAAGAAAATCTCTTATAAAGACCCTTCGGATTCGGCTATAAACTGTAGCTCTATTTTGCCTAGAAGAATATATCAGTTTAAATAAGTTGAGATTCCTCTGTAAACTGCTGGTCCGCCGCCTGTTCTCTGCGAACATAGCTATTAATTCAGATATCTGCCAGCTCCACCATTGAAGCAATGACCATAGGCTTGACTATTAATTCTTTTCTATACAAATTGGGGGTTTTGAAAAAATTATATTTATTTACTTTGCAACGAAACATGCATCATCAAACTACACTAAAAATTTGTTTTGTTGAAATAAGAACATTTGGCTTTCAAAACGGAACTGAATAAAAATAATTCACATGAGCCTGATATTCTATTTTAAAGATTGGAAATAGAATTTTAGAATAATTTTATGGAGAATATTTTTCAAACTTTTATGCATTTTATAAAGATACAAATGTTTCAGATACAAATGTTTTAGTTACAAATGTTTCACAAAAATTAAGATAAATTAGTTAAAGCTCCATATAAAAAAAAATTTGAAAAAAATAGTTAAAATTAAGAGACTAAAAATGTTTAAAATAATTGAAATTAAATAATAAGCAAAAACAAAAAAAAGATGGGCAGAGCAACAAGTTCGGTTCCTTTAAAATTATGTAAAAGGTCGGCATTTTGAATCATTGAATCAAATCACTTCATCAATAAACAATTTCTGGATCTGTGTTTTTTCAATTTTTTTCAAGTTCAAGTTTCAAGTTTATAAAAAATGAAAAGATCACCATCTCAAACCATCTCTCAAAACCATCTCTCAAACTATCCATCATTTACATTCTTAAAACTTTTCCAGGTTTTTAGACAAAAATCTAACAAACAAAAATTTCTATTAAATTTGGCGAATACAGAAACTGACTTCTGAGATTCCTACGATTTCGCAAACTAAAGTCCATGACACTCCATTTCCACTTGTTGTTTATTACCCAAAGGCAGCCTTAACTTAGTCGGTTTCCACTCACTGCGGAACTGCCTCTCGTTTGAAGATCGTCGTTCCAGCACACCTACAACATACTCAAGTTTTGACAAACTAACGACTACAGCTTGTAATTTTCAACTATTAGTAACATTTTGCGACGACAAGATGCGCGGCATGAAATGTTTAATGTATTCAAATGGACCTGTAGCTGGCATGTCGGTTTCGTATCTAGAGTTGGAGTTGAAGTTGAAGCTGGAGAATTGCTTGCTGTGCAAATTTGACGTTAAAATCAATTTGAAAACGATTTAAGACGCGCTGTCTGACATAGGCGTGGGCGGGGCACCATAAGACAAAAAGGAAACGCCAATATGACATGCTCATAGAGTGCTGGCTGGCTGGTTGGCTGGTTGGCTGGCTGGAAGTGGGTGGGCAGGCATTGGGAGCTGCGGCTTGCTGCGTATCGGGTTACTCAAAGCCCGAACATCGTGCAACGGCCCGGTCTGGTCTGGCAAAAACATTAACGAGCTATCGACGCGCCGGCACTGACTCTGACTCTGACGGATGACTGAGTCCAAACACGCGGTCCAGCTGAGTCGCGTTGAGACTAGAGTGAGCTCATGGTGCATGACGATGATGCCGCCAAAGACAAATGCGTCTTGTGGGTTCAAAAATCGCCAAGATTAGTACGATTTTTAATAATAAATTGTGGCAAATCAGGCGCGTTGGCATTATAAGGCATCATTAACAACAACAACAGCAACTACAACGTCAGCGCAGCGGGGGCAGGACGAGGAGCGCGGCAACGCCAAATAGGCGCAAGTTAACACAGTGTAGCCAAAGCGTTAACAACTTATGGGCCAAATAACAAAAAAAAAAAAGGAAACCCAAAAAGCCAACTGGCCGCCTTCATAACTGCAAAACGAATGACTGAGCAAACAAGTGGGAAGTGCGCCAAAGAAGTGAGCCAGGCCAAGCTCACTGCAGCTCAAGTCATCCAAGCTCTAGCTAGCTGGCCAACAATGGCAACGCGTGCAAGCCAAAAGATCAAGCCGCCAACTTGGCCAAGTTGCAGGCAAGCTCCTCGGCCAGTGCGTTGTCGGTTTTGGTCTTTTGAAGTGCCACGACCGCCCTGTCGTCTTGCTGTCGTGCGTCGTTTAAGAGCAAAATGTGTACGCGTTGATGACGCTGATGTGTGCAACAGCAACAACAATAGCAACAATAACAAGCGTTGCGGCAACAACGAAGCACAGTGGTCCATAAAGCGTCAAACTAGCGGGGAATTATTAATTAGTTGAAAGAAATTCCTTGAGGCATTCATGCGCGTTTAGAAGTTCCAAAAGTGCAAAAAGTGTCCTACATCTGCTCCTCGTAGTGACAGCTTCTTGGGTTCATAAGCGTGTGCTCTACTGTTCCTGAGTAATACAAGTGTAAAACGTATCCTCTTTGTGTAGAGACAGCATTTGAGGTAGGTGTTCTTGAGCTATATCCTCCTCTTACTCTCTTGTAGAGACGGCACTAAGGGGACTCTCCAGTGTTCTTGAGTAAAGAATTTAAGAAAGGTATTCTCTTTCGCATCTCTGGTACGTTAATGGGTTCTCTCGTTAACTCTTTAGTAATCCTGGTTCTATTTTTTATTTTACTTTACTTTACTTTAATTCGCCATCACAATAAATTATCAGATTATTGCCGAACTAACTAGCTCTCGCCAGATGCCCCTGCTTTAGGTGCACCTTCCACAGTTGGTCACTCTTAAGATAGGTGTTCCTCCACTTAGTCTTTCCATCTGAGATTGGGTCGTTCACTTCGTCTTCATCGGTTTTCACATAGAAATCCTGGTGAAATACCACAGCTTATTGAGCATCGCGCAATATTTTGAGGGTATTCACACTTGCTTTTAAATAGCGCAGCGGAGCACTTGTGCACTTATTTTCCAGCTTGCTATAGAAGTTGTGCGCTGTTACAGTTTCAAAAGAAATAAACTAAGTGATTCTTACTACATAACTCTATTCTACCCTTGACGTTTGTAAACCTCTGTTGTGCCAAAACCTCTGATTAACTTGAGGTATTCACGCACGCTGTGCAACTTTACAACATCACAAAAGTGCATTTCTTTCTGTACATTTTACACTTAACTCATTGTAGATCAACGACATATTTTACTACTTGTCAGGACAGTATTTGCATTTTTCAGAAATAAGTACACTTGCTGCTCAGTAACTTCATCTTGCAACAATAATAATATAGGGTACAATAATTAAATAAGTTGTTTTTCTCGACTTAATTACACCTAAGCCCTGCTTGTTCCATTAATAACTATATTGACAGCGGAGTACTTACGGTTACTGTTCTGCAACTTAATTTCATCTTAGTTCTGTTTCTATCCTCGCCCTTATTGATAGTGGAGTATTTGCGGTTGCGGTTGTTGGTGCAATTTTGCAACATTTGCAAAATCCAGAGTCTCTCCCCATTTGTACATCGACTCATTTTACTTTTTGCCAACTAGTACTACAATCTCGCCCACTGTGCATTGTCGCATGCGCACAACATCATCCATCTATTGGAGCATGAAGTGAGGCAAGCGCCGCTGCCAGCACCAGCGCCAGTGCCACATTACTGCCCACCTAGTGGCAAACGTAGTAGGCGCTCCAAAAGGAACGCCAGAATAGTTGCAACGTCGACGTCGCCGTCGACGCCGGCGTTTGCGGCGCTGCATTTACTTGTCAATTTGTTTTTGGTCAACGTTTAAATAATGAACTCATATTTGCAACATTTGCTAGGCTGTTGTTGCACATGCGGTGCATGTCATGTTGCATTATGGTTTGCTGTTGCATGTTGTAGCTCCACACACACACACGCACACACACACACACACACACACACACACACACACACACACACACACACACACTCATACACACCGGCACATTGGCTGCACTTGCTGTAACTCTACGCCGTGGCCCAGTGAGAGCGAGCGACCAAGCGACCGACCAGGAAGACTTTTGACCGACCGCATAACTAGGAAATGTCACAAGCCAAAAGTGTAAGGTGTTGCATAGGGGTAGCTGGAGAAGAATAGGAGGATTGCGGTTATGCAGATAACTTAAGTGAGATGTAAGACTTTTGGTGGGTTGACATATTGATGGGACAGACTACAACTGGGCAAGGGACAAGAGAGTGTAGTTGATGAGACTGTGTTTTGAATGGGATATGTTTAGGAGTTGTACTGTAAGTGGAAGAATGTAACCTACGGAGTAGAAACTAGTTCATCGCAATTCGAAAAGCCGCTTCGAACTATTTAGGATAGGTAATGATGTGAGCATAATGTGTGATTTATCATAGCTGTAACATACTTCATCGATATATCAAAAGACGTATTAATCAGGACAAGTATTGAGGCGAGTATAATGCATTTTTAAAGTCAAAACATTCTAGCATTTTTTTACCGTAGAAGCAATCGATTTGGGCATCATCTTTCTACAGTTGACAAGATATCTAACATTTACTTCGTTATCTATCCAAATGAAAGTGCAGTGAAACAAGCTTAAGTAGCCTTTTAGTATTTTGAAGCTTGGCATTGTCATTTCTGTCAAAGGGATTCGTAGTTTGTTGCATAAAAAAAAAACCTAAATTTCAGCAGCACGTCATCTTCTAGAGAATTTGTTTTAAGTTTTTAGCGCTGTACAGCCGCAGTTTTCCTTAGATATCAAAATTTGCTTTGAATCAAATCTTAATCCATTTAATCTTAATATCCATTTAAGATAAATCAGTTTTTAACTAAAAATTTCACCAGAAGACTCAAAATTCGTCTTTTTGTAACTTTGGATAAAACAATGTTCTTAAGTTAAAATCTGCGCAGGATATGATACATACAGCGAAAGAAATATGGTAGAGTGTTGAAATTATGCTAGTACTTCATATAAGAGGTTTCAAAGTATAAAGTGTGAACAGCAGACTCAAATTGAAACTTTTTTATGTCTAACATTTTTTATTTATCAAATCTTTCATGTAAATTTGATTACTCTCAAAATGTTCAATTCGAAATGAAAGCAGTTACCAAAATTCGTATAGAGAAATCAGCTTTCATAACCCAACTTTGTTTAAATCAATTTTGGGTAAGGATAATGAATACGTGATTTCTAAATCAAGTCTGTAACCTCCAAATCAGAGGTATATCCAAAGTCTGACTTTTCATTTCTTCGCATAAAGATTATGGCTACAGGGGAAGTATGTGCACTATGTAGTTGGAAGTATAGTGTAGAATTTATTCTAGTACTTCATAAAATAAGTTTCCAAGCGTAACATTTTAACCAAAGACTCAAATTCTGAATTTTTATAACTAGCACTTCTAATTTATCAAATATTTCATATATATAATGTCACTCTCTAAATGTTCACTTCGGTATGAAGACAGATATCAAAAATCGTTTAATGAAATCATCTTTCAATATCGTTTTTATACCCCGATTCTTCGAACGTTGAAAAAACTTATTCAATAACTCAAATTCTAAATTTCTATATGTTCGCATTAAGATGCACCTATCATTTCCTATTTATCATATCATTTCCTTACATTCGAGCACTCTTAAAATGTCCACTTCGGAATGAAAGCAGTTACCAAAATTCGCATAAAGAAATCAGCGATTGAAGCGTTTTAATAACTGATTCTTCCCCCGTTCAAGAACTTTGTTTAAGGCCAACCAGCTATTTGGCGTAAATTGTAGAAGAATCTAAAGATTCTTTAATTTTAAACAATAGATGATCTGGAAAGCACGTTATGTATGATTTTAATACCCAGTCTACTTTCGATGACTAAGTTGAACTATTTTTTTCATCCGTGACTGTACCTTTATGCTAAAAGGTATAATCTGGACTGTTCCTATATTGTAGTTTTAACGATTTTTGTGACAATGTCGTCAACTGCAGACTTTATGGACAACAACTATCTAGAGTCTACCTAGTGAACTTAATATTTTCCATTATTTAATCCTATTTGTCGCACTTGTAATCCCTGACACTTTAAAGCTTTTTGCACAGCCGTTTGTCTCTTTTGTTTTGGCAGACCAAAGTACAAGATTGCAGAACAAGTTTCCACCAACTCCCGCCTTTCTAATATCATTTATTATAGCACCTTGTCTGACATCCCTTGCAGCAATGCAATTAATAAAGTTTAGATATCATCGAGTGATATGAGTACTTGACTTTGAACTACATAAATGTACATATAGTCGACATTTACAAGACTACCTATCCGTAGAGAGCTCCATGCCTGCATGTTCAGGTGGCGCCAATTTCAATGCTATGTAGCCCTGTACCCATTTGTTTCCGATATTATCGGGCGTCACCAGCGACGCCATCAATGACAGTTTGACGTTTGCTTCGATCGGCTTATTTATGCAGTTTTTCATTATAATTTTTTTTTTTTGCTTTTTTTGCATCGTAGTAAAGTTCTCTGTGGCATTTTCATAATTTTCATTGTTGCAACTTGCAAGTTCTCAATGAAAAATATATAGTAGAAACAAAAATTTAAATGCAAAATTATTAAAATAAAGAAATCATAGTTTGCCGCGGGGGCGTTGCATTGTCAATTGGCTTGGCGCGAACTTGCAACTTGGGTTATTCTAAGAGCAAAAATTTTCAATTTGTTAATGCGCGTTGTTATTTATACCCTATATGAATGGGGGTCCGAAAGCTATATAGGTTTTTTGGGAAATATATGTTAGAGGGGGGAAAAATTGGATGAAATATATGATACATTTTTTATTCAGTTCTACTGGAATTTAGATGTTAGTAAATTATACGTCGAGCTTAAGAGTGAAGAATAAAAGTTAACATATACATTTCTGAAAAATACGATTGGAATTATCGGAATTGAAAATTTTAATCAGAAAAAAACGTTTTAATAAATCTTCAAAGTGTTATGGTTTTAATAGAACCATCATCAAGCAAATAACTCGTTTCCAAAGAACTAATAAATATATTTTTAGGACACCTTTTTTAGTGCATCAGTTCAGATGATTGTTATTTTAATATCGGAGATATAAGACTCTTACAACTCCATGAATTTCTTTATAAAGTTTAGAATATTTAGTTTGCATATGACCTTATCATTAATACATTCTTAAGTAAAATTGGAATAGAATCATTAGTATTAGCTAACATTTTAATACTAGTCCATTTGTTTTTGGATAATTAAAGTTACAGCTTACTTCCATCTAGGATAGCATTTTGATCTAAAATGGCATAATATAACATAAAGAGAAAAGCATTTTTTGACCTTTTTTTAAGTTTGGAAAAAGAATTACCTAAAAATATTATCTAAAAATAGAAGGATAGAATTCAATGATATATACTTATGTCATAATATAGATATAAACTAATAGAACAGAAGACCGGTGGAAATACTTTTTACCGATATGTCCCAACGCATATCAAAAATTGGCTAGAGATGCTTGCTAAGAGTCAAGACGAAAAGAGGAAAGAAAGAGAGAGGAAACAAAAGATTAGTTAAATAACCAGAGGAGCACCATTGGTGTGATGGAATAGTATTGAAATTGAAGATAGATGCTCATATTGATTGCTAAAGATGACAGAATTATAGAAGTGACAGATTGAATGGACTCTGTGGAGAGACTAAAGCTATTATTTTTGCCCTATAAGATACGAAAAGTTATGTGCGCAGAAGATTAGATGTAGAAAATTGTAGGACTAAAGTAAGAAAATTTTGAGTTACTCTTTAAACAGTTTTACTAAAAATAACTTAATTTAGGTTAGAAGAACCACTAAGAGCATAAAATCATTATTGCAGGAATAGAACATGGCATGAGTTACGAATATTTAACGTCTGTAGCTTCAAAAGGCGAACTTTATCAGTGTATAGAGGCAGTCGTATAGTTGAAATCCAATTAAAAACTCTAAACCCGAAGAAACGAAATTGCTTTTCTGCAAACTCAATAACGTCCTGATAAATGCGGTATTGAGGTCCTCAAGCCCTTAAACAGTATTCCGAAATTGGGCTGACAAGAAATAAACAGAAAAAAAAAGATTCTATGAGAAACTGTTAATAATAGCAACCACCCCGTAGCTGCACATTTTTATCCAAAATTATGTTTATGGCGAAGCAGTTATGATATCTGAATTTAAATTTCGATTTTTGATAAAGTTTTTTTTTTATTTTTAACAGGATATTAGTGGAAATTTTTGTTACAAATTATTTCATTTTGTATATTTGAGAAATTAGGAATATTTTAAGAAACATCTTTGCATTTCAAATAGAAAATGATTCAGGATTCACAGCAGATGTCATTCCCAAATGCTTATTATGAGATTTTGATGTGAATAATTTCATATGACAAATTATCCTGTAAGTCTATCTGTTGCCAAGAAAATCTTCTTTTAAGAAAAAGATTCCGGGCCACGGTAACGTTGGGGTAGAGCGATTCGGAAGATAGGTGGTTTGATTCTACCATGCAGCTTTGGTTCATAGATTGCAAATAAATAGACGCCATGGACCTAAGAGAATCTCTTCAGACACCGCTGTTTGGATTCGTCTCTAAACTGTAGATGCCTGTTCTATTCGAACAGCTATTAATAAATTATTATCTCCATGGTTCACCTAAAAATCAATGAACATAGGACCATCACAAGGAGTACATTTATTTTAATATCTTTTCTATATTTTCTTTTATGCAAACACATGAAAGTATTTTTTAATTATCACATCTTTTATCTTTTAATTATCATATAATTTTCAGCGATCTCTAACATAAACAGATACAGATATTTTTTTAAAAATTTGTAACCTCATTACCAAAACTTCCATAGCTTGGGCTGCATTTTCGAGCTTAAGTGTATTCCACTGTCGCTCCCTGACGATAGCAGAAATATTCTTACTATTGTTTCCTTTATATTGCAGCTTGTTAATATTGTTGCTGTTGTTCTTATGAGCACTGAACCTGGACTTGGTGCTGGGCTTGGCCACTTGTTTGCATCAATTTGAATTTTAATTGAAAACTCTAATGGCATGCACCACCACCGCCACCGCCACACAAGCCAAACGATATCGAGCAACGCAGGCACAGTGGTCACATTTTGTGGCGCCAAGTCTTGTGCCACGGTGGCACGGTGTGGGTGGATGCTGTTGCCCATAGTCGTCTGTGCTGGAATAGCTGTAGATAACTTTATATATTACATAGAGACACCGCTGCTCTAACGGGGCTCTTGCTGCAGGTTACAACGGCTTTTAAGGTGTTAATTTGCGTTAAGCCTTTTGCGTTCGAACTCAAAACGGTGCATTTAAAATGTTAATTTTTCTTGATATTAGAATTTCAAACTGCACGCGTTGCAATTTGATTTGTTTAACAACACTGGCCAGTGGTGCAGTGCTGCATAGTGAGTGGTGCCATGTGCAGTTAATTAATTTGCAAGTCTTTGATATGCAAATGTTGCCGGACATGCTTAAGCTTGCCACCCGCAGGTTTTGAAGTAACCGAATGTTAAGTAATTTTCAATTGAAGTTCAAGTCTGCATAGAGTGTCTGTACGTCAGCTGAGTCACTGATTAATTGCCCAAAGAGCCCGCATGCACAACCCTGTGTTTAACCAAAAAATGTGGCATGCAACATAAATAACAATATGCAGCCACAAAAAAAAAACTATGCTCCACTAATACGAACTGGACACACCCAATAAACGCTGAGGCATGTACAATCCTTTTATAATTCCAACGAAAAAAAAAAAACATGTAGTGCCCCTCAGGATAATGAACTCTAGAAAAAGAAAAAAGTGAAGCGAATGAATTCATTAGGGAAAACAACATGCCAACGCGTCGGCGCAACAACAGTTGGTCAGCTGTGCCTGTGCCTGTGTGCTCTATCATCTTTTCCTTACCAAAATTGACGAAAAATGGAAAATGCGCATTAAAAAACCCCTGTGCCGCACTGACGCACGCACGGCACAGGACCAAAGCGTGGCGTGTTAATTGCCACTAACTAAGCGAGCCAAGAGTGCCCCGCGTACCCAACGAACCAGTAAGCCATCTCGTAATAGCCAACATTTCGACCTTATCGCATTGTTTTGTAGGCGTAGTGCAGTCAGTCACTACCATTGTTGACCATATGCTCTCGCTTCGGAAGATGTATCTATTTTGGCTACGGAATTAATTACCAACTGACCAAGAATGTAGAGGATGCCGCCAACGCCTTTAGAGCCACTACTGACAGCCGGAGGCCTCTCAATGAAACGCTTTGAGCGTTCAATGTTCGGTTTCTAATTTGATCTAACTGCCCAGCACCTGATGTTTGATTTGATAGGGCACACGGGAATTTACGGTTTCACTTTCAGCACTCAAATCAGAACAGGTAGAACGCAGACTGGCCTAAACAGTTGTGTGTCTAGATAAAGTTAATTACCTGCAGTAGTTGGCATCTATTCGAAAATTTTACTAGTTAACAAACTGTTAGTTTATGAAGTGTTGCCAACACTTCTGTGCGTGTGTGTTCCACCGGCTGTTGTTTGGTTCGGCAAGGTAAAGTGAACTGCGGAGACGCCCTTATTTAGTGGGCGTGTGCGCAGCCCTAGTCGGCTAGGAAGCTACCAATATATTAGTCTGTATCGTAAGTACATTGATGTCAAGATTTCCTGCATACAAAAATTAATTTCTTCAACTTTTTTAAGCACCAATCAATTTTTCGGTTGTTTCCAATTTGTTAAGAAAAATTTTTGGCATAAAAAATTAATCAAAATCTAGGTTCCAGTAACTAGTCACTATGTTATATTACTCATTATAATATTATTAATGACTTAAAAATTATGATATAAATGGAATGAGTTTCCCGATGTTTTCCAAACTTTCATACGCAAATTGTTTTAATGAAAAACAAGGGCAATGTAGCGCTACCATTAACAAAACTAGACGGTTCCTACTGCGTTTGCCAGAAAATATCACAATCAAAATATAAAAACTTTCAAAGAATTCTTGAGCAGAACTCTAGCAGACTAGAAAATGCGAAAAATGCACAGAAATATTGTATTCAATACGAAACGTTAAGTTTTAAAATTTCGAAAGTTCGCTATGATTTCTAAATTATCCTACAACTAAGATCGAACCATATAAAACCAACATTTTAGCCGCGTGCGATAATCAAAATAATCAGTAATTGCACTTTTGATTTAGTTTCCATCCGGAAATTCATATAGTAGCCATCGGAAAAGTAACAATTTCCACAAAGTATCACAAGAAAAATTCAAAACCTTACGCTAAACTCTATAATATTATTCCGGTTCGAAGCATCAAGAACAATAATTTTAGCCGCGTTCAATCGTTAATTCAAATTTTTCGCTGTAGTGCCTATCCACAGATACACTTCAAGGCTTCTAATAGCGATCGGAAAAACTTAGTGCTGAGAAGCTCTGCAAACTACTCAATGAAACTTAAAACTTAATAATTTGTGGAAGTGCATTATGAGGCGTATGCGGTAACACATCCATAAATTTGGGATATGGATTTCTATATCTCCAATAAGAGGATTTATTCACAATTCCGAATTGTTGAGTCTCCCAATATATTTAAAAAAAAACTAATTGATTTAAGTATTATAGTTCCAAAACATGCGCGCTATGTCGCTAGTTATGAGTAAGAGTTGAGATATCAAAAAAAATGTATTTCAATATATTTCGAGCGTTTAGAATGTAGTGAGTCAGCAAATTCCTATACTAGTCTACTTCACCTTACCTATTATTAACTTTCTCGAATTTCATAACAAAACAAAATCCTTGTGCAAACTTCGTAAGCTCATATCTAAAGATTTTCGTACGAACTTATAAATTTGTATTTAACTTTAAGATTTCATTACAAAACAAGATCTTTTTAAAATCTGTACGTATTCTCTATCTTATTCTCTTCCCCTCGACTATACTGTCATGGGATTATGGCTTTTAATAGCTTTTCGTAGAGAACAATGACAGACCTATAATCGAATCCGAAAGACAATTTTAAATGATACATATTTACTTAGGCAAAAAACGATGCGAAGGATGCGAAGACGCTATCGACTTCCACTACTTTTATAAAATAAGAATATTTCAAGATATTTTTCAAGCACCAAAAAAAATGAAATCTTGATCCATCAAATTTAAATTTGTCATTCAATATTAACCACAACACATTGATGTACTCGATATTATAGTTAATTGCCGTAATGCCAAGTTAGCTTAAAATTTGGTAAAAAGAAAATAAATAAGATCTTGATAATTGAATCAGGCGTAGTATCTTTTTAAAAGATTTTTGACGTTCGATTCGTACTGCCAAAAACCTCTTTTTGAAATCCTAAACTCCTCCTCCTCTATATCCATCCTTAAAACATGTCCCAACTTACACCTATCTCATCCTTTTGCACACTTTTCAACCCATTGGTTCTTCTGCGTCTGCTCTTCTTTTACATTTTTGCAAAATATAGCAGCGGAAGCGGAAGAAAGTCTTTCTGCTTCTGACTTTGTCTTAAATTGCTTATAAATATTTCAAGAGCTTACATTACCAAAAAAAAAAGAAGTCAATCCGCAGTTTGATGAGCATCAATTGGTTGTAAAATTTGCATAGCAACAATTTGTCTAGCATTTCTTTTTTTTGCTCCGAAGCTTTCTTTGAGTGCATGTGGGAATAGCCAACACGTGAATGAATGTCTTGCAACAGTTTCTTTTCTGGCATACATTTTCATAAAATTTGTACTGGGGTTGAATGTAGTATGCGAACAAGTAAGCGGTAAATGTGTGTCGAAACTGATTATGTGAACTGAAGCTGATGGGTGGTATGATATACCACGGTGTATACTCTATGCGGGAGAGTTTACTCAGAAATGGCGAAAGGGCTTAGCGAATAGATATCTCATGCTAGAAGACATAGGCGGGTGACGTTATATAAAGTTCTTTTCCAAAAACTATCAATGATTTTATATAAAGTATAATAAGTTCGTGTAAAATTCTAGAAATATTACTTTGAGATAGTATTTCTTATATTGATCTTCTGCACAAGAAACTAGAAACATTGGAATTGTACAGATCATCTTCCAGAAAATCGTATTCCTTGAAAGGGCTTCTTAGACTCACTCTGTACCTGGAAAAGTACTTAACAAAATAGATTCGTCTAACTATAGGTTGGGATGTGAAATTCGTGTAATTTGCAATCTATGGCCCCTACATTATAAAGATTAATCTTGACCTGGTCAGGAACTTAAAAGTGAATTCGTATAAGTGGGAGGTTTGTTGCGATTTACTTGTCCAAAACCACTTTTTCTTTTTACAGATCTGGTGTGGAAAAACTATTCTAATTAATATTCCAATAATAATTAACAATAAATTATGAATGACAAACGTCAGAGTACCCAACTTCCGACGTTAGAAACGCTACACCCAACCAAATAAAATACTTTATATAGTGCTGACGTTCATCTGAGAAGTTGGAAGAGTGCGACAAGAAGAGCATCTCTTCATTTGACCTCATGAGGACACAGTTTTATGCTCATGCAGAGGTGTAACCGACAGTTATTTTTTAAGAACCTTCTGACTACGTTAGATATTTATTTTCTGTCTAACTTCTCTTAGTAAAAATGGCGTTTCGCTATTGCCAATTTTTTCTGAAAGCGATAGCCACTCAGTAAAGATAACCTAGTAACTTCAGAATTGACATAATTTCTTAATCCTTTAAAGATGAAGTTTGAATTTATAGTTGCGGCAATATTAACTTTCCTATAAAAGCGATACCTAGTGTTGACTAGATAATAAAGAAACACCGGCTGACTACTCCATATCTTCATGCTTTTAAGATAAAATTTGAATTTATCAGGCCGATATTAATTTTGATTGCTAATTAATGGATCTTACGAAATTATAAAATACGGCATAGCTCGAGCTGAACTCATTCACCATCAAATACCCTTCTTAAACGATCTGTATGATCTCTTCAGCGCGTTTGTCAATCATCAACATCATCATCATCGCCAGCATCATTATCATCGTTGGTGATCATGCAATATGCAATATGCAAAATTTCATCCAATTGTAGGCCTACTCGTAGTACTACGTTTTGTATATGAGATATCAACACCCGCTTCAATCCAAAAGAAAGTCACATACATAAATCATTTTGGTGTAGGCGCACGACGTCGCATACAAACGCCAGTCTCAAGAAGTTGGGAAGCTATTTTTGGACATAGTATGGGACTGTTGTACTCTGGGGGATCGCATCTTTTTGTAAATTGCTTGTAAATGCTACCGCATCGATTTGCGTGCGATGTGTGTCAAGTAGATGCAATCGACGGAGCAACAATGGAATCGATTTGCCTGCAAATTAACGTATCGGATATGCTGAAACTCTGGATGGGCGCACCGTCGTAGCTGTAGTCATGATATTTGTACTTTCTACCCTTTCCTATGTAGTTGATATGATGATGGGCGTGTGCTTGACTGTACTTTATGCAATATTTATCGCTAGCTTATAGGAAATTCAAATTTTTGATGGATTTGTTGAAGATGGTCTGTATGCAGACACATGCAGAGAGTAAGGCAACATGTTGAAGCAGGAAGTGGCAGTCGAGCCAAATAATAATTACCGCTTGTAGAGCATATAAGGCGGCTAATTAAACGGCTCTATGTGGTTATGATTGTTGCTTAGGTAAAAGCCACAATTAACCGTTTGTCAAGCGGCAGATAAATACCAAGATGTCACCAGGCATCATCAAAGGGGCGCTGTAGCAGCACGACATACTGACAGACTGATCATGTCTAGCATGATGACGACGACGACGACGACGATGACGGCGGATGATGATGATGATGAGCATAGGAAACACAAAACGACATGTCAACTATAACCACCCATCGATCGACGACGACGACGACGTTGCAACAGCCAACAACAACTGCAAACGACAAGTAACAACATTTATCAACGCTTGCAGATCTTCCGACCAAGGCACGAAGCCGATCTTGGCCCAGGCCCAACTGGCAGGCAAGCAAGCAGTCAACCAGCTACAACATCAACTTGATGCCAAACAGAGGACTCAAGTCACAGTCTGCAGACTCAGACTGCACTTAGCGACAACTAACGCCACATTGCCACGTTTTTGTTGCATGCCACTCAGTGCCATGTAATTCAAAACTGCACTTAGCCTAGAACTTGATGCGGTTTACTCCCAGAGCGCGCTCTCCACGCTTTACAGTTAAGGTCAGCCACAACGCTCACCGGGGATCAGTATGCTGCACTGACAGGTTGCCAATGCACCACCATGATCATGCCGCATGCCGCGCTCTGGTGTTGAATGCTGAGCAGCACCAGCAGCGAGGAGCACAAGCACGATCATTTGCATATAGACAGCCATAAGCTGGCACTGATCGGTTGTATATAAACATTGGTATGTCTAACAGTGGCGGCGGCGTTGGGTTTTGGCATCGGAATTTATATCTCTTTTAAATGGCAATCTCTTGAAAGAGCTTCGTCTATTCGATTTTTTGTGGAGGCTCTTCAGCGCAGTTGGAGACTTAACTATAGTGATCAGGCTGTCAGGAATTTTGGGAACATCCTCAAGTAGGTATTGACTATTTAGAAAGTTGTAACGAATAGAACTTCAAAATTGATTCGAACAACCTCCGCTTAACAATCAGATCTAATTCTTTTAAAAGTGTTGATTTTTGTGGAGTTTCTCGAGATTTTTTAGATACTCATGAAACAGCGATTCATAGAAAAGACATAGCAAAGCAAGTACGAGTCATTTTCTCAAAATATAGACTTGCAATTTCAATTGTAATCTTAGTTTCGACTTGTATTGGATGAGCTTAAGATATTGACTGCTATAAGATGTTTTAATTTTTCAAAAAGCTGTATCTCTTCGAATATTTCAAGGATTTCAACTACTAGAGATTCTACAAGAAGAGCTCAAATGAGCTTATGAAATTTTCAGCTTTTAGATGGTTGAATTTTTCCAAATATTTGTACCCTGTGGAATAACTCAAGGATTTAAACTACTATAGAGTCTACAAGGTCATTTAAACAATAATTCTCAATTCCTTTTTTCTCTGAGTGTCTTCTGATTCAATTATTTCAGAAACTCCGAAATTTTCTGCTTTAAGATGATTTATTTTGTTCAAGAATCTGTGTCTTTTTTAAATTTCTTGAAGATTTCAGCTGTAGTCGCTACAAAGGCATCTAATTATTCCCAACTCCTTTTCCAACAGAATGTTTGCTTTAATTATTTCAGTTATCCCGACATTTTTTCAATTCTTGTGAGTTAAGTTTGTTGCATTCCCCAAAAAAGGCCGCCGATGGACTCCATAGTCCGCAAGTCTTGGTATCTCCAACAGTCATAACTAAACAAGAACTCCATATTTCACAACTTGAACAAATGATTTCCAATTTACAAATCCCTCTTTACTTCCCTGCCTCAAATAAAATTATATACGTTTTCCTTCAATACAAAGAGCTGCGTAGTCCAGAAATTCACCTTCTTCCTAAACGTTTTTGTTTCTTTCAAAAGAAATCTCTTATAGTCAAAAATATTTGTCGACTTCTGTGTGGCTCCTTCTCTCTCTACCACTGCACTTCACAAAAGATGGACAGTTGTCGTCGTGTTTTGGCTGTCAGTTTGTAGCACAATTTCTCCAATATTTGATTTATATGCCGCGATCACTTGTCTTCGCCGTTGTCTTTTGCCTAGAGATATCAAATCATATCACATGCAACAGATCAAGTCACTACTCCATACATCAGCGCAACGATTAAGCAATATGTTTTGGCAGACCTAACCGAAATAAAACTGAATAAATAAAGCAAAACACCCGCAATGCAAACTTATCGCCAACTGATCTTATCCAGCTGATGTTTCGAAATCCCAGTCTCTCCAGATGCGAGTCTGTTGGTGTGTGTGTGTGCGAGCGAGTTACCAAGATTAATGTTGATGCTTTTTCAATTACAACTTTGGCAGCATACAAATTTGGAGTAAAACGTAATCGTCGTAATCTCAGACGTCCTAAACGACGACGACAACGACGACGAGGACGCAGTCAGGCGCTTTGAATGTGTATCTAACTCCAGTTTGGCTTTGCTTTTGGATATGTGCTAAAACCCCGACTGACTGACTGCCTAAGTGGCTGGCCTGGCTGCCTGGTTGCCACCAGTGTGGCCTGGGCCTGCTCCTAAGCTGGTATTGAATTTCCTAATGTTTGTTTTGCATGTGTTTAAGTTTCTGATCTGTCATAGGCTAAAAAGGTATACCAGCTATGGAAAGATGTTTGCCACAGTCTGTTTGGTGTATTTGGTGGGGATTTTGGTAGAGTTGGTAAGCTTTGGATTGGACATATTATTGTTTACTGAAAAAGTCTTTGTCAAATGAATATAATGAATCGCACTCTACAAAAATAAACGCCCACTCCTAGGGTCAATGGTTACAACTTGATACGCACTTTAACTCCCATGGGTCTTTCAGCATAGGTTAAATTTCACAAAAATCACACAGCTCAAGGCCGACCGATGAATTTCATTACATTTTATTTAATAGGATTTATTTCAAACCATTTCTGAAGAATTTAAGGAGCTGGCCAATAGATTGTAGTTCATAATTCTTTCAATGCTGATTGGCAAAAGAGATTCGGCTTCATAGCAATAATTCACATGGTTATTGCTTATTCATAACTTTCTGGGAATATCTGCTATCAATACTGCCGAGTTCCTTTGCTTTTTATACTAAGTATGAATATTTTATCATGCTCCCATGCTAGAGTTACTTTTAGGCAGATCTCTCTTTCGGTTATTAGTCCATTAGATGGATCAACTCTTGTAGGTATAAGCCAACAACTTTGAACTTCTTTGTAATAGAATGTAATTTCCTACATCGAGTTACTCATTGGGTTCGTTTTTTAGAACATTTCTTCTTTCGAAGTGATTCAATATTGAAATATAGTCTCCTAGATAGAGTAACCCTTCTGGTTCTGTTGTATACGTATCTTCTCCCGAATAACTACAATTTCAATGGTTTTTCTTTCATTAATTTCATAAATTTTATAGGATGCCTGCAGAGAGACCTAAGAACCCATTGGCGTCTTTGTTTTACAATAAAACTCCTACCAAAGCTTATCAATCCGTGGGTTTTGAATGATTTATGTTTAAGCAATATACGTATACTTTAAGGATGGATGGAATTAAAGAACTGTTTCTAATGTGATCTTTATTGGGTAAAGTTTAAATTACGGAGTTCTCTCCCTTTTGCCTCTTAAGCATAAGGTTCTTTATAATAAAATCTTTCTTTGCCCAGCGTTGGTCAGTATCTTGGATCAACTTTTTCCTAGCTTATTTATATCGAAATTCCTACGACACATTGTTATTTATTCAAGCAATTTAAGTATATCCATTACTATAAAACTATAAAGAGTATCCAAACTTCGTTGCTGCATTAGCTAACCGGTCATATCTTTGTTGTTTCTAGTTGCTGTTGTGTGACATGCGCCGGCACTGATTGCCTCTCCTGGCAATTACAAATACCGCGACTTGTATCATTGCCTGCCATCGATTTGCTGGCAAGTATTTGTATCTTTGAGATACTTTGCGAGTATCTACAGGTCTGCCAGTATGTGCATCTATCTATGCATGTGCTGCTGTTGCTGTTGTTGTTGGTTGGCATCGATGCTTTACAAATTCGATGGCATCTTGTTGCATTTGTTTTTAATAGTTAGCCAGAGCTGGGAGTCAACTGGAACTCGACTTTTGTCAATTGCAATTTGTTATCGCAGTCTCTCCCCCTGCGTGTATGTGTGTGTGTGTATGTGTATTGAGCTTGGTTGCGCACGTCGTCGTTGATAGACTCCACTTTGTCATGGCAGTTGATCTTTCATCAAGGATTTGCATGCTTGAAGGCACAGGTATTGGATTTGACTTGGCCGTAAGCCGCTGATTTGTGGTAGCTGCACGCTTGTAGGCGTTTCAATGATGATTTCCAGCACACAAAGCTGATGCTAAGCGCTGATTAGCTTGGCCAACAATGATACTTTTCAAGATGATGATGATGATGCTGCTGCTGCCAGCGACCACAAAGACAAAGGCCAGGCCATAGACAGTAGCGTTAACAATTGCGGCAAAGATCACAAAATGCGCTTGGCCGCATTGCATTGCGTGTTGGCCAGAAATTGTGAAAGTATTGCCAAAAATGATAAGTGTCAGGCGGCGGTGTAGGTCAATAGGTTATACAGCCAGGCGTTCCGTGCGTTCCGGCTAAAGCAACTGCAGCTTGTCTGTCGGCTGCTTTTTGTATTCCTTCTTTGGTCTTGTTTTATTTTGTGCCGTTTCATCATTTGACCTTTTGTGGACAAGTTGTCTGGCAAGGAGCATATCTTCCAGACGCTGAGGCGACAGGTACACGCTGCAGTTGTATCTTTTATACAAAGGCAAGGTGTTTCTGGTGCAGATTTTTTTTGTTTTTTTGTTTTTTGTTTTTGTGACCTCTGTCAATGATTTGGCACAAGAGTTATGCTCTGATTGCACAGCAACGGGGCCATAGTTTTTAGTTTATTTTTTTTAGGTCATTGTTGGCGCAGTTTGGCACTAAAGGTGAAGTTCTAGGAAGATGTTTGCGGGGGTGGTCAAAAATGTTGTGATTATTTATGGCTTAAAGGTGTTGCTGACAGCGTTAAATAGCTGTCCTTAGTATCTGTTTTTAATGAATGCGTTCTGCAGTTTATGGCTAAGGTATAGCATTTCGAAGAAGCGAAAAAGTCTGGTATTTGATTTTTGAGTCTTAACTCAATATGACGGGTTTGAGTATTTTAATAAATTCCGAAATGTTTTATTGATAAAGATCCCGACTAAAGTAAAGATTTTTATATTAGATCTTATTGATAATTGTGCTCGTTCCTGAATATATTATATATAGAATATTATAAAAAGAACTTCTCACCGAGACAAATTCAAGTAGTACTTTCGCAGCATTGAAACACTAAGTTGACAGTTTTCTAAAACATATTTTTTGTTTGGTTCCCTCGTAAGTTCTCTGTCTCTTACATTTTAAAATATTTGTAGATTTATAATATTCCTATTTTCCCTAAATATATGCCCTACTGTTCTGATAATTTAAATTATTTTATTATCTTGTAAATACTTAAATATTCTAAAAATATTGCATTGCTCTAAGCTTCAACTAGGCCTTTCTTCTTAAACGATGATGAAGTGTAAAGTATTAGTAGCCGTGTCCAATCCTTGGTGGTTTCTCGATTATTAGCTCTACCGCTAGAATTTGTCAAAAGTAGTTACAGATTCTGATGTTCCTCACACTGTAATTGTGGAGTATTCGTTGCGGACCTTATCCCTAGCACTGGGAAAAAGTGTTTGCAATTATTTGACATCTCTCGCAGTGCGGCTACCGATTTGAAGCGAAAGAGTTCACTAAGAACAAATTCTCTATACTGACCAGCTAGTACCTATTATTCCTGGTTTTAAAATATTGTTACCATGCTGTTGCTTTATCTTAAATTCCTATATAGTTTATTGGAGGATATCAGTTTGTTAGTTTGTGCAGCACATCTTTGCCGCTCAACAAACAGCAAGACAGTACACATCTGAAAAACCCAAGCTGACCTGTTCTCTGTACCGACTTATCCTCAAGCAAAGTTTGTCAACTCTTATGTTAAAGTAAAACCCAACTTATCATCAACCAAAGGACTAACAAGTCAAACAGCAGCACGTTGTCTACATATCCTAGATAAACATGCGTCTCGCTTAAGCAATCCTTTGCACTAACAATCACTACCGTCTGCCAGTCAACTATGTCACTCGGCAAAGTGTCCTTCGATAAGCAGCCGTCGCAGACGTTTATCACCTGCGCTGATAGTAACAACTGGCGCATGCGCCCATATACTTTGGGTAAATATTTTAGCAAAGGATTGCAGCGTTGCAGTGCACAGGAAACACGCAATATGTACGTTTTGGAGATTTTAAGAGTTGTCAAGCAACGCATTTGGCAGCTAATTAAATATTTGCACAGTCGAAAGGTGCAAAATTTGAGGTTAGTTTCGAGGGCTGCATTATTATGAATTGATGAAAAACTAGGGGCGGGTTAAAGGAAATGCGCGAAATGGAAAGCGTGTACCGCAAAAAAGCGGATGCAGGGTGTCGATTTGCAAATGAAATATGTTTTTGGGCAAAAATTTGATATACGTTTTGGAAGTATATCTATTGTGTGACAATATGATGCAGGAGAGGCTTGACGTGTGAGAGTGATTAGCGAGGGATTACTTTATGTAGGTGCGGTTCTCTAGAGAGAAGAGACTTTTGAATGTTCAGCAGCTCTTATTCCAGATTGAAATCATCAATTTAAAGCTTAGAGATAAAACATTACATACAAATACAATACTTGGACCGACGCCATTGACATAAAATGCCTTGAGAACAGCGTCAATTGTCTATTTTTTTCTGAATAATGAGAAAGTTTTTCAAATTTCTTTGTAAATTTTTGTTTTTATTTTCAAAACTTATAATAATAAAACTTGCTTACACATTAGTACAACGTTTGGCTTAAGCTAGTTAAGAATTATAAAATCAAATAAATTAAAAAATATAAAAACTAATTCATAAATTTGGTCATATGCTGCAATTATGTAAAAATATACACCAACTTTGCCAATGGACTAGATGATCCAAGTGTGCAAATAACTAAAGAAAACTAAACCAAAAACTTATATCCTAGTTGAGCTTAAAGTATATAGCACCAATAACCGAAACAACTTAAGTAACAACGAGTATATGATAGTTATATGGTGTTTGTTTGTTTGTGGTCTGGTTTAATCCTCGCCAGCGGAATGTCTGCTTTGGTTTGTAATCTGTGCGGCACAATCAATGTGCCATGTCCAAAATGAGACTGCCACATGGCAGCAGTCTACGCAATGGTGATGGTACAATTGGAGCTGGTGTGTTTGTTGAGCAGCGACATGCGTGAGAAGGATTTGTGGCATACCTGGCAGGCGTATTTCTTGATCTCCACGTGCGTTTGCTGATGTGCACGCAGATTGGAGCGATCGGCAAAGGAGCGTGGACAATCGGGACACTGGAAGGGCTTCTCGCCGGTATGTGTGCGTATGTGTCCCTGTAGCAGCCAAGGACGCGAGAATGCCTTGCCACAGATGGGACACTTGCAGGGCAGTGTGTGCGTGCGTATGTGCATCTTGAGTGCACCCACTGAGGTATACATTTTACCACACTCCTCGCAGCTGTGTTGTTTCTTCTCCTGATTGCATTCAGCGGCAGGACAATGAAACTGCTGATGCTTGGACAAACCCATGGACGTAGAGTACATTTTCTGACATTTATCGCACTTGAAGCGATAGTTCTTGGCTGCGGAGCTGCTGCTGCTGCTGCTGGAGCTGACATTGGCAGCGCTGATGGCATTGTAGGACTTGTACAATGCGCTGGAGCTTACATTGCTGCCGGGTGTTTCATCGTAATTGTGAAACAGAGCAGGCAATGGTATATCGCTGCGCACCGAAAGATCCTCTGGTTCGGATGAGACATCAGAGCCGGGACTGGAGGGCGGCGTCATATGCTGATAACTGTAGACGGAGTGTGGTGAGGCGGCGCTGGCAAATGAGCTGGCTGGTGAAGGAAATGCAGCACTATTAATATGCGGCTGATAGCTGCTCCAGAGCGCGTTTATGGGATTGCAGCCAGCAGCCATGACAAAGGCAGAGGAGTACGGATTGTTGGTGTAGCCAGCAGTTGCTGCAGTCAATCCACGCATGTGTATATCGCTGGGCTGATAGTCCGTATGCTCTGCAGGCGGTGAGAGCAGCGCAGAGCAATGCGACTCGCTCTTAATGCTAACCGGCGTTTGGGCACGTGGTGTAAGCGGCATGCTTTTGGAAAGATTCAGCACATATTCACGCTTGGCGGGCAGCACATAATCCTCCATATCATCGCTAGCCTTACGCTTAAGCGAAAGATCCTGTGGTTGCTCCTCCTCGGAAGCATAGCCCAACTGTGCGGTCTTGGTCAAAGCCAAGGCCTCAGTTTGTGGCAGCTTCTCGTCGACAAAGACAATGGGACGCTTCTTGAGCGGACAGCTTTTGTAGTTGGTGGCCATTGTGTATATGAGTGTGTGTGTGTATTTTTAGGAAATCCAAAGTGCACGTTAGCAGTACGTAAAAGACGCGTAGTAGTTCCGTTTCCGAGCACTATTTAAGTAGAGAGAGATCGAGTTGCTTGCTCAACGAACGCTGAGTTTACTGTGACAGGTTTGGGAAGAGTGCGCTCTTTTATATGCCAGCGCGCTCATCAAAAATACGGGGCTGCTGCCACTGCTGCTGCTGTGGATGGTGGTGGGTTCTTCTGCACCGCTCGCACTCAACCACACACACATACACAAACGTTGATTTCCGAGACGCACTCGCACGTGTGTGCCACTGCCGCTAGGTAGCAGCAACAGCAACAACAAGCACAGTTTTTCCATACCCTAGACCCGGCCCTTATTGCGTATTTCCCACTACATAGTTGACTCTCATGTCGCTCGCTCTCGCTTGCTCTCGCTACCTGTCCATGTGTGCGTCCCTGTGTGTGTGTGTGTGTTTTCAGAGTTTCATTGCTCTCGGGGAATTACACTGCGGAATCCCTGAATCCCCTGCGCACTAAGCATCCAACGCAGGCGCATTTTTGCAGGTATTATTGTTACTATGTAACTTATCCATGGCGTTGCTGCTCATAACTTATGACACAACTACGGGCTAAGTTTACATTCCCTTGCTACTCCTATTTCCATACAGCCGTGCGCTAATAACTCGTCAAATATCTCTCCCTCGGCACATGCCAGCGCCAGTTTACATTTATCAACCACTTTGTTCCCTTGTCAATCTCTCACGGAGACCTCACTCACGCACACACCCCTGCGCGCAGGTATCAGCACTGCATTCGGAATTTCTGTTTCATTCTCGCTCCGTTTCGTGTTGGAGTTTCTATTTTTACGCGCCGGCATTTCCCAATATCAAATTGGATTCTGGAATGCCCCGCTTCGCCTGCTGCTATGTTTCTTCAGCTTCGGGGTTGCTTCGAAAGTCCCGAACGATACGCTGAAACTTGGCATTGTTTTCAAGCCGTAGTCTATGGTATTGCCGTGCTGCGCCGCTGCGTATGCGCATTAAGTACGCCCGAGTAATTTCATTGGCACCTAGAAACCGGCTACCAAACAACATCTGTCCTTGATGCCTTGTTTTAACGAGGGGAGTTGAACTGCCATAATGCACGATGGGCACATATGATGGTATTAAAATTAACACCTCAGTAAGTGCGTGGCTATAAATAATTCCATAGAGTGGTTAAAATTTGTAATTGTTGCGAGTACAGAGAGCAGGTCTTACGCGGTTTTATGAAGTGTTTTTCGTAAACAAATGTTTTACAATATTTTTTTATTACAATTAAGAGTCACTTTGTCTTGGAAAGTTTTCATATTTTTAGATTTGCGCTTTAGTGTAACATGTGTTATGGAATAAAGTAATATTAGCATGAAGATCTTGAAAATCTTACAATAGCTTCAGAACAAACAAGTTAAAGTTTGTAGTCAGTGAAATTTCAAAATTGTATAAATCTTCAAAAATGGCGCGTCTTCGATGTCGAAAAACCAAAAACTTTTCCAAAGTTCAAACCAATAAATTATCAAATTAACCAATTAGAAGAAAAAAAACATAAACTTTAAAGCTGTAAGAGAAATATAGGCGCAAGAATTTTTATACAACATTATTTCCAAGTTTACATTAAAACTGCATAGATATGTTGGCCAAACATTCCTCGCACAATAGAATATAAGAACAAAACTATCTAGAATATAGAATTAAACTATCAAAGTATATGCCAGCAAATATCATGTAAAGAAGAATCCCACGAGAATAAAGATTTTAAGTACACCCTGAAAATGAAAGACATAATGCCAAAAGTGTTATAAGTCGCGGACTATGAAATAATCCTTGCATATGTCTGAAGATATATGAAAAATTGAATATTTTTGCAACTGTTACTTCAGAAAATATATCATCACATCAATATATATTCATCATAATATATAATACATTTATAAAAATTGTACTATCCTAAGTTTTCTTTTAAAATGTACTATTAGTAGCAGAATTCCGAATAAACCAAAACTCATAAGAATAATAATCATTTTCATGATTCATTATCGATTTTTTTTAACGAATTAGACATTTTGTTAATTATTTATTTAATTTATTAAAAAAAATAGAAAATACAGCGAAATCGCTTATTAAGAAATGCTCTTTTAAGAATAAATCAAAATATTCGCAAATTATAAATTACATCTGCAATAAAATGGTTTTGAAATGAAAATGGTCAATTCCAAAATAATTGAAGTGGTTCCGCAATAAATGTACAGTTCGCGTCGCCGATCTTCATCTACATTAATTAAACCTTTCCAGTTGCAAGTGAATTTTATTTCGATTTTCAGAATTTTTGATTGTTCACGATTAAAAAGGTATTCCAAAGTCTCTGGATGGAGTTTCTTTATAATTTGCTAATTTCTACTCTCTAGGTTATAATAAATGACCTGCTAAGAACGAATTTCCATTCTGATTTTTAGCTGGAAAAATTATTTTTATAATCGTTACATTAAAAAGCCGTTGAAAGCGATTTTCGAGAGGTTGCACTATGAGATATTTGATTTTTATCCATATTCTTTTTTATATCCACATTCTGCTTTGGAACCGATTCCCCAATATAATTTATTTCAAATTCATTTCCATAAATGATATATTAGAAAATTGGTGGTAGCTTATTAAATATAAATAAAATCAAACAAAAAATGTAATCGTTGAGGATTCCATATAGAAAGTTCGTCTTAAATTATTGTACAACAGTGAAAAAATAAAGATATTTTTTACGAAAATTTATTTTAGAGTTAAAAATATATAAATTTGCTATTAATTATCTTGTAAATCTCTTAATTTGTTTAATTTGTTGTCTTTCAATTGTCTTGCCAAAACTAGTTGTCAATCATAAATAATAAAAAAAAAAAAAATAATAAAATCAGAATTCCTGTTTCCCTTCTTAAAAATACTACTTCTAATTCCTTAAAGTTCTTCATATAATAATGACGTCTATCTAAAAAGATTGAACTGTTAAACAAGAGACAATCCTATTCATTTGATGAAATAGTGACCCCTTGCCATTAAGTTCATTCAGTAAAGTCATCAACCAGCATTTGTGAAGAATCTTCTTATTGCTTTAAAAACTTCTCTCCAAGTCTTCCTATTAAAAAATTTGGAATTGCCGTGTACACCCAGTTTTGAAAACTCATTAATCCTGAAACATTTAGAATGTAAATATAAAGAAGCAAAACAAATTTTAAAATAAGTTAAAAAATTATTTGTATTTTCCCAATGTTGAACGTAAGATCTTTGTAATCAATTACTGGCAAGCATTTTGTAGCGCTATAAAAATAAGTAGATCGAAGTTGGTTCACTGTTCCAAAATTTCTAAACGTATCTCCTTCAAAGTCTAATAGAAAAAGCTAATTCTTGGAGTTCTCTTAGAATTTCAAATTTCGTTTACATGCCAACATTTGGTAAATCGATTCACACCTTGTAAACCATATTTCTTTTTCCAAGTTAAGGGACTCTTTTTCCTGTAGAGAAAAAGTGTATAACTTCAACTTACAATGTGCCCGCCTTGTAGCGGGCATACAACGACACCCCCTCGCAACTTTCACACCAACTCAAAGATCCCACACTTACTACTCCTTTTCCCACCCAAACAAATGCCGCTTATTTTCCATTTTCCATAGAGGCGCAAAATTTAGTTTCTAAACAAAAATCCTTTGAACCTCGTAACATTAATATGTGCTGAAAAAACAGCAAGCCCGCATAGCCAAGACCCATGTTATGACCTTATCAAGGCGATTTTCCCAGCGAATGTGGTGAAAAAACCACACATATAAAATAAGTATGTTGGATATTTACCCAGCCGGACCCAAGCCAATGCAACAAGCTACGCATGCGTAGAGCAGTTCTTTCCCAAGAAGTGACAAAAAAATTCCATATGCGAAATTCCAATTTCGAAAGCAATCAAAAATGCCGCACGAAGAAAGCAGCAACTGACCAATGAGTGCTGAGCACTGTACAGGATGGGTGTGATGGGAAATGTTTGCTGCACCCAACCCGCATTGGTCGCGACACGGAAAAAATGAAGCATACTCGTATTTTCCCTAAGCACGGGTTTCCCTTTCAAACATCAGCACACACGCAAGCGTACAAAACTCCGGATATGGATCAATATTGGATTTAAAGTAATTTCCCAGCTTATCCAATTATGCAGTCAGCAAAACTCAAGCAAAATAGAAAACTAACCAGCTAGACAGGGAAAAACTCCAGCGCATACCTGCGGGGTGATTCCAACCAACTCGGTTATTACGTGTGTTATTCCGCGCAATTAAAAACTATGCACATAGAGCCAAAGACCGTGTAGCGTATCCTGCCAACCAACTACCTAATGATCATTATGCTAATATGTTGGCAGAGGAAACTTTTGCTCGCGAAATAACCCGACGCGGTTATTTGCGCCCTTATTCATTCATAAGTAGGTAAAACCCGTAGATAAATGCGTGCTGACTCCTCGCACTTGTCGGGCTGTAGGAGTTGAAATACCTGCACACTTTTGGTGTTTGACCTGCTCATTAGCATTGGTCGAACTTGTGATGTCATCATTCATAAAGCGTGCGCAGGAAAAACCCCTTTTTGTGGAAATACAGACGAGTACCTAGTATTGTTGCAGGTGCGCCCGTTGCTCTAAGCATTTTGCGCGGCAACTACGTATTTGTGTGGCAGAGAGAGAGAGAGATCTCTTTTGTACCTTTTGCGCAGACAATGGGTTCGTCCTATTTTTGCACCTTGTGCAGGCTTGTTGGTTCTGCAGCGTTTTATGCCCCAGAGCCAGTGGCGTAGCTGTGCAGAAATTTGCCAAAGTTGTTGGCATCGCCTAGTTACCCTGCGCGCGCCACTGTGCACTGAGCCCGGTGCACTGGCGCACCTTTTGCCAACTTTCTTCATTCTATCAAAGAATAGCAGCAAATGCCACCAAAGAAAACAAACTATACATAAAGATATACGATGTGTGATGTCGTTGACAATGAATGCTTGATTACTACCCCTAGAAGCAACTGCTGCCAGCACAATGGAACTACAATCCATAAATCGAAATCCGGCATTGAGCAAGGGCAGAAGAAAAGAAATCACTGCCACGGGCCGGTGTGCATTGCACAATACTGGGCACAATAAAATGCGGCGCACAGACACATTGGAGTAAATGTTTTGAAAAGCCAGCAAAAGGAATTGCTTCCAGGAATCTGCAGCCATCACTGGCGGTATCAATGTCCTTAGCCAGAAGAAATCAAAAAGTTGGATCACCTGGCCGAATCTTATGTGTTGTCTGTCGGCAAAAAAAAAAGATTATGTGCGGGTGCCGTACAAATCCGCTACCTGTTTGGCCATTGTTCTTGCCAAATTGTGAATGACCCCATCTCTCCCCAAAAAATAAAGTCTCATTGTTTGAACTACCGTACACTTGCTGCAGCTGCCTTGCCTTGACTTCGTTCTAAGTCCCTGTATCCCTACATAACAATTTATAAAAATGAAACCCAGCCAGATAAAAAAAGCAGCTTTGTTGGCGCATTCGCGCAGGTTTCGTGCCTATTCATGCTTCGTTATCCTGTCAATACCCAAGCATTATTGTTGTCAACGTGTTGTCGTCGTCGTCGTCATCATCGTGGTCCCTACTACTAGCTGGAGTCCTTAAAGACTAAAGACATTTTTTAACTAAGCTGATTTGAGCACGTTGCGTGTGTTCCATATCCTCTGCTAGTTTTTTATATTTTTGGTCCTTTCTCTTTATATTAAATGTTATGTTTATCCTGTTAAATGTATCGCCTAAGTTGTGTGTATAAATATTTTATAATTTTGTTGCGGCGATTAAAAATCGTACGAAGGAAGTCATTAGGAAATTGTTGAAAACAGCGGAAGGATACGAAAAAGTGTGGCTTATCCCAAATATGATATTTCGAATGTGTGTAATTTTAAAAAAGGATATTTATTGGAGTCCTGCTGTATAGTGAAGGAAATTGTATTATTCTAATCAATCAGAGGCACTTGGCCTGTATAGGAATATTAATAATTATATAATTTTTTTTAGAAGCTTTTGAAAAGGACAGGTTTGGGATGAAACAGAAGCTAACCACGTAAGCGAATCTTAGAATATCTTCGGAATCTCAATTGTCAAACCTGAACATTTTAACCCTTTAAATTTTTCAATGAATTGAAAAAATATTGGAAGCAATTTGGTTCCCCTTTCTGTTTCTGTTTTGTTTATAACCTGACATGTCAAATCTACCTACTATTGAAGTCTCTATGAGGTGAGCATTGTCTAAACGTTTATTTGTCCGAGGAATTGGGATCATAAAGTTTGCAAACAATTACGAAACTAATACGACAAAATACAACTTGTCACAAAAGAGGTGCCTTTTTATCGAGCATTACGACTGTCAGGAGAGTACTCCTCTTAAATCCAACAAATTTCCAAATTTTACCTTGCATTTTATAGATCTTATATTTTTACTTGTATATTTTTTTATTCTAAACAGGTCCCAGTATTATTTGGGTTTCTCGACGTATACTATACGAATGATTTATTATTTCGTAAGTAAATAAAGTAAAGAAACTTGCAAGAAGCTTCACAACAGGTCTCTCGCTACATTTTTAGAAACAAAGTACAAAACTCTGCGTTTTCCTGGCATTATCTGGGATATTATGACTCTGAAAGCATAGATTCACCTTATCGTGACTACTCAATAAATCTCATCATGCAAAAAATACGCACATACTTTCTAATGATTTCGTTTAAATTTTTCAAGTTGTACCCAATATGGTAAGCCTTTGAACTCTATTCAAAACGATTTATTAAGTCAAAAAGGCTGCTTTTATCCCCAAAAATATATTGTACAACAAAATCATTTTTTTTTTACATAGAATCCTATTTTACGCCTTTTAAGGATTTCCTTTTAATCTCAGTGATTCCGACTTGCATTTCGTTACTGCATCATGAAATCACTGAGAACCAATTGAAAAAGTTGAATCTTGTGGCTCCTAGGTAAAACCAAACGCATACACTGATCTTTGGAAAATATTTAAGGTGTCTCAAGCTTATTATAATAGTACACTACTTACCTATATCTGATTTGAGCCTCTTATGTCAGACTGATATAACCATTTTGCTCGTTGCATTCCAAAACACCAGAGGGACAACATTAAAAAAAATTGTTATATTTCATATTTCATTCTTAGATTTAATTTTATTTGTAAATCGCTGAATATTTAGGATTCCTGAATCTCCTACACAATCATGAAAATAATAAAGCTTTTTCTCACTATAAATGAATATCGGCTACCTGGTGCCAAGTTATTGATGAGTTTCGATTTTCTCAAAGACATTCCAATCCAACAAGCAATAATTAAAATACCTCTAACCTATTTTTATCATTACAAAGTGCCACTTCTTACAAAACATGTAAAAATTTGCAATTTACCCAAACATTTGCATAACAGATCATTGCAATGCTTAAATATGTTCAATAATGGAATATGCACGGTTTCCATTATACTTCTCAATACACTGATTACTTCCGCCGTATACTTTCGGAAGCAGTGCGAATTGCCCAAGGCTCTGTCAAGATCTACAAGACACACTGCAGCTGTTATGCAACCAGCTCCATCATCTTTACAAAAACTTGCATCTGCATAGCAACAACTTGGCCCAAGCAGAGTGTGTACCGCCAACCTCATTTGGCTATCCATGCAAATCATTTCAACCTATGCACATGCCAAAACATCACAGTAGCGGGTCCGGAACAATACAATAAGGTCCAACAATTGCGGTTGCATTACCCTACGCCATATCCAAGAAGAACAAAGAGAGAGTTCTTAAAAGCAAATGAAATGGAATTCAAAATCAAAAGGCAGCCAGCCAGGATCAACAATAGAAATCGCTCAGGTACCTCGACGGGAGCGTGCCGCCAAAAACTCTCTTAGGCCCCTGTACCGTTTGCCCTGGCTGTGATTATTATGATGTGTTTTTTTTTTATTTTACCTTTTCTTTTTTTTTTTGTTTTGAATTATTTTTCGAGACCATTGTGTGGCGCACAGCCCGCAGATGCAAGTCAACGTCCGAGCTATACAGCGAAGTAGTACATAAATTTACTGATTGACTGACTGACTGGTTGGCTGGAGGGCTCTAGGGCTGTGCAAACAGATGCACATCTTGCAAAACCCTGGCTCAGCGCAGGCGCAAGACGCGCCAAAGCAGCAGCTGTCAAGCCACCAACGCCATCATCTCAACATCGTCCTCATCATCAGCAGGCAGCAGCACTAATGTTCGCACTAACACCAACACCCTCAGCTTCGGCATCTTCCAACCAGACAAGGTTGACAATATTTTTAGACCCATTTTTGCCTGTCGCAGGCACAGCTGTAATGTCCTGATTTTTGTTTCGGTTTTCCGTCAGCATTTTTCAGTCTATGGGTCCTGGCCCGGTGCAATGATTTTTTTTTTGTCCTTTCTTAGGTTTTTAATAATTTTTTTTCGTTTTCGTTTTTTTTTTTTTTTTAGTTTTGCAGGCTGGCAAGTTGTGCCACTGTATTGCACCTATTGGTGGGGGGTAGTCTTAAAGGTGTCAAAAAGGCGGTAAAGATGATCTAATGCGAGCTTGGGTTTATTGCATTTAAAGTGCAGAATTTCAGAGATCTGAAGAAAACATGGTACGGAGTATGGAACTATGGATGCGGACATTCTTTACTAAATAACGCCGATATCAAAAACCAGAAAACCCTGCTCGAAAACGTAAAATATTTTCTGAATAGCTTGTTCCCACTAGCTCTCAACAGATCTAGGCATTCATAAAGACGAACAGACAAGCAGACTAATAGAGGGACGCACATAGGAACGGAAACTGCCCCAAGCAACCTGATCATATCAATGTATTGCTAGTTCTGATACATAAAAACTAAATCAAAACTTAAAAGTTAGATTTATACACATACAAAAATTAAGTCAATTTTTTTGTAAAGTATTTATAGGTCTATATTCTCGATGTCTTGATTTCTTCATACCAGACTGTCACTGTATTATAGTTAATTTTCAAAAATTCCCAGTACTCATACATATTTCAATTGTATGGGCTCCTCTGATTTAATTTCTAGCTTAAGATTATCTCTATTTATAAGGATTTTCAATTTGCAGCATTTTGTCAGCTCATTAGTCGCTGGGTCGCTGCCGCTCTTTTGCTCCGCTTCTTTCCCTCCCCTCTCTCTCTGCATATTCCCGAAACTCAAAGCAACAACTGTAATATTTTATTATTATTTACATAAACAAACCACAAATTGTTATTCCTTCGAATTCCTTCGCTTCTATTCATTCCTTAGAAGTTTTCCCTAGCTGCACCCAGCAGCCTTCGTAGAAATTGTCAATCCTTTGAAAATCCAAACATAATGTGCCCACATTAACAACTTCTAGCCGCGCTTTGAAGTCCGTTTACCTCAGTGTCATTTATTACCCCGCCACAATTAAGTAAACAAAAATGAAGATTTCATCAGAATTGCGAGCATATTTACAAAATAACAAATTATGCCTAGGTATATCCCGTACCCCGTATTACTCGTAATTCAAACCTAAAAAAAAAACCTCTAACGATTTCTACGATAATCAATAAATGCGTTAAAAGTGAGAACAATCAATCCAACATGTTCCGAGCGATTTACATGTCAAGTTGACAGTCTTTCACGGCCAGACAATAGCTGTCTGGACTTTGTCTGGCGCTACTTTTTTTTGTCAAGAGGTGCAGGACGGAGTGTGTCTGTGTGTGTCCAGGTGTAAAAAGATTTCGAAACTCCACAAGCCTTCAAGTTTCAGTTTCATTTGTCATTTGGCGCTTGACACCTTGTTGTCTGACATGCAAGTTGTGCTACGATATACATCAATTCCAAAGCAGCCACTCGAGGATGCCCGGGCTATGGCCTGTAAGTGCCCCACGGTTCCTGCCTATGCGCTGTGCAAACACAGTTGTGTGGTCGCGTTATAATTATATATGCATGGTAATAGGGTAATGGGGGTAATCCCAACATAACTTTCAATCGTTACCTACCCATATATATCAATCGACTACCTAAGTTCCTATCTTGCGACGACAATCATGTTCATTGTTTCCGTTTCTCAGCATTTGCCTTAAATTGCGTCTTTTTACGAAATATTTCAAAAGTCTCGCATTGCTTGCTGCTGCCTTGGATTCGACTTCATTGTACCTCCCTCCCCGTCGCATACTCTAGATAAACTCTATAAATGTACATAATGTAAGCCCGACCAGCTGCGTCGTCTTTGAGGTAGTAAATTTTATGGTTAACTATGTCGACATTTGTGCTATTTAACCTTTTGTCTGACGCTTATCGTCAGCTCCAAGCTAAAGCTTTAAGAGCCTGACGCGCTGACCTGCCGTATTCCCCTACCGCATTACCAACGCGACGTGTTTCACGTGCGTTTTGTTTCCCTTATGTAAATTTGAATATGAACCAAGTGTTCCCTGCTCCAATCATTTGCACAGAGTGAGTTCTTATTTTTTTATTTTTTTAATGTGTTTATGGTAGTTTTATGGGCCGCAGGTCTGTTGATTACCCTCATGTGTGTTTGAAAGCTGTATTCCCTTGTTAGGATAGGATTTTCGAAGAGGTCTAAGGTGTTAAGGTTTTTTGCAAAGAAGCTGCCTTAGTGTTGCCTTCTATTTTATAAAGCTGGATTTGGGAGTGGACTCTCGTCAATTTGATAGATGAAGAGAGTAAGTGGAGTCTAAAGGGCTCGATATGGCATATCCAGAAAGAGTATTATTCTGTGCTGTATTTTCGATACTTTTATGGGCCGCAGCTCTGTTGATTACCCTCATGTGTGTTTGAAAGCTGCATTCCCTTGTTAGGATAGGATTTTCGAAGAGGTCTAAGGTGTTAAGGTTTTTTGCAAAGAAGCTGCCTTAGTGTTGCCTTCTATTTTATAAAGCTGGATTTGGGAGTGGACTCTCGTCAATTTGATAGATGAAGAGAGTTAAGTGGAGTCTAAGAGTCTCGATTTGGCATATCCAGAAAGAGTATTATTCTGTGCTGTATTTTCGATACTTTTATGGGCCGCAGGTCTGTTGATTCTCCTATGTATTCTGAAACTCGCATTCCCTTGTTAGGGTAAAATTTGCGAAGAAGTGTAAGTTGTTATACTTTTGGCAAAATACTAGGATTTGGAAGTCGATTTTAAAGAGAAAAAGTGTAAGTAGAGTCAAATCGTCTGACTATGTGTCAATTCCAGAAGGAAAGTTTTACAAAACATTTTCATCTTACCTATATTTATAATCAAGTTTCAAAGATTAAAGATTATATGGCCTTTAAAAAGTCAATGTCTAATTTCAAGAGTCAACATATTGTGCAATGAGAAGTAATCTTTGGGAACAACGCAAACGATTTTTGAGGTCAAACCTAAGAGCGCATAAGTTTTGATGTAGTGGTTCAAACCGTGAGATACCCTTAGGGTAGTTCTTATGAAGGGTTTCAATTTGCAAAATGCTATACTTTGAAGGTAAATACATTTTTCCTATAACTTTTTCTACAACTCACAACTATTTCATAGATGATTTGTTACAAAAACGGAAGATTTTAGAGATAAACTGGTGCAAGCAATATTTTAAGGCGAAAGTAGTAATTAGTCAGACTCAGGATCGCATAAGAATCGATCTAGTTGTCCAAAGCATGAGACCCCGATAGAGTAGTTCTTCTAAAGGGTTTTAATATTGCAGCAGTTGTATAGTGCTATACTTTGTTGGCAAATATTTTAAGACATCTCACATATATTTCTAAGATGCTTTTGTCATAAAAAAGAAAGGCTTAAGTTAACTCGCCTAGTTTGAAATATATATATTTCAAACACATCTTGAACATTTTTTAAGCGCTGCTTCATGCTGTGAACCGGAATATGTAAAGATATTTGGGGAGTTGAAGATGTCTATTTTGGTATTTCAGTAACTTCGAGAAATGCATTAAAAATGATACCGTGCTACAGATGCCGAATTATTCGGGTCTTACCAGTTCCAAAGTAATTTGCTGCATGTTATCCAATTCCGGAAGTACAATTGATTATGGTATCCCAATCCGCGATTAGAATTGAACCAATCCTGCTGTTAAATACCCTTAAAACATCGTTTTTTTACAGCTTTTGAAGTTATGAATGCTTTTTGTAAGCTTTTGGAAGTTAGAAGATATAATCGAAAAAAGTCCAGATTCATTAGTGTTGGTTCAGTTTTGAACTCTAGACAGCAAGAGGTTACTCTAGATTTCCCTCAACTGATTGCAGTGCAGAAAATGTACAATTAGAACTTCTAGGCGTTATACATTTATACCAAAAATACTGAGTATGTGCTTAAGACATCGGTTAAGAAAGCATTATGATTTTTTTTTCTAAGGCTTTCAAAATACACAATTAATACTTTGACTGGGTAGGCATTGCCGATTCAGTTAAATTTTTGAGAAACTTTTTCTCATCCAGTAGCACCAAACTCTACACAGAAGCTAAATTTTCAAATAAAAAAAATTGTTTCTTTTTGGATATATACTTTTTTAATTTAAATTTAACGAACATGGAAGAATATTCGCGTGAGCCGTGTCCTTTTCGCATTATCGACGATTGTGGTGGCGCTTTTGCCATGGGTGGCACTGGAGGTGGTCTGTTTGCAGCCATACGTGGTTTTCGTAATGCACCATCTGGCGTTGGACGTCGCTTAGAGGGCTGCATTACAGCTGCCAAAAAGGGTGCGCCAAGGGTGGCTGGAAACTTTGCCACCTGGGGCGCCGTCTTTAGCACAATTGATTGCACACTCGCACACCTACGTGGCAAAGAGGATCCATGGAATTCGATAATAAGTGGAGCCGCAACTGGCGCTGTATTATCGTCACGTAATGGTGTAGCCTCTATGGCAAGTAGTGCTGTTGTGGGTGGAATTTTCTTGGGTTTAGTAGAAGGTGTGGGCATTTTATTTACGCTCATGTCGGCCGAACAGTTTCGTAATGTTGCGCCACAATTAGAGGAACCTCCCATTTACACAATGCACAATGACAATCCCTATCACACTACTAACTAGAGAACATTTTTGAATAAAGCCTTGATGAGTTTACCTTTGCTGATGTGTGTGTTTACCTGTGGCGGTTTGTTCGTGCATACCTGTGCAGCATCGCAAGACCGCAGGTTGCACGCCAGGAGACTTGCGCCGGCGCATCAAGTCAAGTGGTGATGCTCAATTTGCTTAGCTTGGCCACTGTGCGGCGCGGCACGTTCGCTAAGCTCCGTGCGGCACTTGTGCACTTCGAATAGGCGCAGTTGCCGAGCATACCGGCGTACGTCCAAGTGTTTCCCAAGACACTTGACAGTTTTTCCACACACACACACACACATGATAATGTCTATTTTCCCAACTAAGCGTAATATTTGATGATTTTGAGGGAATCACACAAAGCGAAAAAAAACCAAATAGCCGATGCAGGATTTTCCTCACACATGTGAGATTCGTGCGGAAAAATGTCCTACCACACATATGTGTAAGTACGTGTTGTCACTCATATAAGGTCTCTCGCCCAGTTATAAAATCGCGCTTTATGATAATCGCGCTAATTTGTGCAGTCGTGACGCCGTGGGAAAAGTTTGGCAGGAAAATTGCTTGAATAACCTAGCCCAGACAGCCTGGTGCCTGCTGTTATCCTATGCCTATGCTGCTGTCCAACATATGCAATTTGTTTTTTTTTTTCGCTTGTTTTTCAAACGGCGCTCTGCATCCTTAATGTGTGAAATTCTTTTCTGCCTTGAGAATTTCCTTTGGCACGCCTGGCGCTACGGGAAAAAGTAAGCATAACGCGTTTGATCATATGGGAAAACAGTCTCGCACCTACGCTGAGTTCCAGAGTTGTTGCGGGCTTGGTACGTGGGATTCACATATGTGCTGGACTCTGCTGGCTAGCTGGCTGACTGGACGCTGCGCCATGCCATGTTTTTGCGCGTTGTTTTTCCAGCGCTGCTCATACCTTGGCCAGAAAGGTAAAGGCGCTAAAATTTGTTTTAACAAGGCGCTGTTCGCATCCGGTTTGAGAATTTTCTTAAATTTTCATATGCTGGAAATTTTTTGCCGTCTTTTGGCTACAAACTAATGGCGGGGAATGCTCTTGGCATATGTTGTTTTGGCACGAACTTGGCATGTGCTATACAGTTGGCACAGCACGCATGCTAGAGGTGGTTGTAGCTGCTGTGCAGTCAGTGGAGATAAACCTTGACCAGGTTTCAGGAAGCTGACTCATTACAATTTTCTTGAATGAGAAGAATGTGGCAAATATATGATCAAGCAAAACTAAACCAGCTAAACAAACTTTACGAATTGCGAGATCATTGATGAAGAAAAAACTTCTAATAGTGCCAGAAACTACTTATTGACAACTAAGCCTAGAGAGATATATTCGGACAACTGAAGAATATTGCAAATAAGAGAGGTACACAACAAACATTCCTTCTATAAAAAAAATCGAAATTCAAAGTCTCCAACAATAAAATGTGTGCGTTTTTTTAGAGACATCACACAACGATCGTACCAAGTGAGTAGTTATTTTGGTGTTAGGAGATTTGAGCTTTGAAGCTGTGTTTTGTTTTTGGAAGATTTGCAAAACTTCCTACTGTTACATATACAGAAAGTAAAATATATTGTAAACTTAGCGCTTAATCCAAGGAAAGGAATAGAATTTAATTGGGAATAAGAGGCCTGTTATACAACAACATTGAAGAATTTATAAAGCAGTGACAGTTGATTACCACAAATTCGAAGCCTATGTTTGGAGCATATAAAGTTAACCATGAAGAAGTCTCATGTTCCAAATTATTAGCTAATTTGGTTCTTGTATTTATGGGCGATTTGCAAAACTAGCTGCTTATTGTGAACTCAGCTCTTAATTCAAAAAAAGAAATGGAGTTTAGTTGAAGTAATAGCTGTTTTTAGATATTTGTTTTTTTTTTTTTAAATTAAAGAATTTTTAAGAAGTTACAATAATGGTTGTCTCAAATATTTATTGACTTTCTTAAGTTCTATCAAAAACAGACCGTCAATTCTTTGTAGAAAGGAGACCTTGTAGAGGTCCTAATGCTTGTTAACTTATATTTCATTTACTAGCACAAAATTAATATGAGAAAACAAAATATAATTAAAGGATCCCATAGAGTCCTATTTCTTGTTCGTTCAATTGTTAATATTACTGGCAAGCGATATTTGAAAACTTGATTGTATTTGCTGCACAGCCGCAACATTTAGATTAAATTATTTTGAACGCAAAATATATCGATTCTTCAATTGACTTGAATAAAAACTTCATACAATTTTCTGAATTTTGTGTTTCTTTTTAATAAGCTGCTAAAAAGTCACCCTTTATTATACAAAGAAATGAGATGTTGAGCAGTTTTCAATAATCACATTCTCAATCTGTTAAATCATTATTTCTGCAATGAAAAATTGTGTTTACTTTGAAATACATTTTAAGTTTTGCTCAACTGATTTCAAGTCTGCCAATTGCCGAATTGTTTCTCAGAAATCCTTTAATTTGATAACAAAATACTATTTCTTCAGAAACTATTGATTCTTAAAGCAAATGCGCTTTTGTTTGTGGAGTATGGAATCTTTTTAAGACTATTTTAAAGTTGATAAAAGTCATATTTTCTTTAATTAATTGGAATATGAACTACATCAAAAAATAAGTTGGAGAGTACTCATTATTTTGCAAATAGACGTCTGAAAGTCAATTTCCCTTAAGTAGCGCCCAGATTGGCTAGAAGATGTGGATTCACAAATGGAAATATAGTTTGTATCAATAGACTCAATGACACTTTGAATGCAATGTGCAAAAATTCGATTCCATAAAAATTTTTGGAACCCGATTTAAAAACCATTTCAAAGATAGCGTTTTTTGGTTAGGTTTTTAGAATAAACTCAACTTCAAGCATATAACGAATTTGACTAGGCTACAGCTTCAGTCGAAGCTATAGCAAAGTATAGTGTTTGATCTACTCACTATTTTGAAAATTAACGATTTTTCTTAGAAAGGATCAAAATTGGGATAGACTCAGAAATGAAAATATGTGATTATTTTCATTTGACTGCTTGACACTTTGAATGCAGTGTGCAGATATTCGATCTTAAAAATATTTTAGAAAACCGACTTAAGAATTATTTCAAAAGTAGAGAATCAACGCTTAGTTTCCAAAATAAACTCAACTTTAAGCATATAACGAAATCGACTGGGCTGCAGTTTTAACTTTACATTATAACTTGCCTAAAGACCCCAAATTTTCTCACCTTATGTTCAAGTACTTCATAGCGCACATTTGGAGGTAAACAAAGTAAAAACATCAAAACAGATAATATCCTCTTAGGATCAAAGAGAATCCCTTTACAGTTAAATAACAAACTAGGCTTTGCTGCTAAAATGCTCACATCACAACATTTGCATATGTGCAATCCTTTTGGATTCCACAATTCTAACACATGCCCCTCACACCTACCTAAACCAAAGGCCTGGCAGGCACTCTTGGAACTACAAACATTTCTCACAAACAGCAGCACATGTGCCCAGCATATGTCTGGCTAATCAACCGAACACCTCAAAATGCCATTGGGTTAGCATGTAACCATGGAACGTGCTGGAAAGCCTGTCTCTCTCGCTGTGGTGCAATGACGAATCTTTTGCTGTTGGCATGCTGCACCCGTATGGCGCTAAACTGGACGGATGGAACGAGGCTTCGCCGGCTGGAAACCTTGGCACATGTCAATGCCAAACGTTGAACCGTGCGCATTTAAGGAATTTCGCCGACTTGCTGGCACCTTTCACAGCGATTATTTATCATATTTTATATGCGGGTGCGTTTTTGCATTAGAATCGTTATCGATTTGCATTCGGTTAGCTTTTTTGTGTAGCCCCAAAACACTAACAGATTGGCGCCAAAAATCTCATGCATATATGACACACATTTCCAGTTGTGGAGTAGTACGCGCCACGCCTGCAGGCGAATGCATTGATTACGATAACATTTTTTTTGTTCCGATTTTGATTTTATTTTCTTAGAATATTTTAGAGCTTAGTGTATAAATTATAAGCTGTGGTGCTTTTGTGGTGTTTTGAGTTTGGGTGCTGCTGCTGCTGCTGCTGGTTGGCTGCCGGTCAGTTGAAGTTCAAGGTGGCGGCAACTGTACTGAACTTGTGTATCTAGCCAGTGGAGAGGCGCGCTCAACTGGCATGCTTTGGTGAGAGTCCTTGAAATAGCGCTCGGTGCAATGCACTCTCCACATCAAAAATTCTAAATTGCAATAGTTTTATGGCGCAATGACTTCTCCCCAAAACAATAAAAAAAAAAATAATGAAAAATGCTCTCGTACTGTTTGTATATGAAAAAAATTAGTTTTAAATCTGCATCTCATTTGATTGTTTTTGTTTATGATCGCTGCTACTGCCACCGCTCCAGATGTCTCGTTTAATATGCTCGATAAATATGCATTCGATTTGCTTATTTTTTTTTTTATTTTTGTACAACCAACTTTCTGATGAAATCATCTTCAATCGTTGATGCGATCATGTCATACTGCGCCACACGTAGCCAACAAAGCAGACGCGCTGCGCCCAGCTCAACGTCAGCGCTCTATATATTTCCTATGGTAATAATGTAAAATCCCAGCATTTCAAATAAACTGACCTTAGCCCAATAAACTTTTTGCCTACTTGCAGTGAGTTTCTTTGGAACTCATCCATATAACATTCATTTCTCTGTGTCTGCCAATGGAACGACTTGGTTTACGTGCTTTTTTTTTTGTTGTGTGTTTATCTCAGGTGACAAGCTGCATAATTGGAGCAGTTTGCAAAGATTTCTTGGAATTCTGTCACAGTTTCAGGGAATTTCTTCAAGTTTAACTGCAGGAAATTCCCGTATTTTAAGTTAGACTTAAGAAGCATCAAGCTTACAAGCGTCAAAAGGTCTCTAAAAACGATATTTTTGAGATCGCTAGAAAAAGAACTGCAAACTTCAAATAATCATTGAAATTCTGTATAAAATTATTTTCATATATTATTTTAGATTTTAGGCAACCAGCAAATATTTTGACTGATTCTACAAGCAGAACTGCAAGTGTTCTAAGCTGTTTTTGTATCCTTAAAATGTTGCAAATAAAAGCTAGTTCCCGATCTGTACTTATTGTTTCAATTTAAACTTTTTCATCTCAAGCATTCTTAACAAGTTAATTCAAAAAGCTGCACTGAAAAGATTCAACAAATATTCCGTAGCTCAAGTCTTGAATTTTATCCTTAAAAGCAACAGCTACAAGGAAAGAATGAAAATGTGTTTAAGTAATAAAAAACTGTAAAAGTTTTATAGTCGAAATGTAATGCTGTTTTACCCCTTTTGAATTTTCTGATTCTTTTATATTATCCCATTAAACCAAACTCTTTTCAATATTCTGCGGCACGTTTTCATTCAAATTGTAGACTGATGCATTTTGCTTTTAAAATGGTAAAAATTGTTAAGTATAATACCATAATATGGCCTTAAGGCATAACATCGTAAACCTAAAGCCGCAGGAACTGCTTCCCTGTTTCGTTTCTCGACAGTTTCTACAGTGTCTTGCAATTCTAAGAAAAAGAATGAATTAGTTTCTTCTCTCGCCTTCCCTTAATAATTTGTTTATAGAAGTTAGAACCGTCAGGGCTTTCAGCCCTTGTTCTTAAATAATAAATCAATTGTATAGTTTTAAAGTTGTAAGTTTCTGATCCTATTTTTATTCAAAATTAAAAAATTTTTTACGTTAAAGCTTAATATTCCTGTTGCTCTAAAACTCGTGTTCCTCGCTGGCGCAGTGGTTTGCTTATACGTCTCTAAAGCGAAAGGTCGGTGGTTCGATTCCACCCTGCAGCACTAGTGCAGCTTGAAGTTGCATAACTTTAACCTATTTAAATCTCTATTAATTAAAGACACCGCCTTTCGGATTCGGCAGTAAAGTGTAGGTCCATGTTCTCTTCGAAGAGCTTTTAATACAGAACTCTCAATGCTCCGCCTTTGGAGCGATGATCATAGTAAAGGGAAATAATTTTTTTTAAATATTCATGTAGCACAAAATCTTTCAAAATCAGATTTTTTCTCTTAGTCTTATCTTCTAGATAATAAAATTTCCTTCCAAATTTTCGTATGTTACAACAAACTCTGGTTCCGGTCGTCCCAACGTAAGCTCTTAAATTTTTTTGTTTCTGGTAGTTTAGCATACAATACAGAGCTCAATCAGCTTGCTTGTAGTACATAATGTTTTCTACTGATGGTTCCGTCTGATTATAGCCGCTCGTAGTAGATGACACCCTTCTGGTACTGCCAAATACAGCAAATTACCTATATTTTGCTTTTGCGTCTATGTCTATAGTGATGGAAAGGGTTCACCAAGTCCGAGTGTGAATTTTTTCATCTGATATATATATATATATACAATATATATGATATTAAGTCATTTAAATTGAAATTTACGTTACTCTAAAAAGCATAAACAGATGGCAAAAAGAAGATGATAATGAGACCATTTTGAGAACTTGAAAGAGAACAACAAGGAGCTGATGACGTTGTATATATAAGCATAGTTCAGAAATTGTTCTTAAAACAAACATAAAGCATCCACTAAGGATCACATTGATCTATGTGAGGTCCCCTACCCCGGGGGCCTGCCGGCCTAACCTATATTCAAATTTCATCTTTATTCGGTATAAAAATCTCTTCTCTAAACTCATTCAAGAAGCAGTTCCAGAAACACCGTAAAAACATCTCCCGACTTTGATGTGAGCGTAATCCAACTTTCTTGCATTTGAATAAATCCCAACTTTTTCAACTATACGAAAATTGATTCTTTTGTATGTTGATCTAGTAAAGCTCCCAAATCCTTATCTGTGATCTTTTTGGATAAGACAGAATGCGTTGTCAAAGACAATGTGTGCGCAACACCACTTTGGTAGCGTCGAAAACACTTTTCAATCGAAGCAGATTCACCATAAAAGGATCTTGGCTCTTTAATTTCTCATCTTCAGTCTAGTGCGTTCTCTCTTCTCGACTTTGATATCATCACTTTGAAAGCATCGAAGACCGTCTCTTTGCATGATTTTACACTTGAATAAGATTTACCAAAAATATATCTTGATCCTGTAGGCCTTAAATTTCTCAGCTTTTAAATTTTTAGCTTGTGCGGAGCGTGATCAGCTTTGACCTTTAAAATCAGCACTTTGGAAACGTCTAAATCACAATCTGCAAGTATTACGCTCGAAAATTTACCATAAACGGATTTTGCTCCAGAAAGTTCTTAAATTTTGGGGTTGTCCAATGCGTTCTCTCTTCTCAACTTTGAGACCACCACATTGGATGCGTCGAGAACACTCTCTGTTTTTGCATGACTTTACGCTTCACAAAGATTCGCCATAAACGGAACTTGCTCAAGTAAGGCCTATAATCCTCAACTCAAACACATTTGGGTTGTCCAATGTTTCAATAAATTTCAATGAATCATCGGAAGCATCGAAATCACTCTCGGCATGATTTTCCTTACTTTTCTTCATATTCAAACAATAAACCAAACTCTTCAAAATGACGCTTATTTCTATTTCCAAAAAATAGTATCGTGACTTCAGGTAATACAACATATTTGATGAAAATACCAAACAACAACTGTTTAATTGAAGAACTCGAAGTATACCTTTATAACTATATGTATGAACAAATTGTGATTTGATTTCAAGATACATATCCAGTTTTTCCCAAAACTGCAAATAACTCAAACATTTCGTAGCAAAAAAGTTCAACCACTGACGCTTAAATATTATTATACCCCAAATTACTTTCCTAGTCTCTCTTGTGACCTCATGAAACATGAACCTGATACCCCCGCACAAAAAATAAATATAAATAAAAATCCCCAGCAAAACTATTACAAACTCGTGAACTAAACTCAACTTTACATTTATTGCATTATATATTATTGTACCTGTAGGCAACTGCGAAAGTTCGTGACATGACATCAAGAGTTTGTCATTAAAGATTTGGATTTGGACAATCATCTCGAAGTTGTGCCCTCACTTGTGATGACTTCCTGACTTGTGCGCATCTGAATTGTAACAGTAGACGGCGGCAGACAGCAGCAGAAATTGTTATGGCAGGTAATTTGCATAAAAAAACGCAGATCGAAAGATTCAGCTACCCATGAGCGGAGACAGAGATGGGGTTTACGAACACGAAAGAGTCCCTTTTTTTTAGTATTACAATTACGTTCATGTATCTAGAGTATTGTTGAGCAAATTTATCAGTTTCTGCATTGTTATGCTAAGGAGTTCTTTGTCTAAATGCTTCAGTTTGAGGTTGGCGACTTCCTAAAGGCATTAAGCAAACAAATGGCCTATAAGTAGGTGTATATAGTATATATGAATAATACGAATCAGACAAAACTTACTTGTTGTGGGACTGACTACTTGTTGCGCCGGCCTTTTGTCATGCAAATGCAGCATTCATAGCTGACAATCAGGTTGCGTATACGACACGTGTGCACACAAAGTGTCTGAAAGATTAGTTGTATATAGAGTTAGAGTAGCTACGCGTAAAATCGTACCAAATGTGTGTGTGTGAAGAACTATGCACCAATTGTTGCTAGATAGTTGCGTCTAGACTTTGAGCATAATGAAGAGTGACGGATCCGGAAGAAAATGTCGCATAGTTAATAGTTGGTCTTAAGCAGGCTATTGCTAGAATGCTGATTTAGTAAAATTTTAGTTCAGTAGGACTATTTCAGAGATTTTTTTAGAATCCTCCAAATGCTAAAAGATGCAGAAATGGAAAAAAAACAGATATTTGCTTAAAGGCTAGACTCTTTGCATTACTTAAGCTTTTTTTTCTTTTGAGGAATAAGTCAGTCAGCTTTTAGTTAAAAAGTGTGTCTTGAATCCTAGTATATACTTCATAATATTTGGCTTTGATTTTTACGATATAGTATTTTGTTTAGAACCATTTCCAATTGTCCATTTGATTTATAGCCACAACTTCCACATTAAACAGTCAATATATGCAACTAGTCAAAAGTTTTCCAAAAAAAGTCTAAGATATCATAATATTAAGCACTACTACAATAGCTCCTCCCAGCTCCCAGATCATTCACAACCCAAGTCATGTACAGTTGTCGCAAAGAATTATCACACGATTTCCATAACTTTTCGAAGCAATCGGAACTAAAACCATCATATATCAACAGACACTTAGTACTCGCAGGCGTACTAACAGACCCTCACACAGACTGGAGCTGCTTTCGCTATTCAGCATCTTCGAGCCAACCAATCTAAAGGCGAAGAAGTAGCTCTTGTTTAATTTCTTAGATTACCAATATATGTAACTTTTGGGCTTAGCAACGAGTATGCTTCCATTGCGTTACCTGAATATTCGATAGCCAGTATATGCAGCCGGCCAAAATCCTTCCACAAAATCTCTGACTTCGTTCCGAAGAATTCTCACCTGAATCTTAAAATGGTTGAAAGTTGCTTAAGTTCTTATCGATTTTACAAACAAATACTTTCGACCTAAGGGAAAACACCCTCTTTCGTGCCCAAGCTCTGTACTGCACTTTGATTTAGACGCTTGGACTACTCCCAAATTTGGTCAATAAAATTTCTCTTAAATCCGAAAACCGTCGTTTTGTGAACCGCGTAGCAACAAATTCTTCGTTTTAGTTTAACTTGCAGAAGCTTTTTTTTTAGAAAGAGCTTCACTCCCTTCAAGCTACTTTGGGTCTCATAACCCCCAGCTAAGCTGAAAAACTGCCAACTCAAATAAATATTCTTACTACCAAGTTGGCATATTTACAATAGAGACCCTCATATGTTGTAGTAAGGGCACTAATTTCACTCTAAAATCGATCATTATTTATCATACATAAAATCACACTTGAGCATAAAGGAAGATGCTGAGAACCATTTCCGTGATACAGACCGCTGGGCGTCGATTCAGCTTCTAAAAAGTCGAAAGTACCGAAAAATTTGAAAGTACTATGAAAGTTTTAAGTGATTGCAGCCTTTTTTCACTTTGGAAAATATCTCCATCGATAAAGTCTCAGCTTCTTAACTTACTTATCAATTAAGAACTTAAATTTGTAGACAATAAGATACTCAATTGTAATATATAAAAGTACTTTGAGCATTCGACTTATGAGACAATGATTGCAGCTACATGTCACTTTGGAAAATTTCAGCACTAATACTCGTATAACATAATTATGAACTCCAAATTTTAAGAAATCTTGACTTCTTAGCTTTCTTACATTAAGAACTTGATTACTACTTTGTCTACATAAATGTTTATTAGGTGCTCATATAAGATATGTCATATAAGATACTCGGCATACAATAATGTGCCTGGGCACTATATCAAATTTCGAAACCTCATAACTATGGCACAAAGCTGCCTTGAGGAAAATCTCTTAAAAAGTGATTTTTTTCTACATTTTCTGTGTTTCTTTTGTATTTCTTATATGCCATCAAAGAGACTTCCTAACATAATGCTGCTTGAAAAATAAGTTAAGAAGGTTGAACAGAACTATAAATATGATATAATACGGACTTGATGAAGTGCAACAATACGCAGCAGAAACCGCCGTATCTATTCTTTCATAAATGAGATTTTTGACTTATACCCAGCGTAGAAACCAGCAAAACATTTCCATTGATTTTCACGCTTCTTTTATAAAATGTTAGCTGCATCCCACTTAAATCTGCTACTTTTTAGTTTTCAAAATAACCCAACCGAATGCAATCAACTTGCAATAAAACTGACCTCGCAGCTTCGTATAATAACAATCCTAATAACTTCCAATTACTCAACAACCTGTTGCATCAACTTTTCACTTATTTTTAATACACAAACAGTTAAAGACTAATTTACATAATGCCCTCTAACTCTTATGATTAAGCATAATTCTATATATTTCTCGATAGATATATATTGAATTTTCCACAACTACAACGTGGCCGCCCGCTCTTGGCTAGCCCTGACCCGCTTACTTAGCATTATCTGCGGCGCAACCAATAAAACGAGGAAAAAAATGGGGGGAAAAAAATATCAAAATATTTAAGTCAACAATTGACGGCAGTTAGGACCTGAAGCTACTTGCCTTCAATGCCACAATGGCATGGTCTGATCTGCTGCAAAGCCAACAACTCCTCCACTCACTGCGCCAAGTTGCAAGCTGTAAACTGCCGCTGCTGCTGCTGCTCTTATCAGCTCTGCCGCATCGCTGGCGCACATTTAGCAATAATTTTTTGCTTTTTTGTGAATTATAGTAATGTAATTGTTGTAGCCCCTTAAGTCCGTGTGGACTGTTTGCGTTTTGGGCCAAAAATTGACTTGGCCTGACAGTGAATAATTTGCCATTTACCATTTGAAGTAAATGACTTTGAAAAACGCAAAGTTAAGCCAGGCCAGGCCCTTGGCGGCCAACAAAGTTGCAAATTGTTATACTTTGTAGCTGCCTTAATAGATCAACCGCTTATCAGCCGTCAAGTAATCAGCCAACTTGCTTATCACCGCAACTACCACAACATTTTCCGGCTTAACTCTTTACACTTTTTTTATCAGCGCTTTGAACCCAACAAAAAAATGCTCCAAAGTATCTGTGTGTGTGTGTGTGTGTGTGTGTGTATGTATGCGTTGTTTTCGTCATTTTACGCACTCTTATCAAAAATGTATAAAGAAATTTCTATCGATCGATTTTAGTATATACGCACCCACACACAACCACACACACCCACATAGATACACACCCACACACACCGACGCACACGTGTGTGGAAACATGAACGCAACTGGATGGATGCAGGATACACAAACGCGCCAGCTACACTCACTTATGTTTGCCTGAAACTTTTGGCATTCTTATCATTTCCCAAGAGGCGTGCGAAAATCGATTGTAGAGAAAAATTTGTGTGACGCCAAACGAGATGCTGACGTCGACGCAGGGGCACAGCTTGCGGCAGCGGGCATTAGAGGTGCCGCTATATCTATGTGGCACCTCTCGGAGGAAGTAGCCACAGTGCGCGGAAATATTAAAACACAAACAGATATATTTTGGCATAACTGCAGGGTAACCCAGTGAACAAGTTTTGAGAAAAGTTGGTCTGTTGGGGAACTGCGGAAATTTATAACTACAGATAATCGTAAATAGCACAAAATTCAATTTTAAGGTTTTACAATAGTAATAAAGTTAAAGATAGCGATAAGCTTGGAATTGTGTCAAGGTAGCACACTTTTTCTTGTCAAGCTGTAATACTTTTTTCTTATCTATAGCATTGGAACTGCAAATAAACTTTAGAAGTGTATAAGAATTCAATTCCACCAAATACGGCAAGCAATAATGTCTCCAGATACTATATCGAATTGGATCTAAATTGCTAACTATACCAAATACTTTCCGTAGAGACAGTCGTACAAAAACTGAGTTTTCGTAAAAAATTCGCTGTTTTTCCTTTGTTATTTAAGACAACGAATTTCAATATAGAGTATTTTAGTTCTATAAACTACTGAGTTAAATTTGATCAATATAGGCTTACAATATCATATAGCAGCCATTATTATAATTTTTGGCAAAGTTTTGCCGTATGTCCTGTAGTTCCGTTACGCAAAAAATTGAGTTTTCTCCAATTTTTTTTCCTGATGCTATCCACCCAATTCTGTACTTAAGAGTTTTTTAAGCTTTCCGATTATTGTGTTAAAATCGGTTGACTATATCATAAAGTTCTCATTGAAATCAGTAGAAGCAATTTTTTTTCACTTAATTGCTTACTGATTTTGTTGCAGAGCAGTGCTACAGGCTATCTCAGAGCCATCCTTGTTCGATTTTAAAGTAAGCCATATTTTTTGACATCATTTGTTGGTGGAAATATGATTAAGTGTGAATTCACTTATATGGCTACACATTAATAACCCTATGCCAAGTCTGCTGAACCCGTTCCATCATCGTCTATAATGGCGGAAAAGCGAAATATACACTTCCTAAGGTTACGCTCTGTATACGGTAGGACTGAGAGAGTGTGATCTACTAAGAGCTATTAAAATAAGTGGAAACCATTTCTGAAGAATATGGTTCAATATGCATGGACATTTTGAAACTTGATAACTCCCGGCCCTATTTGGCTATAAGGTATTTGGCTGAAAACTCTGAAATAGCAGATCTTACAGCATTCGCCGAACTATCTGCTTTTTACTACTGGATTTTTCGATGGAAGCAATAGATTCGGTAGATAACTGGTTCGGGTATTTTTAAGAAATCAAAAAAATGTCTAATGATTGGATGCAGGCTAGATTTAGATTTTTTAGAGTGGGTATGCGAAAATGATCAAAAAGATGGGATATAGATTTAGATTACATTTTTTGGAGTTGGTATTCGAAAATGATCAAAAAGATGGGATATAGATTTAGATTTCATTTTTTAGAGTTGGTATTCGAAAATAATCAAGAAGATGGGATATAGATTTAGATTTCATTTTTTGGAGTTGGTATGTAAATAAAATATATATATAAAATAATTAAGAAGATGGGCATAAATGTCGCTTCAAATAATAATCTCTTTTTTGCACACAAAAAATGGTACCGATTTATTTTGTGTATATGAGAAATTTTGTAGTCTTTCTATATTGTCTTTTCAAAATATCGGGAAATATTATTAAGTTCAATTATTTCGTCAGCTATTACTCTTAAAAAACTTATAATAATAGAAAAATCGTTCGAGTGCAGTAAAAATAGATCAAATGTTCATTTTCAAAAATGAACTGGAGTAAAACCATTTATAAAGCAAAAGATTGCAGAAGATTAAAACAGTTCCGCGAAGGACTAAGTTCCGACTGACTTCAAGAAAGGTGTCAGTGCGGGTATGTTTCTTGTAGGAGTGCAAAGGAAATGCACACTAAGCGCTTCTACAAGCTGTTCAAACAATTGATACTCTTCTCTTCTCTCAAAAGGTTAAAAAGATTTTAGTAATTCAAATCACACGCATGGATTTGGTCAACAGCAAATATCAAGACATCTCCAGACCCTAGACATGTCTGAAGACTCCGCAGAAAGTTTTGATGCTACCACCAAATACTTCGAGTCTTTAACACTTTAACATAATCATTTGGTTTAATTTTGTTGAAAAATCACGAATTTTAAAATATTGAAATATTTTTCGTAATATTAATTAGATTTTCAAGGATAACCCGTCTTCTATAGTTATTTCTAAAGTCGCCACTGGTCAACTCAAGCTTTAGTTTTCTACTAAACTCTTTCAAGCATTATGCTTTTCGAATAATTAATCAGCTCAGCACCAAAATAGAGAATAGAGAATAGAACTTTTCTAATTCATTTAAATGGGCGCTCAGATATTATAGCTATATGATATGCTATGTGTGACGCTATGATATGACGTAAGGAACGTACACATCCTATACCGTATTGTTCAATATGGCGCAGCCTTTGTGTGCTGGGGTGTGCTCGGTGCTGTCACTATCACAAAAAGAAATACAGCAGTACAAAATACGGATGACTATATGGCCACGTGGCTACATGGTACGGCTGCTGTGCCTCGCCGGCTGCTTTGTGTATACCCAAATCAAGTGTGACGTATGTATGCGTGGGTACACACACTGTCCATGGGAAATAGGGAATGCGCGTATACAGACAGATTTTTGATGATTTTGCGCGCTGTTCCAAATGCTGTGGGTTGGGTGGTGGCCATTTGTGTTGAGGGTTGCTGGTTTTAGGGGTGCGGGTGACTGGGGTTTGGGCTATTTTGTTGTTTGGAATTCGCGTCGCTTAGTTTAGTACGCGTAATGCTGTGCCCAGCTTTGCGTGCCTGTTCACCTAAAATGCGTGTTGCTGTGATAATGTGTCACAGTGTGTGTGGTCCAAGCACTAATACCAATGCAATCGCTGGCAGCCACTTGAACATTTATCAAGCCAGCCAGAGCACACAGTAGTGCCTGTTGCATGCAACACTGTTCTGTTTTTTTTTTTTGGGCTAGTATGTGTGGCACGCTGCGTATACTTGCTGCGCGCCCAATACATTTGAGAAGTAAAATCTACGCTATGTCGCACTTGAGCAAATATATTTTAAATCCCTAAACTTGTTGTGCCGCATGTGGTAACAACAAAAACATGACGTAAATAGGATTATCCGCAAAGGCAACTCCAGGCATATTTGACGGGGAAGGCTGCTGGGCTGGCCTGGTTTGGGGCAGTGACAGGCACTTCAGCTCAAGTGAGCAACTCCAAATCCACCACTAACACCGTAAACCAACGGCTCTGCAGCATAAAAGCAGCATCCTCTATAGCCCATTTGCGGCAATGGTTGCAAGTAATTTGCGGCACGGCTTAAAGCGCCGACAGCGACGCCCACGCGCTGCCAGCGCACGCACACAAGTGAAAATGTTGAATTTTGGCGCCTTCGTATGCCAGGCGCACAGCAGCGGCTGCAGTGCGCCGAGAGCAGCGCAAATCAAATGAGCGCACGAGATGCAGCCACGAAAGAGAGCGAGCGCAGTCTAAGAGCGCGGGTGGATGTGTTGCTGTGTGTGTGTGTGTGCGTGTGTTTGCCACAACCCCCACTCAGCTGTGTGTCCTTGCTGGTTTTTGTTTTTAGCTCAAGGACTCGACGCGCGCGCATCTCTTGTGCCAATTTAAACTGGCGCAGCTCATTGCCTTTGACCTTGTTTTTCCTTTTACATGCGCCACTGTGACGTCACAGCATTCGGCATTTTGCAAAATTTTGTCTCTACCTTTTGAGTTGATTTCATATGCTTTGGAATGTGGCACCGGAAGTGTTGCGCTCTCTCTTGTTGCTGTTGGCCGGTTCAACAGGATGCTTTTTGCGTTTGATTTCAGGGACAAATATAATGATTGATGGACCTAGTTGCTATGGCAAATATTGCCAACTCTCATCTCTGACTCTGACGCTGTGTGGTGGGTGCAACAGGCGGCATTGCTCAATTGGACAAAAGACTTTTATGGAAGTTTGAGTCGTGCTTAACGTGGGAGAGAGTTTTATTGGATTTTATTGGCTGTGTGTGACATCAGAGTGCTTGAGCAAGTTTGAGTTAAAATTCAAGGCATGTATGCGTTGGAATGGTGTCACTTTCTTGTCTTTTGTAGTAGTGAAAATTGTTGGATTAATAGCAATTTGATTTGTTTAATTCTGCAAATATTTCTAAGAGGGATTAAATTGAAATAACATATTATTACTATTATAAATTATAGTGATATTATATGCTTGCATATAATTAGTCACAAAAACGAGAGCTTTCAATTCAATCAATTTGAGGATGTCAAGAGGTATCTTGAACTAAAATTTAAATCAATTTTTTCTAGTTGACTATGGTCATCGCTTCAGAGGTGGGGCGGAAATATCTCTAATCGACGATATCTCTTTTCGAACGGTGGTGGGTTTAATTAATGGATTTTCCTTAGTAAATATAGTCTATTTATTTTCTAGCTATGCCGCTGCTAGACAAATGCAATTGTTACAAGTACCACCGACCTTTCAATTTACAGGCACTGCTACCGATACCGAACTATCGATAGTTCAGAAGATTGTAAAGTAGTTTTAAATAGCAAACCATTTATGTACCAGAAAGCTTAGGGGGGAAATCTATAGATTACTAATTACTCTCCTAAATCCCTATTTACCCCATTTTGGATTTAGCTAAGATTCTCCTGAGTTGTTGTTCTGAATAATGCCATTGCTGAGATCCATGCAAAATGCGATATTTTTTGGCACTTGTGCACGGATGTGATTAACTATTTTCCTTTTAGTACCAGTATTAGTGTCCAGATTCGTTAAACAATTGCTTTTTTGGGAAGATTTTAGTTGTGTTGGGATTGTTGTGCCTGCATCTGAATAGTTCTCATTAAGGTGCCTCTTACGAAGACATACCTTCATAGATTCTTCTCGTACATTTCACATTTTAATTTAATTTTTTCTAACTTTAAGAATAAATTCATATTATTATACTCACACATCCCAGAGAAAATTAACTCCGTAAATTAAGAACAGAAGAATTATACGAACAAATTAATATTACTATTCTATTGCATGCCAGAGAAAATAAAGAGTCTGTCAATTGAATGCAGAAGACGGTTGAAAACTCGAACTAAACTAATATGCGTCAGAGAGTTCACGCACTTGCACCATGATTTTCCCTGTCCATAGGCTGACTGCTGCTGCGACAGAATTTCAAGAAGTTCCGTCCGCTTTCGGATAATAGCGAAGATAGAGTTTCATTTCGCAAAGAAAAAAACTAAAATAAAATAATATTATGAATTGAAGACAATTGCAAGACAGCCATAAATTTCAAAGATCGCAGGGCATACAGTGTTCTATATCTTTCCAGAAGCAGTCCAAAGTTAAAAATCGCTTTTCGACATATTTCGCATTGAACATTTGGAGCGTACAGTTTCATTGATTTAAATAAAATGCCAATAAGCGAGAACTGTTTACGGAGTTACTCCCTATGTTTCTGCGTGTTCATTTTGCTTTTGGCAAGGATCTCGATTCAGTAAAGACCCCAATTCCTTCAAACTTTTTGGTGTTGGCCACTAAAATTACAACTTTGAAGCGTCGAAGTACTCTCAACTTGATATATCGGTCGAAGCAGTAACGTCACAAATTTACACAAGCTTTCGATGCTCTTTCGAAACAGAAACTCTTAACTTCCAACAAATTCCGTTTCTTCCGGCTATTTCTAGCAGGCCAAATAGAAACTTTGTTACTGAAACAGGCGCTAACGCACTTGCACTATTATCTACAGAACAATCTACCAATCTATCAAGCCTTTCCAATAAAATAGTTAGGTAGCTCCCACTAGGTTCTCTGAGTTTTAAATACATGCAGCTCGTCGCTGAAATGTATACTTGAAGATTGTGTAAGTTTTTAAACCACAACTTGCCGGTGGCTCTATCTTTTACGACTAGTTGCACTAATTTGTACTCCACATATATTTTCTCTATATAATAGAAATTATTACTTTTTTTTATTATAGATAAACCCCCTAAAGTCTCTTAACTTTTAGAAACACTTTCGCCGCTACAGGTGGCACTAACTTTGAAGCGTAAGTAATCTAACTTATTTTTCCACCAGATATAAATTCTCCAAGTAATATGAACTCTGTTACCAAATGTAGTATATCATAGATATATCTCATATATTATATCATATATATATATCAATTTTTGGTGTTTTCCTCTGGAGTGATATTACAATATGACACAACAAAATCAAGTACACAATATTCTTCTTAGGATTCCCATCATCGAACATCGCTTGGGAACAGTTCGCCTGATCAAACTGCTTTGCAATTTCATAATTCTTAATCACACAAATGTCACAGGAAATCCGCAAACTTCCACCTTTTAAGTTCCAATGTGGAATTGCAACTCTCTTTATATTATCACACAGTCTTTAAAATCATAATCTTTATTTGAAGTAAATTTTAATCGGAAGAGTTCGCAACAACTAGACTTATCCTCGAAATTTGATGCTTGCTGTGCTCTTATCTAGTTCTGCAGCATCCAATCTAAACAAATTCCTTAAGTATCACAAATAACATTCCCAATTCGAACTCATAGATGTAGCTAGCTTCTGGCTGCAATCACAACATATTACAAAAAATCACACAAAATAAAAGAAACCCGAACCATTAAAACAATCATTTTCGTAATTTATGTGGCAAGTTTTTAATAATAAAAAAAAAAAAATAAATAACCCCCAAAAACACAAAAAACTTAAAATGCAACTCTAATGTGAAATACCTTGGTGGCGCATTTACAGTTGCAAGCACAGTTGCATTCGTACTACAAACTAACTGTTAACTGCAACACAGTTGCATTTGTGCAGTTATTAACTGTTTGGCGCACGCCCCCGTCCTCGCCGCCTTTTGGCCAATCTAAACAATCTGGCGGCCAATCACCAATTGCCAAATGTTTAACTCGTACACAAAAATATTGGTAAAAAGATTGTCCAGGTAATAAAAATTTTCTAAGTAGGCCTGCCCGCTGGCCCCCTTTATTTTTTGTTGGTTAGAATTGATAAGGCAACATTCGTTGGTGGGGCCCGCTTAAAGGTTAAAGGTGTTGCATGAAGGTTGTGCACCAATTTTTATGCGCCTGCTGCAACATGTGAATCGCCAAATGGTCAGAATGCTGGCCAAAGATTGTTTGCAACTTGCCGATTGTTGGGTGGGTGGGCAGTTGGGATCTGGTGGTGGTGCTGCGGGGGGATGGTGGTGCCGGGTTGCCATTGCGGCAAGTAGTTAAGATTCGGCTTGCACGTTTTCTTAATTTTGTTAACGTGATAATAAAGTGCAAATAATATGCCTGGGTTGCGTTGGCTGTCGCTCTCTCTGTCTCTGTCTTTGATGCTGTCGTTGTCTCTATCGCTGCCACCGCTGTCGCTGTCTGCGTCTGCGTCGACGTCAACGTCAACGTCAGTGCAAACAGGCAATAATTTCGACAATTGTAGTGCGAGTTGTACGAGGGAAGTTTGGTAACTTTCTTAACGTATGTTTAGAGTTCGTATAAGTTGTTGAATTTCTTGCAGTAAAGCTTTCCGTTGGCCAAATTATATGATATCGTTTGAGCTTTTTCACACTTTTCACAGAATTAAGATCCTTCAGATCTGTCTTTCCTATTGTGCATCTGTAGTAGTTACCTGACAGCATTAGGTTGTATGAGCTTTGAATACATACTGCTCGTCGTTGGGACGTATAGTTAGGGTTAGTTCAAGTTTTTGAAATTCTTCTAGTCTGCTGTATTTTCTCAAGGACTGTTTTTTATTCAGGGACTGCAATGGCTAAATTGTATAATATTGCTCAAGCCTTTTCAATGCCATACCTGTCACAGTACGAAGTTCTTTCAAATCTCGCTAATAACAACCGCACCGGTTCGTTAGTAGTAATCTTGTCCCACTAGGTTCTCTGAGCTTTAAATACATACAGCTCGTCGGCAAAACGTATACTTGAAGTTTGTCTAAGTTTTGAAATCTTTCCATCTGCTGCCTATTCTCATTTATACAAACTATGCGATGACTTTATTATATGATATATCCAAGATATTCCTACAAATTCCGTAGCTGAACGTTAGCAATTACCTTACAGCATTCGAATGTCTAAGGCTTAGAAATATACAACACGTCGCAAAGGCGAATGTTCGAAGTGTGTTTACCTTTTTTGATCTTTTCCAGTCTGCTGCCTTTTCTCATTTATATAAGGTTTCCGAAGGATATATTATATGATATTGTCGGAGATTTTTCAACGTTACGCTTATCACAGTGTTAAGATTTTTCACAACTGTCTTACAAATTCCGCCGCAGAACGTTATAAGTTATCGGACAGCATTAGCTTGTCTGAGCTTTAGATATATGCAACTCGACCTATGTTATGTTCGAAGTTTGTGTAACTCTATTTGTGCCTGCTTTGAGCCTGCTGCCTTTTGTATTCCAATCGATTGCGATTTGCATGATGTCATTTGGATCTCTTCTTAACACGCAATTGAGCCATCCCCATTTGCTCTTCAAGATCTCTACGCGTAAAAGCGCTTGGTGCTTTCGAGCCCACAGCAAATTCTTAAAAATTGTCAGATGCAGAGATTTACGAAAGCTTGTAACTTATTAAAATCTAAAGCAAACAAATTTGAGTTTTCGCAGCCACATAAAAAGGGTAGACTCTTTGTAGGAGTTGAGTACTTCAACATTTCGTACGCCGTCCGATGATCGACGAATTCCACACGGGTTTCAAAATTGGTAAATACAAAGTAATGCACTGCAACATCACAAATACTGAGGTGAGGTATGTTGCGGGCCTGACGTATAGAGAGAGCCACAAATATTTGCAGGATTTGGCTACCTGCGATTACGACTTTCTTCCAAACCTGAAACGACGAGCCACTGGTAAGCGCTTCCACTCCAACGAAGAAGTCATTGCTGAAACTGACGTCTATTTTGTAGAACTTTCGGCTGTCTAGGTTCGAAGGTAAGGGTATCGAAATGATCGAGTATTGTTATAATCGCTGTATCGAGCTAGAAGGAGATTATGTTGAAGCTAATTTCCCGAAAAAATTGAGTTTTTCGTACTTAGAAGTGGGACTTTTCATTCCGCCTAGTATTTGATGACTGTTTTTAGGATAAACACTAGCATATTCAAGGGAAGGAGGTACTATCTTTTTATGTAATAATCAAATGGAATAGGAGGGCGCGAAGCAGTAGAAGTCTGGCAAGAGCTAGTGAAGTTGGCCACCAAAAGTAAAGTAGGTAATATTTAATGATCCAAGCTCTAAAAGAAATCAGATCTTGAGTTTGGCTTTGACGATTTTAAGCAAAGTTTGCCTATTTTTTAGTATTCCTTAAAAATATAATCATAATAGCTTTGAAAATATCATTACTTCCTTAATCAGATCTTAGCCGGTAGATACAAATAAAATTATGTTCTTAAACCAACCTTTTGCCTTGAAATGATTTTTATGCGATTTGAATAAAGACTAACACAGGAATAAGGTGCTACTTCCCTAACTACATCTCGATTTATTACAAACATCGTTCGGATTTTGGCTTTAGACTTTAGTTCTCTGGTCTTATCGAACTACTATTGGGAGAGAGTTTAGTGAAGGATAATCAACGTAAATATAACACAGTTTCAACAACAGGCTCTCTTGGAGTACTCAATCTAATTTCAGAAAAAACTCAGATCCTGTAGTAAACTTTCGAAAATTCCAGCAAATATTTCCATCACCTCAACACATGCATGCGTGTATCCACTCAGTCGACCCTCGCTTGCGAGCTGACTAACTTTGTGATCATTTTGGCCTGATATTGCAATTGCCAAGTTGCCATTGCAGACGTTGTTGGCCTGTTGCCTCCTGTTGTTGCAAGTTTTCCGCAATCGACGCAGACAACAACAACACCAAGAACCACATCGAGTGGATCTATTCGTACAACAACTTGGCATTATCGCTGATGGAAATGCACCTGACGCTTAGTTTTTGGTATTTGCACGACTTCAATTGTTGTTGCATTTTGTGGCAATTGTTGCAGTTGTTGCATTTGTTGGATTTGTTGCATTTACCATTTGATTGGGGCGTTGGTGTGTTTCCCGTTCTAACGCATTGGCAATTACTTTGGTTTTCAAGTTTTTCTCCGTTTGTGGGTTGTTGGTGGAGTCTCTGAGCCTCATAAAACATAAAACTCTAGAAACTGACTGCAAATTTGTTTAGCCTTTGGCTGCTGCGTTGGTGCAACAACTTGTTGTGCCACCATGTTGCAGCGTCTCCGTCGCCATCTATCGCTCGCCCTCTCTGGTGCAGCCTGTTTATGCGGCAATTACTCGACAAACAATTTTTACCTTTAGCCTCAAGTTCAAATTTCAAAATCAAAATCAGACTCGGAATCGTTGTTGTTGGAGTTAGAGTCGTCAGTCGTCACAATCGTCGTCAGTTGGCAGTCGACTAGTAAGAAGTAATTGGTTTCGCGTATGTTATTGCGGAATACTCTCTCGAAAGGTATTTCAGTTGATGTGGAATACAACTTAGATTTTAAGATAGGTCAGTCACGTATTTGTTCTTGAGCGCAGAAGGTGTAGGCGCTGTTCAGTGGAACTATTTAGTTTCCATTCTGGGCCTACTGTGCGCCATATTTACGTAATCCTAGGACGATAGCGCTAGCTAGACTATCTCTTGCGAATAGATAAAGAAGGTCCATCTGAGCTTTTCGTCGACGAAGAAAGACAAAGGAGAAGACCTAAAACTAGATTAAAAACCAAGTAGGAAACTCCGAAGAACAACCTATTACAGCACGTCTGCGCTGGCGTGACTATTTCATGCGAATGTATAAAGAACGTCCATCAGAGGTGTTCGATGAGAAAGGCGGAAAAAGAAGTAGACTTAAACTAGATTGGAAAACTAAGTAGGGTCCGAAAATCTGCACCAAGCCAACCAAATGTACTGACGATCAACCTGCTGGACAAATCCTAAACAATAAGGAGTCCCTGAAGAGGACACACTCACTGCGCTGGCTAAGCCATCTCGTGTGAATGGATAAAGGTGTTTCGTCAAAGTTGTTCGTTGCGAAAGACGACGAAGGGAGAAGACAAGGGAGTAGACCTAAAACTAAATTGAAAATCCAAGTAAGGTTCCAAAAATCTACATCAAGCCTCCCAATTGCACTGGCGCTCAACCTGCTGGACAACAATTAGGATTCTCAGAAGAACACACCCTCTTCATCTTGCTATGGAATAAGCACAAAATTTCCAAATATTCCAGATTCAACGCTGAATCCTAATACACGATTACTATTTCAATTTTAACTGCGAAGTTTTTTTTATTTAATTGCCTTCCAAAAAGTATAGATCTTAAATAAAATTACCGATAGAAATTGTTCCTTTGAGGCCATTGTCGTCTATCTGTATTGCCGAGAGTGCCAAAAGCAGTAAAATCTCTCTTCAAATTTGGGAAATAGATAAAAAATTAAGTTTAAATGTGGCAAGGACGGACTATTATCTGGAAACAAATATGACGATTGAACTTTGAAGTCCAAGCACTTCCGAGCTCGCAGTCCGGCACGTAACTTGCGGCTAATCTTAATATATATCTCGACTTTCCTTGTTGCTTCACCACTTTAGTATAAATTTTAAGACAAAAAATGTTTGCGTTCAAGATAATGATACCCAGATGATGCAGTGAGAAGAATTGTGAATGAACTTCCAAAACAAAATCTTAAGATCAAGATCTATGCTTCTTCAGCAATTAATAAATAATTCACAATAAACTTCTTTATTTACTGCCGAGGTTTACCAGGGTATTGTCAATTATAAGAATGCAAAGCTTAATTTCTTTAGTAATTTGTTGCACAGCTACCAAGTTGATTATGGAAATATAGAATATAGAGAAACCTATATTGACTTTAAAATTAATAAAAAATTGACCCCTTTCTGCCCTTGAGGTAACCAACTGGAGAAGTTGTAGGGGAGACCTAGCGAGAGCTGGGGAATTGGCTGCACAACAATGACAGGTTGTAATTGCCAACTAAAGTTTACCTACTTTATTTTTGGTTCAAACTGTCAGCAACAGGAACTTTGGTGCAAAGCATACCTATTTCTTACTATTCCTTAAAAATAACTATTGTTCCTTTGAAATTATTATTGCTCAAAAAATCAGATCTTATTCCGAAAATCTATACAAAGTTTTTGTTACTAAACCGTTCTTTTGCCTAAAAACGATTGTTTGCGACTTTTATGCGATTATCCCAACGCTGCTTTAGCGATCTATACAAAAGTGATCTCTTTCGATGTCTTAAGTAGAGTATTCCCATTTTCCACAAAGCTCACAACGCGCACCCGTTGCAAGTTGCACTTGGTTGCAGGTTTTCCCATGGGTAACCTGTTGCATTCAATAGGCAGGCAACTGTTGCGACGCAACTGCAACTTGGCAGCAACTGCGCGCAACCCTATGGCTCGGCGCGTCTGTGGCCAACTGACTTTGCAAGGTGTTAGCTATGCGCGACCGCCAGTCGTCGTCGTCGTCGGTAAGGTTCCGCTCGCATAGGGACACGAACTTCAAATCAAAGCCAAGTTAAGTGCTAGTTGTGGCTTACATTGTGATAAGTGCACACAGGCCGCCCCAACTTCCCTCCCTCCCGCGCACACCAACTACATCGGCAGTTGCAGTTCTTGGCCTAAAGTGTTGCCTGTCCAAAAGGGCCAAAGCTGAGAAATTTGCATGTGCTGCTTGCCGACTTTGCTGGTATGCTGTAAATTATAGGGCAACAACGTGCAGCGGGGTAGGTAGTACGGGTAGGTAGGGTATACGAATTGCCTGAGATTTAAGCATTGTAGTTACATAGTAGTTGGCGTAGCCTTGGCTACGACACTAGACACAGAAGGGCAGACAGCTTAATTGAGTTTTTGGTAAAAACCTTTAAGTGATTTATACGAATTTGGGTTGACTTTGGAATTTTAACAACCAGAATTTATATTGAGTTATAAAGCAATTGCAGGTTTGATATATTTTTTTTCTCTTCGTGTTTCACAGCTCAAATTGCAGTTGGCAAGCGAGAAGCTGTGTAATTTTTGCAAGGGGTTTGGCTAAGGTGTCGGAATCGATTTGGGAATTCTGGCAAAACGTTTTGGCTTCTATTTGCACTTTGCTTGCAATATTTGGCGGGTATCGTTTTATTGCTAACTTTGTGAAATGTGCCGAAGTAATACAGAAATGTGAATAAACTTGGGAAATATTGGGAAATATTGTAGTACAATAGATACAGATAGCTCACAACACATCCTTTACTTATCTTATTATGGAAACACCAAAAGAAGCAGCATCTATTTGTCTATTGTATTTCTATTTCAGGACCTACCTGACGAGAGCTTCGAAAGTCGCTGGTAACCCGATGACAGCTTATAATTGTCAACTAAAGAAATGTAATATCTTTGGTTCAAACTCCTACAGCAAACAGAAACTTTGGTGTTGATTTTGTTGATTTTAGGCAAAGAATCATTTTTTTTTGTTCCTTAAGAATAATCCTTTATAGGTCTTCAAAGCCTCATTTAAGAGTTTTTCTTGTGTCTTTATCACTATTTCCAGCCAAACTCAAAGTGATTCCTTGCCACTCTTCCTTTTTAGAAATGACAGCCACTTCCTAGGAGTTCCATTGTCTTACTCCCAGATTTCCTTTTGCTAAAAAATAATTTATTCTTGGCAAATTAGTGCTAGGAGTTCTATTGTCCTACTCCCAGATTTCATTTTGCTAAAAAATAATTTATTCTTTGTAAATTTCTCCTAGGAGTTCTATTGTCTTTCTAAAATTGAAATAGTGTCTGTCTGAAAAATAACTTATTCTTTGCTAATTAGTGCTAGGAGTTCTATTGTCTTACTTCCAGATTTCATTTTGCTGAAAAATAATTTATTCTTTGTGAATTAGTCCTAGGAGTTCTATTGTCTTTCTGAAATTGAAATAGTGTCTGTCTGAAAAATAACTTATTCTTTGCTAATTAGTGCTATGAGTTCTATTGTCTTACTCCCAGATTTTATTTTGCTGAAAAATAATTTATTTCCTGTAAAATGCTAAAATCCGAAAATAGTAAAATCCAAACTAGATTAAAATATCATATCACACCTATAATTTGTTCTGCATACGATTAGTCGAATTGAATTGAAATACCATACATGTGAAAATGCGCCCAGACCCAGAAAATCATCTACGATTTGCATGTGTCTCTTTAATTTTTGCATAAAATCGCAAGAATAACAACAAATCGTACAAATCGTACAAATCTTTAACTGACAATAACAACATGATCAACATGCAATAAACTTATCGTAGTGTTTTTTGCATAATTATGACTTTGTGAACTCAATAAATACTTTACCTAAAGTGCACCAGACAAACAACAACAACCACTTGACAGCCAGACAGGGGCAGTGGGATGGTAGGTGCTTTTGGAGGCCCAACAAAAAGCGGGCGTTGCTCTAACAAGCATTTAGAAAATAGGAAAAAATAAAGTCATACGAGTATTACGCGTATTTCAGCGCGTCAACAACTTTGTGAAACAATAATCTTTCTCGATATCCGACGACTTTGAAATACACTTTCGTAATCGCAATACGACAACAGCCAGCAAATCGTTGCTATCTGCCTAAACAAATCTCGATTACCGCTTTTTGGATTTACTTTACAGGTTCTCTGAACTCTTTGAACAGCAGATGTTCCGTTCTGGAGCGATTAAATTATTGGGGCTAACAACCAGCTTCATCAATACTTTCAAAGTATTATGCATTTCCATGGAACTCACCTTTTTTAACTGAGATCAAATTTTCGATTACTCTTCAAGAAGTCGAATCAGTTAAAAAGTATAACATACATCATTCAAATTATTAACCGTCGTAAGCGCATGGTTCCTACCCAACTCTCTGATCCTTCTCGAATACTATCCGCTTTGGCCGCAATCGAATCATTGAGTAAATTTTCGATTTCTATATAAGATCTGAGTCGGTGATCCCCAAAACTTAATTTGCAATTGTCGATAAAGCTAGTACACCTACTACGAGCATCATATGCTGGAGACTATAGCGATTGGTGTATGATCTGCTCCAATCTCTGAGCTGCCAACTAGCACCACACATTCAAAAATCCGTTCACCTAGTCATATCTGTCGAACGTTTCTGATCGTTTTTCATGGGCAAACGATTTGCTTGTAGTCAATAATGTTCGCCAAGAATAATATCGTCTGGTTGTAGCCGCACATAGTATATCAAACTTTTCTAGTTCCATCGTATACAAATCATAACTTTTATACCATATTAACTTGGCAAAGTATGTTATTTCTTCTTCTTAAGATACACTTTTCGTCAGCAATTAACTTCTTTTTATATCTCCCAAGTAGAAAAAAACGAAGAGGGGTAAATCATGTGTCTTGTTCTTAAACAGAAGTTGAAAAATAACAAAAATATGATTACAATTAGTTGTTCTCATAAGAAATATTTTCTAATACCATATCCACATTTTTTATGCGAAATACGTTTAAAACCGAAAGTTGCATGCTTCCCATTTCACCAAACCGCTAGTTTTATGTGATTTAATTTCGACTATTTTGTTGCTGGTGGAAATCTTATAATTCGTCGAAAATTATATAGCGAATAATCGAAAAAAAAGAGTGCAGAAATTTCAGCACAATAAAGCAAATATTTTAAAAGTCTTGAGGATACAATTCTACGGAAATGGAAGCACGAAAGAATTTGTTTCAAATACAAGCGGGCTTTGCCCCCTGTAGGCTTCCGGCGTCAATCGTGACCATCGAACGTTTCCCGTTTATAAATTATTTTACAAAAAATGTTTTGCTTTGACAAATGTTTTGGAATCTGTGTTCTTCGAAAATACCTTATATCTATAATTCACATCAAAAAAATTTTTTATATAATAAAAAGATAGCTCTTGTTCTCATAGCTTTGCAGAAAGAAAGTCATCAAATCTTCTATATTTTTACCATCTTCTTGCTGTTACATTTCAACCGATAGTTTTGATAGACTCTTTATACTCTATCAATCCTAACGGGCTATAAACACTCAAACAACAGTAACAAAAATTTGCATATTCATGCGTATGTGTGTGTGTGCGTGTGTGTGAGGTGTGTGTGTCTGTCTCACTGAGTGTGTCTGTGTGTGTGTGTGGGCGTTTTGCTGCCATTGTTGTTGCTCTTTTAGCCGATGAATCACGCGTGATATTTGCATTGTTTGTTTTTTTTTTGTCGTCTAAACTGAACTTTTGTTTTTTTTTTATTTATTGGGCAGGCGGTATGACAACAACAAAAATAAAATGGACTTTGTGCGCTGCCAACGCAGACGTCGACAGCGACGCTAGCGCACAGAACAGCTGACATTTACGAACACGAAAGCTGCACTTAAGCTGCAAACGCATACCTGCTACGCAGGGATGTAGAGGGGTTGAGGGTATACAAAGACGGGACAGGGAATGCCAAGTGAGGATCTTGGGAGTGTACAATGATATCTCTGAGCATTATTGGGTGTAAGAATTCTGTGAGTTTTCAAAAAGTTAACTCCATCTGAAAGTACTGGCCGATATTGAAAGTGATTATATCGTTGAAAAAGCTTCAATTCTATCGAGAATAATCGAAGTGCATCAGTGTCTGTTTTGGTGAACAAAATTGTTTTTTGCGGCTACGAAAATGTCAGGAGTAGTGTGAAATCCATAGAGGATGTCTTGATTCTCTCTTTCAATGAGAAAAAAGTGCATCGAATATTTAAGGAAGTTTTTGGTCCATCAGAGCTAATATATCATTCAGAGTGTTTTCAACGATCCAAGCTGGTGATATCAGAATCGAAGACACATAGAGTACTGACCAATCTGCAAAGGTTGAAGATGAGGAAATGGAGGCCACAGATAAGTGCAAACTGAACTAGCAGAATCATTGTCACTATGCAAACATTTTTCGTTTAAAACAATTGGGAATTTTTTTCAATTCAAGAAAATTGGGTACTTGAGATGAAAAGTTGATATACTCTTATCTTCTAAGTAATTTGAGGCTTTGCTGGAAGAAGCTCCTTTATTAATGCAAACTAAAGAGTTTAGACTCGCAGAATCGTTTTAGGTAGCTCAGCAAACATTTTTGATTCGATAAAAACAATTGGGATTCATTCGAGGCATATGAAAGACATATAAGAAAGGGATTTTTAACCGATTGTTACTACATCCCCAAGCAGAGGATCCGCCAAACCAGGTGTGCCCGTTCAATCATCATCTTCATGGACGTCAAATTAAAATAACAACGGTTTAATGGTCATGCTTTGGACATTACGTCAATCCTAGTGTACCTATTCCAACATCATCTACATCGAAACTATCGAAGGTTTAATCTACTAATACCTCTGAAAACCAGGCGAAACCGTTTATAGAGAACATTATCAAGCACAACTACAAAAAGTCCAAAGACTTGGTCTATGGGCATAAGGTTCAAAAATCATCTGGTACTACTTCAATGTTACTTCAGACAATTGGCTTTTTCGACGCATTGGGATCGCTAGTTAGCGTCTATCAAAATAATGGCCTAAAGATTAAATCACAGCCAAAGTCTTCATTTTTAGTGATAGTTTACGATATATAGGCCTAATATAGGCCAGAGTAGTCGCTTTCGACGAACAAACCCTTGAATGCTATTTGTGTTTTCTTATTTTGAAACACAAAAACGCACCGTATTTATGCTCCAAAGTCCGATAGCCTGCGTTTAGAAGAGTTTGAAAAAAAAGGATTTTCTCAAAAAACACTTGAACCCAGGGGCTCCAGCCAAGCGAGTCTCCTTCTATTCGAAATCGTTTCTGCGACTATTTTTGCGGCTGAGATTAGTTGGTTACCATAATATATTGATGGTATAAGTGGCGGCAAAAATCGACCGAGTGGCGAGTCCGGACTATAGGCTGAATAAATAAAAAGTCCCAACCAAGCTCCCATAGCTTCATTTAAAATGTGTCGCCTTTGTTGCAATTCAAGAGCGATTCTCAGATGCAAATTCTAGTGGCATCCATACATCGAGCTTCTTTTCGTATTCATCCTCATTCAAATGGTTCCATACGGTTTTTGTGCAATCCTTAGCGCTTGGGTTATCGAAACAGTGATGGTCGGACTAGACAGTCAATATCCATGATTTTGTCGAAATTTTCGCCAATTGGCCTTCTAGTAATGCATCTTTGACATCGAAATTATCCAAATGAAATCGACGAAACCGAAATTGGAGCCGGAATGGATGTGTAACTATTAAGACCATAAACCTAATTCTTCCCCCTCGCTTTCAAACAATATTAAATAAATAAAGATCGAAATACAAGGACAATCTACAGAACTTCAAAGTATAATCTTAAATCTGATCATATGAGACGTAACAATAAAAAATATAAAATTTTTTTTACAAGAAATAGCTAAGCGAATTCGACTTCTTCCATAAAAATCATCCAACTTAAAAAAAAAATTTCTTTATTTTTGTAATACCGTTTGCAGAGTATCCAACTTTCGACTAATTTGACCAAGCATTACCCATTTTTTTTCATGTTTATGTAGGCAGCATATGCAAAATGCCAATACGTTCCCTCTGCGCCCAAAAAATTGATCAAATGATATGCAAATGATTGCCAAATTGTCAATGATTTGGCGGTTGTTGTTGTTGCCGGCATCGTCAATCTTGGGATGAAGTTTTAGCGGATGGAGTTACCCAAGCGACAGCCGGCAAATGAATGAGCCCTTTGTCTTGCCAACTTGGCCCAAAATGCAGGCCACGTTTGTTGCCAAAGCTGCTGCTGCGGCACCCTAAAACTAAAACAAAAAAAAAATTAAGCCAAAAAGCGAAAAATGTTTGGCAATTTGGCTGTAGCGGCTGCCAAAGATTCTAAGACGCTCTTATCGCGGCTAAGTAGATCTTACCAAAAAAAAAAACAAAAATCCGATATAATGTGGTACTAAGTACGATCTGTGTTGGTGTCGTTGTTGTCGCCGCTTTGTTGTGGTTGCAACTTCTGCGGTTGCAACCGCTGTGAGTTCAAGTACAGTTCAAACCAACATAATATTTGGCAATTAAGTTTTTTCGGAAATCAGCAAGAGAGAATTACGAAAAAAAAAACAATTACGAAATGTTTAAGTGATGATAAACTTTGAACCAAGTACACCTTACATTAACAATATTTGTCATTATTGGCATTAGAATTTGGCCAAAACAAAAAAAAATAAAAAAGACACAGCGGGTCATAATTGGCCAAGTAAGCAGAGTGTGGAAAGATCGTCGTTAGCTTGATAAAGTTGTTAGAGTGCAGCTTTTTAAAATAAGTTGCTGCATTTTTTTATAAACAATAATGCTATCTAATATGAAAATAATATTTCTAGTAGTCTGGTTTCTCAGAAGAAAATCGCTCAAAGTTGTCAACAAAAAAAATTACCCTTTTTTGTAACTTAACAAATCTGCACTTTTCATATACGTGAAGTTCTACTTATATAAATTTTCTTATTTTTAATTTAGCTGCTTTTACTTTTTCCAAATAATTTTAAGATATTACTAAATACTAATATAATATTTGTGGACCTAGGTATTATGTAGAAAGTCAAGAACACAATGTTCTTATTCGAAACAGACGCCGCAAATGCACTCCGATTATTAAGAATAGATGTCAAGTTTTTCCATTGTGGGCCTCGATAACGTAGTGCTAGCGTACCCATCTCTAAATCGGAAGGACGTTTCCACTTTGCAGCAATGGTGCATTTGTCTAGCACTGGCATAGCTAACAAATAAATCTACGATATATACCTAGGAAAATCTCTATTAATTGAAGACACCGTCGTTCGGATTGTAGCTCCTTGTTCGCCTTGAACAGACATTAATAGAGATATCGCCATGCTTGAACTTTGGAGGGATGATCGTAGTCAAGGGGAATTGTATTGTTATTTTCATGTTGAGATATATTTATCATATTATATCCCAATATCTTTCTTAAAAAAACCAAATCATATAAAATCTTAAATTCCACTCGATAAATCATTGAGGAACACAAACAACCTCAAGTTCGAATATATTTAAAACGTTTTTTACGTGTTTATTGGGTAGCTGCTACTTAATACGAAATCTTAGTTAAATAATTTTAGAATGCGCTATTTTTTGGAATACTATCTTAAATTGTTCAAACTATCATATAGCTGCCGTAATGCTTTCGGTCGAAGATTTAAACTTTTGCAACAAATTCGCTGTATTTCGTATATTTTTCAAGTTAAGCTCGCGAAATTTGCCTTATAAATGTGTTGCAATCTTTCCAGTCATGGCGTCGCATTTGATTAAGCTTTGCATGGAATAAATTCAACTTTGACACTATCTTAATTTATGATCCCACTCATGCTTATAAAGTGCATAAAAATATATTAGTCTTCCTTCCTCTTCGTTCTACTTCTTTTGAAATCGGTCGACTATATCATATTCATTCATTGCATTGAAATCCGTTGACTATATCTATAGATTTTATTGCACAAATCAACAAAAAATTTTAAAATTCAAAATTCGTTTCTCAAAATTCACCTTATTTGAAATTCATTCATTTTTTTCACTTTCTTTAACAAAATTTGGATTTTCCTAGTATTTTGCCATTCCCAAGCAATGCATCGAGGAGGATCAAACGCTTTTGTATTTCAAATATAGCGCCCATAACGCAAATCGGAAAAAACTATTTTTCTCACAAATTTTGTTAAATTTAAATAGATTTTGCCACCAATTTCGTTGTAGGTTTTTGTACTGAATCAAAGTTAAATAAAATCTATGGAATATATCAAATTGGTCAAATCGTTTTAAAAAGTCGGTTTTTGAAAGTTCAGGAGTGCTTAATCAAAATAAGAATCTGTTGCAGTAAGGTGGCACAGCGTATCCCAAAGTCTTGCGCATACGTCTTTAATTTACTTTTTAATTTAAAATTTAATATAAGTAGTAGACAAACTAAATCTAAAATCATGCTGCAAAAAGAGCTTTATTTTATAAAACCTTAGGAAATCTTTTATTTTTAAACTAAAACTGAGTTTTCAAATAAATTGCTTGCGAAGAATCCGAAGATTCCATAAGTCTTCGAGTTCACCTTATCATACCAGAAATTAAAACAATTACTTTTGAAAATTAAAGTTTTAATAGTAAATAACTATTATATTATGTGGGGTTTGGTAATGCTGTGAAAGCTTACCCGCTTCTGAACCCTAAAGTCGGTGGTTCGGTTCCACTCTCAGCAGTTTTACCCAGGAAAATCTCTCTTAATTAAAAATACCGCTCCATTCGAATTCGGCTGTAAGCTGTTCCCAATGGTTCCCGCTCTCTTCGAACAGCTGTTCGAAGCGATAGCCGTTCTTGGAGAGCGTTGACCATAGTCAAGGGGAATACATTTATTTATTAGGAGCGCAAATATTAGTACTAGAAGTACTAGAAGTTACTTGGGCACTGTAAGTTTGGTGAAGAAAACCTTATTATACAATTGACTTCTTGTACTTGCTGTTCGTTCAGTTGTTGGCCACACACTCCATATAAATCAAGGGTTTTAAGATGGGGCTCTGTCTAGCCTTAACGAAAGTTGCTGGAAGACCTAAAAAATACTTGAACCTAAAATTGAAAAATTAGAAACTAAAAAATTGTAGTAATTGCGCCTTCTATTGCAACTACATCAGCGTGCATTGTTCTAATAACTCTTACATAGCCAATATCCCTTCCAAGTACTGATTTTCTTCTAATAAAATTCTATAAAAAAAGAATACAAGGAACACATAACAATTAGCCACCCCAACCACATTACATTGCAAACATTTATGGGGAAATCCCATTAACATTTATAAACCGCTTAATCGGAACTATAACATAATTTTCCAGCTTCAGAGTTACTCAAATTTCACTTGGCAACAAATTTGCAAATGGCAATTAGCAAACATTTACGCACTGAAGTCTTGATGGCCAAAACGTGAGCCAAATGGCATAAACTACATGGAAAACTGCAACCAACAACAACGCAGTTCATGCAACAGCAACAACAACTTGCAGCGAAAAAGGCAAAAAATCGAGAAAAAGTATTCCCTTTTCCGAAAAAAAACAGTTGCAGCTGAAGTCTCCGAGTGTCCGAGTCGTAGCCGTTTTCATAAACATAAAAAGCCAATTTCAATAACATTTTGTGCAGTCATCAGTTGTGGCAACAACAGCAACAATAGCAACAACATGAGCAGCAACATGAGCAGCAACATGAGCAGCAACAAATTTGTTGCAACTTTTGTTGCAAGTTTATGGCTGCAACAGTGGCCAGCCAAGTTGTTGTGCCGCTGTTAGAATATCGTTTATTGAAACATTAATTGCCAATGAAAATCAATTTAATGGCGTTTAACACCTTTTTGGCCGGGAACGATTGTTGTTGTTGCTGTTCTTGCTGGTTTTGGCCACATTTGCATTTTGTTGTTTGCTGCTGCAGCTTCCTTTAACTTGTTGCAAGTTGTTTGTTTGATTTTTTTATTGTTGTTGCATAATTGATATTTGCTGTTATGGCGAGAGAAGTTTAATGTATGTCAGAGAGCGAGAGAGAGAGTCTAATGTTGCACATGTCGCAACGACTTTAAGAAGCTGATGGATGCAGCCAAGAGGCCTGAGAAAGAGCGCGAGAGAGTTAAACTGCAGAGCGCACTGGTTCACTTTTGTGAGGCTCGCCAAACGTGATAGCGATCCCAGATGATGCAAAGTGTAACTTGCAAGTTCACAATAGACTTGCACCAATATATTCCAATACAAGGCAACCTTACAACTGCAGCATGCCGCTGAAAGTTTGCAAACACTAGATTGTGGTGCCTAAGCCCCAGAGATTATGTACTCTTATTTTGGATAACTAACCATTTGTTTCAAAATGAGTATAAGATGTAGCGCTCGGTAGCACATTAAACCTAAGGTTATCAGTGCAATTCCACGCTGCAGCGCTACTATATCTGCCTAGCACTGGCAGAGCTTTCTTTGACTAAGCAAATCTTCAACTAAAGACAACGCTGTCTGGACTTGGCTGTAAACTGTAGGGCCTCGTGTCTTTGAACAACTCTTAATAGAGATATCTTCAGCTCCGATGATGATACTCCGAATATATTTTAGTTCTAGTTTAGGGAAAACAATTTTTTTCTTTTTTTTTTTTTGGGTGCCAAGTTCGTGCAAACTTTAACTGTACGCTGAGATAAAAAAATATTTCGAAAATTGAAATTAAAATTGTGAGAAATAGAACTCCAACTCTCTTAATTACAGATAATTGCTATAGATCTTGTTATTGATATAAGCCGAAAACTTCAGCCTACTAACAAAGCATTCACAATAGCTCCAATAGTCCCCCCAAAGTGGATACGTGACACACTTCCTGCATCGTTGCCATTGAGTTCGCCTTACATCTTGCTTGTCGTTTGCCTGCTCAGACAAAATATCACTTTCTTCGGCTTACGATTATAATGCACCCCAATAAGAAACCACCCAAACCTAAGAAATGTATCTATTTTTATTAAAAAATTTCCGAATTTGCAACCAAAAAAAATTCTGAAGGCTTTCAGTTTTGTTATACATTCATAGCTTTAAATATAATAAATATATTGCAAATTCATAGACGTCGAAAAGATTAAAAATTTTCTTTTGTAAAATTAAGCTTATCATAGTTTGATATAATATTAGACATAAAGAGTCTCATATTTTTGTTTGTTTTTTTACTATAAAAACTGCACTAATTTATAAAAATAGTTACCCTTAAAAAATTACACAAAGTATACTTTTACTCTTTCCATGCCTCCAAGCCGTCATACTCCGCCAATTCCCCACTTTATAGTGTATACAAAAATTATTGCTATAGGAAGCTGGCGCAACAAAAAAAAAAAACACAATTCACAATTTTCAACTTAATTACAATTGAATTGTAAATAACAAATCAAATATATTTTATGTAAATGTAATTTCTGATGCTTGTTTTTATCCAAACAAATGAAACTATTTCCAAGCTGAAATTGTTGTTTACGCGGAACTCTATTCTTTGCATAAACGACGTACAGAGTTGTATTTTGTTGTTTTTCTCAAAGACCTTAGAAGAGTTCAATGTTTTGTTTTCGTCAAAAAAAAAAAAAAAAAAAAAAATGTGGCTGGCAAAAATCCTTGAGTTATGTCAATAGCCTTTTGTGATTTCTCACCACCCCAACATCCATAAATTACAAATTGTTGAAATTCTTCCGCAAAAAATTTACACCTTTAAGCGTAAATTGACAGAAAGTCAACGAACGCACTTTTGTGCGTTCCACTCATGAATTTTACTACAAATGCCGGCATTACGCACTTTTTCTTTGTTTTCGCAAGATGTGCCGGTGTCAAGGGGCAGGGGGGCACTACAACTGGCTGGCTGAGGCCTACGCACAAAAGCATAAAATTCGTTTTGATGAAACGAAACAAGCTGAAAATTTATTCATGTGACGATATGGAAATTTTCACGAAAAATCTTCACAAAAACTATATGTATTTCGAGTGAGTGAGCTCATAGAATTTGCAAAAAAAGAGCAAAGATGCAAAAAAAAAAAATTGTCGCTTTTTGTTGTAAGTTTCGTTGTGGGGAAGTGCTGGATTTTTTGCAAAGAATTGTTATGGTTGGGTAGGGCGAGCTGAGCTGTCGGAATGTAAATAGTTTCAACGTTTATTAGAGCGATTTATGCATTTTCCTTTAAGGTTTTAGTTGTTTTAAGTCTTCTGCTTAAAATAAATTATTTATTGAATTATTAACTCAAAATTTGAATTTAACCGCATTTAAACTGCTTGATGAAGGTAAGTAAAACGAGTTACGAACTGCTTTTCAGCGTTAAACTGCTTAAAATAACTTCACTGCTTAACACAGTTCTCAGTATTTAGCACAATTCCACTGCTTAGCACAGTTTCTACTGCTTAGCACAACTTCACTGCTTAACAGTGTTTGCAAAGCGTAACGCAACTCCACTGCTTAAATGTCGCACTGCTTAACACAGATCCCACTACTTAGCCCCGTTTTCACTGCTTAGCACAACTCACCTGCTTAACACAGATAGCACTGCTTACACTGTTCCCAATGCCTAATACAACTCCACTGCTCAAAAAAGCACGCACTGCTTAACACCGATCAGACTGCTTAGAACCGTTTCCACTGCTTAGCTCCGTTTCCACTGCTTAGACAGCTCACACTGAGTAAGACAGCTCACACTGCTTAACTCAGCTCGCACTGCTTTATGCTGCGATTTTCTCGCTTCACATTGCACCCGTGCATCTGAGTGTACGCAAACCCCGGCCTTCAATAATAAATTAGTTTAAGTTGCTGAAAATCTAAATAAATATTATTAATTTATTAACTTTAAATTATTCATTTAATTATTGCCAACAAAAAACCTCGTTGGTACAACATTTACAACAACCGCATGTTTACACTGCTTGTAAGCAGTAGTTGCACACTGCTTAATTCGCACTGCTTGTACACGAATACTGCTTGCACAACAGTGTCGCGCATTGCCAACTACTCTGAGCTTTTGGCGTTGTTTGTGGTATTTTTTATGGACGTTATTTATTTGAAAAAAATTGCAAATTTCGGGTTATCTGAAATACAGAAGGAAATTTTAATTTTTTAAATTTAACATAAAAAATTTGCAGCTATTTACAAAGGAATTAATCGGAAATATTCATATTTATAGAATATATTTCTACAGCAATGTGATATATTATTTTTTGTAGTAATCATAGCTTAACTTTGAAATAATATTTTTTCGTTGTGCAGCCATTACCAAGTCCACAAGATACATAAAGATTACGTTTGAAATTGCAAGTTTTTTTGCTGCCCATTTCACTAATCTGCCTATTTTATGTGATTTAATTGAGACAAAAATTGCATCGAATATAAAACGGCAAATTATCGAAAAAAAATATGCAGAAATGCCAGCTCGAAATTAGCAATTCGACAAATTTCTGTCGATCGATTTCGGCTGCTTTGTTACTTATGAGACTAAATCGTTGCTTATTATGATTGTATTATAGCATTTTATGCTTTCTTTCGGCTTAAAATTAGGAAATTAAGAGAATGTATTGAGTTTTTGCTAGTTTGGTTAAGATTTCTTCTATAGTCAGCTGATTAAATCATATCGAATTAATATTAAACCGTATCGATAAAAGCAGGCAAATAAAAGATGAAATTATCGAAAAAGTATGCGAAGAACAAGTTGACATTAAATCATGCGACTTAGGTTGCTCTATTCAGGCGCCGCAGCTGTCTTCAGGCGCCTCAGCTGTCTTCAGGCGCCGCAGCTCTCTTCAGCCGCCGCAGCTTTAAGTGCGCCTTCTACGGTTGGTCACTGGCGAGGTCAGACGCTTGGTACTTCTTGAGAAACGAAAAACTATCAATTCATTATTTTTTTTAAATCTATGAGAGCTATATGACTTTGATTAAATTCAAAGTGCTTCATGAGAAGACTATAATAAAGGGTGTTTTTTTTCGAGCCAATTGTGAAGTTTCAAGGGCGAGACAAGCAGGGAGCAAAAGCCTCCAGTCTCTGAAACTCTAATATATCTCAGATTTTAGTCTCTTCATAAAAGGTATTTTTTTCGAGGTATAGAACTTTAAGTTGGCATTACTGTTCAAGAAGGCAACCAATTTAACAGCTGTGCAGTGATTTCTTCGCAGTTTGTTCTGGCAATTCAAGATTTGTAGCGGCGATACGTCGAATGGGCTTAAAACAAGATTGCAGTTGTTTTTCGATGAAGCGCACTTCTGGTTGAATGGCTACGTCAACAAACAAAACTGCGGCATTTGGAGTGAAGCTAATCGCCAAGTGTATGTCGAAACATCATTATATCCAGAAAAACTGACTGTTTGGTGCGCTGTATGGGCTGGTGGCAACTTTGGTCCGTACTTCTTCAAAACGTTGAGGGCCAGAAAGTTACAGTCAATGCTGATCGGTACAGAGCCATGATTGCTAACTTTTTCATTTCCGAATTGAACAACCATGATGTCCAGCAGCTGTGCTTCCAACAAGACGACGCAACCCAGCTCGTGCCACAATCGTTTGATTGAAAGACACGTTTGGTGATCGGCTAAGTTCACGTTTTGGAGCTGTGATTTTGCCTTCAAGATCTTGTGTGGGGCTATGTAGAGTCATTGGTATATGCGGATAAGCCACAAATGCTGAACCATTTGGAAGACAACATTCGCCGTGTTACTGTCCACAAATATTGGAAAAAGTCATCGAAAATTGAACGTTCGCGCCAGCCGCGGTGGTGCTATGCCAAAAATCATATTCAAAAACTAAAGCCACAACATTAATGTCGGGAGCAGAATAAGCTCTCCACAACATAGCTGGTTCACCATGCTTGAACCATGATCGTTTTCGACTAACTTCGTTGTAAACAATCCATTTTTCATCTCCTGTTATGATTCGTTTTAAAAACGTATCGAACTCATTGCGTTTAAGGTGCATATCACAAGCGTTGATTCGGTTTGTTAAATGAATTTCTTTCAATTCATGTGGTACCCCTTCTTCATCAGTCCAAGACTTTTTATGTGATAATGAACGTTTGATTTTGGTATATTTAACTTCACTCCTATCTCACGCTCAGTTACATGACGATCCAATTCGATTAATGCTTTGATTTGGCCGAGCTGAACGTGGCTCATCTTTAAGTGAAAAATCTCCAGAACGGAATTTGCGAAACCAATTTTGTCACTGTCTTCCTTTTAAGGCTTTATCACCATACACATCTCGTAACTTTTTAGCAACCTGCTCCGCGATTTTGCCTTTACGGAAATAATAAAATATGACGAAAATGCTGCTTTGTGGGCTCCATATTAAAATTGACGCCAAACAAACAAATGTAAACAAAATTTCGCGCACTTTTTTTCTAAAGCAAGCTAAAAGTAACAGCTGATAACTGACAGAAGAAAGAATGCAATTACAGAGTCACAAGCCGTTGAAAAAATTTGTCAACGCCGACTATATGAAAAATCCGCAATTATCTTTTGGGCAACCCAATAGAACGCAGCTGGCATAAATTAATGCTCTCCTCAAAACAATTATCTTTCGGATAAATCAAATTCAGCTCAATCGTATAAGCCTTCGTGGTTTTAGTGCAATTTAAAGTTCTATACCTCTCAAAAAAACACACCCTCTATAAAAACTTGTACAATTTTCTAACTTTTGAGCGTTCTAACGCATTTTGAGTCGCCAAATCGAGCAACTTTGTTCAATAACGAACCACAAAAACGCAACTAAGTCAACACGCATTTTTTGGCAACTTTTGTTAAGAAATGTTTAAACTTTTAAATGACTTGCTGTGCTTCCCAGATGTGAAAGTATGCATAACTTAAAAAAATTCTAGGCTAGTAAAACGAATTAGTTTTATATTTTATTTTGCTATATATTGATACATAAATGTAAACATGGCTGTATGATTGAAGCTTAATAAATAACTACTATATTTTTAATAATTTTAGTTAGAAAACTTTAATTATTTTACTTTAAATTAAAAATTTCTCCAAACAATATGCGAGCTTGCAATATTTCAAATTCAAGCGCGCAGTTAGTATTACATTTAGTATTTTCGCTACGCTCAACTTTTTGGTATTTGTCAAACGCCACACCAACGGTCACACTAGCGGCACGCATGGGGCCACTTTGCTGCCTTTTTTTCTCTCATTAAAGTTTCCAACTTGCGCGCGGCAGCCAGCAGACAGCAGTGGCCCAAAATTCGCCAAAATTATTTAAATAAAAAGACAAATACAACACCAATACCAGCAGCAACAACATGGGCAACTTGGATGTGGATGCCGCAACTACATTTGAGCATAATTTCGGCAACGCGAATGGCACAACAATTACCCAAATCGACGACAACGCAAAGCAGCGGCTGAATGAGCGCAAGTTCTCGGCACCGGCGTACACGGAAATACGAATGCGCAAGAATGCTGCCAAGGTCTTGGGCGATCCCAAATTGCAGGTGAGCCGCCAACAAGTGCAAGCAAAACTCGAAAACTTTTGCTGCTTTCAAATGAGAGTCGCTCGGTTCATTGATTTTATGTGCAAAAAAAAAGCGCGTGCCGCGAGAGAGCGAGACGCGCGCGCTCTCTGCGCCTTGGTGTTAGTTTTTTCTGGGTCACGCCCCAGCTGTTTTTCATCTGCAATGCCGGAAAAATCGCATTTTGCAATGCTTACTGGGTCAACGGTGTGTTCGGCACTGTCACGGCTTTCCAGCACGTGCTCTGCCGCTGTGTGCCTGTTGCCTAGGCAACAGAATCAGGCCATATTTATGCTGCTTCAGCTGGTCCCTATTGCTCGGGCAGACAGCGCGCGTCCGTTGAACATTTATGTCGCACTATAAATACCCTCACCAAGTCTATGTGTAATCACATACTTTTTGCACACTTCATGATTGCTTATCAGTCGATTTCCAACACATTTTTTACGTAAAACCTGCGGTCATATCTAAACGATGATTCACGTAGTTCTCCAAACCACATATTGCTCAGTTCTTGACGGCAATCAGGCCATAGTTAATGTTTATAGCCAAAACGTTGATTGTGTGAAGTTGAATTTATTTAAAATAGTAACAAAAGTTTTGATATGTACGTGTGATACGTGGGGGCGGCAGCTGACTTTGGGTATTACCCATTTTTACGCGCTCAAGCACAATGCGGATTTTAGCTATAAGTGGGAATATTGTTTACCTTCATGACTACAGTTAGTCTAGACTAACTTCTAAGATGAACTTCATTTCGAGGGGTTTCGTCTTGGTTTTCTGGTACGCATCTATCCTCTTGCACTTCTATACTTTACGGCTCTTTCAGTATTTTCTGAGAATCGGTAATCAATTTCAAAAGCGTTTGCTCTGAGTTGCAAAACAACTTTGTTTATTTTGTCATATAATTTATTTTGTTATCATTTACCCCTAAGTGCAGTTGACCCCTATGGTGTAATTAGAGTTTATTAAAATTTCGATGTTATATATCCACTATCCAGCTTTGCTCTACGTAGCTCCGCTTATGAGTCTTTTCAGCTTTCGTTTTAGTTGAAAGAGCTGCAGCTCACTTAGCGCTGCAACTGGTTTATCTTCTATATGAGAAAGATCATAGACAATCTTTCCTTTAAACAAAAAGTTCCCAAACACCCTTAAAAAAATCAAAAGACCTTTGAGAGTTACTTCGTCCGAACCCTTGCCTATCCCTTATATAATGCGATTTTGCTTCTCAGCATGAACTTTCAGCATTCTTCTTACCTTCGCCACCATAGATACTCTTTGGATTGTACGAAAATTTCCTAAGAAAAAGAATTTCTAAAAATTCATGGGTAGTACTTCATACTATTCCTTGACTACCACTTTTTGGTGGCGACTCTGCCTCTTCTCCTATTCTAATTCTAATTCTTCGACAGGTATTCCTATGCTGGATCATGTCATCGTTGTATTAACGAGTGTTGGACTACGTCCTTTAGCACTGCGACACCCATGGAACTATGGTGCCCCATTTAACTTTGTATTAAATACTAGAGAGATCATAACATAGATACACTTTCGTCTGCCAGAAATTCGCGGATACCCTTTAAAAATAATCATAACATAGATAAACTTTCGTCTGCCAGAAAATTGGCAAATACCCTTTAAAAATAGATTCTAAGAACTCGTAGCTGATTCTCTTCTAAACACTTGTGTATCCCTCTATTAATATTCTTCTGCTTCTCCTCAGATGTGGGTATGAGCACTCAGCGTTGTACGCCAAACATTGAGTTCCTGGATGGCATGATCATTGTTTTAAATAATAGACAGATCTTTCGAGTGAACGAAAAAATCGCTGGCAGCCTTTAAAAATATCTCAAAAAACTCGCAGAAGTTGCTTCTTTCAAAAACTTGAGTACCTCTTCTTGAATGTGCATCTGTTTCTCTCTAAAGAGTATGTACGAGATCTTATCCTTTAAAAATATCTCAAAAACTCGCAGAAGTTGCTTCTTTCAAAAACTTGAGTACCTCTTCTTGAATATGCTTCGGTTTCTCTCTAAGGTGTGTATTAGAATTTATCCTTTAAAAATATTTCAAAAACTCGCAGAAGTTGCTTCTTTCAAAAACTTGAGTACCTCTTCTTGAATGTGTGTACTCTAAAGTGTGTGCGAGGTCTTATCTTATGGGCATCAGGCAGTACAATCCTAAATCATTCCATCATTGTTTAAAATAATAGAACGATCAAAGATACTCTTATGAATAATTGAAAAAAATTCAGTCAGCCTTAAAATAAACTAAAAGTTGGATCAGAATCTTCGTTCAAATTCTAGTGTATCCCATTTTATTATGTAATTTCGCTTCTCCCTAGGTGTGGCTACGTAGTCTCAGCGCTCTTTGGCAGCTATTGCGATCCTGGATCATGCCATCGTTTTAAATAATAGCGCGATCACAGTTACTCTTTCGTGTGAACGAAAAAATATATAATAGCCTTTAAAATTTCTCAAAAACTCGCAGAAGATTCTTCTTCCCTAATCTTTACCATTACGCCTTATTTAATGCGATTCGGCTTCCCCGAAACAGTCTCTTCGGCAATTATCCTGATCCTGGATTATGCCGTCGTTGTTTTTAATAATAAAGAGAGCATAGATATTATTTTGCGTGAACAAAAAAATCTATGGCAATCTTTGAAAACTCTTAGAAGATTCTTCTTACAAATCCGTTTGTACCCCTTTTCGTATGGGCTTCTGCGACTGCTGCAATGGGTACGAAATCTCAGCGTTCAACGTAAAATATTACGTTCCTGTATAAATACTACAGGTACTTCTTCGGAACACTTTTTGGAAACGCTTGGGCTTCTCCTCAGTTGTGGCTATGCAGTCTCTCAACGGCAGGTATCGCAATACTGGACTTTTTTGAAAATTTTAACGTTTCTCAGCACTTTCTATTCCGTTCCCTAGACTCTATTAATAAACAAACCTCCAAGCTTGCCCTTTAGAGCAGTCACGGGCACCAATGTTTATTTTTGTTGAAGGTATTTCCGCATAATGTGCTTGCTTTTAACCAACCCTATACCATGTTCTCATTAATTCAATATCGAAGATCAAACAAAACATATGTTGCCGTATAAAAGTTTTGATTTGATTAATTCTCAGAAACCAACACTCTATGCTTCTGTTGTAACCTCGAAAATAATTTATTCTGAAGAATTTTCCCAAATAAGATCTGATGTAAAAAATTGTCATATTTATTTTGGAACACGAATAATTTTCTCACAGTGTAATCTGGAATTTTCCGTAGCCCATTTCAAATAATCCCGAATTGGCATCTTTGTTTGCATTTGTAACTTCTTAAGCTTTCATAATTTGTTTCGAAGTGAAATACTTTATGAGCAAATCTACGTTGTATTTACTTATTGATAATCTTATGCATTTATCAAGTGATTTCGAAAGAACTTGTTATTTTATATGGAAATGAATAATTATTGAATGACTAATTACTTGATGAATGCAAATCTCAATAAATTTTGCAATCGCAATTTTGATTACTTACGCAAAAGCTGGGTTAGCTTTGGAAAATCCCGGAGATTAGAAACTTTACAAGCCGACAGTGAGTTTAGCAGCTTTTGATAGTTTATTATTTAAGCGGAATAAGTTTTAAATTAAATAATGGATGCTTAGAAATGTGCTCCACCCACAAAACCGAAATTCCAAACGAAGTTGCCACAACTCCCCAAATAATGATTTTGCGCGAAACAATTTTTGGTTTCTAAAATATTTTGTTTAAATTTATAGAATTTCAGCCGAAGTCGTTTCGCCAAACGTGCTCCTTATAGAATATAGATGATAAAGCGAAAATTAATTATATAATGGAAATAATACATTCGATAGATTGAATACTAGGGTTTCCCAGGGTGCTCCAAGCAAAAACTCACTAATTTCTTAGGATCGTTCTCCCACACCAGACATCGTAGTGCTAGATATTTTCTGACAACCACTTTATGAAATTTTAAAATGTTCGAACTTCTTTGATTTGAGTTTCTTTTAATTATTCTAATTCGGAATTGTTCTTTTTCGTTTTGGATATCTATAGCTCGAGGTATCTATAGATGTTTTTATTTTAATTATTCTAATTCGGAGTTGTTATTTTTTGTTTTGGATATCTATAGCTCGAGGTATCTTTAGATGTCTTTCTTTTAATTGTACTAATTCGGAGTTGTTCTTTTTCGTTTTGGATATCTATAGCTCGAGGTATCTATAGATATCTTTCTTTTAATTATTCTAATTCGGAGTTGTTCTTTTTCGTTTTAGATATCTATAGCTCGAGGTATCTATTGGTCTCTGTAGCATACCTATAACTATATATAATATACTACATATAAACTTTCGTATGTTTAAAAGAGAAGTCCATAAATTGATTGAATATTTAAGAACATTAACTTGAGAAACAAGTTCTTGGAAAACTTAAAAAGTACCGAATTGGGGTGACTGTTAGAAAAGACAAGAAACAACTAATTTGTTGCAAATGTGTAACTTTTGGAATAAGTTATGATATTTTTAACCGATTTTCAACAATTTTAATGCGAATATTACCGAATTTGGTAGAAACTTGAAAAAGAAACCGAAATAGAACGAATTTAGTGCAAAAAAATCAACAACTCTCTCAATGAGAATTTTAACTTATAGTCAACTGTCGAAGTTGCTTAGAATATCTTCAGAAACTTTAGAAAATCTTTTTAAAGTCAATAAATTTTAAATGAATTTCACACAGAGCTCGGAAACACAAAGAAAAAAATTCATAATCGCATCATATGCCGAACTTTTTTTTTGGTTTTGCTAAGATGTTTGATGCAAAACACCTCTATGAGAGTTATATCATATATGCCCGATATAAAAAGGACTAATGTACACCTGCATTCCATTGGATAAGTTTTTGCTGAAGAGAATTGGTTGCTCTGGCTGCTACTGGCTATTCTATCAAGGCGTTCAACACCTCTATAAGAGTTATATCATATATCACCGATATAAACCGATTTAAAAAAATATTTATGTGCACTTGCATTCCCTTGAATAAGTTTTTTCTGAAAAGAGTTGGTTGCTAGCAGCTGCTGGCTATGCTATAAAGGCGTTCATACAGACGAAAACGGGTATATAAACTTGTTCAATCTTTAAGTAACTTTGGAAGTTCTTCCATTTTCCCAACTCAGTGTTACACATACTTTCGGCTTACACAAACCTCATATACCCTTTTTACCACACGGTGCAGTGTATAGATGGCTTCCCATAAAAATAATATTTATTTCTGTTGCAGCCCTTGTCTCATTTGAGATCTCCGACATAAAGCTTTCATGTTCAAAAATAACTCGTATTTAAATTATATAACAATGTAACGATGATCATAAAAATGTGACGATAATAAATTAGCAACAATTGCAGTGTCGTGTCCGTTCGTTTGTCCGTCAGATATCTGTTGCCTTTTTTTTTTTCAACTACAAAAAACTCTACACGCAATTCATTATTTAAGTACTTCAGATATTACATAGAATGTACCTCTGGGGGAGGAGAGGGGCGTACATAATATAAACTGGGGTAATAATGATAAATAGTTGGGTAATAGATAAAAGAACATGAGTTAAGTAAATAAATGCACGGCCAGTTAAGTTGGAACGCAGCGATTTTAGATAATGAATTTCGTATCGATTAGGTCGATGGAATGGGTTTTCGAAGGGAAATGCAACTTTGCATAGCAAGCACTGTGGGAGTTGGAAAGAGGAGTTGGAAACTACTTTTGAGGTTTTTGAGAATACGAACTTATCTGACTTGGATGTGTTATCAGTATGTAGTGTGAGTTTAGAATGGATAACAAAGCAATCTTTCAAGAATTATGAGTAGAAAGCGCGAAATTAATGAGT